>OU911048.1:8495833-9784166 GCA_918358695.1 Melinaea menophilus ssp. n. AW-2005 | reverse complement strand
TTTTTATTTATTTCAATTTACTTTATTTATAATGATTCGAATAGTTATTATTTGAATCCAATTCAATGTTTGTCTATTTTATTGTCTAGTTGGTATGTCATTTGACTGTTAATACTTAATTAGTATTTTATTTGACCAATTGGTTTGTGATTTGACTCTTTAAATAAAAATTCATATTACACATTTCCTCGATGGAGTTGGTAACGAGGATGATCAGAAAATTACTGAGTTTCGTGGTGATCGGACGTTCATCGAGGACTTGTCTGTAACCATATTCATATTGCGAAAGTGTATTATTTTCTACCCACGAACTAAGAAAAATAATAATTATGAATAATAAAGAAGATCATACGATGTCGCGCCCGGCCACCTCTGACGCGACATATATATATATATAAATTTAAGAGGAGGGCAAACGAGCTGGCGGGTCACAGATGGTACGTGATTACCGCCGCCAATGAACTCCTGCAACATCGGAGGATTCACAAGGAGTGTTGCCGGCCTTGAAGATAGGAGTACACGCCTATTTTGAAGGTACCCATGTCGTACCTATCTGGAAATACCGCCGAAGAGAGTTCGTCCCACAAGCGAGTGGAACGTGGAAAAAAGGTCCTTGAGAACCGCACAGTGGAGGATCGCCATGCATCCAGGTGATACGGATGGTAAAGTAGCCGAGGGCGCACTGTGCGGTGATGAAATTCGGCGGTAGGCATCAGATCGAATAGCTCTTCGGAACACTCCCCGTGGTAAATGCGGTAGAAGACGCACAGAGAAGCAACGTCTCTACGCAATGCCAAAGAGTCCAGCCGTTCGCAGAACACTGGGTTCCCGATAATCCTAACGGCTCTCCGTTGTACGCGGTCAAATGGTAGAAGCTGATATTGGGGTAATCCGGACCAGAGATGAGAGCAGTACTCCATGTGTGGCCGGACCTGCGCTTTGTAGAGCGCAAGTCTTTGGCCAGGATTGAAACACTGCCTTGCTCTATTGATCACTCCCAATTTCATCGAGGCCAACTTGGCCTTGCTCTCCAGATGACCACAAAACTGACAATCGCTCGAAATGTCGAGGCCCAGTATTCTAATACTTGGCGAGGCAATGAGGGGAGTGCTCTCGAAGAGCGGTGATACGACAAATGGGGTTTTCTTAGTGGTAAACGCGCAAACCTGTGTCTTTAGGGGATTGAACTGAACGTGGTTTAGTTCACCCTACTCAGAGATCATCTTCAGGGAGGTCTCTATAGAAGGCACACGTTTCTTTCGGCACTCGTCGACCTTTTCCCGAGAGAGACCTGCACGGCCGTAATAAACCGCATCCCCAGTGCTGTCATCCGCATAACAATGTATGTTGGAAATATCCAACATATCATTGATGTGCAGGAGGAACAGATTTGGGGATAGCACGCAGTCTTGGGGTACACCAGCGTTCACGGGCTTGGGTTCCGAGCAAAACCGTCGAGAATGACCTGTATGCTCCGCCCAGTGAGGAAGCTGGTGATCCACTTGCATAAACTCTCGGGAAGCTCATAGGAAGGTAGCTTCGAAAGAAGCCCCTTGTGCCATACACGATCGAAGGCTTTCGCCATATCCAGACTAACTGCCAGACCCTCTCCCTTGCTTTCAATAACAGCTGCGCAACGGTGTTTAAAATATATCAGAATATCACCAGCCGATCGAACATGGCGAAAGCCATATTGCCGGTCATTGACCAACTGGTGATCCTCGAGGTAGGTTAGGAGCTGTTTATTTATAATGCTCTCCATTACTTTGGAGAGAAGAGAGGTAATGGCGATAGGTCTGTAGTTAGCTGGATCTGAGCTATCACCTTTTTTAGGAATCGGATTGACAAGGGTACGCTTCCATGAGACATCCGAACTAGACGCGTTAGCACTGGTGTCAACTCTGGGGCACATGTTCGAAGCACAACTGGAGAGATACCATTTGGCCCACTCGACTCATGAACTTCCAAGGAAAGGAGGACTTTTCGAATGAGTTTTTGCCGAAAAACAATTTTCGGCATTAAGCTCGAACACCGCGGGATGATAGGCGGTGTCTTCCCCTGGTCGTCCAAAGGCGAGTTTGGGGAAAAAAGAGTTCCCAAGAGATCGGCTTTCTCTTTTGCCGTGTGGGCCAAAGAGTCCTTCCCAGTGTGCAATGGCGGTAGAGACGGCTGACAGAAGTTACCCAGACTGGTTTTGGAAAGCGCCCAGAACTTGCACGTGCCAGACGGGTACTTTGCTAGCTGATCCCCAATTTTGACGACATGCTTGAATTTTGCTCTAGCAATTTTCCGTTTGAAGAATCTGGAGGCACGATTATATTTCCTCTTCAGAACTCTAGAGTTCGGATCCTTAGTGACTAACGCATTAGCCCAAGCTTGATAAGCCTGCCGTTTGCCAGCTGCTGCAGCCCTGATAGATGCATCAAACCAAGGCCGCGATCTGCCACCAAGCGGTACCACAGAGCTTGGTACAAATAGTTCCATGCCCTGAAGTATCATATCAGCTACAGCCGCAGCGCAGTCACTAGGATCATTGAAAGGGAAACAAATCGGCCTCCATGGGTAGGATGTAAAAAAGGACCGCTTTTTTTCCATCCCACTCCGCTGACTTGTAGTGCCAAACGCGTCGAGTCGCAGGTCTTGAGCGAGCTGGGCATTCAATGGGCACTACACTCCGTACCAAGCAGTGATTAGAGGGCCCTAAAGGAACCTCGACAGTGATTTGGTACTTTCCGGGATGTGTAGTCAACAGAAGATCCAACAAAGAGGGCATATGGCTGTCCACGTCCGGTAGACGAGTGTACGTCTTTACCTATTGGGACAGACCATTTGCCAGAGCAAAGTCAAACACAGATCTCCCCGCGTAGTCGGTGGCACGTAACCTTAGCCAATCGGCATTGTGCGCTTTGAAGTCTCCGAGGTTTATGACTTCGGCGGAGGGAGTCTGTGAAAGCAGATCGTCAATCTTCGCCGGAACATGACGCAAAAGTTGATCCGTTTTTGCATTACCACTATGGGACCTGTAGAGGCACGCGTAGACTCTGACATGGTCGTCCATGTCCACGCGCAGCCAGACAGGTCCCGACCTTCAAAAACCTGAAGGCGACGGTAGCAGATATCCTCCCTTACGAACACATATACCCCGGCGTGTGGTATAAAATGGTGTTCGAGTTTATACCCGGGGTATGACAGGTACGCTGTGTCGCTAGGTTGAGATATCTGCGTCTTTGTCAGAAACAACAAGGCCGGCTGCGCCGTCTCTAGGTGATAGTGGATGGCGTTCAAGTTGGAATGAAGTCCCCGGATGTTGCAAAAGTCCACATTTAGAATAGGTCGGGGTGCCGCTGCGTTGACTCGTCGTTTGCCCTCAAAAAACACAAAAGGCGATACTTTGACCGCCTCAGATACGACGGGTAGCCCGAGCAAAATCCGAGAATCATTTCCCCGATTTCGCTCGGGGAGAGGGCCCCCGGCTTCATCAAAACCCGTACCCTCCTGGGGTATTTTTTTTTTACGCATTGCTTTTATGTTTGGCGGGGGAGGGGGGTGGGGTTTCCGGATTCTCTCAATCACCGACGGAACATAACCAACTGAATTTGGTTACACGTCGGTCTTCTGTAAAAGGGTGGTCCTTCCCCGGTCGAGCCAGCCCAATACGAGCTGCAATCAGATAACTACAGCTAGGCTCTACCACTAAATATTATATATTTTTACTAAATATATTATTATTTTATAAGTCGCACCTTTATTAGCTTCATTAATAAATAACAGCAACAAGGAGTCGTGTGAAGGATGCTACAATTGTAAAATGCAACAAACGATAGACGAATAAGCGTCTGACAATCACTTAAGATCAATCTTAAATGTTCTTAATTAGAGAGAAAGACGCTGCAGTTCTAGTGCTCTTATTATTTTGTAGGATCTTGATGTTTTAATATAAAGTATTATTTATATTTCCTAGGTAAAATCAGTATCGAAGTTAATATTTTTAAGCTCAAATAAATTTATAGAATCTTCTGAAAATATAAAATTTTATGAAAACACACTATCGTCGCTTAAAAGTAATATTTCTTTAATAGAAATTGAAAGATTCTTATATAAATTTTAAACCATGAAATATGTAAAAAAACTGACCTGATTAAGAAAAGACCTTTAGTAACTCTGTAATTGAATAATCCTAGAGCTAACCAGCAAACATTGAAAACTATGCACTAGCTTTCTATGTCATAAACACAACTCTCCTCCTTAGATCTCAAGCTCATAGGTTTCAAAACTGAAAATATAAAGATTAAAATCGTTATAACGGTGCCAGTAAAAAAATTAAAGATAAAATCTTAACAAAAATTCCGGGACATTGTATTAAAGTTCAAATAAAAATGCTAAATACAAGTAATACGGTATGTGTAAAATATCTTTGAAGAATAGAAAACAATACTTTATTACTATTAAATCATGACCAGATGTAAGTTCCAATTTGTTTTCATAGTATAACAAATCTAGTTTAATTATAATTAAAACAAAGAATAAATTGCTTTTAGTAGCAGTATATAGCGCGGCGCCTTAATGTCATTATATTGAAAGAATTGTATATTAAATTGAATATATCATTACTCTCGAACTAATCATATTTACTCCTGCTTATGGAATGTTTGAACAATGAAGAACAGAAAAAGACAATTATTAATATGTTGAAAATATTTGCTTAGGGCTAAACTCTCAACAAAAAGCCGTTTATATTGTACATGTATATTGTTGGTGAAGATAATGTTTATATATACAAATATTTACCTATAAGTATAAAAATTCGTCAACACGAACAGGAAAGTCTGTCAGCGTTGCCTCAAAAATTGAGGTACGGTGTCCTCACTTCGCTTCGCTTCACCAATTGAGCTACGGTGTCCTCACTTCTCTTCGATTCGCTTCACCAATGGAGCTAGGTGTCGTGCTACAACAAATTATTATGACCTCAATTACTATAATTTTCTCTTATAAATATTAAGTCTCGTAGATCGTCAATAACAGTGTTGTGCATTCTCAGTCGGATAAGCAATCTATAAGCTTAATTCAAACTACTATTTATTTTGAAATAAAAAAAGAAACATAAATACCTAGGATATGACCTCATCACAGATCTACTGTATATAGATTGTATACATTATGTGTATAATATTTAATCTTAGATGTTCTACATATATGCATTATAAAATGATGATGTTAATGCAGCAAAATGGCTAAAAAACCATATAACAATGTAAGTGTGTTAACAACTAAAATCCTTCTACTAATATTATAGAAGTTATATAGTAATGAGAAGCCACACACATTTGTCTACAACAATGGACTAAGTCGTATAAATTGCTTCGTTGCAGAAAAACTATCCTGTAAATGTTACAAATAGATGGTCAGCCAGTTCGATCAATAGCATCTTTCTTTTTTGGTGCACAAAATGCTGCTGCAAAATATAAAGGAAATAGAATTAATCTTTTAATATCTAAAATTTGAAACAAAATAATAATGCCTCAAACTTTGACATTTAAAAATATTTAATGCTTTTGTATTCTATAATATTAATTTATATATCTATGATGGTTTATCGTTGCTATTGCTTTCATTTTATTTAGGCGCAATATAATAACATGATTTGATGTTATTGGGAGAAAATCATTTAATTTAGTTATCATATTTTTTGAAAAAATTAAATAAACACACTATATAATGTACCCACATATACATTGAAATATTAGGATATATTTTTATTCACAAAGCGACCGCTAGTTCCGTTCAAATGAAAATTCTTTATGATTACACTTGTTTACATATTAAAATCTCAACAAATAAAATATGAACAAAACTCGGCTTGTAAGTTGAGTTCGTTAGCGTTGAGGAACATAACCCTTCTGTAGTGTTAAGAAGATATTATTTACGTTATATTTATATTTATATTTATATTGTACATTGTGTTATATATAATATAATTATAATTATTTAAAGATTTTATATATATAATAGATTCGGTCGACAGAATAAAAGTTAAATTGGTTTATTTATAAAAATAATTCAATCATACGCGATCACATCGCTTCATCATAATATGTAAAAACATCAATTACGTAGTGTCACATATAAGTATAAAAGTAGAAAAGTTAAATTACATAAAAATACTTGGTTCCTACTCACTTGACAGACACACTCTCCACTTTAAGTTAACTCACATTCAGACAATTAATAAAATTCAACTCGGCTGATTCAATGAAACTGGATGATGGCCGTTGGTAACTAGTTTGCTTCGACTTTCAGTACCTATACTTTGTCGTTTAAGATGTTTGCGAAATAGATGGAATTACGTTTTTCCCTTAGACTGAAGGAGAAAATATATTAGATTAATTAGATTCAAATGATCAACTAAATTAATTAATAAAAGGTAATTACGTGCGGCTGAAATACAAGAACTTATGAGGAGGAGGTATTAAAACTCAAACTGTGCGTGAATATATTGGGTTGGCAACTAAGTAATTGCGGATTTTTTTTTAAATCAATGAAATTTTTTTCATAGAAGTAAATAATTTTATTATGTAATGTATTGTATATTTTGATAAATGATTTTTTGCCATCTTTCAGGCAGCATCATAATCCCAGTTTCATAAAAATTCTGGTTTTTATTAGTAAAAAAAATGATTCAGGTACGATTCGACATCATCATCATTATTGCATTTTTTACCATTCAAAAGAGTTTTGTAAAGATCGAAACAAAAAGTAATCAGATGGTGCAAGGTCAGGACTATATGGTGGATGTTTCAAAACATTAATAATAATAATAGTAATAATTTTATTTATTTAAGACTTTGTCCACTTGTTGGTAACATTAAAAACTTACAACTATGTTAGTACAAATTTCATTATATTTAAACACAAACACAAATGTATGCATACATATACTAGCTTCCGATGCGACTCCCATGCTAATGGCATTAGCTAGCAAAGGTAGCATGAAGCCGAACCCAGCGACAAAGTAATGGGGAGTCCTATCGGTCAGCCAACGCGCTCAGGATGGAGTTCGACGCACTACGCACTCGCGTCCACAGTGAAGCGCAGCGCTTTCTCATGATCGTGTGGAAACAGTCGGTACGCGACTCGGCAAACATCGATGACGCGCTACAAAAGCGCGGCAGATCGAACAACATCCTAAACGCGTTATTATATTGGACGCGCAGTGCGCTGTACGTCCGCCGCGTAAAATCAACCCACAGACTGCAAGTGTAAAATGTTTGACAATAGGCTTTAAAAAGCGTTAGTTTGACCTGTTGGCTACAACGTGCAAACCTGTGAATCAACATGTTACAGCGGACAGCCAGCGCCCTACGCTCTCTTTCAATATCCACCGTGTCTGACAAAGTCTCGGTAACCCAGTGACCCAGACACTTAAATCGGTCAACTCTTTTCAAACGAGCGCCCCCTAGATCAACACAAGTTGCTGTCCGTTTACTACTGACGTCTTTGGCCCGAAAAACCATGAACTCACTCTTAGACGCGTTATATCTGAGCCCATGTGTCACCGCGTACTCTTCACACATGTGAAGCAACCTAGTCAAAGCGCCGATCGACGGGCTAAGCAGCACCATATCGTCTGCATAGCTGATGTTATTGATGCACGTCCCTCCTACATGACATCCTATGTAGGTACTGCTGAGCCCCTCGATCAGCTTGTTAACATAAAAATTAAAAAGCTTGGGTGAGCTTAATCCTCCCTGCCTCACTCCACATTCCAACCCGTACTCATCGGACTGTGTTACAGCCCATTTGACGCAATTCCTCTGGTTGTCATACCAATATTTAAATATTGATATAATATCGGGAGGCAGACTTGTTTCACATTGTAGTACAGTAAATTATAAGAAACTGAATCGAATGCCTTCGACAAGTCCAAAAAGCAAGCATACACAGGAGTTTTTCGAGCCGTGTAGTATTGCACAGTTTGCTTGAGACAGAAAATGGCACTCTCTGTAGACAGACCAGGCTTAAAACCAAACTGTAGATCATGGATTTTGATACTATCGGCTAATCTTCTGTCAAGCAAACCGTCCAGCACCTTGGCTATAACAGTAGCTAAGGATATAGGCCTATATATAATAATTTATGCTGAAAGATGTGTGAGGCTTTGCATCGTCACGATGATATACAACACTTTTTTGTTTTGTCAATTTGTCAATTTTTTTCAACTGCATTATTTAATTTCGTTATTTGTTCAATGTAAACATCAGAATTGATCCTTCGGTTGCGTGTTTAAAGTTCAAAGTACACAATTCCTTTGTAATCCCACCAAACTGATAACAAAATCTTCTTTTGATGAATATCAGCTTTTGATGTTGTTTGAGTTGGTTCAACTAGCCTGCTCTACGATACGCTTGATATTGTTGTAAATAATCAATTTTCATCGCGAGTTATCAGTCGTTTTAAAAATGGATCATTTTTATTACGTTTCTTTAGCAAATCGCAGCTGTTAAACCGTAGCGATAAATGCGTTTCTTTCAGTTCGTGAGGAACCCGTTTGTATCGAGTTTTTGAACATAGCCAAGTTGTTTTAAGTGATTTTCAATGCATGTATGTGATACATAAAGGTTTTCTGTAATCTCACGTGTTGTACAGTGACGATCTGAATTATTACTTTGATAAGGGCGTCATCAACTTCAACTGGACGACCAGAGCGTTTTTCATCTTTTAGTGAAAAATCACCAGAACGAAATTTGGCAAACCAATATTGATACTGCCGTTCTTTTAAGGCTTTGTCGCCATAAAAAGCACGTAACTTTTTATGAGCTTGTGATGCGATTTTCCTTTTGCAGAAATAAAAAAGCAAAATATGACGAAAATGTTCTTTTTGATTTTCCGTTTTTCAACGAACACCAAACTAAAACTACGCAACCGATTAAAAACTTTTTTACTGATTGATATCAGAATTGCCAACTATCAAATAACAAAATGTGTTTTACATTTGCACTACGTCTGCAAACCTAAACATTCAACTGAAGCATCTAAAAATGAAATTCGCAATTACTTAGTTGCCAACCTATTATTTCAATTTGACATATACTTTTATTTTATGGAAAAACAGTTATAAAACTTAAATTGATAACACTAAATCAAAAGCAAAAAAAATGTATTCTCGAAGTTATGAAAAGTACTACTACTAGATTAGAATTGAAATATATTTAAACACATTAAATATTACTTTAATCTGCAATACTTATGTATCTTATAAAGAATTCTTTAAAACAAAAAAAAAACATATTTGTTATATAGGAGACTGTAACTTAAAAATCATGATCTCAATGCAAAAATAAAGTGCATTTTATTTAAAGCTAGTTTAGAAGAGGAATTTATTTTCATTTTGCTGGTACAGGAACTCTAAACTATGATTTATTTGAGTTGATAATGTGCTCTGCATTTCCGTCCTTCCTTCACTGGGATAGAGACAGGAATTTATAAATTTAAAAAATTATTAATAACTCTACCAAGTCTATTTTGAATATTTTACTCGAATTTTTAAAAAGCAGTAGCGACTTTGCTGACAACTCTACTAAAATTATGTACATATACTTGTATATATATCAGACTTTAAATTTTGTTATTATTTAACCCAAAATTAAATATGAATGTATTTTGTATGGCTTAATGTATGTATTCACCCCATATTCGTTTCGACACTCATATAGGTTTTAATTGGTTTACTAATCTCTACCAAATTTCAATAACTTGTGGCTTGGATACTGTCTTATATAATAGCAAAAAGCTTTAATTAGAATATTTTTCTAAATAGTTACATTCCTCATATATAAAATATCTTCAGTTAATTTGGTCCATACCATAATCTGTAACAACGAAATAAAATACCAACTGTATTTAATAAAACATTATAAAGTATAAAATTGATTTGCATCCATCATACAAGAAGATTCAATTAAATCGTCTGCCTAAGCCCTAAGGTGATTGACACGCTGCTATAAAACGTTTACCAGCAGCTTTGTTGTTCAGTTTGAAAATAATGCTCCGTTTTGGAGAGTCTTGATATATCATAACACCAAAAAAATGACTACATTTATATTAAAGATATTTCACCTGTAATGGTAAACCTGTAATTTGATAAAACATGTTGTGGATTAAAGAATTCAGTCAGACCAAATGTGATAATTTAACGATAAACATATAACCATGGTCACTGATACAATCAAAGTTCTTAATCACATTCCAAACTTGAATAGTGAATTTAATTCAGAACCGAACACTGCAGTGTGATTAGTTAACATGTTAATTGATCTGGAATAGTTGGTAAGAAGATAGTATTTGTAACATTTCACTGACTGTCCGTTTAATTAATTCTTTCCATTCTACAGTTATATAATATATTATATTAAAATATTTGATATTTTTAATATTTTTCTTTATAACATACATTTAAAACTTATAACTATACAATATAAAGAAATCCGTCGAAATCAATATTTTGTTTGTATTTATTTAGAGTTTGAATAACTAATCTTTTAAGAAATAGTTAAAAAAGTTGTTTAGAGTTTTGAAAAAAAATGATATGATAGCAACGAAGAACATTTGTACAATAGATAAATATATAAATATTATTATATATATTTACGTAATATATAACAGATCTCAAAATCATATAAATTGTATATCTCTCAGTTTATCCGTTTGTCTGTTTGTTGCGCATCATATCTCTCAATTTATCTGTTTATCTGTTTATAGCGCATCATGCATAAAGTACTAGATGATTTTAGATGAAATTTGGTATGATTATAGCTTATTTCTTTGGTGAACATATGGTATACTTTATAATATAGAAAAGTTTCTCATTTTTAGGAAAAAACGTGGTTAAGCAATACAAAAAAATATGTAAGAAATTAAAGTGCTAGCTTATAATCCGAATATAGGATTCTTTACACTCGAAATAAAATCTATAATTATTAGGTGTAATCATAATATATTATTTTAAGTGACCATATTATACGACGGTTTATTATTTGAAACAAGATGGTAAAGGAGAAAAACTATTGGTATAGTTTATGTTTTTATGAAAATAATTGTATTGTTGTATCGTTATTGTTACTCGTGAGTAAACATTTTCCAACATTTTGTATCAGCACATAAATAGATTTAAAATATTTTGTATCTTTGGTAACAAATTATTACAAACAGTTCATTAAGATCTGTTACGGAGGATAATACGTAAAGAAATATAGCACACAATATTTATTTAGATTCATAATAATAACTTAATATATCTTATAAATAACTAAACTAACTAATATCACATATCACCAGCGACATCTATCGTTATTAAGGATGCATTTCTTAAATGTTCTTAATTTGGCAAGGTTATCAACATTGTTGTTTCAACGCATTATTATACTTATATCTAAATTAAATACAATCTTGTTCTGAAATATCGCATTCCATAAATCCGTTTTGGTTGTCGATAAAATATTTAAGTGTTAAAAAACGTAACAAAAATTTACTGAAATTAAAATAAGCTGACAAAGTGCCTTATATAAATAAAATTTATTTTAAAAAGACAGTAATAAATAGATAAGTACGGTCCAATAAATAAATTCATATTCAATAACAAATACAAAATTATTAACAAATAATTTTATTACACAATGAATATTAAGGCCATACCGACTTCAATATGAAATTCTCTGTGACATTAGAATAACCACTAACCAAGGTTGTCCATAGGGTACAGTTAATGTATCTTTTATGAGTACCTTTTTTGTATTCCGTTTCAGTAGACCAGCTTCATCGAACGCTTTGACCTCCTCTATAGTGGTGTGATTAGATAGCCGTCTAATTCCTACCACTAAGAAATTGTAACCATATAAGTGAAATGGATGATTTGCGTCAAATGTTACACCTTCTTCAATTATAATGACCTCGAACACAGCATTCTTCTTAACAGATAAGACGTATGAACATTCACATTAACTGTCTTTGTAGGACTCGTCTATACTTAACGCGTTGCAGAAGTTATCTGATGATGGCCGAGTAAGTAATCTTGGGCTTGAGGGCATTTTCATACTGATGTGGTTCAATTGCGGTGTGTACAATCGGTTGGTTGCATTTGGGACTGGAACAAGTATTTCGATTTAACATCATTTAATTGATACTAATTATCAATTTCAAATAGTTTTTACAAAAAGTGGCCTATATTGAAAGGTCCCGAGTTTAATTTCCCGTCACAACAACTTATACTTCCAAAGATCTGATAGTATGAAATATGATGTAAATGTCTTAAAACTAAATCAATTTTAATAAAACGTTTCATATACATTCATATTATTAAATAGCTCTGCCCACGAATTCATGCGAAATATATTTTTTTAAATAAAAAAGTTATTTGTTACAAAACCAGCTTACTGCAAGCGAAAGTTCTGGTAAAATTGGTCCAGCAGTTTCATAGATTAGCCGGAACCAACAGAGAAACAGACACTCAAAAAATGTTTTTTTTATTAGTACCCTATATAGTCGTACTTTCATAGTAAGTGAGTAAAAAGCAATTAATTTGAAATTACATAAAAACACTTTAGTTTTATTTATGTGTGGATAAGACATCAATTTATTAAAATTGAATTGTGTTTTGTATGTATGTCAAACTCAATAACATTGAAATGTGCAAACGGTAACAATATTCACGAACTATTACACGTAATTCCGTGTCGTAACTCTGCAATAGTAATTGAGTATCAAACCTCTCATCGCAATCCATAAATCTTTTGAATCGAATCCAATAGTTGTCGATTTCGTTATTCGCTTCCAGCACGAAGTCATATCTCTCTCCCGCATATGTCACGAGAGACGTTGCTGAAACAAGCATATGAATAAATTTTACACAATTCAATGAACACTTATAAATTGGATGTTCTGGTGTAATATAACTTCGAACATATCTATTGCGATTTATATTAAAGATAATATTATTGTAAAGGTATATTAAATTAATTATAAGATGTCTTCCGTGTATTAAGGAACAGTTCATACAAAAAATAAACAAATTGGTTTGTGTTTAAGATAAGATTGCATTTTGCGATCTCAGAATTGTTAAGGAAAACTCACTTGTCATCTAAATAAATTTCCGTTCTGATTTCCGATTTAAACGTTGATTTGATTGGCTTTCTGGACTGCTATACAATGAAAAGAAACAAGATTATAATTAGCTTAACTTATAGTATTTAGATTATATAAATATTTAATTGTTTAAAAAGAGTAGGTATATAGGCAGGTAATAGCAGTTATTACTTAAATTTTACACATATTTTTTCATAAAATTATGAAAACTAATATATATATTGAAAACCATTTTTTTTTAACAAAATTCCTAAAATTTATTTCACCAAAATCAATAGCTTTACGTGTATAAGCCGTAGTACAAAGGGTTTTGATACAATTCTCTGTGAAATGATAGTTTTTAACATTAAAAGCTAAGAAGAGATACAATTGAGCAAATATATTATAAGGTTTCAAAAAAATCAAGCTTATAACTTTCAAATAAGCTCTGGAATATATATATATATATATATATATATTTGCACATATAAAAATCGTATTTAGATAAACGTTAAGATATATTTAAAAACCGGTTATGTTGAAAACTGTATGTGAAGTACCAAAAGTTAGTTACTCAAACTATTGTTTGCTTATAAAGTTTAAGTATAGAAAAAAGTCTGCAAATTATATTATTATTGTATAATATTTACCTTTATACAATAAAGCATCTATCGCATCAATAAATTATCACGGTTTAGATACGACCGAGAAAACCTTGGTTAATCTTAAAATTCAGTAGCTATATAAGATGTTACTTTGTTTATTCCAATTTGATAGTTTATGATTTTACTATTATGAATAGGTATAATTTATTTGACTTCACACTTTCATAGTTAATTAAAAAAAATTAACAACACAAATACAAATTAAATATAAATTATATTAAACCTAAAACAATTTTTTTCTCTGAAGCAATAAACGTTATATATATACAATTTGCAGAACACTTTATAAAATATTTACATAGTTTACAACGGAGCATTTCGTGCCGCTTGTGTGAAGCTAGATTATTTATTAAGATACTTGAGATTTTGAATATAACTCTTATATTGTCTACTAGAAATACTATTGTATTAAATAGCTATACTAAATATATTGTGCAAAAAAAATATACCATCAGTAGTTTGATCTGAAAAATGAAGAGAGGAAAATCAAACATTATTTTGTTATAAAATGGTTTGTATGTAAAATCCTCGTTTCAAACTGATTAAAATAGACAGGGATAGGACATATTGAGTTTGAATTTAATTAGTGACGTCGAGAATTGAATAGAATTCCAAACTAAAATACTCGTTAGCATTGAAAAGTTTTGTTAGGCTTCAGATATAAATATAATTATGATGCAGATTACTTTATATGTATGCTGTCTGTATGAATATGAACAATATCCAAAGAGACAATTTATAATTGCTATGCGTATGTATATGTGTATTAGTACCAACTGTGATCCTTGTAATTTTTAAATATTCTTTGAATCCCAAATAATATCATTAAATTTCAAATCTTAAGACTACTATTATTAATTTGAACATTAATCATAAATTTTCATACACAAATTCGGATATTAAATCCATAATCTATTCAGTAGACCGCAAACTGAGGTGCGACTCTTAATTAACATTTTAACTGTTCGTGAATAATCGGGGGAGATGAGATTAATGTATCCACACATTTGCTCTGATTAATCTATGGGTCCTATCACTATCAATATATCACCTCATTCTGGCGAAATCGATTCAGAACTTAATATATAAATATATACATAAAAGAAAAACTAAAATTTAAATGGTTTATTTTCTCAGATATTTTTTCGTACCTGTTTATTCATAAGAAGAATGTAAAACTTTTTTACTGAATAATTATACTAAAGAAAAAAATAATTAATTGTACAATAACATTTGTATAAAAACTAAAGAAAATTGGCATATGTAACTTCAAACAAAAATTTATTTTACATATTTTTGCTAAATATATTATTATTTTGTAAGTCGCACCTTTATTAGATTCATTAATAAATAAAAGCAACAAGGAGCCGTGTGAAGGATGCTACAATTGTAAAATGCAACCAGCGATGGACGGATAAGCGTCCGACAATCACTTAAGATCCATCTTAAATGTTCTTAATTAGAGAGAAAGACGCTGCAGTTCTAGTGCTCTTATTATTTTGTAGCTTCTTAATGTTTTAGTATGAAGTATTATTTATATCTGGTAGATAAAATCAGTATCGAAGTTAATATTTCTAAACTCAAATAAAGTTATAGAAACCTCTAGATATATACAATATTATGAAAACACATTCGTCACTTAAATGTAATATATTTCTTTAATAAAAATTTAAAGATTCTTATATAAATTTTAAACCATGAAATATATAAAAAAAACTGACCTGATTAAGAAAATACCTTTAGTAACTCTGTAGTTGAATAATCCTAGAGCTAACCAGGATAATCATTGAAAACTATGCATTAGTTTTTTTATGCTAGGAGACCGTCATAAAAACAACTCTCCTCCTTAGATCTCAAGCTTATAGGTTTCAAAACTGAAAATAAAAAGATTAAAATCGTTATAACGGCGTAAGTAAAAAATTAAAGATAAAATCTTAATAATAATCCCGGGGCTAGACATTGTTTTTTTTTTTTTTTTTTTTTTTGGAATAGGAGGTCAAACGAGCTGGCGGGTCACAGATGATTTGTGATCACGGCCGCCCATGAACTCTTGCAACATCCGAGGATTTACAGGAGCGTTGCCGGCCTTGAAGGTGGGAGTAAACGCCTTTTTTGAAGGTACGCATGTCGTACCGATCTGGAAATACCGCCGAAGGGAGTTCGTTCCACATTCGAGTGGTACGAGGAAAAAATGTACTTGAGAACCGCACAGTGGTGGATCGCCACGCATCCAGGTGGTAGGGATGGTATTGGAGGCGATGGCGCGCTGTGCGGTGATGGAATTCGGCGGTAGGCATCAGATCGAATAGCTCTTCGGAACACTCCCCGTGGTAAATGCGGTAGAAGACGCACAGAGATGCAACGTCTCTACGCAATGCCAAAGAGTCCAGCCGTTCACAGAGCACCGGGTCCCCGACAATCCGAACGGCTCTCCGTTGTACGCGGTCAAATGGTAGAAGCTGATATTGGGGTTATCCGGACCAGAGATGAGAACAGTACTTCATGTGTGGCCGGACTTGCGCTTTGTAGAGTATTAAAGTATTAAAGTTCAAATAAAAATGCTAAATACAAGTAATACGGTATGTGTAAAATATCTTTGAAAAATAGAAAACAATACTTTATTACTATTAAATCATGATCAGATGTAAGTTCCAATTTGTTTTCATAGTATGATATATCTAGTTTAATTATAATTAAAACAAAGAATAAGATGGCTTTAGTAGCAGTATATAGCGCGGCGCCTTATTGTCATATTATTGAAAGAATTGTATATTAAATTAAATATATCATTACTCTCGAACTAATAAGATTTAATCCTGCTTATGGAATGTTTGAACAATGAAGAATAGAAGAAGACAATTATTAAAATATTTTAAATCATTTTATTAGGGTCAAACTCTCAACACAAAACCATTATATATATATATATATATATATATATATATATATATATATATATATATATATATAGTTGGTGAAATTAATATTTATATATAATAATATTTACTTTTTAAGACATAAAAATTCGTCAACACGAACAGGAGTGTCAGCGTCGCCTCACCGATTGAGCTATTGTGTCCTCTCTTCGCTTGGCTTCGCTTCGCTTCACCAATTTACCTACGTGTCGTGATTAAACAAATAACTATGACCTCAATTACTATAATTTTCTCTTATAAACGTTAACTCACGTAGATCTTGAATAAGAGTGTGGTGCATCCTCATTCGAATAAGCCATCTATAAACTTAAATCAAACTACTATTGTTTTGGAATAAAAAAGGAACATAAATACCTAGGATATGACCTCATCACAGATCTACTGTATACAGATTGTTTGTATTTAATTGTAATTTTTTTGTAATATATTTGCACAAACACGGCACGGGGTACGACAGTTGGAAGCATATCGAGGTATATGGTACTATAAATTCCGTATTTATTATTATTTTGTATTTTCATTCAAAAAGAAATGACTGAGCCTTTTGCAAATTGTACTTTCTGGAAAAGTCGAAGGAATTATGTTCCTCGAAATGTTCAATTTAAATATTTCGGCAACTATTTAAGATTATCCATAAAATATATGAAAAACTTAAAAGAAATTAATATTTAGTGAAGGTCTTCATCTACTCCCATATTTGTTATCTCAATATTTTAAAGTTTATAATTATTGTATTTGAGTTTATTAATTTATACTATATAAAAAATGTTTCCTGAAAAACAAGATTTACAAAACAAATTAAATATAAATAATTTTGAAGCTAAAATAAATATCTGAAACACCAAACATTCCATTTATAAAATTCCACATAAACACTTAACTATTTATAGTCTACAACGGAACATTGTATGCCGTGTGTTTGAAACTAGAAATTTTTGTTTATAAAATCCTTGTGATTTTGAATTTAAGTCATATTTTCTACTTCTAATACTATAGTATTAATATTGTAATGTTTTAATTTCAAAATAACAATAGGTTAATTAAGAAAGGACGAAACACTGTCACTGAAATTATAACTATAAGAACAAACAATGCCTTATTGTTCGATTTAATATAATTTAAACTTAATAATGAACGCCATACTTATCATCTCATCTAATCTCAACTTATCTCATCTCAACCCTTGCGAATAAACTAAATTTATTTTATCCTAGACATGGACAAATCATTATTGAAAAAGATTTTAAGTAATTATCAGAAAGGTTTACTTAAAATATGTTTTGTAGAACTTCCCACATATACATATCTATACATATATCTAAGATATAATGCAATACTAGTAATATTCCTGAGGGCTATCAATAATACTAGATAAAAGTGTAATAATGGAGTTGTACAGTTTTATATGAATTTGATTTTACCTTCTCAATATAGAAACTTTAATTTATTTAAATTTTTCATTATTTAGATTGTTTATGGTTTTTTTGTCAAATAAAATGGCATATTGGCGTAATTTTTTACTTATCTTTTGATTGTTATAGACGAATATACCATTTCCAATAGATTTACATAATTGTATGTTTATGTTATTAAGCATCTAGGAGACCTATTTGTATATTAATGATACTATTATCATCAGTATCGCATACTCCATGTAACCTCTAGATAGTCGCTGGATAATACTTAAGCTCATACCTACATAACTGAAGCGGTGTATAATGGACATTAACCTCACACTGCGGTAGATATCTACCGAACCATGTAAGAACATACCACTGGTAAGGGAATACCTAAAATATAAAATTAAAATGCGGACATAACATTATATTTTTTCAATTTATACTATATATATTGATTAACATAATGTGACAATAAGATTAGAATAAGGTATAATAAGATTATATATATATTTGCATTTAAATGTTATTTACCTCTTGGGTATGTTCAAACATTCGAATTATCGTACAAATAGATAACAAATATACAAACAGTGCAAAATCAAAGCTAGAGAACGAAATTTATTTAAGCTAAATTATAATAGCTAATAAAAAGATAAATATTATTATTGTGTATAAATAAAAAAATATAGAGATATTATTTGAGGGTTTATTTGTAGATCAATATCAAATATTCCAGCTCTAGATACAGATTAACGTTATAGATTTTTTTTAATATTCTTTGAAATAACAACTGATTATTTTGGGAAAAATGTTATTTGCTGACGATGATATATTACAAGGCTTAATTTTTTCACCAGTAACGAGATTTAAAGGCCAAAAATACTGTTTTTAATAAAACGTTTCAAAAATTCAAAAATTCTTTATAGTTGAGTACGTCTGTCGTTTAGACAAATACTTTTATGTATTATATTAAAAGTAGTTGCAGCGTAACTAATAAAATGAATTAACTTCTTGACTATAATTTTTTGAATTGTATAGTAGGTTGATTCATGTTGGTATTTCTACCTAAATAAAGACATGTCCGATCTCAAATGGAATACTGATATTTTTGTTAAGGAAATAATATAAAATCTTTGATATATGTGTATGGATCTCTGTTTAAGTATGTGTAAACTATTTGTCTGTTCGCATAAAGCCGAAAACAAACGCTAGTTTACTAAAGCCAGCTTTTTAAAATCCATACATTTAATAATAGTTCGTTTTTTTAGTTCAATAAAATGTCTCATTCGACATAGAATTAAATATTAAAATTTATGTCTGTATCAAATAACTTGTACTTACTTTTAAAATGATACAAGTTTAACAAATCATAGACTATAAGCAAATGCCTACAATCTGTCTTTGATAGTTAATCTGAACAACACTTTATAATATTTTTTTTTCTTAGATTCAACGTTAGTCTCACGTTTTGAACCTAGATTTGATTATCAGTTAGATAAAGTAATTACAAATGAAACAGTATATAGTACTGTTATTCACTAATTAAAAATAAAAGTTTTCTCTTGGTCAAAAATTTTGTAAATCATTCTAAAGCCATATTAATCATTATATTTTTAAGTGATTAATTAAATTATATAAAGCGTCCTAAAACTTTGTTTACAGACTTGTCTTGTCCTTAGACTTACTTCCTTTATGTAGTCCGCTAAGTGTGTTACAGTAAGAGAAGTGTCTCTTATTTACTTACCTTATATATTATCCTTATGTACTTCACTTTTGTACCTTCTTTACACCCTCTGTTTGTTTGTTATATGTCTGTACGTTAATAAATATGTCACTTATAGAAAGTCACATTCTCAGAAAGTAACATAGGTTATAAAATATTTCTACTTCTTCTAAGAAGTTGGAGAGGGGGTATAACTATCTATAACAGCTAAGCTACAAACAGATTTTTAAAGATTTTTAAACTATGACCTAGACTATGATGATGATGATGACTAAGACCTACAATAACACATAAGCTATTTTTTACGGGAAAATACTTTATCTTCAGAAAAAACTTAAGTCAATATTTGTGAGTATGTGGCGCGATCTACATTGTATGGTTTTACACAAAGTTCAAGCGTGTAAAGCCACGGGTCGGCTAATAATAATATAAAAACACATTCTTCAGTTATAAAGACTAGTTCATAGAATGAATTATATAATGTTTCAAGTAACTGTTCGTCTTAATAAAATTTTGATAGTTATTTTTAAGCTTTCTACTTTGGATTTTGAAAACAAGAATCGTTGTTACCTGTCCGGTGTCCGGTTAACTTCGGAACGCAGTTCTGGTTTAATTGGCAACTCTATGGAGGCTCGTTTGTATTCTCTGTTTTGTTTGTGGTTTGGATACTGTTGGTATTTATTATAGAAGCACATAGATTGAATCTGAACAGATATGCATACCGTAAACTACTTGGATTTGGTTCTTGTAAGCGGAATAAACTACTATACTAGTATGAATACTATGGATATTGTCTGAAATGTTTAAATCGTAGCAGTAGTAAATAAACAGATATACTTTAATATCACTCGTATTTTATAGAAAATTTTGACTTAAAATAAAGAATAATATATAAATTATTACAATTTTCACCAAAACCCCTCTAGCTTTAAGTTCAATTTAAGAAGTCAGTTCAACATTTTATTATTATCAAATTTAGTTTACAATTTCACATAAGCTTAATATAATTAAATATGTTATAAATAATTCAACATTATTTTACAATCTCTATGAATGTTAATAAAATAATAATTTAGTTATTTGATAAAAACACTGACAATAAGTCTGTTTCGAATAGATATAAGACGCAACATACTTATAATTGTCATTAACATAAGTACAAGAAACTATCTAAGCTACGCTTTCTTTGATACGCTACGTACCAAGGTACCAGATTACAAGGATGTAAACACCAACCATATAATTCTTGATACAATGTTACGCTAAGTTTATTGCCAATACTTTAACGGCTATTAAGACTTTATAGACGAAATTTCAGCCTGCTAACTGCCGCAAATTCCGTTTTTGTGGTATTTTGAAATTTTTCGCCCAAGCAAAAAAACGGCTCTACAAAAATTTTTTAATAATTCAAAGAACACACCTATCAATTTTTGTTGATGATTTTACAAAAAAATACGTCTGCTACGCCAAAACAAAAACTTAAATAACCGCCATTTTGAATTTTTCCTCCCCGTAAGAAAAATGGTCGAACAAAAAAAAATAACAACTCAAAGAACATGATCACCAATTTTTATGGTGATCGGATGAAAATTGTTCTTGCTAGGCCATAAACAAAACTAAAACACGGCGCCATTTAGGATTTTTTTTCCCAATCAAAAAAACGGCTTGACATATCAGATCCTATCAAGTGGAAACGTAGTCCTTCGGACAAACGCTTCGCTACGCTCAGCATTTGTCCTTCAGTCAAAAAGACAATTACGTGCGGCTAAAATATAAGAGCTAATGAGGAGGAGGTATTAAAAGTCAAACTGTGCGTGAATATATTTTAAATTGACATATCGTTCCATGAAAAGCCGTATATGAAACCTAAATTGATAATACAATAAGTGTAACATTAAAGAAAAACTTTAAAAAATTGTAATTGTACTACAAATTAGAATTGTAATATTTTTAAACACATTTTATATTACTTTATTCTGGAACAATTATGCATCTGATATAGGATTAATGAAAACAGAAAAAAACTTGTAGTATAGGAGACTGTAACTTAAAAAATCATGATCTCAATGCAAAAATAAAGTGCATTTTATTTAAAGCTAGCTTAGAATTTATTTTCATTTTGCTGGTACAGGAACTCTAAACTATGATTTATTTGAGTTGATAATGTGCGCTGCATTTCCGTCCTTCCTTCACTGGGATAGAGACAGGAATTTATAAATTTTTAAAATTATTAATAACTCTACCAAGTCTATTTTGTATATTTTACTCGAAATTTTAAAAAGCAGTAGCGATTTTGCTGACAACTCTACTAAAATTAGGTAGGTATACTTGTATTTATATCAAATTTTAAATTTTGTTATTATTTAACCCAAAATTAAATATTAATGTATTTTGTATGGCATAATGTATGTATTCACCCCATATTAGTTTCGACACTCATATAGGTTTTAATTGGTTTACTAATCTCTACCAAATTTCAAAACCTTGTGGCTTGGATACTGTCTTATATAATAGCAAAAAGCTTTAATTAGAATATTTTTCTAAATAGTAAAAACTACCTCTAATATATAAAATATCTTCAGTGAATTTGGTTCATACCATAATCTGTAACAGCTAAATAAAATACCAACTATATTTAATAAAACAATATAAAGTATAAAATTGATTTGCATCCATCATACAAGAAGATTTTAATCAAAAGGCTGCTTAAACCTGAGGTGTTGACACGCTGCTATAAATCGTTTACCAGCAGCTTTGTTGTTCAGTTTGAGAATAATGCTATGTTTGGGAGTTTCTTGATATACCATAACACCAACAAAATGACTACATTTATATTAAAGATATTTCACCTATAATGGTAAACCTGTATTGGATAAAATTATGGATTAAAGAATTCAGTCAGACCAAATGTGATAATTTAACGATAAACGTATAACCATTGTCATTGATACAATCAAAGTTCTTAATCACATTCCAAACTTGAATAGTAAATCTCATTCAGAACCGAACACTGCAGTGTGATTAGTTAACATGTTAATTGATCTGGAATAATTGGTAAGAAGATAGTATTTGTAACATTTCACAGACTGTCTGTTTAATTAATTATTTTCATTCTACCGTTATATAATATATTATATTAAAATATTTGATATTTTTAATATGTTTTGTTTCTAACATACATTTAAAACTTATAACTATACAATATAAAGAAATCCGTCGAAATAAATATTTTGTTTTTATTTATTTTAGAGTTTGAATTATGAATCTTTCAAGAAATGGTTAAAAAAGTTGTTCAGTCTTGAAAAAAAAAAATGATATGAAAGCAACGAAGAACATTTGTATAATAGATAAATATACAAATATTATTATACGAGTATATATATATTTACTTAATATACAACACATGACACAGATCTCAAAATCATATACATTGTATATCTCTCAATTTATCTGTTTGTCTGTTTTCGCATCACGCAAAAAGTACTAGATGAATTTTGGTATGATTATAGCTTATTTCTTTGGTGAACATATGGTATACTTTATAATATAGAAAAGTTTCTCATTTTTAGAAAAAAACTTGGTTAAGCAATATAAATAAATATGTAAGAAATTAAAGTGCTAGCTTATAATCCGAATATAGGATTCTTTACACTCGAAATAAAATCTATAATTATTAGGTGAAATCATAATATATTATTTTAAGTTATCGTAATCGAACCAATAGAGAAACAGACAAACAAAAATGTTTTTTTTTTACCAGTACCGTATATACTCTCATAGGCATTTAGTGAAAAGCAATTAATTTGGAATTACATAGAAATACTTTAGTTTTATTTATGTGTAGATAAGACATCAATTTATTAAAATTGTACTGTTTTATATGTATGTCACATTCAATAACATTGAAATGTGCAAACGATAACAATATTCACGAACTAGTACACGTAATTCCGCGTCGTAACTCTGCAATAGTAATTGAGTGTCAAACCTCTCATCGCAATCCATAAGTCCTCTGAATCGAATCCAATAGTTGTCGATTTCGTTATTCGCTTCCAGCACGAAGTCATATCTGTCGCCCGCATATGTCACGAGAGACGTTGCTGAAACAAGCATATGAATAAATTTTACACAATTCACTGAACACTTATAAATTGGATGTTCTGGTGTAATATAACTTCGAACATATCTATTGAGATTTATGTTAAAGATAATATTATTGTAAAGGTATATTAACTTAATTATAAGATGTCTTCCGTGTATTAAGAAACAGTTCATACAAAAAATAACCAAATTGGTTTGTGTTTAAGAAAGGAAAATTGCGTTTTGCGATCTCAAAATTATTAAGGAAAACTCATTTGTCATCTAAATAAATTTCTGTTTCGATTTCTGATTTAAACGTTGATTTGATTGGCTTTCTGAAATGCTATAGAATCAAATGAAACAAGATTATAATATATAAATTAGATGACCTTATAGTATTTAGATTAAATAAATATTTAATTGTTTAAAAAGAGTAGGTATATATGGGCAGGTACTGGCAGTTAGTACTTAAATTTTACACATATTTTTTTCATAAAATTGTCAAAGCTGAATATTTATTGAAAACTATTATTTTAAAATCCTAAAATGATTTTCACCAAAGTCAATAGCATTACGTGTATAAGTCTTAGTACAAAGGGTTTTGAAACCGTTCTCAGTGACATGATAATTTTTAATGACATTAAAATAGGAAAGAAGAGCTACATTTGTGCAAATATATTAAAAGGTTTCAAAAAAATGAAGCTTATAACTTTTAAATAAGCTCTGTAAGATATATATATTTATATTTGCACATATTAAAATCATATTTAGATAAACGCTAAGATATTTTTAAAAACCGGTAATGTTGAAAACTGTATGTGAAGTACCAAAAGTTAGTTACTCAAACTATTGTTTGCTTATAAAGTTTAATTATTGTAGATGTTTCAGTAATACAAATATAGAAAAAAAAGTCTGCATTTTATAATATTTACCTTTACACAATTAAACATCTATCGCATCAATAAATTAGCACGGTTTAGATACAACCGAGAAAACCTAGATTAATCTTAAAGATTCAGTAGCTATATGAGATGTTACTGTTTATTCTATAATTAATTTATAATTTTATTATTTTTATAATATTACTACTATAAATACGTATTATTTATTTGACTTCACACTTTAATAGTAAATAAAAAAAATAAACAACACAGATACAAATTAAATATAAATTATATTAAACCTAAAACAAATTTCTCCTCTAAAGCACTAAACGTTCTATATATACAATTTGCAGCACACTACATAAAATATTTATATAGTCTACAACGAAGCATTTTGTGCCGTATGTGTGAAACTAGATGTTACTTATTTACAAGATACTTGAGATTTTTAATTTAATTCTTATATTTTCCACTAGAAATACTATTGTATTAAATAGCTATACTAAATATATTGTGCAATAAAAATATACTATTAATAGTTTGGTCTGTAAAATGGAGAGAGGAAACTGGTTCTCGTTTCAAACTGGTTAAAATAGACAGGGATAGGACAGTTGGTCATATTAAGTTTAAATTTAATTAATGACGTCGGGAATTGAATAGAATTTCAAACTACAATACTCGTTATCACAGATAAGTTTTGTTAGGCTTCAAATATAAATATAATTATGATGCAGATTTATAGAACACGAAAATAAAGTACTTTTAGTGATATAAGTGAAATTTTACTCTCAAGATTCACTAATATTAAGTTAATACAGTTAACGTTCAGTAAATCCCTACTTCGGCTGCTTACTTTGATCTCACTGGATTTGAATATGTAAATCTCGGGTTCAGCTACCTCCGTCCAACTGGACCGTTCCTGTGTAGATGTTGTACTAAAGCAAAATTCAAAGTTAACAAAGTAGTTATAACAGTAGTTAGCGTATATTTATTGTGGTACGAAATATCTCATTATGTACAAAAATCAAAATTTCTCTAACAAGGGTTTGGTAAGATATTAGTTAGTTTATTTAATAAAAGCTTTAATACAATGGTATATTAATAATATTAACGAAATTATCGCTATGAAACATATTGTGAGAGGTTACAACTATTAGGATTAAGGTTTTTATATAAATGAAGGTCACAGATGTTTCCAATATTCCAATATCAGACAACCTAGTTTTAAGTAATTTTGACAAAGTAAAATTATGAAAAGTTATTATGTGATCTTAGTTAAGAAGCTAAAGAAATGTAAATTTTCTCATTTGCAGTCTTGCTTTGGTTAGGCTAGCTGTCATACCTAACCTACTAGACACTAGCTAATAGTTTCGATTAGTTACTACTAGACTAGTTATGATTACTAGAACAAGTCAGGATTGCTAATCAGGATTACTTGGGCCTAGCCATAGTACATTACTATTAAGAGTAGGCTTAGTACAAATTTACTGTGGAATTACATGTTTAATAAATATGTGCTCTTCATATTTATATTGCTTTAGCAAAACTTTATTATACATATAAATAATATTTCGTACATATTATTTTTATATTTGAAAGCCTAACAAAAGTTATCTGTGATAACGAGTACAATACTCGTTATCACTTTGGAATCAATTTGGAATTCTATTTAATTCTCGATGTCACTAATTAATACATTGTAGTGATCAGTTTTTTTAACTGCAACATTGTGTTGATACGTGTTGTCTCTTGTAACAGTTAGAGTGTTATATTTATAACTTATTAAATATTTGCTTATATAAATATGGACTTCGGGCGAAAAATTACAAAATAATACAGAAATAAACCAAATATAAAAATAAACCTTTTTATATGCTCCTTAATATTATTCAAACACTGGTAATATTATAAAATAATATTTTGACTGCGACTGTATATGGACCACTCAAAATAGAATTATTCAACCTATATTGTATATCCAATATATATAAAACATATTTTACCTCAAATTACAATATGTACCTTTGTAGAATAAAAATTCTATTGTACAAATAAATTGGAACAATATAGTACTACAGGCTACTCTGAGTGAAATGTTACTCTCATATTTGTTATCTCAACCAATGCAAATTGCGATCCAATTTAATAGTATCCAAAAATCGAGCGCTGACAATTCAAAAGGAAAATATCAAAGAGACTCTAGAGTTCCAATCAAACTGTATTGAGTACACCAGCGGTAACAATTTTCGTTATTTCGTCAAAGAATCAATACTTGTAGGTAGGTACTGTGTCCGTATCCGATATACAAAATCCAATACTTGACGAATATTCATATTAAGGGGCCACATGTATTAATTTTCACGTAGAATTATATAAAACGCAGACTAGACTAACCTTTAAATAAAAAGTATTCATTATAAAAAGTTTATTTTTATTAATTATTAATTATTTGAAAATTACAACTTTTTTAAATTTTCTACAAATAAAAAAATCCATCTGTCGTCAGAAACTACATTAAAATATTTGTCGTACCTCAATATGTATTTTCTAGTTTGAACAATAATTTTCGTTACTACTGTATTTTTCTATAATTGAACTCACATAATGATTTTTCGTGTATTTTTTGCTATTGCTACAATCCTTCAAGAACGCTTTAGAATCAAGAAAACCTTGGTTGTATTAAAACGATCCAGTTAAGAAGTTAGAAAATATGTTAACATGTTTATTCTGTTTACACAGTCTAATATTTTACTATTATAAATATGTAAGACAACACATTTTATTGTATGTATGTATCGTGTATCGTGAAAACGAGATTGACAAAACAAATTACATAAATGTATCATCTAAAACACCAAATACTATAATTTCAGCGTCTACAATTTCACGTAAACATTTATAAAGTATACAACTGAACATTTCATGTCGTGTATCTGAAGCTACAAGGGTTTACTTATTTACTTTGAATTAAAGTTTTATATTTTCTTCTTCTATTATTAATGTACTAAATATTACTTACTCCATCGGAATACCTATTTGTATTGTGAAATAAAAATATAGTATAAATATTTTTTCTACAAAACGGAGACAGGAAAATTATTTTGTTATAAAAAGGTATGCAAATAAAATCCACGTACCAAACTAATTAAAACATACAGGGATAGGACCGTTGGTCATATTGAGTTTGAATTTAATTAGCGACGTTGAGAATTGAATAGAATTCCAATCTTCAATAATTGTTAAATGACGATGCTATTTTATATATATATATATATATATATACCCTACCCAATTACCGGAAAATGTATAAATTTTTTTCTAATAGATTTACGATTTCTGAATAACTACTTTTTAATTATTATCCATAGGCTTCAACAACCAAGGGATACAATACATATTTATGTTTCAAAGAAAGTTACATAGCTAACTTAAATAACTCATTAATGTAACCAACATGGTTTGAGTAAATCAAATCATGTTCATTTAGGAAAACTCTATTTGAAATCAAAGTCACAATGGTTTGTAGCGCTTTCGAAATACCCGCGAGATTACTGATAAGCAACATTGCCTATTATTCTCCCATTTACCCAAAAGAACCGTCCATCTTTCAAGGATATTTATTATTGCCTTTTCAGTCTGATTTAGAACCTCTGCTGCTATTTTAATTCGTGAAAATCTTTTTCAACGCTCTTTACAAATTCATTGTACAGAATTGGTCCGTCCAGAAGGAAATTTATAATATGGAATTCAGAATTTAAACTCTGTGTATCGTAATATATTTATACAAAGATTAACTTTATACCGATTTATTTCAATTGATGTTCAAATATTTTTTGGTTTAAAGATTATTATTTATTTATTTATTTAGCTTCACGCCATATCCCTTACGGGGCAGCTAGAGACGACGGAGCGCCAAACGCTACTGTCCCTGCATACCTCTTCCGCCTCGGCCACAGGCATCAACCTCTTCATACATGCCCTCCGAGGGGTCCTCCTGCTTTTTACGTGACCTTCCTCCAGTATCATAGATATTGTGTTTTCGAAGGTCATATAGATACTGCGATTTTTTGCACTTTACTAAAAATTAAACACTTTTTTTACCTCACCTAATTCCTAAAATTACGAAACTAATAATACTGTTGCTTTCAGAAAGTAACTATTACTTATATATTACACCATGTACAACAAATTGTCTATTAACAGTATTACTAAAGTAATCTATAGAGTTATCACAAAGAACAATAATAAAAACTGTAATTTAAGTCTATGAAGTAGTGCAAGAAGTTGCCATGATTTTAATTTCCTTTCACAACTCTTTGAAATGGATTTTCAATATTCGTTGTTATTATTTCTATATCAAATAACTTTTTAGTAACCAGTAAATAGCTATAAAAATTGTAATTGTTAATTACTTAGAAAAAATAATGGTAAGCAGTATCTATTAACATCAAATTATAAATACGTAGAAGATAAATTATAGTATTATTATAGTATTATTATTATATTATTATAGAATAATTATTCTGTACTGATATTGTCCTATACATTTCCCGAGGCTTTGGTGTCTAGCCAAACTGTTACCTACTATCAGATTAACTACAGGAAAGAAATTATAGCATATTGTATTTGTATTGTGAGTAATAATATATAATAAATATTAGTTCAATAATTATTTTTTCAAAAAAATATATTTTTGTACTCTTTCAAGAATCAATAATTACGTAGTCTCCGTTTCAGGCAAATTTCATTATACTAACTATTATTATTTAAACATAACTTGTTATTAAGTTACATTCAAAATAAAACTGTTATTTGATAATTTCTGTCTGTAATTTAATAATTGTTACTTCTCATATTAACTGTTAGTATTTCCAAATCACTTGTTATTCATTTACATTTTAAAAGAAAGTGCAATTTGACCAATTTTAAGTTTGGTACTGATTTTATAGAAAAGAATTAAGAAATGTTAAATAATATGAAAAATTATGAGCAAATAATTCTTAAACATTGTAACTCGAATGACCAGATATCCTGAAGAATAAACTTAGAAAATACAAAACAAAATGTATTGTTAGCAGTTCAGTTAGTAGTTTAAATGACTTGAGAGAACTTTATAACAATATCAATTTATAAACTTAAGGAACGAAGTTTAGTTTCCGTTTATTGTTAAAGTTCACAATTTTTAATACAGGAATAAAGTCATGACATAAGATTACTTGCAGTTCTATTCAATACATACATTTACCTCGACACTTTGTCAATACTTTGATACAAGGTTACATACATAATAAACAGGAATTATTTATTGGAAGTACTTGGATTAGAAATACTCTAAGAGTATCCATATCCATATCCATAAAGAATACTAATTTTCCGTTAAATTATTTCAATAAAAATGCTATATGAAACTAATGATAGTTCCAAGTTCTCTTACGTTTACTCTTTGCAGAATAAAGAACAGCTGATATGCATTAAGCTCTTAGATCCGTCTGTTTCTTTTACTTCATTAGAAAAAACACTGCTATTTAAAATGGCACTGGCAAATAACTTTCGTCCTTTATAGTTTGATTATAAGTTTACCGCCATTTTAAGGTTATCTTCGATGAAAGTAGATATATATATATATACAAAATTCTCTATTGTTTAAATAACGAAATTAACAGATTTAAAAAGCCTATTAAACCAAAGCAAATTAATTACAGATATTATAATTGGTAGAAAAGAAATTAATTTTATATTTTATTTCTGCAAAATAAATTATCTTTCGAATATTTATTACAGTTTTAAGATATTATTAAAACCGATGAAGAGTACTCGAGGTTTTAATTATTGGAGATAAAGCAGTATCATTAAAATTTAAATTTTTATTTCAATATCTAACTTCATTACTATGACCAATAAAAATTAATTTAGATAAAATAATAATTCTACTTTAACAATTTCTAGAAAACAGAACTTGATATTTTATTAATTTAATAAACTACATTTTTTTTCCATATAAAATTATGATAATTTTCACTTAATCTAATATTATTTGATTCACTGAATCGCTGAATCGGGAATACTTTTTTTATCAGTTTACGTATTTTATTTTCAATGTACTCATATAAGAAAAAATAAATATAATTGTTATTACAGTCTTCAATCAATTAACGAGTATTATATATATTTTTTGAATAAATCGAGGTTGATCGATGTCCAGTCTTACCATATTTATTTGATATAATATATAAGCACACGATATTGTTAATAAGCATTAAAATATTTGGTAAAGCGGATAATATTATTTAATTTCTACGTCGTTACTTTATTAAAAATTCAGTTTTTAACAAAAAAAAATATATTTAAAGTTACAAGTTAAGCTTGTTAGTCGCTGTAGGAGAAAACTCCGGAGATAATCTTTTTTGAGAAAGAGATAAACTGTGAAGATGTTAAAGTTACATAACTTTATATATATATATATATATATATATATATATATATATATATATATATATATATATATATATATATATGTATATATGTTATTTTTAAAAGTCGTTTGAAATCTTAAATAATATTATAAAAAAGAATGTATATGTGTTTATTTGTTACGCCTTTAAAACCAAAGGAAGTATGGTTCTCTAGGGATAAACTATCTTACTTTTAGAAAACTTAGATGTTTTATTTTTATCTATATCTTTTTAGACCGTCCAGACAGACGCACAACCCTGACCCTGACACACAGTAGAATGTCTTTCTGTGCAGTGATAAAATTCGGTGGCAGGTATCAGACCATATAGGAACACTTACCGATTCATTCAATCGGTTTTTATTAATCAATGGTTTTCCTTACCTTACCTAGCTACCAATTAGAAAAAAATATTTACCTACTTTTCTTATATGTATTTTTTTTTATTTATTATGCCCACATTATAATTTTACATTTAAAGAATTCTCTTACCAGTGGTATACTCTTACATGGTTCGGTAGAGATGTACACCGCAGTGTGAGGTTAATGTCAATTATACACCACTTCAATCGTGTAGCTATGAGCTTAAGTATTATCCAGTGACTATCTAGAAGTTACATGGAGTATGCGATACTGATGATAATATTATCATTAATATACAAATAGGTCTCCGAGATGTTTAATAACAAACATACAATTATGTAAATCTATTTGCAAGGTTTATTTGCCTGTTAAATTCATAGGACAAGTAAGTAGCAGTGAAAAGAATAACAAAATTATTATAATAATAACATAAATAAAAGATAACATCCAATTAATTGATCAAAACTTTGTGATTATCATTTGAAATATGTTAATAGATTTAATATCTACGTTTCCATGAATAACAAAAAAAATAACAAAGTTGAGATGATATAAAATGAAATAAGCTGAGATGAGATGAGATGAGATGAGATGAGATGATTTTCATGTCATAATAAAAAATATTAATCTAACTCAAATTCTGACATTTAATTATTATAATATTTTGATTTCAAATTGGACAAGATACAACTTTTTTAAAAAGAATAGTAATTCAGTGATCCTTAGAATAAATGATTTTAATATTTATCTTTTGGTTTCTTACACTTTATGCGAGTGGAAGAACTTACTATAGGTGCACTATATTATAATATTTATGAACTGCATTTATTACTAAAAGATAATGTAATTCCTATTTTACCAATATTTTACTACATCTATCAAACTGAACTAACAAACACTTACATACAAATAATGATAACACATATCTATATATTAAAATTAATGGCCTATAAGATAAGAATCAAATAATTTTTTAATCAAACTAGAGTGCATTGTTTGAATCTGAAAACATATTACACAAGTCTTTCAAAGGCTTGGTTTTCAAATTAATATGAACCGAGTACAAAATAACACGGTGTTATTTTGGTTTTAAATCTTGTAGATATATTTCTTTAAATTGGGAAATAATAAATAATAATGTAATTAAATTCCTTCCATTAATTTCAGGAAATTGTAAATTATAATAAATCATGAAACATCACAAAAATAAACAATTACATTTATTACTTTAAAGTTTTTCCTAATTAATATGTTGAAAGCACGCCACTAGCTAAAGCTGGGAGATGCAGTAATGTTTTCAAAACATATTGCTTAGAACGGGTATAGAACCTTATTAGAGTGGTGTAAAAGCGGTAATGCGATGTACTTGTTTACTAGTGTAAATTTCTGTTTTGGGTTCCTGTACTGAACGCAAATGAACATTCATCCTCCTTGTTAACTTGATTAACTGCATTTTGTTTCATCGTCAACTAAGTTTCCTCTGTTCTTGCAACACTGTTCAAATGAAACCCAAAAATTGTGAAAATCATTTGATATTTAGAAATCGTTATGGGTTAAAAAATTACAGTATTATTAAAATAGTAAAATAGTATAGAAACTAAACAATTAGAGTTACGGAATAAACGCATTATAATTATAAAAATGCTCTTTTCGGGGCTATATATCTTTAGGAACTATAAATATTCGTTGTGCGTCTGTCTGGACGGTCTAAAAAGATATAGATAAAAATAAAACATCTAAGTTTTCTAAAAGTAAGATAGTTTATCCCTAGAGAACCATACTTCCTTTGGTTTTAAAGGCGTAACAAATAAACACATATACATTCTTTTTTATAATATTATTTAAGATTTCAAACGACTTTTAAAAATAACATATATACATATATATATATATATATATATATATATATATATATATATATATATATATATATATATATATATATATATATATATATATATATATATATATAGAAGGAATTTAATTACATTATTATTTATTATTTCCCAATTTAAAGAAATATATCTACAAGATTTAAAACCAAAATAACACCGTGTTATTTTGTACTCGGTTCATATTAATTTGAAAACCAAGCCTTTGAAAGACTTGTGTAATATGTTTTCAGATTCAAACAATGCACTCTAGTTTGATTAAAAAATTATTTGATTCTTATCTTATAGGCCATTAATTTTAATATATAGATATGTGTTATCATTATTTGTATGTAAGTGTTTGTTAGTTCAGTTTGATAGATGTAGTAAAATATTGGTAAAATAGGAATTACATTATCTTTTAGTAATAAATGCAGTTCATAAATATTATAATATAGTGCACCTATAGTAAGTTCTTCCACTCGCATAAAGTGTAAGAAACCAAAAGATAAATATTAAAATCATTTATTCTAAGGATCACTGAATTACTATTCTTTTTAAAAAAGTTGTATCTTGTCCAATTTGAAATCAAAATATTATAATAATTAAATGTCAGAATTTGAGTTAGATTAATATTTTTTATTATGACATGAAAATCATCTCATCTCATCTCATCTCATCTCATCTCAGCTTATTTCATTTTATATCATCTCAACTTTGTTATTTTTTTTGTTATTCATGGAAACGTAGATATTAAATCTATTAACATATTTCAAATGATAATCACAAAGTTTTGATCAATTAATTGGATGTTATCTTTTATTTATGTTATTATTATAATAATTTTGTTATTCTTTTCACTGCTACTTACTTGTCCTATGAATTTAACAGGCAAATAAACCTTGCAAATAGATTTACATAATTGTATGTTTGTTATTAAACATCTCGGAGACCTATTTGTATATTAATGATAATATTATCATCAGTATCGCATACTCCATGTAACTTCTAGATAGTCACTGGATAATACTTAAGCTCATAGCTACACGATTGAAGTGGTGTATAATTGACATTAACCTCACACTGCGGTGTACATCTCTACCGAACCATGTAAGAGTATACCACTGGTAAGAGAATTCTTTAAATGTAAAATTATAATGTGGGCATAATAAATAAAAAAAAATACATATAAGAAAAGTAGGTAAATATTTTTTTCTAATTGGTAGCTAGGTAAGGTAAGGAAAACCATTGATTAATAAAAACCGATTGAATGAATCGGTAAGTGTTCCTATATGGTCTGATACCTGCCACCGAATTTTATCACTGCACAGAAAGACATTCTACTGTGTGTCAGGGTCAGTACGACATGTACCCTCAAAAAATACGTATACTATCTGTCTTATTAATTGAAACCTACAGAGATGTACACTCATCAATGGACAACAAACGTGCTCTCTAACCTACTTGTATCATTGTATATTTATACTAAGAGCATATGTAGACTATACAGGACGATAAAATCGATGATATTTTCAAATATTTTCGTCTTTGTAATTACTTATATCAAACCTGTCTGTTTTATTTAATACGAATTCAAATAAAATAATTTTAAAATTTGTATATTTCGGTATATTTATTACCGATTGTATTTTACAATTGATTATAATACACAGGGGTAGTACAGTTGACTGCGTACTGAGTATTCGCTTTGTGACGTCAGAAATTTAATGTAACTTGGATACATATATCACGCCCGTGGAGAGTTTTGGTTTAGATTAAAAAAAAAAATTAAACCAAATACCCAGGGTATTTCCCGAACGAACTTTGACGAAATTACAAATGTTAATAAATTTTTTTTAAATAAAATGATTATTAATTATTGAAGAAAAGAAAATGTTAAATACATGTTTATTTATAATTACTAAAAAATTACAAAAAGTGTGATTAATAACAATACAAAATAGTAATATAATTAAATCTGAAAATAAACTAAATCAGTAAATTGTAAACAGCGCTATCTTTCGACAGTAATGAAAACTTTTCCTGTCGACAGACGTCCATACATCCATCCGAGAAAAGTGAAAACAATACAGAACGAAGAAAGTTCGTTCGTGAATATATTTCAGTTAAAATAGTTTTAAAAATGCTTAATTTGTTTATTTTATCTATGGATTCTGCATCTCCATACTAAATACCTATCCAGTCCATTCATGATCAATATGATATCTATAAACATGTTAGATGACCATTAAATGAAAAGTCAGTAAAATCAAGTCAAAGTTACTTTACTTCGATGAAGGAGCTTTGATTATTTTGAATTAATTTGCTTCTCTTCCAGTTGTAGCAGTCGAGTACATATTGATTTATAGAATCTTGATGTGCGTACTTGGTTAACTTCACGCTTGTGTATTAACTGACTCAACCAGAGCACTAATTCCCTCTTTAAGTGTTGATAAGCCTACAATCAGTTGTGGTTTTAATGTAATTGTATGTAAAATCTAAACCAATATTGGAGTATTCAAGAGAAAATGAAAAATATACCATTGTAACAGTGACAATAACCTAATTTACAACAAATTTCTTAAAAATACGTTTGACAGTATTTTTGTTTTCTTCCAACAAAAACACAGGAAACCGAAAAACATTAAAAAAACTAATTACTTGAGTACATTAAAAAAACTAATTGTATATTATTAAAATAAACGGCAAATATTATATCGTAATAATATTTGTCGTTTAATATCTTAAGATGTTAGCTCTCTATCTCATTGAATATTCAATTCTAATTTAATTAGAGTACAAATAGATAACAAATATACAAAAAATAAAATTATACTGAACTAATAAAACAGATTCACAAAACAAATAAATGCAATTTAAAACTAAAACTACCTTATCACAATATTATTTGATTGTTTGTTGGTATTAATATAAATCGTTTAAATAGTTGCACGCGTTATAAAATAGGAAACACAGTTTAAGGAGATTGAATCCAACATTGTTACGCTAACGCCAATCCCCTTTGACTTTTAATAATTCATTAAAATTATTAATTAACTGTTCCATTTCTAAACACAGATAAAAGTTATAGATTTTTCAAAACAACTCTATTTGATAATAAAAACTCGTTTCATTACCTCCTCCATTTTCCTTTCATTCCATTCCTCCCGGTCGACTTAATACAATGAAATTGTGTCTGATTAGTGAGTATAAATTATTAGTCGCCCCGAGAAAAGTCGACTGCAAAATCAAGTTTAAATATGAATAAATTTTTTAAACTCCACATATTAAATAATTTAATTTAAACTAATTTTAAGTTAAACTAATAAAATTTATGGCAAATTCATTGAACTTGCTTTTAAAATTATATTAATTATCATCATCTTTATTATTGAAGATGATTGCATTTGTATTTACTGAATTCCATGTATATTTTAAAGCGAGTTTTAGAAATATTGTTATCTATTTAATCATGCATATTAAAAAATAAATAAAGAAACCAACTAATGTGCAGTTCTCGCAATAAATTCTGTGATCCGTAAAGGATTAGCGACCGACATTATCTAATGGGATCCTATCGTATTGAATCGCTTCATGGAAGAGAGACTTTGAAATTGTTTTTGTTTGATTTTCTTACCTCTGTGTTTCTTTTTATCATTAGTGGATTTAAGTTCATGATACTGTAAAGATTTTTAAATGATATGGAAGAACAGGATTTATTACTAATTTAGAATAATATTTGATTTAACAGAAATCAAACAAATTTTCCAATGCAAATTGAAACTATACTAGTTTAAAAGTAAAGTGTGAACATATAAGTAGTAACTCACTAGGCAGAAATGTATATACTAATAAGTGAAAGTAACCTACCAAGCTGGTTAGTAGGTAGTTGTACTTACTAGATTCGAAAAATGTAAACTAATTAAATTATAAATATTCTTTTATCTGATTTTATTTCTTATTTTGTCCATTAATCTAAGATCATTGGCGTACGGCAGTGATTAAAACTTAGATGTAATAATAAAAGTAACTGAGATTATTAATCTAATAATTGTCAATAACATATCTAGTAAATATAAAGTGATTAAAAGTATCACTGAAAATCATATCTGAATTATAGATGGAAAAGAAAACGAACCTGCCCTGTGTTCGTCTACCATCGATACACAATTCTAATATAACTGGTAACTGTACGAGCCACTTGTCAGAGCCTTGTTTTTGGTTAGGATACCATTAGCTTTAATTACAGAATCATGTGTATGTTGAAATTCAATAATTTGAACAAATATGCAAACCATAAACTATTGTGGAGTTGGTGCATGTGTAACCAGAATAAGCGTCGTAGTATGAATATTGTTGGAAATACTTTAATCAAAACCTTAGCAGAGGTCCACGTAATTTTCAAAACATTTTTCTTTTGCTATATTAGAAATGTAATCTAAACATTAAAAAGATTTGCAGTTCTTAAAAAATCGGATTGGGTTTTATCAAATTGATTTAAAAGTCTGTGCCACATTCTATAAACAATTTTATAATTTTAAATAACATTAATAAGGTTAAACATGTCTATAAATAACTTGAAATATCATTACAATCAGAATTTTAGAAGAATAACGAAATATTTTAAACCTACTTTTATTATCAGAAATTTTTAAACCATTTTTATCTATTATATAAAAATGAATCGCAAAATGTGTTGGTAAGCGCACAACTCAACAACGCATGGACCAATCTTAACAATTCTTTTTTTTAAATATTCCTTGAAGCCCAAGGATGGTCCTTACGGCGAGAAAAAATCGAATAATTTCCAGGAAAACCCTAAAAGAGCCCTTTTCTTTTTCCTATACAAATATTTTCTAACTAAATTTAGAGTCAATTTGAACTGTATTGCTATACAATAAAGTTCATATTAAATTACAAGCACTCATTTTTGTCTAAACAATGTAGGTGTGTTGCTAACATCGAAGAGTCAATTCGCACTTTATTGTCTCTGCACAAAGTTCAAATTCAATCAAATATACGTGTGTGCAGGTTCACGCAAAAGTGATAATATCGTGAGCCCGACCAAATTGAAAAGTCAAAAAATTTAAGAGCTATAGATTTGATTGGCCTTGGAATATTCTTTCTTTTGTTTTAGTTTTGGAATGCGACATAAATTGTCATCAGTTTTCACGTCACTGCATCTGTCAAACAAACCGCGTTAAAAAGCGTTTATAATATTTAATAATTAATTTTGATTATTTTATATCGTGTTTTGTGCAAAGTGTTTTAATACCTGTGATTAATAATTATTGCATGTGACATAATTTAGGTGAGTATATTCGATATGCCTCCTATAAGACGAAGTAATTTAGGTAGAAGAACCCGAAATGCTACAAACCAAACTAATTACCGATCTTATGATACTGCACAAGAACGTGACGACCGAAAAGAACGTGAAAGAATTCGTATATCACGAACGCGGGAAGCGAGAGCGAGAGATTCAACCAATAATCCCGAAAGTTTGAATTGAGCTGCTTTTAATTATGATTTGTCAATTGACTACAGTCACCACCAATATGTTACTATTGGATCTAAGAACTTGGTTTGCTCTCATTGTAAGGCAAATGAAGCCAATGGATTATGTTGCGCAAATGGGAAGTGAAATTGATACCATTAGATCTACCACCAGAGCCATTGTACTCATTGGTTTCAGGAATAGAACCAGATTCCATACACTTTTTGTTAAATATCCTACATTATAACAATTGCTTTCAAATGACGTCATTTGGGGCAACAAACGTAGTTCGGGAAAATTTCATGCCAAATTTTAAGGTAGGTATTATAGCAGTTAGTCATTATTATTTTAGTGAACAAAATTTCCTGTTAATTAAGTAAAGATGTGTCATTAACCTTCAGTTCCTTAATCCCCAAGAAATATATTACTTAGTCATAGTATTATTTGGTGATTCAGTATTAGCAATACTTTTATTATTTTGAAACACAATTTCATGATGGATATTAGTTACAACTAATTATTACATATTGATATACCTAAGCATATCAATTATAAATTGGGGATTCAAATTAGGAGACAGATATACTTTTTACGAACTAATATTATTTATATTTGACAAAAATCATTTTTTTAAATTTACAGATACAAGGCCAACTATATCATAGCGCAGGTTCACTGTTACCAGTGTCAGATAGCAATTACAAATTCCTGCAAATTTATTTCATTGGCAATTCACCACAAGAAATTGATATGTGTTATTCAAATAACAATTCAGTAAAGAGGTCTATTGTAGAACAATTACAAGCTTTATTTCATGAGTACAATCAATTGATTATGTTGTTTAAAACTGCACTGGATCTGATGCCATCTGATAATCACAAAATTGTAATCAGAGCTGATAAAACACCTGTTGGCCAACATGCAAGACGTTTTAATGCACCAACTATTGATGAAGTTGCCATCGTTGTAGTTGGAGAAAACTTGGAATCCCGTGATATTGTTTTACATCGTCGGAATGATCAATTACAACGTATAAAGGAAACACACCGCTCATATGACGCATTGCAATATCCCATTATATTTTGGCAAGGTGAAGATGGCTATGATTCCTCAAACAAGATGATAAATCCCATTACAGGTAATAAAAAATATTAGTTTAGCAAGGAGATATATTATCAGTCACTATATTTTTTTTTTAATTTTCAATGTTATGAAAACAAAAATCTATTTTCAGGTTCTAAAACCAACAAAAAGTCAGTTCAATGAAGTATTATTCCTACCGCCTAATGATTCGTGAAAATGAAGACAGTCACAGACTCAAACGTCGGCGATTATATCACAAGTATGTTGTAGACATGTATGTTAAAATTGAAACGGAGAGATTAACATTCATCAGGTTGAATCAGACAAAACTCAGATCTGAAGAGTATATTCACCTTCGAGATGCGATTAATACTGATGGTAACGCACAGAATCTTAGTCGAATAACTATTTTTCCAGCAACATACATCGTAAGCCCTCGACTTATGCATGAATATGCACAAAATGCCATGTCATATGTTCGTCATTATGGTACAGCAGATTTGTTCATCACATTTACATGCAATCCACACTGGATAGAAATAGACACAGCCAGAGTCTTTATACAAAAGTTGAAATCTTTAATGGATTTCATTGTGAAACATTATGTGTTTGGAGAGATACGCCGCTGGATGCATTCTGTGGAGTGGCAGAAACGGGGATTGCCACATGCAAATATTTTGATTTGGTTAGTTGACAAGATAAAGTCAAATGAAGTTGATGCAGTAATATCAGCTGAAATTCCTAATGTAGAAGTAGATCCTGGATTGCATGAGGTAGTTATCAAAAACATGGTACATGGTCCCTGTGGAACTCTTAATCAAAATTTACCATGTATGGTGGATGGTAAATGTTCAAAACGATATCCACGGACATTAATATCTGAAACAATCACTGGTATTGACGGTTATCCTTTGTATCGTCGCCGATCGACAGCAGAAAATGGAAGATCAACAATTGTCAAATTAAATCAACAAGATATTGAAATAGATAATCGCTGGATTGTTCCATATTCACCCATTTTATCAAAGACCTTCAAACCGCACATCAACGTTGAATCTTCAGAACAGAACAGAGAATTCCAATGATGAAGTTACCCAATACCAAATGGGTCGCTAATGTTAGTAGTAATGAAGCAGTTTGGCGAATATTTTCTTTTCCTATTCATGAGAGACACCCTACTGTTGTTCATTTAGCTGTGCATTTAGAAAATGGACAAAGAGTATATTTTACAGCACAGAACGCAGTACAAAGAGCTGTACAGCCACCATCTATTACATTAACCAGTTTTTTTTTGACATGCCAAAACGATGAATTTGCTCAAACATTGTTATATTCTGAAATGCCAAAATACCACGGAATCAAGGAAAACCAGTTTCAGGATACCCAGATGTATATTCTACCGATGCGATTGGTCGAATTTATTCAGTACATCAAAGCAATGATGAAAGTTTTTATTCACGACTGCTATTAGACAATGTACGTGGCCCAACATCATTCCAACATGTACGAACTGTTGATGGTGATTTGTGTGGATCATACAAAAAAGCTTGCCAACGTTTGCGATTGCTAGAAAAATGCTCATTGGGATCAAACTCTCAATGATGCTGTAATATCATCACAAGCTCATCAAATACGAACATTGTTTTCTATAATCATATCTACATGCTTCCCATCAAATCCAAAGGATTTGTGGATCAAATACAAAGATAATATGTGTGATGATATTTTGTATCAAATACGGATTAGAAGGGGAAATCCAAATATACAAATAAGCGAAGAAATTTACAATGAAGTATTGATTTCAATTGGGGACATGTGCTTGATGATGTCAAACAAACTATTATTTCAATTAGGCCTGGCCGCGCCCAATCGTCCAATGCATGATGCTTTTAACCAAGAGTTGCACCGAGAAAAACTGTATGATCTCAACACTTTGAAAGAATTAATTCAAACAAACCTTCCACTATTAAAAGAACAACAGAAGTATGCATTTGATACACTTATGAAAGTAATAAATGATAAAAGAGGAGGGATTTACTTCTTAGATGCACCTGGTGGTACAGGAAAAACTTTTTTGATTTCATTGATAATAGTAACAATTCGCTCACAAAATAAAATTGCACTTGCACTCGCGTCGTGGGGAATCGCATCAACTTTGCTCATTGAACTGCTCATTCAGCTCTAAAATTGCCATTACACATGCAAAGCAATGAAACCACAACAACATTTCGAAGAATTCTGCAATGGCAAAGGTTTTGCAGCAATGTGAATTGATTGTTTGGGATGAATGCACGATGGCACATAAAAAATCTTTTGAGGCTTTAGATAGAACCTTACAAGATCTACGGAGCAATCATAACCCATTTGGTGGTGCAATGATTTTATTAGCAGGAGATTTTCGTCAAATATTGCCAGTGATTCTACGATCAACGCCAGCTGATGAACTTAATGCATATTTAAAGTCCTCCAATTTGTGGAAGCATGTGAAGGTATTACATTTAAGCAAGAATATGCGTGTCAAGTTGCAAAATGACCAATCTGGAGACATATTCTCTAAGCAACTCATTGACATTGGTAATGGCAAATTTCCTATAGACACCTTGACTGCTTGCATTAACTTTCCTCAAAGTTTTTTGTCAGTTAACTAGATCAAAAGATGAACTTATTCAAAAGGTGTTTCCAGATGTTGCTCAAAATTACAGAAACCATGATTGGTTGAGCGAAAGGGCTATATTGGCTGCAAAAAAACATAGATGTAAATGAATTAAATTTCTAAATTCAAGAACAAATTACAGACGAATTAAGGATATATCAGTTGATTCGGCTACTAACCAAGATGATGTCGTCAACTATCCGCCTGAATTTTTAAATTCGCTGGATTTACCAGGATTGCCACCTCACAATCTTCAATTAAACCTTTAATTATCGTTAGTCATCATGTTGAGAAATATCAACCAATCACGTCTTTGCAACGGCACACGGAGAGCGATAAAAAAATTATTGAACAACGAGATATAAGCAACTATACTGAAAGGAAAGTATAAAGGAGAAGACGTGTTGATACCACGCATCGCAATGATTCCGACTGACAGTTTCCAGTGCGGCTTGCTTTTGCTATGACCATAAATAAGTCCCAGGTGTCAATTGTATGTTGCCTGTTCACATGTTGGAAAACCATCAGATTTGTTTGTATTCCAGGTAATCAAACAAAAAACATTGTGTATCATAAAGAACTACAATAAAAATAAAACAGATTTTTGTTATTAATACGATTACTGAAAATACTTATATACGTTTTATTTCATTATTCTTTATTTCATCTTATTAAAATGATAAAGTAACATATTAAATAAAAGAATAATTTTACGATTTATTTATCATATTAAATGATAAAAAAGGTCCACCAGAAATCTTAATATGTATAAATCACGTGTCACGTTGTTTGTCCGCGATGGACTCCTAAACTACTTAACCGATTTTAATAAATTTACACACCACGTACAGTTTGACCTAACTTAAAAGATATATAATAATTTTCAACTCAATTCATAGTCGCAATATTATTTTATTTGTTTATTATTTTGCAGTTAGCTCCTAACAATTCTAAAAGATGGCGGTATCTGTTGACTGGATTGAATAATTACGAGTGATGTATCTACCCTATCTACCTCATTCGTAAGTTAAGTGTTCCAAGTTATTTACTAAAAACTTTGTAATTTACAAATAGTGTTATAAATTTGGATTAAATTTAAAAAATAATTTTGTTTCTATTTTTGCTTAATATTGACTGTAAGAAAACATTATGATTTTCATGACAGAAGTACTCTGAACGTTACCCCTTAAATAGTTTATTACAATGTAATATATCAAAAACAATAGTCACAGCAACGCGTGATCGGGTCTGCTAGTTTAAATATAAAATAATTTAAAAGGATTTACAAGAATATATTTTCATTTTGCTTGTATAGGAACCCAAAAATATAATTTATTAAAGTTTATATTGTGTGCTGCATTTCCGTTCCTCCTTTACTGGAATAGACTCATGAATATATAAAAGATTAAAAAATGTGTAAGCTTTTTTATTGCGGACAGAGTTGCAAGAATAACAAAAGAACATATGACATATCCGATAAAAGAAAATCAAGCTGATCAAGTTACCGAGGGAAATGAATTATTTGCGTTCGGTGCAGATACCGTCTTTACTCCACAATGATAAAAGTTACAGCTCATAAATGCTCATAAAATGTTATAGTTCTTCTATAACTCTATGTAGTAGCTTGTATTATAACACAACATTGAGAAGAAAAAAACAGGTGAAAATTTTACAGGAATAAATGTATTTATATATTTTTGTTAGTTAATAATTTAATACTTAAGTGTTTTTCAATTTTCCGGAATGGTTGGGCGCAATGAGGACCTTAATTTATGCTTTATATTTTCTTAATTTAAAATAAAATAAAAATTACAAGACGCAAGAAAGAACAAAATAGTATATGTTATAATATGTACGTAAGTACGTAGTACATATTAATTTAAACACTTAAGTGCTTGAAAAGCTTGTGATCTATATTTTTAAAATCAAACTCGGCGCTTCAGTTTCATGAACATCCATTACCATTAATTTGATTTTATCTGTATTTTGTGTTATAATTTTTTTTCACATGTTAATAGATGGCATTACTAAAATATATAGGTCATATCTGAATCACATTATGGTTTGGTATTTTATAGTTCATAAATATTTTATGTTCATTAAATAAAACATACTTTACCCAGCCTTGTGAATACTAAGATAAAGTTTATAGAATATCATTTATATTCGTGGAAGAAGTTCAGTGATCAAAAATAATTATGCAATTTTAACTGTATAGTGAAGTCGTTCCTTATCCAGTTTGTAGTCAAAATATTATAATAATTAAATGCAAGTCTGAAACAGAGTAGCACCTGATAATCTGTTGGTAGATCCAATTTCCTTTTATCCTCTTAATTGAAGAGAAAGACGTTGAAGTTGTATTTGCTCTGTTAAGTTTACTCTTTCCCAGTTCTATATAGTTTTAAATATACTTTAATCATATTTTACATAGATTTACAAAGAAGAACTTACAATACTAATCGCTCGAGATGGCATTGAGATTTTTAAATATAAGAAGAAACAATACTTTGTTGATTAATATAATGTAACTTAAACTTAACTTAAATGATAAATTATTAATCATGGAAGGTATAACAATATTACTGCAAAAATTTTTTCATGTCCTCTCTTCTCGTCTCGTCTTGTTTCAAACAAATATATCGTTTATAAACAAATATATTTATCCTAAAGTAAATCGTAAATAACAATTATATAATTTTTTTATGTTATTATTTTATATGTTTTTATTTTAAAATATAACGTATGAGAATTCATTTCAATATCTAATAATTCTGTGAAAAATAATATTTGTTATTATTATAAAATATCTAGAACACCTATTTGTATATAATTGATAATATTATCAACTTATGCTCAAAGGGACATCATTTAAGACGTATAAATAACATTAAGCACGTATATTCGATTGCTATGTAAGAACATAACACTGTTAAAATGCATAAAATCTTAATATGGAGAACTAAAATGCAGACATTATTTAAAGTTTTCCCAAGATATACAAAGTACGATAAATGACAAAATATTTCTTGAAATTAAAAATGAAAGAACAAAACTCAGATAACTATAAGCTTATAAAATAATAGGTCTATATTACGGATAGTACCGACATTGATCTTCACTATCTATAGTATCAAAAGACATTACACTCAATTACACAAACCTCGTTTGATATACATTATTACATAAAATAAATGTACTGATGTGAAAATTAATTAAAGGAACTCACAAAAAGAATAAACGTCGCGAACCAACAAAATAAACGCTTAAAGTCTATATGTAGATTTTAATTTCAATAACCTTTCCTCGGAAAATACAATGATAATAATTACATTTATTTACTATTTTTTTATTTTTTCTTTATTAATCGATAATACATCGCTACGAATCAATACAATCTCTACTGCTTGGTTTCTGTTGTTTGCAATGCCTTGAAATTGTGCTTCAACTACCCTCTGTAATGTTGTTGATGTCTACAATGTATTTAGTATAATCTGCTATACATTTTATTGTGTGCTTAATAATTTTTTTTTTGTCCACAGCTACGAGTATGCTGTGATACTTTTGTTGTATAAATATTTTTTTTTGGTAATGAATTTAAAATTCGTTGGAAAGACAAAGTTTTTAGACACATATTTTTATTATAATAACGACATTTATTATTAATTCTACAATTTAGACCTCGATTAAGGTTAATACTTTTTTTTATTATTTTACGATAATAAATTTTAAATGTACATTTATGCTTTATAGATTTAACGTTAATACATACTCCTCTCAAACAAATCAACGATGTTATTAATATTGTCTTAGTGGACGAAATGATGTTGCTACAGAAAACTTTGCTTAAAAGCATAGTCAGATAAGTTTGTAGCTCCACCGAAATACACGCGAGATTACTGATAAGCAACATTGCCTATTATTCTCCCATTTACCCAAACGAACCGTCCATCTCTCAATGATAATTATTACTGCCTTTTCAGTCTGATTTAGAACCTCGGCTGCTATCTTAATTTGTGAAAATCTTTTTCAACGCTATTTTCAGATTAATTTAACAGAATTGTTCCGTTTAGGAACAAATTTATAATATCTGTGTATCGTAGTGTATTTGAATTTGTAAGTTTGACTTTGTACCGATTCAAACGTTGAAACGTTTTAAAATTCCTTATCGGTTGATGGCGTCATAGAAAGAAACAGTAATTAGGGGAGCCCGGGGATGGTTGACCAATTTTCAGTTTAAAAGTTAATATTTTTATTGCTTTAATGATTATTTTTGTGAAAAGCAATTCCATTGATAGTGACACTATTCAGCTCTAGAAAGAAATTACAATAAGCTCGATATCTATTAAAATATAGTATATAGGCTCGATTTTATAGAACGGGAAAAACGAGTCAACCTACCCCGTGCCTGGGGCAGGTTGACTTGTCACTAGGGGTAAGTTGACCTAAGAAGTAATGAGTACCAAGACTACGAAGGAACAAGATTTAAATACTAAAGCAAAATGCAATCATCATTTTTAAGAACATCTTCAACAACATTAAACATCGTTAAGAACCTATCGGTCCACCTCCAGTCTAAAATAGTCTTTGATAGTCCTGTAGTCTAAAATAGTCAAAATAGTATTTATAGTGAGCACGTGGGAAAACGAAGAACGGAAGGACCATATTGCCGAGGCCGAGATAGCAACTGCGACTGTCACCAGTGATTACCTCGGTCAGCAGTCGTCATTTTTCCCAATTTTTTGGTGCCAAGATGAGAGTAATAACTCTATAAGGAATGTGAACCGTTGTCAGTCCTGTTTCATCTACATTCCAAATATACCCAGGGCTTACATTTAAACGTAGGTAAACGGTTCTTAGGTAATCAAAGAACGACTGCATGTTGTTTTTGTTGAAAGAAGTGGCTCGAAATAAACTCGTAGCTTGAGGAGATCGAATAGAGAGAATAGGATGACGTTTAAGCAAACTCCCTACCCAATCTTTATCAGCAATCTGTTTTTTATCCCATGATTCAGGAATAGATTTTTTTTTTTGCAAATTCATATGCAAATTTTCGGAACTCGTAAGGCGGTTAATCCATAATAAACATCAGCAGCTCCCTTATGGGCAATTTTCTGATGCATGCTCTTCCTTGTCACTGAATATTTGTCTATTTTTTATGTAGCCAACGCTTTCCAAGGTCAATTGAAATCTAGACAGTCCGGGAGTGCATTCTTTTGTTTTCCTATTTACTACATGGCGATGTTTTATATGGCTTTATATGTTTATATGGTTTTATATGTTTTATTATTGATACTTCGGCGAAAATAACTTGTCGACATACTCTCTCCAGTATGTCTTTACGTCGATTTGACTTTCGTTTATAGATTCGCATCGTTCTAAACCGGAAATGTTAGGTTAAGAACAATAATTTTTATACCAATTTATATCTAGTATATCCAAAATTGTATGGGGCAGGTTGACTAGTTAGTCAACCAACCCCTTTATAAATGAGTCAACCTGCCCCAAACGACCTAGTAATTTTTAACTACGTGCCAAAACCTTAAAATGGTGTCGTATTTAAAAATAATAAGGAAGCATACAAAGTTCGGAAATCAAACATTCGTATTAAACAGTTTGACAAGCAATCAAAACAAAATGAAAAGAGTTATAACAAATAGAATTAAGGCAAAAATAGTTACTTAAGTGTCTTGTTTTTGAACAATAGCTTCTAGCTGATAAACGGTTTGGGTCTGCTCCGCGGTTTTTCTGATGATTGTGCGCAGGGGAATAATGGATACGCTCACCTAGTCGATCTTTGCAAAAAGTTTGACTAACTCGCGTTTTTGACAATTAGTCTACCTGCCCCTATAGTCAACCAGCCCCGGTCTCCCCTATGCCTTCAGAAACCGACCCTCACTTTCATATTATGTTATATACTACAAACTGTATACTAAAAATAGTAGTACTAAAGTAGTTTATAGTCACAAAGAATAATACTAAAAATTGTAATTTAAATCTACGATGCAGCGCAAGGACTGGCCATGACTTATTTCTTTTCTTGCTGTCTCTTTACTGTCACGCTGTTGTTAATTTCCTTTCACAGCTCTTTGAAATGGATTTTCAAGCTACATTGCAATGATCTCTTCAACTAAATAATGTTTCAAGCGTCCTTGTTAACTTTTATATTGTTTTTCGACTAGATTAGTTATTCGATTAAAAATATTTATGTTTCAAATACTTGCATTGTTATATAATATTATAATTTATATCCTAACAATAGAATATTATGCACTGATAATTTCGTACACATTCCTTTGACTTTGGTGTTTTGCTATCAGATTAACTACAGCGTAAGAAATTATAACCCGGAGAACAGCATGGAATATTATAATACTATATATAATATATATTGTAACCTTACCAATTTAGACCAAATATCCATATTAATATTTAAAACTCAATTTATTAATACTTAAATTTAAATGAATACAAGACACAATTTGCCAGCTACACTCAGCGGTGGGTCACTTAAGGTAAACAAAAAAAATCTAATAATTATATTGAATACTATCCTTAATATTATTCTTCTAAATTAAATTCTTAGGTGCATTAATATTATTGTCTGTTCAGCAATAAAATTTAAATATTGTTACCATAATCTTTTGACGATCAAATCAGTATAACAAAGAAAAACTATTTGATTTTTTTATTGTGCCTACCATATAAGTTGAGCTAAATAATGATATAACTTTAAATTAACCTTTAGAAATAGAGTAGTACTTTTTTTATTTAAAACAGCGTTTAAAAACTTATAAAATTAAGGAATTAATGTTAATATATTACTTGGATGTGATCGGTCTGCAATGTCACTGTCATTATGTGATAAATTTAAAACAAATAGTTTTTAATCAGCATTTGGCATTCAGATACTTGTTGACATGCAAATTATATTTGAATTTCTTTACCCTTCCTTTTTTATCAATTGAAGTTTAGAAGAAAAAACTGTATTTAACGCTAGTAACTTTTAATATATTAGTCTGAAGATTTTTTTTTTCACTTAATATTAGCTTTTTAAGGTAAATTCAAATATTGTTATATCTAAAATAATAAACGTAATTTTTCAACCATAATTAATTTTAAATGTATTTTTTACAATAGAATTAAACTGCCCGTGAAAAAATATATTTTCAATAATCAAGTTAAGAAGGAGATTGTTTTATCATCTGCGGTCCACACGGGAACCACATAACTGATTTGTACGAGTGAAGTGTGCATCGCGTTTCTGCTTTTCTTCTGCTGTAATAAAGGCTATATATACTCTGTAAAAACATTGATGCATCTCATAACATGTTTTGGCTCGTGCTTCCACATAATAGTTCAGATATGACGAAAAATATTAAGTTATATGCAGAAACGTTGTAGCAATAAATGAAAATTATAATGCTACTTGAATGTTTGAATTGTTTGAGTTTGAATGTGTTTAGGTGACTTATATTTTTTCCAACCGATATAAGGTTTTATTTTGTTGAAGGTACATATTAATTTGAGCTCAAGCGTTTGAAAGGTTTGTGAAATACATTTCTCAAGCCAAGCTTTTCTCTTCGGTTTGATGAAAATCTATTGTATTGAAAGAGGTTTCATTTACAATAACATTTCACCCAACAATGTGGATATTAAAATAAAATTCCTATAGTCAAATTCCTATTTACTAAAGTATTTAAGTTACGTGTTGAGCTTAATAAAAATATATATTCTCATAAAGTACATCAAAACACATTGGTTCGATCTCCGAAATGCTTATAAAATATAAAGTAAATTCTTAAATATATTTTCTTGAAAACAAATATGGTCACGTATTCGCAATTCAGGCCGTAAAATATTTAAAATATCACAAGTTTAAACTTGAAGAACGTGCTCAGGTGGTTTGGGCACGTCGAGCGAATGAGTGATGAAAGAATGGTAAAAAAGATTTATACAGGAAAACTGAGCGGTAAGAGAGACAGGGGGAGGCCTCGAGTGACCATCGAAAAAACAGTTTCTATGATACTGGAGGAAGGTCACGTAAAAAGCAGGAGGACTCCCCGGAGGACATGGATGAAGAGGTTGATGTCTGTGGTCGAGGCGAAAGATGTATGCAGGGACCGTAGCGTTTGGCGCTCCGTCGTCTCTGGCTACCCCGCAAGGGATATGGCGTGAAGGTAAGTAAGTTTAAACTTTACATTCACTGAATTTTTAGTGTTTTTTGTTGTTTGGTTGTTCAATAAATTAATAATGTGATATTGTTGTAAGTAAGGTTTTTAATAGATAGTAGTATTGACTAGAAATAATTTATAACATGAATAAAAAATAGTCCATTGTGACCGTATTTGTCAATAATATTGTTTTTAATAATATTTTAGGCAGCACAAGAAACGCTACATACATATTTAGTTTTAAAGTGTAGCGTAAACCAATATTTTTGTTATAATAATTCTGAAAAACATTCTATTCTATATTGTTCCTGGTAATAATTCGACTCTACAACAATTTACAAAACTGTTAAATAATTTTTCCGTGATTTTTGAACAAAACACAGATAAATCGACAACTAGACCAATACTTTCAAACAATTGTTTTGAATTTTGTGTGAATTACTGACAACAAGGTAGTAATTTTTTAAATAAATATTTAAGGTACAGAATTTTTCTGGTAACAATTGTATTCCATGTAGAAATAAATTCTACGAGGATAACATTTAAAAAAATATATATATTCTTAAAACAAATGTTATATTATAATAATATTTGCCTCTGAAGATGTAAGCAGCAAGACTGCTTTTCTTTGCAGTTCAACATAAAATAGTTTAAATATTTTCAACCATTATAAAAGATCAATGATGGGGTTTATACATGGAATCCAACATAGCTACTCTGTCACTAATCTTCCCCGGGTCTAATAATGAATTAGACGCATTAATTTCCTACTTCAGCTCTAAGTACAGATAAATGTTACACATTATTCAATACTATTCTTCGATAATAAAATTAATTATGATGTGGTATTTCCACACAAATATGTTGTGGTTGTTTAATTAAAATTCACAAATTGGTTTGCAAAAGTGATCCTTTTGTTAGAAGTTTTGATTACAATTACAGGTGTGTTCATTACTTGGGTGTTCGGAAATATTTATAACAATTATTGGTTTTAAAAATAACGCCATTCTTTCCATAGTCTTAAAACATTAGCTTATTTTCATACGGTACTTAGTTTAGAGGTTCGTTAACGTTTTACTGTTTGCTTTAATAATTTCTTATCATATGAGATTTATTACAAATTAATTAATTTTATACTAAACTATATCACACATCAATTATACTATTAGACCTAATAATTATTTCGCAAATTGCAAGTCTTATAGTGTCCTTATATTATTTTCTTGTAAAAGCCGCTTCTTTCTCATCTTATGAAATAACTGCACTAATATAATGCTCCTGACTCTAGAATAGAAATGAAGATCTGATTAGTTATTATTTAATTCTTTAGTAGTTTTTTCACTCATTATTTTATTATATTCAATATATAAAACAAGGTTTAGAAGAAACTGAAATCATGCTATTGGAAAATAAATTAAACAAACAAACTAAAGTGCAATTCTTGTAATAGATATGCAATAAATTCCGAGATCCGGATCGAATAAGCGTCCGATATTATCCAATGAGAGATTCAATAGTGTTGAAACCATTTAACCGAAAAGTCACTTTGAAATTCTATTCGCTTTGATTATATTTAGGTAGTTAAAATTATTGTTAAAAACTAAATAAAATTTTAATTTTATGTTATTTTGCTCTTCGTTTAGACCTTATTCATAGTCGAAAGCTTAAAGAGTAAAGTTAAAGATTTCATTTATTTAGTTTTAGCACTACAGTAAAAAGTATTAAAAGTATTTAACTTTTTTAATTTATACTAAATAATAATCTATAATAAAATAAAACCTGAGATAATAAAACATATTGTTTCAAATTTTTATTGTGACGTGTTTAAAGTAAAATTAAAAGACTTAATATATACTACAAAAAATCTGATACCATCTTTTATGTTTGAAGTTTTCTGAACTTTCTTAAAGTTCCTGAAGAATAAAAGCAATTCTGAGAAATACTTAACAAATAAATTGCTTTCGCATTTACTTAGAAGTTCCAATAACTCGAAACATTTCATTAAGGTATCAATTTAATAAGTTATGAAAAGTTCATTAATAGTTAGTTAAATGTTATTGTCAAATATTAAATTTTCTAACAATTTTTGTATATTCGCTTCTAAAGTTTTAAAGAAACAACAAACAATTCAGCACCAAGAGTTCATTGGAATGTATACTACAATTTTATATAATAATGTTCATATGGAGATATAAGATAAGATAAACAGACGTCCAAAATATTTGCTGCTAAAAGTTGGGAAAAACATCTTGACTGTAGGAAAAATCATTGTGTTAATTTCACCTTTGTAATTGTTATATAAAAGATTTTGCTGCGACAATCAGGATACATGAATTTCTAAGACCTGTTTTAATGTTGGTATTATGTTAAGAGTTTATAAGGTGAATGCACTCCGGTGATGCCCTCCGATATCGGGATCGTCTTTTTAAATTGTATAGTAAATGTATATTATTTTTTATAAATATATCAATTTTACATTATTATCATGAATTTTATTATTAGTTTTATTGTTATCGATAACGTGATTATAATATTTATGGTTCAGAAACGGAATAATTTCTGTATATGATTTAATTAGAAGCTTTTATTTAATCCTTATTCATGCAACCAGTCTTCAACAAGTGATTCATATTGGTGATTCCGTGATACATAGGTATTAACAAACAGAGTTTAAGAAGAAAAAAATAAAACCAGAGTGACCTTATTGAAAATTCAATACAATAACCTTTAAAATCTCCCGGTAATCTTTTCGATGAAAGTAATAAGAAAACTCATATGGAAGACGAAGCAAGATGGCGAACTAATTGGCATCAGAGGTATGAAAACAAACTATTTAATTAAAAATCAACTATTTGTAGAATGAAAGATAATCATTACAAAAAGGCACGAATAATTTGTCTGATTGTTTTTTGACCAATATTGTCGGAAAAAAAATATTGGAATATTGACTTTAAAATAATGTTGAAGGTATGTTTTACGAAAATGTGTTTTTAAATAAGACAATTGCTGAACAAACCATTCACAGGTTTGAGGAATATATTTTAAAAGTATTTTGAGTGAATTAATTGTAATACAAATTACTTTAATATTTTTAGTTATTTAACCTTTAAACTATTGAATTTTAATAGACGAGAACTGGTGATATCTGTCCGGTGTTCGTTTAACTTCGATACTCAATTCTGGTTTAAATGGCAACTCTACAGACGCTCATTCGTATTCTGTTTGAAATTGTCAAAGCCTTATTTGTGGTTTTGATAATGTTGGCTTTTTTTATGGTAGCATATAGATTGGATCTGAACAAATATGTAAACTATAAGTAACCATGAATAAAAAAAGATTCAATATTTATAGAAGTTTACATAACAATATTTTTGGGATTTGATAAAACAAATAATAATGCCTGTATTTTATTTTAAATATTATGTCTAATCTATCACATATTAAACTAAAAAGAAGTTGAATATATATTTATTAGTTATAAATGCCAAATAATATTACGAAGAGGAGAATAAAAATAAAATAATTTTAACACTAAATGTCTCAGATGTAGTAAATGGCGGATTGAAAACATTCTTCGCACAAATAACTGCACGGTACAAACCATTATGTGAATTCCTTGTTGTTACTTAAAAGATTTATCTGTAAAACAATACCACCTATAAGTACTGTTTTTACATTGTGTATAAAACATTCAAAACATTTGTTTTGTCCGTATCATTTGATGCAGAACATTGAAATAAAATAATTATAGTTTATTTTAATAATAGTAATAATGTAATAACAATACTAATGTATTTTAAGTGTACTAACCATAAAGGAGTTTATACAAGCTGTTGTGAAAAATGATTTTATACTCATGATAATTTTGGTATTATATTGTATTTTATTCTTATTTTATATTTTTAAATTTGTTTTAAAGCGTAAAAGAAATTTAAATCTCTGCTGCTGCTTTGCATCAGCAGTTAAAAAAAAAGCTAATATTAAACGAACCTAGTTAAGCAAGTTAAGTTAAGCTTGTTAGTCGCTTTTATGAGTAAAGTCTGGAATTTTTTTGTAAAAGTAACATGAAATAAGTAACAAGTAAAACAAAAAAAGGCGTCTACTCCTACCTACAAGGCCGGCAACACTCTTGTAAATCCTCGGATGTTGCAAGAGTTCATGAGCGGCGGTGATCACAAGTCACCTGTGACCCGCCAGCTCGTTTGCCCTCCTCTTCCATAAAAAAAAAAAAAAATGAACATTTAAACACTCTCTTATGATCACAACTTAAATAACGTAAAAGGTAAAAAATAATCAGTATGTCAGCGCGTCTGACACTGCTGGCAAAAGGTAGATAGATTATAATTGTTATATATTTTTACAACTGAGTTTTCACTCTTTTCTCAAGAATAGTTATATATAACATTGAGTTTATATTATATATAATATTATATTGAGTGTAATTTATTAAACTAACTTACAGAAATATGAAGTATATAACAAGTTATAGTTTGTTGTTGTATTAAGGAAACTTAATATTTTCGATATAAATCGTGCTAATCAAGTTAACAAGGAGAATGAATTTTCATTTGCGTTCCGCACAGGAAACCGAAACACTGATTTATCTGAGTGAATAATGTGCATCCCATTTCCGCCTTTTCTCCACTATAATAAAGGACCCATTTATAGCATCTATAAGCCATTCCAGATTATGTTGAAAATCTAGAAACATTAATGCATCTCCTAACTTTATAATCGTATTAACACAACAGTTACAAAATTAGATGTGATTAAAACGGAAGTGAATTGTAAACTGACAGTAATTAATAAATGAATTTATTTTTATGATATACTTTCGTTTTTTTTAAATAAATTTGAAAATTAATGGTTAACGTAATTGGGTGACTTTAAGTTTTATTATTGAATATTCTTACAAGTATACAGTATTATTTAACGCGGTACATATTAATTTATAAAATAATATTTGTTTATAATAATAAAATAAAATAATATTTGTTTATAATTTTTTTTCAGTACCGGCTGTTTATAAAAAATGCACATTAATTTCTTCAATTAATGAAGACTTAGTGATAATTCATATCATATAATTTCACATTATCTCCTCTCGTTTTGTCTCATCTCATATCATCTCATCTCGTTGCATTTTAATGTAAAATTGCTTTATTAAAATATAAACATGGTGTTCATCGTTTAAAGTATTTTTTTTTATTATAAACATGTTTTTTTGTATTATTTTTAACTATTTAATGTATTCAACAGACAGACAACATATTTAATGTTAAAAATACATTTCAAATAATTGTTGCAAATAGTTGATCTATATTTATAAACTGTTATTGGTTAGTTTTTTTTTTGCAATATGTTATTTGTAGAAAAAAATCTTGAGTTAAGTAAATATTTGAAGTTATTGCTAAGTTTTTCTTGATATTTAGTCCTTAAATATAATATAATCAACAAATTTTAATAATATTATTGATAAATATTGCAAGATATCGATAGATATTGCAATTACAATATTTAATTTTTTATTTAATGATTATATTCATTTGAATGATGTAATATAATTAACGTTACGTAATGGTGCATATTTCATTGTTATTTAGATTATCTATTATTATTATTATTAGTTCTTAGTGTTTTCTACTATGTCCAAGTTGCTTAGGCTTCGATTGAGACATAAATTACAGAGCTTTTGTTATTATTATTGTGTAATATTATTCTTCAACCAATGTGTAATTTTACTTTAAGTCTATAGAGATTGCTATCTCTAATCTATCTAACTAATGAAAACATAACTTAACTGTTTATAAACGTTGTATGAAGCAAGGAACTTCACTGTTTGCGAACAATATATTACTGAAGTTTCATCACTAATTAGATTGAAACGCATACAGAACAAGTTTCAAAATCATTCACCTAAAGCAAAAAAACAAAACTTCTTTTATATTATTATACTAGCAGTGCCCATGACGTTGTTCATAGTCTAGGATAAAATAAAAGTGGCCTAGGTTACTCTTCATAACATCAGCTATCCAGCAGTGAAAGTCCTGTTAAAATATGTGCAGCCGTTTAGAGATTAGCAACAAACAAATAAACAGACAAACGGATAGAGAGAAAAATAATAATAATTGGAATTACGAACAGACACTTCAATATTATTTATATGTAAAGATATATGCAGAATCCATAGACCAATGGAATGTAAGTATATATTAATTTGAAATATTTCTTCTATTTTGTATTTTCTCATATCATTCACAAAGATAGAACTTATTTAATATACTCGTAGCAAGATACCTCACCGTGTCTTTGTACCTTGTACTATCTGAATATTTAAAGCAACACTCTCGAATTACAAATAGTTTTTTCTGTAATTTGACATTTGTTGTGAGCAAACTTATTTACTTTCTATTTAGACTATACGGTACATTTGCATTTAATTATTTAATTAAATTTTTCATTGTGTATTTATATTAATTTGTATAACGAGATTCGATTTTATTATTATTTATTAAATTTAAATTTGTTTGAATGTACATTTTTTTTTTAATGTAAGATATTGAATCTTCTTGTTTAGAATTGAATAATAATAAATAAAAAGAAATCTCTTTTGAAACTGGATACATGCACAAATTAATTAAATCTCGGTAAAGCTTATAAAACATTAAGTGGATTTATACATTTACTTTCCGCAAAGCTTACATTGCTCCGTGTTAGCAATTCACGGTATGAAATATATATCACATAGCAACTGAACATATGTATTTGTAAGAGTATGTATACCGTAGTTTAAAATTTTATATTTCTAGTGATTTTATGGTACGTTTTTCCGTTTTAATATAATGCAGTTTTCTTAACTTATTATTGAAATTATAACTAATCTCTTTTTACGAGAAATATATATTTTTGCAGGAATTATATTAAGGATATTATTCAATATAGGTATTTGCAATTTTTATTACTTCAAGTGACCCACCGCTGAGTCTAGCTGGCTACTTATTGTATTCATTTAAATTTAAGTATTAATAAATTGAGTCGTAAATATTAACTTGAATATTTGATTTAAAGCTATCCACTGCTTACACACACTGCACTGGGAAGGTTACACCACGTAACAATTACACAATTAAATTCATATTTTTAACGATAGTGATTTTTTTATAATAATTAAGATCTCGAGTAGTCTTCACTAGTTGTTAAGAATCTTGAGACTAATTAAACTTAAAACTTCTGCAAATTAATTAAACTTAAAAATTTAATTAATTTTGCAGAAATCAATCATTAAAGTCATTTATTCTCTCGCACTGTTAATAGTACATATGTTAATAATTTTATTTATCTTTTATTTCATTTTATAACATGGTTACTATAAGCAACAGGTTATTGTGTTTAAGTAAATTATATTTTTGAATAAACTAATTAAAATATTAATTATTCATATGTGTAATATTATATATGGTTCATATTTTTTTAATCTCGTATCTAAAATAACTTTAAAATATTGGAGAAGATATATAATAATAAAATGAATTTACAATAGGAAAGATACTTCCAAGATCAATATCCAATATACTTTATAATCAATTTAAATTAACAGACGAAGCTAACAGTTGAATGCATAGTGTATTTTAATTTTTAATAGGGCTTGATGTTTACTTTTTAATTTTTAATAGGGCTTGATGTGTACTTTTATTTAACTTAACTTTAAACTTAAACATAACGGAAAATTTTAATAATTCTGACATAATATTTCGTTTAAAATATTCAAACTCAAAGTATGTAAATACTTAAACACTAAATTTAAATACAAAACTTGTATCAGAATGTGAGCAACCAACAGCGACAGTTTTAAATATTAATTTAATATTCCATGGAACTGTGAGTAATAATATTATAACTCAAATACCTATTTAATATAAGTGTTTAGTATTTTCTTGTGAATTAGTTTATAAGATTACCGAATATAATATAAGATTTTGGTTAAATTCGTTTCTTTTTAATTGTAATTTCTTAGTATTGTTTTAGGTTTTTAATGATCAATCTACTTCGGGGAGGCGAAACATTATGGATAAAATGGTTAAATTTTAAACATTCAGGATGGTAAGTTTATGGGTTAAACATAAGTAAAAAGATTCGTTATTTATTATACAAATAAAATATATTTGTAACTAATAATCTTAATACATGTGTGAAGTACGAAGTTAATTAAACATATTACTTTGAAATCGTAGATAAAATATCTAAACCTGACACGGTAAAGAGTGACTGTTGTATTACATTGATCTTTTGAAACACAAAGATGTACAAAAGCTAAATGTTCTGAGTTTAACTTTATTTCGCGAATACATACGTATAGCTTAAATAGTAACTTTAGGTTATCTTATTTTTAAATATAGTAATTTTATTATTGAGCGCAGCGAGCGGAGCGCTCATGAAAACGGCTTTACCGATCTTAATGAAATTTTGCACATTTATAGCGTCGATTATTGCGATGGTTTATAAAAAGACAGTGAAAAAAAGCTCATGTCGTTGAGGAATAATCATCAAAAATGACAGTCCCATAGACTTGAATGTAAAAAAAAATCTCTATGTGATATTTGATTATTCTATATTTTTTTCCTGTCGGTTTCAGCTTTGAACGCTGAATTGAAGATGGGTTACTCGCTTCACTCAATGCACCGAACTCTACCGAGATTTTAAGAGCACAACGAGTCAATATCGAGGTCTGGTTCGCGCCCTCAGTTAATATTTCATATATGAGCCGTTTATTTTGAAAGTGACCTAACTCCATTTTTTAACTTTTTGCCGGTTACCATATTTACTTACATGTACAACTTCATGTTATATATCAGTGAAGCATTTCAGGTTGCTTATATTCAGAGCAAATACAATACATTTTTCACACATAAGTTTTCGGAGTTCACCAGAACATCATGATTTCTTCAAATCCCTTACACACGCACAAAATGTAGACGAATAGTAAATTGTTTTGTAATAAATTTTTGCTTGTAATTTTCTATGTTCTGTAATAAATTAAAAAATGTTTTAAATCGCACAAATTATGTTTCCGAAGTGTTTTCAACATATGTAAAACAAATTCAATATTGTTTTTTTTCAATTTGAAACATCTTAAATTATGTTGAATGTTCACCTTCAAAATTTTATAATGAATCTAGCTGTTAATTTTGAAAGTGATCCAACTCCATTTTTGATAAGAAATCGGACGTTATTTACTTAATAATTGCTACTATTTTAACAGGCACTTTAAATTTAACATCCTTAGATACGCTTAAGCAGAATAAATCATTAGTATCCTATACGCATATTTTTAAATTTATTGAAACGCAAAACTTTAAATATCTCGATTTGAAGATAAATGGAGTTAGGCCACTTTCAAAATAAGCGGCTCATCATGAACACTTAATAATTAAGTATATTTTTATTATTTATTTATTTATTTAGCTTCACGCCATATCCCTTGCGGGGTAGCCAGAGACGACGGAGCGCCAAACGCTATGGCCTCTGCATACCTTTTTCGCCTCGGCCACAGACATCAACTTCTTCATACATGCCCTCCGGGGGATCCTCATGCTTTTTACGTGACCTTCCTCCAGTAAGATTGAGACTGTATTTTCGAAGGTCACTCGAGGCCTCCCCCTGTCTCTCTTACCGCTCACTTTTCGTATATAAATCTTTTTTACCATTCTTTCATCACTCATTCGTTAGACGTGCCCAAACCACCTGAGCACGTTCTTCTTCACTCTCACCGTAACATCTTCGCTAGTACCTGCCATTCTGTGGGTCTCTTCATTGCGGATTCGATCAGCTAGACTGGCTCTGCATATTCTGCGAAGAGATCGCATCTCCACAGCATTCATCTTTCTTACATTCTTCTTCTGTGTTACCCACGTTTGGCTGCCGTATAACAGCGTCGGTAGCAAAACTGCATTGTGTACAGCCAAACGTGCAGCTATGCTGACGTTTTGACGTCTCAACAATGCAGTCAAAGCACCGTTGACTCTGTTACCGGCAGCAATACGCCTTTCCACATCCATTTCGTATCTTCCGTCTCTGCTAAACAACTTTCCAAATATACCACTTCATTCACTTGTTCTATTATCTTATCATTCACGTTGATCTTACATTCTGTTCTTTCTTCATTTCTTTCAAATATCAGAACCTTCGTCTTATCTACATTCAGGTTTAGACCATTAATTTCACACCCATCTTTCAGAGTGGTGACCAATGTCTGCAAATTGCATTCTGATGATGCAATGAGCACTGCATCATCTTCATATAGCAAGCAAGTGACCTTAAGGTCACCTACTTTCACTCCCATGTCACTGTCTTTCACGCCTTGGAGACAACTATCCAAAAACAAATTGAACAACCAAGCTGACATAGCGCAACCTTGCTTAACACCCGATTGGATGTCAAACCAGGGCGACATGCCAGCTCCTACTCGCACACAGGCTGAGTGATCTCTGTAAAGAGATTTTACAGCCTGTAGCAAGGGTCCGTTCACATTGTATCGGGGCAGTATCTCCCATAACTTCTTTCTAACAACCCTTTCAAACGCCTTTTCCAAATCCACAAAAGCACAGAAAACCTTTTTGTTTAGGGCCAAAAAGTTTTCCGTGATCATTCGGAGAGAAAAGATCTGATTTATACACCCTCTTCCAGGTCTAAAACCTCTTTGGGCTTCCCACAACAGCCTTTCAGATATCTCTTGCATTCTTCTCGCTAATATTTTAGCATATATCCTATTACCTCCAGATGAATCAGAAATATCAACTATAATTAGCAATTTAAAAAATGTTACTGCTGTGGGATGGGATTCCATTCCAATCAAATTTATAAAATATGCGAAACATATCATTGCAGCGCCTTTAACTAAATTATTTCAGATTTGTCTTGAACAAGGAGTCTTCCCAAAGGTGTTTAAAAAAGCCATTATTTCTCCGATATACAAGAGTGGATCTAGAACCTGTATATCGAACTACAGACCTATTTCTGTTCTTTCATCTTTGTCTAAGGTGTTTGAAAGGATACTAAATTCACGACTCACTAATTTTTTAGAGACTAATAGAATATTGTCTAATAACCAATTTGGTTTCAGATTAGGTAAAGATGCCACAGATGCGGTATCTAAGCTAACTGAACATATTGTCTTTCATCTGGACAGGGGCAAAAAGTGTCTAGGAATCTTTTTAGATTTGGCCAAGGCTTTTGATACTGTTTCTGTTCCCATCCTTTTACAAAAATTGGAAAGTATTGGCATAAGAGGAGATGCATTTAAAATCTTTAAGGACTACCTTCTGGATAGAACTCAACAAATTAAAATTGGAAATTACTTGAGTTCTGATACTCCCATTACATCTGGAGTCCCCCAAGGAAGTATCCTGGGCCCCAGTCTCTTTCTGATATATGTCAATGATCTTTGTAATGAAGTATTACAAAATGGAAAAATCTTTGCATATGCAGATGACACTGCTCTTATTTTTGTTGGCGATTCTTGGGACGAGGTCACAAGATACGCTGAAATTGGAATACATAAAATTATGAAATGGTTAAACAACAACCTCTTAACACTTAATTTATCTAAAACCTATTTCGTGCCATTTTCTTTTTCTAACACATATAATAATATTAACCTTAGAGCCCATATCTGTGACTTATTTATCAACCATAACCCATGTAAATGTCCTAACATGACCAGAGCTAGTTGCGTTAAATATTTGGGAGTTGAAATAGACTCTAAACTTGGTTGGCTCCCACACATAAAAACAATTTGTGCACGGGCTAGGAAATTGGTTTGGACTTTTAGCAAATTAAGACACGCAGCAAACTTCAAAATTCTACGTGAAACGTATTTAGCACTCGCCCAACCTCTCTTTACCTACTGCATTTCCGTCTGGGGTGGTGCATGTAAGTCATATGATAAGTCTTGAACGAGTACAAAGATCTCTCCTGAAAACAATGAGTTTTAGTTCTTATCGTTATCCTACAAAGTCACTTTATGAAAAGTGTGATGTGCTTTCTATTAGACAGTTATATATATACATCATTACCCTTAAACAGCATACAACTACTCCATTCATTAAAAACGTTATACAATCAAAACGACTAAATCATCGGATACTTGAACAAGTAAAATGTCGTACTGAATCTGCAAAGCATCATGCATATTTTCTATCAGCCTTTTTATATAATAAAATAAATATACACATTGGCGTACACGGGTTAAACCGGCATGACTGCCGTTTGGCGCTTCATGGCTGGCTAAAAGGGCTCGATTATCAGGAAATTGAAAATCTGTTAATAATTCAGAAGTAATCTAAATATACATATTCTAATATAATTTAACATTATCTATTATTTGTTATATAGTATATAGTCATTATTTTTTGTTTAATTGATTAATTGATTGATATTTTTTAGTTATTTTTATTAATTTGTTAAATAATTAATAAATTTAATGAAGTATTTATTTATAATTTATTTATTTATATATATTTCTATTTTAGTTTTTTAATGTTATTAGTATAAGCTATCATATTATGTTAGTTAATTAATTGAACCTACATTAAAGTCTATTACATAAATTTTGTGCTGTAACTTAATGTACGGGGACTGTGTCGATACAAATGTTAATTATGACTTTATTGTATATTTGGGGTGTTTTTAAATTAATTTATTACCTGCAATACAAGTTTCATCTTAAAGCAGGTAATCTAATAATGTTTGCTGAAAACCTATCTTGTACCCTACTATTTAATACTTTATGTTATTATTAGCTTGTTAAGGAATTAAAAATAAATTTATTATTATTATTATTATTATTATTATATACTTTACCGCCCAAGCTAATCAAACTGATAGCCCTATAGCTTGCACAGTCTATCTGTGAACCTTTGCTTTTATACTAAGGTACGATGACTGCACTTCGCCAATCGTTTGGGACCTCCCCCGATATCCAGCATAAATAGCACAAAAACCAGAGAAAGTCCAAGACGCGTGGCCCACCATATTTGATCATCTCGGCAGTAACTTCATCTGCTCCCGCAGCCTTGCCACATTTCAGACTTCGAATCACGCTCTCTACTTCTTCCAAACTGATTTCACCATCGGCTACATCTGGACTCAGCATTACGCTGGTAGTCAAGACCGAGGCGTCCTCACGTACATACATCTTCTTATAGAATTCCGCCCACCGCTGCAAATTTTATTATTATTAAAAAGCGCGGCTGTGCAGGGCTGTGAGAGCCCAGTATCACTGCGACCTGAGAGATCTATTGTGATCGCCACTGCCTACAGTTCACTGCATAGGTCTGCCACTCTGAGGTATTGCAGAATCTCCTTTGCAGTGAGGTGTCGGACATCCACTGGGTCCAGGATGTGTCTCCCCAGGATGTCGGTGCGTTTGCGCATCAGTGGGCCACACTCGCATAGCAGATGGAGCGGGGTTTCATCCGCCTCGTGGCAATATCTGCACACTTTTCCATCCACTAATTTGAGGGTCGCAAGGTGCTTATTCAGGCAACAGTGCCCTGTAAGCGCTCTAGTTATGATGCGTAGATTATTCCTGCTCAGCCCAATGCGCTCCTTAGCTGCTTTCGCATTAAAGGGTTTGATAAGGGCTTTGGAATGCTTGTGGCCCGGGATCTCCTCCCAACGCCTCATGGCCTCGCACCTAGTGAGGTTATTTAGGGTCATACGAGCTAGGCTGCTTGGAACACCACATATTGGTTCTGGACCATATGTTTTGCTCCTAGCTCCTGCACGGGCCAGCTCGTCGGCAATCTCGTTGCCGACATGGCCCTCGTGGCCCGGGACCCATCTTAGGACCACTCTGTTTTTGCAGCCCAGAGTGTTTAGTTTCGTCAGGCAGTCAAGCACCAGTCTCGACGTGATGGTATTTGAGTTTAGGGCCTTTAGTGCCGCCTGACTATCCGAGTTGATGTAAATGGTCCTGTTCGTGTAGTTGCGCTGCAGATTCAGGGTCGCACAAGCGGTTATGGCGTACACCTCTGCCTGAAAAATGGAGGCATATCTGCCCAGGCTTACGCTTTCCCTGTGGCCAGGGCGCTCTCCATATACCCCGCATCCTACATTAGGTCCCATTTTGGATCCATCGGTGTACCATACAAGGCACCCGTTCCTCCAGGGGAGGCCGGTCGACCATTCCTCCCTTGTCGGTATTTCCACAGAATAGTTCTGCACAAAGTTGCAGTGTGGAACCATGCTGTCGCTATTCATCGCCAGTACGTTGTCGCTCATGACCGAGTCCTTAAAGGTCCTCAGCCTGTTCGACATCCAGTTTGTACTGCCCTGGGCCGATACTCTGAGAATACTGCCCCTAGCCACCCTCTTGACATGTAAGTCGAGAGGTGGGAGATCCAGTAGGGCATTCAGAGCCGCTCCTGGGCAACTGGACATGGCGCCAGTCACCATGCGACAGGCAGTCCCTTGGAGGCTGTTCAGCCTGTCCCTGACCGCAACCTGCTGACACTTGCTCCACCATACCACGGATGCGTAAGTCACCACCGGCCTTACGATCGCGGTATAGAGCCACAGCATCATCTTGGGCTGAAGGCCCCACCTGCCGCACGCCATCCTACCACACACTCCCAAGGCCATCTTAGCCTTGGATATGGTGTTATCAATGTGGGTGTTCCATTTCAGTCTTTGGTCTAAAGTTACGCCTAGGTACTTGACCTCACGAGAGAAAGGAATTACCTTCCCATTGAGGACTGGGCACCGCAGACCGTCCAGACGCCTCTTATTTGTAAATGGAACAATCACCGTTTTATCCGCATTGATGGATAGCTCGTTCTCCACACACCAGCTTGCAACCAGGCTCAAAGCCCTCTGCATGATGTCAGAGACGGTCATTTGGCTGAAACCACGAACGACAATGACAAGGTCGTCTGCGTACCCTTGCACATCATATCGGAGTTCAGCCATACTGTGCAGCAGCTCATCCACCACCAGTGTCCATAAAAGCGGCGATAAAACGCCACCCTGTGGGCATCCTCTGGTGGATGTAAACTCCACAGTGGTATCATTGAGGGTAATAGTTGCCCTTCTGTTTGAGAGCATTGATTCGACCCATTTCACCGTGGTCGGGTCTGCTTGTTTGCACACAAGGCTCTTGACCAGGGATTTGACAGGCGTGTTGTCAAATGCTCCCTCCACATCTAGGAAAGCTCCCAAGGCAATTTCACGGTCCTCAAGCGCCTTTTCGATTTTGTCAACCAAGTTGAGAAGGGCAGTTTCGGTAGACCAGCCCTTGCGATAGGCGTGTTGTGAGGGGTGGATAGGTTTCACCATTTGGATACTTTCTCTGATGTGTAAATCGAGTATTTTTTCCATCGTTTTAAGAAGGAATGAAGTAAGGCTGATTGGTCGAAAGGCTTTCGCTGTACTGTAGTCCTTCCTGCCAGCTTTTGGTATAAAAATAACCTTTGCATTTTTCCAAGAAGAAGGTATATATCCACAGGCAAAACTTGCCCTGTAGATTTTAATTAGATGCGGCCGCAGTATCTCCAATCCCTTTTGGAGGAGTACTGGAAAGATACCATCCAGTCCGCATGCTTTATATGGTTTGAAAGAGCCTATGGCCCATTCCAGCTGCTTCGGGCGGATTACTAAAGCGGCTCTTCTCCAGTCCTCAGTACGAGTTCTATGTTGGAGGGCCGGTTCGTTTGCAGCAGCACCGCTGCAATCCGCCCCAGGGAAGTGAGCTCTGATGAGCTCAGTCAGAGTTTCATGCTCACTTGAGGTGTGAGTTCCATCTGGTCTGTTTAGTATGCCCAGATGGCTGGCCTCTGACTTAGAGAGCATTTTGTGAAGTCGTGCTCCCTGAGGCAGACTCTCCACTTCCTCGCAGAGCTTCCTCCACGAAGCTCTTTTGGCTTTCCTAATTTCTTTGTTGTATTTGGTTAGAGCTCTTCGGTACTCCTCCCAATCGCGAGTCCGTTTGGCCCTATTGAATAACCTGCGAGTTCTCTCTCTAAGCTTTTGCAGCTTAGAGCTCCACCATGGTACCTTCCTCTTTGATGTCTTTGTTTTCAGCGGGCAGCTGTCAGAGTAGGCAGAACGTATGCCTTCCTCTAACATTGTCGTCGCTATTTCCAGGCCATCAGGAGTCTTGATACTGCCAGGCAAGTCCTCAAGGTTTTGCTTTAAATTGGCACAATAGGATTCCCAGTTTGTAGATCTGGGATTCCTATATGCCATGACTTGGTCGTCGATCGATGCCATAAGTCCGAACGCAATGTGTCGATGATCAGACATCGAGGTTTCGTCGCTCACCCGCCAGTCAGTAATATGCCTCGCGAGATTTTGAGTGGCAAAGGTTATATCCAGGACCTCAGCTCTGGATTTTGTTACAAAAGTAGGATTATTGCCCCGGTTCAGTATGTAGAGGTTATTTACTAATAAAAAGTCATGGAGCAACTCACCTCTTCTGTTGATGTTGCTGCTTCCCCAAATTGTGTGGTGGGCGTTCGCGTCGCATCCCACCAGGAGCTCGGCACGGTGCTTGCGGGCGTATTCAACGACCCGCTCAAGCTCCTCAGCGGGGTTACTGTTCTCTCCGGGAAGGTAGGCCGAGCAAATAATGACTCGGGAGCCACTCCACCCTTTGAGATTGCAGAACGCTGCAACCAGGTCGTCGGTGCACAACTCTGAAATTGGTAGGAGCTGTATATTCTTATTATACACAATGCATGCTCTGGGCTTAGTGCCGTTGTTGTTAACAAGTATCTTACCCGCGGTGTTGAGTCCCAGAACTTTGATGCCACGAATCCAGGGCTCTTGGAGTAATGCGAGGCTAGCTTTCCCCTCCTTGAGGCAGCACTCCATCACAGCGGTCGCAGCCACAGCATGATGGAGGTTAGCCTGGAGGAGCCTCGCTGGTTCCCCGGTAAAGGCCATTACTTACCGGGGCAAGGTTTGCGCGACCCGGATGGTTTCGGTTTGGGCTTTTGCTGCGGCCCCAACAGTCCACAGTCAGCCCTACCTCTACCCCGTGCCGCAGGGTTGCCCCTGTAGGCACCCCTACCGGCATATTTTGGCACTCTGCCAGAACCAAGAGGCGGTCACACCGCATGAATCCGGGTGTTCGCCTCACTGGCCGGCTCCGTGCCGCCAGCCTGAGGGCGTACTCTTCGCTCCCCAGTGGGTTGTGGCCCGGTCCTACTCGGCCCGGGCTTTGGGTCTGATTCCTGACCACTCCTGACCTTAAAAGTGATGTTTTTAAAGCCAAGAGCAGCCATGAAATTTCGTCCACGGAGTGCCTCCACAGAGGGCTCGTCCATGGAGAACGTCACAAGCTGACCATTCTCCACAGCCCTACTGTGCAGAACCCTCCACAGGCCGACATTCAGACCCGTGTTCTGCTTGGGCAGGATTAGTAGAGCCTGCTCCACATTCTCCACCTCACTGGTGGGCAGAAATGTCACCGCGATGGTCGGTTTGGGCAGCTCACTCTCGGGTATAATAGAGAGTTTTGCCCCGTCCCAAGGCGATAGTTTAGGGATTACCTCCACAACCCAGTTCGTTGAGACCTGATCCATGCATGTGATCAGAATCCAGCCTGGCTTGTGGGTGAAACCTCACCGCTGCAAAACGTGTGCTTGTTCGGTTAAAATTTCACCGTTCTTCGAAAGCACCCCTTTCATTCTACAGGTTACTGAACAACCCCGGGAACCACTAACTTCTCGTCAGAAAAGCTTCGTGTTTTCCCGGAAATTGTTTGTCAACCTTTCATCCCTTTCTCTCTCAGAATTTTCACGCTTCATCTTTATAAGTGATTTCGTTTTGTGCTTTTGCAGCTTGTACGCTCTTTTTCTTATCTCTCTCATACTTTTATCCTTACTAGAGGCTTTATAATCCAGCCATGCTTTCTTCTTTAACTCTACAGCATCTTTCACTTGATCATCCCACCATTCATCACGCTTTTTACTAAACGCCACCTAAACGGTGCATTTTATATTCAATGGCGACACAAGTGAATGCAGCCTCTTTATACTTTAAAAGTCATTCCGTTTGTGTAATTAATAATACATATGCATAGTAACATATGTATAATCAAAAATATTTTCACAGTCTACTATAGATAACGTGCTACATACATATAATCTTAGTGTAGATAGAAATCTTGAGATCCTATTTTATGTGTAACATTTTTTTAAAATTTCACATCATACTATAAACCAATTGTTAGGTATTATATCCCCTGACATTGACAATTAACTAGTGGGGATACGTTGTTTTATAACTTTTTTAATTGATATTTCAAGGAAGTTTTCTTGAGTCATTAGAAACTTATAATTACGGGCGAAAGATTTTTGTTTTTTTTAAGAATGTCTCGGAATTGTTTTTATTCTTCAGGAAATATGTTTATTTCTCAAATTTAGAATATTAGAGTTGGTATCAGTTTTTTTTAATGCTTAAAAGGTATTTTCATTATACTTTAAACCACTTAGTTTGTTTAGTATCAATGTATTTTATAATCTCTGTCATTTTTATATTACTGTTGTTGTACGTATGTTGTTGTTTTTATATTAAATATGTTGTAAACCAAATACACATGGGCTGATAAAGTAAATGAATATTCTATATTCTTTAATTACTGATATTAATCTTTAAAGTATCCCAAATTTAAAATACATTAAAGACAAATAGAAACACAAAAGTGATAGAATAAAAGCGAATAAAATTTTAAAGTTTCTCTTAAATGGTTTCAATACGATTGGATCTCTCATTAGATAATGTTAATTCATTCCGGATCTCAGAATTGATTGCAAGAACTGTAGGTAGGTTGGTTGGTTTAATTTATTGTCTAATATTACCATGCATTAAAATGTATAACCATTTCAAAACCTCGTTTAAAAACATTTAAATAATTCAATGAATTGGAATGCAATCGGTAGTGAATAAAAAAAAATTAAAAAACAACTGACTAGTTTTTTTGTTAAAATAAAAAAGGTTTCCATTTCATTAACAATTAATTATTTCTGTTATTTCATGAACTGAGAAAATAACGGTTTTTTATTTAAATATTGGAATACCATAATTATTTAATTTCTCTGTTTTATAAAATTGGAAATGGAATTTATTTTATATTACACCGCAAATAAATAAATAAATTTGCACTGCACTGATGCTGTCTAAGTAAGCATTCATGTTTCCTATTTTGATGAATGTTGTTAGAACTTACTTCTTATTAAGTATTGATTATTAAGATACAAATATAGGAGTGAAACTTTAAACTTTGTTAGGGTCAAAAGGTCTGACGGTTATAAAGTTTTTGAATAAAGTTGTAGGATTTTTTAAATAAAATATATTGAAATTAATGAATGAATATGCCCTTAGAATGATTTGCAAAATTTCTAAGCGAGAATTTTTGCTAGTACGAATTAGTAAATTTTAATTTGACATTCCATAACATTTTCCTTAATATTTAAAAAGTTATATAATCACTGACTATCTAAAATCTCTGCTGGTTAATATAATTTTATTGTGGAAGACCCATATTATAATTTCTTGTTCAAATTAAACTGGCAGCAGTTGTTGGCACAAGACCAAAGACCAAAGACTGAAAATGCATCCCAAATTAATAGTACTGATAATTATTTCGTTTGTTCTTGCTTAATCTAAGTAACAATTTAATCTGGGTTGAAAACTTAAGATTTTGAATTTTATAATTATAACCATTATTACAAATATTATAGTTTAGTTTAATCAAGGTATCCATAATTAGTAGACATCAATAGATTGAAACAATTGGCGTTTAATCTATGATGTATTACAACTTGTGCCGTTTTAGTGACAGAAAATAGCATAATACGATGTGGACAACTTTTTAATTGTACGAGTAAGCGGTCAAGTTATTTTGTCTTTTTATTTTATGATTGACTTTTTTGTGTTTGTCCTTCTCTTTTTTATTTCTAAATAATTGTCTTTTGACGTTGTTTGTGTCCTTTTAAAGTTTTGTTTATGGAATCTCTGTGGCACCTGTACTATTTCCGTCCACAAGGTCGTTATGCGATGTAAACGTCCCCTCTAGCGGTTTGTTTTGTCTTGCAGTAACATATGCGGAAACGAAATTGATCCGTGTTTTAATCGTTGCTAAATACAATACAGCTCATAGCGGACGCGTTCTCCCAAATGTCCGAGATAGTGGATCGCCCAGGCTAATGCATGTCTGCGGTCCCTAACCTTTGAGGCCGAGGAGGCCAATTTTTTGTAAAATCGAAGTATTCAGGCTTTTCGCAAAGCGTCAAATTCGAAAAAAGAGATATTGGATTTGAAGAAAGTCCTTTCCTTGGAGACGCCTCCAATAACCGATCAGGCGTCGATGAGCGCAGTGGAAATGCGAACCATGGCCGGGCCTTGAGATACCTCAATCATCGAGATTAGTCAGAAATCAACTAACCTTAAGGGCACGATGATAAAAGCTTTAAATAAGCGTCTCAGGAATTACTTGAAGTCGAAAAAGAAAGCTCTTGGTTGGTCGAACCGAGAAGGAAGAGGCGCGCTGCTTATGAATGGACAATCTGCCTGCATCGCGAGGTGGAAGGTTTTAAAGCAGAGATTGAGGAGTGTCGTAGAGAGTTTGCCGAGAAGCGCGCATTATTGATTATTATGGCTATCTAAAAGTACATGTTTAAATTGATTTCGAGCTCTGTTTAATTTAATGCTGGAATTCCTGGAAAACAAAGACAATCGTTTGCGACACAATTTAATTAATTAAAAAAATTACAGTGTCTGATTCATTTAGTAAATTAAAAGAAACAAAAAATTTTGCTTATAAAACGGGGTTACGGATCAAAAATCTTTGGATACCATTGCATTAAAAAAGCCTAAAGCTCATAAATTCTAAAACCCGTTGTTAGCAATGTACTTTGAAAACTTTAGTGCATCTCCTAGCTTTATGTAGTGGCTGCAGTTCAGCACAACAGTTAATAAATAATATGGATAAGAATGAAAAATCACTTACTTAAATCTTTTGCAGTTATGGAAGTATTTATTTATTGTTTTTTTTTTCTAATTTCTTATTTAGACTATTTGTAATATGTCGAAATAGTTTAAATCAATTAAATTAATAATGGAAAAATAAAGCTTAAGTTACCTTATTGGGTAGCTGATGCTTTATTATTCCAATGGTATTCAAATATTTTACTTACTCGTAATTTATACGTAAACAAAAATAACTGAGTATTATTTTGTTGACGGTATATATTTATTTGTGCGCGCAAGTACTTGAAAGGCTTGTGAAATAAGTTTTCATAGTCAAAATTTGCTCTCCCGTTTCATGAATTCTTAGTGGTTCTTGGACAACGGGCTGTTAATTACAGGATATTGGAAGCATGTCGTTAATTCGGATAGACATTGTACAGCCTAAATGACTGGAAAAGAGAGATAAATTATAAAATAAACAATCTTTATATTTCCAATACTAAGCGCCTTTCTCATATTTTTCATTATTAAATTGTACCCGTGCAAAAGCTGGGGTGGGCTAGATGTAAGTAAAAATATTTTTTTGATACCAGCTCTTATCGAAGTAGTGTAGTGAGTGGAATAAAATAGCTTTAGTGCGTACGAATTATTAATTATATATATTTTCAAGTTCTGCTCAATCAGTTATATATTTACATTTGCCTTGACTACTTACTAAGACTAATTCATGAATTCTAGAATGCGTTAACCTAAATATTGTGAAAGCTTTAAGGATTTTACTTTATGCAAGTATTATAGTTTATGAAATTAGTACATAAATAAAAATATTTTTAATAATAAATGTGATTTTGTATTTTAGACTGTTGATAATTAATATTTTTTATAAATCATCTTTCAATTATTGTGTTGTGAAGAGATAAGTTTTTGACCTGTCCGGCGTTCGTTTAACTTCGATACGCAATTTTGGTATAAGCAGCAACTCTACAGAGGCTATTTCGTATTCCCTTTGGTATTATCAAAGCCTTGTTTGTGGTTTGAATGCTGTTGTCTCTTGTTATGGAAGCAAAGAGATTGAATCTGAACAAATGTAAACCACACAATATCATGGATGTGGTTCTTGTGTTACCGAAATAAAGTTCAAAGCATATACTTTAAAAACTTAAATCATAGAGCTAGCAGTGCTCCGGATAAATTTTAAAACATTTTTTTATATATTCTTATATACTAAAGGCTAAAACGATATTAATTAATGAAACCCCCATTCGACTTAAACAAATTAAATTACAAAATCCGTCACATTTTGTAAATTAATTTATATATTTTACAACTTTAACCAAGCTTAACATTGTTTAACATTGCTTAACATGCCGATAAACAGTTTAAAACATCAGTTTACAAAAATATTATATTATCTTTATTAAAGTTAAAATAACATTCTAGTTATTAAAGAACATAATTAATATCGACCAAATTGAATATCAAAATTCACAATACACACAAATTATTCTGTTAACCACTGTAAGGGTTTGAACAAACTTCATAGATATTGTTAGTTCTCAAAACTTTAAAGGATATTGACCTAACTATCTATTGAAGTAGCTAAAGACCACGTGAGATTCAGATCAATGTGTTAATTGTTCTTTTATAATATATAAGGACATGATTTGTATCTCTCCTTCTGACCTTTTGTATTGTAAAATAAATTAATTTGTGAACATATCCAATATTTTATATTTATGAATCGAAATTTATCAGAATTGACTAGCTTGGTTCGCGTCCATGCCTGTTAAGTTAGTGTTAATAATAATAAATACAACATTGTAATATATCGGATCTAGTTTATTCATTATTATCTTGGGAGTCCTTTTTATTAAATAACGCTAGTAGATGTCGCTAATTTATTCAAATGATAATATTTTCTTCCTCATAATTCACAAATATTAAAATTTTGGACTAAGACATTAGTTTTTTATTTCATAAATTAATTACTTCTTAAAATCTTCTTCATAAATTGATACTTATATGTGATATTTAAATTACATATCTAATTTAAGAGAACATTCTTTCTTGCATTTAAAGAATTAGGAAAAACGATTTTGATGACTTTATTGATTGTAAAGAAAAAAAAAGATAATTTAAAACGACCGTTAAAATTTTGATGTTCATTCAAAACTTAAAAATATATATAGTATCTATTTATCTAAATATTTATAAGAAGATACGAGAAAACCTAATATATTTTTAAAACGGCCATGTTATGTTGATTTTTAAAAATAACTTATTAAATGCCAAATAAAAATAGGTTCCACAAATTAAAAAACAAATACCACCATATAGATCAGAATATATTAAATGTAGGAATGGTGGGTGTAAAACATTTTTCGTGCAAATAACGTTGGAAAAAAATTATTATGAAAACATGAATGCTTAAGGCTGCCTAAGGAAAAACTTTGCAGTTCTGTTTTTTTTGTCTGCGCTGAAATGACATGAGGAAAAGAAAAGTAATCATTCTGTGCTAATGATACTGAACTGAAATCATACATGTTTTCTGACAATGTTAACAACTATTACGTACCGACTGATTTACATTATATATTTTAAATATAATAGTAATTTAGAGTATCTACTAGCTGTGGGTTATATCTTTATAAGCGTGATGGTTTTGGTATTTTAAAATGTTTATTTTATGTTATATTATTTTATAGAAAGTTATTTTCAGTTAACATTTAGTAAATGTCTGTTTCCTTCATTCTATTTCATCTCACTGGTCTTTAACATGTAAATCAACAGCTGAACTGACACAAACGGACTAATCTAAGTACTGGTTAACATTTACACGTTTCTGAGAATATTACAGTATTACTTATTTACATTACTGTTTATTATAAAGTACATATGCTTCAAGGACTCCACGGTTAGTTATATAGAGTGTTATGCTTAGTATTTTTTAGTGTCGTCACAAATAATAATGTAAAAAAACCGTGCCCGCAGGGCAACAAGCGTGGGTAGACCTCGTGTGTAACGCGTTTATATAACTCACTACCTAAGAATAACACATGATGCCATTGTTCACATCCAAAATTTAAAGCAAAAAGCGGTTTTTATTTTTTTTCTCGGAAAAGGCATTTTTTTTGTAAATACTTTTGGTACTTAAATTTAGAGTAGAAAATAACCTTTCTATTAAAAATATTTGCGTGGAGGGAATGTTTAAAAGAAAAAAGTTGCCGTGGTTTTACCTACCTTAAATTTTAATGCTAAAAATGGTTTTTATTTTTTTTTTCGGAAACACTACCTTTTACGGAAAAACTTTTGGTACCTAAATTTAGAGTAAAAAATAACCTTTCTATTAAAAATACTGGTGATGTAATAATGTATACCAGAAAAAAATAAATAATTTTTTTTCTAAAAATTTTCGGTTTTTTTACCCCCACCCCTAAGTTATTGAAGTTAGGTTTCGGTTTATCTACATTAGTTATGGGTATTCATCAAAGACATCATATTGTATAAACGCGATTGATCTTCTTTGTATAGGGAAAAAGTTATGGTCGAAAAACTAAAATCAGAAAAAGTGAGGCCCTAGCGCCATCTGTGGCTGGATTTCTCTGGTTAACGAACTTGACCATCATTTTTGGATGGTTGATTTTTGTGCAAAGTTTGAAAGCGATCCGCACGAAACTGCGGCCGCTATCGTGCTGACAAAATATATATATATATATAAACATTTTGACCAATGGTCATTTCGGAATCAGGAGGTCATAAGAAGACCTCCTGTGAAGAAATTTTTCCAAAATTCGAAAGTCGGGTACAAATGAATGGGCAGACCGAATTCTTCGAGGTCTACCCAAAAAATGTAATTTAAATTTTCGAAGTTATGCAAGAAGTTGCCACGTCTTATTTTTGTCTTTTTTGCTCCTACACTGTTTTAATTTCCTTTCACAGCTCTTTGAAATGGATTTTCAAGCTACATTGCAATTTTCTCCACAATGTAATAATGTTTTAAGCCTTATTATATTGTATTTCAGCGAATAGAATAAATTGTAATCAATAATAATATAAATGAAATTAATGATATAATTTTATTTAAACTTTATTTGGAAATATGTTCTATTAAATTACTAATTATTAGTAACATTATATAAATAGTGATAGATCATTTGTATATTAGAAATATATAATAATTATATAGGATAGAATAATTATCCTGCACTGATAATGTCTTTTCCCATTTTCGGTTTTTGTTCGGTTTTAAGAAGAATTTAAAATCCTACTAACCTATGAAACTTTCATAGATATTAAAACTCAGCCGTCGTGTGAACAATAATTTAGTAACTAGTGCGTTACGATCGAATAAATGATTTTCAAATGCGTACAAGATAAACAATAATTTATATAATATTTTTTTTATGCTAATTTATGTATATGTATAATTGGTATTAGTATATATTAATAACATCGATATCATTTTAAAATAGTTATATTTCTTGTGACTTAAAAATTCGTTACTTATTCAGAAGAATAGAAGCCATTTAATATTACAAGAGAGCTGACCATGTAACTTGTATTTGTAGCATTTAAATGTTTAATGTAATACTATTGAATTCAAAATGGTTTTTCCTGTAACATTTGCTGTTTGCTGGCAATAAAATTGGTCGAATTCAATTTCGTTCTATTTACTACAGTCTATTAAGTTATTTGTTCTGGTGAGAAGATAAAAATAATTTCGATTGTAACTTATTTCAAGTTATACTATTATTAAATTATAGGGTTTTCGAAAGAGACCCATGTTCGTGTTTTTAAGTTTTAAAGTTTTCATTCATTTCTTAAAAATATTAACAAATTAATAATTTTCAGGAAATCAGATTGCTTATTAGATGTTAATTTTTTTTTTCAATCCAAAAATCTTGGAAAATTTTATAATAAACCAAATTATTTGAATCACCGGAATGAATATAAAAATTAAGTAGATTTATACATTTATTTGACGGCAATGCAAACATTGCTCCGTGTTAGCAATTCATGGTATGAAATATTTATAGAAATTGTAACTGAACGTATTATGTGTATACAGGTACATTCCGGAGTTTTTAATTTTATATTACTAGTGACTTTTGGGTACATTTGTTCGTTAAATATTACAGGGTTATTGTTCTTATATTCTTTTTGTATTTTTGAGATACCGGTTTAAATAAGAAATAATTTATATATCAAGAATAAAAAAATCTTATACATATAAACTTATCCATTGTAGCAAAAACTCTAAAATAATAAATTAGATAAAGTATTCGAAATAAATATTAATTAAATATCTATTCAATACAAATTAAAATCCCGTAAATAGAAAATTTAGAATTATTTTATTACACATTAATATTAACAGTATATCCACGTGATCGGATAAGCTATGTATAATATAGTTGAATATATGTTATATAGAGCTTTGATTAATTTCGTGCCGATAGAAACGAAATGTAACAGAACGTACAAACTTGTTTTCATAGATTAGTTTTGTTTAGATTAAAAAAATATTTGTATACATATAAGGAATAACTTTTCAAAACAGATCGGTACTTTAATGGATTTATTTTATCTTAGAAATCTGAGTAAGCATGTTTTATTTTAATATTGTAACAAATTTGAAGACAAGATGATCAATAAAATATCTAAAAACTTATTTTAGTAACCATCTAAATCTTTATCAAGAGTCAAACTCAACAACATTATGTCAAAATACTTTACTTCGATACAGTAACTTTCATTATATTGATTTGAAGACCTGGATGTGGGTAGTTAATAAATTACATGGTCGTATTCTAAAACTAAATAACAACTATTTATATAGTAGTAATTCGACACGGTCGTATGTGGTGCCATTGATATTGAGTTACGTACAAACAAACGAAAAATATAAACGATCTATCTAATAATAATATTAGTCAAGAGTGGCAGTGTGATGTCAAAAACCAGGTGATAAATGTAAAAATATATTTTCAAACCCGACTTATTATAACATAGATGAGAAACTTTCAGCTTATTTATATTAATACGTGTTAGTTATCATAAAGTGTGTTATGTAAAGAGCTGCGCAATATTAAAAGCTCTTAAAATAATAGACAAGATGTTTTAAACTTATTTTTAGTTTCTCTTAAACTTTTACACTTTCTAAATTACTGTGAAACTAAGAGAATAGTTCAAGTTGTGTTCTGTCGAGAAAAAAATTGTATGTGGTTATCTCATAATATCATGGTTGGTTATCAAAAGAATTAAATGAAATCCAATATTACTCGCTATTTATCTAAAGTTACTTCTATTTGATTTTTTATGTTTAATCTAAGAATTAAGGAAGCCAACAAATGTGAAAAGAATGACTCAAAATGACTTATTACATCACAATTGTTTGTTTTTAAATGCATTGTGTTTATTGATTTCAATAAATATTAAAATTTACACGAACGCTCGTCCGAGTCACTGCTCTTGTTAAACAATTTATGTAATCCTTACTTGTAATTCGATCTTTCAGCATTTAAAAATTATAAATATAAAATTAATATTTATATTTTTTTAAACCTTCATAGAGTTTTTTTTTACAATTACTGAAATTGATATTATTTAATAAAAAAGAGCTGATATAAGAAGAAAGATTACTCAATATAATATCAAATTCTTGGACCTTTAAAACTTCTTTGAAACTTTGAAAGCATAATAGTCGATAGCTTTTTGAATGATCTAAAAAAGGTAGACAATCAACCAATAAGTAATATCAAAAAGACTTGGATATACGATAATTATTTAACATCATGTCTAAATTGGCCTTTCCTCGTTTACGATATCAATAAGACCCTTTTGTTGAAGTTAGACGCAAGCGTCACCAAAATATCAGTGGAGTTCGTAAAGGCAGGTTCGTCCAAAAAATCTAAACTAAAACCTTATTCTATCTTGGACGCGTCTCTTGATTGGACTCTCTTGATGGACACGTATGAAAGGCAATACAAAATCCCCGGGGATGTTTGTGTTTCGTCATCTAGGCCGGACTTATTCCTGTACTCAAAACAACTAAGGCGCGTTATACTTGTGGAGCTTACTGTAACCTGGGAAACAAATATACCCAAAGATCATACAATTAAGCTTTTCTTGCAACGCGATGGGCCCGGCACCCGCACGGTGAATCCATGGAATGCTAAAAAGCTTCGTCTCTTTTTTATTCTCTAGAGATTACAAATTTAATTTATGTCTGTCTGTATGAATTTCTATTTCAATGATTATACATACATAAACTTATGACTATTTTATAAACGTAATTTATGAACGCTGGTATGAAGAAAAATCTTTTGATAAAAACGTGTTATTTTTTTTCTCTATCCTACTGTGTGTAAAAGTGCTATTAATATTTAGAAATCATAAAAATAGTGCGATCCATTTCAGTAAATATTAATAAATAACATTACATTGCAGAAAACGTAGTCACAATTTTTTTACTAATAAATTTCTCACACTCTATGGAATAAAAAGTTTTTAAAAACCTAAAATATTATTTAAGAGGAATTTGTGTGTTTGTTGTATATCTATCTGTAATTACTGGTTTTAAAGTATCGCAAATGACAAATAAAATAATAAATTATGTATGAGTTATTAATTTATCCGCTTACAATTTTGTTAAAAATAAGTTTTGACTATTTTCTAATAAGCATTTTCGTATTTCTCTCTTATCTTTGCTGCATGTAGTCTAGTTAATTAATTATTTTTTTATTTTATTTAAGTTTGTATCTGAAATGTTCTTTTAAATGCTTGTAGGAATAGTAAGTAAAGTATATATGTACATATCTTTAAAAGTTAGCAACGAAGCAGATAGTCAGCCTGATAGTAAGTGATGACGTCATCCACAGACATTTACAAATACAGATGACTCTTACAAAATGGAGAGGAATGAAAGAAGATATACCAGGAAAGAGAAAGGTGGATGTTGCATTTTATCATACCTTTCATATCCTGTATTATTAACATATTTCAAACACTACAATTCTTTTGCAAATCGCAACCCGACTAAAATTAAATATTTTTTTATTTTAACCGAATGGAATGGAACCGAATGGAAATGGAAAACATTTAATATTTTTTACATGAAGCTATGGCTAAAGGACAAAGCTTCTTTAAAACAATTATATTTACTTGCTATTTGTTTTTTTTTATTTAGCAATAAAAAATATTTATCCATATAATAAAAAAGTCTTATTTATTTATATATACTTTTTCCACTTTGAATCCATACCAGTGATAACTTCTGTACGTCAACTGGAAGACAACAGGAAGGAACAGGAGGGCCTATTTTGATACCACACTTATCGAAATAAGTTCGTCTGTAAAGACTAAAAGCGCCTTGGTTTACGAATATCTAGGATCATTGAAATACATTTTATAATCCAAGCCAATGAATATTTAACAATATAAATATAGAAATCTGACAAGATGACCTGTCACCACAAGCAGTGTTTTAAGACTGTACTCGTTTTTTAAAAAATATATATAATTTTATGAAACTATATATATATATATATATATATATATGCATGAATTTCACCCCAAAATTCCTAAAACTTTTCGCACAGCGACGTACTTTTTAAAACAAATTTCACTATTACGAAAAATATGAAAATTGAATTCAACTTGTTCACCAAAACTACACCGGTTTGCCAATACATTTTAAAGTACGTTTTTCCTAAATTCGTGGCCCGCTTTTACCATTTCATTAAAGTTTTCAACTTTTATTCGATCTGACTATAATTGATATCTTTTTGCTTTTTCCGCTTAAATTCCTGCGATGTAATTATATAATTTACATATTATTTTGTGACCGCTCATTACTGTGGCATCAATTTCAAGTACTTATTATTACATTAAATAAATCAATTTAACTTGTAACGGTATTTCAAAGAATTAAATATCACATTATTTTATTCGGATTAAAACATTCGGATTTGATTAGCAATTAACTAAAGATAAGTATGCTAAAAGAGGTATTGTAATGTGTAATCAAAAAGTTTGTATACAGTTAAAGGGTTCAAGAACATTAGCGGGAAGAAGAGGGTTGATCGTAAAATGATTACGTTTTGTATAAAATATTATTGTTCTTAATTGTATGGTATTCATAATATTTGTTTATAGTCTTTGAACGTTTTGTATTGTATGACGCAATTATTTTAGGAACGAAGTTCCTTAACGCGGCTTATAGGTAGAGCAAATTAGTAGAAAGCCTCACGTATCGAAATACCGTATACTGTGTGTGTGTGCGTGCGTGCGTGCCGGTTGGGCAACTCTCTCTCTCTCTCTCTCTCTCTCTTTCTCTCTCTCTATTTCTGTGTCTCCCTGTCTCTTTTTATTATATTATCTCAACACAGGATTGTACAGACATGAAAACGCCATTTATTATTTGTGTTAGATAATACGTGACTATACTTTTATTATTGTACTTCAGGTTTGATAAATGGAAACTGCAGCAAATGTGTTATAAAAATTTAATGAAATTGTATAACTTGATACAATTATTTCCCAATGTAAAGTATTGATAAGATGATGAATGACCTAATATTAATTTTGATTGTCGCATCTTTTTAATTTTAAAATATAAATCAATTATACCAAAGAACTTACACAAAAGTCAATTGCCATAAAAAAATAAGTAGAATATTTACTGTTTCTATTTGTGTATATGTAGTATATTAACCTAAAAAGCTAATACACAATTAAGCACAATGTACAAGCAATATATAGATATTTATCGCACAAGAAATAGATATTTATTGGATAGTCTGTATATAATAGAACAGTCTGTATAATGATAGAACAGTCTGTATAATGATAGAACTGTCTGTATAATGGTAGAGCAGTTTTTATAATGATAGAACAGTCTGTGTAATGATAGAAGTCTGTATAATGACAGAACAGTCTGTATAATGGTAGAACATTATTTATAACGAGGGAACTTCCCGGCCCTTCGGGCCGGGAATTAATGAGGAGTTAATTTTTTTTTCTTGAAAATAATAGTTTGGATTTAATCTAAAACTTCACGATACACAACATTAGGTGTATAAATATTTTTTTTTCGTTTTTGTAGTTTGCCTTGTTGGTCTGTATCCAAAATTTGGACTTTAACTCCTTCAAAAGTTTTTCCCCTTGAAAATGCCACATATAATTGGCCGTGGCTAAATACAGGGTTTGGTAAAAATATACCAATTTTTTTGAAGGACTGGCCCTGCGATTTATTAATAGTCATTGCATAGGCCAGTCTTACTGGAAATTGCCTTCTTCTCAGGCTAAAATGCGACTCTTCATCCGTCTGCATAAAAATAATTCGGGGAATAAAAACAGTTTCTCCTTTGGCCTTCCCTGTAATAACTTTAGCTATTATTACGTTTGGGTGCATTTTTAAAACTGTCAATCGAGCTCCATTACATAATCCTTTGTTTTTATTTAGATTTCTCAGCAGCATAATTGGCGAACCAACTTTTAGGTTTAATTTATGCGGCGGAAATCCATTAGGAGTAAGAGAATTTAAATATTCAATTGGAAAATCTAAATCGTCCTCGACGTCTTTTGATACTTTATCATCAAAACTCAAGTAGGTTTTCATTTCTCCTACATGTCGATTTAAGACTGTTTCATTTAAAATATGACAATCTTTATTTAATGGAGTCACAATAGCTTTGTGCTCCAAGTCTTCAAGATCTTCTAGTTTTATTTCTTTCCCATAAATTTCATCAATTAAATTGTTGGTTAAGCATTGTTCTGGAATCTCAATGGCAATCTCGGTTCCAGGAAAAATAGGAGAAGCGCCGTTTCCAATTTGTAAAATATATGAAGCAAACTCTTGTGCATTTGCTTCCGCTCTCATATTTTGGTCCAATCTCAGAGTATGGAAATAGCGCCAGAGAGGACTTTTTTTGAGGCAAGCCTCCACGATGCGAGTTTGATTTCCTCGCTTTACTACAGGCAAAGTTTGACGAAAGTCGCCACCACAAAGTACAACTTTGCCACCAAATGGCTGATCATGACCTGTTACCTGCCGCAACAAAAGTTCAATAACTCTTAATTGCTGAACAGAAATCATAGATACTTCATAAATTATAAATAAGTCAGCATTTGCCAATACTCTTCCTTGTTTTGAATTTGGTTTTATTTTAGAAACAGAGTTTTCAAAAACGTTCAAAGGAATTCCAAATAAAGATGTACATGTTGTACCACCTTTTAATAAATTGCCGGCAATTCCGGTAAAAGCGCTGGACAAAACTACTTTATTTTGTGAGCGAAAATAACTGATTATTGTATTGTATAAAAAAGTTTTTCCAGATCCAGCAGGACCATCAAGGAAAAATTGCTTTTCAGGTTTTTTGCCTTCAACGGCATTTTTAATTGTCTCAACTGCTGTGCGTTGGCAATCATTAAATAAGTGTATGTTTTCTGCTGCTATCGCCCATTCTTCTATTTCATCAATTGGCTCTTCATCTGGTTCATAAAGAACTGAAGGTTCATCAAGTCCGAAATTCTCCAACTTTTTATTGTGGCCTTGTAAAATTTCTTTCAAGTCCCACAAAGCTCTATTTACAGCACCATTACGATCATTGGGATCTCTGTGCAAATAATCTTCTATGAATTTGTTTTCATATTTATTCCAAAGTGCTCGAGGATCACTTAAATTACAAAAAACTAACAGCATAGCAAATAAGTGCCTGATTTTGCTTGGCATGTCTTGTAGAGCAGATTCTTCCAAAGATTGATCCCATATTGTATCATCATCTAAAAGTCCTCTTTCTCTACATGCATCACGGAATGTAGCACAAACTCTTTGTTCCCCGTCTTCAGTTGTTACAGTTCTGATGTCTTCAAAACTTGTACAACACTTAACATGTAAAAGTAAAAGTCTAAGAAAGTATCGTTCATCCTCAGATGGACTGACCGTATACATGCGACTTACAATTTTATCATGGCCTCGCATTCTACGGTGCCAAATATTTGTTTTTTGATCTGCAGTATAATGGCAGGGTATTTCTGGGTATGTAAATTGATGAGCATACCCTTCATCATCTGGATCGCTATTCAATTTGAACCAAGCCAGCAAAGAAGATAATTTATTTCTTGCCAAAGCCTGTTCTTCTTGTCCGTCGGCAAAGTAAATCATGTGTTCATTAGGAAGATGAACAGCAAGTCTAATTACAGTGTGAGATTTTTTGTACATCGGTTTTTCAAATAGTCTCCAAGTTGCTTCCGGTGCACTTACATACCTTGAGCTGATAAATGATCGTATTTCATTCCAGCCCAAAGTTTCAGTGTCCTGCACTTTTTCAACTATTTCTACATTGGCACAATCGTGACCTTTGTAGATATACTTATATAAATATTTGACAGACTGCACACTTGCACATATTTCAAGGTTTATGTGGCAGTTATATCTCATTGAAAGATATGGATTGTAAGGCACAACCCATCGGTTATCAACAGTATACGTTTTACCACCTCTGCTCATTTCAGTGGTTACACCGTTGTTTCTTCTGCGGTATTCAATATACCCATCCTCAACATCAATATTTGTTTCATCTACAAAGGGTTTTCCTGGTATTATTTGACCATTTTTGTTATGGGAAAATCCTTTTGTACAGTTTCCATCTTTATCCAAGCATGCAGCTTTTTCATTAAATCCTCTACCACAGGGGCCATGAATCATGACTGTGGTTACTATTTTATATAGTTCAGGATTTTCTTCCTTGTCTGGCAGTTCAGCACAGACTACTTGATCAACTTGTTCTTTTGTCCTAAATTTTGACTCGTTGTCTAGAATTATTAAGTTGTGCCCATGGGGTAGTCCCCGTTTTTGGAACTCGATTACATGCATGTTAGCAGTCTTACCACCAAGAACTTGATTGACAGTAATATCGTTACGCAAGGATTTATGTTTGATATCAAATACTCTGGCAACCAAGTCCGGCCTATTTTCAGGGGTCTGGTTGTTTTCCAAGTAAGTTTGAATTTCAGGCCACTTAGGATTACATGTCATAGTCAAAAATAAATCAGGCTTGCCATATTTTCTAACAATAGCCATTGAGTCCTGATAATTTTGCTGCATGCATCGTGGACTTCCCATGTAAGATGACGGTAAAATAAAAACATTTCCGGCTTGGAGGCTTTCAACTGTTGCTCGGTTATTTACATGATCCATAAGACCACTGTACATGTCAACTCGTAACTGTTTTTGATTTTCTTTTATCCAATTTAGCTTGTTAGCTTCATACTTTAAGTAGGCATCTACAACAAATTGTTGAGCTAAATTGCCACTATTCCAAATTGGGTTGAACTCATCTTCACGAATAGCAATTCGATACTGGTAATGCTCCAGATGAGTCACATTAGCACTTCTTTTATTTAGACCAATATGTGGTGTATTCATTTCCCACCCAACATCGCCATGAGGAAATATGAGCGGGTAAGTCATTGGATCACAATTTTTACTTAGGTAAGAAATGTTTTCCAATCTATTTCTATTTTGTGCCTTTGGATGGACAGCAAAATCTCTATTTTGTGGTGGTTCCCCGTCACCATTGCTAAAAAAGACAATTGCTACCTCATTGGCTGTTGGTAGGTCGCATCGCCTATCTTTGCTTCTTTTAAAAGTCATTTCAACTGACCTTGCACCTCTGTTTTCGTTTTCAGCCGCTTGGGCTTCTTCCTCTTCTACTTCATACATCATTTTATATGCGTGTGCATATGGATTAATTTGTCTTAAGAGGACATCCAATTTATCCATAATTTCAAGCAAACATCCTTGATTGGAAGGATTTTGCAATCTGACATTTGTTGCTTCAGAAGTATCAAGGACATACAACTGAGCGTATTTTGGAGCCATTGGTACCGGCGGATGCAGGGCAGATGTCCGATGGTACATTTGACCATGCAGTCTAAAGCTGTAAGTTCCAAAGCCAGGGGGTGGGTCAATGTGACCTCCCATTGAGGCAAACGCTAAAGAACTGTTGTACTTTCTAATATTTTTTTGAAAATTTTGTGATAAATAATCACTTCCAGTCATTAGATTCTGAATATATTCTGGAAATGGAGTCAATGGAGCAAGTTGTACTTTGCCTTTTTGGCAGCAATGCGAAAATTTTCCATCTTGAGGTTCTTCATCAGCAAAATGCTTAGCATCGCATTCTATGCAAATTTTATTCATAAGGCCACAATCGTGCACTTGTACAGTGGTCTCATCAAACAAAATTGAAAGAGCACAGTTTTTAGTGGGAGGATTTTGTTTGCTCACTCTCATTCGGGCATTACGAAAAGCACGTCTATTTGTCGCACTCTCTAGATTTTCGTTTCGAAGTGATGCTGCATGTCTAGCAGCATCTGAAGCGCGCCGGCTTGTAGTTGCTTCTTCGCTTTCATTTTGACGTGAAACTCGATTTCTTTGTGTATTAGCGTCAAGACGCGCATTATTTTCCATTTCGGTTTCGTTTTCTCTTCGCCTCCTAAAACGTTTTGCGTTTCTATTTCCCGTTAAATTAGATTTGCGTCTTTTCGGCATTTTATCTTAGGACAAACAATTAGTTGTTTTTTTAGATTATTTAATTTTTCAAGCAATCCGATAGCACAAACAATATTTAAAAATGATTTTTACACAGACATTTTAAACTTCAATGTTTTTATATTGACGTAGTTGCCTTGGCTACCGGTACATGGTTTAATCATTGAACACACCAATGGCGGAAATAAAGAAAATTGTGTACTGGGTCAAATAAGGGACAGAGGTCACCTATGAGGTTGGCACCCACTCTATTTTGTAGCCTGATTCAATAGCTTTTTTTTGATGTATTACACATTATTGTGTGATTTGTGGGTGATAAGTGATTCGCGTGCATACAGAGTCAATTAGGTCATTATTATATAGTAAGGATGATAGAGCAGTCTGTATAATGATAGAATAGTATGTGTAATGATAGAGCAGTCTGTATAATGATAGAACAGTAATAAATATGATAACATAATTTATGATAACAGCAATAATGATAAAAAAATCTATATAATAATAAAATAGTCTGTATTATTATAGAACAGTCTGTATAATGTTGATGCGTGTCTGTTTCTGTTTTTCCAATTAATCAGTGCGGTTCCTCCATCTAGTCCGTCTGTGGAGTTGGAGTGTTTTAAACAGTTTAAGACTTGAAGCTTTGAAGGTTTATCTCTATTGTAATAGTTTTTGTTACTGCGCCTTGCATTTCCCAAATTCCTATAATACATCCAAACGTTAAATAATGAACTTATCTCTAACCTCTTATTTTTTTGGATGACTATTTTAAGATACATTACTTTGATCTTGTTATGATGTTGGCAAAATTTGATTTGACAAACATGATATGGCTAGTAAAATTGTATTGTTGTATTGTGTATCTATGTGTGTGTGTGTTTGTATGTACACTGTAATAAAATCACGGCGTACGAGACATTAAAAAGAACAAAATAAGCATTTAGCATGATTATTTTGAATATGTATTTTATAATAGAAATCATTAAATGTTTTTTTTATGATAATTTCACCAAAATGGAAAAATTTAACATTTACAAATAACAACAAATATAACATTTAATAAAATCTTAAATCAGTCTCTTTTACAATGAAATACTGCAAAGTCAAACGTACTGGAACCCTTTGATAGAGCCTGAAAAGATTAAATCAGTCAGACTATTAAAGACTCTTCGAATTGTGTTCATGTTTGATAATCAAAGTATTTACTATGAACAAGTAACGATATTCTTTGTTTTACCGGAGTACACGGAATTTACACTTCAAATTAAATATTCAGTTAAATATAAAAAGAAATGTTGCGTCCATTTTGATTTCTTTAATCATCACATGTATGTATGTGAATTTGTAATTTATAATGAATTAAAATTCGTAGAAATAGAAACGAGAATGTAAGCTAAAGATTTCTATTTTTTTATCTTGATTCCGAATTTAATTTAATGAATAGACTCCGACTAAAATAATATTAATTAAACATCTCTCTGGTGTTCAATTACTGTGTCTAGTATTTTATTTTATATTTTACTATGATGTTATTTTTTCTGTGAAATAAATAAGGAAAGATATACAAATATATTGTTTATCGTTTTGCTGTAACCAAAACAAAAGATGTGATGTTGTGAAATCCTCTTTACAGAGCAAGTATAATAAATAACGTAGAATAACAATTGGTAAGACTTCTTCTTATTGGCAGTTAAAATAAACTTATTTATTGTCAATTTATACAGATAACTCCCCTTTGTAGGAAAAGACCGATTAATTTTATTTGACGAAATCTAGCTTTTATATGATGACTTTTGATTATAATATCGAACCACCAAAAGGAGAGATATTTTAATTAATAATATAATAAGAGAAATAAAAACTCATTGCGGATTTTATTAACATATCATAACGAATTTTGTTGTGAGATTTGTTTTTAATTCAATATCAATTATAATTATATATATAAATTATAATTAACTGTAACGAATACTATTATATTTGGAGATCTTTGAAAGTTTTAACCATGGACTTACTTATCTGTTGAACCGGTGCAACTGATTCTGACGTATCATAAAAATGAATTAAATAATGTATGTAATGTATATTATGTATGTATGTCTGTATATGCTCGCCCGAAACCAGTGAAGTAAGGACAGTGAAGATAAAATTATTAACTTTAATTGGAGTAAAAATAATGTTATTGTACTATCACATGGAGATGGAAAAATTAAATTAATAAAAATATAAGAAAAAAATATAAACATAACCTAACAAAAATAACTGTAAATTTGTAAATTATATTCCCATCCTCATCATCAAATACGTAAACAACTTGGTTTTGACATACCGTTACAGTCAAGCATTTTATTTTGCTTATTTTTGCTTATTTTATTTTGCTTTTGCAGGCTCTTATCCATAAACATACTCTATGTACCCTGTGAGTTGGAGGTATCACAAATAAAACCAAAATCTCTGACACTGAATTTGGATAAATTAACATAATTTTTTTGAGGTTTAGAAATTCATAGTGGATATAAAATCTACCTTGAATACTCAAAATTAAAAAAAAATATATGTCAAATATGGTTAAAAGCGTTATTAGAACAAAACTTATAATAACAAAGCTAAGAATTGCTTCAAGTTTTTCCATAACAGATTCAATGTTTTTGTTCCATTACCTTTCGTTTTGGAATGAATGGTATTGAATTCTATTTCAACCGATGATATGACAATGCAAAATAATTAATTTTCAGTATCGGAGTGAACTCTGAGGTTCGAGTATTTGATAGAATCTAGCTGTATTCTTTTATTGCAGCTATAGATACTATAGATTAAGTCTCTGAGAGAAAGTCAGCGTGTAATAACTATGATACATACGTTAAACGCGTATGAGTGTTAGAAGCACAACATGAACTAGGGCTTAATAAGCCTTCTAAATCGAAATTAAAAATGGAAAGTAAGTTTCATGAAAAACATTTTTACGTTGTCAAACTACCACCAGCTCGAAAAGCCATTTGCCGCTGGCCTATAAAGAGCTGGCAGCAGAAACTCTAAATATATATCTATAATAAATCTTGAAGTAACCTGACAGCGAGCGCTTCTTACCCAGGGTGCATCATGTTCTAGATATTCGATAATACTTTAACAATGGGAATAAAGTTTCGGCATTACGATTTGTTTTGTTTTTATGAGGCAGTAGTTTAGTCCATGGTTACTTTTAAAAGGAACCTTGTTAAATTGTTACAGCGTGTATAAAACATTGAGGTCACAAATTATTCGGCTAATAAAATATTATAAAAAAATTAGTATAGGATAGTTATTGACAAACACTTTATAATAAAGTACAAGTATTTTGCAATTATTTATACTGTCATGAATAAAATATATTACTATGGTTTAAAACAACTTGCACATAATAAAAGATAATGTTTATTTTGAGTTCATCTTTCACGTTTCAATCTCATTTTAAATAAAGCACAATTTAGATGAAAAAAAAATAAAATCTTAACATATTGAGTTCTTCGTTACTTTTTATAATTCAAAACTATTTTGAAGATATGAAAATTAAAAATGTTCTTTTTAAGGCCCTAGCTGGATAAATCGTAAATACCAAATTCATTTACAAACTGTACATTCATGCAAAATGACTTTAACGTACTTTCAAGCTGTTTAGAAGTTTTCAAAGATAAAATAGTCTGAGTAAGTAGAACGTCTTCTCTCTAAATAAGGAGATTGCAGCAGTTTGGATGATTGTCGGATGCTAAGCCACTGCAGAATTGCATTTCGTTATTAAACTCGTTGCTAGTATATAACGATTCGTATATAAATAATAGTACTTAGAGTAATATTAATGCTACTATTTAATACTGAAACTGGAAAAAGCACTAAAAATATATGTTCACAATCACATCCCTTTGATCATCTGACAGACTCACTACTTTGTATACAAGAATACAAGCTAGTTAAAAGATTATTATCTTCATCTATCGAACGAAAATAGCCGCAAGAAATTATTAGTACAGGTTTGAAATCTCTTGATATATACTTACCTCGTGTCGATAAGCTTACTCGGACTTATTATAACACGTGGCATCGCTTGCCTCGGGCTGAAGAGACTTTGATCAACGATGTAACGTAGTTTATTATGTACAACCGATGATTTTAGAATAAAACTAACTGTAATACCAGAAAACGCTAAACCATGATTTACTTGGGTGCCGAGACTAGTGTTAATTCAATTTTTAAATAAAACCTATATTGTCTTGTGATTAAAAGTGCAATTGACGTCAAATTTAATTTGAGTATCTTATTACAATTAAACACGGATGGAACTTTAAATTATATAATATTATTTATTGTTTACTGTTACTTAGGAATAAATTTTGTTTCTATTATATCAGAGTAATGTTGTAGCATAGTTAACTATGATACTTAACCCTTTGTAATGATGTCCAATTATATTGCTCATTAGGTTAAAAGACACAATTAATACACATAAAATACATTAAATAATTATTGAAAAAATGAATTATAACATCTTCAAAACATGAAATTTTCGTTTATCAGTAAACAAAAATTTTAAACTATTCATTAAATTATATTTTTTCCAGTATATCCCTCAGTCCTACTGACGTAACAAATGATCACACACACACACGCACGCACGCGTTACAGTGACCAAAATAGATATGTGGAACAATCCATCAACAATTTTAATTATGTCAAAAAAATTGTATTAACATATGGAACGTGTAATGTAATTATTAAAACGATTATGTTTGTTTAGTGTAATATTTCTTAGCACTAACTTAAGTGACATTTTAGTGCTTATTATGCAGACGAAGCGTCAGGAATATTTTTATATGTGATAACAGAAAATAGACAATTTCAGTCCTCGATTTACTTTGAAATAGCTGCTAAAGCGGTAAGCGCGTATAAATCTCCGATCAATTTTAGCAATAACAGAACTCGCAATAGACCTCGACTGCAGTTGTAATCTTGTGGGAATTTTTACAATGAACATTGAATCACAAAATCACTTCTAATCCTTACTAACAACATTATACACACCGACATACTACTATTATTATCACTTAAAAGAATAGAAATTGAATCCGCACTGTTTACTTAATAAGCATACAAAAAAAAAGCTGTGAAAAGAAAAAAAAAATGGAAGACCTTTCCTTCCAAAACCAATCGCAATTGAAAATTTTTAATAATACAATGAACTAGATAAATTTGAATAAATAAATGATATATGCTGATATTTTTTATTTTGGGAGGGGTACAATTTTGGTCAATTCAATTTGGTAAAATCACAATTCTGCAAGTTTATACCAAACAAACCCATAAACAGTTAGTCTTCATCAATGTTAAATAAAATAAATCGATTGTATTTTAAAAAGCATTTTGAAATATTTTGTCGTATTTAGGTTTTGAAATGTACTTGAGGAAAACAAGTTTTGACTTTTATTAAAGCCATTGCCTCTGAAGAGATTAAGCCTTTTATGCTTCAATAAATTTAAACTATAACAGTTATATATTTTATTTATTTAATAATCATTTCTCCCACATCCCTCACCATATATCACAATCGCAAGGGAATTTTTCAATTTCCTTTTCTAGAACCTGCAACATCAGCTATCAGTTTTCAATTTCATCTCGGAACGAGCAGCCTTTTGGGATCCTCGATGATCTTAGTAGACTAATATTTGTTAAGAAAATATTAATATGATTGTTTAAATACTTATTTAACAATATATATTCTAAAGTTGTAACACATACAAACATAACTGAGATAAAAAAAAGAAATATTGAAATAATTGTTACAGATACATGATATAAAGCAAAATTAAAAAGTCAATAAATGTTAAACGAGATCTGACCCCAACTCTAATGTTACTTATTTCTGAACTTAAAACAATTGCAGAAGAATCAAAACTATTCTGAGAAACACAAAAAACAATAATAATTATTTCCCTCGTACTTAGTACTTCCAATGATTTGAAAAACCTTCATTGAGATCAATCAATTAAATAAATGATGTAATGACTCTTTCCCACTAGATAATTCTAATGCGCTTTGCTTAAGAAGTTTTAAAGAATTATAATCAAATATCAAGACTTTCAGTTATAATTAAAAACATTAAAGCTATAAGGATGTATATAATGAATTTTAAGTTTGGAGCGGATCAGTATCCGACAATCATCTCTTGCTAGATCCAATCTCCTAAATTAGAAATGGGGCTGAAGGTCTATTTCCTTATATATTATTTTTTTCCCGATTTGTACATGACAATTCGTGGCTTGACAATTATTTTAATTAAATGTTTTTTTTTTCAGCTTAATTGGGTATTCAAATTGAAGTAATGAAGATTCTAAAATGACCATATTTTCAATTGTATTTAAAAAACTGTTCGTTTTTCAAAATTTTATGGATATAAATAAAAAAATGTATTACAGCAACCAATTTTCACTGTTGTTATATGAATAATTAAGTAAAATCTAATAAACAGTAATGAAGCTTTACAGTTGTTCTTTTACTTAGACATGACATGACCTCAGATCTTGTAACATCTATTTATCGACTGGAGTAGTCCGATGTCTAAATTTAATAATTTTCTCATTTTGTATAAACATTATAAGATTTGATTAACCAAAGTCACGATTCTTTGTTAAGGCTGGTCGGAGTCATATTGCTTGAAAATATGTTACACAGAACCAGATAATGATAATTTTATAGGACCTATCATTTCACATACATAAATAATGTAACTAATTAAGATATACTTTCGTCAGTCAGTTATATTCACTTTGATTTAATTAACGATATCGTATATACCAATTCAATCATTTTCAACAGCTAGTTCTATCAGTTAACGTTCAGCAAACGTCTGCTTCGGATGCCGACTTTGATCTCACTAAGTTTGAATATGTAAAATAGAAGCATCGCCTAACTAAAGTAGGTCGTTTCTTATTTTAATGGTTGCTATTTTTAAACTGTGTTTTAGTTGAGATTTTAATACATGACAGGGAAATAATGCTAATTACTAATCAATAAATTGTGTTTAATTTAAAAAGTGTCCTTTTAAAACACTGACTGAAATGGCAAACAAATTTAAAATATTTTATAATAGTAATTACTAACATTATAAATCAATAAATGTAGTTTTGTGTTCGGATCCCAGCCCGTTAACCGCACAAGAAGTAATGTGTGGGTCATTATTAAATTATAAAAGAAAACAATATCTAATATAGTTTATATTTTTTTATAATTTTTTGGTTTGCCATTATATCTGAAGTGAGACCCGCTACAAAAATTGCAACTACTGCAAAAGCTTTGTTATAACTGTAGTTCTTATGATTTTCAGATACATGAATTGTGTATTGATGAATACATGTATGAATGCATTGTTTGTATTATAAATATTTTTTTAAGGTCATGAACCTAAATTTAAGTTTATAATAAGCCTTGATGCAGCCTGCTCAGGGCTTCACAACCAAGCTCATCAAGGTGTATCAGCAGCGACCTTGAGAATATTAATTTCCTTAAATTTATCTCCTTAAGAACATCTAGTATTGTTAATTACACGGATTATTCTGATTATTCTGTTGAAAACTAAACTGGTATTGACAGAGTCAGAGTTACCTCAGAATGGATACCATAACTATAATAAACTAACTTAGTAGTAGCCTCCTCCTCCTCCTCCTCCTCTTCAGAGAAGGGTCTTGTTTTTTTACAGCACCTGTGCCAGAACTATGAAGTGTATTATTAAGTTTATTACAAATTGTGATTTTTTCTTACAAAATTAAATGCTAATTGCTTGTTTCAACAATGTTAATTTTTCATTATAAAGTGTCCAGCAAATTGCATGCATTTTATTTAGTGTTTAACTACTAAAGTTTTTCAATTTGCAATGAAATTCAAATATACTTTACTTAGATGGATAAAATAGATCGTTTTTATATAAAGTTTTACTCAAGCTCATAAAATTATATTTAGAATGTTTTAAAATGTATAGCTATTTATATATATTCGCCAAAGTTGATTTCATTTTGTTTATTAATTTATTTTTGGCCACAACTTTCAGCTTTATAAGTCTTAATTTATTAACGTTTAACATGTGAATAATGCGTTATGAAACTTATCTTATAATTATAATGTTTGTGATAACGCACGATACAATGTATTCTACTACAACTGAATGACTCATAAGGAAAGTCTAGTAGCCGACTCGACTCGACTCGTTTTAAAAGTAAGGTGCACATGGTTTGCTGTAAATAAATTTAAACATGATAATATATTGCCAGGCGACTTTAGTCATAATGTTACTGACGTTAATCTTAGCTTACCGAGATCTGCACGAACTTAATCTTGTTCCTTAGAAACATAAAGGACTAATGACAAACAGATTACCTGGATTTGGCTTTAAGTCTCAACAGAATTATCCTCGATAATAGCACTAATCGCTATCGTATACAATCCTACGAGTACTTGTGTACTCTCCGAGCCCTCGGCGTTTAACACACACCGGCCATTACCATTGAGCTGTTCTTTATTATGTATTGTCATAAATGATACGTGAATTTCTACATGAGAAAACAAGTAATATTTGGGAATACTTTTTATAATACATACAGACAAGTTAAATATTCCCGATACCTGTCCGATAGATATACATACTTGTATGTTATTAAACATCTAGAAAATATTCGTATTTTAATGAGGATATTACCAACAGTGTCACATATTTCATGTAACCTCTTTAAAGCTAAATAATACTTAAGGTCATAGCTACATACTTGATGTGGTGTGCAATTCACATTAATTTCATACTGAGGTACAATATAAATGTATTTTGTACGCCTCAGTATGAGATTGTACATTATATATATCAAATGTACTTTATTATATAATAACATAATACTATTAAGAGAATACTTAAAATGAACTCGTCGTTTCTTCAATACGTAAATATATTTATTAAGTTCGTAAAAATTGTAAAAATGTTTCTCTCTATCTAACGTTACCTACGTTATTATTATCTTAATTTAGAATAAATATTTATTTCATCAACATTTTAATTGAAAGGCATACATGACCAATTTCAAAATAATTCATTATTCATTAATTCATCAGTTATATTACAAATAATTATACTTTCTTATATCTGATTTTGATCCACCCATATGTAACCTACTTTATACACCAAAAGACATGACTACTTGCAGTATCTTAATGTATAGTGTGACACTATTGAATTTGAAATGAAAAAAATGGTTTGTCCTCTAATATTATTAATTAATATTGACTGAGATAAAATTTTGACGAATTGAATAGAATGTAAATGATATTCTATTCACTCTATTAAGTTATTCAATTTATGTGCATGTGATTTCGTAATTTATATTAATTTTATGTTATTTTGTAAACCTTTATTGTGGCTGAAGTAATATTTAAAGGTTGATTATTTTCTTATAAAATTTAAATTTAATGTTGTCTTGATCCAAATGTTTGTTTAAAATAAATATGTCATACGTTGAATGTTCTTTCTGTGTTTAAAATAAAACAAATAAAAATAAATTTCTTGTGAAACTGGATACAAACACAAATTAATTAAATCTCCGAAATGCTTATGAAACATAAATTAGTTTTAAACATTTACATCCCAAATATTGCTTCATGAAGTTGTTGTAATGAAATATTTATATAGCTGAGAACTAAACATGTTACTACGTGTACTTTGTAATTTTAGGATCTATATATATGTTGTAATTGTTCCTAAGTTACTGTTGTTGTGACTAATCGGCTTTGACTAGAAATAACTTACATAGCAGGAATATAAAATAAGTTATATCCACGGTGAGAAATATTGTATTAATACTTTTGGTATCACGAAATTTGAATCCAGATAAAATCAAATAAGTTCAAAGTCAATAATATCAAGTCATATTACTTAGCTTGGTTATTTGCAATTTTATTGTTTATCTTCAATTCGTAAATGTTTTACTTATTGACCACGATGCACCCCGGGTATGAAGCGCTCGCTGCCAAGCTACTTCAGGATTTATTAATAATGTAATTTACAACTTAAGTATGGCTTTAAAAAAAGAAAAGCTGAGCTTCTGTCGCCAGCTGTTCTCAGGTTAGTGGCATTTTTCCGACCTAGTTACTTCTAGCTACTGCTTTGAAAGTAAAAAAAATGATTTATATAACACTTACGTTAAATAAAATGTATTGCATGCTGGTATAATGACTTGCTCGATCGGAGTAGTTCCTTCTTTATTATTGATGAGTATGAAGTAGAAAATCCCCTTCCTATCGGGGATATATAATAGGTCTGCACCAAATGTCATAATAAGTAGTTACCTAAACAGTTTTTTCGTTACTAGAGAACAAAATAAAAGACGAACGAACGAAACGAAGAAACGAAATCATTGACATACATTTAAAAAACTAGGGGCGCCAACAGATTTGCATATTGAGCAAAGCGAGCCCGCGTGATGGAACAGGGGGACAGTACAATTCTATTAAATCGTCTTTTTGATTGCAAAATTTCATAATTATTCGTCAAGTAGTTTTCGAGCATATTCGTGATAAAGAATGTGAGAAACTCTCCAGTAGAGCGCTCCGCTCGCTTCGCTCAACAAATATTTGTGCGTGTGGATGTGTGTGTGTGTGTGTGTGTGTGTGTGTGTGTGTCTGTACTGAAAACAATTAGTTTTTCTATAAATATTTAATATACAGATTTTTTTTTAACTATTATATTATATGAATAGACTAGCTGATGCCCGCCCGCTTTGCTGGGCACAATTAATTTTGATGTGAACTTAGGTTGCTATGGTAACCGATGTCATAGTATCCGTTGTCATGTTAACTGTGGCTATGGTACACATTGTTATGGTAACCGTTGACATTGTAACAGTTGCTATAGTAACTCATACCCCTGCGTTAAGCGTATAGCTCTTACAGGTTTAAAACTTGGCGAAATACAAAAAGTTGTAATCCGTTGGGATAGGAATTTCTTAAAATCCGTTCTTAGTGGACGTCTAATGCAACTTACTTTCCTAAATCTGTATTACATACATTTTCTGAAGTTTCCATTTTACAAAACTTAGTTGCAATAATAAACCAATATTCAACAACAATCTAACAAAAAACAAAAATAATAAATGAGTTTTCATAAATTTCAGATGTGTGTACAACCTAGAGTTAAGGTTATGTGAAAAAAAAAAGAGACAGGGACACACAGAGAGAGTTATTTGTTTGTAATAGGCTCGATAAACGCACACACACAGCATACGGCATTTCGTTAAGTGACGATTTATACTAAATAGCCTGAAAACTCTAATTTCCTTATCAGCGTAATTTATTAATAGTTTAAATTACTTTAATTTAAAAACTTAAGGAGTGAATTTTTCCAACCGTTTATTTTTATAGTTGACAATCTTTTATAAAGGAATTTACTATAAAATATCGTCCATCTTGTCTAAAAGAACTCGCAGCTCTTTAAAATAATAAAAAATAATATTTATGTTATCATTCTCCCCTCTTTGATCATATTCTGATACAAGTTTTATATGGCTATGATTTATTATTATCCAAGAGTATCCATTCAGTAATAGCCATTCTTAAGTATATTACCTCATTTAATTTATTATTACAAGTCAATAGTTCACAGCATAAGTATTTGATTGAATACTATAATTTACTACACTTACCTAAACACAATATTCTATTGCCTATAGGAGCTAAGTCATCCGAATGAAGAGGCAAAATAATCACAAACTTTATTACAAATATAATATTAGTATATTAAATGTAATTTAATATTACTTTACATGCATTTTAATCGAGCTATGGACCTCTATATGACGGAGGAACAAATCAAAGTTGTCAAATTTATTATTATCCATTAGTTATATTAATTATACGATTATATATAGACAATACTGAAATCTAACACAGAATAATTATTTTTTAATTATTTTTCAAATTTTATTTCTTTACAAACGAACTTTTTAAGGTTGAAAATGTACTTTCACTCACTGGCGCCCTCTTTTAGTCCTTTTTAATATAAAGGTATTTTTTTCATAATTACGAGGTTGTAATAAAGACAAAGATATTTAAATTTTTCTGGCGGGAATAGAAAAAAGGAAACTTAATATTGACTATAAAACAAAATAAAGCTAACCAAGTTAACAAGGAGGATGAATGTTCACTTGTGTTCGGTACAGGAACACACAACAGTGATTTATAATAAATAATGTGCACCGTATTACCGCCCTTACTTTATTGTAATAAAGGGTACAGTTCATACATTTTAACCCGTTAGAAATGTGCTTTGAAAACTCTAGTGCATCTCCTAACTGTATGTACCACATAAACGTGCATAGCACAACAGTATTTGAATAGGGATGAGTTTGAAAAGGCGACACGTAAATACTAATACATTTAAAATATAATAATAAAATAATAAAAAATAAATAATAAATAATAAATATTAAAAATAGTAATAAGAGTATGTATTATTGTTGTATTATTTTAGAGTTTTTTAATTAAACTATTCGCAGTTTATCGAAATAGTTGGACGTAATTAGGTGAATTATGCATTTTTTATTCCGCTGGTATAAAATATCAAAACAAAAACTTCTCAACGAAGTAAATACCGAGTGACGAAAGCGAATCCACTGACAAAACTCCTGATATGAATTTTGCGACGAAAAAAACCATGAACATTTTTATTCACAAACGTAAACAAACACAAAAAATGTGAATGTGTTCGGAACGTTACCAAATTGCCTTGATCAATCTAATAAAATAAAAACAAAAATGCAATTTGTGCAACGTTTCGAGCACATTCACATTTTTTGTTTGTTTGTTTGTTTGGCAACGTTCCGCCGCCAACAAATGTTTTTGCCATTAAAATGGACATTATTCAAAAGATGAGCTTGAGACCTTTCCAATGATGCCCAATTTGTCAATGTACGTCAACTGGTTTGGCCACAGTCCTAGTACGAAAAATGACCATTTTTGGCCTTTCGAGGGCTGGCCACGGCCAACATGGTCAAATCGAAATGTCGTAGAACAAAAAAGTCTTAATTTTTGATGTACTTCAATCCCTGAAAGTTTGAACAAAATCACTTGAAACTACGAACATACACACAAACAGACAAAGTAATCATCGATGGAGGCGCCAGTCAAAATTTTCAAAATGTCATATCTCATCAACCGGTGGTCGGATTTTGGCGTTTTTGGGCTTGTTGAAAATCTTTTTCAAGGTGGTAATAAGTGATTTTATACTGGTGCGGAGCCAAAAACTAAATTTTAGTCTCATTTTTCAAACGGCCGTAGAGATGGAGGCGGTAGGTATATTGCTAAGTGTAAATGCATTTTCTGGGTCTATGGGCCAAGGGCTTTCTAAAAATACCACACTCATACCAGAAGGTCTCCTGTATAAAAAAATCGATATTGCGCGTATATTTACCGAGTTAGACTTTCAGCACTATGGGTGCTTTCGTCACTCGGAGCTAGCTAACGCCCGCTTTGATTTAATCACAAAAACCGAAACAGAAACATCTTAGTATTACATCGATGAAATTATATATTAATTTGAACTCCCAAGTGCTTAAAAGGCTTGTGATATAAGTTTTCACAGTTAAGCCCCGCTCTCCAGTTCCATAAGTTCTATGTGGTTCATGGTATAGCGTTTAACTAATTACAATATGTGTATGTGATAATATGTAATAACATCTGCTTAATTGTAACATATTTGTTTATAATTTTTGTATTTTGTACAATTCATAAATATATTTTGTTCTTTTAAATGAAGTTGGAGATTCTTAAAACACAATAGTTTTATTAACAATATCTTTTAGACAAAATTTTATAAATATTAATAGTTTCTAATATTCAAATCATTATTAATATTTCATAATTAGTGCCAGCATTATTAAAAGACCTTAAAAGTGGAATATTAAAATCATTAATTAATACATTAAGCATTTATGATATTTCTTGGTCCAAGAAATATAGTTATAAAATTATAATTATTTAGAGAAGTTGTATATTTGTATAATAATATGAAGCAAGTCCAAAGCGGAGTAGCGTCCGACAATCGTCTATTGGTAGATCCAATTTCCTTCATTCCTCTTAACTCCAGAGAAAGATGTTGAAGTTCTATTTGCTCTGATTACTTTACTCTTTCTCGGCTCTATAAGTTTTTAACCTCCTTTAATAATAACTCGTATAGCGGTACGAGGATTGGACATAATATTTGTTATCATAGAATAATTCAAATGTTAGCATGATAATCTGCCATTTATCCATTGATAATAGTTAGTTAATATACTTAATAATGTAGCAGTCTCAGACCGCTGCTGGCGGCACCGGAGGTGTGATCATAAGAATAAACAATATTGTGATTTTACAATTAACAAATTATTCGATACACCGTTTCATTATATATATTTATACAATGTGTTGATTTTTATAAATTGTGCTGATAATACAAAACTAATATCAACTCGAGTAGTCGGTATGTGTCTATTGTTCATGAATTAGGTAAAACAAAATCGAATACAAAGAGTATCTAAATAAGTATCTAAATAAAAGCCCGGCAATACTATTGTATATTATAATACAGTATCACATAAGTTGTATTAAGCTTCTTATAATAGAAGTTTAAATTTATATTTATTTTACTTATTTTAATGACGTTACTATTTCTGATGTTACTTTCACATGTCTGTGGAAATCTGTTAGTTTATTGTCTTGTGAATATTACAGATATATGTATTTATATATTAATGATAATATTACCAGCTGTATCTCATACTCCATGTATCCTGTGTGTGGTCACTGAATAGTACTTAATCTCATAGCAACATAATTGAAACGGTGTATAATTAACATTAATCTCATATTGAAGTACATTCAATATACATTATATACATACAATGTACATAATTATATAAGAACATAACACTATTAAGAACAATTAAACTGAACTCGTGCAGAATTAAAATGCAGATACTGTACTTATTTCTTCAAAATATCTCCAATACATAATCTCATGAAAATAATTTAAAAAAATCTCTCGTTGTTGTATGGTAATATTAGCCAGGGATAGCTATTAATATAGTCGCATTTGGAAATGAATCGCATACCGAACTATCCATCCGAGTAAGTCAACATACAAAGCCTTCTTTATATACTAAATATATATACCAATGTATTGTATGTATATATTAAATATAACAATAAAACCGATGTTATTATCATATAGTTCCTATTCAGAGAGATAGAACCTATTATCAAGAGATGTGACCGATGACACGTAACGGGTATTTATAGCTTCTTAATATTAAATCTAACACTATCACTTCATTCACTTACATTATATTTAATTCATAATTAATATTAATTGTATTATATTAAGTAACACTTATTGTGGCTAAAGTTATATTTTAATACACGTTTAAAACTTTTGATTTGATTATATTTTATTGAATTTAAGCTTTAAGGTTTTCTTGCATCTAAATATTTGTTAATTATTAATGATGTCCGACGTTCTTTTTGTTTTAATTAAAATAAATAGAAAGGAATCTATTGTGTAACTGGATACAACACAGATTAATTAAATCTCGGTACAGCTTATAAAACATTAAGTAATACATTTACTTTCCGCAAAGCTAACATTGCTCCGAGTTAGCAGTTCATGGTATGAAATATATATATCACATAGCAACTGAACGTATGTATATGTATGTATGGGTAAGTGTACCGTTGTTTTAAATTTTACATTTCTAGTGAATTTGTGGTACGTTTTTCTTTTATAGTATAATACAGGGTTAGTTTTTTTAACTTATTATTGAAATTTTGTAGAATTATTTTTAACGAGAAATATTTTTTACCATTTATGTGTGGACGATTGAATTGTTCATACAAAAAGATAGACCATTTAACCTAGTATCTCATACAAAGTAGGTTTATCTTTAGATATAAAAGGACAAGTATTTGCAGTCTTAATGTCAAAAGAACTCCACGCTAATAAATAAGTAAACATATTGTTATACACAGAGATCACAATTCGAGAGTGTCTTTCTCAAAGAAACGTTTCGTTTTATTGATTTTATTCTAATGTTACAAAGTTATCTTTTAAAACAGCTGTCACTAGTGTTAACATACGAGTACTTTAAAGTTAAGTCAGTTAGTTAAATTAAGTTAGTTAAGTTAAGTAACTCAGTTAGTTTTAAGTCAGTTTTTGGTAATTCCATTCCAATCCAATAGATTTTGGAGAAGATTATAGATTTTCTCACTGCAGTGCAAAAAATAAAAATAGTTATGTGTTAAATAAACAATCCTATACAATAAACACATATTATAACCTCCTATACATATATTTTGTTCGGAAAAATAAAAATAATGTCCAAAAATTATTTGTAAATATTTAATGCAAATTAATTTGTCTTTGGAGGTCCAAACCATCGCAGGAAAAAATCTATTTCTATATTATTTTAGTGTGTCGTATTTGGAATATTTAAAACGAAAGATAACAGGTCTGTTATTCTGTAATATGTAGGATTCAAAATATTCTTCATAAAATATCTATTAAATATAAAATACCTTTTCGCAAAATTATTCAAATTTAAAGAGGCACGAGTTAGTAAAAGAAATATTACATTTACCGTTTTTAAAGCAATAATAATATAATCCTTCTGATAATGATATTGTAAACCTGTAAATGTCTACATTTTTTTTCGGACTAAAGACTTAAAAACTCTAAATGGATATTTAAAATAATTTAGTTTATCCGTCGTGACGAATATACTATTATGACTTGCCAATTCCCCTTAACGAAATTTCCCTTATGGGCAAATGTATTTTTAATAAAAAAATAATAAAAAAATTTAATATATACCACGAAAACATGTAACATGTATTAATAATAATATTGGGAATACAGGCAATGCAGACGTTAGTTTGTACTACTTGTAGTATCAAACGTTCAAGAAAAAATACTATTCAATAAGATAACTTATCGCATTAAGAAACTTTAATTATTAAAAACATTACAGATTTTCGCAAATCACTATTGATGGACTTTACTAATCTAAGATATTTTCCAGAGCTCTATATTAGGGCCACCGTCATTTCTAATGTATATCAATAGTATACACGATGTATTAAAGCATATATTATGCGCTGATAATATTTATTTACTTAATTATAATGGAAGAGAAATCGGATATATTAGGAAGAAACCGCATTTGTAAGTCACAAGAAAGATTGAGTGTAAGGAAACAGAAAATAAGACAAGATTAGCAAAATTAGTTGAATTGGATATACTGCGAAAGAAAACTAAAATGCATTAGATAATTGAGATATAATTCTTTAAATATACATATATTAATTATAATATCATAACTTACCATGCACGTATGTATAATAAAAACGGTATTGTGAAAACACAACAAAAAAAAATTCTATAAGATAAGCAAAAACGAATAACCTTAAATATCATCGGTATGTTATGCTATGGTTCATATCTAATACGTATTGACAGAAGTATTTTTCATTGTGTGTTTGTGATATTGATTTTACATTGATCTCTAACTACTGAGTGATCTTTTGTTATGTAACTATTAATGTCTGTGTAAGAGGTATGTAATTATTTTAAAAATAAATTCCTTAACTACATATTTTTTTACTGTATTAATCATATTACCATAACAAGGTATCCCAATAAAGATTATTAGTTTAATTATTTTTCTATAAATGAAAAAATATATATATATACATAATTGTCTGAAATAGCCCAACCTTCGAACCTTGTTAATGTAGTGTAACTCTCTCAACTTAATGTAGTGTCGCATTGTACTTTACCACGGAAGTTACAATGTGTGAGATTCAAAAAGAAGTTTGTTTAGAACTAACCTTATCTATTTAGATGTCTTATCTAAAATAACATTTCCTACTTCTCTCAGTCTCCTTGAGCTTTATTTTGTGTTTCTTTGTTTGTTTTAATTGGAAACTCAATAAATCATAATTTTCGATAAAAGTTTCTACTTACATATATTCAAAATTCTCTATTGCTTAAATAACGAAATTAACATAATTTAAAAAACCTATTAAACCAAAATAAATTAATTACAGATTGGTAGAAAAGAAATTAATTTTATATTTTATTTCTGCAAAATAAATTATCTTTCAAATATTTATTACAGTTTCAAGATATTATAAAAACCGATGAAGAGTACTCGGGATCTTGCAAGAACAGAGGAAACTTAGTTGACGATGAAACAAAATCGAGCTAATCAAGTTAACAAGGAGGATGAATGTTCATTTGCGTTCAGTACAGGAACCCGAAACAGAGATTTACACTAGTAAATAAAGTACACCGCATTACCGCCTTTACACCACTGTAATAAAGTTCTATACCCGTTCTAAGCAATATGTTTTGAAAACATTACTGCATCTCCCAGCTTTATGCAGTGGCGTGCTTTCAACTATTAATTAGGAAAAACTTTAAAGTAATAAATGTAATTATTTATTTTTGTAATATTTCATGATTTATTATAATTTACAATTGTTATATTACACTATTATTTATTATTTCATTATATATAATTTTCATTATATATAAATAATTGTAAAATTACACTATTATTTATTATTTTCCAATTTAAATAAATATATCTACAAGATTCAAAACCAAAATAATACCGCGTTATTTTGTACTCGGTTCATATTAATTTGAACACCAAGCCTTTGAAAGACTTGTGTAATACGTTTTCAGATTCAAACATTGCATTCCAGTTTGATTAAAAAGCTGTTTGATTTTTATGTTATAGGCCACTAATTCTTAAGATATAGATATGTGTTATCATTATTTGTATGTAAGTAATAAAATAGGAATTACATTATGTTTTAGTAATAAATGTAGTTCATAAATATTATAATATATACTATATTAAGTTAAGTTACGTTACCTACGTTAAGTTATTCCATTCGTATAAAGTCTAAGAACCCAAAAGATAAATATTAAAATCATTTATTCTAAGGATCACTGAATTATCATTCTTTAAAAAAGTTGTGTCTTGTCCTATTTGAAATCAAAATATTATAATAATTAAATGTCAGAATTTGAGTTAGATTTATATTTTTAGATTATGACATGAGAATCATCTCATCTCACCTCATCTCATCTTATTTCATTTTATCTCATCTCAACTTTGGCAAACGAACGTAGTTATTTTTTTGTTATTCATGGAAACGTAGATATTAAATGTATTAGCACACATTTCAAATGATTATCACAAAGTGTTGATCAATTAATTCGATGTTACCTTTTATTAATGTTACTAGCGGACCCGGCGAACTCTGTTCCGCCTTCGAGGCAATAAATAAGCAGACTTTGGATTTTATTCAATTCAACTTTTTATTAGGAAAAATATAAATATAAAAAATCAAGTATTTTAATGACTCTTGATTGTTTATGTATTTTGGTGCATAGGTTGCACTCTTCAGTTAAGCACCTTGTGATACACGACATTTTTTTGTTTTATTATCAGGCGCAAGTACAAACAACGCAGATGGTCTTCCGACTAATTTTAATGCTGAATGCCGTACGGCATCCTTCTTACAATATGGGCTGCTATTCCAGAAGAAACAACTCCAAGCGCAACGTTGGATCTCGCACAAATAGTGGCTAAAACTAATGACATCAGCAATGTCTTACTAGTTCCACCAGGAGCATCCAGGAAATATAAGCCACCATTTCCATCATCAATTGCCTTCATTAATGTTTCATAGACTTCCATTTGTTGGGGATTCATTGGTAAATTCGTTTGAACTACTAAATCTAATTCCTGGTGATCATATTCAAGTTCCCGTTCCAATTCTCGATTAAATGCGTCATTCATTTCACGATATGGCGCTGGCATTCCTAGCCTGACTAATAAACTGCCGTACATAAGGTAACACATGTCTTCGATCAAGAGTAAAGCCCGATTATGTATCTCTTCATACATTTCAAGATCGGGATTTCTGGAAGTGATACGAATTTGATGTAAAATATCTTCTGACATATTATTCTTGTATTTATGCTACATGTTAGATGGGTTCGATGGAAAGCATGTCGAAATTATGATAGCAAATAATATGCGTATCTGACTTGGAGATGCAGAGATAATGGCTTCAACGATTGTCGTCTCCCAATGGGTATCGTTTTCTAGTAACTTGAGTTCTTCACATGCAGCACGATATGTTAGGAATATTGTACCATTAACAGTCCGTAATGACTCAAATGACGTTGGCCCACGCACATTTATCAGCAACAATCGCAGATAGAAGCATTCAACATTCTTTGGATGAACTGTATATATACGAACAAGAGCATCAGTAGAACGCACATCCGGATAACCAGGAACAGTATCGCCTTGCTTTCGGCGTTGAAAATTCTTCGATGAAGCATTCCAAGTGTAATAACGTGGCATTTCCGAGTATAGCAAGGTTCTTGCAAACGGATCACTTTAGCAGATCGCATAGAAACTGGTCAATGTTGTCGCTGGAGGTGTTTCAGCACGTTGAACAACATTCGAAGCCGTGAAATATACTCGTTGACCATTCTCCAGGTGAACCGCCAAATGCACAACAGTAGGATGACGTTCGTGAATAGGGAATGCGAATATACGCCAAATCGCTTCATTGCAGTTCACATAACGACCAACTTGATAGCGCGCAATTTCATCGTTGGTATTAGAGGATTCGATACCAAAAACTGCCATATCGCTGCCTTTCGTGACATATTTACAAATATATTTTATGGACTTGTGTCTTGAATGTTTTGGAAATAAGTGGCGAATATGGAACAATCCAACTATTGTCGAGAATGAAATCCATACTTTTTACTTTTGTTGTGATAATTCGATCGTTATCATCGGATGACCGACGGCGATACAGTGGATAACCATCGTTGCCAGTGACGGTCTCCGCCGTTAACTTCCGTGGATATCGTTTAGAACACTTCCCGTCGACCATGCAAGGTGATTAGGGATTGATGGATCCACACGGTTCATGAATCATATTTCTAATTACAACATCATGTAGGTCTGGATCGGCTTCGTGATCTGGAATCTCGGCACATATGATACCATCTATTTGGTCTGTTTGAATTCTTTCCATTAACCAAATAAGGATGTGTGCCTGCGGCAGGCCTCATTTTTTGTCAGAATACACGTGCGGTGATGTCGTGTCTATCACTTGATGTTTGTCCGGGAGGCAGCAATTGAACAATTTCTATCCATTTTGAATTACATGTAATAAAAGTAATAAAGAGATCTGGCCGACCGTAATGACGAACATATGTCATTGCATCTTGCGCATATTTATGCATATGACGTGGACTGCCTATGTACGTCGCCGGAAGAATAGTTAATCGACCAATATTAGCTACATTTCCTTCAGTACCAATTGCATCTCGTAAATGTATGTACTCCTCAGAACGCAGTTTGGCTTGGTTCAACCTAGTGAAATTTAAACCCTCCGTTTCTATTTTGACGTACATGTCGACGCACTACTGCTGAAACAATCGACGAAACCGCAACAAATATTTGTCAGCATTTTTGATGAATCATTAAACGATATGCGTAATAATTCAGCGAGCTAACTTTTTTTGTAGTTTCTTCACCTGAAATTAAAACATTATTTCGTAAATATATATTTTTTTCATAATTACAAAGGAGTGAAGAAGATGAATGATTTTAATGCGGTTGTCAGTTATTTGTCTAATTTTACAACAACCCCTTATCTTTTCATGGTAATAAGCAGTATAATTGGCCTTTTATTGTAAACCAAAGCCAAATGATGAAAAATGTACTGTATATATGTAATGTATGTATATTATCATTTTAATATTACAATAATATCCATCTTCTCCTTGCCAAAACATCCGCGGGTACTGCAACGTGTCATATGAACGATGTGTTTCAGATATTTGTTGCAGTTGCCCGGAATCGCGTCGTGTAAGCTCAATATCGCGTGTTTCCAAGTTTTCACCAACAATCAGGATGGCAACTTCATCTATTATTGGAGCGTTAAATGTGCGTTCGTGTGTTCCAGATGATGTTTATCGGCTCTGATAACAACTTTGCAGTCATCATTTGGCATGCGTTCCAAAGCACTCTTGAACAGCCTGACCAATCCAATGCTCTTCACGGGCAATTCTTTGTGCTTCTTCAGTCATTTCATTCGCAGTGTTTCTTATCCTTCTTGCATTACGTCTCTGTCGGGAAAGATTTGATCGTCTTCGCCGCGGCATTGTTAATGATGATTCAAAGAGAAAACAAAAACTTTTGATATTATCAATTATGTTTAGCTATGACTTTGATAATTGTCAACTTTTTTACCATACTTAACCAAAGACAAAATAACGTTTAGTTGTGACTTTTTTTAGTGATTTGACCGAAATGCGGTCGAACGGAATAAAAAGTATCCTATGTCCGTCTCCTGGTTCTAAGCAACCTCTCCACCAATTTTCAGAGGAATTTGTTCATCCGTTCTTGAGTTATAAATAGTGTAACTAACACCACACACACAATATATAGATTACAATAATTTTATTTTATTATTATTTATTATTTTATTTACACTTGTCCTATGAATTTAACAGATTATAAAAATTATTTTTTTAATACATTTACGTAATTGTATGTTTGTTATTAAACATCTAGGAGACCTATTTGTATATTAATGATAATATTACCAACAGTATATAATGAGAATATTACCAACAGTATCTTATATTACATGTAACCTGGGTATAATCACTGGATAATACTTAATCTCATACCTACACGATTGAAGCGGTGTATAATGGACATTAACCTCATACTGCGGTGTACATCACTATCGAACCATGTAAGAACATACCACTGGTAAGAGAATACTTTAAATGTAATATTATAATGTGGGAATAATAAATTAAAAAAAAATTACATATAAGAAAAGTAGGTAAATATTTTTTTTCTAATTGGTAGGTAGGTAAGGTAAGGAAAACCATTGATTAATAAAAACCAATTGAATGAATCGGGAAGTGTTCCTATACGGTCTGATACCTGCCACCGAATTTTATCTTCGTACTGACCTTCTACTGTGTCTCAGGGTCAGTACGACATGTACCCTCAAAAAATACGTATACTGTCTGCCTTATTAACTGAAACCTGAGATGTGCACTCATCTATGGACAACAAACGTGCTCTCTAACCTACTTGTATAATTGTATATTTATACTAAGAGCATATGTAGACTATACAGGACGATAAAATCGATGATATTTTCAAATATTTTCGTCTTTGTAATTACTTATATCAAACCTGTCTGTCTTATTTAATACGAATTCAAATAAAATAATTTTTATATTTCGGTATATTTATTACCGATTGTATTTTACAATTGATTATAATACACAGGGGTAGTACAGTTGACTGCGTACTGAGTATTCGCTTTGTGATGTCAGAAATTTAAAGTAACTTGGATATATATGTCACGCCCGTGGAGAGTTTTGGTTTAGATTTAAAAAAAATATTAAACCAGTGAAGATGCAAATACCCAGGGTATTTCCCGAACGAATTTTGACGAAATTACAAATGTTAATAAAAAAACTATTGATTTTTAAATAAAATGATTACATGTTTATTTATAATTACTAAAAATTACAAAAAAGTCTGATTAATAACAATACAAAATAGTAATATAATTAAATCTGAAAATAAACTAAATCAGTAAATTGTAAACAGCGCTATCTCTCGACAGTAATGAAAAGTTTTCCTGTCCACAGACGTCCATACATCCATCCGAGAAAAGTGAAAACAATACAGAACGAACAAAGTTCGTTCGTGAATATATTTGAGTTAAAATAGTTTTAAAAATGCTTAATTTAGTTATTTTATCTATAGATTCTGCATCTTCTTACTAAATACCTATCCAGTCCGTTCATGATCAATAGAATATCTGAAAACATATTTGATACCCATCAAATGAAAAGTTAATAAAATCAAGTCAAAGTTACTTTACTTCGATGAAGGAGCTTTGATTATTTTGAATTAAATTGCTTCTCTTCCAGTTGTAGTAGTCGAGTACATATTGATTTATAGAATCTTGATGTATGTACTTAATTAACTGCACGCTTGTGTATTAATTGACTCAACCAGCGCACTAATTCCCTCTTTAGTGTTGATAAGCCTACAATCAGTTGTGGTTTTAATGTAATTGTATGTAAAATCTAAACCAATATTGGAGTTTTCAAGAGAAAACGAAAAATGAAGGTGACAATAACCTAATTTACAACAAATTTCTTAAAAAACGAAAATACTGTTAAACAACAGTATTTTCGTTTTCTTCCGACAAAAACACAGGAAACCAAAAAAACATAAAAAAACGAATTACTTGAGTTTTTTGATGTACAGACCACGTGGCTTTTATTTTTTTTTCAATAAATATTTAAAATACAAATTTTATTTCATAAGAAATACATTTTTATAGAATAACGTTTTTATGATAATTATACATTATTAAAATAAACGCCAAATATTATATCGTAATAATATTTGTCGTTTAATATCTCAAGATGTAAGCTCTCTATCTCAATCTTTTGAATATTCAAATCTAATTTAATTAGGGTACAAATAGATAACAAAGATAGAAACAGCTTTAAATAAAATGATACTGAACTAATAAAACAGATTCACAAAACAAATAAATGCAATTTAAAACTAAAACTAAGTTACCTTATCACAATATTATTTGATTATTTGTTGGTATCAACATAAAATCGGTCAAATTAAGCACGTATTATATATTATAATCGGATACATAGTTTAAGGAGATTGAATCCAACATTGCTTCTCTAACGCCATTCTCCTCCGACTTTTAATAATTCATTCGAATTATTATTTTACTGTCCCATCTCTAAACACAGATAAAAGTTATAGATTTTTCAAAACTGTTCGATGATAAAAGCTCGTAGTTCCATTACCTCCTGTAAGTTTACAAAGTATGTGTTTGAAAAAGAATTCAAATTTGAATAATTTTTCCTATTCCGATGGAGTTATACAATGAAATTGTATCTGAGTAGTTTGTATAAATTATTAGTCGCCCCGAGAAAAGGCCACTACAAAAGCTAGTTTAAATATGAATCAATTTTTCAAACACATTAAATAATTTAATTTAAACTAATTTTAAGTTAAACTAATAAAATTTATAGCGAATTCATTGAACTTACTTTTAAAATTATATTAATTATAACAAATCATAGACTATACGCAAATGGCTACAACCTGTTTGATATCTCAGTTAAACTGAACAACAAACACTTTATAATATTATTATTGTTGTTCTGAACTAAAACTCAACGTCTCACGTTTTGAAGCTAGGTTCAATTATTAGGTAGATGAAGGAATTACAAATGAAAGAATCCTCTGTGCTATTGTATTATCTCTCTGTAGTATTGTATTGTATACTCAATGGTGTCCTTGTAGTTTTTCTTATAAACTACGTAATTTGTTCAGTTCGTGAAATAAATAACAGTACTAATAAATTGTTCATGAAACTTAAATAATAAGATAAAAATGTTTTCTACTTCAGCAAGGTACTGGATTCTTTTTCTTCTTTATTATTCAACATGATTTTATTCGTACTTACTGAATTCTTTGAATATTTTAAATCATGTTTTAGAAACGTTTATCTGTTTAATCATCTTATAAAAAATAAATAAAAGAAACCAAGTAATGTGCAGTTCTCGCAATAAATTCTGTGATCCGTAAAGGATTAGCGACCTACATTATCTAATGGGATCCTATCGTATTGAATCGCTTCATGGAAGAGAGACTTTGAAAGTGTTTTTGTTTGATTTTCTTACCTTTTTGTTTCTTTTTATCATTAGTGGATTTAAGTTCATGATACTGTAAAGACTTTTAAATGATATGGAAGAACAGGATTTATTATGGATTTAGAATAATATTTGATTTAACAGAAATCAAACAAATTTTCCAATGCAAATTGAAACTATACTAGTTTAAAAGTAAAGTGTGAACATATAAGTATTAACTCACTAGGCAAAGATGTATATACCAAGAAGTGAAAGTAACCTACCAAGCTGGTTAGTAGGTTATTAGTTGTACTTACTAGATTAGAAAATCTCAAAAAAAAAAAAAGTAACGATGTTGTAATTAATCATATGAATATAGACCAATGTCATATTATTTTCACTCTGTGTAATGAAAATACTATAAAAACGGACAATGTGTTTACTTATTTGAAATTTGTGACAAATAAAATTTTGAATTATACAGAAACTATGGACAACTAACAAAGTAAGATTTGTACTATCATACAAGTATCAAAATTTACTATCTGGTGGACCTAATTAGTAGTTTATTTATACGCATTAATAATTCGTATATAGGATGTAAATTTCACTTCGATATTTAGTATAGGAAATTCACATTTTCCTAAAATTTCGTAAAAAAAACTTGCAAGAGAAGATGGAACAGAAAACCATTGCATTAGTTCGACGAGGATATGTAGAAGATTTAATTGAAGCAAGCAAATAAACTGACAAATGCTCTTACAAGACTTGTCTCTTTTTTAAGTTATTATGTGAGATATCTATAAAGTGAGCAAAGCATTTCTGAACAATCGAGATCGACTTTGTAAATTGTATGGAAAATATAATATTATTTTTTAGAAAAAATTTCGCTATGTTCATTTTTTAAATTGTGAATGTTAATTAATGTTGACAATTTGTGGCTTAAACCTATAATGCGATGGCAATAAGCATAATATTCTTTACTTCTGATACGAGATGGCTTTTGTATAGGACTTGATTGAAACCGTTTATTATTTATCTCTTTTCCTAGTAAGTTTTTTCTTTCCAGTTTTCAAAAAACATTGTTGAATAGATTTTAACAAGCTATTCACACATAGCGACAATATTTCTGTACTAATTTTCGTGTGTGTTTGTGTTTTTTTGACTCAATTAACTGAATATACATTATACAATTAGTATATTGTGACTCTTTATATCGTTTTATGTAAAATGTTACCTTTACTATTGAATTATAGATGGAAAAGAAAATGAACCTGCCCGGTGTTCGTCTACCATCGATACACAATTCTAATATAATTAGTAACTCTACTGTCGCTCAGAGAGAGCCTTGTGTTTGGTTAGGATACCATTGACTTTAGTTACAGAAGCATGTGTTTTATCAAATTCAATAATTTGAACAAATAGGCAAACCATAAACTATTGTGGAGTTGGTGCTTGTGTAACCAGAATAAGCGTCATAGTATGAATATTGTTTGAAATACTTCAATCAAAACCTTAGCAGAGGTCCAGGTAATTTTTTAAACATTTTTATTTTGCTATATTAGAAATGTAATGTAAAGAATAAAAAGATTTGCAGTTCTTAAAAAAACGGATTGGATTTCATCAAATTGATTTAAAAGTCTGTGCCATATTTTATAAATAATTTTATAATTTTAAATAACATTACTAAGGTTAAACATGTTTATAAATAACTTGAAATATCATTACAATCAGAATTTTAGAAGAATTAAGAAATATTTTAAACCCGCTTTTATTATATGAAATTTTTAAACCATTTTTATTTAAATATAAAATAATTTACAAGGATTTACAAGAATATATTTTCATTTTGCTTGTACAGGAACCCAAAAATATAATTTATTAAAGTTTATATTGTGTGCTGCATTTCCGTTCCTCCTTTACTGGAATAGACTCATGAATATATAAAAGATTAAAAAATGTTTAAACTTTTCTATTGCGGACAGAGTTGCAAGAATAACAAAAGAACATATGACATATCCGATAAAAGAAAATCAAGCTAATCAAGTTACCGAGGGAAATTAATGATTATTATTAGTGTTCGATGCAGATACCGTCTTTATTCCACAGTGATAAAAGTTACAGCTCATAAATGCTCATAAAATGTTTTAGTTCTTCTCTTAAGTCTATGTAGTAGGTCTCAAATAAATCAAAGATGTAATTAATATTGTTTTAGAGAACGAAATGATGTTGTTTCGGAAAAACTTCACTTGAAAACATTGTCAGATAAGTTTGTAACTCCACCGAAATACAAGCAACATTGCCTATTATTCTCCATATCATTTACCCAAACGAACCGTCCATCTTTCAAGAATATTTATTACTACCTTTTCACTCTGATTTAGAACCTCGGCTGCTATCTTAATTCGTGAAAATCTTTTTCAACGCTATTTTCAGATTCATTGAACAGAATTGTTCCGTTCAGGAACAAATTTATAATATCTGTGTATCGTAGTGTATTTGAATTTGTAAGTTTGACTTTATACCGATTCAAACGTTGAAACGTTTTAAAATTCCTTATCGGTTGATGACGTCATAGAAAGAGAGACAATAATCATGTCTTTAGAAACCGACCCTCACTTATATGTTATGTTATATACTACAAACTGTGTACTAAAAACAGTATTACTAAAGTAATTTATAGTCACAAAGAATAATACTAAAAACTGTAATTTAAATCTACGACGCAGCGCAAGGACTGGCCATGACTTATTTCTTTTCTTGCTGTCTCTTTACTATCACGCTGTTTTAATTTCCTTTCACAGCTCTTTGAAATGGATTTTCAAGCTATATTGCAATTATTCACTCCTACCAAATAATGTTTTAAGCGGCCTTGTTAACTTTTATATTATTTTTCAGATTAAAAATATTGTTTTGTTTATTAGATTAAAAATATTTATTATGTTTCAAATACTTATATTGCTACAACTATAAGATTATAATTTATTTCCTAACAATATAATTTTTTGCTCTGATAATTTCTTATACATTTCTTTGACTTTGGTGTTTTACTAATATTTGGTGTTTTTGTTTTACTATCAGATTAACCACAGCGCAAGAAATTATAACGCGGAGAACAGCACGGAATATAATAATACTATATATAATATATATGGTAACCTTACGAATTTAGTATTTGTGTAACCAGTGGGTCACTTTAAACCAAATAACCATATTAATATTTATTAATACTTAAATTTAAATGAATACAAGATACAATTTGCCAGCTAGACTTAGCGGTGGGTCACGTAAGATAAACAAAAAAAAAATCAAATAATCATATTTAATAACATTCTTAATATCAATCATTTAAATTAAATTCTTAGGCGCCTTAACATTATTGTCTGTTCAACAATAAAATATTGTGTTATCATAATCTTTTGACGATCAATTCAGTATAACAAAGAAAAACTATTCGATTTTTTTTATTGTGTAAACTACCATATAAGTGGAGCTAAATAATGATCTAACTTTAAGTTAACCTTTAGAAATAGGGCAGTACTTTTTTTAATTTGAAACTGCGTTTAAAAACTTATAAAATAAAGGAATTAATGTTAATATATTACTTGGATGTGATCGGTCTGAAAATGTCACTGTCTTTATATGATAAATTTAAAACAAATAGTTTTTAATCATCATTTGGCATTCAGGTACTTGTTGAGATGCAAATTATATTAGAATTTCTTTACCATTACTTTATTAGCAATTGAAATTTAGAAGAAAAAATAATATTTAACGCTAGTAACTTTTAATATAATAGTCTGAAGATAAATCTTTTTAACTTAATATGAGCTTTTTAATTTAACTTTACCTAAGTAAGCCGATCATCATAAAATATTAAAGACGCATTGTAATCAAAGTGAGCAATGGTGAATTCAAATATTAATATATCTAAAAATAATAAACGTAATACCATACCTAATTTAAAATTTCTTTTTTACAATATAGTTAAACTGTATGTGAAAAAAAAAATTTCAATAATCAAGTTAAGAAGGAGAATGATATTTCATCTGCGGTCCACACAGGAACGATAAAGTTGATTTGTACGAGTGAAAAGTGTACATCGCATTTCCAGTTTTACTGTGCTTTTATAAAGGCTATAAAACTGTTGACTCTGTAAGAACTTTGGTGCATCTCATAACATGTATTGGTTTGTTCGACATAATAGTTTTAAGACGTAGATGCCAATAAAATGGAGGTAATGTGTAACTTTGCTGTAATAAATGCAAATTATAATCAAGTAGTTATGTATTATTTAAACAATTTGCAATTACCCTAAACAGTTTAAAAGTTTTTAAGTGACTTATACTTTACTTTTTCCAACCGATAAAAAATATTATTATGTTGAAGGTACATATTAATTTGAGCTCAAGCGTTTGAAAGGTTTGTGAAATAAATAATAATAAATAATAAAAAATATTTCTCAAGCCAGGATTTTCTCTTCAGTTTGATGAAAATCTATTGTATTGAAAGAGGTTTCATTTACAATAACATTTTACCCAACAACGTGGATATTAAAATAAAATTCCTAGAGTCAAATTCCTATTTACGAAAGTATTTAAGTTACGTGTCGAGTTTAATAAAAATATATATTCTCATAAAGTACATGAAAACATATTTAATTCGATTTCCGAAATGCTTATAAAATATAAAGTAAATTCGTAAATATATTTTCCATTTTGATAACCAAATACGGTCGCGTATTAGCAGGCTTTGAAATATTTAGAACTCAGCATTATAACTTTTATTTTTTTACCACAATTTTAAATATTTAGTGATTTTTGTTGTTCTGGTCGTTAAATAAATTAATAATGTGTTATTGTTTTAAGTAAGGTTTTCAATAGATAGTAGTATTGACTAGAAATAATTTATAACGTGAATAAAAAATAGTCCATTTGCGACCGTATTTGTCAATAATATTGTTTTCAATAATATTTTAGGTAACACAATAAACACTTAATACATATTTAGTTTTACAGTGTAGCGTAAACCAATATTTTTTTTTAAATAATTTGTTTAAAACATTGTATCATTTATTGTCCCTGCCAATAAATAATTCGACTCGACAACAATTTACAAAACTGTTAAATAATTTTGCCGTGATTTTTGAATAAAAAAACAGATAAATCTACAACTAGACCAACACTTTCCAACAATTGTTTTGAATTTTGTGTGATGTATTATAATAATATTTGCATCTGAAGATGTAAGCAGTGTTGTTCTTTTCGTTAAAGTTCAACATAAAATCGTTTAAATTTATTTTCAACCTTTATAAAAGATCAATGATAGGGTTTATACATGGAATCCAACATGGCTACTCCGTCACTAATCTTACCCGGGTCTAATAACGAATAAGACTCATTAATTTCCTCTAAGTAAAGATTTTTTACACATTATTCAAAACTATTCTTCCATAATAAAATAAATTATGATATGGTATTTCCACACAATTCATATGAGATTTATTACAAATTAATTAATTTTATGCTAAACTATATCACACATCAATTATACTATAAGAACTCATAATTACTCCGCAAATCTCAAGTCTTATAGTATCCTTATATTATTTTCTTGTAAAAGCTGCTTCTTCCTCATCTTATGTAATAACTGCACTAATATAATGCTCCTGACTATAGAATAGAAATGAAAATCTAATTAGTTATTATTTGATTCTTTAGTAGTTTTTTCATTCATTATTTTATTATATTCAATATATAAAACAAGGTTCAGAAGAAACTGAAAGCATGCTATTGGAAAATAAATTAAACAAACAAACTAAAGTGCAATTCTTGTAATAGATATGCAATAAATTCCGATATCCGGAACGAATAAGCGTCCAATATTATCCAATGAGAGATTCAATAGTGTTAAAACCATTTAACCGAAGAGTCACTTTGAAATTCTATTCGCTTTGATTATATGTAGGTAGTTACTATGTTGGTAGCCATTTTTTTTAATAAGAAAATTATTTTTAAAAACTAAATAAAATTAGTTCAGACTTCATTCATAGTCGCAAGCTTATACCTGAGATTATAAAACATATTATTTTAAATTTTTATTGTGACGTGTTTAAAGTAAAACTAAAAGACTTAATAAATACTACCAAAAAATCTGATACCATCTTTTATGTTTGAAGTTTTCTGAACTTTCAAAAATTCCTGAAGGATAAAAGCAATTCTGAGAAATACTTAACAAATAAATTGCTTTCGCATATACTTAGAAGTTCCAATGACTCGAAACATTTCATTAAGGTATCAATTAAAGAAGTTATGAAAAGTTCATTAATAGTTAGTTAAATGTTATTGTCAAATGTTAAATTTTCTAACAACTTTTGCATATTCGCTCCCCAAGTTTTAAAGAAACAATAAACAATTCAGCAACAAGAAATCATTTGAATGTATACTACAATTGTATATAATAATGTTCATATGTAGATATAAAATAAGACAGACAGACGTCCAAAATATTTGCTGGTAAAAGTTGGGATAACACATGTTGGCTGTAGGAAAAATCATTGCGTTAATTTGATCGTGGTATATAAAAGATTTCGTGCAACAATCAGAGTATGAAACATGCATTACTAAGATCTGTTTTAATATTGGAATTATGTTAAGAGTTTATAAGGTGCATGAAGCACTTCAATGCATCGGGATCTACTTTTTAAATTGTATAGAAAATGTATATTATTTTTTATAAATATAGCAATTTTAGTATTGTTATCATGAATGATATTATTAGTTTTATTGTTCTCCATAACGTTATTATAATATGGTCCAGAAACGAAATAATTTCTGTATAGGATTTAATTATAAGCTTTTATTTAATCCTTTATTCATTCAACCAGTCTTCAACAAGCGATTCAGATTGATGATTTCTGTGATACATAGATATTAACAGACAGGGTTTAACAAGCAAAAAATAAAACCAGAGTGACGTCATTGAAAATTTAATACAATGGCAGCTAGAATATGCCGGTAAACTATTAGATAAAAGTAATAAGAAAAACTCGCAAAGCAAGATGGCGAACTAATTGGTATCAGAGGAGGAGTGAAAGATAATCATTACAAAAAGGCATGAATATTTTGTCTGATTGTTTTTTGGCCAATAATGTAGGATGAATAATAAATATTTTTTGTTATATTGATTAAAAAAATTTGGATGGCATGTTTTACGAAAATGTGTTTTTAAATAAGACAACTGGTGGAACTACCATTCACGGCTTTGAAGAATATATTTTAAAAGTATTTTGACTCAATTAATTGTAACACAAATTACTATAATACTTTTATTTACTTAACCTTTAAGCTATGGAATTGTAATAGACGAGAACTGTTGATATCTGTCCGGTGTTCGTTTAACTTCGATACTCAATTCTGGTTTAAACGGCAACTCTACAGAGGCTCATTGGTATTGGGTAGACCTCGAAGAATTCGGTCTGCCCATTCATTTGTACCCGACTTTCGAATTTTGGAAAAATTTCTTCACAGGAGGTCTTCTTATGACCCCCTGAGTCCGAAATGACCATTGGTCAAAATGTATATATATATATATATATATGCGTGCGTGCGTCCAGATTCGACTTTTGTCAGCACGATAGCGGCCGCAGTTTCGTTCGGATCGCTTCCAAACTTTGCACAAAAATCAACCCATCCAAAAATGAAGGTCAAGTTCGTTAACCAGACAAATCCGGCCACAGGGGGCGCTAGGGCCTCACTTTTTCTGATTTCAGTTTTTCGACCATAACTTTTTCCCTATACAACGTAGATCAATTGCGTTTATATTATATGATGTCTTTGATGAATACCTATAACTAATTTAAATAAACCGAAAACCTAACTTCAATAACTTAGGGGTGGGGGTAAAAAAACCGAAAATTTTTGGAAAAAAATTCATAACTTTTTTCTGGTAAACATTCTTACATCATAAGTATTTTTAATAGAAAGGTCAGTTTTTACTCTAAATTTAAGTACCAAAAGTTTTTCCGTTAAACGTACCGTTTCGAGAAAAAAAATAAAAACCACTTTTAGCTTGAAATTTTAAGGTAGGTAAAACCACGGCAACTTTTTTCTGGTAAACATTCCCTCCTCGCAAATATTTTTCATAGAAAGGTTATTTCTTACTCTAAATTTAAGTATCAAAAGTATTTCCAAAAAAGATACCTTTTCCGAGAAAAAAAAATAAAAACCACTGTTTGCTTGAAAATTTTTGATGTAAACAACGGCGTTATGTGTTATTCTTAGGTAGTGAGTTATATTTTAAACGAGTTAAACACGAGGTCTACCCACGCGTGTCCCCCTGCGGGCACGGATTTTTCTCGTTGAAATTGTCAAAGCCTTATTTGTGGTTTTGCTATTGTTGGCTTTTGTTATGGAAGCATATAGATTGGATCTGAACAAATATGTAAACTATAAGTCACCATGAATAAAAAAAATCAATATTTATAAAAGTTTACATTACAATATTTTTGGGATTTGATAAAACAAATAATAATGCCTGTATTTTATTTTAAATATTATGTCTAATCTATCACATATTAAGTTAAAAAGAAGTTGAACATATATTTATTAGTTATAAATGCCAAATAATATTACGAAAACGCCAAATAAATATAAAATAATTTTAGCACTAAATGTCTCAGATGTAGTAAATGGCGGGTTGAAAACATTCTTCGCACAAATAACTGCACGGTACGAACCATTATGTGAATTCTTTGTTGCTACTTAAAAGATTTATCTGTAAAACAATACCCCTTATAAGTACTGTTTATACATTGTGTATAAAACATTCAAAACATTTGTTTTGTCCGTATCATTTGATAATGCAGAACAATGAAATAAATAATAGTAATAATGTAATAATAATAATAATGTATCTTTTTAAATGTATTACCATAAAGGAGTTTATACAAGCTGTTGTGAAAAATGATTTTATAGCCATAATAATCTTGGTATTTAATAACGTTTTATTCTTATTTTATATTTTAAATAAATTTATATATCTGCTGCTACTTTGCATTAGCAATTTAAAAAAAAGCTAATATTAAACGAACCTAGTTAAGCAAGTTAAGCTTGTTAGTCGTTTTTATGAGTAAAGTCTGGAATTTTTTATCAAAGCAACGCTAACACTTAAGCACTGTCTTATTTTATGATCATGACTTAAATAACGTAAAAGGTAAAAAATAATCAGCATGTCAGAGCGTCTGACACTGCTGGCAAAAGGTAGATTATAATTGTTATATATTTTAACAACTGCGTTTTCACTCTTTTCCCAAGAATTGTTATATATAACTTTGAGTTTATATTATATATAGTATTATATTGAGTGTATTTTATTAAACTAACCTACAGAAATATAATATATAAAACGAGATATAGTTTATTGTTGTATTAAGGAAACTCAATATTTTCGCTATAAGTCGTGCTAATCAAGTTAACAAGGAAAATGAATTTTCATTTGTATTCAGTACAGGAACCCAAAACACTGATTTATCTGAGTGAATAATGTGCATCCCATTTCCGCCTTTACTTCACTGTACTAAAGGACTCATTTATAGCATCTATAAACTATTCCAGAATGTTGAAAATCTAGAAAACATTAATGCATCTCCTAACTTTATAGTCGTATTAATACAACAGTTATAAAATTAGATGAGATTAAAACGGAAGTGAAGTATAAACTGACAGTAATAAATAAATGTATTTATTTTTGTGATATTCTATCGTTCTTTAATAAATAAATATGCAATTAAAAAATTAACGTGGGTGACTTAAGTTTTATTATTAAATATTTTTACAAGTATACAGTGTTATTTAACGCGGTACATATTAATTTGAACGCTGAAGTGTTTGAAAGGCTTGTGAATATGTTTTCAAAGCTCTCCAGTTTCATTAAAATGTATGTGGTTCGTAGATTACGGGTAATTAATTTGAATGTATAATTTTGTGTTAAAATAATATTTCTTTATAATTTTTAGTACTGGTTGTTTAAATAAAAAATGCACAGTAATGTTTTTTATTTCAAATCCTTTATCTCGTCTCGTTTCGTCTCCTCTCATGTCATCTCATCTCGTTGCATTTTATTTCATACTTTAAGTCTATAGAAATAGCACTTGCTAATGAAAACATAACTTAACTATTTATAAACGTTGTAAAGTGAAGCAAGGCAAGGCAAGCAACTTCACTGTTTGCGAACAATATATTACTGAAGTTTCATCACAAATTAGATTGAAACGCATACAGAACAAGTTTCAAAATCGTTCACTTAAAGCAAGCAAATAAAAGTTCACTTATAATATTATACTAGCTGTGCCCATGACTTTGTTCATAGTCTAGGATAAAATAAAAATGGCCTAGGTTACTCTTCATAACATCAGCTATCCGGCAGTGAATGTCCTCTTAAAATCTGTGCAGGCGTTTAGAGATTAGCAACAAACAAACAGACAGACAAACGGATAGAGACAATAATAATAATTGGAATAACGAACAGACACTTCAATATTATTTATATGTAAAGATATATGCAGAATCCATAGACCAATGGAATGTAAGTAATATGTACATATATATTAAATATAAGTATAGAATGGATGTCATTTTCAAATATTTCCTATATTTTGTATTTTCTCATATCATTCACAAAGATAGAACCTATTTAATGTAGCAAGAGACTTCACCGTGTCTTTGTACTTTGTACTATTTGAATATTTAATGCAATACTCTCGAATTACAAATAGTTTTTCCTGTAATATTTGATATTTGTTAGGAGCAAACTTATTTACAGTCTATTCAGACTATTCATTTGCATTGAATTATTTAATTTTACCTTTCATTGTATCTTTATACTAATATACATAATTATTGTAGTATACATTAACTTTTGATTTTATTATATTTTATTAAATTTAAATGTTAAATTAGTTTGAATGTATATGTTTTTTGTTTTTAAATATGTCAGACGTTGAATATTCTTGTTTAGATTTGAATCATAATAAATAAAAAGAAATCTCTTTTGAAACTGAACACCAACATAGATACACAGATTAATTAAATCTCGGTAAAGCTTATAAAACATTAAGTAGATTTATACATTTACTTTCCGCAAAGCTAACATTGCTCCGTGTTAGCAATTCACGGTATGAAATATTTATAACATAGCAACTGAACGTATGTATATGTATGTATGTGTACCGTAGTTTTAAATTTTATATTTCTAGTGATTTTATGGAACCTTTTTCCGTTTTAATATAATACAGTTTTTTTTAACTTATTATTGAAACTTTAACTAATCACTTTTTACGAGAAATATATATTTTTGCAGGAATTATATTAAGGATATTATTCTATATTGAATAATATCCTTTGAGTATTTGAGTTTTTCTTTTTTGTTTTTTAACCCTATTATCTATTGTATTCATTTAAATTTAAGTATTAATAAATTGAGTCTTCAATATTAACTTGGTTATTTGATTTAAAGCTTCCCACTGGTTACACACTGAACGGGGAAGGTTACACTACGTAACAATGACATGATTAAATTTATATTTTTAACGATAGTGATTTTTTTATAATAATTAAGATCTCGAGTAGTCTTCATTAGTTGTTAAGAATCTTGAGACTAATTAAGCTTCAAAATTTAATTTATTTTGCAGAAATCAATCAACAATGTAAGTATTTAGCTCTTTGTAGTGAATTAGTTTACTCATATAAGATTACCGAATATAAAATAATTGTTTAGTTAAATTCGTTTCTTTTTAATTGTAATTTCTTAGTATTGTTTCAGGTTTTTAATGATCATTCTATAGCCAAACTACTACAGGGCCAAAAATTTTTGCAAATAGCAACACTTGATTTCTCCAAAACCGTGAGAGCAAAAGGGCGCGCGGGTGGCGGGGAATTGTGCGTCGTTTAATTCAATTTTAGTCACGATGGAGCGCTTCACGGGACAACAGCGTGCTTTTTGCGTAAAACAATTTTACAAAAACAACGATTCCTACGTTACTGTACGACGCCTCTTTAGAGTTGAATACGGATTACAACGTGTAAGTGAGTGTCCAAGTGTTAATTTAATTAAAGCTTGGGTTAAAAAGTTTGAGCAAAAAAGATCGACAACGAATATTAAACAAACTGGGCGACCACGTTCAAGAAGAAGCGAAGAGAACATTCGGGAGGTTGAAATTTCTGTAAGGGACGATCCAGAATCATCTACGCGTAAGCGGTCGGCGGCTCTTGCTATACCAAGAACTAGTCTGCGGCGAATCTTGCATTTGGACCTTAAACTGCACCCATATAAGTTTCAAATTGTACAGGAGATGAAACCAAACGATTACATTCAACGCAAGTTATTTGCTGACACTATACTGGAGCGATTCTCTAGCCTTGAGAATGTATTGTTTACGGACTAGGCCCATTTTCATATTAATGGTCACGTAAATAAACATAATTGTCGATATTGGAGCACGGAAAACTCTCACTATAAACACCAAAAGCCTCTTTCACCAAAAACGACAGTGTGGGCTGCCATATCCGCAAAGGGCATAATCGGTCCATACTTCTTTGAAAATAATCAAGGAAATAACGTAACTGTGAACTCAGTGGAATACGTGAAAATGTTGCAAGAGTTTTTGACACCACAGTTGCATGAATTTGAAGGATACAATAACCGGACTTGGATGCAACAAGGTGGAGCAACATGTCATATATCAAACGTGACTTTACCGGTGGTCAAAGAAATGTTTCCTAACAAATTGATTTCTCGCAGAGGTGATATCCCATGGCCTCCCAGAAGCCCGGACCTTACACCTTGCGATTTTTTCTTGTGGGGATATCTGAAGAGTAGAGTATACCTTAATAAACCGATGACCATATCCCAATTAAAAGAAAACATCCACGAGGAGATAGCCGCGATTCCTCGCAGCATGTGTCAACGAGTTTTCCAAAGTTTACGTAGTCGATTGCAGGAGTGCCAACGACGAGACGGAGCACATCTCGACGATGTCATTTTTAAAAAATAAATTTTAATAAATGATAATTACGTTAAATAAATCATAAACAAAATAACATTTGTACTTTTATTTCTAGACATGTTCCAAAAGTGCAAAAATTTTTGGCCCACCCTGTATTACATTGATCTTTTAAAACACAAAGATGTTTAAAAGCTAAATGTTCTGAGTTTAACTATGTTTCGCGAATACATACATATAGTTTAAACAGTAACTTTAGGTTGTCTTAATATTTAAATATAGTAATTTTATTATTGAGCGAAGCGAACGGAGCGCTATATGTGAGACTTTTTGCATCTTGGTTGGCATGAAAACGGCTTTACCGATCTTAATGTAATTTTGCACATTTATAGTGTCGATTATTGCGATGGTTTATAAAAAAACTCAAGTTGAGGAATAATCATCAAAACAGTCCCATAGACTTGAATGTAAAAAAAAATTGATATGTGATATTTGATTATTATATATTTTTTTCCTGTCGGTTTCAGCTTTGAACGCTGAATTGAAGATGAATTGACTCGCTTCACTCAATGCACCGAACTCTACCGAGATTTTGAGAGCGCAGCGAGTCAAAATCGAGGTCTGGTTCGCGCCCCTAGTTAATATTTCATATATAAGCCGTTTATTTTGAAAGTGATCTAACTCCATTTTTCAACTTTTTGACGGTTACCATATTTACTGACATGTACAACTTCATGTTATATATCAGTGAAGCATTTCAGGTTGCTTATATTCAGAGCAAATACAATACATTTTTCACACATAAGTTTTCGGAGTTAATTAGATAACTGAGCCGTGTAGTTTGAAAGCAGCCCAACTCCATTTATACGTCTTACTAACTTTAATTATTATAAATAATTTACTATTCGTTCTCCAAGATCATTAAAAAGTGACGGAAGTAAACCATATAAAAGTTTCTGTAAGACATAAATGAGATTGAAAATTTCAGTCCTAAATTTATTACCCCGTCGGGGTAGACCAAGAAACTTCGAAAATATTGTATTGACACCATTGTATAACAATATTGGACAAATTACAACGGCAAAATTTAAGGACATAATTGACCTATTACGATACATACCACCAAAACATCATAATTTCTTCAAATTCCTTACCCACGCATAAGTAGACGAATAGTAAATTTTTGTAATAAATTTTTGTTTGTAATTTTCTATGTTCTGTAATAAATTAAAAAATGTTTTAAATCGCAAAATTATGTTTCGGAAGTGTTTTCAACATATGTAAAAGAAATTAAGTGTTGTTTTTTTTCAATTTGAAACATCTTAAATTATGTATAATGTTCACCTTCAAAATTTTATAATGAATCTAGCTGTTAATTTTGAAAGTGGCCCAACTCCATTTTTGACAAGAAATCGCACGTTATTTACTTAATAATTGCCACTATTTTAACAGGAACTTTAAATTTAACATCTTTAGATACGCTTAAGCAGAATAAATCATTAGTATCCTATACGCATATTTTTAAATTCATTGAAAAGCAAAACTTTAAATATCTCGATTTGAAGATAAATGGAGTTCAGTCACTTTCAAAATAAGCGGTTCATATCATGAACATTTAATAATTAAGTATATTTTTAATACACATTATTAAACTATTTATTTTGTTTTCTTCCATTAGTTGTCATTTTGAGAAGTGCACTGTTTACCATTTTATGTTCAATGGCGACACAAGTGAATGTAGCCTCTTTATACTGTGAAAGTCATTCCGTTTTGTCTAATTAATAATACATATGCATAGTAACATATATATTATCAAAAATATTTTCACAGTCTATTATAGATAACGTGCTACAATATTACATATAATCTTAGTGTAAATAGAAATCTTGAGATCCTATTTTATGTGTAACATTTTTTTAAAATTTTCAATCATACTATAAACCATTTGTTAGGTATTATATTCCCTGACATTGACAATTAACTAGTGTCAAAACGTCGTTTCATAACTTCTTTAATTGATATTTCACCGAAGTTTTCTTGAGTCATTAGAAACTTATAAGTCCGGGCGAAAGATTTTTGTTTTCTTAAGAATGTCTCGGAATTGTTTTTATTCTTTAGGAAATATGTTTATTTCACAAATTTTGAATATTAGAGTTGATATCAGTTTTTTTAATGCTCAAAAGATATTTTAATTATACTTTAAACCACTTAGTAGTCATCAAAATACTGGTGATAGTTGTTTGTTTAGTATCAATGTATTTTATAATCTTTGTCATTTTTATATTACTTTTTTAAATTATAAAAAATATGTTGTAAACCAAATACACGTCATGGGCTGATAAAGTAAATGAATATTCTATATTCTTTAATTACTGATACTAATCTTTAAAGTATCCCAAATTTAAAATACATTAAAGACAAATAGAAACACAAAAGTGATAGAATAAAAGCGAATAAAATTTTAAAGTTTTTCTTAAATGGTTTCAATACGATTGGATCTCTCATTAGATAATGTTAATTCATTCCGGATCTCAGAATTTACTGCAAGAACTGTAGATAGGTTGGTTGGTTTAATTTACCATGTATAACCATTTCAAAATCTCGTTTAAAAACATTTAAATAATTCAATGAATTGGAATGCAATCGGTAGTAAATAAAAAAATATATATTAAAAAATAACTGACTAGTTTTTTTTGTTAAAATAAAAAAAGGTTTCCATTTTATTAACAATTTATTAGTTCTGATATTTCATGAACTGAGTAAAGAACGGTTTTTTATTTAAATATTGGAATACCATAATTATTTAATTTCTGTTTTATAAAATTGGAAGCGTATTTTTTAATTTGTTTTACATTACACCGCTTATAAATAAATAAATTTGCACTGCACTGATGCTGTCTAAGTAAGCATTCATGTTTCCTATTTTGATGAATGTTGTTAGAACTTACTTCATATTAAGTATTGTTTATTAAGATACAAATATAAAAGTAAAACTTTGATAGGGTCAAAAGGTCTGACGGTTATAAAGTTTTTGAATAAAGTTGTAGGATTTTTTATATTAATTATATTGAAATTAATGAATGAATATGCCCTTAGAATAATTTGCAAAATTTCTAAGCAAGAATTTTGGCTAGTACGAATTAGTAGATTTTTACTTGACATTCCATAACATTTTCCTTAACATTTAAAAAGTTATATAATCACTGACTATCTAAAATCTCTGCTGTTTAATACAATTTTAATGTGGAAGACCCATATTATAATTTCTTGTTCAAGTTAAACTGGCAGCAGTTGTTGGCACAAGACCAAAGACCAAAGACTGAAAATGCATCCCAAATTAATAGTACTGATAATTATTTCGTTTGTTCTTGCTTAATCTAAGTAACAATTTAATCAAGGTTGAAAACTTAAGATTTTGAATTTTATAATTATAACCATTATTATTAATATTATAGTTTAGTTTAATCAAGGTATTCATAATTAGTAGACATCAATAGATTGTAACAATTTGCGTATAATCTATAATGTATTACAACTTGTTCCGTTTTAGTGATAGAAAATAACATAACACGATGTAGACAACTTTTTAATTGTAGAAGTAAGCGGTCAAGTGACAATAGCTTAGTGATATTGGGGTGATTTGAGATGAAAGCAGTACTACATTTTTGGTTTGACTTGTAATTATTGCAAAATATACAGTTATCAGAAGTGCACCAATCAAATATATAGCCAGTTAGCGATTAATTTTATTTTGAACTTGCTGTTTTTCAGGTTGCGGAAATAGGCGTATGCGTTTCCGCCTGTTTTGATCTGCTATTTACACACGATTTTTTGTTTTCTACTTTCGTTTTTATATTCTATGATTGATTTCCTTGTGTTTGTTCTTCTCTTTTTTATTTTTAAATAATTATCTTTTGATGTTGTTTGTGTCCTTTTAAAGTTTTGTTTAAGAAATCTCTGTGGCACCTGTACTATGTCCGTCCACAAGGTCGTTATGCGATGTAAACGTTCCCTCTAGCGGTTTGTTTAGTCTGGCAGCAACGTATGCGGAAGCAAAATTGTTCCGTGTTTTAATCGTTGCTAAATACAATACAGCTCATAGCGGACGCATTCTCCCGAATGTCCGAGATGCGCGCATTTTTTATTATTATGGCTATCTGAAAGTACATGCTTAAGTGGATTTTGTGCTTAGTTTAATTTAATGCTGCAATTCCTGGAAAACAAAAAGACAATGGTTTGCGACACAATTAAATTAATTAAAAAAATTACAGTGTCTGATTCATTTAGTAAATTAAAAGAAACCAATTTTAAACTATAAGTGACTAATTAAATTTAATTAAAACTAAAAGTCTCTGAATTTGTTGAAAACTTTTACTGTATAAACAAAACTTGGGCAGAGGAGATTGTTTGTGTTTTCCAAATCTTTCAAAATTGCAAAATAAAGATAAATATAATTTTGCTTACTTTAAACATCTAACAATTCTCCTTGTAGATCTAAAATAATGATTTGAAGTGATTAATGTTCTTCACTTGAATGTTCCCGAATGGGAGTTAAACCCTTTTGAGCGTGGACAACCTTAAATCCATCCAGAATACATAGAACTACAGGAGCTGTTAATCTAAATATACACAAATGAGAATTAAAACCAATTTATCAATAAGAATACCACCGATTCTAGTTAGAAAATTAGATTTTAACTTTTTATGCAGCGGCCTGGGTTACTATGAAGAAGTTGTTAACTGCGTTCCAGTCTTTCTACTTGGTAGAACGTAGATTCAGTGCCGTTGTGGATCTCATGACAAAAATAAGAAATCGTCTAAAAATTAGTGCCCATATAGAAATTCCAATAAATACTTCTTTAACAATTTTTTATATTGTTGTCCTATGCTCTATAGTAGCTTTTTACTTGAAGGTTCATGGATAAATTTTAAATATAAAACGAAGTTACGGATCAAAAATGTTTGGACACCATTGCATTAAAAAAGCCTAAAGCTCACAAATTCTAAAACCCGTTGTTAGCAATGTACTTTGATAACTTTAGTGCATCTCCTAGCTTTATGTAGTGGCTGAAGTTCAACACAACAGTTAATAAATAATGTGGATAAGAATAAAAAAGCACTTACTTAAATCCTTTGCTGCTTTGGTTCTTGGCCTACGGGCTGTTAATTACGGGAAATTGGAAGTATGTCGTTAATTCGGATAGACATTGCACAGCCTAAATTTATTTATTTATATCTTTTCCACTTTGAATCATTATCAGTGATCACTTGTGTACGTCAAAATGGAAGTGTCAGGAGGGCTTATTTCGATACCAGATTTATCGTAATAAGCCCTTCTGTAAAAGCACTTTCCAAATTAATGTTAAAGCTATGAGGGTTGCAAACGCGTCCTGGTCTGAAAAGAACCACACAACAAACTCAGCCGGATATTTTTTTTTATATTGTGATCACTGTTTCACAAATGTCAATCTTAAAAGCTATTTTGGAACAACTAGAACCGTCGCAATAAAATAATAAAAAATAAAAAAATAATAATAATAGCAATTATTTTTTGATAATAATAAAAAAAAATAAAAATCGGCCTGCTTCACAGATAAGCACGGACTGCTATGACTGGAAAAGAGAAATATATTATAAAATAAACAATCTTTATATTTCCAATACTAAGCGCCCTTCTCATATGTTTCATTATTAAATTGTACCCGTGCAAAAGTTGGGGTGGGCTAGATGTAAATAAAAATATTTTTTTGATACCAGCTCTTATCGAAGTGGTGTAGTGAGTGGAATAAAATAGCTTTAGTGCGTACGAATTATTAATTATATATATATATATATATTCAAGTTCTGCTCAATCAGTTATATATCTATATTTTCTCTGACAACTTACTAAGACTAATTCATGAATACTGGAATGCGTTAAAGTAAATATTGTGAAAGCATTATGGCTTTTACTTTATGCAAGTAGTTTATAAAATTAGTACATAAATAAAAATATTTTGAATAATAAATGTGATTTTGTATTTTAGATTGTTGATAATTAATATTTTTATAAATCATCTTTCAATTATTGTGTTGTGAATAAATAAGTTGTTGACCTGTCCGGTGTTCGTTTAACTTCGATACGCAATTTTGGTATAAGCAGCAACTCTACAGAGGCTATTTCGTATTCCCTTTGGTATTATCAAAGCCTTGTTTGTGGTTTGAATGCTGTTGTCTCTTGTTATGGAAGCAAAGAGATTGAATCTGAACAAATGTAAACCACACAATATCATGGATGTGGTTCTTGTGTTACTGAAATAAACTTCAAAGTATTTACTTTAAAATGTTTAAATCATAGAGCCAGCAATGCACCATGCATGCAATGCATTTTTTAAAACTTTATTTTTAAATGTTCTTATATAACAAAGACTAAAACGATATTAATTAATGAAACCCCCATTCGACTCAAACAAATTAAATTACAAAATCCGTCACATTTTGTAAATTAATTTATATATTTTACAACTTTAACCAAGCTTAACATTATTTAACATTGCTTAACATGCCGATAAACAGTTTAAAACATCAGTTAACAAAAATATTATCTTTATTAAAGTTAAAATAACATTCTAGTTATTAAATAACGTAATTAATATTGACCAAATTGAATATCAAAATACACAATACACACAAATAATTCTGTTAACTACACACTGTAAGGGTTTGAACAAACTTCTTAGATATTGTTAGTTCTCAAAACTTTGAAGGATATTGACCTAACTATCTATTGAAATAGCTAAAGACCACGTGAGATTCAGATCAATGTGTTAATTGTTCTTTTATAATATGTAAGGACATGATTTGTATCTCTCCTTCTGTCCTTTTGTATTGTAAAATAAATTAATTTGTGAACATATCCAATATTTTATATTTATGAATCGAAATTTATCAGAATTGACTAGCTTGGTTCGCGTTACTGCCTGTTAAGTTAGTGTTAATAATAATACAGCATTCTAATATATAGGATCCAACTTATTTGTTATTATCTTAGGAGTACTATTTATTACATAACGCCAGTAGATGTCGCTAATATATTTCAACGATAATATTTTCTTCGTCATAATTCGCAAATATAAAAATTTTGGACTAAGACATTACTTTTTAATTTCATAAATTAATTACTTCTTCATAAATTGATAGTGCTTTATATGTGATATTCAAACTACATATCTAATGTAATAGAACATTCTTGTATTTAAAGAATTAGGAGAGACGACTTTGATGACTTTGTTGATTGTAAACAGAAAAGTTACAATTTAAAACGACAAAATTTTGATGTTATATAAAAATTTGAATATTTTCTTGAAATCTTAGAAAATATATATAGTATAGAATTTATCTAAATATATAAGGTTATGTTATGTTAATCTTTATAAATAGCTTATTTAAATGCCAAATAAAAACAAGTACCACAAATAAAAATAAATACCACCAAATAGATCAGAATATATTAAATGTAGGAATGATTTGTGCAAAACATTTTTCGTGCAAATACGAGAAAAAATAATTATGAAACCATGAATGCTTATAGCTGCCTAAGGAAAAATTTTGAAGTTCTGTTTTTTTTTGTCTTCGCTGAAATGACATGAGGAAAAGAAAAGTAACCATTCTGTGCTAATGATACTGAACTGAAATCATACATGTTTTCTGACAATGTTAACAACTATTACGTACCGACTGATTTACATTATATATTTTAAATATAATAGTAATTTAGAGTATTTACTAGCTGTGGGTTATATCTTTATAAGCGTGATGGTTTTGGTATTTTAAAATGTTTATTTTATGTTATATTATTTTATAGAAAGTTATTTTCAGTTAACATTTAGTAAATGTCTGTTTCCTTTATTCTATTTCATCTCACTGGACTTTAACATGTAAATCAAAAGCTGAACCTTTACACGTTTCTGAGAATATTACAGTATTGCTTATTTACATTACTGTTTATTATATAAGTACATATGCTTCAAGGACTTCACAGTTAGTTATAAAGAGTATTATGCTTAGTATTTTTTAGTGTCGTCACAAATAATAATGTAAAAAATGTAATTTAAATTTTTGAAGTTATGTAAGAAGTTGCCACGACGTATTTTTGTCTTTTTTCTCCTACACTGTTTTAATTTCCTTTCACAGCTCTTTGAAATGGATTTTCAAGCTACATTGCAATTGTCTCCTCAACCGAATAATGTTTTAAGCCTTTTTATATTGTACTTAGGCGAATAGAATAAATTGTAATCAATAATAATATAAATAAAATTAATGATATAATTTTATTCTGACTTTATTTGGAAATATATTATATTAAATTACTAGTTATTAGTAACATTATATAGAATAAAATAATTATCCAGCACTGATAATGTCTTCTCCATTTTCGTTTTTGTTCGGTTTAATGAAGAATTTAAAATCCTACTAAGCTATGAAAGTTTCTTAGATTTTAAAATTCGACCGTCGTCTGAACAATAATTTAGTAATCTAGTCCATTACGATCAAATGAATGATTTTCAAACGCGTACAAGAGAAACAATAATTTATGTAATATTTTTTTTATGATAATTAATGTATATATATATATATATATATATATATATATATATATATATATATATATATATATATACTAATAATAATTAAAATACTAATTCTAATTAGTTTATACTAATAACATCGATATCATTTTAAAATAGTTCTATTTCTTGTGACTTCGTTACTTATTCAGAAGAATAGAAACCATTTAATATTACAAGAGACCTGACCATGTAACTTGTATTTGTAGCATTTAAATATTTAATGTATTACTATTGAATTCAAAATGGTTTTTCCTGTAACATTTACTATTTGCTGGGAATAAATTTGGTCGAATTCAATTTCGTTCTATTTACTACAGTCTATTTAGTTATTTGTTCTGGTGAGAAGATAAAATTAATTTCGATTGTAACATATTTCAAGTTATACTATTATTATATTATAGGACTTTCGAAAGCGACCCATGTTCGAGTTTTAAAGTTTTAAATTTTTCATTCATTTCATAAAAATATTAACAAATTAAGAATTTTCAGGAAATCAGATTGCTTATTAGATTTTATTATTTTTTATTTTCAATCAAAAAATGTTGGAAAATTTGATAACAAACCAAATTATTTGAATCACCGGAATGAATATAAGAATTAAGTAGATTTATACATTTATTTGACGGCAAAGCAAACATTGCTCCGTGTTAGCAATTCATGGTATGAAATATTTACAGAAATTATAACTGAACGTATTATGTGTATACAGGTATATTCCGGAGTTTTTAATTTTATATTTCTAATGAGTTTTGGGTACGTTTGTTCGTTAAATATTACAGGGTTATTGTTCTTAAATTCTTTTATATTTTTGAGTAACCTGTTTAAGTAAGAAATAATTTATTTATCAAGAATAAAAAAATTAATAGTTATAAACTTATCCATTGTGGCAAAAACTCTAAAATAATAAATTAGATAAACTATTCGAAATAAATATGAATTAAATATCTATTCAATACAAATTTAAATCCCGTAAATAGAAAATTAAGAATTATTTTATTACACACTAATATTAATTGTATATACCCCTGTGATAGGATAAGCTATGTATAATATAGTTGAATATATGTTATATAGAGTTTTGATTAATTTCGTGCCGATAGAAACGAAATGTAGCTTGAACGTGCCAAGGTTGTTTTCATAGATTAGTTTTGTTTAGATTTAAAAAAATATTTGTATACATATAAGGAATAACTTTTCAAAACAGATCGATACTTTAATTGATTTATTTTATTTTAGAAATCTGAGTAAGCATGTTTTATTTTAATATTGTAACAAATTTGAAGACGAGATGATCAATAAAATATCTAAAAAATTATTTTAGTAACCATCTAAATCTTTATCAAGAGTAAAACTCAACAACATTATGTCAAAATACTTTACTTCGGTATAGTAACTTTCATTATATTGATTTGAAGACCTTGATGTGGGTAGTTAATAAATTACTTGGTCGTATTCATTAGCTCGACCGCAGTAGTCATTCCCTCTTTAATGTAGATCAGGGTGACGTTGGAATTATAGTTGAATTTGTCCGCTGGGGCTGAAATTCGGACATCAATTCCAGTCCCTTACCTTTTCTGTGCCCCATTCTCTTTTGTATATTTCTGTTTATGGTAGTATCTAAAAGTCCTGTTAATTTGCGAAAACAACTAATTTCTTAATTTTTTTAATGAAATTTACAATACCTAAAACACTAAAAATAACGAAAACTAAATAACAAAAAAAATATATATAGTAGTAATTCGACACGGTCGTATGTGGTGCCATTGACATTGAGTTACATACAAACAAACGAAAAATATAGACGATCTAACTAATAATAATATAAGTCAAGAGTGGCAGTGTGTCAAAAACTACTTGGTTAATGTAAAAATATATTTTCAAACCCGACTTATTATTACAGAGATTAGAAACTTGAAACTAACTTTCAGCTTATTTATATTATTACGTGTGTATATCATAAAGTATGTTATGTAAAGAGCTGCGCAATAATAAAAGCTCTTAAAATAATAGACAAGATGTTTTAAACTTATTTTTAGAGTCTGTATAAATACTGACTCTAAAAAAAAGTTTAAAAAATAAAATTAAAACTATACTTCAGTCAGTATTTTTTTTAGAACCTTCATAGAGTTTTGTTGGTTAATATTTTTCACAATAACTTAAATTCACATAATTTAATAAAAAAACTGAAATAAGAAGATAGATTACTCAATATAATATCAAATTCTTGGACCTTTAAAACTTCTTTGAAACTGAAAGCATAGGAGAAAAAAATATATATACCGTTATTCCGCGTTAAATTCAGATATTATTATTAATTTGAAGCCCGTAAAGTTGATCTGCTATTAATCCAATAAATTATCTTAATACACTTTTAATATTATAATTTTGATATAACCAGTTTAAATATTTAATATTACTAAATATATTATTTATTAAATTGCCCTTTATCTGGGTGGTTATTATTACATTAGATATTCTACTGACTTAACCTACTCCAGATATTCTTAAAACTTGGAAACACTAAACTATCTAGAAAAAATTAGATAGCCGGTCTTATTGAGGCATAGTTATGAGAAATAATATCGCTTATTATTTCAAAATATTATATTTTTATTCTATACAGATTACAAATTTAATTTATGTCTGTCTGTATGAATTTCTATTTCAATGATTATACATACATAAACTTATGACTATTTTATAAACGTAATTTAACTCTAGGTATGAAGAAATATCTATAATAAAAACGTGTTATATGATAATAAGGAAAATATTTTATTTTTTTCTCTATCCTACTGTGTGTACAAGTGCTATTAATATTTAGAAATCATAAAAATCTTAATAAACAGCATTGCATTGCAGAAAACGTAGTCACTATTTTTCTTACTAATAAATTTCTCACACTTGTGTTGTAATGACAATTAAAAAAATAAATTATATAATACCTTATTATTTTTCCGCTTACAATTTTGTTAAAAATAAGTTTTGACCCTTTTCTAATAATCATTTTCGTATTTTTGTTCGTAGTTCTCTTTTATGTTTGCTGCATGTAGTCTATTTAATTAATTATTTTTTTATTTTATTTGAGTTTCTATCTCAAAATGTTCTTTTAAATGCTTGTGGGAATAGTAAGTAAAGTATGTGTATATTTGTACACATCTTTAGAAGTTAGCAATGAAGCGGATAGTCAGCCTGATAGTAAGTGATGACGTCATCCACAGACATTTACAAACACAGATGACTTTTACAAAATGGAGAGGAATTAAAGAAGATATACCAGGGAAGAGAAAGGTGAATGTTACATCTTATCATACCTTACATATCCTGTATTATTAACATACTTCAAACACTACAATTCTTTTGCAAATCGCAACCCGACTAAAATTAAATATATTTTTATTTTAACCGCAAAAATGGAAAAGACTTAATACTTGTTACACCAAGATATGGCTAAAGGACAAGCCTTCTTTAAAACAATTATAGTTACTTGCTATCTGTGAGGTGTATCCTAATACTTTTTTGTTTTTATAAATAAATATTCCAATTATCGTAAGTAATAAATTTAAATAATATATAAAAAAATAAATACCTTTATTGTATACATTGTTTTTTTTATTTAGCATTAAATAATATTTATCCACATAATAAAAAAGTCTTATTTATTTATATATACTTTTTCCACTTTGAATACCTGTGATAACTTCTGTACGTCAAATGGAAGACAACAGGAAGGCCTATTTTGATACCACACTTATCGAAATAAGTTCTTCTGTAAAGACTAAAAGCGCCTTGGTTTACAAATAACTAGGATCATGGATTTCCATTCTATAAGCGAGCCCAATGATTATTTAATAATATAAATATAGAAATCTGACAAGATGACCAGTCACCACAAGCAGTGTTTTAAGCCTGTACTAGTTTATTAAATAATTTATATGGTTTTATCCAATTATATGCATGAATCTCACCCCAAAATATTCCTGAAAGTTTTCGCAAAGCGACATACTTTTTAAAACAAAATTCACTATTACGAAAAACATGAAAATTGAATTCAACTTTTTCACCAAAACTACGCCGGTTTGCCAATACATTTTAAAGCGCTTTTCGCCTAAATTCGTGGCCCGCTTTTACCATTTCATTAAAGTTTTCAACTTTTATTCGATCTGACTATAATTGATATCTTTTTGCTTTTTCCGCTTAAATTCCTGCGATGTAATTATATAATTTACATATTATTTTGTGACCGCTCATTACTGTGGCATCAATTTCAAGTACTTATTAGTACATTAAATAAATCAATTTAACTTGTAACGGTATTTCAAAGAATTAAATATCACATTATTTTATTCGGATTAAAACATTCGGATTTGGTTAGCAATTAACTAAAGATAAGTATGCTAAAAGAGGTATTGTAATGTGTAATCAAAAAGTTTGTATACAGTTAAAGGGGTCAAGGCCATTAGCGGGGAGAGGAGGGTTGATCGTAAAATTATTAAATTGTGTATAAAATATAATCGTCCTTAATTGTATGGTACTCATAATTGTTTACAAACTTTGAACGTTTTGTATTGAATGACATTATTATATTAGGAACGAAGTTCCTTAACGCGGCATATAGGTAGAGCGAATTAGTAGAAAGCCTCACGTATCGAAATACCGTATACTGTGTGTGTGTGTTTGCGTGCGTGTGCAACTCTCTCTCTCCTATTTCTGTGTCTCCCTGTCTCTTTTTATTATATTATCTCAACACATGGTTGAACAGACGTGAAAACGCCATTTATTATTTGTGTTAGTTCATACGTGACTATACTTTTATTATTGTACTTCAGGTTTGATAAATGGAAACTGCAGCAAATGTGTTATAAATATTTAATGAAATTGTATAACTTGATACAATTATTTCCAAATGTAAAGTATTGATAAGATGATGAATGATGTAATATTTATTTTGATTGTCGCATCTTTTTAATTTTATAATATAAATCAATTATACCAAAGAACTTACACAAAATTCTATTGCCATAAAAAATTAAGTAACATATTGACTGTTTCTATTTATGTATATGTAGTTAGTATATTAATCTAAAAAGTTAATACAAAATTAAGCACAATGTACAAGATATCGCACAAGAAAGAGATATTTACTGGACAATCGGTATATGATAGAACAGTTTGTATAATGATTTAACAGACTGTATAATGATAGAACAGCCTGTATAATGATAGAACAGTCTGTGTAATGATAGAACAGTCTGTATAATGATAGAACAGTCTGTATAATGATAGAAAAGTCTGTATAATAATAAAACAGTCTGTATAATGATAGAACAGGCTGTATAATGTTGATGCATGTCCGTTTCTGTTTTTCCAATTAATCAGTGCGGTTCCACCATCTAGCCCGTCTGTGGAGTTGGGGTGTTTTAAACAGTTTAGGACTTGAAGCTTTGAAGATTTATATCTCTATTGTAATAGTTTTAGTTACTGCACGTTGCATTCCCCAAATCCCTGTAATACATCCAAATGTTAAATAATGAACTTATGTCTAACGTCTTAATATGGATGCCTATTTTAAGATACATTGCTTTGATCTTGTTATGATCTTGGCAAAATTTTATTTGACAAACATGATTTGACAAACATGATATAGTCACGCATTATTTTATTTTGCTTTTGCAGGCTCTTATCTATAAACCTACTCTATGTACCCTGTGAGTTGGAGGTATCTCAAATAAAACCAAAATCTCTGACAATGAATTTGGATAAATTAACATAATTTTTTTGAGGTTTAGAAATTCATAGTGGATATAAAATCTACCTTGAATACTCAAAATTTAGATTAAAAAAAAATATGTCAAATATGGTTAAAAGTGTTATTAGAACAAAACTTATAATAACAAAGCTAAGAATTGCTTCAAGTTTTTCCATAACAGATTCAATGTTTTTGTTCCATTACCTTCCGTTTTGGAATGAATGGTATTGAATTCCATTTCAACCGATGATATGACGACGCAAAATAATTGAATTTTCAGTATCGGAGTGAACTCTGAGGTTCGAGTATTTGATAGAATCTAGCTATATTCTCTTATTGCAGCTACAGCGAGCGCTTCTTACCCAGGGTGCATCATTTTCTAGATATTCAAAAATACTTTAAGAATGGGATAAAGTTTCGGCGTTTTGATTTGTTTTGTTTTTATGAGGCAGTAGTTTAGTTCATGGTTACTTTTAAAATGAACCTTGTTAAATTGTTACAGCGTGTATAAAAAAACATGGAGGTCACTAATTATTTGGCTAATAAAATATTATTTAAATTTGTATAGGATAGTTATTAACAAACACTTTACAATAAATATATATATATGCATATATGTACAAGTATATTTGCAATTTTTCATACTGTCATGATTAAAAAAATGTTATATTTATATGAAGAATGGTTTATACTGTCTTGCACGTAATAAAAGAGAATTTATTTTGATTTCATCTTTCACGTTTCAATCTCATTTTAAATAAACCATAATGTAGATTTAAAAAAAATTAAATGTCTTAACATATTGAGTTCTTCTACACTGCTTTTTATAATTCAAAACTACTTGAAGATATGAAAATTGAAAATGTTCATTTTAAGACCATCACTGGATAAGTCGTAAATACCAAATTCATTTAGAAACTGTACATTAATGCAAAATGACTTCAACGTACTTTCAAGCTGTTTAGAAATTTTCAAAGATGAAATAGTCTGAGTTAATAGAACGTCTTCTCTCTAAATAAGGAGATTGCAGCAGTTTAGATGATTGTCGGACGCTAAGCCACTGCAGAATTGCATTTCGTTATTAAAGTCGGTGCTAGTATTTAATGATTCGTAATAAATAATAGTATTTAGAGTAATATTAATGCTACTCTTAATAATGAAAAAGGGAAAAGGCTTTAAAAATATATCTTCACAATTACACCCCTTTGATCATCTGACAGACTGACTACTTTGAATATAAGAATAGAAGCTAGTTAAAAGATTATTATCTTCATTTATCCGCAAAAAATTATTAGTATAGGTTTGAAATCCCTTGATATATACTTACCTCATGTCGATAAGTTTACTCGGACTTATTATAACACGTGGCATCGCTCGCCTCGGGCTGAAGAGACTTTGATCAACGATTTAACGTAATTTATTATGTACAACCGATGATTTTAGAATAAAACTAACTGTAATACCAGAAAATGCTAAATCGTGATTTACTTGGGCGCCGAGACGAGTGTTAATTCGATTTTTTTAAATAAAACCTACATTGTCTTGTGATTAAAAGTGACATCAGTTTTAATTTGAGTATCTTATTACATTTAAACATGGATAGAACTTTAAATTATATAATATTATTCATTGTTTAGTGTTACTTAGGAATAAACTATGTTTCTATTACATCAGAGTAATGATGTCCAATTCTATTACTCATTAGGTTAAAACAGACAATGAATACACATAAAATCTATACACACACACACGCACACACGCACACGCGCACACGCGTACACACACACACACACACACAGTGACCAAAATATATATGTGGGACAATCCGTCAACAATTTTAATTATGTAAAAAAAATGTATTAAGATATAGAACGTGTAGTAATTATTTAAACGATTATATTTGTTTAGTGTAATATTTCTTAGCACTAACTTACACTGACACTTTTGCTTATTATGCAGACGAAGCGTCAGAAACATTTTTATACGTGATAACAGAAAATATACAATTTCAGTCCTCTATTTACTTTGAAATAGCTGCTAAAGCGGTAAGCGCGTATAAATCTCCGATTTATTCTAGCAATAACAAAACTTGCAGTAGACCTCGACTGCAGTTGTAATCTTGTGGGAATTTTTACAATGCGCATTGAATCACAAAGTCACTTCTAATTCTTACTAACAACATAGTACACATCAACATACACTATTATTATCACTTAAAAGAATAAAAATTGAATCCGCACTGTTTTCTTAATCATCATATATAAAAAAATAATAATAATAAGCTGTGAAAAGAAAAAATAAATGGAAGACCTTTCCTTTCAAAACCAATCGCAATTAAGAATGTTTAATAATAGAATGAGTTAGGTAAATTTTAATAAATGAAGGATATATGCCGACATTTTTTATTTTGGGAGGGGTACAATTTTGGTAAAAAATCACAATTCTGCAAGTTTGTACCAAACAAACCCATAAACAGTTAGTCTTCATCAATGCTTAATAAAATAAATCGATTGTATTTTAAAAAGAATTTTAAAATATTTTTTTCATTAAGGTTTTGAAATGTACTTGATGAATATAATTTATGACTTTTATTAAAGCCATTGTCTTTGAAGAGATATATATTTTATTTATTTAATAATCATTTCTCCCGCACCCCTCACCATATATCACAATCGCAAGGGACTTTTTCAATTTCTTTTTCTAGAGCCTGCAACATCAGCTATCTGTTTCCAATTTCATCTCGGAACGAGCAGCCTTTTGGGATCCTCGATGATCTTAGTAGACTAATATTTGTTAAGAAAATATTAATACTATTGTTTAAATACTTACCAACATATATTCTAAAGATGTAACACATAAAAAACATAACTGAGATAATAAAATGTTATATATTTCTGAACCTAAAAAAATTCCAGAAGAAACAAAACAATTTTGAGAAACAAAAAAAAAACTGTTCCTCGTTCTTAGTACTGATTTGAGTCCAATGATTTCAAGAACCTTCATTAAGATCAATCAATAAAATTAATTATGTAACAACTCTTTCCCACTGGATAATTCTAATTCGCTTCGCTTCGTAGGTTTTAAAGAATTATAACACACTAGTTTAAATATCAACTTTTAAAGATTTTAAGTAATAATTAAAAACGAAAAAAGCTATAAGTGTATAATGAATTTTAAGTTTAGAGCGGATCGGTATCCGACAATCAACTCTTGCTAGATCCAATCTCCTAAATTAGAAATGGGGCTGAAGTTCTATTTCCTTATATATTATTTTTTGCCCAATTCGTCACGAATCACGAAGTCACGAATTGTCATGTATTCGTGACTTGACAATTATTTTAATTAAATGTCTTATTTTTAGTTTAATTTGGTATTCAAATTGATATAATGAAGATTCTAAAATGATCATATTTTCAACTTTATTTAAAAAACTGTTTGTTTTTCAAAATTTTATTGATAAAAGTAAAAATTTGGTACAGTAACCAAATTTCATTGTCATATGAATAATTAAGTAAAATCTTCTAAGCAATAATAAAGCATTTCAATCATTTTCCAACAGCTAGTTCTATCAGTAAACGTTCTACTATGGATGCCGACTTTGATCTCACTAAGTTTGAATATGTAAAATAGAAGCTGAGCTGGCATCGCACAGCAAAAGTAGGTCGTTTCTTATTTTAAGGGGAGATATACACCTAGAAAATTGAAAAAAACGATTTTATTTTTTTTACATTTTCTGAAAGTTTAAGGTCCTTAGAATATTTGGTGAAAATGGCAAATTAATTCTTCAAAAAATAAGGCAGTTATAACCGAGAACTGGAAACGTTAGATTTCTTTTGTGATAGAATTGTTTTGTGTTGTTAGGCATGCTAATGGTATAACAAGAATATTACTTCTGCTAGAAATGAATACGAGTCGTCAGTAGCTTGTCGTTCGTACAACTGTGCTCTATAGTGAATTTTCATCTGCAAATAGATATAGAGAAAAATGGAGTCAAGAATGAAAGGTTCTCGAGAAACGCATCAATCCGGATCTTTACGCAAAGATCGAAGAAAAAAGATAATACCACCCCAAAATTGATATTCTGCCGAAAAACTTTCCTACAAGAGTATTAGTTCAAGTGCCGAAAAAATTAAGACTGATTGTGAGACCTCCGCACCAGAAGATCCAAACAAGAAGACGAAAATCGCATAGCGAAAGCGGAGTTGCAAGCACGCACACGGACAAAAGAAGGTCAAATTTGTCGTCGGCAACAAGCTTTAGATGCAATGGGAATTCCGTCGACTGTAGAAGACCTACACTATGGGTCTGGTATTCATGATTCCATGTAAGTTTAAAATTTCATGATTTTTTAATTCTTAAAATTTCAAACGTGTTTTTCGCAAAACTACGTTTTTCAAAGCGGTACCCAAAATTTCTCAAAAACCAATATACCGATTGCTTTGAAATTTTTTGTGGTCATTCTATATAATATTACCTAGTATTTGTCATAGGATTTTTTTTTTCGTTACTTACTTTTCATTTTATAGCCAAAGTAATTACACATTTATGGCCTGAAAATCGTTACCTATATTCAAATGGCCGCCATTTTGTTAAAAACCAATAATTTTTAAATCGGAGATGACAAATACTAGATTATAGTATCTTATTTAATAACCTTTTTTTTTTTTTTTTCCATGATTTTTGAAGATACGCCAGTGGGTACTGCATGCGCCGATTTTTTCAAGGACCTCCAAAAATCCTACGATATCCTTGTATCTCTTTGATATTTGTACATAAAATAAAATTGGCATATATTTGAATGTATGTACTTTTAGATAATGAAAACTCTGATCTAAAATAAATGATTACTTTTCTTTAAAATATTTTTAAAATAGAACCTTTTTTCACGGCTCCTAGGTGTATATCTCCCCTTAATGGTTGCTGTTTTTAAACTAAGTTTTAGTTGAAATTGAAATATAAGACAGGGAAATAATGTTAATTACTAATCAACAAATTGTGTATAAATTACCAGAGTCCTTTTAAAAACACTGACTGAAATGGCAAACAAATTTATAATATTTTATAATAGTAAGACATTTCTAACACTATAAATCAATAAATGTAGTTTTGTGTTCGGATCTCAGCCCGTCAACCGCACAAGAACTACTGTATTTGTGGGTTATTACGAAATTATAAAAGAAAACAATATCTAATATAGTTTATATTTTTTATAATTTTTTGGTTTGCCATTTTATCTGAAGTTAGATTCGCTATAAAAACTGCAACTACTGCAAAAGCTTTGTTATAACAGTTATTCTTATGGTTTTCAGATAAATAAATTGTGTATTGATGAATAAATGTATGAATGAATTGTATTTGTATTATAATTTTTTTAAGGTCATGAACCTAAATTTAAGTTTATAATAAGCCTTGATGCAGAATGCTCAGGGCTTCACACCTAAGCTCATCATGGTGTGTCAGCAGCGACCTTGAGCATATTAATTTCCTTAAACTTATCTCCTAAAGAACATCTAGTATTGTTAATTACACGGCTTATTCTGATTATTCTATTGAAAACTAAACTGGTATTAACAGAGTCAGAGTTACCTCAGAATGGATACCATAACTATAATAAACTAACTTGGTAGTAACCTCCTCCTCCTCCTCCTCAGTGAAGGGTCTTGGGTTTTTTACAGTACCTGTGCCAGAACTATGAAGTATATTATTAAGTTTAGTACAAATTGTGTTTTTTTCTTATAAAATTAAATGCTAATTGCTTGTTTCAACAATGTTAATTTTTCATTATAAAGTGTCCAGCAAATTGCATGCATTTTATTTAGTGTTTAACTACTAAAGTTTTTCAATTTGCAATGAAATTTAAATATACTTTACTTAGATGGATAAAATGGATCGTTTTTATAAAAAGTTTTACTCAAGCTCCAAAGCGCCAAAGTTGATTTCATTTTGTTTATTAATTTATTTTTGGCCGCAACTTTCAGCTTTATAAGTCTTAATTTATTAACGTTTAACATGTGAATAATGCGTTATGAAACTTATCTTATAATTATAATGTTTGTGATAACGCACGATACAATGTATTCTACTACAACTGAATGACTCATAAGGAAAGTCTAGTAGCCGACTCGACTCGACTCGTTTTAAAAGTAAGGTGCACATGGTTTGCTGTTAATAAATTTAAACATGATAATATATTGCCAGGCGACTTTAGTCATAATGTTACTGACGTTAATCTTAGCTTACCGAGATCTGCACGAACTTAATCTTGTTCCTTAGAAACATAAAGGACCTAATGACAAACAGATTACCTGGTTTTGGCTTTAAGTCTCAACAGAATTATCCTCGATAATAGCACTAATCACTATCGTATACAATCCTACGAGTACATGTGTACTCTCCGAGCCCTCGGCGTTTAACACACACCGGCCATTACCATTGAGCTGTTCTTTATTATGTATTGTCATAAATGATACGTGAATTTCTACATGAGAAAACAAGTAATATTTGGGAATACTTTTTATAATACATACAGACAAGTTAAATATTACCTATACCTGTCTGATAGATTTACATACTTGTATGTTATTTAACATCTAGAAAATATTCGTATTTTAATGAGGATATTACCAACAGTGTCACATATTTCATGTAGCCTCTTTAAAGCTAGATAATACTTAAGGTCTTAGCTACATACTTGATGTGGTGTGCAATTCACATTAATTTCATACTGAGGTACAGTATAAATGTATTTTGTACGCCTCAGTATGAGATTGTACATTATATATATCAAATGTACTTTATTATATAATAACATAATACTATTAAGAGAATACTTAAAATGAACTCGTCGTTTCTTCAATACGTAGATATATTTATTAAGTTCGTAAAAATTGTACAAATGTTTCTCTCTATCTAACGTTACCTACGTTATTATTATCTTAATTAAGAATAAATATTTATTTCATCACTATTTTAATTGAAAGGCATACACGACCAATTTCAAAATAATTCATTATTCATTAATTCATCAGTTATATTACAAATAATTATACTTTCTTATATCTGATTTTGATCCACACATATATAACCTACTTTATACACCAAAAGATATGACTACTTGCAGTATCTTAATGTATAGTGTGACACTATTGAATTTGAAATGAAAAAAATGGTTTGTCCTCTAATATTATTAATTAATATTGACTGAGATAAAATTTTGACGAATTGAATAGAATGTAAATGATATTCTATTCACTCTTTTAAGTTATTTAATTTATGTGCATGTGATTTCGTAATTTATATTAATTTTATGTTATTTTGTAAGCCTTTATTGTGGCTGCAGTAGTATTGAAAGTTTTACTATTTTTTTATAAAATCTAAACTTAAGGTTGTCTTGATCCAAATGGTTTTTTTAAAATAAATATGTCACACCTTGAATGTTCTTTTTGTGTTTAAAATAAAACAAATAATAAGGAATCTCTTGTGAAACTGGATACAAACACAAATTAATTAAATCTCCGAAATGCTTATGAAACATGAAGTAGATTTATATCCCAAATATTGCTTCATCGAGTTGTTGGAATGATATATTTATATAGCTGAGAACTAAACATGTTACTACGTGCACTTATTACTTTTAGGATCTATTTATATTACTTGCTGTAATTGTTCTAAAGTTACTGTTGTTTTGACTAATCAATCGGCTTGACTAAAAATAAATTATATTGCAGGAATATAAAATAAGTTGTATCCATGGTGGGACATATTGTATCAATACGTTTGGTATCACGAAATTCGAATCCAGATAAAATAAAAAAAAATCAAAGTCAATAATATCAAGTCATATTAATTAGCTTGATTATTTGCAATTGTATTGTTTATCTTCAATTCGTAAATGTTTTACTTATTGACCACGATGCATCCCGGGTATGAAGTGCTCGCTGCCAGGCTTCTTCAGGATTTATTATTAATGTAATTTACATCTTAAGTATGGCTTTAAAAAAAAGGAACAAGAAAAGCCCGCTGAGCTTCTGTCGCCAGCAATTCTGAGGTAAGTGGCATCTTTCCGACCTAGTTACTACTAACTACTGCTTTTATAGGAAAAAAGATTGGTGTAACACTTACCTTAAAGAAAATGTATTGCATGCTGGTACTGGCTCGACCGGAGTAGTTCCTTCTTTAGTATTGATGAGTGCGAAGTAGAAAATCCTCCTATCGGGGAAATATAATAGCTCTGCACCAAATCTCATAATAAGTAGTTACCTAAACTTTTTTTTTTCGTTACTAGAGTACAAAATAAAAAACGAAGAGACGGATACATAGACAAACATTTAATAAACAAGGGGCGCCAACAGACCCAAAATTTCTACTCTCTGCGCTTGTGAAATCTCGAATGCTGTTTGCATATTGAGCGAAGCGAGCGCGCGAAAAAGAAATCGAATAGGGGGACAGTGCAATTCGATTAAAAAACTCTTCAGGCGCTTTTCACTGTAAAGCAAATTTTTCGTGCGAATTTTTTTCCCCATTGACATCAATGGAATTTCGGTTTTTTGACGATTACCTCTCAAGGATATGACATTTTAAGATTTTTTTTTAAACCTTGTGTGTGTCTTCTTTTGCAAAATTTCATAATTTTTCGTCAAATAGTTTTCGAGCCTATAAGTGACAAAGAATGTGAAAAAGCTTCCAGTAGAGCGCTCCGCTCTCTTCGCTCAACAAATTTTCAGGTTGTATGGGTGTGCATGTGTGTGTCGGTACTGAAAACAATTAGGATTTCTATAAATATTTAATGTACAGATTTTGTGTGGTAACTACTGTTTTATATGAATAGACTAGCTGATTCCCGCCCGCTTCGCATGGCACACTATTAATTTGGATGTGAACTAAGGTTGCTATGGTAACCGTTGTCACAGTATCTGTTGTCAAGAAAACCATTGTCATGTTAACTGTGGCTATGGTAAACATTGGTATGGTAACCGTTGCTATTGTAACCGTTGCTATAGTAATTCGTACCCCTGCGTTAAGAGTATACCTGTTACAGGTCTAACACTTGGCGAAATGCAAAAAGTTGAAACCCGTTGGGATAGGAATTTCTTAAAATACGTTCTTAGTCTACGTCTACATCACAAAAGAAGTAACTATGTTAAATTTAAAGTTAATGAAATGGGTAGTTTCGGAGATTTCGTGATAAATAAGTGAGTGGTAAATTATTTACACATAATATACTATATATAGTTATAATAAATGCTATTATCTATCATTAGTCGCAGCTCTTTAAAATAATAAAAATTAATATCTATTTTATCATTCTCTCCTCTTTGATCATATTTTGATACAAGTTTTATATGGTTATGATTTATGATTATTCAAGAGTATCCATTCAGTAATAGCCATTTTTCAGTATATTACCTTATTTAATTTATTATTACAAGTCAATAGTTCACAGCATAAATATTTGATTGAATACTATAATTTATGTGAATTACCTAAATACAATACTCTATTGCCTATAATAACTAAGTCATCCGAATGAAGAGCCTGAATAATCACAAACTTTATTACAAATATAATATTAATATATTAAAAGTAATTTAATATTACTTTACACGCTTTTTAATCGATCTATGGACGTTGTCAAATTTTATTATTATCCATTAGTTATACTAATTATACGATTATATATGTAACCAATTGGCTATAATTTAATTTCTTTACAAACGAACTTATTATAAATTTAAAAATATACTGTCACTCACTGACGCCCTCTTTTAGTCCTTTTTAATATATATATTTTGCACAATTACGAGGTTGGAACATATACAAAGATATTTAAATTTTTCTGCCGGGAATAGACAAAAGGAAACTTAATATTGACGATAAAACAAAATGAAGCTAACCAAGTTAACAAGGAGGATGAATGTTCACTTGTGTTCGGTACAGGAACCCACAACAAGGATTTATAATAAATAATGTGCACCGCATTACCGCCTTTACTCCACTGTAATAAAGGGTACAGTTCATACATTATAACCCGTTAGCAATGTGCTTTGAAAACTTCAGTTTACTCCTAACTGTATGACCACATGAACATGTACAACACAGCAGTTATTAAATGTAGATGAGTTGAAAAAAGCGACACGTAAATACTATTAAAAATAGTAATAAGAGAATGTATTATTGTTGTATTATTTTAGAATTTTTAAATTAAACTATTCGCAGTTTATCGAAATAGTTGGACGTAATTAAGTGAATTATGGTTTTTTTATTCCGCTGGTAAAAAATATTCAATGTCAAAAACCGAAACAGAAACATCTTAATATTATTTCGATGACGGTACATATAAATTTCAACGCCCAAGTGCTTGAAAGGCTTGTGATATAAGTTTTCACAGTTAAGCATCGCTCTCCAGTTCCATAAGTTCTACGTGGTTCATGCTGTAGTGTTTAACTAATTTCAATATATGTATGTGATAATATGTAATAACATCTGCTTAATTGTTATATATTTGTTTATAATTTTGGTGTTTTGTACAATTCATAAGTATATTTTGTTCCTTTAAATGAAGTCGGAGATTCTTAAAACACAAATAGTTTTATTACCAATATCTTTTAAACAAAAGTTTTATAAATATTACTAGTTTCTAGTATTTAAATCATCACTAATATTTCATAATTAGTTCCAGTATTATTAAAAGATCTTAAAAGTGGAATATTAAAATCATTAATTAATACATTAAGCATTTATCTTATTTGTTAGTCCAAGAAATATAGTTATAAAAGAATAATTGCTTAGAGAAGTTGTATATTTGTATAATAATATGAAGCAAATCCGGAGTTGAGTAGCGTCCGACAATCCTCTATTGCTAGATCCAATTTCCTTTATTCTCCTTAACTCCAGAGAAACAAGTTAAAGTTATTTTTGCTGTGATTACTTTACTCTTTCCCGGCTCTATAAGTTTTTAACCTCTTTTAATAATAACTGGTATAGCAGTATAGGTAATATTTTATCATATTTCTGATCCTAGTATGATTAAAATGTTAAAATGATTTGAAAAATGTTGATAGTTTGCTATTTATCCATGAATAATGGTTAAATATACTTAATAATATATCAGTCTCAGACCGTCGGCACCGGAGGTGTGATCATAAGAATAAACAATATTGTGATGTTCAAATTAACACATTGTTCGATACACCGTTTCATTATATATATTTATAAAATGTGTTGGTTTTTATGAATCATGCTGATAATACAAAACTAATATGAACTCGAGTAGTCGGTATGTGTCTATTGTTCATGAATTAGGTAAAATAAAATCGAATACAAAGAGTATCTAAATAACATAATTATCTAAATAAAAGCCCGGCAATACTATTGTATATTATGATATAGTATCATATAAGTTGTATTAAGCTTCTTATAATAGAAGTTTAAATTTATATTTATTTTACTTATTTTAATGACGTTACTATTTCTGATGTTAGTTTCACATGTCTGTGGAAATCTGTCACTGTTTATTGTCGAGTGAATATTACAGATTATGTATTTGTATATTAATGATAATATTACCGGCAGTATCTCATACTCCGTGTAACCTGTGTGTGGTCACTGGATACTACTTAAGCTCATAGCAACATAATTGAAACGGTGTATAATAAACATTAATCTCATATTGAAGTACATTCAATATACATTATATACATTCAATGTATATAATTATATAAGAACATAACACTATTAAGAACACTTAAACTGAACTCGTGCAGAATTAAAATGCAGATACTATACTTATTTCTTCAAAATGTCTCGAATACATAATCTCATGAAAATAATTTAAAAAAATCTCTCGTTGTTGTATGGTAATATTAGCCAGGGATAGCTATAATGTAATCGCATTTGGAAATGAAACGCATATAGAACTATTCATCCGAGCAACATACTAACCTTTATTTATATACTAAATATACAATATATATATATATATATACCAATGTATTGCATGTATATATTAAATATGACACAATAAAACCGATGTAATTATCATATAGTTCCTATTCAGAGAGATAGAACCTATTATCAAGAGATGTGACCGATGACACGTAGCGCGTGCTTGTAGCTTATTAATATTAAATGTAACACTATCACTTCATTCACTTACATTGTATTCAATTCATAATTAATATTAATTGTATTTTATTAAGTGTAATTTATTGTAACTAAAGTTATATTTTAATAGAAATTTAAGACTATTAATTTGATTATATTTTATAGAATTTAAACTTTAAGCTTTTCTTGCATCTAATTATTTGTTAATTATTAATGATGTCCGACGTTGAAAGTTCTTTTTGTTTTATTTAAAATAAATGAAAAGGAATCTATTGTGTAACTGGATACATCACAGATTAATTAAATCTCGGTAAAGCTAATAAAACATTGAGTAGATTTATAAATTTACTTTCCGCAAAGCTAACATTGCTCCGTGTTAGCAATTCATGGTATGAAATATTTATCACATAGCAACTGAACATATGTATATGTATGTATGGGTAAGTGTACCGTTGTTTTAAATTTTATATTTCTAGTAAATTTGTGGTGCGTTTTTCTTTTATAATATAATACAGGGTTCGTTTTTTTAAATCATTATTGAAATTTTTGTGAATTATTTTTAACGAAACATATTTTTAACCATTTATGTAGATGATTGAATTGTTCATACAAAAAAAATATCTAGTTTTATTACAAGAAATATGTTTATATAAAAATTATTCTTTGAATGCCTCATAACATTTATTCTAATGGAAACCGACTTTGTTGGAACTTCGATAATCAATAACTAATCTGTTAAAAATATTATTAAGTTGATTGCTATACATATAAATTATTGTCACTAAAAATTCTATTTATAAATATTTTATTAAGTATTACTTCAATGAACATATAAGTAAGAAATCCAGAATCCTATAATCACCTTATTCCACGTGGGATGAGCGTTTGATCAGATTATGCTAATCAGATCAGCTCGGATAAAACAGATTAGGATTTTAAATATATTTACAAACTTTACAATCAGATTAATGTTTGAAATACTTTTTTTCAGTATTCACAACTGTCTATGTCTTGTTGAATATTCAAGACTGTATATATAATCAGATATTTGTAAAAGAATATGCCACAATATGGGTGTTGTAAGGAAAATCTTCTATTGCACGAGATTATCGATAATATTATATTATATCTGAATTTAGGACCATTTATTATATTTACATATATTTTTTATATATATTTGCTTAAAATAGTTATGTTTCTTCATTATTTAATTTTAGTTCAACCTATTATAGTATCTCATACAAAGTAGGTTTATCTTTAGATATAAAAGGTCATGTATTTGCAGTCTTAATGTCAAAAGAACTCCACGATAATAAATAAATACACATATTGTTATAAACTGAGATCACAATTCGAGTGTTTTTTCTCAAAGAAACGTTTCGTTTTATCGATTTTACTCTAATGTTACAAAGTTATCTTTTAAAACAGCTGTCACTGGGGTTAACATAATTTAAATGTTGACCATGGGAGACTATTTGATATGCCGAGACATTCCAATCCAATCCAATAGATTTTGGTGAAAATTATTGATTTTCTTACTGCAGTGCAAAAAATAAAAATAGTTAAGATATGTGTTAAATAAACAATACAATATGCACATATTATAACCTCTTATACATATATTTTGTTTGGGAAAAATAAAAATAATATCTAAAAATTATTTGTAACCATTTAATGCAAATTAATTGCCTTTGGAGGTACAAACCATCGCAGGAAAAATCTATTTCTATATTATTTTTGTTTGTCGTCTTTGGTAAATTTAAAACGAAAGATAACAAACAGGTTTGTTATTCTGTAATATGTAGGATTCAAAATATTCTTCATGAAATATCTATTAAATTTTGCAATATCAAATTAAAAAAGGCACGAGTTAGTTAGTAAAAGAAATATTACATTTACCGTCCTTGAAACAATAATAACAAACCCTTCTGATAATGATATTGTAAAAAACCTGTAAATGTCTATATTTTTTTCGGACTGAAGACTAAAAACCCTAAATGAACATTTGAAGTAATTTAGTTTATTCGTCGTGACGAATATACTATTTTGACTTGCCTATTCCCCTTAACGATACTTCCCTTATGGGCAAATGTATTTTTAATAATATAATAATCAAAGATTTATCTATATACCACGAAAAGATGTAACCGGATCCGAAAACCTAGTATTAATAATAATATTGGTAATACAGGTAATGCAGACGTTAGTTTGTACTACTTATAGTATCAAACATTCAAGAAAAAAGACAGAAGTATATTTCATTGTGTGTTTGTGATATTGATTTTACATTGATCTCTAACTACTAAGTTATCTTTTGTTATGTAACTATTAATGTAAGAGGTATGTAATTATTTTAAAAATAAATTCCTTAACTACATATATTTCACTGTCTAATCTTATTGTACTTTTTTGAATGTTCTCAAAATAAAAACACTTTCCAAAGCCTATTCCATTGTATGGTGAAACTGATAATTCCGTTAATTGTTATGTACTTATAGTATTTATAATTAAATCAGACATAATGTAATGTAAAAATAAATGTAACGCTAAAATTAGAACTCAAATAATGGTAACAAATAGAGGCTAAAATGAAAACTGCGCCATTAATAGATCCATTTGCTTTCATATTTATCAGGGATTAAACAATTCTGATTTTAAACGAATTAATTTTGACTTACAATATTCTAACTCTTATTTATTTCAGATGTTACTTCAATAGACGACGATAACGTCGGATTAGATTAATGCATCGAGAATCGACATATTTATACCCGCTAGTTAAGTATTTGAAGAAAATTAATTAGTGTTATGAATGAATTTCACACCAATAAGTTAAGTAACCGTACATCCACACATAAATAAAACAATAATGTTTCACAGTCAGCTAAGCAAGTTAACGAGTACAATACATTTTCATTTTGAACTCGATGCTGGAAATAATGTTTATTGCATTCTGCATCTACTGTATTGAAATAGAGATTAGAGCCAATAAATTGTGGAACCCATTCTAGGCAATATGTTTTGAAAACATTAGTGTCTCTCTCAACTTAAAGTAGTGTCGCATTGTACTTTACCACGGTAGTTACAATGTGTGAGATTCAAAAAGAAGTTTGTTTAGAACTAATCTTATCTATTTGGATGTTTTATCTAAAATAACATTACCTACTTCTTTCAGTCTCGTTGAGCTTTATTTTGTGTTTTTTTTGTTTGTTTTAATTGGAAACTATATAAATATAAAAAATAAATCATAATTTTCTTTAAAAGTTTCGACTTATATATATTCAAAATTCTCTATTGCTTAAATAACGAAATTAACAGAATGTAAAAGCCTATTAAACTAAAGCAAATTAATAACAGATATTATAAGTGGTAGAAAAGAAATAATTTTATTTTTACTTTCTGTAAGATAAATTATCTTTCGAATATTTATTACAGTTTCAAGATATTATAAAAACCGATGAAGAGTACTCGAGGTCTTAATTATTGGAGATAAAGCAGTATCATTAAAAATTAAATTTTTATTTCAATATCTAACTTCATTACAATGAGCAATAAAAATTAATTTAGATAAAATAATAATTCTACTTTAACATTTTCTAGAAAACAGAACTTGATATTTTATTAATTTAATAAACTACATTTTTGTTCCATATAAAAAATAATGATAATTTTAACTTAATTTAATATAATTTGATTCACTGAATCGCTGAATCGGGAAATCTTTTTTATCAGTTTACGTATTATTTTTTCAATGTACTCATATAAGAAAAAATAAATATAATTGTTATTATAGTCTTCAATCAATTGACGAGTATTATACATATTTTTTGAATAAATCGATGTTGATTGATTTCATATTTATTTGATATTATATATAAGCTCACAATATTGTTAATAAGCATTGAAATACTTGGTAAAGCGGAAAATATTATTTAATTTCTATGTCGTTACTTTATTAAAAATTCAGTTTTTATCAAAATAAATATATTTAAAGTTACAAGTTAAGCTTGTTAGTTGCTGTAAGAGAAAACTCCGGAGATAAGTCTTATTTGAGAAAGAGTTATCTCTTTCTGTGACTGTGAAGAGGTTAAAGGTTAAGGTTAAGGTTAAAGAGGCGGTGACTGGTTGTGTAGCAGGCCTATTTTTATTTTTTATTATTATTATCATTATTATTTTTTTTTCATTATATTGCGACGGTTATAGTTGTTCCAAAATAGCTTTTAAGATTTACATTTGTGAAACAGTGATCACAATATAAAAAAAATATATATCCGGCTGAGTTTGTTGTGTGGTTCTTCTCAGACCAGGACGCGTTTGGAATCCTCATAGCTTTAACATTAAGTTGGACAGTGCTTTTACAGAAGGGCTTATTACGATAAATCTGGTATCGAAATAGGCCCTCCTAACACTTCCATTTTGACGTACACAAGTGATCACTGATAATGATTGAAAGTGGAAAAGATATAAATAAATAAATAAATAAATAAAATAAATAAAGTGAGCGTTTTAGCTTTATTTTTCAGAAATATATTTTACATAATTTAAATATATAAATCATAACTAATATTATAAATACGAATGTAAATGTGTTCATTTGTTACGCCTTTAAAACCGTAACTACTCCACCGATCTTTATATACCAAAAGAGGTAAGTACTGTTCTCTAAGGATAAATTATCTTACTTTTAGAAAACTAAGATGTTTTAATTTTATCTATATCTTTTCAGACGGTGCAGACAGATGTGCAACGAATATATTCAGTTCCTAAAGATATATAACCCCGAAAAGAGCATTTTCATAATTTTAATGCGTTTATTCATAAACTCTTATTGTTTAGTTTCTATACTATTTCACTATTTTAATAATACTGTCATTTTTTAACCCGTACTGATTTCTAAATATCACTGCTTTTAACATTTTGTGGGTACAATTTTAACAGAGTAGCAAGAAGAGAGGAAACTTAGTTGACGATGAAACAAAATCCAGCTAATCAAGTTAACAAGGAGGATGAATGTTCATTTGCGTTCAGTACAGGAACCCGAAACAGTGATTTACACTAGTAAATAAAGTACACCGCATTACCGCCTTTACTCCACTGTAATAGAGTTCTATACCCGTTCTAAGTCATATGTTTTGAAAACATTACTGCATCTCCCAGCTTTATGTAGTGGCGTGCTGAAAGCACATATTAATTAGGAAAAACTTTAAAGTTTAAAATAAATGTAATTGTTTATTAATGTGATGTTTCATGATTTATTATAAATTACAATTTCCTGAAATTATTGGAAGGATCACAGAATTATCATTCTTTAAAAAAGTTTGTATCCAATTTGAAATCATATTATAATAATAAAAATTTCAGAATTTGAGTTAGATTTATATTTTATTTATATTTTTTTTTGATTATGACATGAGAATCATCTCATCTCACCTCATCTCATCTTATTTCATTTTGTCTCATCTCAACTTTGGCAAACAAACGTAGTTATTTTTTTGTTTATTTATGTTTGTATATTTATGTAAATAAAATAGTGTGGTTTACATTACCCTATAATAAAAACTTGCTACTACCATACATTAACCTCACACTGCGGTGTACTAGTATTCTCTTACCAGTGGTATGTTCTTACATGGTTCGGTAGAGAGAATCATGTATGAACATACCACTGGTAAGAGAATACTTAAAATGTAAAATTAAAATGTGGGCATAATAAATTAAAAAAAAATTACATATAAGAAAAGTAGGTAAATATTTTTTTTCTAATTGGTAGGTAGGTAAGGTAAGGAAAACCATTGATTAATAAAAACCCATTGAATGAATCGGGAAGTGTTCCTATATGGTCTGATACCTGCCACCGAATTTTATCACTGCACAGAAAGACATTCTACTGTGTGTCAGGGTCAATACGACATGTACCCTCAAAAAATACGTATACTGTCTGTCGTATTAATGGAAACCTGCAGAGATGTGCACTCATCTATGGACAACAAACGTGCTCTCTAACCCACTTGTATCATTGTATGTTTATACTAAGAGCATATGCAGACTATACAGGACGATAAAATCGATGATATTTTCAAATATTTTCGTCTTTGTAATTACTTATATCAAACCTGTCTGTCTTATTTAATACGAATTCAAATAAAATAATTTCTAAAGTTTTATATTTCGGTATACTTATTACCGATTGTATTTTACAATTGATCATAATACACAAGGTTAGTACAGTTGTCTGCGTACTGAGTATTTGCTTTGTGATGTCAGAAATTTAATGTAACTTGGATAAATGTATCACGCCCGTGGAGAGTTTTGGTTTAGATTTAAAAAAAATATTAAACCAGTGAAGATGCAAATACCCAGGGTATTTCCCGAACGAATTTTGACGAAATTACAAATGTTATTAACAATTGATTTTAAAACAAAATGATTATTATTTATTGAAGAAGAGAAAATGTTAAATACATGTTTATTTATAATTACTAAAAATTACAAAAAAGTGTGATTAATAACAATACAAAATAGTAATATAATTAAATCTGAAAATAAATTAAATCAGTAAATTGTAACCAGCGCCATCTCTCGACAGTAATGAAAACTTTTCCTGTCCACAGACATCCATACATCCATCCGAGAAAAGTGAAAACAATACAGAACGAACAAAGTTCGTTCGTGAATATATTTGAGTTAAAAGAGTTTTAAAAATGCTTAATTTGTTTATTTTATCTATGGATTCTGCATCTTCTTACTAAATACCTATCCAGTCCGTTCATGATCAATATGATATCTATAAACATGTTAGATGACCATCAAATGAAAAGTCAATAAAATCAAGTCAAAGTTACTTTACTTCGATGAAGGAGCTTTGATTATTTTGAATTAAATTGCTTCTCGTCCAGTTGTATTATTTCAGTACATATTGATTTATAGAATCTTGATGTATGTACTTAATTAACTGCACGCTTGTGTATTAATTGACTCAACCAGAGCGCTAATTTCCTCTTTAGTGTTGATAAGCCTACAATCAGTTGTGGTTTTAATGTAATTGTATGTAAAATCTAAACCAATATCGGAGTTTTCAAGAGAAAACCAAAAAGTTACAATAACCTAATTTACAATAAATTTCTTAAAAATACGTTTAACGCTATTTTAGTTTTTTCAAACAAAAACACAGTCAACCAAAACGTATACAAACATAAAAAAAACTGATTACTTGAGTTTTGTGATGTACAGACCACGTCACTTTTATTTTTTTTCAATAAATATTTAATATATAAATTTTACTTCATAAGAAATATATTTTTATAGAATAACGTTTTTACGATAATTGTATTATCTTAAAACAAACGACAAATATTATATCGTAATAATATTTGTCGTTTAATATCTCAAGATGTGAGCTCTCTATCTCAATCTTTTGAATATTCAAATCTAATTTAATTGGGGTACAAATAGATAACAAATATACAAACAGCTTTAAATAAAATGATACTGAACTAATAATACAGATTCACAAAACAAATAAATGCAAACTAAAACTAAAGTTACCTTATCACAATATTATTTGATTGTTTGTTGATATCAACATAAAATCGGTCAAATTAAGAACGTATTATACAATCGGAAACATAGTTTAAGGAGATTGAATCCGACATTGCTTCTCTAACGCCATTCTCCTCCGACTTTTAATAATTCATTAGAATTATTATTTTACTGTCCCAGATAAAAGTTATAGATTTTTCAAAACTGTTCGATGATAAAAGTTCGTAGTTCCATTACCTCGTGTTGGTTTACAAAATATGTGTTATAGAATTCAAATTTTAATAATTTTTCCTATTCCGATGGAGTTATACAATGAAACTGTATCTGAGTAGTGTGTATACATTATTAGTTGCCCCGAGAAAAGTCGACTACAAAAGCTAGTTTAAACATGAATCAATTCTTCAAACTCCACTCATTAAATAATTTAATTTAAACTAATTTTAAGTTAAATTAATAAAATTTATAGCGAATTTTTTGAACTAACTTTTAAAATTATATTAATTATAACAAATCATAGAATGATACACAAATGGCTACAACCTGTTTGATATCTCAGTTAAAGTGAACAACAAACACTTTATAATATTATTAGTGTTGTTCTAACACTCAACGTCTCACGTTTTGAACCTAGGTTGAATTATTAGGTAGATGAAGGAATTACAAATGAAAGAATCCTCTGTGCTATTGTACTATCCCTCTGTAGTATTGTATTGTATACTCAATGGCGTCTTTGTAGTTTTTCTTATAAACTCCATAATTTGTTCAGTTCATGAAATAAATAACAGTACTAATAAATTGTTCATGAAACTTGAATACTAAGATAAAAATGTTTTCTACTTCAGCAAGGTACTGGGTATTTCGTCTTCTTTTTTATTCAAGATGATTGCATTCGTATTTACTGAAATCCATGTATATTTTAAAGCAAGTTTTAGAAATATTGTCATCTATTTAATCATGCATATTAAAAAATAAATAAAAGAAACCAACTAATGTGCAGTTCTCGCAATAAATTCTGTGATCCGGAAAGGATTAGCGACCGACATTATCTAATAGGATCCTATCGTATTGAATCGCTTCATGGAAGAGAGACTTTGAAATTGTTTTTGTTTGATTTTCTTACCTCTGTGTTTCTTTTTATAATTAGTGGATTTAAGTTCATGATACTGTAAAGACTTTTAAATGATATGGAAGAACAGGATTTATTACGAATTTAGAATATTATTTGATTTAGCAGAAATCAAACAAATTTTCGAATGCAAATTGATGCTATACTAGTTTATAAGTAAAGTGTCAACATATAAGTATTAACTCACTGGGCAAAGATGTATATACCAAGAAGGTTAGTAGGTTATTAGTTGTACTTTCTAGATTAGAAAAATGTAAAGTAATTAAATTTTAAATATTGTTTTATATGATTTTATTTCTTATTTGTTTGTCCATTAATGTAAGATCATTGGCGTACGGCACTGATTAAAACTTAGATATAATAATAAAAGTAACTGAGATTATTAATGTAATAATTGTCAATAACATATCTAGTAAATACAAAGTGATTAAAAGTATCACTGAAAAACGTAATAAACGCTAAACGAAATCTGATCCCGACTTTAATGTTTCAAATTTCTGAACTTAAAACATTTCCTGAAGAATAAAAACCATGCTAAAAATACTTAAAACAGAAAATTCTTTAGTAGCAGTTCTAATGTCTTTAAGAAACTTCATTAAAATATAAATTAAATAAGTTATAGACCGCGTTCCGAAAGTAGTAAATTTTTATTGTCAGATATTAAATTTTCTAACAATTGTTGTATATTTTCCGGCAAAGTTGTAAAGAAATATAACGCATTAAATTCAGTGCCAAGATTTTTTATTTATTTATAGCACTTTATCGCATATATATATATATATATATATATATATATATATATATATATATATATATATATATATATATATATATATATATATATATATATATATATATATATATATATATATATATCTATTATATAAAAATGAATCGCAAAATGTGTTGGTAAGCGCACAACTCAACAACGCATGGACCAATCTTAACAATTCTTTTTTTTAAATATTCCTTGAAGCCCAAGGACGGTTCTTACGGCGAGAAAAATTCGAATAATTTCCAGGAAAACCCTAAAAGAGCCCTTTTCTCTTTCCTATACAAATATTTCTAATTAAATTTAGAGTCAATTTGAACTGTATTGCTATACAATAAAGTTCATATTACATTACAAGCACTCATTTTTGTCTAAACAATGTAGGTGTGTTGCTAACGTCGAAGAGTCAATTCGCACTTTATTGTCTTTGCACAAAGTTCAAATTCAATCAAATATATGTGTGTGCAGGTTCACGCAAAAGTGATAATATCGTGAACCCGACCAAATTGAAAAGTCAAAAAATTTAAGAGCTATAGATTTGATTGGCCTTGGAATATTCTTTCTTTTATTTTAGTTTTGGAATGCGACATAAATTGTCATCAGTTTTCAAGTCATTGCATCTGTCAAACAAACCGCGTTAAAAAGCGTTTATAATATTTAATAATTAATTTTGATTGTTTTATATCGTGTTTTGTGCAAAGTGTTTTAATACCTGTGATTAATAATTATTGCATGTGACATAATTTAGGTAAGTATATTCGATATGCCTCCTATAAGACGAAGTAATTTAGGTAGAAGAACCCGAAATGCTACAAACCAAACTAATTACCGATCTTATCATACTGTACAAGAACGTGACGACCGAAAAGAACGTGAAAGAATTCGTATATCACGAACGCGGGAAGCGAGAGCGAGAGATTCAACCAATAATCCCGAAAGTTTGAATCGAGCTGTTTTCAATTATGATTTGTCAATTGACTACAGTAACCACCAATGTGTTACTATTGGATCTATGAACTTGGTTTGCTCTCATTGTAAGGCAAATAAAGCCAATGGATTGTGTTGCGCAAATGGGAAAGTGAAATTGATACCATTGGATCTACCACCAGAGCCATTGTACTCATTGGTTTCAGGAATAGAACCAGATTCCATACAGTTTTTGTTAAATATCCAACAATATAACAATTGCTTTCAAATGACGTCATTTGGGGAAACAAACGTAGTTCGGGAAAAATTTCATGGCAGATTTTAAGGTAGGTATTATAGCAGTTAATCATTATTATTTTAGTGAACAAAATTTCCTGTTAATTAAGTAAAGGTGTGTCATTAACCTTCAGTTCCTTAATCCCCAAGAAATATATTACTTAGTCATAATATTATTTGGTGATTCAGTATTAGCAATACTTTTATTATTTTGAAACACAATATAATTATTTGATGATGGATATTAGTTACAACTAATTATTACATATTGACATACCTAAGCATATCAATTATAAATTGGGGATTCAAATTAGGAGACAGATATACTTTTTACGAACAAATATTATTTATATTTGACAAAAATCATTTTTTTTAATTTACAGATACAAGGCCAACTATATCATAGCGCAGGTTCACTGTTACCAGTGTCAGATAGCAATTACAAATTCCTGCAAATTTATTTCATTGGCAATTCACCACAAGAAATTGATATGCGTTGTTCAAATAACAATTCAGTAAAGAGGTCTATTATAGAACAATTACAAACTTTATTTCATGAGTACAATCAATTGATTATGTTGTTTAAAACTGCACTGGATCTGATGCCATCTGATAATCACAAAATTGTAATCAGTTGTAGTTGAAGGAAACTTGGAATCCCTTGATATTGTTTTACATCGTCGGAATGATCAATTACAACGTATAAAGGAAACACACCGCTCATATGACGCATTGCAATATCCCATTATATTTTGGCAAGGTGAAGATGGCTATGATTTCTCAAACAAGATGATAAATCCCATTTCAGGTAATAAAAAATATTAGTTTAGCAAGGAGATATATTATCAGTCACTATATTATTTTTTTTTTATTTTCAATGTTATGAAAACAAAAATCTATTTTCAGGTTCTAAAACCAACAAAAAAGTCAGTTCAATGAACTATTATTCCTACCGCCTAATGATGACAATCACATACTCAAACGTCGGCGATTATATCACAAGTATGTTGTAGACAAGTATGTTAAAATTGAAACGGAGAGATTAACATTCATCAGGTTGAATCAGACAAAACTCAGATCTGAAGAGTATATTCACCTTCGAGATGCGATTAATACTGATGGTAATGCACAGAATCTTAGTCGAATAACTATTCTTCCAGCAACATACATCGTAGGCCCTCGACATATGCATGAATATGCTCAAAATGCCATCTCATATGTTTTTCATTATGGTACGGCGGATTTGTTCATCATATTTACTTGCAATCCACACTGGATAGAAATATACACAGCCAGAGACTTTATACAAAAGTTGAAATCTTTAATGGATTTCATTGTGAAACATTTTGTGTTTGGAGAGACACGCCGCTGGATGCATTCTGTGGAGTGGCAGAAACGGGGATTGCCACATGCACATATTTTGATTTGGTTAGTTGACAAGATAAAGTCAAATGAAGTTGATGCAGTAATATCAGCTGAAATCCCTAATGTAGAAGTAGATCCTGGATTGCATGAGGTAGTTATCAAAAACATGGTACATGGTCCCTGTGGAACTCTTAATCAAAACTTACCATGTATGGTGGATGGTAAATGTTCAAAATGATATCCACGGACATTAATATCTGAAACAATCACTGGTATTGACGGTTATCCTTTGTATCGTCGCCGATCGACAGCAGAAAATGGAAGATCAACAATTGTCAAATTAAATCAACAAGATATTGAAATAGATAATTGCTGGATTGTTCCATATTCACCCATTTTATCAAAGACCTTCAAAGCGCACATCAACGTTGAATCTTGCCGTTCAGTAAAATCTATTAAATACATTTGCAAATATGTAACCAAAGGGAGTGATATGGCTGTGATTGGTATTAATGCAGAGAATTCCAATGACGAAGTTACCCAATACCAAATGGGTCGCTATGTTAGTAGTAATGAAGCAGTTTGTCGAATATTTTCTTTTCCTATTCATGAGAGACACCCTACTGTTGTTCATTTAGCTGTGCATTTAGAAAATGGACAAAGAGTATATTTTACAGCACAGAACGCAGTACAAAGAGCTGTACAGACACCATCTATTACATTAACCAGTTTTTTTTTGACATGCCAAAACGATGCTTTTGCTCAAACATTGTTATATTCTGAAATGCCAAAATATTATACTTGGATTCAATCCTTAAGGAGATTTATACCACGGAATCAAGGAAAACCAGTTTCAGGATACCCAGATGTATATTCTACCGATGCGATTGGTCGAATTTATTCAGTACATCAAAGCAATGATGAAAGTTTTTATTCACGACTGCTATTAGCGAATGTACGTGGCCCAACATCATTCCAACATGTACGAACTGTTGATGGTGATTTGTGTGGATCATACAAAACAGCTTGCCAACGTTTGCGATTGCTAGAAAAATGCTCATTGGGATCAAACTCTCAATGATGCTGTAATATCATCACAAGCTCATCAAATACGACCATTGTTTTCTATAATCATATCTACATGCTTCCCATCAAACCCAAAGGATTTGTGGATCAAGTACAAAGATAATATGTGTGATGATATTTTATATCAAATACGGATTAGAAGGGGAAATCCAAATATACAAATAAGCGAAGAAATTTACAATGAAGTATTGATTTCAATTGAGGACATGTGCTTGATGATGTCAAACAAACTATTATTTCAATTAGGCCTGGCCGCGTCCAATGCATGATGCTTTTAACCAAGAGTTGCACCGAGAAAAACTGTATGGTCTCAATACTTTGAAAGAATTAATTCAAACAAATCTTCCACTATTGAATGAACAACAGATTTATGTATTTGATACACTTATAATATATGTATTTGATACACTTATAATATTGTAATAAATGATAAAATATATTACTAATTAATTAATAATTTATTTCTTAGATGCACCTGGTGGTACAGGATTTTTTTTTTTCAATTATAACCCATTTGGTGGTGCAATGATTTTATTAGCAGGATATTTTCGTCAAATATTGCCAGTGATTCTACGATCAACGCCAGCTGATGAACTTAATGCATATTTAAAGTCCTCCAATTTATGGAAGCATGTGAAGGTATTACATTTAAGCAAGAATATGCGTGTCAAGTTGCAAAATGACCAATCGTGAGACATATTCTCTAAACAACTCATTGACATTGGTAATGGCAAATTTCCTATACACACCTTGACTGGTTGCATTAACTTTCCTCAAAGTTTTTGTCAGTTAACTAGATCAAAAGATGAACTTATTCAAAAGGTGTTTCCAGATGTTGCTCAAAATTACAGAAACCATGATTGGTTGAGTGAAAGGGCTATATTGGCTGCAAAAAACATAGATGTAAATGAATTAAATTTCAAAATTCAAGAACAAATTACAGGCAAATTGAGGATATATCAGTTGATTCGGCTACAAACCAAGATGATGTCGTCAACTATCCGCCTGAATTTTTAAATTCGCTGGATTTACCAGGATTGCCACCTCACAATCTTCAATTAAACCTTTAATTATCGTTAGTTATAATGTTGAGAAATATCAATCAATCACGTCTTTGCAACGGCACACGGTTAGCGATAAAAAAATTATTGAACAACGTGATAGAAGCAACTATACTGAAAGGAAAGTATAAAGGAGAAGACGTGTTTCCAGTGCGGCTTGCTTTTGCTATGACCATAAATAAATCCCAGGGGTCAATTGTATGTTGCCTGTTCCCAAAACCATCAGATTTGTTTGTATTCACCAGATAATCAAACAAAAAACATTGTGTATCATAAAGCACTACCATAAAAATAAAATATTTTTTTGTTATTAATACGATTACTGAAAAATACTTATATACGTTTTATTTCATCTTATTAAAATGATAAAGTAACATATTAAAAAAAGGATAATTTTACGATTAATTTATCATATTATTTAAAATATTAAATTATAAAAAAGATCCACCAGAAATCTTAATATGTATAAATCACGTGTCACGTTGTTTGTCCGCGATGGACTCCTAAACTACTTAACCGATTTTAATAAATTTACACACCACGTACAGTTTGACCTAACTTAAAAGATATATAATATTTTTCAACTCAATTCATAGTCGCAATATTATTTTATTTGTTTATTATTTTGCAGTTAGCTCCTAACAATTCTAAAATAATTACGAATGATGTATCTACCCTACCTACCTCATTCGTAAGTTTAGTGTTCCAAGTTATTTACTAATAACTTTGTAATTTACAAATAGTGTTATAAATTTGGATTAAATTTAAAAAATAATTTTGTTTCTATTTTTGCTTAATATCGACTGTAAGAAAACATTATGATTTTCATGACAGAAGTACTCTGAACGTTACCCCTTAAATAGTTTACTACAGTGTAATATATCAAAAACAATAGTCACAGCAACGCGTGACCGGGTCTGCTAGTATATATATATATATATATGTATATACTATACTTAGCCTTAATACAAATATTGTTACAAAGAAAAAACATTTTTTTTGTACGTAACTTTTATTACCATTATAGTGTGTTAGTATAATAATGTAACATAAAACCATTAAAATATTTTCAAAGAGATCTCCGTTCGCTGCAGTACAGTCCTTCAACTTTGAGACAGTTATCAATAACAGAACGCATTCGTTCTATGGAAAAACTCTTTACTGCCAATCGAATAGATTGTGTCAGGTACTCTAAATGATCAGTCGCTCCTTCATAGCTGACACCTCACCAAACCATCACTGAAGTTGGATAATGGATAATGAAGTTGCATTATCCAACAACTTTATTCATTAACTGTTGACTTATGGGGAAAGCCCTAAAGGCTTTCAACATAAGTACGGTCATTGTGTTTGTCAAAATATTGTTCAATTGTAAACATTTTCACATCCGCAAACCAAATTTTCTGTGACCTCGCTTTGCGTACCGCTTGAGTAGTTATTTCGATTTTACCACCCCATTCATTTTTAAATTATCAGTTAAGAAATCACCAGTGCGGCGTCTCCGCGTATTGTCTATTGGTTGCAAATCCTAAGTCATCTTTTAAAATAAGCGACATGGTTCAACTCAACAAAAGCAAAATAACTTTTGCTTTAGGACAGGATTTCTTAAAATTCTTTCCTTCACTGCTTTGATCACCTTTTTCGTACGAACACTATATAGACGGCCAAATCGTTTTCTGTCACAAACAGAGAAGGTATCATTGTACCTACTAATAGCCTGGTTCACAAACATTTGTCTAATACCAAGGGCATAGAGGAATTTAAAATTTGTATTTGGCTATGGAGTCTACTTTATACAATGCAATCACAGCGATTCGATTCTCTTTATCACCCTACTCCATTTTAACATCACAAAATATTTTAAAATTTATTCGCGCAAAAATAAGGAAATATCGAACAAAATGACAGATACAAAATTCGACAATATTTCTGTACTAATTTTCGTGTGTGTATGTGTGTGTGTATTTTGACTCAATTAACCGTATATACATTATACAATTAGTATATTGTGACTCTTTATATCGTTTTATGTAAAATGTTACCTTTACTATTGAATTATAGATGGAAAAGAAAATGAACCTGCCCTGTGTACGTCTACCATCGATACACAATTCTAATATAACTGGTAACTGTACGAGCCACTTGTCAGAGCCTTGGTTCTGGTTAGGATACCATTAGCTTTACAGAAGCATGTGTATGTTCAAATTCAATAATTTGAACAAATATGCAAATCATAAACTATTGTGGAGTTGGTGCTTGTGTAACCATAATAAGGGTCATAGTATAATTATTGTTGGATATATTTCAATCAAAACCTTAGAGGAGGTCCAGGTAATTTTTAAAACATTTTTTTTTGCTATATTAGAAATATAATGTAAAGAATAAAAAGATTTGCAGTTCTTAAAAAAATCGGATTGGGTTTTATCAAATTGATTTAAAAGTCTGAGCCACATTCTATAAATAATTTTATAATTTTAAATAACATTACTAAGGTTAAACATGTCTATAAATAACTTGAAATATCATTACAATCAGAATTTTATAAGAATAAAGGAATATTTTAAACCTACTTTTATTATATGACATTTTTAAGCCATTTTTATTTAAATATAAAATAATTTATAAGGATTTACAAGAATATATTTTCATTTTGCTTGTACAGGAACCCAAAAATATAATTTATTAAAGTTTATATTGTGTGCTGCATTTCCGTTCCTCCTTTACTGGAATAGACTCATGAATATATAAAAGATTAAAAAATGTGTTAATTTTTCTATTGCGGACAGAGTTGCAAGAATAACAAAAGAACATATGACATATCCGATAAAAGAAAATCAAGCTAATCAAGTTACCGAGGGAAATGAATGATTATTTGAGTTCGTTGCAGATACCGTCTTTATTCCACAGAGATAAAAGCTACAGCTCATAAATGCTCATAAAATGTTTTAGTTATTCTCTTAACTCTATGTAGTAGCTTGTATTATAACACAACATTGAGAAAAAAAACAGGTGAAAATTTTACAGGAATAAATGTATTTATTTATTTTAATGTTATTTAATAATTCAATACTTAAGTTTTTTTTAATTTTCCGGAATTGTTGAACGCAATGAAGACCTTATTTTATGATTTACATTTTCTTAATTAAAAAAAAATAAAATAACAAGACGCAAGAAAGACGATAATATTTCATGTTATAATATGTACCATGTACATAAGTACGTGTTTTGTTTTTAATATTTTTTTTTCACATGTTAATAGACTAAAATACATAGATCATATGTGAATCACGTTATGTTTTGTTATTTTGTAGATTTCATAAATATTTTATGTTCATTAAATAAAGTATTATTTACCATGCTTTACCCAGCTATGTGAATATTAAAATAAAGTTTATAGAATACAATGTATATACATGGAAGAAGTTCAGTGATCAAAAATAATTATGAAATTTTAATTGTGTAGTGATGTCCTGCCTTATCCAGTTTGAAGTCAAAATATTATAATATTAAAATGCAAGTCCGAAACAGAAGAGCATCTGATAATCTGTTGTTAGATCCAATTCCCTTTTATCCTCTTAATTCAAGAGAAACGCCTTGAAGTTGTATTTGCTCTGATTAGTTTACTCTTTCCAGTCCTATGCAGTTTACACCTACTTTAATCATATTTTGCATAGACTTACAAAGAAGAATTTATAATAACTATCATTCGAGATTACATTGAGATTCTTAAATATATCAAGACAATACTTTGTTGATTAATATAATATAACTAAAACTTAACTTATAACATAAAAGATATATTATTAATCATGGGCGGTATATTACAGCAAAAATGGCTTACATTATTTCATCTGGTCTCATCTCGTCTTGTCTCAAACAAAATATATCATTTATAAAAAAATATATTAATCCTAAAGTAATCCTAAAAAATATATAATTTTTTTATTTTGTATTATTTTATATGTTTTTATTTTAAAATAAAACATATGACAACTCATTTCAATGTCTAATAATTCTTTGAATAATAAAATTGGTAATATTATAAAACATCTAGGACGATTTGTATATACTAAAAGTTAATGCTCAAAGGGAGATCATTCAAGACATATAAATAACATTAACCACGTATATTCGATTGCTATGTAAGAACATAACACTGTTAAAATACATAAAATCTTAATATGGAGAACTAAAATGCAGACATTGTTTACAGTTTTTCTAAGATATACAAATAAAAAAATATTTCTTGATTTTATAGGTGAAAGAAAAGAACCCGGATAACTAAGCTTATAAAATAATAGGTCTATATTACGGATAGTACCGACATTGATCTTCACTATCTATAGTATCAAAAGACACTACACTCAATTACACAAACCTCGTTTGATATACATTATTACATAAAATAAATGTACTGATATGAAAATTAATTAAAGGAAGTCACAAAAAGAATAAGCATCATGAACCAACAAAATCAAAGCTAAAAGTCTATATGTAGACTTAAATTTTAATAATCTTTCTTGGTAAAATATAATGATAATAAATACATTCATTTACTATTTTTTATTTTTCTTCATTATTCATCGATAATACTTCGCTACGAATCTGTCGAATTTATGGTTTCTGTCGTTTGCAATGCCTTGAAATTGTGCTTCAACTACCCTCTGTAATGTTGTTGATGTCTACAATATATTTAGTATAATCTGATATAAATTTTATTGTGTGCTTAATAATATATATTTTTTTGCCCTCAGCTACGAGTATGTTAAGTGATACTTTTGTTGTATAAATATTTTTTTTTTTTATGAATTTAAAATTCTTTGAAAAGTTAAAATTTTTAAACACCTATTTTTATTATAATAACGATATATGTTAATAATTCTACAATTTAGATCTCGATTAAGCTTAATACTTCTTTATTATTTTACGACAATAAATTTTAAATGTATATTTATGTTTTATAGATTTAACATTTATACATACTCCTCTGAAACAAATCAACGATGTCATTAATATTATTTTAGTGGACGAAATGATGCTGCTACAGAAAACCTTTGCTTAAAAGCATAGTCAGATAAGTTTGTAACTCCACCGAAATACACGCGAGATTACTGATAAGCAACATTGCCTATTATTCTCCCATTTACCCAAAAGAACCGTCCATCTTTCAAGGATATTTATTACTGCCTTTTCAGTCTGATTTAGAATCTCGGCTGCTATCTTAATTCGTGAAAATCTTTTTCAACGCTATTTTCAGATTCATGGAACAGAATTGTTCCGTTCAGGAACAAATTTATAATATCTGTGTATCGTAGTGTATTTGAATTTGTAAGTTTGACTTTATACCGATTCAAACGTTGAAACGTTTTAAAATTCCTTGTCGGTTGATGACGTCATAGAAAGAGAAACAGTAATCATACCTTCAGAAACCGACCCTCACTTATATATTATATAATATACTACAAACTATATACTAAAAACTGTAATTTAAATCTACGACGCAGCGCAAGGACTGGCCATGACTTATTTCTTTTCTTGCTGTCTTTTTACTGTCACGCTGTTTTAATTTCCTTTCACAGCTCTTTGAAATGGATTTTCAAGCTACATTGCAATTATCTCTTCAAGCAAATAAGTTTTAAGCGTCCTTATTGACTTTTATATTGTTTTTTGACTAGATTAGTTATTAGATTAAAAATATTTATAATGTTTCAAATACTTGTATTTCTATAACTATAAGATTATTATTTATATCCTAAAAATAGAAATTTTGCTGTGATAATTTCTTATACATTTCTTTGACTTTGGTGTTTTACTATCAGATTAACTACAGCGCAAAAAATTATAACGCGGAGAACAGCACGGAATATTATAATACTATATATAATATACTCATATATTGTAACCTTACCAATTTAGTGTTTGTGTAACCAGTGGGTCGCTTTAAACCAAATATCCATATTAATATTTAAAACTCATTTATTAATACTTAAATTTAAATGAATACAAGATACAATGTAGACACAATTTAGCCTCAGCCTCACTCAGCAGCGGGTCACTTAAGGTAAACAAACAAAATCAAATAATTATATTAAGGAATATCCTTAATATTATTCTTTTAAATTAAATTCTTAGGCACATTAATATTATTGTCTGATCAACATTCAAATTTAAATATTGCGTTACCTTATGGTATGGTCTTTTGATGATCAATTCAGTATAACAAAGAAAAAACTGTTCGATCTTTTTATTGTGTAAACTACCATATAAGTGGAGCTAAATAATGATATAACTTTAAGTTAACCTTTAGAAATAGAGTAGTAATTTTTTATTTGAAACTGCGGATAAAAACTTATAAAATAAAGGAATTAATGTTAATATATTACTTGGATGTGATCGGTCTGCAATGTCACTGTCTTTATTTGATAAACTTAAAACAAATAATTTTTTATCATCATTTGGCATTCAGATATTTGTTGAGATGCAAATTATATTTGAATTTCTTTACTCTTACTTTTTTATCAATTAAAGTTTAGAAGAAAAAATAATATTTAACGCTAGTAACTTTTAATATAATAGTCTGAAGATATATTTTTTTAACTTAAATGAGCTTTTTAAGATAATTTTACGTAGTAAGCCGATCATCATAAAATTTTGAAGACGTATTGTAATCAAGGTGAGCAATCTCGAAATAGGTCGTTTCATTATATAGATTCAAATACTGTTATATCTAAAATTATAAATGTAATTTTTCAACCATAATTAATTTTAAATGTATTTTTACAATAGAATTAAACTGTCCGTGAAAAAGTATATTTACAATAATCAAGTTACGAAGGAGAATGATTTTTCATCTGCGTCCACACAGGCACCACATAATTGATATGTACGAGTGAAATGTGCATCGCGTTTCCGCTTCTACCCTGCTATAATAAAGGCTATACTCTGTAAAAACATTGATGCATCTCATAACATGTATTGGCTCGTGCTTCAACATAATAGTTTTAACATGTAGATGCCAATAAAAAGTTATATGCAGAAACTTTGCATAATAAACGTAAACAATAATATTACTTTATTGTTTATTATTTAAACAATTTGCAATTTCCCTGAAGAATTTGAATGTGTTTAGGTAACTTATACTTCACTTTTTCCAACCGATAAAAGATGTTATTATGTTGAAGGTACATATTAATTTGAGCTCAAGCGTTTGAAAGGTTTGTAAAATACATTTCTTAAGCCAGGCTTTTCTCTTCAGTTTGATGAAAATCTATTGTATTGTACATTTAAAGTGTAGCGTAAACCAATATTTTTGTTTGAAAATAATTCTTGAAAACATCCTATCCTATATTGTTCCTGGCAATAATTCGACTCAATAATAATTTACAAAACTGTTAAATAAATTTCCCGTGATTTTTGAACAAAAAACAGATAACTCGGCAACTAGACCAATACTTTCAAACAATTGTTTTGAATTTTGTGTGATGTACTGACAACGAGGTCTGCCTCGTTTTATTTAAAAAATTACTGAATTTTTTAAATAAATATTTAAGATACAGATTTTTTCTGGTAACAATTGTACTCCATGTAGAAATAGATTCTACTAGGATAACATTTCAAACAAATTTATTTATTCTTAAAACAAATGTTATATTATTATAATATTAGCCTCTGAAGAAGTAAGCACTTGCGTAAGAAGTAAGCACTTTTCTTTGAAGTTCAACATATAATCGTTTAAATATTTTCAACCTTTATAAAAGATCAATGATAGGGTTTATACATGGAATCCAACATGGCTACTCCGTCACTAATCCTCCCCGGGTCTAATAATGAATTAGACTCATTAATTTCCTACTTTAGATCTAAGTACAGATTAAAGTTACACATTATTCAAAACTATTTTTCGATAATAAAATAAATTATGATATGGTACTTCCACATAAATATGTTGCGATTGTTAAATTAAAATTCACAAATTGGTTTTCAAAAGTGATCCTTTTGTCAGAAGTTTTGATTACCATTACAGGTCAGCCTTGGATGTTCGGAAATATTTATAACAATTATTGACTTTAAAAAATAACGCCATTCTTTCACTAGTCTTAAAACATTAGCTTATTTTCATACGGTACTTTTTTTAGAGGTTTGTTAACGTTTTACTGTTTCTTGAAATAATATCTTATCATATGAGATTTGTTACAAATACAATTACTTTATAATAAAATATATCAGTCATCAATTTTACTATTAGACCTAATAATTACTCCGCAAATCTCAAGTCTTATAGTGTCCTTATATTATTTTCTTGTAAAAGCCGCTTCTTCCTCATCTTATGTAATAACTGCACTAATATAATGCTCTTGACACTGACAAATGAAAATCTAATTAGTTATTATTTAATTCTTTAGTGGTTTTTTCATTCATTATTTAATTATATTCAAGTTTATATCTTGAAGGTTCAGAAGAAACTGAAATCATGTTATTGGAAAATAAATTAAACAAACAAAGTACAATTCTTGTAATAGATATGCCACAAATTCCGAGATCCGGATCGAATAAGCGTCCGATATTATCCAATGAGAGATTCAATAGTGTTGAAACCATTTAACCGAAGAGTCACTTTGAAATTCTATTACCTTTGATTATATTTAGGTAGTTACTATGTTAGTAGCCATTTTTTTAAATAAGAAAATTATTGTTAGAAACTAAATAAAATTTTTATTTTATGTTATTTTGCTATTCGTTTAGACCTTATTCATAGTCATAGTTCCTTTTTTAATTTATACTAAATAGTAAACTATAATAAAATACCTGAGATTATTAAACAACTTGTCTCGATTTTTTGTGGACGTGTTTAAAGTAAAATTAAAAGACTTAATAAATACTACAAAAAATCTGATACCATCTTTTATGTTTGAAGTTTTCTTAACTTTCTTAAAATTTCTGAAGAATAAAAGCAATTCTGAGAAATACTTAACAAATACATTGCTTTCGCATTTACTTAGAAGTTCCAATGACTCGAAACATTTCATTAAGGTATCAATTAAAGAAGTTATGAAAAGTTCATTAATAGTTAGTTGAATGTTATTGTCAAATGTTACATTTTCTAACAACTTTTGTATATTCGCTCCTCCAGTTTTAAAGAAACAACAAACAATTCAGCACTAAGAGTTCATTGGCATGTATACTACAATTATATATAATAATGTTCATATGTAGATATAAGATAAGACAGACAGACGTGGAAAATATTTGCTGCTAAAAGTTGTGATAAAACATCTTGACTGCAGGAAAAATCATTGTACTAATTTCACCTTGGCAATTGGTATATAAAAGATTTTGCTGCGAAAGTTAGAGTATGACACATATATTACTAAGATCTGTTTTAATATTTGAATTATGTTAAGAGCTTATAAGGTGCATGAAGCACTTCAATCTATCGGAATCTTCTTTTAAAATCGTATAGAAAATGTATATTATTCTTTATAAATATAGCAATTTTAGTATTATTAACATGAATGATATTATTAGTTTTATTGTTATCGATATCGATATCGATTAGAATATTTATAGTCCAGAAATGAAATAATTTCTGTATAGGATTTAATTATAAACTTTTATTTAATCCTTTATTGATTCAACCAGTCTTGAACAAGCGATTCATATTGATGATTTCTGTGATACATAGATATTAACAGACAGGGTTTAAGAAGAAAAAAATAAAACCAGAGTGACCTAATTGAAAATTCCATACAATAACCTTTAAAATATCCCGGTAATCTTTTCGATGAAAGTAATAAGAAAACTCATATGGAAGACGAAGCAAGATGGCGAACTAATTGGCATCAGAGGTATGAAAACAAACTATTTAATTAAAAATAAATTATTTGTAGAATGAAAGATAATCATTACAAAAAGGCACGAATAATTTGTCTGATTGTTTTTTGACCAATATTGTCGGAAAAAAAATATTGGAATATTGACTTTAAAATAATGTTGAAGGTATGTTTTACGAAAATGTGTTTTTAAATAAGACAATTGCTGAACAAACCATTCACAGGTTTCAGGAATATATTTTAAAAGTATTTTGAGTGAATTAATTGTAATACAAATTACTATAATATTTTTAGTTATTTAACCTTTAAACTATTGAATTTTAATAGACGAGAACTGTTGATATCTGTCCGGTGTTCGTTTAACTTCGATACTCAATTCTGGTTTAAACGGCAACTCTACAGACGCTCATTCGTATTCTGTTTGAAATTGTCAAAGCCTTATTTGTGGTTTTGATAATGTTGGCTTTTTTTTATGGTAGCATATAGATTGGATCTGAACAAATATGTAAACTATAAGTAACCATGAATAAAAAAAGATTCAATATTTATAGAAGTTTACATAACAATATTTTTGGGATTTGATAAAACAAATAATAATGCCTGTATTTTATTTTAAATATTATGTCTAATCTATCACATATTAAGCTAAAAAGAAGTTGAATATATATTTATTAGTTATAAATGCCAAATAATATTACGAAGAGGAGAATAAAAATAAAATAATTTTAACACTAAATGTCTCAGATGTAGTAAATGGCGGATTGAAAACATTCTTCGCACAAATAACTGCACGGTACAAACCATTATGTGAATTCCTTGTTGTTACTTAAAAGATTTATCTGTAAAACAATACCACCTATAAGTACTGTTTTTACATTTTGTATAAAACATTCAAAACATTTGTTTTGTCCGTATCATTTGATGCAGAACATTGAAATAAAATAATTATAGTTTATTTTAATAATAGTAATAATGTAATAATAATACTAATGTATTTAAGTGTACTAACCATAAAGGAGTTTATACAAGCTGTTGTGAAAAATGATTTTATACTCATGATAATTTTGGTATTATATTGTATTTTATTCTTATTTTATATTTTTAAATTTGTTTTAAAGCGTAAAAGAAATTTAAATCTCTGCTGCTGCTTTGCATCAGCAGTTAAAAAAAAAAGCTAATATTAAACGAACCTAGTTAAGCAAGTTAAGTTAAGCTTGTTAGTCGCTTTTATGAGTAAAGTCTGGAATTTTTTTGTAAAAGTAACATGAAATAAGTAACAAGTAAAACAAAAAAAGGCGTCTACTCCTAACTACAAGGCCGGCAACACTCTTGTAAATCCTCGGATGTTGCAAGAGTTCATGGGCGGCGGTGATCACAAGTCACCTGTGACCCGCCAGCTCGTTTGCCCTCCTCTTCCATCAAAAAAAAAAAAAAATGAACATTTAAACACTCTCTTATGATCACAACTTAAATAACGTAAAAGGTAAAAAATAATCAGTATGTCAGCGCGTCTGACACTGCTGGCAAAAGGTAGATAGATTATAATTGTTATATATTTTTACAACTGAGTTTTCACTCTTTTCTCAAGAATAGTTGTATATAACATTGAGTTTATATTATATATAATATTATATTGAGTGTAATTTAATTAACTAACCTACAGAAATATAAAGTATATATCAAGTTATAGTTTGTTGTTGTATTAAGGAAACTTAATATTTTCGATATAAATAGTGCTAATCAAGTTAACAAGGAGAATGAATTTTCATTTGCGTTCCGCACAGGAAACCGAAACACTGATTTATCTGAGTGAATAATGTGCATCCCATTTCCGCCTTTTCTCCACTATAATAAAGGACCCATTTATTGCATCTATAAGCCATTCCAGACAATGTTGAAAATCTAGAAACATTAATGCATCTCCTAACTTTATAATAAGCGTATGAACAAAACAGTTATAAAGTTAGATAAGATTAAAACGGAAGTGAAGTGTAAATTGACAGTAATAAATAAATGTATTTATTTTTATGATATTCTATCGTTTTTTAATAAATAAATGTGCAATTAACGTGGGTGACTTAAGTTTTATTATTAAATATTTTTACAAGTGTACAGTGTTATTTAACGCGGTACATATTAATTTGAACGCTGAAGTGTTTGAAAGGCTTGTGAAAAATTTTTTCAAATGTGTGTGGTTCGTGGATTACGGGTAATTAATTTGAATGTATAAGTTTGTGTTAAAATAAAAAAATATTTGTTTATAATTTTTAGTACTGACTGTTTAAATAAAAAATGCACATTAATGTTTTTTATTTCCAATCCTTTATCTCGTCTCGTTTCGTCTCCTCTCATGTCATCTCATCTCGTTGCACTTTAATTCATACTTTAAGTCTATAAAGATAGCACTCACTAATGAAAACATAACTTAACTGTTTATAAAGGTTATATGAAGCAAGGAACTTCACTGTTTGCGAACAATATATTACTGAAGTTTCATTACAAATTAGATTGAAACGCACACAGAACAAGTTTCAAAATCATTTACCTAAAGCAAACAAACAAAACTTATTTTATATTATTATACTAGCAGTGCCCATGACTTTGTTCATAGTCTAGGATAAAATAAAAGTAGCCTAGGTTACTCTTCATAACATCAGCTATCCGGCAGTGAAAGTCCAAACAAACAGACAGACAAACGGATAGAGAGAATAATAATATTAATTGGAATTACAAACAGACACTTCAATATTATTTATATGTAAAGATATATGCAGAATCCATAGACCAATGGAATGTAAGTAATATGTACGTATATATTAAATATAAGTATAGTATGGATGTCATTTTGAAATATTTCCTATATTTTGTATTTTCTCATATCGTTCATGAAAATAGAACCTATTTAATATACAAGAGACTTCACCGTGTCTTTGTGCTGTCTGAATATTTAATGCAACACTCTCGAATTACAAATAGTTTTTCCTGTAATATTTGATATTTGTTGGGAGCAAATTTAATTATATTCTATTTAGCCTATTCCTTTGCATTTTATTATTTAATTTTATCTTTCATTGTATTTTTATATTAATATACATAATTATGGTAGTATACATTAACTTTTGATTTTATTGTATTTTATTAAATTTAAATGTTAAATTAGTTTGAATGTACATGTTTTTTTGTTTTTAAATATGTCAGACGTTGAATCTTCTTATTTAGATTTGAATAATAATAAATAAAATGAAATCTCTTTTGAAAATGGATACAACACAAATTAATTAAATCTCGGTAAAGCTTATAGAACATTAAGTAGATTTATACATTTACTTTCCGCAAAGCTAACATTGCTCCGAGTTAGCAATTCACGGTATGAAATATTTATCACATAGCAACTGAACACATGTATTTGCAAGAGCATGTGTACCGTAGTTTAAAATTTTATATTTCTAGTGATTTTATGGAAACTTTTTCCGTTTTAATATAATACAGTTTTCTTAACTTAGTATTGAAACTTTAACTAGTCACTTTTTATGAGAAATGTATATTTTTGCATGAATTATAATAATGATATTATTTAATATAGGTAATTGAGCTTTTTTGTTTACTTTAAGTGATCCACCCCTGAGTCTAACATATTATCTATTGTATTCACTTATATTGAATTATTAATAAACTGAGTCTTGAATATTAACTTGGTTATTTGATTTAAAGCTACCTACTGGTTACACACACTGCACTGGGAAGGTTACACTAGGTAACAATTTCATGATTAGAATCATATTTTTATATAGTGATTTTTTTCCAATAATTAAGATCTCCAGTGCTCTTCATTAGTTTTAAAGAATCTTGAGACTTTAATAAAATTTCGACATATAATTAATTTTGCAGAAATCAATCATAAAAGTGATTTATTCTCTCGCACTCTTAATAATACATATGTAAATAATTTCATTTTATAACATTGTTATTATAAGCTTCAGGTTATTGTGTTTAAGTAAATTATATTTTTGAATAAACTAATTAAAATATGAATTATTCATATAAGTAATATTCTATATGATTCATATTTTTTTAATCGCGTATCTTAAATAACTTTCAAATATCGGAGAAGATATATAATAATAATATAATTTTACAATAGGAAAGATACTTCCAAGATCAATATCCAATATACTTTATAATCAATTTATATTAACAGACGGAGCTAACAGTTGAATACATAGTGTATTTTAATTTTTAATAGGGCTTGATGTTTACTTTTATTTAACTTTAACTTTAAACTTAACAAACATAACGGCAAATGTTATTAATTCAGACATATTACATTTTTTGGTTGAAAATATTCAAACTCAAAGTATATAAATACTTAAACACTAAAGTTAAATACAAAACTTCTCTCAGAATCTCAACCTACAGCGAAAGTTTTAAATATTAATTTAATATTTCCATATAACTGTGAATAATAATATTATAACTCTAATACTTATTTCATGTAAGCATTTAGCTCTTTGTTGTGAATTAGTTTATAAGATTAAAGACTATAAAATAAACGGTTGGTTAATTTCGTTTCTTAAGTTTTTTAATTGTAATTTCTTTTTTTTTTTTGGTTTTTAATTTTAGGTTTTTAATGATCATTCCACTCCAAGGAGGCGAAATATTATGGATAAAATGGTAATTTCTTTTTGATATTCAGGATGGTAAGTTACAACAATAATTGAATATTCCAAACTGAAATACAAAGTTTATGAGTAAAAACAAGAAAAAAGACTCGTTAGGTATCATACAAATAAAATATATTTGAAACTAATAATCTTAATACATGTGTGTAGTACGAAGTTAATAAAACATATTACTTTGAAATCGTATATAAAATATTCATAAAATATCTCAACCTAATACGGTAAAGTGTGAATGTTGTATTACATTGATCTATTGAAACACAAAGATGTACAAAAGCTAAATGTTCTGAGCTTAACTTTATTTCGCGAATACATATTTATAGTTTAAACAGTAACTTTAGGTTACTTTAATTTTATTTGGTTTTAAATTTATACTATTGATATTTCATATATCATGAACACATAATAATTAAGTATATTTTAATAAACATTATCAAACTATTTATTTTGTTTTGTGTCATTAGTTGTCATTTGGAGAAGTGCACCGGTAACTTTTTTTTATATAGAATGGCGTCACAAGTGAATGCAGCGTTTTTATACTTTGAAAGTCATTCCGTTTGTTTTATAATATACATATACATTATAACGTATAAATAATCAAAAATATTTTCACAGTATTTTATAGATAATTTACTACGTTATTACATATAATCTTAGTTTAATGTGTAGTTTTTTTTTTTAATTAAAAAAAAATATATACACAAATTGTTAGGTAATATGACTGACATTGACAATTAACTAGTGGAGAAACGTCGTTTCATAACTTCTTTAATTGCTGTTTCCATGAAGTTTTCTTGAGTCATTAGAAAGTTCTAAGTACGGGTGAAAGATTTTTGTTTTCTAAAGAATTTCTTAGAATTGTTCTTTTTCTTCAGAAAATGTGTTTAGTTTAGAAGTTTAGAATATTAGAGTTGATATTGGTTTTCTTTTGATATTTGAGAAGTCTTTTAATTAAACTTTTAACGACTTAGTTGTCATCAAAATACTGGTGATAGTTGTTGTGAACCGAGTACACATCGGCCAATAAAGTAAATAAATATTCTACATTCTATAAGTACTGACATTAATAAAGAGTAAAAATCTTTAGTGTCCTTAATATTAAAGATAAATAGAAATTTTAAAGTTTCTTTTAAATGGTTTCAATACGATTGGATTTCTCATTACATAATGTAGTACTCTAATTCATTCCGGATCTCAGAACGCAATTGCAAGAACTGCACATTAGTTGGTTGGTTTAATTTATTTTCTAATAAGCCTGCATTACTATGTATAACCATTTCAAAATATAGTTCAAAAACATTTAAATCATTCAATAAATTGGAATGAAATCGGTAGTAAATAAAAAAAATATATATAAAAAACCACTGACTAGGTTTTTTGTTACAATAAAAAGTTTTCCATTACATTAACAATTTATTAGTGCTGTTATTTCATGAAATGAGCAAAGAACGGTTTTTTATTTAAATATTGGAATACCATAATTATTTAATTTCCCTATTTTATAAATTTGGAAGCGTATTTTTTAAGTTATTTACATTACACCGCATATAAATAAATAAATTTGCACTGCACTGATGCTGTCTAAGTAAGCATTCATGTTTCCTATTTTGATGAATGTTGTTAGAACTTACTTCATATTAAGTATTGTTTATTAAGATACAAATATAAGAGTGAAACTTTAAACTTTGTTAGGGTCAAAAGGTCTGAAGGTTATAAAGTTTTTGAGTAAAGTTGTAGGATGTTTTATATTAATTATATTAAAATTAATGAATGAATATGCCCTTAGAATGATTTGCAAAATTCCTAAGCGAGAATTTTTGCCAGTACGAATTAGTAACTTTTAACTTGAAATTCCATAACATTTTCCTTAATATTTAAAAAGTTACTGACTATCTAAAATCTCTGCTGTGTAATACAATTTTAATGTGGAGATACAATTAATTAATTAATGTGGAGATACAATTTTAAGATCCATATTATAATTTCTTGTTCAAGTTAAGCTGGCAGCAGTTGTTGGCACAAGACCAAAGACCAAATACTGAAAATGCATCCCAAATTAATAGTACTGATAATTATTTCGTTTGTTCTTGCTTAATCTAAGTAACAATTTAATCTGGGTTGAAAACTTAAGATTTTGAATTTTATAATTATAACCATTATTATAAATATTATAGTTTAATTTAATCAAGGTATTCATAATTAGTAGACATCAATAGATTGTAACACTTTGCATATAATTTATGATGTATTACAACTTGTGCCGTTTTAGTGACAGAAAATAACATAACACGATGTGGACAACTTTTTAATTGTACGAGTAAGCGGTCAAGTGACAATAGCTTAGTGATATTGGGGTGATTTGAGATGAAAGCAGTACTACATTTTTGGTTTAACTTGTAATTATTGCAATATACAGTTATCAGAAGTAAACCAATCAAATATATAGCCAGTTAGGGCTTAATCTTATTTTGAACTTGGTGCTAGAAGGGCGGCGAGAACAGACGTATGCGTTTTAAGCTTGTTTTATTCTGCTATTTACACATGTTTTTTTATTTTCTTATTTTGTCTTTTTATTTTATGATTGACTTTTTTGTGTTTGTCCTTCTCTTTTTTATTTCTAAATAATTGTCTTTTGACGTTGTTTGTGTCCTTTTAAAGTTTTGTTTATGGAATCTCTGTGGCACCTGTACTATTTCCGTCCACAAGGTCGTTATGCGATGTAAACGTCCCCTCTAGCGGTTTGTTTTGTCTTGCAGTAACATATGCGGAAACGAAATTGATCCGTGTTTTAATCGTTGCTAAATACAATACAGCCCAGGCTAATGCATGTCTGCGGTCCCTCACCTTTGAGGCTGAGGAGGCCAATTTTTTGTAAAATCTAAGTAGTCAGGCTTTTCGCAAAGGGTCAAATTCAAAAAAAGAGGTATTGGGTTTGAAGAAAGTCCTTTCCTTGGAGACGACTCCAATAACCGATCAGGCGTCGATGAACGCAGTGGAAATGCGAACCATGGCCGGGCCTTGTGATACCTCAATCATCGAGATTAGTCAGAAATCAACTAACCTTAAGGGAACGATGATGAAGGGCAGGAATTACTTCAAGTCGGAAAAGAAAGTTCTTGGTTGGTCGAGCCGAGAAGGAAGAGGCGCGCTGCTTATGAATTGACCATCTGCCTGCATAGCGAGGTGGAAGGTTTTAAAGCAGAGATTGAGGCGTGTCGTAGAGAGTTTGCCGAGACTCGCGCATTATTGATTATTATGGCTATCTATAAGTACATGTTTAAATTGATTTTGTGCTCTGTTTAATTTAATGCTGCAATTCCTGGAAAACAAAAAGACAATGGTTTGCGACACAATTAAATTAATTAAAAAAATTACAGTGTCTGATTCATTTAGTAAACAAATTTTAAACTATAAGTGGCTAATTAAATTTAATTAAAACTAAAAGTCTCTGCATTTGTTGAAAACTTTTACTGTATAAACAAAACTTGGGCAGAGGAGATTGTTTGTGTTTTCCAAATCTTTCAAAATTGCAAAATAAAGATAAATATAATTTTGCTTACTTTAAACATCTAACAATTCTCCTTGTAGATCTAAAATAATGATTTGAAGTGATTAATGTTCTTCACTTGAATGTTCCCGAATGGGAGTCAAACCCTTTTGACTGTGGACAAACTTAAATCCATCCAGAATACATAGAACTCTGTAGTTCATTTGTGTATTTGTATTTGTGTCATTTGTGTATATTTAGATTAACAGCTCACAGGAGCTGTTAATCTAAATATACAAAAATGAGAACTAAAACCAATTTATCAATAAGAATACTACAAATTCTAGTTAGAAAATTAGATTTTAACTTTTTATGCAGCGGCCTGAGTTACTATGAAGAAGTTGTTAACTGCGTTCCAGTCTTTCTACTTGGTAGAACGTAGATTCAGTGCCGTTGTGGATCTCATGACAAAAATAAGAAATCGTCTAAAAATTTGTGCCCATATAGAAATTCCAATAAATACTTCTTTAACAATTTTTTATATTGTTGTCCTATGCTCTATAGTAGCTTTTTACTTGAAGGTTCATGGATAAATTTAAAATATAAAACGAAGTTACGCATCAAAAATGTTTGGACACCATTGCATTAAAAAAGCCTAAAGCTCATAAATTCTAAAACCCGTTGTTAGCAATGTACTTTGAAAACTTTAGTGCATCTCCTAACTTTATGTAGTGGCTGCAGTTCAGCTCAACAGTTAATAAATAATGTGGATAAGAATAAAAAATTACCTACTTAAAGCCTTTGCAGTTATGGAAGTATTTATTTATTGTTATATTATTTAATAATTTCTTATTTAGACTATTTGTAATTTGTGAAATAGTTTAATTCAATTAAATTAATAATAGAACAATAAAGCTTAAGTTACCTTATTGGGTAGCTTATGCTTTATTATTCCAATGGTATTAAAATATTAAATTTAAATTATACGTAAACAAAAACAACTCAATATTATTTTGTTGACGGTACGTATTAATTTGTGCGCTCAAGTACTTGAAACGCTTGTGAAATAAGTTTTCATAGTCAAAATTTGCTCTTCCGTGTCATGAATTCTTAGTGGTTCTTGGACTACGGGCTGTTAATTACGGGAAATTGGAAGTATGTCGTTAATTCGGATAGACATTGCACAGCCTAAATTTATTTATTTATTTATTTATATTTTTTCCACTTTGAATCATTATCAGTGATCACTTGTGTACGTCAAAATGGAAGTGTCAGGAGGGCTTATTTCGATACCAGATTTATCGTAATAAGCCCTTCTGTAAAAGCACTTTCCAACTTAATGTTAAAGCTATAAGGGTTCCAAACGCGTCCTGGTCTGAGAAGTACCACACAACAAGCTCAGCCGGATATTTTTTTTTATATTGTGATCACTGTTTCACAAATGTCAATCTTTAAAGCTATTTTGGAACAACTAGAACCGTCGCAATAAAATAAAAAAAAATAAAAAAATAATAATAATAGCAATTATTTTTTGATAATAATAATAAAAAATAAAAATCGGCCTGCTACACGGATAAGCACGGACTGTTATGACTGGAAAAGAGAAATATATTATAAAATAAACAATCTTTATATTTCCAATACTAAGCGCACTTCTCATATTTTTCATTATTAAATTGTACCCGTGCAAAAGCTGGGGTGGGCTAGATGTAAATAAAAATATTTTTTTGATACCAGCTCTTATCGAAGTAGTGTAGTGAATGGAATAAAATAGCTTTAGTGCGTACGAATTATTAATTATATATTTATATATTTTCAAGTTCTGCTCAATCAGTTATATATCTATATTTTCTCTAACTACTTACTAAGACTAATTCATGAATTCTGGAATGCGTTAAAATGAATATTGTGAAAGCATTATGGCATTTACTTTATGCAAGTAGTTTATAAAATTAGTACATAAATAAAAATATTTTGAATAATAAATGTGATTTTGTATTTTAGGTTGTCGATAATTAATATTTTTTATAAATCTTCTTTCAATTATTGTGTTGTGAATAGATAAGTTGTTGACCTGTCCGGCGTTTGTTTTACTTCGATACGCAATTTTGGTATAAGCAGCAACTCTACAGAGGCTATTTCGTATTCCCTTTGGTATTATCAAAGCCTTGTTTGTGGTTTGAATGCTGTTGTCTCTTGTTATGGAAGCAAAGAGATTGAATCTGAACAAATGTAAACCACACAATATCATGGAAGTGGTTCTTGTGTTACTGAAATAAACTTCGAAGTATATATTTTAAAATGTTTAAATAATAGAGCTAGCAATGCTTCGGATCATTTTTAAAACCTTTTTTTTATATTAATTAATAAAACCCCCATTCGACTTACACAAACTAAATTACAAAATCCTTCATATCCGTTTATAAATTAATTTATATATTTTACAACTTTAACCAAGCTTAACATTGCTTAACATTGCTTAACATGCCGATAAACAGTTTAAAACATCAGTTTATAAAAATATTATCTTTATTGATGTTAAAATAACATTCTAATTATTAAATAACGTAATTAATATTGACCAAATTGAATATCAAAATACACAATATACACAAATAATTCTGTTAACCACACACTGTAAGGGTTTGAACAAACTTCTTAGATATTGTTAGTTCTCAATATCCCTCCTTCTGCCCTTACAATATTTACAATACGTAAAATAAATTAATTTGTGAACATATCCAATATTTTATATTTATGAATCGAAATTTATCAGAAATGACTAGCTTGGTTCGCGTCCCTGCCTGTTAAGTTAGTGTAAATGATAATACAGCATTGTAACATCGGATCCAGTTTATTCGTTATTATTTTAGGAGTACTATTTATTAAATAACTCCAGTAGATATCGCTAATATATTCAAACGATAATATTTTTTTCGTCATAATTCACAAATATTAAAATTTTGGACTAAGACATTACTTTTTAATTTCATATACAGTTAATTTTTATAAATATCTTATTTAAATGCCAAATAAAAACTAGTACCACAAATACCACCAAATAGATCAGAATATATTAAATGTAGGAATAGTTTGTGCAAAACATTTTTCGTGCAAATACGAGAAAAAATAATTATGAAAACATGAATGCTTATGGCTGCCTAAGGAAAAACTTTGAAGTTCTGTTTTTTCTGTCTGCGCTGAAATGACATGAGGAAAAGAAAAGTAACCATTCTATGCTAATGGTACTGAATTTTGAAATCAAAGAAATTCTACATATTTTCGGACAATGTTAACAATTATTACGTACCGACTGATATACATTATATATTTTAAATATAATAGTAATTTAGAGTATTTACTAGCTGTTTGTTATATCTTTATAAGCGTGGTGGTTTTCGTATTTTAAAATGTTTATTTTATGTTATATTATTTTATAGAAAGTTATTTTCAGTTAATATTTACTAAACGTCTGTTTCCCTCATTCTATTTCATCTCACTGGGCTTATAGAGTTATATAGAGTATTAAGCTTAGTATTTTTAGTGTCGTCACAAATAATAATGTAAAAAATGTAATTTAAATTTTCGAAGTTATGCAAGAAGTTGCCACGACGTATTTTTGTCTTTTTTATCCTACACTGTTTTAATTTCCTTTCACAGCTCTTTGAAATGGATTTTTAAGCTACATTGCAATTTTCTCCTCAATGTAATAATGTTTTAAGCCTTATTATATTGTATTTCAGCGAATAGAATAAATTGTAATCAATAATAATATAAATGAAATTAATGATATAATTTTATTTAAACTTTATTTGGAAATATATTATATTAAATTACTAATTATTAGTAACATTATATAAATAGTGATAGATCATTTGTATATTAGAAATATATAATAATTATATAGGATAGAATAATTATCCTGCACTGATAATGTCTTTTCCCATTTTCGGTTTTTGTTCGGTTTTAAGAAGAATTTAAATTCCTACTAACCTATGAAACTTTCATAGATATTAAAACTCAGCCGTCGTGTGAACAATAATTTAGTAACTAGTCCATTACGATCAAATGAATGATTTTCAAACGCGTACAAGATAAACAATAATTTTTGTAATAATTTTTTTATGATAATTTATGTATATGTTTATAATAGTAATAAAAATACTAATACTAATTAGTTTATACTAATAACATCGATATCATTTTAAAATAGTTATATTTCTTGTGACTTAAAAACTCGTTACTTATTCAGAAGAATAGAAGCCATTTAATATTACAAGAGACCTGACCATGTAACTTGTATTTGTAGCATTAAAATATTTAATGTAATACTATTGAATTCAAAATGTTTTTTCCTGTAACATTTACTATTTGCTGGGAATAAATTTGGTCGAATTCAATTTCGTTCTATTTACTACAGTCTATTAAGTTATTTTTTCTGGTAAGAAGATAAAATTAATTTCGATTGTAACATATTTCAAGTTATACTATTATTATATTATAGGATTTTCGAAAGAGACCCATGTTCGAGTTTTTAAGTTTTAAATTTTTCATTCATTTCTTAAAAATATTAACAAATTAATAATTTTCAGGAAATCAGATTGCTTATTAGATGTTTTTTTTTTTCAATCAAAAAATCTTGGAAAATTTTATAACAAACCAAATTATTTGAATCACCGGAATGAATATAAAAAATAAGTAGATTTATACATTTATTTGACGGCAAAGCAAACATTGCTCCGTGTTAGCAATTCATGGTATGAAATATTTATAGAAATTGTAACTGGACGTATTATGTGTATACAGGTACATACCGGAGTTTTTATTTTATATTTCTAGTGACATTTGGGTACGTTTGTTCGTTAAATATTACAGGGTTACTGTTCTTAAATTCTTTTTGTATTTTTGAGATACCGTTTTAAGTAAGAAATAATTTATATATCAAGAATAAAAAAATCTTATACTTATAAACTTATCCATTGTGGTATATACTCTAAAATAATAAATTCGATAAAGTATTCGAAATAAATATTAATTAAATATCTATTCAATACAATATAAAATCCCGTAAATGGAAAATTAGGAATTATTTTATTACACATTAATATTAATAGTATATCCATGTGATCGGATAAGCTATGTATAATATAGTTGAATATATGTTATATAGAGTTTTGATTAATTTCGTGCCGATAGAAACGAAATGTAACTTGAACGTACCAAGGTTGTTTTCATAGATTAGTTTTGTTTAGATTTAAAAAAATATTTGTTTACATATAAGGAATAACTTTTCAAAACAGATCGATACTTTAATTTGAATTATTTTATTTTAGAAATCTGAGTAAGCATGTTTTATTTTAATATTGTAACAAATTTGAAGACAAGATGATGATTAAATATCTAAAAACTTATTTTAGTAACCATCTAAATCATTATCAAGAGTCAAACTCAACAAAATTAAGTCAAATACTTTACTTCGATATAGTAACTTTCATTATATTGATTTGAAGACCTTGATGTGGGTAGTTAATAAATTACATGGTCGTATTCATTAGCTCGACCGCAGTAGTCATTCCCTATTTAATGTAGATCAGGATGAGGTTGGAATTATAGTTGGATTTGTCCGCTGGGGCTGAAATTCGGGCATCAATTCCAGTCCCTTACCTTTTCTGTGACCTATTCTCCTTTGTATATTTCTGTTTATTAAGGATCATAGTCTAAAAGTCCTGTTAATTTGCGAAAAAAACAAATAATTTCAAATAATGAAATTTACAATAACTAAAACACTGAAAATAACGAAAACTAAATAACAAAAAAGATATATATAGTAGTAATTCGACACGATCGTATATGGTGCCATTGACATTGAGTTACATACAAACAAACGAAAAATATAGATGATCTAACTAATAATAATACTAGTCAAGAGTGGCAGTGTGATGTCAAAAACCAGATGATGAGTGTAAAAATATATTTTCAAACCCGACTTATTATTACAGAGATGAGAAACTTTCAGCTTATTTATATTAATACGTGTTAGTTATCATAAAGTGTGTTATGTAAAGAGTTGCGCAATATTAAAAGCTCTTATAATAATAGACAAGATGTTTTAAACTTATTTTTAGTGTCTCTTAAACTTTTACACTTTCTACATTACTGGAAAAGTAAGAGGATAGTTCAAGTTGTGTTCTGTCGAGAAAAAAATTGTATGTGGTTATCTCATAATATCATGGTTGGTTATCAAAAGAATTAAATTAAATCCAATATTACTCGCTATTTATCTAAAGTTACTTCTATTTGATTTTTTATGTTTAATCTAAGAATTAAGGAAATCAAAAAATGTGAAAAGAATGACTCAAAATGACTTATTACACCACAATTGTTTGTTTTTAAATGCATTGTGTTTATTGATTTAAATAAATATTAAAATTTACACGAACGCTCGTCCGAGTCACTGATCTCGTCACACAATTTATGTAATCTTTACTTCCTTGTAATTCGATCTTTCAGCATTTAAAAATTATAAATATAAACTTAACATTAATATTTTTTAAACCTTCATAGTGTTTTTTTGTTAATTTTTTTTGCAATAACTAAAATTGAAATTATTTAATAAATAAGAACTGATATAGGAAGACAGATTACTCAATATAATATCAAATTCTTGGACCTTTAAAACTTCTTTGAAACTTTGAAAGCATAGGAGAAAAAAATATATACCGTTATTCCGCGTTAAATTAAGATATTATTATTAATTTGAAGCCCGTAAAGTTGATCTGATATTAATCCAATAAATTATCTTAATACACTTTTAATATTATAATTTTGATATAACCTGTTTAAATATTTAATATTACTAAATATATCATTTATTAAATTGACCTTTATCTGGGTGGTTGTTATTACTTTAGATATTCTACTGACTTAACCTACTCCAGATATTCTTAAAACTTGGAAACACTAAACTGTCTAGAAAAGATTAGATAGCCGGTCTTATTGAGGCATAGTTACGAGAAATAATATGGCTTATTATTTCAAAATATTACATTTTTATTTTATAGAGATTACAAATTTTATTTATGTCTGTCTGTATGAATTCTATTGCAATACATAAACTTATGCCTATTTTATAAACTTAATTAAACTCTAGGTATGAAGAAATATCTTTTGATAAAAACGTGTTATTTTTTTTCTCTATTCTACTGTGTGTAAAATTGCTATTAATATTTAGAAATCATAAAAATGTTGCGATCCATTTCAGTAAATATTAATAAACAATTAACATTGCATTGCAGAGTCACTATTTTTTTACTAATAAATTTCTCACTCTATGGAATAAAAAGTTTTTAAAAACCTAAAATATTATTTAATGGGAATTTGTGTGTTTGTTGTATATCTATCTGTAATGTCTGGTTTCAAAGTATCGCAAATGACAAATAAAAAAATAAATTATATAATACTTTAATAATTTATTCGCTTACCATTTTGATAAAAATAAGTTTTGACTGTTTTCTAATAAGCATTCTCGGTTTGTATTTCTCCCTTATCTTTGATGCACGTAGTCTAGTTAATTAATTATTTTTTATTTCATTTGAGTTTGTATCTAAAATGTTTTTTTTGCTTGTGGGAATAGTAAGTAAAGTATGTGTATATATGTACATATCTTTAGAAGTTAGCAATGAAGCAGATAGTCAGCCTGATAGTAAGTGATGACGTCAGCCACAGACATTTACAAATTCAGATGACTCTTGTAAAATGGAGAGGAATTAAAGAAGATATACCAGGGAAGAGAAAGGTAATTGTTACATCTTATCATACCTTTCATATCCTGTATTATTAACATATTTCAAACACAACAATTCTTTTGCAAATCGCAACCCGACTAAAATTAAATATATTTTTATTTTAACCGCAAAAATAGAAAAGACTTAAATATTGTTTACACCAAGCTATGGCTAAAGGACAAGGTGTCTTTAAAACCATTTTAGTTACTTGCTATCCGAAATGTGTATCGTAATATTTTTTTGTTTTTACAAATAAATATTCCAATTATCATAAGTAATAAATTTAAATAATGTATAAAAAAATAAATACCTTTATTGTATACATTGTTTTTTTTATTTAGCAATAAAAAATATTTATCCATATAATAAAAAAGTCTTATTTATTTATATATACTTTCTTCACTTTGAATCCATACCAGTGATAACTGCTGTACGTCAACTGGAAGACAACAGAAAGGAACAGGAAAGCCTATTTTGATATCATACTTATCGAAATAAGTTCTTCTGTAAAGACTAAAAGCGCCTTGGTTTACGAATAACTAGGGTCATGGATATCCATTCTATAAGCGAGCCCAATGATTATTTAGTAATATAAATATAGAAATCTGACAAGATTACCAGTCACCACACGTAGTGTTTTAAGCCTCTACTAGTTTATTAAATAATCTATATGATTTTATCCAATTACATGCATGAATCTCACCCCAAAATATTCCTGAAAGTTTTCGCAAAGCGACATACTTTTTAAAACAAATTTCACTATTACGAAAAACATGAAAATTCAATTCAACTTTTTCACCAAAACTACGCCGGTTTGCCAATACATTTTAAAGTACTTTTAGCCTAAATTCATGGCCCGCTTTTACCAATTCATTAAAGTTTTCAACTTTTATCGGCTCTGACTATAATTGATATCTTTTTGCTTTTTCCGCATAAATTCCTGCTATGCAATTATATAATTTACGTAACATCATATTTTTTGTGACCGCATATGTTGTTGCAATTTTATTGTTCATTTGAAAAAACTGTTCTTCTTTAACTTTTACCACAGATTTATAAGCAAAAAATGTTTATACTTACAGAGAAAACTCGATTACCCCGACTTGTTAACGTGAGTCTGTCTCTCGTGTTATAAAATGTATAATGTTATATAAGTATAAAGCTGCAGGCTCATTCATACAAAATATCTTCTGCCTCATGCTTATTTATTTTTGCATAAAGACTAAGCATAGAACATTTTTTTATTATTTTCCTAATCGTATATTGATTTTGATTACTTTATTTTTTTTAGTAACAACATTTATTGAACGGTAATAACTGATTTAGAATAAAATGATAATTGAATTTATATTAAAGGAAAATTTATTTTAATGGTAAGTACTTTTTATTACATTAAATAAATCAATTTAATTTGTAACGGTATTTCAAAGAATTTAATATCACATTATTTTATTCGGATTAAAACATCGACTTAACCCGTTTTGGTTGGCAATTAACTAAGGATAAGTAGGCCAAAAGATGTATTGTAATGTGTAATCAACAAGTTTGTATACAGTTAAAGAGGTCAAGGCCAATAGCGGGGAGAGGAGGGTTGATCGCAAAATGATTAAATTGTGTATAAAATATAATCGTCCTTAATTATATGGTATTCATAATTGTTTACAAACTTTGAACGTTTTGTATTTAATGATATTATTATTTTAGGAACGAAGTTTCTTAACGCGGCTTACAAGTAGAGCGAATTAGTAGAAAGCCTCACGTATCGATATACCGTATACTGTGGCTGTGTGCGTGCGTGCCGGTTGTGCAACTCTCTCTCTCTCTATTTCTGTGTCTCCCTGTCTCTTTTTATTATATTATCTCAACATAGAGTTGTACAGACGTAAAAATTTTGTGAAAACGCCATTTATTATTTGTGTTAGATAATACGTGATTATAATGATTATTATTGTACTCCAGGTTTGATAAATGGAAACTGCAGAAATAAGTATTTAGCAGGATTATTTTGAATATGTATTTTATAATAGAAATCATAAAATGTTTTTTTTTATGATAATTTCACCAAAATGGAAGATTTTCAAATATAATATTTAATAAAATCTTAAATCAGTCTCTTTTACAATGAAATACTGCAAAGTCAAACATACTGGAACCCTTTGATAGAGCCTGAAAAGATTAAATCAGTCACTATTAAAGACTCTTCGAATTGTTTTCATGTTTGATAATCAAATTATTTACTACGAGCAAGTAACGATATTCTCTGTTTTACAGAAGTACATAGAATTTACACTTCAAATTAAATATTCAGTTAAATGTAAAAAGAAATATTGCGTCCATTTTGTTCTCTTTAATCATCAAATGTAATCAATTTGTAATTTATAATGAATTAAAATTGGTAGAAACAAAACAGAAGCGAGAATGTAAGCTAAAGATTCATGTTTTTTGATCTTGATTCCGAATTTAATTCAATGAATAGACTCCGACTAAAATAATATTAATTAAACATCTCTCTGGTGTTCAATGACTGTGTCTAGTATTTTATTTTATATTTTACTATGATGTTATTTTTTCTTTGAAATAAATAAGGAAAGATATATTTGCTTATCGTTTTCTGTAACCAAAACAAAAGATAAGATGTTGTGGAATCCTCTTTACAGAGCAAGTATAATAAATAACGTAGAATAACAATTGGTAAGACCTCTTCTTATTGGCAGTTAAAATAAACTTATTTATTGTCGATTTATACAGCTAACTCCACTTTGTAGGAAAAGACCGATTAATTTTATTTGACGAACTCTAGCTTTTATATGATGACTTTTGATGATAATATCGAACCACCAAAAGAAGAGATATTTTAATTAATAATATAATAAAAGAAATAAAAACTCATTGCCGATTTTATTAACATATCACAACGATCAATATCAATTATAATAATATATATAAATTATAATTATAACTGTAACGAATACTGATTTATTTATTTATTTATTTAGCTTCACGCCATATCCCTTGCGGGGTAGTCAGAGACGACGGAGCGCCAAACGCTGCGGTCCCTGCATACCTCTTTCGCCTCGGCCACAGAATACTATTATATACATATTTCGAGATTTTTGAAAGTTTTAACCATGGACTTACTTATCTGTTGAACCGGTGCAACTAATTCTGACGTTTCTTAAAAATGAATTAAATAATGTATGTAATGTATATTATGTATGTATGTCTGTATATGCTCGCCCGAAACCAGTGAAGTAAGCACAGTGAAGATAAAATTATTAACTTTAATTGGAGTAAAAATAATGTTATTGTACTGTCACATGGAGATGGAAAAATTAAATTATTAAAAATATAGAAACAATATTAACGTTACCTAACAAAAGTAACTATAAATTTGTAAATTATATTCCCATACTCATCATCAAATACGTAAACAGCTTGGTTTTCACATACCGTTACAATCACGCCTTATTTTATTTTGCTTTTGCAGGCTCTTATCCATAAACCTACTCTATGTACCCTGTGAGTTGGAGGTATCTCAAATAAAACCAAAATCTCTGACAATGAATTTGGATAAGTTAACATAATTTTTTTGAGGTTTAGAAATTCATAGTGGATATAAAATCTACCTTGAATACTCAAAATTTAGACAAAAAAAATTGTGTCAAATATGGTTAAAAGTGTTATTAAAACAAAACTTATAATAACAAAGCTAAGAATTGCTTCAAGTTTTTCCATAACAGATTCAATGTTTTTGTTCCATTACCTTTCGTTTTGGAATGAATGGTATAGAATTCCATTTCAACCGATGATATGACGACGCAAAATAATTGAATTTTCAGTAACGGAGTGAACTCTGAGGTTCGAGTATTTGATAGAATCTAGCTATATTCTCTTATTGCAGCTACAGCGAGCGCTTCTTACCCAGGGTGCATCATTTTATAGATATTCAAAAATACTTTAAGAATGGGATAAAGTTTCGGCGTTTTGATTTGTTTTGTTTTTGTGAGGCAGTAGTTTAGTTCATGGTTACTTTTAAAATGAACCTTGTTAAATTGTTACAGCGTGTATAAAAAGTTCGTTATTAAAGTCGGTGCTAGTATTTAATGATTCGTAATAAATAATAGTACTTAGAGTAATATTAATGCTACTATTTAATACTGAAAATGGAAAAGGCTTTAAAAATATATCTTCACAATTACATTACTTTAAATACAAGAAAACAAGCTAGTTAAAAGATGATTATCTTCATTTATCGAACGAAAATAGCCGCAGAAAATTATTAGTACAGGTTTGAAATCTCTTGATATATACTTACCTCGTGTCGATAAGCTTACTCGGACTTATTATAACACGTGGCATCGCTCGCCTCGGGCAGAAGAGACTTTGATCAACGATTTAACGTAATTTATTATGTACAACCGATGATTTTAGAATAAAACTAACTCTTATACCAGAAAACGCTAAACCATGATTTACTTGGGCGCCGAGACGAGTGTTAATTCGATTTTTAAATAAAACCTACATTGTCTTGTGATTAAAAGTGCAATTGACGTCAATTTTAATTTGAGTATCTTATTACAATTAAACACGGATGGAACTTTAAATTATATAATATTATTTATTGTTTAGTTTTACTTAGGAATAAATTTTGTTTCTATTATATCAGAGTAATGTTGGAACATAGTTAACTATGATGCTAAACCCTTTGTAACAACCCCTAACTAACCCTTTGATAACAGAAAATAGACAATTTCAGTCCTCTATTTACTTTGAAATAGCTGCTAAAGCAGTAAGCGCGTATAAATCTCCGATCAATTCTAGCAATAACAGAACTCGCAATAGACCTCGACTGCAGTTGTAATCTTGTGGGAATTTTTACAATGAACATTGAATCACAAAATCACTTCTAATCCTTACTAACAACATTATACACACCGACATACTACTATTATTATCACTTAAAAGAATAGAAATTGAATCCGCACTGTTTACTTAATAAGCATACAAAAAAAAAGCTGTGAAAAGAAAAAAAAAATGGAAGACCTTTCCTTCCAAAACCAATCGCAATTGAAAATTTTTAATAATACAATGAACTAGATAAATTTGAATAAATAAATGATATATGCTGATATTTTTTATTTTGGGAGGGGTACAATTTTGGTCAATTCAATTTGGTAAAATCACAATTCTGCAAGTTTATACCAAACAAACCCATAAACAGTTAGTCTTCATCAATGTTAAATAAAATAAATCGATTGTATTTTAAAAAGCATTTTGAAATATTTTGTCGTATTTAGGTTTTGAAATGTACTTGAGGAAAACAAGTTTTGACTTTTATTAAAGCCATTGCCTCTGAAGAGATTAAGCCTTTTATGCTTCAATAAATTTAAACTATAACAGTTATATATTTTATTTATTTAATAATCATTTCTCCCACATCCCTCACCATATATCACAATCGCAAGGGACTTTTTCAATTTCCTTTTATAAAACCTGCAACATCAGCTATCTGTTTCCAATTTCATCTCGAAGCGAGCAGCCTTTTGGGACCCTCGATGATCTTAGTAGACTAATATTTGTTAAGAAAATATTAATACGATTGTTTAAATACTTATTTAACAACATATATTCTAAAGTTGTAACACATAAAAAACATAACTGAGATAATAAAAAAAATTGAAATAATTATTACAGACATATCTTCTATATACTACGTGATGTGAGATCTGACCCCAACTCTAATGTAACATATTTCTGAACTTAAAAAAAATCCAAAAGAATCAAAACAATTTTGAGAAACATAAAAAAAAATCTCTCGCTCGTACTTAGTACTTCCAATGATTTTAAGAACCTTCATTAAGTAAGTAAGTAAGAACCTTCATCAATAAAAGTAATTATGTAACGACTCTTTCCCACTACATAATTCCAAATCGCTTCGCTTTGGATGTTTTAAAGAATTATAACACTAAATCAAATATCAAGACTTTCAGTAATAATTAAAAATATTAAAGCTATAAGAACGTGTATAATGAATTTTAAGTCTGGGGCGGATCAGTAACCGACAACCAACTCTTGCTTGATCCAATCTCCTAAATTAGAAATGGGGCTGAAGTTCTATTTCCTTATATATTATTTTTTGCCCAATTCGTACATGACAATTCGTGGATTGACAATTATTTTAATTAAATGTTTTATTTTTAGTTTAATTTGGTATTCAAATTGATATAATGAAGATGCTAAAATGATGAGATGAGAGAGAAAATTTAATTTAAAAAACTGCGTTTGTTTTTCTAAATTTTATTGATAAAAATAAAAAATGTATTACAGCAACCAATTTTCATTATATGAATAATAAAGTAATAACTTTTAAACAGTAATGAAGCATTACAGTAGTTCTTATACTTGGACACATGACATGACCTTCGACCTTGTAACATTTATTTATCGACTGGAGTTGTCCGACGTTAATTATTTAATAATTTCATCATTCTGTTTAAACTCTATAAAACTTTTGTTTGTTTTGTTAAGGCTTGCTTGAGAATATGTTTCATAGAACTAGATAATGATTATTTTATAGGACCTATCATTTCACATACATCAATAATGTAACTAATTAAGATGTACTTTCGCCAGTCAGTTATATTCACTTCAATTCAATAAACGATAACGTATATACCAATTCAATCATTTTCCAACAACTTGTTCTATCAGTTAACGTTCAGCAAACGTCTGCTTCGGATGCCGACTTTGATCTCACTAAGTTTGAATATGTAAAATAGAAGCTGAGCTGGCATCGCTTACCTAATGTAGGTCGTTTCTTATTTTAATGTTTGCTGTTTTCAAACTAAGTTTTAGTTGAAATTTAAATACAAGACAGGGAAATAATAATTATTATTAATCAATAAATTGTGTATAAATTACCAGAGTCCTTTTAAAAACACTGACTGAAATGGCAAAAAAATATATAATATTTTAAATCAGTAAGATATTACTAACATTATAAATCAATAAATGTAGTTTTGTGTTCGGATCCCAACCCGTCAACCGCACAAGAACCACTGTATGGGTCATTATTAAATTCTAAAAGAAAACAATATCTAATATAGTTTATATTTTTTTAATAATTTTTTGGTTTGCTATTATATGTATCTGAAGTGAGATTCGCTATAAAAACTGCAACTACTGCAAAAGCTTTATATAATAATAACTGTTATTCTTATGATGTTCAGATACATGAATTGTGTATTGATGAATAAATGTATGAATGAATTGTTTGTATTATAAATATTTTTTTAAGGTCATGAACCTAAATTTAAGTTTATAATAAGCCTTCATGCAGCCTGCTCAGGGCTTCATACCCAAGCTCATCATGGTGTATCAGCAGCGACCTTGAGAATATTAATTTCCTTAAATTTATCTCCTAAATAAAGAACATCTAGTATTGTTAATTAAACGGATTATTCTGTTTATTCTGTTGAAAACTAAAATGGTATTGACAGAGCCAGAGTTACCTCAGAGTGGGTACCATAACTATAATAAGCTAACTTGGTAGTAACCTCCTCCTCCTCCTCCTCAGTGAAGGGTCTTGTTTTTCAGCACATGTGCCAGAACTATGGAGTATTATATATTATTAAGTTTATTGCAAATTGTGATTTTTTTCACAAAACTAAATGGTAATTGCTTGTTTCAACAATGTTACTTTTCCATTATAAAGTGTCCAGCAAATTGCATGCATTTTATTTAGTTTTTAACTACTAAAGTTTTTCAATTTGCTATGATATTTAAATATACTTTATTTACATGGATAAAATAGATCGTTTTTTTATAAAGTTTTACTCAAGATTATAATTACTTTTTATTTAGTTAATGTTTAAAATGTATAGCTATTTATATATATTCGCCAAAGTTGATTTCATTTTGTTTATTAATTTATTTTTGGCCGCAACTTTCAGCTTTATAAGTCTTAATTTATTAACGTTTAACATGTGAATAATGCGTTATGAAACTTATCTTATAATTATAATGTTTGTGATAACGCACGATACAATGTATTCTACTACAACTGAATGACTCATAAGGAAAGTCTAGTAGCCGACTCGACTCGACTCGTTTTAAAAGTAAGGTGCACATGGTTTGCTGTTAATAAATTTAAACATGATAATATATTGCCAGGCGACTTTAGTCATAATGTTACTGACGTTAATCTTAGCTTACCGAGATATGCACGAACTTAATCTTGTTCCTTAGAAACATAAAGGACTAATGACAAACAGATTACCTGGTTTTGGCTTTAAGTCTCAACAGAATTATCCTCGATAATAGCACTAATCACTATCGTATACAATCCTACGAGTACATGTGTACTCCCCGAGCCCTCGGCGTTTAACACACACCGGCCATTACCATTGAGCTGTTCTTTATTATGTATTGTCATAAATGATACGTGAATTTCTTCATGAGAAAACAAGTAATATTTGGGAATACTTTTTATAATACATACAGACAAGTTAAATATTACCTATACCTGTCTGATAGATTTACATACTTGTATGTTATTTAACATCTAGAAAATATTCGTTTTTTAATGAGGATATTACCAACAGTGTCACATATTTCATGTAACCTCTTTAAAGCTAAATAATACTTAAGGTCATAGCTACATACTTGATGTGGTGTGCAATTCACATTTATTTCATACTGAGGTACAATATAAATGTATTTTGTACGCCTCAGTATGAGATTGTACATTATATATATCAAATGTACTTTATTATATAATAACATAATACTATTAAGAGAATACTTAAAATGAACTCGTCGTTTCTTCAATGCGTAGATATATTTATTAAGTTCGTAAAATTTGTACCAATGTTTTTCTCTATCTAACGTTACCTACGTTATTATTATCTTAATTAAGAATAAATATTTATTTCATCACCATTTTAATTGAAAGGCATACAGACCAATTTCAAAATAATTCATTATTCGTTAATTCATCAGTTATATTACAAATAATTATACTTTCTTATAACTGATTTTGATCCACACATATATAACCTACTTTATACACCAAAAGACATGACTACTTGCAGTATCTTAACGTGTAGTGTGACACTATTGAATTCAAAATGGTTTGTCCTTTAATATTATTAATTAATATTGACTGAGATAAAATTTTGACGAATTGAATAGAATTTAAATGATATTTTATTCACTCTATTAAGTTATTCAATTTATGTACATGTGATTTCGAAATTTATATTAATTTTATGTTATTTTGTAAGCATTTATTGTAGCTGAAGTAATATTGAAAGTTTTATTATAATTTTTTTATAAAATTTTAATTTAATGTTGTCTTGATCCAAATGTTTTTTTTAAATAAATATGTCATACGTTGAATGTTCTTTTTGTGTTTAGAATAAAACAATTTTTTTTTTGTGAAACTGGATACAAACACAAATTAATTAAATCTCCGAAAGGCTTATGAAACATGAAGTATATTCAAACATTTATATCCCAAATATTGCTTCATGGAGTTGTTGGAATGAAATATTTATAACTGGGAACTAAACATGTTACGGCGTTTATTTTGTAATTTTAGGATCTACTTATATTACTTGCTGTAATTGTTCCTAAGTTACTGTTGTTTTGACTAATCGGCTTTGACTAGAAATAACTTATATAGTAGGAGTATAAAATAAGTTGTATCCACGGGACATAATGTATAATACTTTTGGTATCACGAAATTCGAAACCAGATAAAATCAAATAAGTTCAAAGTCAATAATGTCAAGTCATACTACTTAGCTTGATTATTTGCAATTGTGTTGTTTATCTTCAATTCGTAAATGTTTTACTTATTGACCACGATGCACCCCAGGTATGAAGCGCTCGCTGCCAGGCTACTTCAGGATTTATTAATAATGTAATTTACAACTTAAGTATGGCTTTAAAAAAAGAAAAGCTGAGCTTCTGTCGCCAGCTGTTCTCAGGTTAGTGGCATTTTTCCGACCTACTTCTAGCTACTGCTTTGAAAGTAAAAAAATGATTTATATAACACTTACTTACCTTAAATAAAATGTATTGCATGCTGGTATAATGACTTGCTCGATCGGAGTAGTTCCTTCTTTATTATTGATGAGTATGAAGTAGATAATCACCCTCCTATCGGGGAAATATAATAGCTCTGCACCTAATGTCATAATAAGTAGTTACCTAAACAGTTTTTTCGTTACTACATAACAAAATAAAAAACGAAGAAACGATTACATAGACAAAAATTTAATAAACTAGGGACGCCAACAGATTTGCATATTGAGCGAAGCACTGCACAATTTGATAAAAAAAAATATTCACACGCTTTTCGTTGTAAAGCAAATATTTCGCGGGATTTTTTTTCCATTGATTTCATTGGGACATCAGGTTTTTGACGATTATTCCTCAACGACATGACATTTTACCTTTTTTTTAAACTATCACCTCATGTGTGTCTTTTTGATTGCAAAATTTCATAATTTTTCGTCAAGAAGTTTTCGAGTCTATTCGTGACAAAGAATGTGAAAAAGTCTCCAGTAGAGCGCACCGCTCGCTTTGCTCAACAAATATTTGTGTGTGTAGGTCTGTGTATGTGTGTGTGTCTATAATGAAAACAATTAATTTTTCTATAAATATTTAATGAACAGATTTTGTGCGGTAACTATTATATTATATGAATAGACTAGCTGATTCCCGCCCGTTTTGCTGGGCACACTATTAATTTTGATGTGAACTTAGATTGTTATGGTAACCGTTGTGATAGTATCCGTTGTCAAGGTAACCATAGTCATGTTAACTATGGCTATGGTAAACATTGGTATGGCGACCGTTGCTATAGTAACTCATACCCCTGCATTAAGTGTATAGCTCCTACAGGTTTCTCTCTTTTTATATTGTAATAATATTTGCATCCAAATGTTTAAGCAGTCTTGCGAGTATTGAATGAATTGGGAACAAATCGATAATAGATAATTTGTTATCTTTTTGAACCCTAACTCTGAACATAAACAGAGCGAGAGAACGAAAAATGGTTAAATAAGATAGTACAATAGTAAATGAAGTGTTGTCTTAAGGTAGAGAGAGGAAATCAAATTCAACTTACTTTTCTAAATCTATATGACATATTTTTTCTGTAGTTCCCATTTTACAAAATTTAGTTGCAATAATAAACCAATATTTAACCATAATCTAAAAAAACAAAATTATAAATGGGTTTTCATAAAATTTTCAGATGCGTGTGCAACCCAGTGTTAAGGTTATGTGAAAAAAAAGAGACAGGGACACAGAGAGAGATAGTCATTTGTTTGTAATAGGCTCGATACATGCACATACACACACAGCATACGGCATTTCGTTACGTGACGATTTATACTAAATAGCCTAAACTGCGTAAAAAATCTAATTTCCTTACTAACGTAATTAATAAGTAGTTTAAATGACTTCAATTTAAAAACTTAAGTTATAAAAATAAACGGTTGGAAAACTTAATTTTTCCAACCGTTTATTTTTATAATCCCCAATTTTTTATAAAGGAGTTTACTATAAAATATCGTCCTTTTTGTCTATAAGAAACAGGCGTTTGCCATTATATATTACAACTCGCAGCTCTTTAAAATAATAAAAATTAATATTTATTTTATCATTCTCTCCTCTTTGTCATATTCTGATACAATTTTTTTTTATGGCCATGGTTTATGATTATCCAAAAGTATCCATTCACTGATAGCCATTTTTCGGTATATTACCTCATTTAATTTATTATTACAAGCCAATAGTTCACAGCATAAGTATTTGATTGAATACTATAATTTACTACACTTCCCTAAATACAATACTCTATTGCTTATAGTAACTAAGTCATCCAAATTAAGAGACTAAATAATCACAAACTCTATTACAAATATAATATTAGTATATTAACAGTAATTTAATATTACTTTATACGCATTTTAATCGAGCTATGGATATCTGTATGATGGAGGAACACATCAAAGTTGTAAAATTTTATTATTATCCATTAGTTATACTAATTATACGATTATATACAGCCGGTACTGAAATCTGACAAAGAATTATTACTTTTATATTACTTTTTAAATTTACAAACAAACGAAAACAAACGAACTTATTAAGATTGAAAAGATATTTATACTCACTGGCGCCCTCTTTTAGTCCTTTTTAATATATATTTCTATTCATAATTACGAGGTTGTAATATACACAAAGATATTTTTATTTTTCTGCCGGGCATAGAAAAAAGGAAACTTAATATGAGTATTGACGATAAAACAAAATGAAGCTAACCAAGTTAACAAGGAGGATGAATGTTCACTTGCGTTCGGTACAGGAACCCACAACAGTGACTTATAATAAATAATGTGCACCGCATTACCGCCTTTACTCCACTGTAATAAAGGGTACATACATTTTAATCTGTTAGCAATGTGCTTTGAAAACTTTACTGCATCTCCTAACTGTATGTACCACATGAACATGTACAACACAACAGGTAATAAATGTGGAAAAGTTTGAAAAGGCGATACGTAATTACTAATATATTAAAAATAGAATAATAAAAAATAAAAAATAAATATTAAAAATAGTAATAAGAGTATGTATTATTGTTGTATTATTTGAGAGTGTCTTAATTAAAATATTCGCAGTTTATCGAAATAGTTGAACGTTATTAGGTGAATTATGCTTTTTTTATTCCGCTGGTAAAACTTATTTAATGACAAAAATAGAAACAGCAACATCTCAATATTATTTCGATGACGGTATATATTAATTTCAACGCCCAAGTGCTTGAAAGGCTTGTGATATAAGTTTTCACAGTTAAGCATGGCTCTCCAGTTCCATAAGTTCTACGTGGTTCATGCTGTAGTGTTTAACTAATTTCAATATATGTATGTGATAATATGTAATAACATCTGCTTAATTGTAACATATTTGTTTATAATTTATATATTTTGTACAATTCATAAATATATTTTATTCCTTTAAATGAAGTTGGAGATTCTTAAAATACAATAGTTTTATTACCAATATCTTTTAGACAAAATTTTATAAATATTAATAGTATTATAGTTTCTAGTATTCAAATCATCATTAATATTTCATAATTAGTTCCATTATTATTAAAAGACCTTAAAAGTGGAATATTAAAATCATTAATTAATACATACAAATAAGATATTATTTGTTAGTCAAAGAAATAAAGTTATAAAATTATAACTGTTTAGGGAAGTTGAGTTTTGTATATTTGTATAATAATATGAAGCAAGTCCGGGACGGAGTATTTCCTTCATTCCTCTTAACTCCAAAGAAAGATGTTGAAGTTCTATTTGCTCTGATTACTTTACTCTTTCCCGGCTCTATAAGTTTTGAACCTCCTTCAATAATAACTGGTGTAGCGGTACGAGGATTGGGCATAATATTTGTTATCATAGAATAATTAAAATGTTAGAATGATAATCTGCCATTTTTCCATTAATAATAGCTAGTTAATACACTTAATAATGTAGTAGTGTCAGACCGCTGTTGGCTTCACCGGAGTTGTAATCATAAGAATAAACAATATTGTGATGTTCCAATTAACAGATTCTTCGATACACCGTTTAATGATATATATTTATACAATGTGTTGGTTTTTATGAATTGTGCTGATAATACAAAACTAATATGAACTCGAGTAGTCGGTATGTGTCTATTGTTCATGAATTAGATGAAACAAAATCGAATACAAAGAGTATCTAAATAAGTATCTAAATAAAAGCCCGGCAATACTATTGTATATTATGATATAGTATCATATTAGTTGTTTTAAGCTTCTTATAATAGAAGTTTAAATATATATTTATTTTACTTATTTTAATGACGTAACTATTTCTGATGTTACTTTCACAAGTCTGTGGAAATCTGTCACTGTTTATTGTCTTGTGAATATTACAGATATGTATTTGTATATTAATGATAATATTACCAGCAGTATCTCATACTCCATGTAACCTGTGTGTGGTCACTGGATAGTACTTAATCTCAAAGCAACATAATTGAAACGGTGTATAATTAACATTAATCTCATATTGAAGTACATTCAATATTTATTGTATACATTCAATTTACATAATAATATAAGAACATAACACTTAAGAGAACACTTAAAATAAACTCGTGCAGAATTAAAATGCAGATACTATACTTATTTCTTCAAAATAACTTCAATACATAATCTCATGAGAATAACAAAAAAAATCTCTAGTTGTTGTATGGTAATATTAGCCAGGGATAGCTATTAATGTAATCGCATTTGGAAATGATTCGCATACAGAACTATCCATCCGAGCAAGTCAACATACAAAGCCTTCTTTATATACTAAATATATATACCAATGGATTGTATGTATATATTAAAAATAACAATAAAACCGATGTAATTATCAAATAGTTCCTATTCAGAGAGATATAACCTATTATCAAGAGATGTGACCGATGATACGTAGCGCGTATTTGTAGCTTCTTAATATTAAATGTAACACTATCACTTTATTCACTTACATTGTATTCAATTCATAATTAATATTAATTGTATTTTATTAAGTAACATTTATTGTGACTAAAGTTATACTTTAATAGAGATTTAAGACTATTAATTTGATTATATTTTATTGAATTTAAACTTTAAGGTTTTCTTGCATCTAATTATTTGTTAATTATTAATGATGTCCGACGTTGAAAGTTTTTTTTGTTTTATTTAAAATAAATGAAAAGGAATCTAATGTAACTGGATACAACACAGATTAATTAAATCTCTGTAAAGCTTATTAAGTAAATTTATACATTTACTTTAAGCAAAACTAACATTGCTCCGTGTTAGCAATTCACGGTATGAAATATTTATCTCATAGCAACTGAACGTATGTATATGTATGGGTAAGTGTACCGTTGTTTTAAATTTTATGTTTCCTTGAATTTGTGGTACGTTTTTCTTTTATAATATATTACAGGGTTAGTTTTTTTAAACTTTTTATTGTAATTTTAGAGAATTATTTTTAACGAGAAATATTTTTTACCATTTATGTGTAGACGATTGAATTATTTATACAAAAAATATGTAGTTTATGACAAGAAATATATCTATATAAAAATGATTTTTTCATTGCCTCATAACATTTATTCTATAATAGAAATTTGATAATCAATAACTAATCTGTTAAAAATATTATTAAGTTGATTGCAATATAAATATAAATTATTATCATTTCTAAGAATTCTATTTATAAATATTTTATTCAGTATTACTTCAATGAACATATAAGTTTGAAATCCAGAATCCGATAATCATCTTATCCCACGTGGGATGAGCCTTCGATCAGATTATGCTAATCAGATCAGCTTGGATCGAACAGATTAGGACTTTAAATATATTTACAAACTTTACAAGCAAATTAATTTAAAAAATACTTTTTTAAGTATTCACAACTGAAATATATGTCTTGTTGAATATTCAAATAAACAGCGCTCGCTGGTGTCTGCGCTATTTGTTCTGTATTTGCACTTTAGTTCTGAAGAACACGTGCGGCTGTTGTTAAAGACTGACTGAAGACTTTATATCATCAGATATTTGTAATAAATATACCACCATATATGGGTGTTGTAAAGAAAATCTTCTATTGCACGATATTATAGATTATATTGTATTATATGTGAATTTAGGACCATTAATTATATATACATATATTTATTAAGTATGTTTGCTTAAAATAGTTATGTTTCTTCATTTTTTAATTTTAGTTCAACCTACTATAGTATCTCATACAAAGGATATGTATTTGCAGGCTTAATGTCGAAAGAACTCCACGCTAATAAATAAATACACATATTGTTATACATAGAGATCACAATTCGAGAGTGTTTTTCTAAAAGAAACGTTTCGTTTTATCGATTTTACTCTAATGTTACAAATTTACCTTTTAAAACAGTTGTCACTGGTATAACATACTTTAAATGTTGACCATAGGAGACTTTCTGATATGCGGAGTCAGTTTTTGGTAATTCCATTCCAATCCAATAAATTTTGGTGAAGATTATAGATTCTCAAATATTTGCAGAACAGAGCAGATTTGCAGAGCAAAAAATTTGAATAGTTAAGTTATGTGTTAAATAAACAATACAATACCATAAGCATATATTATAAACTCTTATATTTTGTTTGGGAAAAATAAAAATAATATCTAAAAAATATTTGTAAATATATAATGCAAATTAATTGCCTTTGGCGTTCCAAATCTACATCTATATTATTTTTGTTTGTCGTATTTGGTAAATTTAAAACGAAAGATAACAAACAGGTCTGTTATTCTGTAATATGTAGGATTCAAAATATTCTTCATAAAATATCTATTAAATATAAAATACCTTTTTTGCAATATTATTCAAATTAAAAGGCACGAGTTAGTAAAAGAAATATTACATTTACCGTCCTTAAAGCAATAATAATATAACCCTTCTGATAATGATATTGTAAAAAACCTGTAAATGTCTATATTTTTTTCGAACTAAAAACTTAAAAAGTCTAAATGGATATTTGAAATAATTTAGCTTATCCGTCGTGACGAATATACTATTATGACTTGCCAATTCCCCTTAACGAAATTTCCCTTACGGGCAAATGTATATTAAATAAAAAAAATATAAAAAAATTTACTATACACCACGAAAAGATGTAACCGAATCCGCAAACCTAGTATAAATAATAATATAGGTGATACAGGTAATGCAGACGTTAGTATGTACTACTTGTAGTATCAAACATTCAAGAAAAAATACTATATATTCAAATAAGATAACTTTTCGCAATAAGAAACTTTAATTATTAAAAACAGTACAGATTTTGGCAAATCAATATTGATAAATTTACTAATCTAAGATATTTTGCTGAGCTCTTTATAAGGGCCACCGTCATTTCTAATGTTTATCAATAATATACACTATGTATTTAAGAATATATTATGCGCTGATTTTTGATAAATTATTTAATTGTAATGAGAATTTATTTAATTATAATGGAAGAAAAACCGGATATATTAGGACGAAACAGCATTTGTAAGTCACAAAAAAGATTGACAGTAAGGAAACAGAAAACAATACAAGATTAGCAAAATTTGTCGAGTTGGATATAGTGTGAAACAAACTTAATTGTGAACTTAGTGAAACTTACTTAATTGAAATATATTTCTTTAAATATACATTCAAATTAACTAAATTATATATAATAAAAACGGTATTGTGAAAACACAACAAAAAAAATTCTAGAAGATAAACTAAAACGGGGTACTTATTTAGATTCTTTTTACGAATAACCTTCATTAAATATCATCGTCTATGGTTCATATCTATCGACAGAAGTAAATTTCATTGTGTGTTTGTGATATTGATTTTACATTGATCTCTAACTACTGAGGGATCTTTTGTTATGTAACTATTAATGTCTTTGTAAGAAGTATGTAATTCTTTTAAAAATAAATTCCTTAACTACATATTTTTTTACTGTAATCATATTACCATATCAAGGTATCTCAATATAGATTATTAGTTTATTTATTTTTCTATAAATTTTAAAAAAATTTAGACATAATTGTCTCAAATAGCTCAATATATCGAACCTTGTTTTATTAAATTTTAATGTGGTGCTATTTAAAATCTATGTCGAAATAGTTTTAACGCCTCCGTAGTACCCGCGAGATTACTGTTAAACAACATTGCCTATTATTCTTCCATTTACCCAAAAGATCCGTACATCTTTCAATGATGTTTATTACTGCCTTTTCAGTCTTATTTAGAACCTCGGCTGCTATCTTAATTCATTTTCAGATTTAATGTACAAAATTGGTTCGTTCAGAAAGATAAACTGTATATGGTAGTGTATTAGTACAACAATTGACTATAACTTCTGATATAATTTGTGATTTTAAAAAGCTTCTATTTCCTTTTAAACTTATTGTAATTATTTGCATGTTCTCAAAATATAAACACTTTCCATAGCCTAATCCATTATAGGGTGCAACTGATAATTCCGTTAATTGTTATATACTTATAGTATTTACAATTAAATCCAACATAAAGTAATGAAAAAACAAATGTAATTCCAAAAATAGAACTCAAATAATCGTAACAGATAGAAGGTAAAATGAGAACTGCGCCATTAATTGATCCATTACGCTTTCATATTTATCTGATTTTAAACGAATTAAATAAGACTTATAATATTCTAGCTCTTATTTATTTCGGATGTTACTTCAAGAGACGATAGCTTCGGATTAAATTGATGCATCGAGAATCGACATATTTATACCCGCTGGTTAAGTATTTGAAGAAAATTAATTAGTGTTATGAATGAATTTTACACCAACAAGTTAAGTAACCGTACATCCACACATAAATAAAACAATAATGTTTCACGGTCAGCTAAGCAAGTTAACGAGTATAATACATTTTCATTTTGAACTCGACGCTGGAACCCAAAACAGTGATTTATCTGAGGAAATAATGTTTATTGCATTCTGCATCTACTGTATTGAAATAGAGATTAGAGCCAATAAATTGTGGAACCCATTCTAGGCAATATGTTTTGAAAACATTAGTGTCTCTCTCAACTTAATGTAGTGTCGCGTTGTACTTTACCACGGTAGTTACGATGTGTGAGATTCAAAAAGAAGTTTGTTTAGAACTAACCTTATCTATTTAGATGTTTTATCTAAAATAACATTTCCTACTTCTTTCAGTCTCGTTGAGCTTTATATTGTGTTTCTTTGTTTGTTTTAATTGGAAACTCAATAAATCATAATTTTCGATAAAAGTTTCTACTTATATATATTCAAAATTCTCTATTGCTTAAATAACGAAATTAACATAATTGAAAAGCCTATTAAACCAAAATATATTAATTACAGATATTATAACTGGCGGAAAAGAAGAAATTAACAGATTTAAAAACCTTATTAAACCAAAGCAAATTAATTAAAGATATTACGAGTATAATTGGTAGAGAAGAAATTAATTTTATATTCTTTTTCTGCAAAAATAAATTATGTTTCGAATATTTATCACAGTTTTAAGATATTATAAAAACCGATGAAGAGTATTCGAGGTCTTAATTATTGGAGATAAAGCAGTATCATTAAAAAATTAATTTTTATTTCAATATCTAACTTCATTACTATGAGAAATAAAAATTAATTGAGATAAAATATTAATTCTACTTTAACACTTTCTAGAAAACAGAACTTGATATTTTATTAATTTAATAAACTAAATTTTTTTCCATATAAAAATGATGATAATTTGCACTTAATTTAATATTATTTGATTCACTGAATCGTTGAATCGGGAATACTTTTTTTATCAGTTTACGTATTATTTTTTTTCAATGAAATTACATGAGAAAAAAAAATATAATTGTTATTGTTGTCCTCAATCAATTAACGAGTAATATATATAATTATTTAATGAATCGAGGTTGATTGATGTCCGGTCTTATCATATTTATTTGATATAATATATAAGCACACGATATTGTTAATAAGCATTAAAATACTTAGTAAAGCGGAAAATATTAATTAATTTCTATGTCGTTACTTTATTAAAAATTCAGTTTTTAACAAAATAAATATATTTAAAATTACAAGTTAAGCTTGTTAGTCGCTGTAAGAGAAAACTCCGGAGATAAATCTTATTTGAGAAAGAGATAAACTGTGGAGATGTTAAAGTGAGCGTTTTAGCTTTATTATTCAGAAATATATTTTACATAATTTTAATATATAAATCGTAACTAATATTATAAATACGAATGAAAATTTGTTTATTTGTTACGCCTTTAAAACCGTAACTACTCTACCGATCCTTATATACCAAAAGAAGTAAGTACTGTTCTCTAAGGATAAACTATCTTAATTTTAGAAAACTAAGATGTTTTAATTTTATTTATATCTTTTAAGATCGTGCAAACGGACGTACAACGAATATATTTAGTTCCTAAAGATATATAACCCCGAAAAGAGCATTTTTATACTAATAATGCGTTTATTCCGTAACTCTAATTGTTTAGTTTCTATACTATTTTACTATTTTAATAATACTGTCATTTTTAAACCATACAGATTTCTAAATATCACTGCTTTTACAATTTGTGGGTTCCATATTAACAGAGTTGCAAGAACAGAGGAAACTTAGTTGACGATGAAACAAAATCCAGCTAATCAAGTTAACAAGGAGGATGAATGTTCATTTGCGTTCAGTACAGGAACCCGAAACAGAGATTTACACACGTAAATAAAGTACACCGCATTACCGCCTTTACGCCACTGTAATAAAGTTCTATACCCGTTCTAAGCAATATGTTTTGAAAACATTACTGCATCTCCCAACTTTATGTAGTGGCATGCTTTCAACATATTAATTAGGAAAAACTTTAAAGTAATAAATGTAATTGTTTATTTTTGTGATATTTCATGATTTATTATAATTTATAATTTCCTGAAATAATTGGAAGGAATTAAGTAATATTAATATTTATTATTTCCCAATTTTAAGAAATATATCTACAATATTTAAAACAAAACTAACACCGTGTTATTTTGTACTCGGTTCATATTAATTTGAAAACCAAGCCTTTGACAGACTTGTGTAATATGTTTTCCGATTCAAACATTGCACTCCAGTTTGATTAAATGGTTATTTGATTCTTATGTTATAGGCCATTAATTTTAATATATAGATGTGTTATCATTATTTTTTACATAAAAATGTATGTAGTAAAATAATGGTAAAATAGGAATTACATTATGTTTTAGTATTAAATGCAGTTCATAAATATTATAATATAGTGTACCTACAGTAAGTTGTTTACTCGTATAAAGTCTAAGACCCCAAAAGATAAATATTAAAATCATATATTCTAAGGATCACTGAAAATCTATGAATTATCATTCTTTAAAAAAGTTGTGTCTTGTACAATTTGAAATCAAAATATTATAATAATTAAATGTTAGAATTTGAGTTAGATTTATATTTTTTAATTATGACATGAAAATCATCTCATCTTATTTAATTTTATCTCATCTCTACTTTGGCAAACAAACGTAGTTATTTTTTGTTATTCATGGAAATGTAGATATTAAATGTATTAACACACATTTCAAATGATTATCACAAAGTTTTGATCAATTAATTGGATGTTATATTTTATTTATGTTATTATTATAATAATTTTATGTTATTATTATTTATTATTTTATTTTCACTACTACTTACTTGTCCTATGAATTTAACAGAATATACCTTTCAAACAGATTGTAAATATACTTGTATGTTTGTTATTAAACATCTAGGAGACCTATTTGTATATTAATGATAATATTACCAACATTATCTCATATTACATGTAACCTGGGTATAGTCACTGGATAATACTTAAGCTCATACCTACATGATTGAAACGGTGTATAATGGACATTAACCTCACACTGCGGTGTACATCACTACCGAACCATGTAAGATTATACCACAGGTAAGAAAATTCTTAAAATGTAAAATTAAAATGTGGGCATAATAAATTAAAGCAACATAGTAACTAAATTTTTACGTATAAGAAAAGTAGGTAACTTTTTTTCTCATTGGTAGGTAGGTAAGGTAAGGAAAACCATTGATTAATGAAAACTGATTAAATGAATCGGGAAGTGTTACTATATGGTCTGATATCTGCCACCGAATTTTATCACTGCACAGCACGATCTTATACTGTGTCTCAGGGTCAATAAGACATGTGTACCTTCATTCACTCATCTACAGACAACAAACGTGCTCTCTAACCTATTTCTATCATTGTTGAGCGAAGCGAACGTAGCGCTTTACTGGAGGCTTTTTCACATTCTTTGTCAGGAATAGGCTCAAAAAATATGAAATTTTGCAATCAAAAAGATACAAATTAGGCGATGGATTTTTTTTTGAAAAATGTCATGTCGTTGAAAAAAACTGAAATCTCCTATATTACCGACATTGTCCACAACGATGAGTCTCACACTGGGCTCGCTTCGCTCAATATGCAAACGGCACCGAAGATTTCGCGAGCGCAGAGAGTCTAAATTGAAGGTCTGTTGGCGCCCCTAGTATATTTATACTAAAAGCATACGCAGACTATATAGGACGATAAAATCGATTATATTTTCAAATATTTCCTATTCTTTGTAATTACTAATCAAAACAAAAACTTCTCAACGAAGTAAATACCGAGTGACGAAAGCGAATGCACTGACACAAAACTCCTGATATGAATTTTGCGACGAAAAAAACCACGAACATTTTTGTTTTTATTTTATTAGATTGGTCAAGGCAATTTGGCAACGTTCCGAACACATTCATATTTTTTGTGTTTGTTTACGTTTGTGAATAAAAATGTTCGTGGTTTTTTTCGTCGCAAAATTCATATCAGGAGTTTTGTGTCAGTGGATTCGCTTTCGTCACTCGGTATTTACTTCGTTGAGAAGTTTTTCTTTTGATATCAATAGTTTTGTAAAAGGATTGGAAACAAAATGCCGTGCGATTATTTTTCATGCAAATATATACTCATTTATATGGAATAGTTGCCTCTGACAAAATGAGAGTGTTTTGGCTCAGAGGATGAGCGTTGTAATGACAAAGACGAGACCTCGGGTTCGATTCCCACAGGTGCCAGATTTTTTCTTTTCTTTTGATTTTTTCAGTTTCCATTTATTTTTTTAGCTCATTGCTTCAAAACAGATTTTCTTCAGCATTCGGATTTTTTTCTGTAAATTTTGTTTTATTTTCACAGTCGGCAATGCGTTAGTGAGTTTATTCACTGTGTAACTAGTAAAATGATCATGAAAATCTTGCCGACGTCAGAAACAAAACGAAATGTACAGAAAAAAAATTCGAATGCTGAAAAAAATCAATTTTGAAACCAATATCCATTGAACAATTGAAGAACAAAAAAAATCTGCGGGAAAAACGCCGACATTCATGAATCTACTCACTACAATACCCATGTGTCTCAATTTAAAAGAAACAATAGCCTCTCACAGAATAAGTCTAGATGGCTCAGTGGATGAGTTACGCATCGAACAAGGAGAGACCATCGGATCAATCCCCACAAAGGCTTGATTTTTTTTCTCATTGAATATTTTTAGTTTTCATTCGTTTTATGATTGATTAAATATATATCAATTTTATACTAGAAGACTAATCAAATTTTGGTGAAAATTTCAAATTTTGAATTTTCATCAAATCGCATCATTTATGGTGCTAATGAGCACCGTTGGTGTTTGTTAGAAATACACATGAGTGGGAATTGGTATCTTATGGAATATATATTTTTTCGATGTCAATTGAATTTTAACCGTGTTGTGAGTACGATTCGGGCTTTAAAAGTCATTTTTTGGCCATTTTTGGTCATTTTTCATGATTTTTTGAACTTCTCACGGCCATATCTCGACATAACGAGTTTTTCCAGATATGTGCTATATACCAAATTTTAGCTCTTATTTGGGGCTATAAATGAGGAAATTTTGGAAAAAATCATTGGCGCCGTTTTTGAGAAAATGGCCGATATGTCCCCGGCAAGTCGGCCATTTTTTGCTTTTTGACCAAAAATGTCACGCCAACAAATGTTTTTGCCATCAAAATGGAATCAAAATGGATATCATTCAAAAGATGAGCTTAATGCCTTTCCAATGATGCCCAATTTGTTAATGTACGTCAACTGGTTTGGCCACAGTGCCTCTACGAAAAATGGTCATTTTTGGCCTTTCGAGGGCCGGCAACGGCCAAAATGGCGGCCAAATCGAAAAGTCGTAGAACAAAAAAGTCTTAGTTCTTGATGTACTTCAATCTCTGAAAGTTTGAACAAAATCGGTTGAAACTACGAACATACATACAAACAGACAAAGTACTTTCAAGAAATCTTCGATGGAGGCGCCAGTCAAAATTTTCAAAATGTCATATCTCATCAACCGGTGGTCGGATTTTGGCGTTTTTGAGCTTGTTGGAAAAGTCTCGACGAAAACCTTCAGGAAAACCCTTTTAAAGGAAATAAGTGATTTTATACTGGTGCAGAGCCAAAAACTAAATTTTAGTCTCATTTTTCAAACGGCCGTAGAGGTGGAGACGGTGGGTATATGGCTAAGTGTAAATGCATTTTCTGGGTCTATGGGCCAAGGGCTTTCTAAAAATAACACACTCATACCAGAAGGCCTCCTGTATAAAAAGTTCGATATTGCGCGTATATATACCCGAGTTAGACTTCCAGCACTATGGGTGCTTTCGTCACTCCGAGCTAGCTGACGCCCGCTTTGATATCAAACTTGATTCAGATGAATATAACCTGTTGAATTTAGCAAGAGACTTGACCAGGTACTTCAAGCATCAGAATATTTTTTTTACCAATTATTAATTCAATTTCTTTTTTCTTAGGACAAAATTTGGATAAATTTATTAACATTCTTCAACAACATTTATTGTTGCAAAATTTATATTGGAATAGTCTGTGTTCATACTTTTTTTTTCTATTTGATTAAATTTAAACTTAAATGTCCAAGTCATTTGTTTTTATTGTTAAATGTCTTGGTGTTGATCTTAAAAAATAGAGAAAAATGAATACTAACACTAATTAATTGAATATCCAGAATGGGTCTAAAATATAAAGTAAATTGATATACTTGTACATTACAAACGTACATTGCGATATTTAGTCAATTGTGAAATGAAATATTTATAACCGACTATGTGTGTACTTTGTACCGTAGTTATAAAGTTTATATTTCCAGTAAGTTATGGGAACGTTTGCTCGTTACATAAAAAAATAATACTAAAATTATTTTAGACATTGCGTGAGAATTAAACATTTTATACGTTTTTATTTAATATGATTTCAAATAAAATAGTTTTAAATTTTTATATTTCATATATTTATTACCTATTGTATTTTACAACTGACTACAATACACAGACAGGGATAGTAAAGTTGACTGTGTACTGAGAGTTCACTTTGTGACGTTAGAAATTTAATGTAACTTGAATATGTCACGCCCGTTATCGTGGACAAGTTTGGTTTAGATTTAAAATAATATAGTTTACAATAATGCCTAATTTGTTTATTTTATTTATGTATTCTGGATTTTTTTCATTGAAATTGCCCTTAAAAGTATTATTAGTTAGTACAATATAATAATATATTTTAAGTGCATTTGAAGAAAATTATACTAAAAACTTATGAAGTCCGTTCATAATCAATAGGATATCTACAAATATATTTAATGACCATCTAATGAAAAGTGGATAAAATCAAGTCAAAGTAACTTTACTTCGATGAAGGAGCTATGATTATTTTGAATTAAATTGCTACTCTTCCAGTTGTAGTACGAGTTGTTGAGTACATATTGATTTATAGAATCTTGATGTAGGAACTTTATTAACTGCACGCTTGTGTATTAATTGACTCAACCAGAGCACTAATTCCCTCTTTAGTGTTGATAAGCCTACAATCAGTTGTGGTTTTAATGTAATTGTATGTAAAATCTAAACCAATATTGGAATTTTCAAGAGAAAATGAAAAATATACCAATGTAACAGTGACAATAACCTAATTTTTAACAAATTTCATAAAAGTACGTTTACCAGCATTTTCGTTTTGTTCAAACAAAAACACAGCCAACCAAAACGTATACAAACATAAAAAAAACTAATTACTTGAGTTTTGTGATGTACAGACCACGTGGCTTTTTTTTTTCTATAAATATTTAACATACAAATTTTATTTCATAAGAAATATATTTTTATAGAATAACGTTTTTATGATAATTGTATATTATTAAAACAAACGGCAAATATTATATCGTAATAATATTTGTCGTTTAATATATCAAGATAAGCTCTCTGCCTCAATCTTTTGAATATTCAAATCTAATATAATTAGGGTACAAATAGACAAAAAATATAGAAACAGCTTTAAATAAAATGATACTGAACTAATAAAACAGATTCACAAAACAAATAAATGCAATTTAAAACTAAAACTAAAGTTATAACTTTAAGTCACAATAACTAATCTTTTAGTCACAATATTATTTGATTGTTTGTTGCTATCAATATAAATCGTTTAAATAGTTGCACTCGTTATAAAATAGAAAATATAGTTTAAGGAGATTGAATCCAAAATTGTTACTCTAACGCCAATCCCCTTTGACTAATTCATTAAAATTATTAATTTACTGTTCCATCTCTCAACACAGATAAAAGTTTTTCAAAACAATTCTATTTGATAATAATAACTCGTTTCATTACCTCCTCCATTTTCTATTCATTCCATTCCTCCCCATCGACTTAATACAATGAAATTGTGTCTGAGTAATGTCTATAAATTATTAGTCACCCCGAGAAAAGTCGAATACAAAAGCTAGTTTAAATTGGAATAAATTCTTTAAACTCCACACATTAAATAACTTAATTTAAACAAATTTTAAGTTAAACTAATAAAATTTATGGCGAATTCATTGAACTTACTTTTAAAATTATATTAATTATAACAAATCATAGACTATACGCAAATGGCTACAACCTGTTTGATATCTCAGTTAAACTGAACAACAAACACTTTATAATATTATTATTGTTGTTCTAAAACTCAACGTCTCACGTTTTGAACATAGCTTGAATTATTAGGTAGATGAAGGAATTACAAATGAAAGAATCCTCTGTGCTATTGTATTATCTCTCTGTAGTATTGTATTGTATACTCAATGGCGTCTTTGTAGTTTTTCTTATAAACTAGTAATTTGTTCAGTTCATGAAATAAATAACAGTACTAATAAATTGTTCATGAAACTTGAATAACAAGATAAAAATGTTTTCCATTTCAGCAAGGTCCTGCGTTTTTTGTCTTCTTTATTATTGAACATGATTTTATTCGTACTTACTTAATTCTTTGAATATTTTAAATCTGTTTATCTGTTTAATCATGTATATTAAAAAATAAATAAATAAAACCAACTAATGTGCAGTTCTCGCAATAAATTCTGTGATCCGGAAAGGATTAGCGACCGACATTATCTAATGGCAACCTATCGTTTTTTTTTTTTTTTTTTTTATGTAAGAGGAGGGCAAACGAGCTGGCGGGTCACGGATGGACGTGATCACCGCCGCCCATGAACTCTTGCAACAACCGAGGATTTACAAGAGTGTTGCCGGCCTTGTAGGTAGGAATAAACGCCTTTTTTGAAGGTACCCATGTCGTACCGATCTGGAAATACCGCCGAAGGGAGTTCGTTCCACATTCGAGTGGTACGTGGAAAAAATGTCCTTGAGAACCGCACAGTAGAGGATCGCCACGCATCCAGGTGGTAAGGATGGTATTGGAGGCGATGGCGCGCTGTGCGGTGATGAAATTCGGCGGCAGGCATCAGATCGAATAGTTCTTCGGAACACTCCCCGTTGTAAATTCGGTAGAAGACGCACAAAGAAGCCAGGTCTCTACGCAATGCCAAAGAGTCTAGCCGTTCGCAGAACACCGGGTCCCCGACAATTCGAACGGCTCTCCGTTGTACGCGGTCAAATGGTAGAAGCTGATATTGGGGTGATCCGGACCAGAGATGAGAACAGTACTCCATGTGTGGCCGGACCTGCGCCTTATAGAGCGCAAGTCTTTGCAAGATTTGAAGTACTGCCTCGCTCTATTGATCACTCCCAATTTCATCGAGGCCAACTTGGCCTTGCTCTCCAGATGACCACGAAACTGACAGTCGCTCGAAATGTCGAGACCCAGTATTCTGATACTTGGCGAGGCAATGAGGGGAGTGCTCTCGAAGAGCGGTGATACGACAAATGGGGTTTTCTTAGTGGTGAACGTGCAAACCTGTGTCTTTAGGGAATTGAACTGAACGTGGTTCAATTCACCCTACTCAGAGACCATCCCCAGGGAGGTCTCTATTGAAGACACAAGTTTCTTTCGGCACTCGTCGACGTTTTCCCGAGTGAGACCTGCACGGCCGGAATATACCGCATCCCCAGTACTGTCATCCGCATAACAATGTATGTTGGAGATATCCAACATATCATTGATATGCAGGAGGAACAGAGTTGGGGATAGCACGCAGGCTTGGGGTACACCAGCGTTCACGGGCTTGGGATCCGAGCAAAAACCGTCGAGAACGACCTTTATGCTCCGCCCAGTGAGGAAGCTGGTGATCCACTTTCATAAACTCTCGCGAAGCCCATAGGAAGGTAGCTTCGAAAGAAGCCCCTTGTGCCATACACGATCGAAGGCTTTCGCCATATCCAGACTAACTGCCAGACCCTCTCCCTTGCTTTCAATAACAGCTGCCCAACGGTGTGTAAGATACAACAGAAGATCACCAGCCGATCGACCATGGCGAAAGCCATATTGCCGGTCATTGACCAACTGGTGATCCTCGAGGTAGGTTAGGAGCTGTTTATTGATAATGCTCTCCATTACTTTGGAGAGCAGAGAGGTAATGGCGATAGGTCTGTAGTTCGCTGGTTCCGAGCTATCACCTTTTTTAGGGATCGGATGGACAAGGGCACGCTTTCATGTGACCGGGACTACGCCTTTAAGGTAGGAGTACCGAAATAGACGCGTTAGCACTGGAGTCAACTCAGGGGCACACGTTCGTAGCACCAATGGAGAAATGCCATCCGACCCACTCGACTTATGAACGTCCAAGGAAAATAGAGACTGCCTAATAGTTTTCTGCCGAAAAACTATTTCCGGCATTGAGCTCTGACACCGCGGGATGATAGGCGGTGTCTTCCCCTGGTCGTCCAAAGTCGAGTTAGAGGCGAAAAGATTGCCCAAGAGATCGGCTTTCTCTTTTGCCGTGTGGGCCAGAGAGTCATTTCCCATGTGCAACGGCGGTAGGGACGGCTGGCTAAAGTTTCCCAGAGTGGCCTTTGAAAGCGCGCAGAATTTGCGCGTGCCAGGCGGGTACTTTGCCAGCTGATCCCCAATTTTGACGACATGCTTGAACTTTGCTCTAGCGATTTGCCGTTTGAAGAATCTGGAGGCACGATTATATTTCCTCTTCAGAACTCTAGAGTTCGGATCCTTAGTGACTAACGCATTGACCCAAGCTTGATAAGCCTGCCGTTTGCCAGCTGCTGCAGCCCTGACAGACGCATCAAACCAAGGCCGCGATCTGCCACCAAGTGGTACCACAGAGCTTGGTACAAATAGTTCCATGCCCTGTAGTATCACATCAGCTACAGCCGCAGCGCAGTCACTAGGATCATCGGAAGGGAAACAAATCGGCCCCCATGGGTAGGATGCAAAAAAGGACCGCATTCCATCCCAATCTGCTGACTTGTAGTACCAAACGCGTCGATTCGCAGGAGTTGTGCGAGCCGAACGTTGAATGGGCACTACACTCCGTACCAGACAGTGATCAGAGGAACCTAAGGGAGCCTCGACAGTGATCTGGTACTTTTCTGGATGTGTAGTCAGCAGAAGATCCAACAAAGAGGGCGTGTGGCTGTCCACGTCCGGTAGACGAGTGTGCGTCTTTACCAGCTGGGACAGACCATTTGCCAGAGCAAAATCAAACACAGATCTCCCCGCGTAGTCGGTGGCACGTGACCCTAGCCAATCGGCATGGTGCGCATTAAAGTCCCCTAGGACTACGACTTCGGTGGAGGGAGTCTGTGAAAGCAGATCGTCAATCTTCGCCTGAACATGGCCCAAGAGTTGATCCGTTTCTGCATTACCTTTATGGGACCTGTAGAGGCACGCGTAGACTCTGACATGGTCGTCCATGTCCACGCGTAGCCAGAGTATAGACAGGTCCCGACCTTCAAAATCCTGAAGGCGACGGTAGCAGATATCCTCCCTTACGAACACAGATACCCCGGCGTGTGGTATAAAATGGTGTTCTAGTTTATACCCGGGGTATGACAGGTACTCTGTGTCGCTAGGTTGAGATATCTGCGTTTCCGTCAGAAACAACAAGGCCGGCTGCGCCGTCTCTAGATGATAATGGACGACGTTCAAGTTGGAATGAAGTCCCCGGATGTTGCAAAAGTCCACATTTAGAGTGGGTCGGGGTGCCGCTGCGTTGACTCGTCGTTTGCCCTCATAAAACACAAAAGGCGATACTTTGCCCGCCCAAGATACGACGGGCAGCCCGAGCAAAATCCGAGAATCATTTCCCCGATTTTGCTCGGGGAGGGGGTCCCCGGCTTCATCAAAGCCGGAACCCTCCTGGGGTATTTTTCTTTTTGGCATCGCTTTCATGTTTGGCTGGGGGAGGGGGGGGGGGTTGGGCTTCCGGATTCTCTCACTCACCGACGGAACATAACCAAATGAATTTGTTTACTACACGTCGGTCTTCTGTGAGAGGGTGGTCCTTCCCCGGTCGAGCCAGCCCAATACGTGCTGTAGTCGGATAACTACAGCTAGGCTCTACCACCTACAAATCGCATTGAATCGCTTCATGGAAGAGAGACTTTGAAATTGTATTTTCTTACCTCTGTGTTTATTTTTATCATTAGTGGATTTAAATTCATGATACTGTAAGGACTTTTAATTAATATGAAAGAACAAGATTTATTACGAATTATTCTATAATATTTGATTTAACAGAAATCAAACAAATTTTCGAATGCAAATTGAAACTATACTAGTTTAAAAGTAAAGTGTGAACTTATAAGTATTAACTCACTGGGCAAAGATGTATGTATATACCAAGAAGGTTCGTAGTTTATTAGTTGTACTTACTAGATTAGAAAATCTCAAAAAAAAAAAGTAACGATGTTGTAATTCATCATATGAATATAGACCAATGTCATATTATTTTCACTCTGTATAATGAAAATACTATAAAAACGGACAATGTGTTTACTTATTTGAAATTTGTGACAAATAAAATTTTGAATTATACAGAAACTATGGACAACTAACAAAGTAAGATTTGTACTATCATACAAGTATCAAAATTTACTATCTGATAGATCTAATTACTAGTTTATTTATACGCATAAATAATTCGTATGTAGGATGTAAATTTCACTTCGATATTTAGTATAGGAAATTAACATTTTCCTAAAATTTCGTAAAAAAAACTTGCAAGAGAAGATGGAACAGAAAACCATTGTATTAGTTCGACGAGGATATGTAAAAGATTTAATTGAAGCGAGCAGATAAACTGACAAATCCTCTTACAAGACTTGTCTCTTTTTTAAGTTATTATGTGTGATATCTATAAAGTGAAAAAAGCAGTCTGAACAAATGAAATCGGCTTTGTAAATTGTATGGAAAATATAATATAATTTTTTAGAAACAATTTCGCTATGTTCATGTTTTAAATTGGGAATGTTAATAAATGTTGTAAATTTGTGGCTTGAACCTTTAAAACGGTGGCAATAAGTATAATATTTTTTACGTCTTATACGTGATGGCTTTTGTATAGGACTTGATTGAAACCGTTTATTATTTAACTTTTTTGCTAGTAAGTTTTTTCTTTCCAGTTTAAAAAAAAATTGTTGAATAGATTTTAACAAGCTATTCACACATAGCGACAATATTTCTGTACTAATTTTCGTGTGTGTTTGTGTTTTTTGACTCAATTAACTGTATATACATTATACAATTAGTATATTGTGACTCTTTATATCGTTTTATGTAAAATGTTACCTTTACTATTGAATTATAGATGGAAAAGAAAATGAACCTGCCCGGTGTTCGACTACCATCGATACGCAATTCTAATATAATATAACTGTACAGTCGCTCGTTCTTATTCTCTTTGACATTGTCAGAGCCTTGTTTTTGGTTAGGATACCATTAGCTTTAGCTACAGAAGCATGTGTGTGTTCAAATTCAATAATTTGAACAAATTTGCAAACCATAAACTATTGTGGAGTTGGTGCTCGTGTAACCAGAATAAGCGTCATAGTATGAATATTGTTTGAAATACTTCAATCAAAACCTTAGCAGAGGTCCAGGTAATTTTTAAAACATTTTTCTTTTGCTATATTAGAAATGTAATGTAAAGAATAAAAAAAATTGCAGTTCTTAAAAAAAACCGAATTGGGTTTTATCAAATTGATTTGAAAGTCTGCGCCACATTCTATAAATAAATTTATAATTTTAAATAACATTACTAAGGTTAAACATGTCTAGAAATAACTGGAAATATCATTACAAACAGAATTTTAGAAGAATAAAGAAATATTTTAAACCTACTTTTATTATATGAAATTTTTTAAACCATTTTTATTTAAATACTAGCAGACCCGGTCACGCGTTGCTGTGACTATTATTTTTGATATATTACATTGTACTAAACTATTTAAGGGGTAACGTTCAGAGTACATCTGTCATGAAAACCATAATGTTTTCTTATAGTCGATATTAAGCAAAAATCAAAACAAAATAATTATAATTATTTTTTTAATTTTATCCAAGTTTATAACACTATTTGTATATTACAAAGTTTTTAGTAAATAACTTGGAACACTAAACTTACGAATGAGGTAGGTAGGGTAGATATCTCATTCGTAATTACTCAATCCAGTCAATAGATACCGCCATCTTTTAGAATTGTTAAGAGCTAACTGCAAAATGATAAACTAATAATTTGCAATAAAATAATACTGCGACTATGAATTGAGTTGAAAATTATTATATCTTTTAAGTTAGGTCAAACTGTACGTGATGTGTAAATTTATTTAAATCAGTTAAGTAGTTTAGGAGTCCATCGCGGACAAATAACGCGACACGTGATTTATATATATTAAGAATTCTGGTGGATTTTTTTAATCATTTAATATTTTAAATAATATAATAAATAAATCGTAAAATTTTCCTTTTTTTTAATATGTTACTTTATCATTTTATTAAGACGTTCATAATTAAAAGTATTTGGTGGTTTTTACTAATACATACAATGAAAGTTAAACTCAAAACATTTAAATTTTAAAAGATTTTTTTTTTTTTAATAAATACAATTTTTATACAACTCGGCAGAATTCGTTCTGTCAAATAGATTTGGAATGTGGCAGTTTATATTTCGACCTTTAGACGTTTTTACTCTGCTGATCCTCACACATCGCCCTATCATCATGGTGACGGTTCTGTTCAGGAGAATTAAAGAAAAAGGTCAGCTCGGGTGACTTAAGTATCTTAGCTTCCACGAACTTTGGTCACCCTTTTGAGACCCACTAAAAACCCCGATTGGGATGTCTGCCAGAGGGCTTCAAACCAAGAGGGGAACTTAAGGTTCAAACCTGATTGAAAAATAATCTAAAGGGATAGTGGGAACCTAAAGGTGACAAATATTTATAAAGTGGGTGCTTCAATTACAAAGTATAGAGATAATTAATTATTTATTACTATTATTATTAACATAGGGTTCATAACCGATGAAATAAAAAATAATGACATAAAACGTACATAAGTATTTTCAGTAATCGCGTTATTGTAAATCCAGTGAATCATAATTATTAACAAAAATCTGTTTTATTTTTATTTTAGTGCTTTATGATACACAATGTTTTTTGTTTGATTACCTGGTGAATATATAAATAAATCTGATGGTTTTCCAACACGGGAACAGGCAACATACAATTGACCATGTGAGAAACATGGGTTTTCTAGATTAATACCACAAACACCTAATGATTGCCCCTGGGACTTATTTATGGTCATAGCAAAAGCAAGCCGCACTGGAAATTGTAGTCGTTTAAATTCAAATGGTACATCAGTCGGAATCATTGGGATGCGTGGTATTCTTAACGTCTATTCAAAACGTCTTCTCCTTTATACTTTCCTTTCAGTATAGTTGCTTCTATCACGTTGTTCAATAATTTTTTTATCGCTAACCGTGTGCCGTTGCAAAGACGCGGTTGGTTGATATTTCTCAACATTATTACTACCGAACCGACCTTTAATTGAAGATTGTGAGGTGGCAATCCTGGTAAATCCAGCGAGTTTAAAAATTCAGGCGGATAGTTAACGACATCATCTTGGTTAGTAGCCAAATCAACTGATTTATATATCCTCAATTCGCCTGTAATTTGTTCTTGAATTTTGAAATTTAATTCACTTACATCTATGTTTTTTGCAGCCAATATAGCCCGTTCGCTCAACCAATCATGGTTTCTATAATTTTGAGCAACATCTGGAAACACCTTTTGAATAAGTTCATCTTTTGATCTAGTTAACTGACAAAAACCTTGAGGAAAGTTAATGCAACCAGTCAAGGTGTCTATAGGAAATTTGCCATTACCAATGTCAATGAGTTGTTTAGAGAATATGTCTCCAGATTTGTCATTTTGCAACTTGATACGCATATTCTTGCTTAAGTGTAATACCTTCACATGTTTCCACAAATTGGAGGACTTTAAACAGGCATTAAGTTCATCAGCTGGCGTTGATCGTGGAATCACTGGCAATGTTTGACAAAAATCTCCTGCTAATAAAATCATTGCACCACCAAATGGGTTATTATTGCTCCGGAGATCTTGTAAGGTTCTATCTAAAGCCTCCAAAGATTTTTTATGTGCCATCGTGCATTCATCCCAAACAATCAATCCACATTGCTGCAAAACCTTTGCCATTGCAGAGTTCTTCGAAATGTTGCAGGTTGGAGTTTCGTTGCTTTGCATGTTTAATGGTAATTTTAGTGCTGAATGAGCTGTTCTACCACCTTCAAGCAAAGTTGCTGCGATTCCCGACGAAGCGAGTGCAAGTGCAATTTTATTTTGTGAGCGAATTGTTGCTAATATCAATGAAATCAAAAAAGTTTTTCCTGTACCACCAGGTGCATCTAAGAAGTAAATCCCTCCTCTTTTATCATTTATTACTTTCAAAAGTGTATCAAATACATACTTCTGTTGTTCATTCAATAGTGGAAGATTCGTTTGAATTATTTCTTTCAAAGTGTTGAGATCATATAGTTTTTCTCGGTGCAACTCTTGGTTAAAAGCATCATGCATTGGACGATTGGGTGCGGCCAGGCCTAATTGAAATAATAGTTTGTTTAACATCATCAAGCACATGTCCTCAATTGAAATCAATACTTCATTGTAAATTTCTTCGCTTATTTGTATATTTGGATTTCCCCTTCTAATCCGTATTTGATACAAAATATCATCACACATATTATCTTTGTACTTGATCCACAAATCCTTTGGGTTTGATGGGAAGCAGGTAGATATGATTATAGAAAACAATGTTCGTATTTGATGAGCTTGTGATGATATTACAGCATCATTGAGAGTTTGATCCCAATGAGCATCATTGTCTAGCAATCGCAAACGTTGGCAAGCTTCTCTATATGGTCCACACAAATCACCATTAACAGTTCGTACATGTTGGAACGATGTTGGGCCACGTACATTGACTAATAGCAGTCGTAAATAAAAACATTCATCATTGCTTGGATGTACTGAATAAATTCGACCAATCGCATCGGTAGAAAATATATCTGGGTATCCTGTAACTGGTTTTCCTTGTTTCCGTCGTATAAATCTTCTTGAGGATTGATTCCAAGTATAATATTTTGGCATTTCAGAATATAACAATGTTTGAGCAAAATCATCGTTTTGACATATCTCAAAAAATCTGGTTAATGTAGTAGATGGTGGCTGTAAAGCTCTTTCTACTGCGTTCTGTGCTGTAAAATATACTCTTTGTCCATTTTCTAATTGCACAGCTAAATGAACAACAGTAGGGTGTCTTTCATGAATAGGAAAAGAAAATATTCGCCAAACTGCTTCATTACTACTAACATAGCGACCCATTTGGTATTGGGTAACTTCATCATTGGAATTCTCTGCATTAATACCAATCACAGAAATATCACTCCCTTTGGTTACATATTTGCAAATGTATTTAATAGATTTTACTGAATGGCAAGATTCAACGTTGATGTGCGCTTTGAAGGTCTTTGATAAAATGGGTGAATATGGAACAATCCAGCGATTATCTATTTCAATATCTTGTTGATTTAATTTGACAATTGTTGATCTTCCATTGTCTGCTGTCGATCGGCGACGATACAAAGGATAACCGTCATTACCAGTGATTGTTTCAGATATTAATGTCCGTGGATATCGCTTTGAACATTTACCATCCACCATACACGGTGAATTTTGATTAAGAGTTCCACAGGGACCATGTATCATGTTTTTAATAACTACCTCATGCAATCCAGGATCTACTTCTACATTAGGAATTTCAGCTGATATTACTGCATCAACTTCATTTGGCCTTATCTTTTCAACTAACCAAATCAAAATGTGTGCATGTGGCAATCCCCGTTTCTGCCACTCCACAGAATACATCCAGCAGCGTGTCTCTCCAAACACATAATGTTTCACAATGAAATCCATCAAAGATTTCAACTTTTGTCTAAAGACTGGCTGTAATATCATGACGATCAATAGGTGATTGCCCAGGGAATAACTCCTGCTTGATTTCTATCCAGTGTGGATTGCATGTAAATGTGATGAACAAATCTGCTGTACCATAATGACGAACATATGACATGGCATCTTGAGCATATTCATGCATATGTCGAGGGCTTCCGATGTATGTTGCTGGAAGAATAGTCATCCGACCAACATTCTGTGCATTTCCATCAGTATTAATCGCATCTCGAAGGTGAATATACTCTTCAGATCTGAGTTTGGTCTGATTCAACCTGATGAATGTTAATCTCTCCGTTTCAATTTTAACATACATGTCTACAACATACTTGTGATATAATCGCCGACATTTGAGTATGTGATTGTCTTCATTTTCACGAATCATTAGGCGGTAGGAATAATAGTTCATTGAACTGACTTTTTTGTTGGTTTCGGAACCTGAAAATAGATTTTTGTTTTCATAATATTGAAAATTAAAAAAATAATAATATAGTGACTGATAATATAGCTCCATAGCTAAACTAATATTTTTTATTACCTGTAATGGGATTTATCATCTTGTTTGAAAAATCATAGCCATCTTCACCTTGCCAAAATATAATGGGATATTGCAGTGCGTCATATGAGCGGTGTGTTTCCTTTATACGTTGTAATTGATCATTCCGACGATGTAAAACAATATCACGGGATTCCAAGTTTTCTCCAACTACAACGATGGCAACTTCATCAATAGTTGGTGCATTAAAACGTCTTGCATGTTGGCCAACATATCAGATGGCATCCGATCCAGTGCAGTTTTAAACAACATAACCAATTGATTGTACTCATGAAATAAAGTTTGTAATTGTTCTACAATAGACCTCTTTAGTGAATTGTTATGTGAACAACGCATATCAATTTCTCGTGGTGAATTGCCCATGAAATAAATTTGCAGAAATTTGTAATTGCTATCTGACACTGGTAACAGTGAACCTGCTCTATGATATATTTGGCCTTGTATCTGTAAATTAAAAAAAATGATTTTTGCCAAATAGAAATAATATTTGTTCCTAAAAAGTATATCTGTCTCTTAATTTGAATCACCAAATAATAATTGATATGCTTAGGTATGTCAATATGTAATAATTAGTTGTAACTAATATCCATCGTCAAATAATTATATTGTGTTTCAAAATAATAAAAGTGTTGCTAATACTGAATCACCAAATAATATAATGACTAAGTAATATATGTTTTGGGGTTTAGGAAACTGAAGGTTAATGACACATATTTACTTAGTTAACAGGAAATTTTGTTCATTAAAATAATAATGATTAACTGCTATAATACATACCTTAAAAGTTGGCATGAAATTTTCCCGAACTACGTTTGTTGCCCCAAATGATGTCATTTGAAAGCAATTGTTATATTGTTGAATATTTGACAAAAAGTGTATGGAATCTGGTTCTATTCCTGAAACCAATGAGTACAATGGCTCTGGTGGTGGATCCAATGGTATCAATTTCACTTTCCCATTTGCGCAACACAATCCATTTGCTTCATTTTTGTATTTCAATGCCTTACAATAAGAGCAAACCAAGTTCATAGATCCAATAGCAACACATTGGTGGTTACTGTAGTCAATTGACAAATCGTAATTGAAAGCAGCTCGATTCAAACTTTCGCGATTATTAGTTGAATCTCTCGCTCTCGCTTCCCGCGTTCGTGATATACGTATTCTTTCGCGTTCATTTCGGTCGTCACGTTCATGTGCAGTATGATAAGATCGGTAATTCATTTGGTTTGTAGCATTTCGGGTTCTTCTACTTAAATTACTTCGTCTTATAGGAGGCATATCGTATATAATTACCTAAATTTATTCACATGAAATAATTATTAATCACAGGTATTTATACAATCAAAATTAATTATTAAATATTATAAACACTTTTTAACGCAGTTTGTTTGACAGATGCAATGACGTGAAAACTGATGACAATTTATGTCGCATTCCGAAACTAAAACAAAAGAAAGAATATTCCAAGGCCAATCAAATCTTACATTTACTTTTTTTGACTTTTCAATTTGGTCGGGTGTACACATTCATTTGATTAAATTTGAACGTTGTGCAGCGACAATAAAGCGCGAATTGACTCTTTGACGTTAGCAAGACACCTACATTGTTTAGACAACAATGAGTGCTTGTAATTTAATATCAACTTTATTGAATAGCAATACAGTTCAAATGGACTCTACATTTAGTTATTTATTCTACATTTAAATTATTTGTATAGGAAAAAGAAAAGGGCTTTTTAGGGTTTCCCTGGAAATTATTCAAATTTTTCTCGCCGTTAGAGCCATCCTTGGACTTCAAGGAACATTTAAAAAAAAGAATTGTTAAGATTGGTCCATGCGTTGTTGAGTTATGCGCTTACCAACACATTTTGCGATTCATTTTTATATAATAGATAAAATAATTTAAAAGGACTTACAAGAATATATTTTCATTTTGCTTGTACAGGAACCCAAAAATATAATTTATTAAAGTTTATATTGTGTTCTGCATTTCCGTTCCTCCTTTACTGGAATAGACTCATGAATATATAAAAGATTAAAAAATGTGTAAACTTTTCTATTGCAGACAGAGTTGCAAGAATAACAAAATAACATATGACATCCGATAAAAGAAAATCAAGCTAATCAAGTTACCGAGGGAAATGAATGATTATTTGCGTTCGGTGCAGATACCGTCTTTACTCCACAGTGATAAAAGCTACAGCTCATAAATGCTCATAAAATGTTTTAGTTCTTCTCTTAACTCTATGTAGCAGCTTGTATTATAACACAACATTGAGAAGAAAAAAAACAGGTGATAATTTTACAGGAATAAATGTATTTATTTATTTTTATTTTATTTAATAATTTAATACTTCAGTTTTTCTCAATTTTCCGGAATTGTTGGACGCAATGAACACCTTATTTTATGCTTTATATTTTCTTAATAAAAAAAAAATAAATTACAAAACTCAAGGAAGAACATAATATTACATGTTATATATGTACTACGTACATAAGTACGTGTTTTGTTTTTAATATTATTTTTTCACATGTTAATAGACTAAACTACATAGATCATATGTGAATCACGTTATGTTCTGTTATTTTGTAGAGTTCATTAATATTGTATGTTCATTAAATAAAGTATTATTTACCATGCTTTACCCAGCTTTGTGAATAGTAAAATAAAGTTTATAGAATAAAATGTATATACATGGAAGAAGTTAAGTGATCAAAAATAATTATGCAATTTTAATTGTGTAGTGAAGTCGTGCCTTATCCAGTTTGAAATCAAAATATTATAATAATTAGATGCAAGACCGAAACAGAGTAGCATCCGATAATCTGTTGCTAGATCCAATTTCCTTTTATTCTCTTAATTCAAGAGAAAGACGTTGAAGTTGTATTTGCTCTGATTAGTTTACTCTTTTCCAGTTCTATACAGTTTTAAACCTACGTTAATCATATTTTGCATAGATTTATAAAGAAGAACTATAATAATAATCGCTCGAGATGGTATTGAGATTTTTAAATATAACAAGAAACAATACTTTATAAAATCATAAAATATAACTAACTTTAAAGATATATTAATATTTAAGGGAAGGTATAATAATATTACAGCAAAAATGGCTTACATTATTTCATGTTATCGTGTCTCGTCTCGTCTTGTCTCAAACAAATATATAATTTAATATGTCATTTATAAACAAATATATTAATCCTAAAGTAATGGTAAATAATAATTATATTATTTTCATATTATGTTATTATTTTATAAGTTTTTATTTTAAAATAAAACGTATGACAATTTCAATATATAATAATTCTGTGAATGATAATATTTGTTAATATTATATAATATCTAGGACACCTTTTTGTATATAATTGATAATATTAAGAAGAGTTTAGAATATTCATCGTTATCTCTTTGTAGTAGTCAGTGGCTTTAAAGTTCTTCTTATAACAACCTACAATCTCTATTACCTGGTTTCTGTTGTTTGCAATGCTTTGAAATTTTATTTCGACTAATGTCTTTTATTTTTGTTGATGTCTACTATGTATTTAGTATAAACATTAGTATTACATTTTATTGTCTGCTTAATAATATTGAATATTTTTTGTCCACAGCTACGAATATGTTAAATGATACTTTTTTTATATAAATGCTATTTTTTGTAACTGAATTTTAAAATCTTTGGAAAGATAAAATTTTTAAACACATGTTAATACTTTATTATTATTTTACGACAATAAATTTTAAATGTATATTTATGTTTTATAGATTTAACGTTTATACACACTCCTCTCAAATAAATCAACGATGTAATTAATATTGTTTTAAAGAAAGAAATGATGTTGTTTCGGAAAAACTTCACTTACAAGCGTAGTCAGATAAGTTTGTAACTCCACCGAAATACACGCGAGATTACTGATAAGCAACATTGCTTATTATTCTCCCATTTACCCAAAAGAACCGTCCATCTTTCAAGGATATTTATTACTACCTTTTCACTCTGATTTAGAACCTCGGCTGCTATCTTAATTCGTGAAAATCTTTTTCAACGCTATTTTCAGATTCATTGAACAGAATTGTTCCGTCTGGGAACAAATTTATATTACTGTGTATCGTAGTGTATTTGAATTTGTAAGTTTGACTTTATACAGATTCAAACGTTGAAACGTTTTAAAATTCCTTATCGGTTGATGACGTCATAGAAAGAGAGACAGTAATCATGCCTTCAGAAACCGACCCTCACTTATATACTACAAACTATATACTAAAAACTGTAATTTAAATCTACGACGCAGCGCAAGGACTGGCCATGACTTATTTCTTTTCTTGCTGTCTTTTTACTATCACGCTGTTTTAATTTCCTTTCACAGCTCTTTGAAATGGATTTTCAAGCTAAATTTGCAATTATCTCTTCGACCAAATAATGTTTTAAGCGTCCTTGTTAACTTTTATATTGTTATTCGACTGGATTAGTTATTCGATTAAAAATATTTATAATATTTCAAATACTTGCATTGCTATAGAAGATTATAATTTATATCCTAACAATAGAATATTATGCACTGATAATTTCGTATACATTCCTTTGACTTTGGTGTTTTGCTATTAGATTAACTACAGCGTAAGAAATTATAACGCGGAGAACAGCATGGAATATTATAATACTATATATAATATATATTGTAGCCTTACCAATTTAGACCAAATATCCATATTAATATTTAAAACTCAATTTATTAATACTTAAATTTAAATGAATACAAGACACAATTTGCCAGCTCGACTCAGCGGTGGGTCACTTAAGGTAAACAAAAAAAATCTAATAATTATATTTATTAATATCCTTAATATCAATCTTTTAAATTAAATTCTTAGGTGCCTTAATATTATTGTCTGTTCAACAATAAAATTTTAATATTGTGTTACCATAATCTTTTGTCGATCAAATCAGTATAACAAAGAATAAACTATTCGATTTTTTTATTGTGTAAACTACCAAAAAGGTGGAGCTAAAAAATGATATAACTTTAAGTTAACCTTTTGAAATAGTGTAGTACTTTTTTTATTTGAAACAGTTTTTAAAAACTTATAAAATAAAGAGTTTAATATAAATATATTAATTGGATGTGATAGGGTCTGCAATGTCACTGTCTTTAATTGATAAATTTAAAACAAATAGTTTTTAATCAGTATTTGGCATTCAGATACTTGTTGACATGCAAATTATATTTGAATTTCTTTCCCATTACTTTATTAGCAATTGCAGTTTAGAAGAATCTGAAGATAAATCTTTTTATCTTTTTAAGGTAACTTTACCTAGTAAGCCGATCATCATAAAATTTTAAAGACGCATTGTAATCAATGTGAGCAATGCTGAAGTAGGTCGTTTCATTCTAAAGATTCAAATATTGATAACAATCTAAAATAATAAACGTAAAATTTTCAACCATACTTCATTTTAAATTTCTTTTTTACAATAGAATTAAACTGTCTGTGAAAAAATATATTTACAATAATCAAGTTAAGAAGGAGAATGATTTTTCATCTGCGGTCCACACAGAAACCATATAATTGATTTGTACGAGCGAAGTGTGCATCGCGTTTCCGCTTTTACCCTGCCCTGTAATAAAGGCTACAATCTGTAAAAACATTGATGCATGTCATAACATGTTTTGGCTCATGCTTCAACATAATAGTTCAAAGTTATGCAGAAAGTTTGCAATAATAAATGAAAATTATAATGCTACTTGATTGTTAATATTTAAACAATTTGCAATTTCCCTAAAGAGTTTGAATGTGTTTAGGTGACTTATACTTCTGTTTTTCCAACCGATATAAGATAGAAGGTACACATTAATTTGAACTCAAGCGTTTGAAAGGTTTGTGAAATACATTTCTCAAGTCAGGCTTTTCTCTTCAGCTTGATGAAAATCTATTGTATTGAAAGAGGTTTCATTTACAATAACATTTTACCCAACAATGTGGATATTAAAATAAAATTCCTATTTACTAAAGTATTTAAGTTACGTGTTGTGTTTAACAAAAATATATATTTTCATAAAGTACATGAAAACACATTTAATTCGATTTCCGAAATGCTTATAAAATATAAAGTAAATTCGTAAATATATTTTCTTGAAAACTAAATATAGTCTCGTATTTGCAGGCTTTGGAATATTTAGAACTGAGCATTATAACGTGTATTTGTTAACACAGGTTTAATTTTTACATTGACTGAATTTTTAGTATTTTTTGTTGTTTCGTCATTCAATAAATAAATAATGTGTTATTTTTTAGTAATGTTTTTAATAGATAGTAGTATTGACTAGAAATAATTTATAACATGAATAAAAAAAAATCCGTGCCCGCAGGGGGACACGCGTGGGTAGACCTCGTGTGTAACTCATTTAAAATATAATTCACTACCTAAGAATAATACATGATGCCGTTGTTTGCATCAAAAATTTTCAAGCAAAAAGCGGTTTTAATTTTTTTCTCGGAAAAGGTATCTTTTTTGGAAATACTTTTGGTACTTAAATTTAGAGTAAAAAATAACCTTTCTATTAAAAATATTTGTGAGGAGGGAATGTTTACCAGAAAAAAGTTGCCGTGGTTTTACATACCTAATATTTACAAGCTAAAAGTGGTTTTTATTTTTTTTCTCGGAAACGGTACCTTTTACGGAAAAACTTTTGGTACCTTAATTTAGAGTAAAAAATAACCTTTCTATTAAAAATACTTGTGATGTAAGAATGTTTACCAGAAAAAAGTTATGAATTTTTTTCCAAAAATTTTCGGTTTTTTTACCCCCATCCCTAAGTTATTGAAGTTAGGTTTTCGGTTTATCTACATTAGTTATAGGTATTCATCAAAGACATCATATAATATGAACGCGATTGATCTACTTTGTATAGGGAAAAAGTTATGGTCGAAAAACTGAAATCGGAAAAAATGAGGCCCTAGCGCCCCCTGTGGCCGGATTTCTCTGGTTAACGAACTTGACCTTTATTTTTGGATGGTTGATTTTTGTGCAAAGTTTGAAAGCGATCCGAGCGAAACTGCAGCCGCTATCGTGCTGACAAAAGTCGAATCTGGACGCACGCACGCATATATATATATATAAACTTTTTGACCAATGGTCATTTCGGACTCAGGCGGTCATAAGAAGACCTCCTGTAAAGAAATTTTTTCAAAATTCGAAAGTAGGGGACAAATGAATGGGCAGACCGAATTCTTCAAGGTCTACCCAATAGTCCACTGTGACCGTATTTGTCAGTAACATTTTTTTATATAATATTTTAAAGTGTTGCGTAAACCAACATTTTTGTTTCAAATAATTCTGAAAAACATTCTATCCTATATTGTTCCTGGCAATAATTTAACTCTACAATAATTTACAAAACTGTTAAATAATTTTTCCGTGATTTTTTAACAAAAACAGATAAATCGACAACTCAACTAACACATCAAACAATTGTTTTAAATTTGTGTTATGTACTGACAACGAAGCCGTTATTTTTAAATAAATATTTAAGGTACATATTTTTTCTGTTTTTCTTCTTTCTTTCAATTGTACTCCATGTAGAAATAGATTCTACTAGGATAACATTTCAAACAAATTTATATATTCTTAAAACAAATGTTATATTATAATAATATTTGCCTCTGGAGATGTAAGCAGACTTGTTACTTTTCTTTGAAGTTCAACATAAAATTGTTTAAATATTTTCAACCTTTATAAAAGATCAATGATAGGTTTTATACATGGAATCCAATGGCTACTCCGTCACTAATTCTCTCCGGGTCTAATAATGCATTAGTCTCATTATTTTCCTACTTTAGCTCTAAGAACAGATTAATGTTACACATTATTCATAACTATTCTTCGATAATAAAATAAATTATGAATGGTACTTCCCCACAAAACTGTTGTGATTGTTAAATTAAAATTCACAAATAAGTTTGCAAAAGTGATCCTTTTGTTAGTTCTGATTATCATTACAGGTCAACGGTGTTCGGAAATATTTATAACAATTATTGGCTTTAAAAAATACTGCCACTCTTTCACTAGTTTTAAAACGTTAGCTTATTTTCATGCTGTATTTATTTTAGAGGTTCGTTAACGTTTTACTGTTTCTTGTAATAATTTCTTATTAAATGAAATTTATTACAAATACAATAATTTAATACTAAAATATATCACACATCAATTATACTATTAGACCTAATAATTACTCCGCAAATCGGAAGTCTTATATTGTCCTTATATTCTTTTCTTGTAAAAGCCGCTTCTTCCTCAACCTATGAAATAACTGCACTAATATAATGCTCCTGACTCTAGAATATAAATGAAGACCTAATTAGTTATTATTTAATTATTTAGTAGTTTTTTCATTAATTATTTTATTATATTCAATATATAAAACAAGGTTCAGAAGCAACTGAAATCATGCCATTGGAAAATAAATTAAACAAACAAAGTAAAGTGCAATTCTTGTAATAGATATGCAATAAATTCCGAGAGCCGGATCGAATAAGCGTCCTATATTATCCAATGTGAGATTCAATAGTGTTGAAACCCTTTAATCGAGAAACACTTTGAAATTCTATTCGCTTTGATTATATTTAGGTAGTTACTATATTAGTAACCATTTTTTTTTAACAAGAAAATTATTGTTAAAAACTAAATAAAATTTAAATTTAATGTTATTTTGCTATTGGTTTAGACTTGAGACGAAGCTTCTTAGCATTCCATGGATTCACCGTGCGGGTGCCGGTTCCATCGCGTTGCAAGAAAAGGAGCGCAAACCACGCCTGGGACTTGCGAAGCAAGTGTAGGTTTAAGGGGCCCCTTTAGTATGCGCATACACGCTCACCTTCACTGTTCACGCTTCTCTCCCTACCTAACCAAATATTGTAAGAATCTACTAAAGCTGCCTTTGAAATACGTTCCAGAAATAAACTGATGATCGTTCTAGAAAGGCCGAGATTCTTAAATGTATTGTAGAGAGATTTTGCTGTTATACCTCTCGCTCCTACTTCTACAGCGTACAAATTAACTATAAATTTATTCCTGATCAGTTCGTTACATAGTTCGTAATACTTGCTAAGCTTAAATGTATGATTTTTAGGTATATTTGTTTCCCAGGGTACAGTAAGCTCCACAAGTATAACACGCCTTAGTTGTTTTGAGTACAGGAATAAGTCCGGCCTAGATGACGAAACACAAACATCCCCGGGGATTTAGTATTGCCTTTCATACGTGTCCATCATGAGAGTCCAATCAGGAGACGCATCCAAGATAGAATAAGATTTTAGTTTAGATTTTTTGGACAAACCTGCCTTTACGAACTCCACTGATATTTTGGTTCTCTTCTGCGCTCTTGTTACTCGTACAGAAAGACTAACCGCTTCTCGTATGATTTCTAATACTTTATCGTGGCGACTCGAGTATTTACCTCTATTTAAAAATACCCTACACCCTACTAGCAAGTGTTTCGCGGTTCCTACTGCCTCCCCGCAGATGTTGCAAGATTTTTCGGTGGCTTTGCCCCATCTTACTAAGTTACTTTGATCTTGGAGAGTCATTTGGAATGCGTTAAGATAAAATTTTAATAATGTTGGGGACCAATCATGAAGCAGGGTGCGCCATCTCAAAGTTAGTGGCATACAAAAATCTCCTATGGTCACCCATTCATCATTGCAATTCTAAGCTCATCGCGTGCAACCGGTAATTATCGTTTTCATCTTGCCGAATAAAGGATTTTATAATTTCTAAGTCTTGTTCTTTCTTGCTTGATCCAGCCCCGCTTTATTTGTTTGAGCACCTATCATAAATTGTTTATGGAATTGAAGTCGTGACTCTAGCTCTGCGGTAATTTTATCTTTTGGGAGAGACGTTATAGTATCATCATTCGATTTTAAGATGATGTCTTTTGGTCACTCTTAGGTGTTTATAGAGTTCCGATGGTTTCTTTAATTTTAACCCAAAATTGTGTCGGTCTCTAAATAAGGTAGAAGAGTCCACTGGATGCGCTAACCCGAGCCATGACTTCAATGTCCTTATGACGCTTGCATCTAACTTCAACAAAAGTGTTCATAGTCGAAAGCTTAAAGCGTAAAGTTAAAGATTTCATTTACTTAGTTAAAGCACTACAGTAAAAAGTACTTTATTACATTTTAAATGTATTATACTTTTTTAATTTATACTAAATAGTAATCTATAATAAATACCTGAGATTATAAAACATATTGTTTAAAATTTTTATTGTGACGTGTTTAAAGTAAAACTAAAAGACTAATAAATGCTACAAAAAATCTGATACCATCCTATATGTTTGAAGTTTTCTGAACTTTCTTAAAGTTCCTGAAGAATAAAAGCAATTCTGAGAAATACTTACAAATACATTGCTTTCGCATTTACTTAGAAGTTCCAATGACTTTTCATTAAGGTAACAATTAAAGAAGTTATGAAAAGTTCATTAATAGTTAGTTGAATGTTATTGTCAAATGTTACATTTTCTAACAACTTTTGCACATTCGCTCCCCAAGTTTTAAAGAAACAATTAACAATTCAGCACCAAGAAATTATTGGAATGTATACTACAATTGTATATAATAATGTTCATATGTAGATATAAAATATAACAGACAGACGTCCAAAATATTTGCTGCTAAAAGTTGAGATAACACATGTTGACTGTGGAAAAAATTTGATATTGGTATGTAAAAGATTTTGTGCAACAATCAGAGTATGAAACATGCATTACTAAGATCTATTTTAATATTGGAATTATGTTAAGAGTTTATAAGGTGCATGAAGCACTTCAATGCATTGGGATCTACTTTTTAAATTGTATAGAAAATGTTTATTATTTTTTATAAATATACTCGTAGCAATTTTAGTATTATTATCATGGATTATATTATTAGTTTTATTGTTATCGATAACGTGATTATAATATTTATAGTCCAGAAATGAAATAATTTCTGTATAGGATTTAATTATAAGCTTTTATTTAATCCTTTATTCATTCAACCAATCTTCAACAAGCGATTCATATTGATGATTTCTGTGATATATAGATATTAACAGACAGGGTTTAACAAGCAAAAAATATAACCCGAGTGACGTCATTGAAAATTCAATACAATAACCTTTAGAATATGCCGGTAATTTTTCGATGAAAGTAATAAGAAAACTCGTATGGAAGACAAAGCAAGATGGCGAACTAATTGGCATCAGAGGTATGAAAACAAACTATTTAATTAAAAATCAACTATTTGTAGAATGAAAGATAATCATTACAAAAAGGCACGAATAATTTGTTTCATTGTTTTTTGACCAATATTGTGGGAAAAAAAATATTGGAATATTGACTTTAAAATAATTTTGAAGGTATTTTTTACGAAAATGTGTTTTTAAATAAGACAACTGGTGAACAAACCATTCACAGGTTTGAGGAATATATTTTAAAAGTGTTTTGGTTCAAAATGCTTTTAGTTATTTAACCTTTTAACTATTGAATTTTAATAGACGAGAACTGTTGATATCTGTCCCGTGTTCGTTTAACTTCGATACTCAATTCCGGTTTAAACGCTAACTCTACAGACGCTCGTTCCTATTCTCTTTGAAATTGTCAAAGCCTTATTTGTGGTTTTGATATTGTTGGCTTTTGTATGGAAGCATATAGATTGGATCTGAACAAATATGTAAACTATAAGTCACCATGAATAAAAAAAAACAATAATTATAAAAGTTTACATAACAATATTTTTGGGGTTTGATAAAACAAATAATACTGCCTGCATTTTATTTTAAATATTATGTCTAATCTTTCACATATTAAGGTAAAAAGAAGTGGAATATATATTTATTAGTTATAAATGCCAAATAAGATTACAAAAAGGCCAAATAGAAATAAAATAATTTTAGCATTAAATGTCTCAGATGTAGTAAATGGCGGATTGAAAACATTCTTCGCACAAATAACTGCACGGTACAAACCATTATGTGAATTCTTTGTTGTTACTTAAAAGATTTATCTGTAAAACAATACCACTTATAAGTATTGTTTTTACATTGTGTATAAAACATTCAAAACATTTGTTTTGTCCGTATCATTTGATAATGCAGAACAATGAAATAAATAATAGTAATAATGTAATAATAATAATAATAATAATAATGTATCTTTTTAAATGTATTAACCATAAAGGAGTTTATACAAGCTGTTGTGAAAAATAATTTTATAGCCATGATAATTTTGGTATTTTATAACGTTTTATTCTTATTTTATATTTTAAATTTGTTTTAAAGCGTAAAATAAATTTAAATCTCTGCTGCTATTATTAGCAGTTTAAAAAAAAGCTAATATTAAACGAACCTAGTTAAGCAAGTTAAGCTTGTTAGTCGCTTTTATGAGTAAAGTCTGGAATTTTTAATCAAAGTAACGCTAACACTTAAGCAGTATCTTATTTTATGATCATGACTTAAATCTTCAACCGATCGCCATGAAATTTTACGTAAAAAGTAAAAAATAATATTTATGCTGCTGCTGGCAACAGCTAGATAATAATTGTAATATATTTTTACATCTGAGTTTTCACTCTTTTCCCAAGAATTGTTATATATAACATTGAGTTTATATTATATATAATATTATATTGGGTGTAATTTATTAAACTAACCCATAGAAATATAAAGTATATAACAAGTTATATTTTGTTGTATTTATTTATTTATGTTTCATTGCAATTTAAAAACAATTTTGTTATGATTTTAATTGCGATGGTAACTTCGCAGGAAATAGTTTGTTGTTGTATTAAGGAAACTTAATATTTTCAATATAAATCGTGCTAATCAAGTTAACAAGGAGAATGAATTTTCATTTGCATTCAGTACAAGAACCCAAAACACTGATTTATCTGAGTGAATAATGTGCATCCCATTTGCGCCTTTACTCCACTGTTTTAAAGGACCCATTTATAGGATCTATAAACTATTTCAGACAATGTTGAAAATCTAGAAAAGATTAATGCATCTCCTAACTTTATAATAAGCGTATCAACACAACAGTTATAAAATTAAATGAGATTAAAACGGAAGTGAAGTCTAAACTGACAGTAATAAATAAATGTATACATTTTTATGATATTTGATTGTTTATTAATAAATTCGCAATTTACAAAATAACGTAATTGGGTGACTTAAGATTTATTATTTAATATTTTTCAAGTATACAGTATTATTTAACGCGGTACATATTAATTTGAACGCTGAAGTGTTTGAAAGGCTTGTGAAAAATGTTTTCAAATGTATGTGGTTCGTGGATTACGGGTAATTAATTTTAATATATAGGTTTGTGTTAAAATAAAATAATATTTGTTTACAATTTTTTAGTACTCGCTGTTTCAATAAAAACTGCACATTAATGTTTTTTATTTCAAATCCTTTATCTCGTCTCGTTTCGTCTCCTCTCATGTCATCTCATCTCGTTGCATTTTAATTCATACTTTAAGTCTATAGAAATAGCACTCACTAATGAAAACATAACTGTTTATAAAGGTTGTATGAAGCAAGGAACTTTACTGTTTGCGAACAATATATTACTGAAGTTTCATCACAAATTAGATTGAAAAGCATACAGAACAAGTTTCAAAATCATTCACATAAAGCAAACAAACAAAAGTTTATTTATATTATCATACTAGCTCTGCCCTTGTCTTTGTTTGTAGTCTAGGACAATGTAAAAGTAGCCTAGGTTACTCTTCATAACATCAGCTATCCGGCAGTAATGTCCTGTTAAAATCTGTGCAGCCGTTTAGAGATTAGCAACAAACAAACAGACAGACAAACGGATAGAGAGAAGTAATATGTACATATATATTAAATATAAGTATAGAATGGATGTCATTTTCAAATATTTCCTATATTTTGTATTTTCTCATATCATTCACAAAGATAGAACCTATTTAATATAGCAAGAGACTTCATCGTGTCTTTGTACTTTGTACTATCTGAATATTTAAAGCAACACTCTCGAATTACAAATAGTTTTTTCTGTAATTTGATATTTGTTGTGAGCAAACTTATTTATTTTCTATTTAGACTATATGGTACATTTGCATTTAATTATTTAATTTAATTTTTCATTGTATATTTATATTAATTTGTATAATGAGATTCGATTTTATTATTATTTATTAAATTTAAATTTGTTTGAATGTACATGTTTTTTTAATTTTTAAATATGTCAGACGTTGAATCTTCTTTTTTAGATTTGAATAATAATAAATAAAAAGAAATCTCTTTTGAAACTGGATACAAGCACAAATTAATTAAATTTCGGTAAAGCTTATAAAACATTAAGTGGATTTATACATTTACTTTCCGCAAAGCTAACATTGCTCTGAGTTAGCAATTCACGGTATGAAATATATATCACATAGCAACTGAACATATATATTTGTAAGAGCAGGTGTACCGTAGTTTAAAATTTTATATTTCTAGTGATTTTATGGAACCTTTTTCCGTTTTAATATAATACAGTTTTCTTAACTTATTATTGAAACTTTAACGAATGACTTTTTACGAGAAAAATATCTTTTTACAGGAATTATATTAAGGATATTATTCAATACAGGTATTTGAGTTATTTTTCCATCATTTTTCATATTTCATTTTATAACATTGTTATTATAAGCAACAGGTTATTGTGTTTAAGTAAATCATATTTTTGAATAAACTATAATAATTAAAATATGAATTATTTATATGTGTAATATTATATTATATGATTCATATTTTTTTAATCTCGTATCTTAAATAACTTTAAAATATCGGAGAAGATATATGATAATAATAAAACTTTACAATAGGAAAGATACTTCCAAGATCTATATCCAATATACTTTATAATCAATTTAAATTAACAGACGAAGCTTACAGTTGAATACATAGTGTATTTCAATTTTTAATAGTGTATTTCAATTTTCAATTTTTACTTTTATTTAACTTTAACTTTAAACTTAACAAACATAACGGCAAATTTTATTATTTCAGACATATTACACTTTTTTGTTTAAAATATTCAAACTCAAAGTATATAAATACTTAAACACTAAAGTTAAATACAAAACTTCTCTCAGAATGTGAGCAACCTACAGCGAAAGTTTTAAATATTAATTTAATATTTCCATATAACTGTGAGTAATAATATTATAACTGTAATACTTATTTCATGTAAGTATTTAGTATTTTGTTGTGAATTAGTTTATAAGATTACCGATTATAAAATAAACGGTTGGTTAATTTCGTTTCTTAAGTTTTTTAATTGTAATTTCTTAGTATTGTTTTAGGTTTTTAATGATCATTCCACTCCAAGGAGGCGAAATATTATGGATAAAATGGTAAATTTTTTTTGATATTCAGGATGGTAAGTTACAACAATAATTGAATAATCCAAGCTGAAGTGCAAAGTTTATGAGTTAAACACAAGAAAAAACACTCGTTAGGTATCATACAAATAAAATATATTTGAAACTAATAATCTTAATACATGTGTGTAGTACGAAGTTAATAAACATATTACTTTGAAATCGTATATAAAATATTTATAAAATATCTCAACCTAATACGGTAAAGTGTGAATTATTACATTGATCTAATGAAACACAAAGATGTACAAAAGTAAAAATGTTCTGAGCTTAACTTTATTTCGCGAATACATATTTATAGTTTAAACAGTAACTTTAGGTTACTTTAATTTTATTTGGTTTTAAATTTATACTATTGATATTTCATATATCATGAACACATAATAATTAAGATATTTTAATAAACATTATCAAACTATTTATTTTGTTTTGTGTCATTAGTTGTCATTTGGAGAAGTGCACCGGTAACTTTTTTTTATATAGAATGGCGTCACAAGTGAATGCAGCGTTTTTATACTTTGAAAGTCATTCCGTTTGTTTTATAATATACATATACATTATAACGTATAAATAATCAAAAATATTTTCACAGTATTTCATAGATAATTTACTACGTTATTACATATAATCTTAGTTTAATGTGTAGTTTTTTTTTTAATTTAAAAAAATATATACACAAATTGTTAGGTAATATATCCACTGACATTGACAATTAACTAGTGGAGAAACGTCGTTTCATAACTTATTTAATTGATATTTCAATGAAGTTTTCTTGAGTCATTAGAAAGTTCTAAGTACGGGCGAAAGATTTTTGTTTTCTTAAGAATTTCTTAGAATTGTTTTTTTTCTTCAGAAAACGTGTTTAGTTTAGAATATTAGAGTTGGTATTGGTTTTCTTTTAATATTTATGAAGTTTTTTAATTATACTTTAAACCACTTAGTAGTCATCAAAATACTGGTGATAGTTGTTGTAAATCAAGTACACATCGGCCGATAAAGTAAATAAATATTCTACATTCTATAAGTACTGACATTAATAAAGAGTAAAAATCTTTAGTGTCCTTAATTAAAATATATTAAAGATAAATAGAAATTTTAAAGTTTCTTTTAAATGGTTTCAATACGATTGGATTTCTCATTAGATAATGTAGTACGCTAATTCATTCCGGATATCAGAATGCAATTGCAAGAACTGCACATGAGTTGGTTGGTTTAATTTATTTTCTAATAAGCCTGCATTACCATGTATAACCATTTCAAAATATAGTTTAAAAACATTTAATAAATTGGAATGAAATCGGTAGTAAATAAAAAAAATATATAAAAAACCACTGACTAGGTTTTTTGTTAAATAAAACGATTTCCATTACACTAACAATTTATTAGTTCTGTTATTTCATGAACTGAGCAAAGAACGGTTTTTTATGTATATATTGGAATACCATAATTATTTAATTTCTCTGTTTTATAAAATTGGAAGCGTATTTTTTAATTTATTTACATTACACCGCATATAAATAAATAAATTTGCACTGCACTGATGCTGTCTAAGTATGCATTCATATTTCCTATTTTGATGAATGTTGTTAGAACTTACTTCATATTAAGTATTGATTTTTAAGATACAAATATAAGAGTGAAACTTTAAACTTTGTTAGGGTCAAAAGGTCTGAAGGTTATAAAGTTTTGGAGTAAAGTTGTAGGATGTTTTATATTAATTATATTAAAATTAATGAATGAATATGCCCTTAGAATGCAAAATTCCTAAGCGAGAATTTTGGCTAGTACGAATTAGTAACTTTTAACTTGACATTCCATAACATTTTCCTTAATATTTAAAAAGTTATATAATCACTGACTATCTAAAATCTCTGCTGTTTTATACAATTTTAATGTGGAAGACCCATATTATAATTTCTTGTTCAAGTTAAACTGGCAGCAGTTGTTGGCACAAGACCAAAGACCAAAGACTGAAAATGCATCCCAAATTAATAGTACTGATAATTATTTCGTTTGTTCTTGCTTAATCTAAGTAACAATTTAATATAGGTTGATAACTTTGAATTTTATAATTATTACCATTAATATAAATATTATAATTTAGTTTAATCAAGGTATCCATAATTAGTAGACATCAATAGATTGTAACACTTTGCATATAATCTATGATGTATTACAACTTGTGCCGTTTTAGTGATAGAAAATAACATAACACGATGTAGACAACTTTTTAATTGTAGAAGTAAGCGGTCAAGTGACAATAGCTTAGTGATATTGGGGTGATCTGAGATGAAAGCTGTACTACATTTTTGGTCTGACCTGTGATTATTGCAAAATATACAGTTATCAGAAGTAAACCAATCAAATATATAGCCAGTTAGGGCTTAATCTTATTTTGAACTTGCTGCTTTAAAGGCGGTGGGAACAGACGTATGCGTTTCAGCTTGTTTTGTTCTGCTATTTACACACGTGTTTTTTGTTTTCTTCTTTTGTCTTTTTATTTTATGATTTTTTTTTACTTCGTGTTTGTCCTTCTCTTTTTTATATCCAAATATTTGTCCTTTGACGTTGTTTGTGTCCTTTTAAAGTTTGTTTTAAAGGATCTCTCTGGCACCTGTACTATGTCCGTCCACAAGGTCGTTATCCTATGTAAGCGTCCCCTCTAGCGGTTTGTTTTCCGGCTTTTCGTAAAGGGTCAAATTCGAAAAAAGAGATATTGGGTTTGAAGAAAGTCCTCTCTTTGGAGACGCCTCCAATAACCGATCGAGCGTCGATGAACGCAGTGGAAATGCAAACCCTGGTAGGGCCTTGTGCTATCTCAATCATCGAGATTAGTCAGAAATAAACTAACCTTAAGGGCACGATGATAAAAGCTTTAAAGTAAGCTTCTCAGGGATTACTAGAAGTCGGAAAGGAAAGCTCTTAGTTGGTCGAACCGAGAAGGAAGAGGCACGCCGCTTATGAGTGGACAATCTTCGCCTGCATCTTGAGGTGGAAGGTTTTAAAGCGGGAATTGAGGCTTATCGTAGAGAGTTTGCTGAGACGCGCGCATTGTTGATTATTATGACTATCTAAAAGTACATGTTTAAATTGATTTTGTGCTCTTTTTAATTTAATGCTGGAATTCCTGGAAAACAAAGACAATGGTTTGCGACACAATTTAATTAATTTTAAAAATTACAGTGTCCTATTCATTTAGAAAATGTAAATTTTAAACTATAAGTGACTAATTAAATTTCATTAAAACTACAAGTGTCTGCATTTGTTGCAAAACTTTTACTGTAAAAACAAAACTTGATCAGAGAAGATTGTTTGCATTTTCCGAATCTTTCAAAATTGCAAAATAAAGAGAAAAATATACTTGCTTTCTGTAAACATCTAACAATTCTCCTTGTATATCTAAAATAAAGATTTGAAGCGATTAATGTTCTTCACTTGAATGTTCCCGAATGGGAGTGAAACTCTTTTAAGCGTGGACAAACTTAAATCCATTCAGAATCCATAGAACTACAGGAGTTGTTAATCTATTTAGATACACAAATGAGAACTAAAATCAATCTATCAACAATTACACCACGAATTCTAATTACAAAGTTAGATCTTAACTTTTTATGCAGCGGCCTGGGTTATTATGAAGAAGTTGTTAACTGCGTTCAAGTCTTCCTACTTGGTAGAACGTAGATTCAGTGCCGTTGTGAATGACCAAAATAAGAAATCGTCTAGAAATTAGTGCCCATATAGAAATTCCAATAAATATTTTTTCAACAATTTTTTATATTGTTGTCGTATGCTCTATAATAGCTTTTATTTGGAGGTTCATGGACAATTTTTGACTATGAAACGAGGTTACGGATCAAAAATCTTTGAACACCATTGCATTAAAAAAGCCTAAAGCTCATAAATTCTAAAACCCGTTGTTAGGAATGTACTTTGAAAACTTAAGTGCATTTCCTAACTTTATGTAGTGGCTGCAGTTCAGCACAACAGTTGATAAATAATGTGGATAAGAATAAAAAATTACTTACTTAAAGCCTTTGCAGTAATGGAAGTATTTATTTATTGTTATGTTATTTGATAATTTCTTATTGAGACTATTTGTAATTTGTGAAATAATTTAATGCAATTAAATTAATAATAGATCAATAAAGCTCAAGTTACCTCATTGGGTAGCTGATGCTTTACTATTCCAATGGTATTCAAATATTTTACTTAATTTATACGTAAACAAAAACAACTCAGTATTATTTTGTTGACGGTACATAATAATTTGTGCGCGCAAGTACTTGAAAGGCTTGTGAAATAAGTTTTCATAGTCAAAATTTGCTCTCCCGTTTCATGAATTCTTAGTGGTTCTTGGACTACGGGCTATTAATTACGGAAATGCACAGCGTAAATGACTGGAAAAGAAGATATGATATAAAATAAACAATCTTTATATTTCCTATACTAAGCGCACTTCTCATATTTTTCATTATTAAATTGTACCCGTGCAAAGCTGGGGTGGGCTAGATGTAAATAAAAATATTTTTTTGATACCAGCTCTTGTCGAAGTAGTACAAAGAATGGAATAAAATAGCTTTAGTGGTTACGTATTTATAATTATATATTTATTTATTTGCAAGTTCTGCTCAATCAGTTATATATTTATATTTAGTTTGACTGCTTACTATAGAGAGTAATTGATACCGGCTCTTATCGAAGTAGTGTAGTGAATGGAATAAAATGGCATTAGTGGTTACGAATTATTAATTATATGTTTAAATATTTGCAAGTTCTGCTCAATCAGTTATATGTTTACATTTGCTTTGACTACTTACTAAGACTAATTCATGAATTCTGGAATGCGTTAACGTAAATATTGTGCAAGCATTAAGGATTTTACTTTATGCAAGTAGTTTATGAAATTAGTACATAAATAAAAATATTTTTAATAATAAATGTGATTTAATTAAGTTTGGTGGCAGCGAAGTATGCAAAAAAAACCAATTTACTTAATAAAGTATATTGAAATTAAAATTACAATTAATTAAAACTAAGGTAAGGTGCTTGTAAGTCAGCGATTGACACAAGAGTGAATATATTTTATCCTCGATTCCCATCGATGGTGAGAATGCAAGCCGTATGGTGTCGTCTTCAGGATACTCGAAGCGTGGTGTCAGCATTTAACCGTGTGAAACCAAGTTGGTGCTTACTATAACAATTGCCCTTGGCTATGCTTGCGTAACAATTTTGTATTTTAGATTGTTGATAATGATTATTATTATAAATCATGTTTCAATTATTGTGTTGTGAATAGATAAGTTGTTGACCTGTCCGGCGTTCGTTTTACTTCGATACGCAATTTTGGTATATTTGGTATAGCAGCAACTCTACAGAGGCTATTTCGTATTACTTTGGTATTATCAAAGCCTTGTTTGTGGTTTGAATGCTGTTGTCTCTTGTTATGGAAGCAAAGAGATTGAATCTGAACAAATGTAAACCACATAATATCATGAATGTGGTTCTTGTGTTACCGAAATAAACATTAAAGCATATACTTTAAAATGTTTAAATCATAGAGCTAGCAATGCTTCGGTACATTTTTAAAACCTTTTTTTTATATTTTCATATATAACAAAGACTAAAACAATATTAATTAATGAAACCCCCATTCGACTTAAACAAATTAAATTACAAAATCCGTCACATTTTATAAATTAATTTATATATTTTACAACTTTAACCAAGCTTAACATTGCTTAACATTGCTCACCATGCCGATAAACAGTTTAAAACATCAGTTTACAAAAATATTATCTTTATTAAAGTTAAAATAACATTCTAATTATTAAATAACGTAATTAATATTGACCAAATTGAATATCAAAATACACAATACACACAAATAATTCTGTTAACCACACACTGTAAGGGTTTGAACAAACTTCTTAGATATTGTTAGTTCTCAAAACTTTAAAGGATATTGACCTAACTATCTATTGAAGTAGCTAATGACCACGTGAGATTCAGATGAATGTGTTAATTGTTCTTTTATAATATATAAGAACATGATTTGTATCTCTCCTTCTGTCCTTTTGTATTGTAAAATAAATTAATTTGTGAACATATCCAATATTTTATATTTATGAATCGAAATTTATCAGAATTGACTAGCTTGGTTCGCGTCCCTGCCTGTTAAGTTAGTGTTAATAATAATACAGCATTGTAACATATAGGATCCAGTTTATTCGTTATTATCTTAAGAGTACTATTTATTAAATAACGCCAGTAAATGTCGCTAATATATTCAAACGATAATATTTTCTTCGTCATAATTCACAAATATTAAAATTTTGGACTAAGACATAGCTTTTTAATTTCATAAATTAATTACTTCTTAATATCTTCTTCATAAATTGGTACTTGTTTATATGTGATATTTAAACTACATATCTAATGTAATAGAACATTCTTGTATTTAAAGAATTAGGAGAACCGACTTTGACGACTTTGTTAATTGTAAACAGAAAAATGACAATTTAAAAACACAAAAAACACAAAACAGTAAAAATTTTGATGTTCATATAAAAATTTGAATATTTTCCACAAAACTTAGAAAATATATATAATATAGGATTTATCTAAATATATAAGGTTATGTTATGTTAATTTTTATGAATATCTTATTTAAATGCCAAATAAAAACAAGTATCAAAAATAAATACCACCAAATAGATTATATAGATTATATATATATTAAATGTAGGAATGGTTTGTGCAAAACATTTTTCGTGCAAATACGAGAAAAAATAATTATGAAAACATGAATGCTTATGGTTGCCTAAGGAAAAACTTTGAAGTTCTGTTTTTTTTGCCTGCACTGAAATGACATGAAGAATAAAAGAAAATTAACCATTCTATGCTGATGATACTGAACTGAAATCAAAGAAATTCTACATGTTTTCAGACAATGTTAACAACTATTACGTATCGACTGATATACATTATATATTTTAAGCTAAGAGATTCTCTGAGAGATATTTTTTAAAGTAATAGGTATTCTTACAGTCGCTTCGCAATACATATTTAATAACATATTATATATACGTCAAAATTTAAATAGTTATATAAAAACAGTGACAGACACGCGATAAATACGAGAAATAAAAACAAACTCATAACGCCAAAGTTTCGGCTTCAAAAAGTTAATAAGTCCTCTATGGGTTTGAGTATACGCATATATAATAAAGTTCCACAAGATATCTTCGACCTTCCATTTCTTAGTTATCTAATCTAAAATCAAAGTTTACTATTAAATAAAGCTTATTATAATATTCAAGAGTTTTTAGTGGATCGAAATATGTGGAACTTAAGTTGTTGAATCATTTGCAAGATTTATAATATAATGTACATCACCTATTGCTATATTTCTTTTGAAAAGAGCAACTGTTGCGTTTCTGGCCGGCTCTTCTCAACAGAGCAGCATTCCGAGCCAGTGGTAGCTTCCTTACGGACGGACTACACTGACCTTTTTTTGTATTGTAGTAATTGACGATTCAAAAGTGCGTGTAAATGCCTACTTGAATAAAGATATTTTGAATTGAATTTAAATTGAAATATAATAGTAATTTAGAGTATTTACTAGCTGTGGGTTATATCTTTATAGGCTTGATGGTTTGGTATTTTAAAATGTTTATTTTATGTTATATTATTTTATAGAAAGTTATTTTCAATTAACATTTAGTAAATGTCTGTTTCCTTCATTCTATTTCATCTCACTGGACTTTAACATGTAAATCAACAGCTGAACTGACACAAACGGACTGATCTGAGTACTGGTTAACCTTTACACATTTCTGAGAATATTACAGTATTACTTATTTACATTACTGTTTATTATATAAGTACATATGCTTCAAGGACTCCACGGTTAGTTATAAAGAGTATTATGCTTAGTATTTTTTAGTGTCGTCACAAATAATAATGTAAAAAATGTAATTTAAATTTTCGAAGTTATGTAAGAAGTTGCCACGACTTATTTTTTGTATTTTTTGTTCGTACACTGTTTTAATTTCCTTTCACAGCTCTTTGAAATGGATTTTCAAGTTACATTGCAATTGTCTTCTAAACCGAAGAATGGTTTAAGCCTTATTATATTGTATTTAGGCGAATAGAATAAATTGTAATCAATAATAATATAAATAAAATTAATTATACAATTTTATTTTAACTTTATTTGGAAATATATATATATATATGTATGTATATATATATATATATATATATATATATATAATATATACTAATAATAATTAAAATACTAATACTAATTAGTTTATACTAATAACATCAATATCATTTTAAAATAGTTCTAGTATTTCTTGTGACTTAAAAATTCGTTACTTATTCAGAAGAATAGAAGCCATTTAATATTACAAGAGACCTGACCATGTTACTTGTATTTGTAGCATTTAAATATTTAATGTAATACTATTGAATTCAAAATGGTTTTTCCTGTAACATTTACTATTTGCTGGGAATAAATTTGGTCGAATTCAATTTCGTTCTATTTACTACAGTATATTAAGTTATTTGTTTTGGTGAGAAGATCAAATTAATTTAGATTGTAACATATTTCAAGTTATACAATTATTATATTATAGGATTTTCGAAACAGACCCATGTTCGAGTTTTTAAGTTTAAAATTTTTTATTCATTTCTTAAAAATATAAAGAACTTAATAATTATCAGGAAATCAGATGCTTATCGGATATTATTGATTATTTTCAATCATAAAATCTTTAAAAATTTGCTAACAAACCAAATTATTTGAATCGCCGGAATGAATATAAAAATTAAGTAGATTTATACATTTATTTGACGGCAAAGCAAACATTACTCCGTGTTAGCAATTCATGTAATGAAATATTTATAGATATTGTAACTGAATGTATTATGTGTATACAGGTACATTCCGGAGTTTTTAATTTTATATTTCTAGTGACTTTTGGGTACATTTGTTCGTTAAATATTACAGGGTTACTGTTCTTATATTCTTTTTGTATTTTTGAGATACCGGTTTAAGTAAGAAATAATTTATATATCAAAAATAAAAAACAACTTATCCATTGTGGCAAAAACTAAAAATAATAAGTTAGATAAAGTATTCGAAATAAATATTAATATAATATAAATATCTATTCAATCCAAATTGAAACCCCGTAAATAGGAAATTAAGGATTATTTTATTACACATTAATACTAATAGTATATCCACGTGATCGGATAAGCTATGTATAATATAGTTGAATACATTTAGAGTATTAATTAATTTCGTGCCGATAGAAACGAAATGTAACTTGAACGTACCAAGGTTGTTTTCATAGATTAGTTTTGTTTTGATTTAAAAAAAATATTTGTATACATATAAGGAATAACTTTTCAAAACAGATCGATACTTTAATTGATTTATTTTATCTTAGAAATCCGAGTATGCATGTTTTATTTTAAATTTGAAGACAATGTGATGAATAAAATATCTAAAAACTTTATTTAGTAACCATCTAAACCGTTATCAAGAGTCGAACTCAACAAAATTATGTCAAAATACTTTACTTCGATATATAATAGTAATTTTCATTATATTGAATAAATTACATGGTCGTATTCATTAGCTCGACCGCAGTAGTCATTCCCTCTTTAATGTAGATCAGGGTGACGTTGGAATTATAGTTGGATTTGTCCGCTGGGGCTGAAATTCGGACGTCAATTCCAGTCCCTTACCTTTTCTGTGACCCATTCTCCTTTGTATATTTCTGTTTATTAAGGATGATAGCATCTAAAAGTCCTGTTAATTTGCGAAAAAAACAAATAATTACTTAAATTTATTAATGAAATTTACAATAACACACTAAAAATAACACTAAAATACACTAAAACACTAAGAATAACGAAAACTAAATAACAAAAAAAATATATATAGTAGTAATTCGACACGGTCGTTTGTGGTGCCATTGACATTGAGTTACATACAAACAAACGAAAAATATAGACGAACTAATTAATAATAATATTAATCAAGAGTGGCAGTGTGATGTCAAAAACCAGGTGATAAATGTAAAAATATATTTTCAAACCCGACTTATTATTACAGATTAGAAACTTTCAGCTTATTTATATTAATACGTGTTAGTTATCATAAAGTGTGTTAGGTAAAGAGCTGCGCAATATTAAAAGCTCTTAAAATAATAGACAAGATGTTTTAAACTTATTTTTAGTGTCTCTTAAACTTTTACACTTTCTACATTACTGTAAAAGTAAGAGGATAGTTCAAGTTGTGTTCTGTCGAGAAAAAAATTGTATGTGGTTATCTCATAATATCATGGTTGGTTATCAAAAGAATTAAATTAAATCCAATATTACTCGCCATTTATCTAAAATTACTTCTATTAGATTTTTTCTGTTTCATCTAAGAAGGAAAGAAGAACAAATGTGAAAAGAATTACTCAAAATGACTTATTACACCACAATTGTTTGTTTTTAAATGCATTGTGTTTATTGATTTAAATAAATATTAACATTTACACGAACGCTCGTTCGAGTCACTGATGTCGTCACACAATTTATGTAATCCTTACTTCCTTGTTATTCGATCTTTAAGCATTTAAAAATTATAAATATAAATATAAAATTAACATTAATATTAATATTTTTTTTAAACCTTCATAATGTTTTTATTGTTACTTTTTTTAACAATAACTAAAATTGACATTATTTAATAAAAAAGAATTGATATAAGAAGACAGATTACTCAATATGATATCAAATTCTTGGATCTTTAAAATTTGTTAGAATTTTTGAAAGCATAGGAGAAAAAAATATATACCGTTATTTCGCGTTAAATTCAAATATTATTATTCATTTGAAGCCCGTAAAGTTGATCTGATATTAATCCAATAAATTATCTTAATACACTTTTAATATTATAATTTTGATACAACCTGTTTAAATATTTAATATTACTAAATATATCATTTATTAAATTGACCTTTATTTGGGTGGTTACATAAGATATTCAACTGACTTAACCTACTCCAGATATTCTTAAAACTTAGAAACACTAAACTGTCTAGAAAAAATTAGATAGCCGGTCTTATTGAGGCATAGTTACGAGAAATAATATCGCTTATTATTTCAAAATATTATATTTTTATTCTATAGAGATTACAAATTTTATTTATGTCTGTCTGTATAAATTTCTATTTCAATGTTTATACATAAACTTATAGCTATTTTATAAACGTAATTTAACTCTAGGTATGAAGAAATATCTATAATAAAAACGTGTTATATGATAAGAAGGAAAATATATTATTTTTTCTCTATCCTACTGTGTGTGCAAATGCTACGAGTATTAATTTTTAGAAATCATAAAAATCTTAATAAACAGCATTGCATTGCAGAACACGTAGTCACTATTTTTCTTACTAATAAATTTCTCACACTTGTGTTGTAATGACAATTAAAAAAATAAATTATATAATACCTTATTATTTTTCCGCTTACAATTTTGTTAAAAATAAGTTTTGACCCTTTTCTAATAATCATTTTCGTATTTTTGTTCGTAGTTCTCTTTTATCTTTGCTGCATGTAGTCTATTTAATTAATTATTTTTTTATTTTATTTGAGTTTCTATCTCAAAATGTTATTTTAAATGCTTGTGGGAATAGTAAGTAAAGTATGTGTATATATGTATATATCTTTAGAAGTTAGCAATGAAGCAGATAGTCAGCCTGATAGTGAGTGATGACGTCATCCACAGACATTTATAAATACAGATGACTCTTACAAAATGGAGAGGAATGAAAAAAGATATACCAGGGAAGAGAAAGGTGAATGTTGCATCTTATCATACCTTTCATATCCTGTATTATTAAAATATTTTAAACACTACAATTCTTTTGCAAATCGCAACCCGACTAAAATTAAATATATTTTTATGTTAACCGCAAAAATGGACAAGGCGTCTTTAAAACAATTATAGATACTTGCTATCTGTAAGGTGTACCCTAGGTGTACAAATAAATATTCCAATTATCGTAAGTAATAAATTTTAATAATATATAGAAAAATATATACCTTTATTGTACACATTGTTTTTTTTTTTATTTAGCAATAAAATATATTTATCCATATAATAAGAAAGCCTTATTTATTTATATATACTTTTTCCACTTTGAATATGGATTCAAAGTGGAAAAAGTATATAGCAGTGATGATTTCTGTACGTCAAATGGAAGACAACAGGAAGGAACAGGAGGGCCTATTTTGATACCACACTTATCGAAATAAGTTCTTCTGTAAAGACTAAAAGCACCTTGGTTTACGAATATCTAGGATCATGGAAATACATTCTATAAGCCAACCCAATGATTATTTAACAATATAAATATAGAAACCTGACAAGATGACCAGTCACCACAATTAGTGTTTTAAGCCTGTACTAGTTTATTAAATAATCTATATGATTTTATCCAACTATATGCATGAATTTCACCCCAAAATATTCCTAAAAGTTTTAAAACAAATTTCACTATTACGAAAAACATGAAAATTGAATTCAACTTTTTTACCAAAACTGCGCCGGTTTGCCTAAAGTACTTTTAGCCTAAATTCGTGGCCCGCTTTTCCCATTTCATTAAAGTTTTCAACTTTTATCGGCTCTGACTATAATTGATATCTTTTTGCTTTTTCCGCATAAATTCCTGCGATGCAATTATATAATTTACGTAACATCATATTTTTAGTGACCGCATATTACTGTTCCAATTTTATTGTTCATTTGAAAAAACTGTTCTTCTTTAACTTTTACCACAGATTGATAAGCAAAAAATATTTATGCTTACAGAGAAAACTCGATTACTCCGACTTGTTAACGTGAGGCTGTCTCTCGTGTTATAAAATGTATAATGTTATATAAGTATAAAGCTGCAGGCTCATTCATACAAAATATCTTCTGCCACATGCTTAGTAATTTTTGCGTAAAAACTAAGCATAGAACATTTTTTTTTTCCAAATCGTATAATGATTTTAATTTTTTAATTTTTTTTAATAACAACATTTATTGAACGGTGTTAACTGATTAAAAAAAAAATATTGCTGAATTTATATTAAAGGAACATTTATTATAATGGTAAGTACTTATTATTACATTAAATAAATCAATTTAATTTGTAACAGTATTTCAAGGAATTAAATATCACATTATTTTATTTGGATTAAAACATCGACTTAACCCGTTTTGGTTGGCAATTAACTAAGGATAAGTATGCTAAAAGAGGTATTGTAATGTATAATCAAAACGTTTGTATACAGTTAATGGGGTCAAGGCCATTAACGGGGAGAAGAGGGTTGATCGTAAAATGATTACATTTTGTATTAAATATAATCGTCCTTAATTGTAGCGTATTCATAATTCTTTACAAACTTTGAACGTTTTGTATTGAATGACATTATTATTTTAGGAACGAAGTTCTTTAACGCGGCTTATAGGTAGAACGAATTAGTAGGAAGCCTCACGTATCGAAATACCGTATACTGTGTGTGTGTGTGCGTGCGTGCCTGTTGTGCAACTCTCTCCCTTTCTCTATATCTGTGTCTCCCTGTCTCTTTTTACTATATTATCTCAACACAGAGTTGTACAGACGTGAAAATTTTGTGAAAACGCCATTTATTATTTGTGTTAGATCATACTTGACTATGCTTTTATTGTTGTACTTTAGGTTTGATAAATGGAAACTGCAGCGAATGTATTAGAAAAATTTAATGAAATTGTATAACTTGATACAATTATTTCCAAATGTAATGTATTGATTAGATGATGAATGATAAAATATTTATTTTGATTGTCGCATCGTTTTAATTTTATAATATAAATCAATTATACCAAAGAACTTACAAATCTATTGCCATAAAAATATAAGTAAAATAATTACTGTTTCTATTTGTGTATATGTAGTATATTTATCTAAAAAGTTAATACACAGTTAAGCACAATGTACAAGCAATAGATAGATATTTATCGCACAAGAAATAGATATTTATTGGACAGTCTGTATATGATAGAACAGTCTGTATAATGATAGAACAGTCTGTATAATGATAGAACTGTCTGTATAATGGTAGAGCAGTTTGTATAATGATAGAACAGTCTGTATAATGATAGAGGTCTGTATAATGACAGAACAGTCTGTATAATTGTAGAACATTATTTATAATGATAGAGCAGTCTGTATAATGATAGAATAGTATGTGTAATGATAGAACAGTCTGTATAATGATAGAACAGTAATAAAAATGATTACATAAATATGATAACAGCAATAATGATAGAAAAGTCTATATAATAATAAAACAGTCTGTATAATGATAGAACAGGCTTTATAATGTTGATGCGTGTCTGATTCTGTTTTTCCAATTAATCAGTGCGGTTCCTCCATCTAGCCCGTCTGTTGAATTGGAGTGTTTTAAACAGTTTAAGACTTGAAGCTTTGAAGATTTATATCTCTTTTGTAATAGTTTTTGTTACTGCGCGTTGCATTTCCCAAATCCCTGTAATACATCCAAATGTTAAATAATGAACTTATCTCTAACCTCTTATTATTTTGGATGTCTATTTTAAGATTCATTGCTTTGATCTTGTTATGATCTTGGCAAAATTTGATTTGACAAACATGATATGGCTAGTAAAATTGTATTATTTATATATATTATATATGTGTGTGTGTGTTTATATGTACACTGTAATACAATTACGGCGTACAAGACATTAAAAAGAACAAAATAAGTATTTAGCATGATTATTTTGAATATGTATTTTATAATGGAAATCATAAAATGTATTTTTCTATGATAATTTTATCAAAATGGAAAATTTTCAAAAATAACACTTAATAAAATCTTAAATCACTCTCTTTTACAATGAAATACTGCAAAGTCAAACATACTGGAACCCTTTGATAGAGCCTGAAAAGATTAAATCAGTCACTATTAAAGACTTTTCGAATTGTTATCATGTTTGATAATCAAATTATTTACTACGAACAAGTAACGATATTCTCTGTTTTACAGAAGTACATGGAATTTACACTTCAAATTAAATGTTCAGTTAAATGTAAAAAGAAATATTGCGTCCATTTTGTTTTCTTTAATCATCACATGTATGTATGTGAATTTGTAATTTATAATGAATTAAAATTCGTAGAAATAGAAGCGAGAATGTAAGCTAAAGATTTCTATTTTTTATCTTGATTCCGAATTTAATTTAATGAATAGACTCCGACTAAAATAATATTAATTAAACATCTCTCTGGTGTTCAATTACTGTGTCTAGTATTTTATTTTATATTTTACTGTGATGTTATTTTTTCTGTGAAATAAATAAGGAAATACATACAAATATATTGTTTATTGTTTGCTGTAACCAAAACAAAAGATAAGATGTTGTGAAATCCTTTTTACAGAGCAAGCATAATAAATAACGTAGTATAACAATTGGTAAGATCTCTTCTTATTGGCAGTTAAAATAAACTTATTAATGTCGATTTATACAGATAACTTCACTTTGTGGGAAAAGACTGATTAATTTTATTTGACGAACTTTAGCTTTTATATGATGATTTTTGTTGATAATATCCACCACCAAAAGAAGAGATATTTTAATTAATAATATAATAAAAGAAATAAAAACTCATTGCGGATTTTATTAACATATCACAACGAATTTTGTTGTGAGATTTGTTTTTAATTCAATATCAATTATAATAATATTTATAAATTATAATTATAACTGTAACGAATACTTATTTATTTATTTATTAAGCTTCACGCCATGTCCCTTGCGGGGTAGCCAGAGACGATGGAGCACCAAACGCTGCGGTCCATGCATACCTCTCTCGCCTCGGCACAGAATATTTATATTTATTATTTATTTATTTACCTTCACGCCATATCCCTTGCGGGGTAGCCAGAGACGACGGAGCGCCAAACGCTACGATCTCTGCATACCTCTTTCGCCTCGGCCACAGACATTAACTTCTTCATACATGCCCTCCGGGGGGTCCTCATGCTTTTTACGTGACCTTCCTCCAGTATCGTAGCTACTGTGTTTTCGAAGGTCACTCGAGGCCTCCCCCTGTCTCTCTTACCGCTCACTTTTCCCATATAAATCTTTTTTACCATTCTTTCGTCACTCATTCGTTCAACGTGCCCAAACCACCTGAGCACGTTCTTCTTCATTCTCACCGTGACATCTTCGCTAGTACCTGCCATTCTGTGGATCTCTTCATTGCGGATTCGATCAGCTCGACTGACTCCGCATATTCTGCGAAGAGATCGCATCTCCACAGCATTCATCTTTCTTACATTCTTCTTCTGTGTTACCCACGTTTGGCTGCCGTATAACAGTGTCGGTAGCAAAACTGCATTGTGTACAGCCAAACGTGCAGCTATACTGACGTTTTGCCGTCTCAACAATGCAGTCAAAGAACCATTGACTCTGTTACCAGCAGCAATACGCCTTTCCACATCCATTTCGTATCTTCCGTCTCTGCTAAACATACTTCCCAAATATACCACTTCATTCACTTGTTCTATTATCTTATCATTCACGTTGATCTTACATTCTGTTCTTTCTTCATTTCTTTCAAATATCAGAACCTTCGTCTTATCTACATTCAGGTTAAGACCATTAATTTCACACCCATCTTTCAGAGTGGTGACCAATGCCTGCAAATTGCATTCTGATGATGCAATGAGCACTGCATCATCTGCATATAGTAAGCAATTGACCTTAAGGTCACCTACTTTCACTCCCATGTCACTATCTTTCACTCCTTGGAGACAACTATCCAAATACAAATTGAACAACCAAGCTGACATAGCGCAACCTTGCTTAACACCCGATTGGATGTCAAACCAGGGCGACATGCCAGCTCCTACTCGCACACAGGCTGAGTGATCTCGGTAAAGAGACCTTACAGCCTGTAGCAAGGGTCCGTTCACATTGTATCGGGGCAGTATCTCCCATAACTTCTTTCTCACAACCCTGTCAAACGCCTTTTCCAAATCCACAAAAGCACAGAAAACCTTTTGGTTTAGGGCCAAAAACTTTTCCGTGATCATGCGGAGGGAAAAGATCTGATCTATACACCCTCTTCCAGGTCTAAAACCTCCTTGTGCCTCCCACAACAGCCTTTCAGATCTCTCTTGCATTCTTCTCGCTAAAATTTTAGCATAAACTTTACCGCCCAAGCTAATCAAACTGATGGCCCTATAGCTTGCACAGTCTATCTGTGAACCTTTGCCTTTATACAAAGGTACGATGACTGCACTTCGCCAATCGTCTGGGACCTCCCCAGATTTCCAGCATAAATTGCATAAAAACCAGAAAAAGTCCCAGACGCGTGGCCCACCATATTTGATCATCTCGGCAGTAACTTCATCTGCTCCCGCAGCCTTACCACATTTCAGACTTCGAATCACGTTCTCTACTTCTTCTAAACTGATTTCACCATCGGCTACATCTTGACTCAGCATTACGCTGGTAGTCAAGACCGAGGCGTCCTCACGTTCATACATCTCCTTATAGAATTCCGCCCACCGCTGCAAAACGTGTGCTTGCTCAGTTAAAATTTCACCGCTTTTCGAAAGCACCCCTTTCATTCTACAGGTTGCCGAACAACCCCGGGAACCACTAACTTCTCGCCAGAAAAGCTTCGTGTTTTCCCGGAAGTTGTTCGTCAACCTTTCATCCCTTTCTCTCTCAGAATTTTCACGCTTCATCTTTATAAGTGCTTTCGTTTTGTGCTTTTGCAGCTTGTACGCTCTTTTTCTTATCTCTCTCATACTTTTATCCTTACCAGAGGCTTTATAATCCAGCCATGCTTTCTTCTTTAACTCTACAGCGTCTTTCACTTCATCATCCCACCATTCATCGCGCTTTTTACTAAAACCTCTTTTCTTTTTACCACATACTTCTGTCGCTACTTGCACCATACCATTCCTAAGGTTCTGCCAGCATAGTTCAACACTTTCATTTCCAGAATCATAGCTTTCAAGCTTCTTGGAAACCCTCTCTTGATATTCCTCTCTGATCGGTGGATCCTGAAGCTTCCAGCTTCTTATGCGATAATTCGACGCCAAGCTTGGACACGTCGTGCGGCTGCGCCAACCTGCGAACAAACCTCTTATTCTAGCAACGACTAGATAGTGGTCCGTTCCCAGATCAGCACCTCTGAACACTCGCGTGTCCATAACTTGACTTCGAATACGCTGGTCCACTAGGAATAAATCAATCATACTTCTTTCTTCCGCTCGCTCCCATGTGTAAATGTGAATTTGTTTGTGATCAAACATCGTGTTTGCCACAAACAAATTTTTCTCCTTACAAAATTCCAAAATAAGCTTTCCAGCCTCATTTACCCTCTTATCACCATATTTGCCTAGCACGCTTTCGTAACCGCTTCGCGCGGTTCCAACCCATCCATTCATATCTCCACATACTATCAACTTTTCATTATCTCTGACACTACTTAGAACATCCCTGACATTCTCCCAAAACTCCTCAAGCTCGCTCATTTGAGCTGAGGATACTGGCGCATACATGGCTAACAAGAATACTCTTGTTATCCCCAGCTTAAAGCGAACCCAAAGAAGCCTCGGGTTAATCGCCTCGTATTCTACCATTGCATTAACCATTCGAGAGGACAATAATACGCCTACACCTTGGCAACCTCGCTCACCCTCTGGAACCCCAGCCCAGAAAGCGACCCGGTTGCCAGGCAAATCGGTCGTATCATTGCCTTTTCGCTTGGTCTCAGACACACAAATAACATCCAGATCTTTGTCATCCATCACATCTAATAATTCATTCATCTTCTGTTCCATTCCTCCTCTTACATTCCACGTAGCTATTTGTAGCTCCGTCCTCCACCTTCCGCCGTTCGGAACATGGCGTGTTGGTTGGCGGTTCCCAACGCCGCAATCTTAGCCTTGGATATGGTGTTATCAATGTGGGTGTTCCATTTCAGTCTTTGGTCTAAAGTTACGCCTAAATACTTGACCTCACGGGAGAAAGGAATTACCTTCCCATTGAGGACTGGGCACCGTAGACCGTCCAGACGCCTCTTATTTGGAAATGGAACAATCACCGTTTTATCCGCATTGATGGATAGCTCGTTCTCCACACACCAGCTTGCAACCAGGCTCAAAGCCCTCTGCATGATGTCAGAGACGGTCATTTGGCTGAAACCACGAACGACAATGACAAGGTCGTCTGCGTACCCTTGCACATCATATCGGAGTTCAGCCATACTGTGCAGCAGCTCATCCACCACCAGTGTCCATAAAAGCGGCGATAAAACGCCACGCTGTGGGCATCCTCTGGTGGATGTAAACTCCACAGTGGTATCATTGAGGGTAATAGTTGCCCTTCTGTTTGAAAGCATTGATTCGACCCATTTCACCGTGGTCGGGTCTGTTTGTTTACACACAAGGCCCTTGACCAGGGATTGACAGGCGTGTTGTCAAATGCTCCCTTCACATCTAGGAAAGCTCCCAAGGCAATTTCACGGTCCTCAAGCGCCTTTTCGATTTTGTCAACCAAGTTGAGAAGGGCAGTTTCGGTAGACCAGCCCTTGCGATAGGCGTGTTGTGAGGGGTGGATGGGTTTCACCATTTGGATACTTTCTCTGATGTGTAAATCGAGTATTTTTCCATTGTTTTAAGAAGGAATGAAGTAAGGCTGATTGGTCGAAAGGCTTTCGCTGTACTGTAGTCCTTCCTGCCAGCTTTTGGTATAAAAATAACCTTTGCATTTTTCCAAGAAGAAGGTATATATCCACAGGCAAAACTTGCTCTGTAGATTTTAATTAGATGCGGCCGCAGTATCTCCAATCCCTTTTGGAGGAGTACTGGAAAGATACCATCCAGTCCGCATGCTTTATATGGTTTGAAGGAGCCTATGGCCCATTCCAGCTGCTTCGGGCGGATTACTAAAGCGGCTCTTCTCCAGTCCTCAGTACGAGTTCTATGTTAGAGGGCCGGTTCGTTTGCAGCAGTACCGCTGCAATCCGCACCAGGGAAGTGAGCTCTGATGAGCTGAGTCAGAGTTTCATGCTCACTTGCGGTGTGAGTTCCATCTGGTCTGTTTAGTATGCCCAGATGGCTGGCCTCTGACTTAGAGACCATTTTGTGAAGTCGTGCTCCCTGAGGCAGACTCTCCACTTCCTCGCAGAGCTTCCTCCACGAAGCTCTTTTGGCTTTCCTAATTTCTTTGTTGTATTTGGTTAGAGCTCTTCGGTACTCCTCCCAATCGCGAGTCCGTTTGGCCCTATTGAATAACCTGCGAGTTCTCTCTCTAAGCTTTTGCAGCTTAGAGCTCCACCATGGTACCTTCCTCTTTGATGTCTTTGTTTTCAGCGGGCAGCTGTCAGAGTAGGCAGAACGTATGCCTTCCTCTAACATTGTCGTCGCTATTTCCAGGCCATCAGGTGTCTTGATACTGCCAGGCAAGTCCTCAAGGTTTTGCTTTAAATTGGCACAATAGGATTCCCAGTTTGTAGATCTGGGATTCCTATATGCCATGACTTGGTCGTCGATTGATGCCATAAGTCCGGACGCAATGTGTCGATGATCAGACATCGAGGTTTCGTCGCTCACACGCCAGTCAGTAATATGCCTCGCGAGATTTTGAGTGGCAAAGGTTATATCCAGGACCTCAGCTCTGGATTTCGTTACAAAAGTAGGATTATTGCCCCGGTTCAGTATGTAGAGGTTATTTACTAATAAAAAGTCATGGAGCAACTCACCTCTTCTGTTGATGTTGCTGCTTCCCCAAATTGTGTGGTGGCCGTTCGCGTCGCATCCCACCAGGAGCTCGGCACGGTGCTTGTGGGCGTATTCAACGACCCGCTCAAGCTCCTCAGCGGGGTTGCTGTTCTCTCCGGGAAGATAGGCCGAGCAAATAATGACTCGGGAGCCACTCCACCCTTTGAGATTGCAGAACGCTGCAACCAGGTCGTCGGTGCACAACTCTGAAATTGGTAGGAGCTGTATATTCTTATTATACACAATGCATGCTCTGGGCTTAGTGCCGTTGTTGTTAACAAGTATCTTACCCGCGGTGTTGAGTCCCAGAACTTTGATGCCACGAATCCAGGGCTCTTGGAGTAATGCGAGGCTAGCTTTCCCCTCCTTGAGGCAGCACTCCATCACAGCGGTCGTACCCACAGCATGATGGATTTTAGCCTGGAGGAGCCTCGCTGGTTCCCCGGTAAAGGCCATTACTTACCGGGGCAAGGTTTGCGCGACCCGGATGGTTTTGGTTTGGGCTTTTGCTGCGGCCCCAACAGTCCACAGTCAGCCCTACCTCTACCCCGTGCCGCAGGGTTGCCCCTGTAGGCACCCCTACCAGCATATTTTGGCACTCTGCCAGAACCAAGAGGCGGTCGCACCGCATGAATCCGGGTGTTCGCCTCACTGGCCGGCTCCGTGCCGCCAGCCTGAGGGTGTACTCTTCCCTCCCCAGTGGATTGTGGCTCGGTCCTACTCGGTCCGGGCTTTGGGTCTGATTCCTGACCACTCCTGGCCTTAAAAGTGATGTTTTTAAAGCCAAGAGCAGCCATGAAATTTCGTCCACGGAGTGCCTCCACAGAGGGCTCGTCCATGGAGAACGTCACAAGCTGACCATTCTCCACAGCCCTACTGTGCAGAACCCTCCACAGGCCGACATTCAGACCCGTGTTCTGCTTGGGCAGGATTAGTAGAGCCTGCTCCACATTCTCCACCTCACTGGTGGGCAGAAATGTCACCGCGATGGTCGGTTTGGGCAGCTCACTCTCGGGTATAATTGAGAGTTTTGCCCCGTCCCAAGGCGATAGTTTAGGGATTACCTCCACAACCCAGTTCGTTGAGACCTGATCCATGCATGTGATCAGAATCCAGCCTGGCTTGTGGGTGAAACCTCCAAATTTTGGTTTTACGCTCTCCGATTCGATCCCAATGATGGCCCGAACCAGAGCGCTATGCACCAATTTCATCTGGTCCTCCGTCATCGGCGTCGTGTTCTGAACACCGATACGTGACGACCCCGCCACCTGTGAGAATGATGGAGGAGTATGTGCCTCGGCAGTGGCAGACTTTTTGGCCTGCGGCTGCGTGCGAGGTGACTCCTCCTCGGATCGAGTGCGCTTAACCGCCCTCGCATCCTCCGGTGGTGGTTTTCTGTCCGGAATTTCGGCCCAGGTTTTGCGGCATAGGGTTAAGGCCTCTTCAGCGCTTACACCCGATGCTTTCAGCCTTTGTAACCGTTTCCGGGCGGCTCCTGATAATCGGAGTGGTCGACTTGCAGGGTCCGTCTGGGCGGTCCCAGGAGTCTTTCTGGAGTCAGTGCTGCCTCCAGCTTCCTCCTGGCTCGTCCCAACGCCTGCCTCATGAACATTCTCCGAGGAGGCAATTAACTGCACTTCCGTCGCAGATGTGGTTCCCTCCATTGGCTGGGGGGAGGAAGGTAGCAAGTTCTCAATGTCAAGTTCTTCCATATGAGTCCCACGAGTAGCTAGGGATATAAAGGTTGCTGACCGGCAGAGCCCCGCTTGCCGGCCAGAAGGGCATTGGATACACCCAGAGGCGCCCCGGTATCGGGTGGCACCGTTTGCGACTGTACTTCCCTACAGCCATGCATCCTTAGGCACGGTTCGCATTACACCATGGATTGGGTTTTGGAGCGGGTGTCGACAGGAGTTGTGGGATTGAAGGGAGTAGTGGAGGTGGATAGGTTGGACTGTTGGATGTAGAGGTTCGGCTTTGTGTTTTAGTTACGTTTGTTCCTGAGGGGATCAAACCAATAACAGGCAGCACCACGGGAAGGAGAACTCCATCAGCCTTGCTATGAGGATCTACACGACTTTTGCGCTCCCCCTCCTAGCCGTTCGCCAGTCTATCACTTGGAGGAAAGGTGGATAGACTGAGGACGCGTGCATCCTAAGATAAAAGTCATCCATAGAATGCACCTGCCCCTGTCCAAACCATGGACTTACTTATCTATTGAACCGGTGCAACTAATTCTGACGTTTCTTGAAAATGAATTAAATAATGTATGTAATGTATATTATATGTATGTCTGTATATACTCGCCCGAAACCAGTGATGTAAGCATAGTGAAGATAAAATTATTAACTTTAATTGGAGTAAAAATAATGTTATTGTACTATCATATGGAGATGGAAAAATTAAATTATTAAAAATATAGAAATAATATTAACGTTACCTAACAAAAGCTAAAGCTATTTTAGAAATTAACAGTAATAATAAATAAAGTAAATAGTGGTAGTAGTAAGCTAGGTTAGGTTAGGTTATTAAGTTCACTGAACTCTGAGGTTCGAGTATTTGTTAGAATCTAGCTGCATTCTTTTATTGCAGCTATAGATACTATAGATCAAGTCTCTGAGAGAAAGTCAGCGTGTAATAACTATGATACCTACGTTAAACGCGTATGAGTGTTAGAAGCACAACTTAAACTAGGGCTTAATTTGCCTTCTAAGTCGAAATAAAAAAATGGAAAAAATGAAACTTGCTTTAAGTTTCATGAAAAACATTTTTACCATGTCAAACTATCATCAGCTCGAAAAGCCATTTGCCGCTGGACTGTAAAGTGCTGGCCACAGAAACTCTTAATATATCTCTATAATAAATCATGAAGTAATCTGACAGCGAGCGCTCCTTACCCAGGATGCATCATGTTTTAGATATTTGAAAATACTTTAGTAGACGTTAGTACAGAAATATTCCTGAACAATTCCTGAATTCAGTCAGTTCGATCTTAGGTCTGCGGTTCAGCCGGCCATTCAACTCTGTTAACGTATTTGTTAGTGTCCGTGAGCGGTGGCATTCCTACCCATCAAATACTCCATTTGCTCATTTGTCACCTAGTCCTCTAAAAATAATTTTTCCAAGTATTTTTTTTTGTTATTTCTTTTTCTAAGTCATAAAATGATAATTTAGATACTAAGAAGACATCATATATTTTTGTTACACACAAATTATTAAGACAGTGACTAGTAATTATTGGACATAGCTGTTGACCTTAAAGTAGGTCAGTAGGTAGTAGATAGGGTACTACTTTTTTTATCAGCAGAAAACAACTTTCACAGCTTCTGTTAGTATTACTGTCATGAATTAAAAAAAATATATTACTATGGTTTAAAACAACTTACACATAATAAAAGATAATGTTTATTTTGAGTTCATCTTTCACGTTTCAATCTCATTTTAAATAAAGCACAATTTAGATGAAAAAAAAAAAATCTTAACATATTGAGTTCTTCGTTACTTTTTATAATTCAAAACTATTTTGAAGATATGAAAATTAAAAATGTTCTTTTTAAGGCCCTCGCTGGATAAATCGTAAATACCAAAATTCGTTTACTGTACATTCATGCAAAATGACTTTAACGTATTTCAAGCTGTTTAGAAGTTTTCAAAGATGAAATAGTCTGAGTAAATAGAACGTCTTCTCTCTAAATAAGGAGATTGCAGCAGTTTGGATGATTGTCGGACGCTAAGCCACTGCAGAATTGCATTTCGTTATTAAAGTCGGTGCTAGTATTTAATGATTCGTAATAAATAATAGTATTAATAAATAATAGTACTATTTAATACTGAGAATGGAAGAGGCTTTAAAAATATATCTTCACAATCACATTACTTTAAATACAAGAAAACAAGCTAGTTAAAAGATGATTATCTTCATTTATCGAACGAAAATAGCCGCAGAAAATTATTAGTACAGGTTTGAAATCTCTTGATATATACTTACCTCGTGTCGATAAGCTTACTCGGACTTATTATAACACGTGGCATCGCTCGCCTCGGGCAGAAGAGACTTTGATCAACGATTTAACGTAATTTATTATGTACAACCGATTATTTTAGAATAAAACTAACTGTAATATCAGAAAACGCTAAACCATGATTTACTTGGGCGCCGAGACGAGTGTTAATTCGATTTTTAAATAAAACCTACATTGTCTTGTGATTAAAAGTGCAATTGACGTCAATTTTAATTTGAGTATCTTATTACAATTAAACACGGTTGGAACTTTAAATTATATAATATTATTTATTGTTTACTGTTACTTAGGAATAAATTTTGTTTCTATTATATCAGAGTAATGTTGTAACATAGTTAACTATGATACTTAACTCTTTGTAATGACGTCCAATTATATTGTTCATTAGGTTAAAAGACACAATTAATACACATAAAATCTATACATGAAATAATTATTGAAAAAATGAATAATAACATCTTCAAAACATGAAATTTTTGTTTATCAGTAAACAAAAATTTTTAATTATTCATTAAATCATATTTTTTTCCAGTATATCCCTCAGTCCTACTGACGTAACAAATCGATCACGATCACACACACACACACGCACGCACGCGTTACAGTGACCAAAATAGATATGTGGAACAATTTTAATTATGTCAAAAAAATTGTATTAACATATGGAACGTGTAATGTAATTATTAAAACGATTATGTTTGTTTAGTGTAATATTTCTTAGCACTAACTTACACTGACATTTTAATGCTTATTATGCACACGAAACGTCAGCAACATTTTTATATGTGATAACAGAAAATAGACAATTTCAGTCCTCTATTTACTTTGAAAAGCTAAAGCTAAAGCGGTAAGCGCGTAGAAATCTCCGATCAATTCTAGCAATAACAGAACTCGCAATAGACCTCGACTGCAGTTGTAATCTTGTGGGAATTTTTACAATGAACATTGAATCACAAAGTCACTTCTAATCCTTACTAACAACATTATACACACCAACATACTACTATTATTATCACTTAAAAGAATAGAAATTGAATCCGCACTGTTTACTTAATAATCATATAAAAAAAACAAGCTGTGAAAAGAAAAAAATGAATGGAAGACCTTTCCTTTCAAAACCAATGGCAATTAAGAATGTTTAACAATAGAATGAGCAAAGTACATTTTAATAAATGAAGGATATATGCCGACATTTTTTATTTTAGGAGGGGTAATTTTGGTCAATTCAATTTCCAAAAATCACAATTCTGCAAGTTTATACCAAATAAACCCGTAAACAGTTAGTCTTCATCAATGTTTAATAAAATAAATCGATTGTATTTTAAAAAGTATTTTGAAATATTTTTTCGTATTTAGGTTTTGAAATGTACTTGAGGAATATAATTTATGATTTTTATTAAAGCCATTGCCTTTAAAGAGATTAAGCCTTTTATCTTTCAATATATTTAAGCTATAACAGTTATATATTTTATTTATTTAATAATCATTTCTCCGGCATCCCTCACCATATATCACAATCGCAAGGGACTTTTTCAATTTCCTTTCCTAGAGCCTGCAACATCAGCTATCTGTTTCCAATTTCATCTCGGAACGAGCAGCCTTTTGGGATCCTCGATGATCTTAGTAGACTAATATTTGTTAAGAAAATATTAATATGATTGTTTAAATACTTATTTAACAACATATATTCTAAAGTTGTAACACATAAAAACATAACTGAGATAATAAAAAGAAATATTGAAATAATTGTTACAGATACATGATGTAAAGCAAAATTAAAAAGTCAATAAATGTTAAACGAGATCTGACCCCAACTCTAATGTTACTTATTTCTGAACTTAATACAATTCCAGAAGAATCAAAATTATTCTGAGAAACACAAAAAACGATAATAATTATTTCCCTCCTACTTAGTACTTCCGATGATTTGAAAAACCTTCATTGAGATCAATCAATTAAATAAATTATGTAATGACTCTTTCCCACTAGATAATTCTAATGCGCTTTGCTTAAGAAGTTTTAAAGAATTATAATCTTATATCAAGACTTTCAGTTATAATTAAAAACAATAAAGTTATAAGGACGTGTATAATGAATTTTAAGCCTGGAGCGGATCAGTATCCGACAATAATCTCTTGCTAGATCCAATCTCCTAAATTAGAAATGGGGCTGAAGTTCTATTTCCTTATATATTATTTTTTGCCCAATTGGTATATGATAATTCGTGACTTGACAATTATTTTAATTAAATGTCTTATTTTTAGTTTAATTTGGTATTCAAATTGATATAATGAAGTTTCTAAAATGATCATATTTTCAACTTTATTTAAAAAACTGTTTGTTTTTCAAAATTTTATTGATAAAACTAAAAATTTGTTACAGTAACCAAATTTCATTGTCATATGAATAATTAAGTAAAATCTTCTAAGCAATAAGCTTTCGCCAGTCAGTTATATTCACTTAAATTTAATTAACGATATCGTATAAACCAATTCAATCATTTTCCAACAGCTAGTTCTATCAGTAAAAGTTCTGCAAACGTCTGCTTCGGATGCCGACTTTGATCTTACTAAGTTTGAATATGTAAAATAAAAGCTGAGCTGGTATCGCCCAACTGAAGTAGGTCGTTTCTTATTTTAATGGTTGCTGTTTTTTTAAATTAAGTTTTAGTTGACATTTAAGTACAAGCCAGGGAAATAATGGTAATTACTAATCAATAAATTGTGTACATATTACCAGAGTCCTTTTCAAAACACTGACTGAAATGGCAAAAAAAATATAATATTTTATAATAGTAAGATATTACTAACATTATAAATCAATAAATGTAGTTTTGTGTTCGGTTTCCAGCCCATCAACCGTACAAGAACGATGGTACGGGTCATTATTAAATTATAAAAGAATAATATATGTAATATAGTTTATATTTTTTTATAATTTTTTGGTTTGCTATTATATCCGCTACAAAAATTGCAACTACTGCAAAAGCTTTGTTATAACTGTTATTCTTATGATTTTCAGATACATGAATTGTGTATTGATGAATACATGTATGAATGAATTGTTTGTATTATAAATATTTTTTTAAGGTCATGAACCTAAATTTAAGTTTATAATAAGCCTTGATGCAGCCTTCTCAGGGCTTCACAACCAAGCTCATCATGGTGTATCAGCAGCGACCTTGAGAATATTAATTTCCTTAAATTTATCTCCTAAAGAACATCTAGTATTGTTAATTACACGGATTATTCTGATTATTCTGTCAGAGTTACCTCAGAGTGGATACCATAACTATAATAAGCTAACTTGGTAGTAACCTCCTCCTCCTCCTTCTCTTCAGTGAAGGGTCTTGTTTTTTTACAGCACCTGTGCCAGAACTATGAAGTGTATTATTAAGTTTATTACAAATTGTGATTTTTTCTTACAAAATTAAATGCTAATTGCTTGTTTCAACAATGTTAATTTTTCATTATAAAGTGTCCAGCAAATTGCATGCATTTTATTTAGTGTTTAACTACTTAAGTTTTTCAATTTGCAATGAAATTTAAATATACTTAGATGGATAAAATAGATCGTTTTTATATAAAGTTTTACTCAAGCTCATAAAATTATATATATATACCTATATATAATTTTTTTTTTTTATTATTATTATTATAAATTTACCATAGACTTGTAGTCCATGCCATTTTTAATTTGTTTTATAATTATTATTTTGATTTCTTTTTTTTTTGAGATTTTTTTTTTCATTTTGTTTATTAATTTATTTTTGGCCGCAACTTTCAGCTTTATAAGTCTTAATTTATTAACGTTTAACATGTGAATAATGCGTTATGAAACTTATCTTATAATTATAATGTTTGTGATAACGCACGATACAATGTATTCTACTACAACTGAATGACTCATAAGGAAAGTCTAGTAGCCGACTCGACTCGACTCGTTTTAGAAGTAAGGTGCACGTGGTTTGCTGTAAATAAATTTAAACATAATAATATATTGCCAGGCGACTTTAATCATAATGTTACTGACGTTAATCTTAGCTTACTGAGATCTGCACGAACTTAATTTTGTTCCTTAGAAACATAAAGGACCTAATGACAAACAGATTACCTGTATTAATTCTCAATACTGTACTGTACTGTACTGTACTAATTGTATTTAAGTCTCAACAGAATTATCCTCGATAATAGCACTAATCGCTATCGTATACAATCCTACGAGTACATGTGTACTCTCCGAGCGCTCGGCGTTTAACACACACAGGCCATTACCATTGAGCTGTTCTTTATTATTTATTGTCATATCTGATACGTGAGTTTCTACATGAGAAAACAAGTAATATTTGGGAATACTTTTTATAATACATACAGACAAGTTAAATATTACCGATACCTGTCTGATAGATTTACATACTTGTATGTTATTAAACATCTAGAAAATATTCGTATTTTAATGAGGATATTACCAACAGTGTCACAAATTTCATGTAACCTCTTTAAAGCTAAATAATACTTAAGGTCATAGCTACATACTTGATGTGGTGTGCAATTCACATTAATTTCATACTGAGGTACAATATGTATTTTGTACGCCTCAGTATGAGATTGTACATTATATATATCAAATGTACTTTATTATATAATAACATAATACTATTAAGAGAATACTTAAAATGAACTCGTCGTTTCTTCAATACGTAGATATATTTATTAAGTTCGTAAAAATTGTACAAATTACCTACGTTATTATTATCTTAATTAAGAATAAAAATTTATTTCATCACCATTTTAATTGAAAGTCATACACGACCAATTTCAAAATAATTCATTATTCATTAATTCAGCAATTATATTACAAATAATTATACTTTCTTATATCTGATTTTGATCCACACATATATAACCTTTATACACCAAAAGACATGACTACTTGCAGTATCTTAATGTATAGTGTGACACTATTGAATTTGAAATGAAAAAAATGGTTTGTCCTTTAATATTATTAATTAATATTGACTGAGATAAAATTTTGACAAATTGAATAGAATGTAAATGATATTCTATTCACTCTATTAAGTTATTCAATTTATGTGCATGTGATTTCGTAATTTATATTAATTTTATGTTATTTTGTAAACCTTTATTGTGGCTGAAGTAATATTGAAAGTTTTATAATTTTTTTATAAAATCTGAACTTAAGGTTGTCTTGATCCACTGTTTTTTTTTAAATAAATATGACACATTTTGAATGTTCTTTTTGTGTTTAAAATAAAACAAATAATAAGAAATGTCTAGTGAAACTGGATACAACCACAAATTAATTAAATCTCCGAAATGCTTATGAAACATGAAGTAGATTCAGACATTTATATCCCAAATATTGATTCATCGAGTTGTTGGAATGAAATATTTATATAGCTGAGAACTAAAAATGTAACTACGTGTACTTATTACTTTTAGGATCTATTTATATTACTTGCTGTAATTGTTCTGAAGTTACTGTTGTTTTGACTAATCAATCGGCTTTGACTAAAAATAAATTATATTGCAGGAATATAAAATAAGTTGTATCCATGGTGGGACATATTGTATCAATACGTTTGGTATGAACGATGACGATGGTACGAAATTCGAATCCCGATAAAATAAAAAAAAATCAAAGTCAATAATATCAAGTCATATTAATTAGCTTGATTATTTGCAATTGTATTGTTTATCTTCAATTCGTAAATGTTTTACTTATTGACCCCGGGTATGAAGCGCTCGCTGCCAGTCTATTTCAAGATTTATTACTTATGTAATTTACATCTTAAGTATGGCTTTAAAAAAAGGAACAAGAAAAGCCCGCTGAGCTTCTGTCGCCAGATGTTCTGATGTTAGTGGCATCTTTCCGACCTAGTTGCTACTAGCTACTGCTTTTATAGGAAAAAATGATTTGTATAACACTTACCTTAAAGAAAATGTATTGCATGCTGGTACTGGCTCGACCGGAGTAGTTCCTTCTTTAGTATTGATGAGTGTGAAGTAGAAAATCCTCCTATCGGGGAAATATAATATCTCTGCACCAAATGTCATAATAAGTAGTTTCCTAAACAGTTTTTTTTTGTTACTAGAGAACAAAATAAAAAACGAAAAGACGGATACATAGACAAACATTAAATAAACTAAAGGTGTCAACAGATTTGAAAATTGAGCAAAGCGAGCCTGCTCGAAAAAAAAATCAAACAGTACAATTCGATAAAAAAAAATCTTCACGCGCTTTTTTACAATGAAAAGCGCGTGAAGAATTTGTATCGTATAATGTTGAAGAATCAAATGCCTACACGAGCGAGTAAGCAACCGCAGCAGCTATCTCTCTCTGTGTACTTGTCCCTTTTTTTTCATATAAAATTAACACTGGGTTGTACACACATCTGAAAATTTTAGGAAAACTCATTTATTATTTCTGTTTTTTGTTAGATTATTGTTGAATATTGGTTTTGTAAAATGGAAACTTCAGAAAATGTATGTAATAAAGATTTAAAAAAGTAAGTTGCATTTGATTTTCTTTCTACCTGAAGACAACACTTTATTTACTATTGTACTATCTTCTTTAACCAAATTTCGTTCTCTCGCTCTGTTTACGACTTAGGGTTCAAAAAGATAAAAAATTATCTATTATCACAGCATTTCGTTACGTGACGATTTATATTAAATAGCTTAAACTGCGTATAAATCTAATTTCCTTATCGGATTCATTAATTAGTAGTTTAAATGACTTCAATTTAAAAACTCAAGAAGTGAATTTTTCCAACCGTTTATTTTTATAGTCGGCAATCTTTTATAAAGGAATTTACTATAAAATATTGTCCATTATGTCTATAAGAAACAGGCATTAGCAGGCATATATTATTACTCATATTATATTACCTCATAATTTATTATTACAAGTCAATAGTTCACAGCATAAATATTTGATTGAATACTATAATTTACTACACTTACCTAAATACAATATTCTATTACCTATAGTAACTAAGTCATCCGAATGAAGAGGCTAAATAATCACAAACCTTATTACAAATATAATATGAGTATGTTAAAAGTAATTCAATATTACTTTATACGCATTTCAATCAAGCTATGGACATCTGTATGATGCAGGAACACATCATAGTTGTCAAATTTGTTATTTTCCATTAGTTCCATACCAATTATACGATTATATATAGCCATTACTGAAATCAATCAATCAATCAATCAATTAATAATTGTTATTTTTATATTATTTCTTAAATTTTTTTCTTTACAAACTAAATTATTAAGGTTGAAAATATACTTACACTCACTGGCGCCCTCTTTTAGTCCTTTTTAATATATATATTTTTTTCACAATTACGAGGTTGTAATATATACAAAGATATATTAATTTTTCTGCCGGGAATAGAAAAAAGGAAACTTAATATTGACGATAAAACAAAATGAAGCTAACCAAGTTAACAAGGAGGATGAATGTTCACTTGTGTTCGATACAGGAACCCACAACAGTGATTTATAATAAATAATGAGCACCGCATTACCGGCTTTACTCCACTGTAATAAAGGGTACAGTTCATACATTTTAACCAGTTAGCAATGAACTTTGAAAACTTCAGTGCATCTCCTAACTGTATGTACCACATGAACGTGTACAACACAACAGGTATTAAATGTCGATAGGTTTAAAAAGGCGACACGTAAATACTATAAAAAATAGTAATAAGAGTATGTATTATTGTTGTATTATTTGAGAGTTTTTTAATTAAAATATTCGCAGTTTATCGAAATAGTTGGACGTAATTAGGTGAATTATGAATTTTTTATTCCGCAGGTAAAAAATATTTAATGACAAAAAACAGAAAAATCTCAATATTATTTCGATGACGGTATATATTAATTTGAACGCCCAAGCGCTTGAAAGGCTTGTAATATAAGTTTTCACAAGCTTCAAGTTTTTAAGCCTCGCTCTTCAGTTCCATAAGTTCTACGTGGTTCATGGATTACAGCTTTTAACTAATTTCAATATATGTATGTGATAATAACATCTGCTTAATGAATGAATGAATGCTGTGGAGATGCGATCTCTTCGCAGAATATGCGGAGTCAGTCTAGTCAGTCTGATCGAATCCGCAATAAAGAGATCCACAGAATGGTAGGTACTAGCGAAGATGTCACGGTGAGAATGAAGAAGAACGTGCTCAGGTGGTTTGGGCACGTCGAACGAATGAGTGATGAAAGAATGGTAAAAAAGATTTATATGGGAAAAGTGAGCGGTAAGAGAGACAGGGGGAGGCCTCGAGTGACCTTCGAAAACACAGTATCTATGATACTGGAGGAAGGTCACGTAAAAAGCATGAGGACCCCCGGAGGGCATGTATGAAGAAGTTGATGTCTGTGGCCGAAGCGAAAGAGGTATGCAGAGATCGTAGCGTTTGGCGCTCCGTCATCTCTGGCTACCCCGCAAGGCATATGGCGTGAAGCTAAAAAATAAATATATAAATATCTGCTTAGTTATAACATATTTGTTTATAATTTTTGTATTTTGTACAATTCATAAATATATTTTGTTCTTTTAAATGAAGTTGGAGAGGAGTTGGAGAATAGTTTTATTAACAATATCTTTTAGACAAAATTTTATAAATATTAATAGTTTCTAATATTCAAATCATTATTAATATTTCATAATTAGTGCCAGCATTATTAAAAGACCTTAAAAGTGGAATATTAAAATCATTAATTAATACATTAAGCATTTATGATATTTCTTGGTCCAAGAAATATAGTTATAAAATTATAATTATTTAGAGAAGTTGTATATTTGTATAATAATATGAAGCAAGTCCAAAGCGGAGTAGCGTCCGACAATCGTCTATTGGTAGATCCAATTTCCTTCATTCCTCTTAACTCCAGAGAAAGATGTTGAAGTTCTATTTGCTCTGATTACTTTACTCTTTCTCGGCTCTATAAGTTTTTAACCTCCTTTAATAATAACTCGTATAGCGGTACGAGGATTGGACATAATATTTGTTATCATAGAATAATTCAAATGTTAGCATGATAATCTGCCATTTATCCATTGATAATAGTTAGTTAATATACTTAATAATGTAGCAGTCTCAGACCGCTGATGGCGGCACCGGAGGTGTGATCATAAGAATAAACAATATTGTGATTTTACAATTAACAAATTATTCGATACACCGTTTCATTATATATATTTATACAATGTGTTGATTTTTATAAATTGTGCTGATAATACAAAACTAATATCAACTCGAGTAGTCGGTATGTGTCTATTGTTCATGAATTAGGTAAAACAAAATCGAATACAAAGAGTATCTAAATAAGTATCTAAATAAAAGCCCGGCAATACTATTGTATATTATAATACAGTATCACATAAGTTGTATTAAGCTTCTTATAATAGAAGTATAAATTTATATTTATTTTACTTATTTTAATGATGTTACTATTTCTGATGTTACTTTCACATGTCTGTGGAAATCTATTAGTTTATTGTCTTGTGAATATTACAGATATATGTATTTGTATATTAATGATAATATTACCAGCTGTATCTCATACTCCATGTATCCTGTGCATGGTCACTGGATAGTACTTAATCTTATAGCAACATAATTGAAACGGTGTATAATTAACATTAATCTCATATTGAAGTACATTCAATATACATTCATTATATACATTTAATGTACATAATTATATAAGAACATAACACTATTAAGAACACTTAAACTGAACTCGTGCAGAATTAAAATGGAGATAAAATACTTATTTCTTCAAAATATCTCCAATATCTCATGAAAATTATTTAAAAAAATCTCTAGATGTTGTATGGTAATATTAGCCAGGGATACCTATTAATATAATCGAATTTGGAAATGAATCGCATACAGAACTATCCATCCAAGCAAGTCAACATACGAAGCTTTCTTTATATACTAAATATATATACCAATGGATTATAAATATATATTGAATACAACAATAAAACCGATGTAATTATCAAATAGTTCCTATTCAGAGAGATACAACCTATTATCAAGAGATGTGACCGATAACACGTAACGCGTATTTGTAGCTTCTTAATATTAAATCTAACACTATCACTTAATTCACTTACATTATATTTAATTCATAATTAATATTAATTGTATTATATTAAGCAACATTTATAGTGGCTAAAGTTATATTTTAATAGTCGTTTAAGACTTTTCATTTGTTTATATTTTATTGAATTTAAACTTTAAGGTTTTCTTGCATTTAAATATCTGTTAATTATTAAAGATATCCGACGTTGAAAGTTCTTTTTGTTTTAATTAAAATAAATGAAAAGGAATCTATTGTGTAACTGGATACATCACAGATTAATTAAATCTCGGTTTACCGGTCTTATTAGCTTTAGCTAATAAAACATTGAGTAGATTTATACATTTACTTTCCGCAAAGCTAACATTGGTCCGTGTTAGCAATTCATGGTATGAAATATATATCACATAGCAACTGAACATATGTATATGTATGTATGGGTAAGTGTGCCGTTGTTTTAAATTTTATGTTTCTAGTAAATTTGTGGTACGTTTTTCTTTTATAATATAATACAGGGTTAGTTTTTTAAACTTATTATTGAAATTTTAGCGAATAATTTTTAACGGGAAAATTTTTTTACCATTTATGTAGATGATTGAATTGTTCATACAAAAAAATAACTATTTATATGACAAGAAATATATCTATATAAAAATGATTATTTCATTGACTCATAACATTTATTCTAATAAAAACCGACTTTGTTAGAATTTCGATAATCAATAACTAATCTGTTAAAAATATTATTAAGTTGGTTGCAATATACATATAAATTATTGTCACTAAAAATTCTATTTATAAATATTTTATAAAGTACTACTTCAATGAACATATAAGTATGAAATCCAGAATCCGATAATCACCTTATCCTACGTAGGATGAGCGTTTGATCAGATTATGCTAATCAGATCAGCTCGGATCAAACAGATTAGGACTTTAAATATATTTAAAACTTTAAAAGCAAATTAATGTTAAAAATACTTTTTTAAGTATTCACAACCGAAATATATGTCTAGTTGCATATTCAAATAAGCAACCCTCGCTGGTGTCGGCGCTAATTGTTCTGTATTTGCACTTTAGTTCTGAAGAACACGTGCGGCTGTTGTTAAAGACTGTTTATATCATCAGATTAAAAGTTTCTTGTTTAATAGATCTCAAGTAGTAGAAATTTTGTGCGAAAACGGTTCAAAATATCTTTCTGATTGTAGCACTCTTGGTCCAGTGCTTTTCACTCTTTACTGTGCTGATATTATTAACAATATAAAACATTGCAAATATCATATTTACGCAGATGATATACAACTTTATATCTCATGTAAACCGTCAGATTTCAATATCTTAATTAATAACCTTAATACTGATTTAAAAAATATTGTAGATTGGTCTGTTTCAAATAATCTTATTTTAAACCCTAATAAAACAAAATATATGATACTAGGAAGCCCTTTTCAAATAAGAAAAGTGTCTTACTTAGCACCATCCATAAAATTACATAATATGGAGATAGAACGCGTATCTGAATGTAGAAACCTAGGAGTTTTAATGGATGAACAACTAAGATTTAAAAATCACGTGAAGCAGACGATTCGCGCTTGCTTCTATCGCCTAAAGATAATGTATCGCATAAGAAAATATTTAAGTACAAAAGTACGTATTATATTGTGTGAGTCTCTTATTCTATCAAAGCTAAATTACGCCGATGTTGTTATATATATATATATATATATAAATATATATATATATAAATATACATATGTATATATTTTGTTTGGTAAAAATAAAAATAATATATAAAAATTATTTGTAAACATTTATTGCAAATTAATTGCCTTTGGAGGTCCAAACCATCGCAGGAAAAAACCTATTTTTATATTATTATTCAAATTAAAAAAGGCACGAGTTAGTTAGTAAAAGAAATATTACATTTACCGTCCTTGAAGCAATAATAATAAAACCCTTCTGATAATGATATTGTTAAAAAACTGAAAATGTCTATATTTTATAAATGAATATTTTAAATAATTTAGTTTATTCGTCTTGACAAATTACTATACTATATACTATATACTATTATGACTTGCCAATTGCCCTTAACGAAATTTCCCTTACGGGTAAATGTATTTTTAGTAAAAAAATAATAAAAAAATTTACTATATACCACGAAAAGATGTAACCGGATCCGGAAATCTAGTATTAATAATAATATTGGTAATACAGGTAATGCAGACGTTAGTTTGTACTGCTTGTAGTATCAAACATTCAAGACAAAATACTATATATGCAAATTCTTATTTGTAACTTATCGCATTAAGAAGCTTTAATTATTAAAAGCAGTACAGATCTTGGCAAATCACTATTGATGGACTTTACTAATCTAAGATATTTTGCAGAGCTCTATATTAGGGCCACCGTCATTTCTAATGTATATCAATAATATACACGATGTATTAAAGGACATATTATGCGCTGATGATATTTATTTACTTAATTATAATGGAAGAAAAACCGGATATATTAGGAAGAAACCGCATTTGTAAGTCACAAAAAAGATTGACAGTAAGGAAACAGAAAACAAGACAAGATTAGCAAAATTAGTTTAATTGGACATAGTGTGAAAAAACTTAAATGCATTACTTAATTGATGTATATTGCTTTAAATAAAATAAGTATAAAAATATATACATTATATACACGCACGTATTCAAATTAACTAAATGATATATAATAAAAACGGTATTGTGAAAACACACAAAACAATATTCTATGAGATAAATAAAAATGGGGTACTTATTAAGTAGTTTTTTACGAATAACCTTAATTAAATATCATCGTCTATGGTTCATATCTATAGACAGAAGTATATTTCATTGTGTGTTTGTGATATTGATTTGACATTGATCTCTAGCTACTGAGTGATCTTTTGTTATGTTACTATTAATGTCTTTGTAAGAAGTATGTAATTCTTTTAAAAATAAATTCCTTAACTGCATATTTTTTACTGTATAAATCATATGACCATAACAAGGTGTCTCAATATAGATTATTAGTTTATTTATTTTTCTATAAATTTAAAAAATAATTTTTATACATAATTGTCTCAAATAGCTCAACAATGTATCGAACCTTGTTTTAGTAAATTATAATGTGGTGTTATTTAAAATCTACGTCGAAATAGTTTTTTACGCCTCCGTAGTACCCGCGAGATTACTGATAAGCAACATTGCCTATTATTCTCCTATTTACCCAAAAGAATCGTCCATCTTTCAATGATATTTATGCCTATTCAGTCTAATTTAGACCCTCGGCTACTATCTTAATTCATTTTCAGATTCAATGTACAAAATTGGTTCGTTCAGAAAGATAATTGTAATATGGGACATAGAATTTAAACTGTGTATGGTAGTGTATTAGTACAACGATTGACTATAACTTCTGATATAATTTGTGATTATAAATACTTAAATTTGTTTTAAACTTATTGTAATTATTTGCATGTTCTCAAAATAAAAACACTTTCAAGACCATTGTATAATGCAACTGATAATTCCGTTAATTGTTATGTACTTATAGTATTTACAATTAAATCAGAAATAATATAATGTAAAAACAAATGTAACTCCAAAATTAGAACTCAAATAATGATAGAGGCTAAAATGAGAACTGCGCCATTAATAGATCCATTACGTTCTCATATTTATCAGGGATTAAACAATTCTGATTTTAAACAAATTAAATAAGACTTATAAAATTCTAACTCTTATTTATTTTGGATGTTACTTCAATAGACGATAGCTTCGGTTTAAATTGACGCATCCAGAATCGACATATTTATACCCGCTGGTTAAGTATTTGAAGAAAATTAATTAGTGTTATGGATGAATTTTACACCAACAAGTTAAGTGACCGTATATCCACACATAAATAAAACAATAATGTTTCACGGTCAGCTAAGCAAGTTAACGAGTACAATACATTTTCATTTTGAACTCGACGCTGGAACCCAAAACAGTGATTTATCTGAGGAAATAATGTTTATTGCATTCTGCATCTACTGTATTGAAATAGCGATTAGAGTCAATAAATTGTGGAACCCATTCTAGGCAATATGTTTTGAAAACATTAGTGTCTCTCTCAACTTAATGTAGTGTCGCGTTGTACTTTACCACGGAAGTTACAATGTGTGAGATTCAAAAAGAAATTTGTTTAGAACTAACCTTATTTATTTAGATGTTTTATCTAAAATAAGATTACCTACTTCTTTCAGTCTCGTTGAGCTTTATTTTGTGTTTCTTTGTTTGTTTTAATTGGAAACTCAATAAATCATAATTTTCGATAAAAGTTTCTACTTATATATATTCAAAATTCTCTATTGCTTAAATAACGAAATTAACAGCATTAAAAAGCCTATTAAACCAAAGCAAATTAATAACAGATATTACAATTTATAGAAAAGAAATTAATTTTATATTTTATTTCTGCAAAATAAATTATCTTTCGAATATTTATTACAGTTTCAAGATATTATAAAAACCGATGAAGAGTACTCGAGGTCTTAATTATTGGAGAGAAAGCAGTATCATTAAAAATTTTATTTTTACTTCAATATCTAACTTCATTAGAATGAGCAATAAAAATTAATTGAGATAAAATATTAGTTCTACTTTTTTTACCATTTAAAAAATTATGATAATTTTCACTTAATTTAAGATTATTCGATTCACTCAATCGCTGAATCAGGAAATCGTTTTTATCAGTTTACGTATTATTTTATTCAATGTACTCATATAAGAAAAAATAAATATAATTGTTATTATAGTCCTCAATCAATTAAGGAGTAATATATTTAATTATTTAATGAATCGAGGTTGATCGATGTCAGGTCTTACCATATTTATTTCATATTATATATAAGCACACAATACTGTTAATAAGCATTGAAATACTTGGTAAAGCGAAAAATATTGTTTAATTCCTATGTCGTTTCTTTATTAAAAAATAATTTTTTAACAAAATAATTATATTAAAAGTTTCAAGTTAAGCTTGTCAGTCGCTGTAAGAGAAAACTCCGGAGATAAATCTTATTAGAGAAAGAGATAAACTGTGAAGGTGTTAAAGTGAGCGTTTTAGCTTTATTTTTTAGAAATATATTTTAAATAATTTAAATATCTTTTCAAACGCATTTGAAATCATAACTAATATTATAAATACGAATGAAAATTTGTTTATTTGTTACGCCTTTAAAATCGTTACTACTCAACCGATCCTTATATACCAAAAGAGGTAAGTACTGTTCTAAGGATAAACTATCTTACTTTTAGAAAACTATGATTTTTTAAGTTTATTTATATCTTTTCAGACGGTGCAGACAGATGTACAATGAATATATTCAGTTACTAAAGATATATAACCCCGAAAGGAGCATTTTTATAATAATAATGCGTTTATTCCGTAACTGTAATTGTTTAGTTTCTATACTATTTTACTATTTTAATAATACTGTAATTTTTTAACCCATACCGATTTCTAAATATCTCATGATTTTCACAATTTTTGGGTTTCATTTTAAGAGAGTTGCAAGAATAGAGGAAACTTAGTTGACGATGAAACAAAATCGAGCTAATCAAGTTAACAAGGAGGATGAATGTTCATTTGCGTTCAGTACAGGAACCCGAAACAGAGATTTACACTAGTAAATAAAGTACACCGCATTAACGCCCTTACTCCACTGTATTAGAGTTCTATACCCGTTCTAGTCAATATGTTTTGAAAACATTACTGCATCTCCCAACTTTATGTAGTGGCATGCTTTCAACATATTAATTAGGAAAAACTTTAAAGTAATAAATGTAATTGTTTATTTTTGTGATATTTCATGATTTATTATAATTTACAATTTCCTGAAATAATTGGAAGGAAGTAAGTAATATTAATATTTATTACTTCCCAATTTTAAGAAACATATCTACAAGATTTAAAACCAAAATAACACCGTGTTATTTTGTACTCGGTTCATATTAATTTGAAAACCAAGCCTTTGAAAGACTTGTGTAATATGCTTTCAGATTCAAACATTGCACTCCAGTTTGATTAAAAAGTTATTTGATTCTTATGTTATTGGCCATTAATTTTAATATATAGATATGTATTATCATTATTTGTATGTAAGTTTGTTTGTTAGTTCAGTTTGATAGATGTAGTAAAATATTGGTAAAATAGGAATTACATTGTTTTAGTATTAAAAGAATTTCATAAATATTATAATATACGGTACCTACAGTAAGTAGTTTCACTCCTATAGTCTATGACCCAAAAATATGAAAATTAAAATCATATATTCTAAGGATCACTGAAAATCTAAATCTGAATTATAATTCTTTAACAAAGTCGTGTCTTGTCCAATTTGATATCAAAATATTATAATAAATAAATGTCAGAATGTTAGATTTATACTTTTTGATTATGACATGAGAATCATCTCATCTCACCTCAGTAGTATTTTTTTTGTTTTTCATGGAAACGTAGATATTAAATGTATTAACACACATTTCAAATGATTATCACAGTGTTGATAAATACATTGGATGTTATCTTTTATTAATGTTATTATTATAATAATTTTATACTATTATTATTTATTATTTTATTTTCACTACTACTACTACTACTAGGACAAGTGGTCCTATAAATTTAACAGAATATACCTTTCAAACAGATTGTAAATATACTTGTATGTTTGTTATTAAACATCTAGGAGACCTATTTGTATATTAATGATAATATTACCAACAGTGTCTCATATTACATGTAACCTCTGTATAGTCACTGGATATACTTAAGCTCATAGCTACACAATTGAAGCGGTGTATAATGGACATTAACCTCACACTGCGGTGTACATCACTACCGAACCATGTAAGATTATACCACAGGTAAGAATTTTTTTAAATTTAAAATTAAAATGTGGGCATGATAAATTAAAGCAACATAGTAACTACATTTTTACATATAAGAAAAGGAGGTTAATTATTTTTTTCTCATTGGTAGTTAGGTAAGGTAAGGAAAACCATTGATTAATGAAAAGCGATTGAATGAATCGGGAAGTGTTCCTATATGATCTGATACCTGCCACCGAATTTTATCACTGCACTGAACGACCTTCTACTGTATCTCAGGCTCAATACGACATGTACCCTCAAAAAATACGTATACTCTCTGTCTTATTAACTGAAACCTACAGAGATGTGCACTCATCTATGGACAACAAACGTGCTCTCTAACCTACTTCTATCATTGTATATTTATACTAAGAGCATATGTAGACTATACAGGACAATAAAATCGATGATATTTTCAAATATTTTCGTCTTTGTAATTACTAATATCAAACCTGTCTTATATTTATTACCGATTGTATTTTACAATTGATTATAATACACAGGGGTAGTACAGTTCCCCGCGTACTGAGTATTCGCTTTGTGACGTCAGAAATTTAATGTAACTTGGATACATATATCACAAACTTCGAGAGTATTGGTTTAGATTAAAAAAAATATTAAACTAGTGAAGATGCATATACCCAGGGTATTTCCCGAACGAATTTTGACGAAATTAAAAATGTTAATAAAAAAACAATTGATTTTTAAATAAAATGATTATTATTTATTGAAGAAGAGAAAATGTTAAATACATGTTTATTTATAATTACTAAAAATTACAAAAAGTCTGATTAATAACAATACAAAAAAGTAATATAATTAAATCTGAAAATAAACTAAATCAGTAAATTGTAACCAGCACCACCTCTCGACAGTAATGAAAACTTTTCCTGTCCACAGACATCCATACATCCATCCGAGAAAAGTGAAAACAATACAGAACGAACAAAGTTCGTTCGTGAATATATTTGAGTTAAAATAGTTTTAAAAATGCTTAATTTGTTTATTTTATCTATGGATTCTGCATCTTTTTACTAAATACCTATCCAGTCCGTTCATGATCAATAGGATCTGAAAACATATTTGAAACATATTTGATACCCATCAAATGAAAAGTCAATAAAATCAAGTCAAAGTTACTTTACTTCGATGAAGGAGCTTTGATTATTTTGAATTAAATTACTTCTCTTCCAGTTGTAGTAGTCGAGTACATATTGATTTATAGAATCTTGATGTACGTACTTAATTAACTGCACGCTTGTGTATTAATTGACTCAACCAGTGCACTAATTCCCTCTTTAGTGTTGATAAGCCTACAATCAGTTGTGGTTTTAATGGAATTGTATGTGAAATGTATACCAATATTGGAGTTTTCAAGAGAAAACGAAAAATGTAAGTGACAATAACCTAATTTTGAATAAATTTCTTAAAAATTCGTTTAACAGCATTTTCGTTTTGCTCAAACCAAAACACAAAATAAAACAAAACGTAAACAAACATTAAAAAACTGATTACTTGAGTTTTGTGATGTTCAGACGCGTTGCTTTTATTTTTTTCAATAAAAATTTAACATACAAATTTTATTTCATAAGAAATATATTTTTAACGTCTTTAAGATAATTGTATATTATTAAAACAAACCGCAAATATTATATCGTAATAATATTTGTCGTTTAATATCTCAAGATGTAAGCTCTCTGTCTCAATCTTGAGAATATTCTAATCTAATTTATTTAGGGTACAAATAGATAACAAATATACAAACTGCTTTAAATAACATGATACTGAACTAATAAAACAGATTCATAAAACGAATAAATGCAATTTAAAACTAAAAATAAAGTAACTTTATCACAATTTTATTTGATTGTTTGTTGGTATCAATATAAATCGTTTAAATAGTTGCACTCGTTATAAAATAGGAAATAGTTTAAGGAGATTGAATCCAACATTGTTACTGTAACGCCAATCCCCTTTGACTTTTAATAATTCATTAAAATTATTAATTCACTGTTCCATCTCTAAACACAGATAAAGGTTATAGATTTTTCAAAACTATTCCATTTGATAATAAAAACTCGCTTCATTACCTCCTCCATTTTCCATTCATTCAATTCCTCCCGATCGAATTAATACAATGAAATTGTGTCTGAATAGTGTGTATAAATTATTAGTCGCCCCGAGAAAATTCGACTACAACAGTTTAAATATGAATAATTTTTTAAACTCCACACATTAAATGTGTAATGTTCCAAATTTCTGAACTTAAAACATTTCCTGAAGAATAGAAACCATTCTAAAAATACATAAAACAGAAAATTCTTTAGTAGCAGTACTAATGTATTAAAGAAACTTCATTAAAATATAAATTAAATAAGTTATAGACCGCGCTCCGCCACTACTTAATTTTTATTGTCAGATATAAAATTTTCTAACAATTATTGTATATTTGCCGCTGAAGTTGTAAAGAAATATAATGCATTAAATTCAGTGTCAAGAGTTCTTTGGAGTAAATACTAAGATTTTTTATCTATTTATAACACTTTATTGCACACTTATATATACGAGTATATACTTAGCCTTAATACATAATATTTATACAAGGAAAAACCATTTTTTTTGTACGTAACATTTATTACTATTATAGTGTGTTAGTATAATACAGTAACATAAAATCATTTAAATATATTCAAAGTGATCTCCGTTTGGCTGCAGTACAGTCCTTCAACTTTGAGACAGTTGTCAATAATAGAACGTTCTATTGAAAAATTCTTAACTGCCAATCGAATAGATTGTTTCAGTTACTCTAAACGATCAGTTGCTCCTTCATAGCTAACAGCTCACCAAACCGTCACTGAAGTTGGATAATGCCCAGGTACTCTGTTGACTTATAGGGAAGCTTCTTGAAAATTGTCACTAACAGTTGGCCTCAAAATATTAAAAAGAACATGTGTCGAACATAACTATTTGATAAAAATAACTGAACAAAACTTATATTTTGTAACAATTACTCGTATGAATATAGACTAATGTTGAATTATTTTCACTCTGTATATTGATAATACTATAAAAACGGACACTGCATACTTATTTGAAATTTGTGACAAATTAAGTTTTTAGTTATAAAAAAATTATGGACAACTAACAAAGTAAGATTTGTACTATCATACAAGTACCAAAATTATCTATCTGGTGGACTTAATTAGTAGTTTATGTATACGCATAAATAATTCGTATGTAGGATCTGAATTTCACTTCGATATTTAGTTATAGTACATTCACATTGTCCTAAAATTTCGTAAAAAAAAACTTGCAAGAAAAACCATTGTATTAGTTCAACGAGGATATGTAAAAGATTTAATTGAAGAAAGCAGATGAACTGGCAAATCCTCTTACAAGACTTGTCTCTTTTTTAAGTTATTATGTGTGATATCTATAAAGTGAACAAAACATTCTGAACAATCGAGATCGACTTTGTAAATTGTATGGAAAATATAATATTATTTTTTAGAAACAATTTCGCTATGTTCATGTTTTAAATCGTGAATGTTAAATTATATTGACAATTTGTGGCTTAAACCTATAAAACGGTGGCAATAAGTATAATATTTTTTACTCTTCATACTTTTGGCTTTTGTATAGGACTTCATTGAAACCACTTATTTAACCGTTTTGCTAGTAAGGTTTTTATTTCCAGCTCAAAAGTTGTTGTTGAATAGCTTTCAACAATATTTTTTATCAACGTTCGGTTAAATGATAACAATATACGATCTGAGTATTAAAAATTCCAATTTCGGATGTATCAAGATGGCGGTGATATTTCTGGTACATGGATATCAAAAGATAATATCTAACGAGCTGTACGATAATCAGGAAAATGCTATTGAAAATTCATTATAACGTCCGCTACAAGATGGCGGTGGACTTTTTTGACTTGATCATGATAAGTGAAACGTTATCAGTCGAATAGTCAATAATCATTGAATAGACACATTCACGCTTACAAACGTACAACTAATTATTAATAATAGTGTGTTGTCATCAGGATACCATCAGCTTTAGTTACAGAAGCATGTGTGTGTTTAAATTCAATAATTTGAACAAATATGCAAACCATAAACTATTGTGGAGTTGGTGCTTGTGTAATCAGAATAAGCGTCATAGTATGGATATTGTTTTAAATATTTCAATCAAAACCTTAGAAGAGGTGTAGGTAATTTTGAAAACATTTTTCTTTTGCTATATTAGAAATGTAATCTAAAGAATAAAAAGATTTGCAGTTCTTAACAAAAACCGGATTGGGTTTTATCCAAATGATTTAAAAGTCTGTGCCACATTCTATACATAATTTTAAATAACATTACTAAGGTTAAACATGTCTATAAATAACTTGAAATATCATTACAATCAGAATTTTAGAAGAATAAAGAAATATTTTAAACCTACTTTTATTATATATATTATATTATTTTTAAACCATTTTTATTAAAATATAAAATAATTTAGAAGGATTTACAAGAATATATTTTCATTTTGCTTGTGCAGGAACCCAAAAATATAATTTATTAAAGTTTATATTGTGTGCTGCATTTCCGTTCCTCCTTTACTGGAATAGACTCATGAATATATAAAAGATTAAAAAATGTGTAAACTTTTCTATTGCGGACAGAGTTGCAAGAATAACAAAAGAACATATGACATATTTTATTTATTTATTTATTTATTTATATCTTTTCCACTTTGAATCATTATCAGTGATCACTTGTGTACGTCAAAATGGAAGTGTCAGGAGGGCCCATTTCGATACCAGATTTATCGTAATAAGCCCTTCTGTAAAAGCACTGTCCAATTTAATGTTAAAGCTATGAGGGTTCCAAACGCGTCCTGGTCTGAGAAGAACCACACAACAAACTCAGCCGGATATATATTTTTTTTATATTGTGATCACTGTTTCACAAATGTCAATCTTAAAAGCTATTTTGGAACAACTAGAACCGTCGCAATATAATGAAAAAAAAAATAATAATAATAAATAAAAATAGGCCTGCTACACAACCAGTCACCGCAAGCAGCACCCGTTCACGAGCATAACGCAAGAGCCAGCCATCACCCTCTTCGCACATATTTGAGGGAGGAGCGCAACCCGACTCCCGACGCTACCGCAAGTAATGACTTCTAAGGAATCGGTGTGATGCAACAAGCCGATAAAAAGAAATTAATCTAAAACAAATTGCAGAGATTACTAGTTATTCGCAATATAATACAATTCATTCCCAGGCCATACCGTCGTTAATGTAATCCTGTACACTATAGTAGGATTTTTTCGAGCAGTTTCCATATTTGTCAATCGACGTATTTTTTTAAACCGCGTATATAGCAGAACTAAGTCTACTTGATAAATCAAATATATGAGGACCCCATTGCAATTTTTCATCTAAGGTAATGCCCAAGAAAGTAGTAGATTTGACCAAGTCCAATTCCTCATTGTTTAATTGTACATTGGTTTTAAAATTTTTAACATTTGGTAAAGTAAATTTAACACATTTCGTCTTTTTTTTATTGAGCAACAAATTATTGGCGTTAAACCATTGTACAACATCTAAGAGAGCGTTATTTACATCGTCTTTAACAGATTGCCTTCTGCTAACTTTAAAAGTAAGAGAAGTATCATCAGCAAACAACACTATCCCATGTTTTTCCCTCACAAGGTGAGGTAAGTCATTTATGTAAATGAGGAACAAGAAAGGCCCTAAGATAGAGCCCTGTGGCACACCTATTTTTACCAAAGAACCGGGGGAACGTATTCCATTTACGTCTACTTTTTGAATTCTATCATTAAGATATGAACTGATCAAATCTAGGGACTTATTCTTAACTCCATAATGTTCTAATTTTTGTATAAGGATTTCGTGTTGAACGCAGTCAAACGCCTTAGATAGATCACAGAAAATGCCAAGTGCATCCTGGGATCCTTCCCAGGCTTCAAATATATTTAGTAATAGCTCGACCCCAGCATCTGTTGTAGAGCGACCGGCAGTGAAACCAAACTGGTTTTTGTGCAAAAGATTGTTTTTACTGAAAAAATCAACAAGTTGATTAAGAATTATTTTTTCAAAAATCTTGCTAAATGTGGGTAAGACTGAAATTGGTCTATAATTACTAGGATCTAATGAACTGCCAGATTCAAATAATGGAGTTATTTTATTTTGTTTCATAAGATGAGGAAATATACCACATTCTAAACAATTATTAAATATCAATGCTAAGTCTGGCGCTACAATGTCAATTATGGACTTGAGTACGTCAACAGATATTCCCCAAAGATCACTAGTCTTTTTAACGCTAATTAATTTAAATACTTTGATTACTTCTTGAGCATTCACTTTTTTAAAATTAAAAATGCTAACACATCGATCTACATTATCTCTAAGTAATCCTATAGCTGCAGCGGGAGAAGAATTTAAAGATAACGTTGTAGTCACTGGAATATTAGTAAAAAAGGTTTCAAAAGCAGTAGCAACCTCGAGGTCAGACGTAACATATTTATTATCTATATTTAATTTAAAGTCGATCCTCTGGGATTTAGCTCTTCCAGTTTCCTCATTCATTATTTTCCAAGTTGTTTTTATTTTATTATTGCTATTTCCTATTTTTTTATTGATATGTTGAGATTTAGCTATTTTACATTGTTTTTTAAAAGATTTGGAAAATAATTTTACCTCATCCCTAAACTCATTACTAGTATTATACATCAATTCACTATACATATTGTATAATTTCTCTCTATTTTTGTGTAACTCAGCAGATGCCCACTCACTAAATACTAATTTATCATTAACAACCACTGTTTTTGGGGTAAATATAAAGTTAAATAATTTAATGAAAGTATTGAAAAACTCATTATACATAACATTGGGATTTGATTTTTTCAACGAGGGCAAATAGTGTATTAAATCATTTTTAATTTGAATAATACGTTCTACAGTCACTGGTATAAAACTTACTTTCTGTTTTGATTTTTCTATCTTGTTACAACTGAATTTAATAAATTGGCCATAGTGGTCAGAATCTAATGTATTGAATAAACATTTAAAATTTGGAATAACACTTGTAAAAATATTATCAATACAAGTGGCACTAGTGGTTGTGATTCTAGTAGGCTCCATAAACATGTGTAAAAGATTATAAGATTTGAATAAATTTAAAAATTTTATACTTGTTGAATTTTTTTCAAGAATATTAATATTGAAGTCTCCACAAATGAGTAGCTTTTTACTAGAATGTGATAGTTTAAACAATACCTCATCCATAATCTTTTCAAATTGTTCAAAGCTAGATGACGGTGGCCTATATACGTTTACAATTATTAATTCCTCTAATTCAACTGATGCTAGTTCAGCTGTTCGCTCAACAGAATGGCTCACTATGTCCTTACGTTCTTTGAATTTTAATTGTTTATTTAAAAGAATTAAAGAGCCACCATGTATGGAATTAACTCTGTTGAACGAACTACCAACCTGGTGGTTATTAAAATTAAACATTATTTCATCATTTTTAAGCCAGTGTTCAGTTACACAAAAAATATTATTATTAAAATTATTCAAAAATAACTCTATTTCTAATTCTTTATTTCTCATACACTGGATATTCTGATGCACCAGGCTGATATAATTTACATTATTATTTTTATTACTCATATTGACAATATTATCTTTTCTATAAAAAATATTGTGATTGCACATTTCATTTATTCGGCTAGAGAATATCTCTTCTGTCTTAAAATCTAGTTTAAACTAATGTTGTTTGGGATAACATCCAAACTTGTCTTACTTACATCTATATATTGCTCAATAAAAGCAGTTTGTTTAGCCAAATTATTGGCTGTCATTGTAAAAAAATATGATAGCGATACAGCTACCTGTCTTTTAATATCTTTAAAATCTTTAATATCTTTAAAAATGAAGATAGATAATATCTATCATGAATCAGTTTACAATATTTACTAACAGTATTGTTAGTGTCAATTATATGAAACTTTTTATTATATAAACATAAGTTATATAATAATAAATTAATCTTATATCTAATTTCATTTTCAGTCTGTGGCAAGTTTTTATTATAGGGTAATGTAAACCACACTATTTTATTTACATTTAGTTTACTTAAAATTTCAAAACATTGTTTAAATTCTAATTGGTTTAAATTACCCCTGTTGCCTACAAAAATTATTAAATTTGTTAAATTATTAAAAAGTTTATTGGATTTATTAATTTGAGAAGTAATATTTATCAAATTAGAGTCAGGTAAACAGCTGTTAAACACCCTTTGTCCATTAAAACAAGAATTCATTACTGAGCCCATTCCCTTTCTAATATTATCACTATACATATAAGTGTCATATACCATATTTGATTTGAAGCAACTATTACTATTTGAAACAGGGATATCAAGCCTGTCACACAATTTTTCTGGTGCAGTAGGAGATGATTTTATTATTGGACTGAGACTCTTTTTTTTATTACTTTTATACAAACAATTATTTATTTGTGAATCAGCACATTCTATATTGCACTGTGATGTTTGTGTCAATTTATCTATTTTGAGCTTATGCTCGCTAAGCATATTTTGTGTGTAGAACATTCTTTTTATTGATAGACTTTGTATAGTATTTATTTTTTTTGGTCAACTTTTCCATTTTCTTAATGTATTTATTAATTTTTATGTATCTTTTTAGTTTGTTATTGCTACAACTGATCAACTTCTGTGTAGGTAGCGTGTCATTAGTTAAATCTATTGTGACACAAGGGCTTTGAGTTGCAGCAGTAACCATATCCGATAAAAGAAAATCAAGCTAATCAAGTTACCGAGGGAAATGAATGATTATTTGCCGTCGGTGCAGATACCGTCTTTACTCCACAGTGATAAAAGCTACAGCTCATAAATGCTCATAAAATGTTTTAGATCTTCTCTTAACTCTATGTAATAGCTTGTATTATAACACAACATTGAGAAGAAAAAAAAAGGTGAAAATTTTACAGGAATAAATGTATTTATTTTTGTTTTTATGTTATTAAATAATTTAATAGTTAAGTTTTTTCAATTTACCGGAATTGTTGAACGCTGTTGTCAAAATATTATAATATTAAAATGCCGAGAATTAAAAGTCCGAAACAGAAGAGCATCTGATAATCTGTTGTTAGATTCAATTTCCTTTTATCCTCTTAATTCAAGAGAAACGCCTTGAAGTTGTATTTGCTCCGATTAGTTTACTCTTTCCAGTCCTATGCAGTTTACACCTACTTTAATCATATTTTGCATAGATTTACAAAGAAGAATTTATAATAATTACCAGTACTAATAGAAATAAATAACAGTACTAATAAATTGTTCATGAAACTTGAATAATAAGATAAAAATGTTTTCTACTTCAGCAAGGTACTGCGTTTTTTGTCTTCTTTATTATTCAAGATGATTGCATTCGTATTTACTGAATTTCATGTATATTTTAAAGCAAGTTTTAGAAATATTGTTATCTATTTAATCATGCATATTAAAAAATAATTAAAAGAAACCAAGTAATGTGCAGTTCTCGCAATAAATTCTGTGATCCGGAAAGAATTAGCGACCGACATTATCTAATGGGATCCTATCGTATTGAATCGCTTAATGGAAGAGAGACTTTGAAATTGTTTTTGTTTGATTTTCTTACCTCTGTGTTTCTTTTTATAATTAGTGGATTTAAGTTCATGATACTGTAAAGACTTAAATGATATGGAAGAACAGGATTTATTACGAATTTAGAATAATATTTGATTTAACAGAAATCAAACAAATTTTCCTTCGAATGCAAATTGAAACTATACTAGTTTTAAAGTAAAGTTTGAACATATAAGTTTTAACTCACTGGGCAAAGATGTTTAGATCGAGAATTAAAAGTAACCTACCAAGCTGGTTAGTAGGTTATTAGTTGTACTTACTAGATTAGAAAAATGTAAACTAAATAAATTTTTAATATTGTTTTATATGATTTTATTTCCTATTTGTTAACCCATTAATGTAAGACCATTGGCGTACGGCAGTGATTAAAACTTAGATGTAATAATAAAAGTAACTGAGATTATTATTCTTATAATTGTCAATAACATATCTAGTAAATATAAAGTGATTAAAAGTATCACTGAAAAACGTAATAAATGATAAACGAAATCTGATCCCGACTTTTATGTTCCAAATTTCTGAACTTAAAACATTTCCTCAAGAATAAAAACCATTGTAAAAATACTTAAAACAGAAAATTCTTTAGTAGCAGTTCTAATGTCTTAAAGAAACTTAATTAAAATATAAATTAAATAAGTTATTGACCGCGCTCCGCCACTAGTTAATTTTTATTGTCAGATTAAATTTTCTAACAATTATTGTACATTTTCCGCTAAAGTGGTAAAGAAATATAAGGCATTAAATTCAGTGCCACGAGTTCTTTGGACTCAATACTAAGATTATATATATATATATATATATATATATATATATATATATATACATACTATACTTAGCCTTAATACAAATATTGATACAAAGAAAAAACATTTTTTTTGTACGTAACTTTTATTACGATTATAGTATGTTAGTATAATAGTGTAACATAAAACCATTAAAATATATTCAAAGAGATCTCCGTTGCAGTACAGTCCTTCAACTTTGAGTCAGTTATCAATAACAGAATGCATTCTTTCTATGAAAAAACTCTTCACTGCCAATCGAATAGATTGTGTCAGGTACTCTAAATGATCAGTCGCTCCTTCATAGCTGACAACTCACCAAACAATCACTGAACCTTCATAGCTGACACCTCACCAAACCATCACTGAAGTTGGATAATGCCCAGGTTTCACTCTGTTGACTTATGGGGAAAGCCCTAAAGTCTTTCAACATAAATACGGTTATTATGTTTGTCAAAATATTGCTCAATTGTAAACATTTTCACATCCGCAAATCAAATTTTTCTGTGACCTCGCTTTGCGTACCGCTTGAGTAGTTGTTTCGATTTTACCACCCTATTGATTTTTAAATTATCAGTTAAGAAATCACCAGTGCGTCTTTGCGTATTGCCTATTGGTTGCAAGTCCTAAGTCATCTTTTAAAATAAGTGACATGGTTCTACTCCCAAGAAAATAACTTTTGCTTTAGGACAGGATTTCTTACAATTCTTTCCTTCACTGCTTTGATCACCTTTTTCGTACGAACACTATATAGACAGCCGGATCTTTTTCTGTCACAAACAAAGAAGGTATCATTGTGCCTAGCCTAGCCCGGTTTACAAACATTTGACTACTACTAAGCGCATAGAGGATTTTAAAATTTGTATTTGGCTATGGAGTCTACTTTATATAATGCAATCACAGCGATTGAATTCTCTTTATCACCCTACTCCATTTTAAAATATTTTACAATATATTGGCGCAAAAATAAGAAAATATCGATCAAAATGACACATACAAAATTCAACAATAATGTTTTGTTAATTTTTTATTTGCAACAGTATTTATTTCGAGACTAAGATCATACAACAAAGAAAACAGTAAATTAACTGAAACATACAATTGGCAACAATGCGGCCTTATCACTAAGAGTAATTTCTTAAAGGCAACCTATAATTAAAATGACACTGTATTAAAATGGCAATAGTTGGTACATCTAGTAAAATATATTATATATCTATATATACTATATATGCGTTACAATAATACATACACATACATACTAACTTTACATATACTAATTCTACATGATGATTATAAATATAAATATTATAACCTCATAATACATGTATGTAATAACGTATTATTGTATCTATAAATTTACGAAAATATTTTTGATTATATACGTCTCGATAAAAAATCACGACCCAACAACATCTAAAAAAATCCGTGCCCGCAGGGGGACACGCGTGGGTAGACCTCGTGTGTAACTCATTTAAAATATAACTCACTACCTAAGAATAATACATGATGCCGTTGTTTACATCAAAAATTTTCAAGCAAAAAGCGGTTTTAATTTTTTTTCTCGGAAAAGGTATCTTTTTTGGAAATACTTTTGGGACTTAAATATAGAGTAAAAAATAAAAAAAAAAAAAACCTTTCTATTAAAAATATTTGCGAGGAGGGAATGTTTACCAGAAAAAAGTTGCCGTGGTTTTACCTACCTAAAATTTACAAGCTAAAAGTGGTTTTTATTTTTTTTCTCAGAAACGGTACCTTTTACGGAAAAACTTTTGGTACCTAAATTTAGAGTAAAAAAATAACCTTTTTATTAAAAATACTTGTGATGCAAGAATGTTTACCAGAAAAAAAATATGATTTTTTTTCCAAAAATTTTCGGTTTTTTTACCCCCCCCCCCCCCCCCCCTATGTTATTGAAGTTAGGTTTTCGGTTTATCTACATTAGTTATAGGTATTTATCAAGGACATCATATAATATGAACGCGATTGATCTACTTTGTATAGGGACAAAGTTATGGTCGAAAAACTGAAATCAGAAAAAGTGAGGCCCTAGCGCCTCCTGTGACCGGATTTCTCTGGTTAACGAACTTGACCTTCATTTTTGGATGGTTGATTTTTGTGCAAAGTTTGAAAGCGATCCGAGCGAAACTACGGTCGCTATCGTGCTGACAAAAGTCGAATCTGGACGCACGCACGCATATATATATATATATATAAACTTTTTGACCAATGGTCATTTCGTACTCAGACGGTCATAAGAAGACCTCCTGTGAAGAAATTTTTCCAAAATTCGAAAGTAGGGGACAAATGAATGGGTAGACCGAATTCTTCGAGGTCTACCCAATTGTCACTAACAGTTGGCGTCAAAATATAAAAAAGGACATATGTCGAACATACTCGTAACTATTTGATAAAAGTAACTGAACAAAACTTATATTATGTAATAATTAGTCGTATGAATATAGACCAATGTCATATTATTTTCACTCTGTATAATGATAATACTATAAAAAATCCGTGCCCGCAGGGGGACACGCGTGGGTAGACCTCGTGTGTAACTCGTTTAAAATATAACTCACTACCTAAGAATAATACATGATACCGTTGTTTACATCAAAAATTTTCAAGCAAAAAGCGGTTTTAATTTTTTTTCTCGGAAAAGGTATCTTTTTTGGAAATTCTTTTGGTACTTAAATTTAGAGTAAAAAATAACCTTTCTATTAAAAATATTTGCGAGGAGGGAAAGTTTACCAGAAAAAAGTTGCTGTGGTTTTACCTACCTAAAATTTACAAGCTAAAAGTGGTTTTAATTTTTTTTCTCGGAAACGGTACCTTTTACGGAAAAACTTTTGATACCTAAATTTAGAGTTAAAAATAACCTTTCTATTAAAAATACTTGTGACGCAAGAATGTTTACCAGAAAAAAGTTATGATTTTTTTTCCAAAAATTTTCGGTTTTTTTACCCCCACCCCTAAGTTGTTGAAGTTAGGTTTTCGGTTTATTTACATTAGTTATAGGTATTTATCAAAGACATCATATAATATGAATGCGATTGATCTCCTTTGTATAGGGACAAAGTTATGGTCGAAAAACTGAAATCAGAAAAAGTGAGGCCCTAGCGCCCCCTGTGACCGGATTTCTCTGGTTAACGAACTTGACCTTCATTTTTGGATGATTGATTTTTGTACAAAGTTTGAAAGCGATCCGAGCGAAACTGCGGCCGCTATCGTGCTGACAAAAGTCGAATCTGGACGCACGCACGCATATATATATATATATATATATATATATAAACTTTTTGACCAATGGTCATTTCAGACTCAGGCGGTCATAAGAAGACTTCGTGTGAAGAAATTTTTCCAAAATTCGAAAGTAGGGGACAAATGAATGGGCAGACCGAATTCTTCGAGGTCTACCCAAAACGGACATTTTGCATACTTATTTGAAATTTGTGACAAATTAAATCTTTAATTACAAAGAAATTATGGACAACTAACAAAGTAAGATTGGTACTATCATACAAGTATCAAAATTGACTATCTAGTGGACCTAATTAGTACTTTATTTATACGCATAAATATTTCGTATTTAGGATGTAAATTTCACTTCGATATTTAGTATTTATTATTTAGGACATTCACATTTTCCTAAAATTTCATGACAAAAACTTGCAAAAAAACCATTGTATTAGTTCGACGAGGGTATGTAAAAGATTTAATTGAAGCAAGCAGATAAACTGGCAAATCCTCTTACAAGATTTGTCTCTTTTTTAAGTTATTATGTGTGATATCTATAAAGTGAAGAAAGCATTCTGAATATTTGAAATCGACTTTGTAAATTGTATGGAAAATATAATATAATTTTTTAGAAACAATTTCGCTATGTTCATGTTTTAAATTGGTAATGTTAATAAATGTTGAAAATTTGTGGCTTGAACCTATAAAACGGTGGCAATAAGTATAATATTTTGGGTAGACCTCGAAGAATTCGGTCTGCCCATTCATTTGTCCCCTACTTTCGAATTTTGGAAAAATTTCTTCACAGGAGGTCTTCTTATGACCGCCTGAGTCCGAAATGACCATTGGTCAAAAAGTTTATATATATATATATATATATATATATATATATATATATATATATATATATATGCGTGCGTGCGTCCAGATTCGACTTTTGTCAGCACGATAGCGGCCGCAGTTTCGCTTGGATCGCTTTCAAACTTTGCACAAAAATCAACCATCCAAAAATGAAGGTCAAGTTCGTTAACCAGAGAAATCCGGTCACAGGGGGCGCTAGGGCCTCACTTTTTCTGATTTCAGTTTTTCGACCATAACTTTGTCCCTATACAAAGGAGATCAATCGCGTTCATATTATATGATGTCTTTGATAAATACCTATAACTAATGTAGATAAACCGAAAACCTAACTTCAATAACTTAGGGGTGGGGGTAAAAAAACCGAAATTTTTTGGAAAAAAAATCATAACTTTTTTCTGGTAAACATTCTTGCATCACAAGTATTTTAAATAGAAAGGTTATTTTTTACTCTAAATTTAGGTACCAAAAGTTTTTCCGTAAAAGATACCGTTTCCGAGAAAAAAAATAAAAACCACTTTTAGCTTGTAAATTTTAGATAGGTAAAACCACGGCAACTTTTTTCTGGTAAACATTCCCTCCTCGCAAATATTTTTAATAGAAAGGTTATTTTTTACTCTAAATTTAAGTACCAAAAGTATTTCCAAAAAAGATACCTTTTCCGAGAAAAAAAATTAAAACCGCTTTTTGCTTGAAAATTTTTGATGTAAACAACGGCATCATGTATTATTCTTAGGTAGTGAGTTATATTTTAAATGAGTTACACACGAGGTCTACCCACGCGTGTCCCCCTGCGGGCACGGATTTTTTTACTCCTGATACGAGATGGCTTTTGTATAGGACTTGATTGAAACCGTTTATTATTTAACTCTTTTGCTAGTAAGTTTTTTCTTTCCAGTTTTCAAAAAAAATTGTTGAATAGATTTTAACAAGCTATTCACACATAGCGACAATATTTTTATACCAATTTTCGTGTGTGTGATTTTTGTGTGTGTTTTTTTTATAAAATGTTACCTTTACTATTGAATTATAGATGGAAAAGAAAATGAAACTGCCCGGTGTTCGTCTACTATCGATACACAATTCTAAAATAATTAGTAACTGTACAGTCGCCCGTTCTTATTCTCTTTGATATTGTCAGAGCCTTGTTTTGGTTAGGATACCATAAGCTTTAGTTACAGAAGCATGTGTGTGTTCAAATTCAATATTTAAAATACTTCAATCAAAACCTTAGCAGAGGTCCAGGTAATTATTCAAACATTTTTCTTTTGCTATATTAGAAATGTAATAAAAGAATAAAAAGATTTGCAGTTCTTAAAAAAAACCGGATTGGGTTTAATCAAATTGATTTAAAAGTCTGCGCCACATTCTATAAATAATTTTATAATTTGAAATAACATTACTAAAGTTAAACATGTTTATAAATAACATCGTTGAAATATCATTATAATCAGAATTTTAGAAGAATAAAGAATTATTTTAAGCCTACTTTTATGATATGAAATTGTTAAACCATTTTTATTTAAATATAAAATAATTTACAAGGATTTACAAGAATATATTTTCATTTTGCTTGTACAGGAACCTAAAAATATAATTTATTAAAGTTTATATTGTGTGCTGCATTTCCGTTCCTCCTTTACTGAAATAGACTCATGAATATATAAAAGATTAAAAAATGTGTAAACTTTTCTATTGCGGGCAGAGTTGCAAGAATAACAAAAGAACATATGACATATCCGATAAAATAAAATCAAGCTGATCAAGTTACCGAAGGAAATGAATGATTATTTGCGTTTGGTGCAGATATCGTCTTTAGTCCACAGTGATAAAAGCTGCAGCTCATAAATGCTCATAAAATGTTTTAATTCTTCTCTTAACTCTATGTACTCTTTCCAGTTCTATGCAGTTTTAGACCTATGAGCACTTCAATCATATTTTGCATAGATTTACAAAGAAGAATTTATAATAATAATCCTCCGAGATCACATTGAGATTTTTAAATCTATCAAGAGACAATACTTTGTTGATTCATACAATATAACTTTACTTATAACATAAAAGATATATTATTAATCATGGGAGGTATATTACAGCAAAAATGGCTTACATAATTTCATGTCATCTGGTCTCGTCTCGTCTTGTCTCAAACAAAATATATCATTTATAAACAAATATATTAATCCTAAAGTAATCCTAAAAAATAATTATATATTTTTTTTATTATATATTATTTATATGTTTTTATTTTAAAATAAAACGTATGACAATTCATTTCAATATTTAATAATTCTTTGAATAATAATATCTGTTAATATTATAAAATATCTAGGACTCCTATTTGTATATGAATGATAATATTATCAACAGTTTAGAATATTCCACGTTATGTTTTTAAGGCCACTGGATAATACTTATGGTCATAGCGAGATCATTCAAGACATATAAATAACATTAACCACGTATATTCGATTGCTATATAAGAACATAACACTGTTAAAATGCATAAAATCTTAATATGGAAAACTAAAATGCAGACATTGTTTACAGTTTTTCTAAGATATACAAAGTACGATAAATAATTTTTTTTTTGATTTTATAGGTGAAAGAAAAGAACCCGGAAAACTAAAAACTTATAAAATAATAGTTCTATATTACAGATAGTACCGACATTGATCTCCACTATTTAAAGTATCAAAACTCATACACTCAATTACTAAAACCTCGTTTGACGTTACTTTCGACATTGTTACATAAAATGTACTGATATGAAAATTAATTAAAGGAAGTCACAAAAAGAATAAGTGTCAGGAACCAATCAAATCAACGCTAAGTCTATATGTAGACTTAAATTTTAATAATCTATCCTGGTGAAATACAATGATAATAATTACATTCATTTACTTTTTTTTTTTTCATTATTCATCGATAATATATCGCTACTAATCAAAACAATCTCTATTGCCTGGTTTCTGTCGTTTGCAATGCCTTGAAATTGTGCTTCAACTACCCTCTGTAATGTTGTATAAATACTTTTTTTGTATAAATACTTTTTTTTGTAACTGAATTTAAAATTCGTTGGAAAGACAAAGTTTTTAGACACATATTTTAATTATAATAACGACATATATTATTAATTCTATAATTTAGACCTCGAGTAAGGTTAATACTTTTTTTATTATTTTACGACACTAAATTTTAAATGTACATTTGTGTTTTATAGATTTAAAGTTTATACATACTCCTCTCAAACAAATCAACGATGTAATTAATATTGTTTTAGAGAACGAAATGATGTTGTTTCGGAAAAACTTTACTTAAAAGCATAGTCAGATAAGTTTGTAGCTCCACCGAAATACACGCGAGATTACTGATAAGCAACATTGCCTATTATTCTCCCATTTACCCAAAAGAAGCGTCCATCTTTCAAGGATATTTATTACTGCCTTTTCAGTCTGATTTAGAATCTCGGCTGCTATCTTAATTCGTGAAAATCTTTTTCAACGCTATTTTCAGATTCATTGAACAGAATTGTTCCGTTCAGGAACAAATTTATAATATCTGTGTATCGTAGTGTATTTGAATTTGTAAGTTTGACTTTATACCGATTCAAAACGTTGAAACGTTTTAAAATTCGTTATCGGTTGATGACGTCATAGAAAGTGAGACAGTAATCATGCTTTCAGAAACCGTCCCTCACTTATATATTATATAATATACTACATATTATATACTAAAATTTTAAATTTAAATCTACGACGCAGCGCAAGAACTGGCTACGACTTATTTCTTTTCTTGCTGTCTTTTTACTGTCACGCTGTTTTAATTTCCTTTCACAGCTCTTTGAAATGGATTTTCAAGCTACATTGCAATGATCTCTTCAACCAAATAATGTTTTAAGCGTCCTTGTTAACTTTTATATTGTTTTTCGACTAGATTAGTTATTCATTTAAAAATATTTATAATATTTCAAATACTTGTATTGCTATATATTATAAGATTGTAATTTATATCCTAACAATAGAATATTATGTACTGATAATTTCGTATACATTTCTTTGACTTTGGTGTTTTGCTATCAGATTAACTACAGCGCAAGAAATTAAAACGCGGAGAACAGCACGGAATATTATAATAGGTACTATATATAATATATATTGTAACCTTACCAATTTAGACCAAATATCCATATTTATATTTAAACTCAATTTATTAATACTTAAATTTAAATGAATACAAGACACAATTTGCCAGTTAGACTCAGCGGTGGGTCACTTAAGGTAAACAAAAAAAATCAAATAATTATATTGAATAATATCCTTAATATTAATCTTTTAAATTAAATTCTTAGGTGCCTTAATATTATTGTCCGTTCAACAATAAAATTTAAATATTGTGTTACCATAATCTTTTGATGATCAAATCAGTATAACAAAGAAAAAACTATTCGATTTTTTTTATTGTGTAAACTACCATATAAGTGGAGCTAATAATGATCTAACTTTAAGTTAACCTTTAGAAATAGGGCAGTACTTTTTTTAATTTGAAACTGCGTTTAAAAACTTATAAAATAAAGGAATTAATGTTAATATATTACTTGGATGTGATCGGTCTGAAAATGTCACTGTCTTTATATGATAAATTTAAAACAAATAGTTTTGAATCATCATTTGGCATTCAGATACTTGTTGAGATTATATTTGAATTTCTTTACCATTACTTTTTTATCAATTGAAGTTTAGAAGAAAAAAATATATTTAACGCTAGTAACTTTTACTATAATAGTGTGAAGATATATATTTTTTTAACTTAATATGAGCTTTTTAAGGTAACTTTACCTAGTAAGCCGATCATCATAAAATTTTAAAGGCGCATTGTGATCAATGTGAGCAATGGTGAAATTAGTCGTTTCATTCTATAGATTCAAATATTGCTATATCTAAAATAATAATCGTAAATTTTCAACCATACTTAATTTTAAATATATTTTTTACACTAGAATTAAACTGTCTGTGAAAAAATATATTTTCAATAAGTTAAGAAGGAGAATGGTTTTTCATTTGCATTCCACACAGGAACCGTAAATTTGATTTGTACGAGTGAAGTGTGCATCGCGTTTCCGCTTTTCCTCTGCTGTAATACAGGCTATACTCCGTAAAAACATTGATGCATCTCATAACATGTTTTGGCTCATGCTTCAACATAATAGTGCAGATGTAGATGCCAATAAAAAGTTATATGCAGAAACTTTGCAATAATAAATGAAAATTATAATGCTGCTTGATTGTTTGAGTTTGAATCTGCTTAGGTGACTTATACTTCACTTTTTCCATTCGATATAAGATATTATTTTGTTGAAGGTACATATTAATTTGAGCTCAAGCGTTTGAAAGGTTTGTGAAATACATTTCTCAAGCTAGGCTTTTCTCTTCATTTTGATGAAAATCTATTGTATTGAAAGAGGTTTCATTTACAATAACATTTTGCCCAACAATGTGGATATTAAAATAAAATTCCTAGAATCAAATTCCTATTTACTAAAGTATTTAAGTTACGTGTTGAGTTTAATAAAAATATATATTCTCATAAAGTACATTAAAATACATTGATTCGTTCTCCGAAATGCTTATAAAATATAAAGTGAATTCATAAATATTTTAACTAAATATAGTCGCGTATTTGCCGGCTTCGAAATATTTAGAACTCAGCGTTATAAAGTGTATTTTTTACCACAATTTTAAATATTTAGTGATTTTTGTTGTTCGGGTCGTTAAATAAATTAATAATGTGTTATTGTTTTAAGTAAGATTTTTAATAGATAGTAGCATTGACTAGAAATAATTTATAACGTGAATAAAAAATAGTGCATTGTGACCGTATTTCTCAATAATATTGTTTTCAATAATATTTTAGCCAACACAATAAAAACTAAATACATATTTAGTTTTAAAGTGTAGCGTAAACCAATATTTTTGTTTAAAACAATTCTGAAAAACATTCTATCCTATATTGTTCCTGGCAATAATTCGACTCTACAACAATTTACAAAAGTGATAAATAAATTTTCCGTGATTTTTGAACAAAAAAACAGATAAATCGACAACTAGACCAACACTTTCAAACAATTGTTTTGAATTTTGTGTGATGTACTGACAACGAAGCAGTAATTTTTTAAATAAATATTTAAGGTACAGATTTTTTCTAGTAACAATTGTACTCCATGTAGAAAAAGCTTTTTACTAGGATAACATTTCAAACACATTTATATATTCTTAAAACAAATGTCATATTATTATAATATTAGCCTCTGAAGATGTAAGCACTCTTGTTACTTTTCTTTGAAGTTCAACATAAAATCGTTTAAATATTTCCAACCTTTATAAAAGATCAATGATAGGGTTTATACATGGAATCCAACATGGCTACTCCGTCACTAATGCTCTCCGGGTCTAATAATGCATTAGTCTCATTAATTTCCTACTTTAGCTCTAAAAACAGATTAATGTTCTTCGATAATAAAATAAATTATGAATGGTACTTCCCCACAAAAATGTTGTGATTGTTAAATTAAAATTCACAAATTAGTTTGCAAAAGTGATCCTTTTGTTAGAAATTCTGATTATCATTTCAGGTGAGCGTTGGGTGTTCGGAAATATTTATAACAATTATTGGCTTTAAAAAATAATGCCACTCTTTCACTAGTTTTAAAACGTTAGCTTATTTTCATGCTGTATTTATTTTAGAGGTTCGTTAACGTTTTACTGTTTCTTGTAATAATTTCTCAAATGAAATTTATTACAAATACAATAATTTAATACTAAAATATATCACACATCAATTATACTATTAGACCTAATAATTACTCCGCAAATCGCAAGTCTTATAGTGTCCTTATATTATTTTCTTGTAAAAGACGCTTCTTTCTCATCTTATGAAATAACTGCACTAATATAATGCTCCTGACTCTAGAATAGAAATGAAGATCTAATTAGTTATTATTTAATTATTTAGTAGTTTTTTCATTAATTATTTTATTATATTCAATATATAAAACAAGGTTCAGAAGAAACTGAAATCATGCCATTGGAAAATAAATTAAACAAACAAAGTAAAGTGCAATTCTTGTAATAGATACTCGTATGCAATAAATTCCGAGAGCCCGATCGAATAAGCGTCCGATATTATCCAATGTGAGATTCAATAGTGTTGAAACCCTTTAACCGACGAAACGCTTTGAAATTCTATTCGCTTTGATTATATTTAGGTAGTTACTATATTAGTAACCATTTTTTTTTAATAAGAAAACTATTGTTAAAAACTAAATAAAATTTAAATTTAATGTTATTTTGCTATTGGTTTAGACTTGAGACGAAGCTTCTTAGCATTCCATGGATTCACCGCGCCGGTGCCGGGCGCATCGCGTTGCAAGAAAAGGAGCGCAAACAATGCCTGGGACTTGCAAAGCAAGTGTAGGTTTAAGGGGCCCCTTTAGTATGCGCATACACGCTCACCTTCACTGTTCACGCTTCTCTTTCTACCTAACCAAATATTGTAAGAACCTACTAAAGCTGCCTTTGAAATACGTTCCAGAAATGAACTGATGATCGTTCTAGAAAGGCCGAGATCCTTATATATTGTAGAGAGATTTTGCTGTTATACCTCTCGCTCCTACTTCTACAGCGTACAAATTAACTATAAATTTATTCCTGATCAGTTCGTTACATAGTTCGTAATAATTGTTAAGCTTAAATGTATGATTTTTAGGTATATTTGTTTCCCAGAGTACAGTAAGCTCCACAAGTATAACGCGACTTAGTTGTTTTGAGTACAGGAATAAGTCCGGCCTAGATGACGAAACACAAACATCCCCGGGGATTTTGTATTGCCTTTCATACGTGTCCATCAAGAGAGTCCAATCAAGAGACGCATCCAAGATAGAATAAGGTTTTAGTTTAGATTTTTTGGACGAACCTGACTTTACGAACTCCACTGATATTTTGGTGTTTGTTATACCCTTCTGCGCTCTTGTTACAGAAAGACTAACCGCTTCTCGTATGATTTCTAATACTTTATCGTGGCGACGCGAGTATTTACCTCTATTTAAAAATACCCTACACCTTACTAGCAAGTGTTTCGCGGTTCCTACTGCCTCCCCGCAGATGTTGCAAGATTTCGGTGGCTTTGCCCCATCTTACTAAGTTACTTTGATCTGGGAGAGTCATTTGGAATGCGTTAAGATAAAATTTTAATAATGCTGGGGACCAATCATGAAGCAGGGTGCGCCATCTCAAAGCTAGTGGAATACAAAAATCTCCTATGGTCACCCATTCATTTTGCAATTCTAAGCTCATCGCGTGCAACCGGTAATTATCGTTTTCATGTTGCCGAATAAAGGGTTTTATAATTTCTAAGTCTTGTTCTTTCTTGCTTGATCCTAGCCCCGCTTTATTTGTTTGAGCACCTATCATAAATTGTTTATGGAATTGAAGTCGTGACTCTAGCTCTGCGGTAATTTTATCTTTTGCGAGAGACGTTATAGTATCATCATTCGATTTTGAGATGATGTCTTTTGGTCACTCTTAGGTGGTTGTAGAGTTCCGATGGTTTCTTTAATTTTAAACCCAAAATTGTGTCGGTCTCTAAATAAGGTAGAAGAGTCCACTGGATGCGCTAACCCGAGCCATGACTTCAATGTCCTTATGACGCTTGCATCTAACTTCAACAAAAGGGTTCATAGTCGAAAGCTTAAAGCGTAAAGTTAAAGATTTAATTTACTTAGTTAAAGCACTACAGTAAAAAGTACTTTATTACATTTTAAATGTATTATACTTTTTTTAATTTATACTAAATAGTAAACTATAATAAAATACCTGAGATTATAAAACATATTGTTAAAAATTTTTATTGTGACGTGTTTAAAGTAAAACTAAAATACTTAATAAATACTACAATAAATCTGATACCATCTTTTATGTTTGAAGTTTTCTGAACTTTTTTAAAGTTCCTGAAGAATAAAAGCAATTCTGAGAAATACTTAACAAATACATTGCTTTCGCATTTACTTAGAAGTTCCATTGACTCGAAACGTTTCATTAAGGTAACAATTAAAGAAGTTATGAAAAGTTCATTAATAGTTAGTTGAATGTTATTGTCAAATGTTACATTTTCTAACAACTTTTGCACATTCGCTTCCCAAGTTTTAAAGAAACAATAAACAATTCAGCACCAAGAAATTATTGGAATGTATACTACAATTGTATATAATAATGTTCATATGTAGATATAAAATATAACAGACAGACGTCCAAAATATTTGCTGCTTAAAGTTGGGATAACACATGTTCACTGTGGGAAAAATCATTGTGTTAATTTGATCTTGGTATGTAAAAGATTTCGTGCAACAATCAGAGTATGAAACATGCATTACTAAGATCTGTTTTAATATTGGAATTACGAGTATGTTAAGAGTTTATAAGGTGCATGATCTACTGTTTAAATTGTATAGAAAATGTATATTATTCTCTATAAATAGCAATTTTAGTATTATTATCATGAATGATATTATTAGTTTTATTGTTATCGATAAATTGATTATAATGTTTATAGTCCAGAAATGAAATAATTTCTGTATAGGATTTAATTATGAGCTTTTATTTAATCCTTTATTCATTCAACCAGTCTTCAACAAGCGATTCATTCGATGTGATGACAATGTACAATGAGAGTATTGAATATAGACATATTGTTGATTTCTGTGATACATAGATATTAACAGACAGGGTTTAAAAAGCAAAAAATAAAACCAGAGCGACATCATTGAAAATTTAATACAATGGCAGCTAGAATATGCCGGTGAACTATTCGATAAAAGTAATTAGAAAACTCACGAAGCAAGATGGCGAACTAATTGGTATCAGAGGAAGAATGACGAATATTTTGTCTGATTGTTTTTTTGGCCAATAACGTAGGAAGAATTTATTATTCTTCCTACATTATTTTATATATATATATTTTGGCATATTGATTAAAAAAATTTGGATGGCATGTTTTACGAAAATGTGTTTTTAACTAAGACAACTGGTGGACCAACTAATCACAGGTTTGAAGAATATATTTTAAAAGTATTTTGAGTGAATTAATTGTAATACAAATTACTATAATACTTTTAGTTCCTTAACCTTTAAGCAATGGAATTTTAATAGACGAGAACTGTTGATATCTGTCCGGTGTTCGTTTAACTTCGATACTCAATTCTGGTTCAAATGGCAACTCTACAGAGGCTCGTTCGTATTCTCTTTCAAATTGTCAAAGTCTTGTTTGTGGTTTTGATATTGTTGGTTTTTGTTATGAAAGCTTATTGATTGGATCTGAACAAATATGTAAACTATAAGTGACCATGAATAAAAAAATATATTTTTTCAATATTTATAAAAGTTTACATACCAATATTTTTGGGGTTTGTTAAAGCAAATAATACTGCCTGTATATTATTTTAAATATTATGTCTAGCCTATTACATATTAAGCTAAAAAGAAGTTGAATATATATTTATTAGTTATAAATGCCAAATAAATTTAAATATAATAAATAAATATTACGAAACTAAATATTACTAAATATTACGAAAACGCCAAATAAATAAATATAAAATAATTTTAGCACTAAATGTCTCAGATGTAGTAAATGGCGGGTTGAAAACATTCTTCGCACAAATAACTGCACGGTACGAACCATTATGTGAATTCTTTGTTGCTACTTAAAAGATTTATCTGTAAAACAATACCCCTTATAAGTACTGTTTATACATTGTGTATAAAACATTCAAAACATTTGTTTTGTCCGTATCATTTGATAATGCAGAACAATGAAATAAATAATAGTAATAATGTAATAATAATAATAATGTATCTTTTTAAATGTATTACCATAAAGGAGTTTATACAAGCTGTTGTGAAAAATGATTTTATAGCCATAATAATCTTGGTATTTTATAACGTTTTATTCTTATTTTATATTTTAAATAAATTTATATATCTGCTGCTACTTTGCATTAGCAATTTAAAAAAAAGCTAATATTAAACGAACCTAGTTAAGCAAGTTAAGCTTGTTAGTCGTTTTTATGAGTAAAGTCTGGAATTTTTTATCAAAGCAACGCTAACACTTAAGCACTGTCTTATTTTATGATCATGACTTAAATAACGTAAAAGGTAAAAAATAATCAGCATGTCAGAGCGTCTGACACTGCTGGCAAAAGGTAGATTATAATTGTTATATATTTTAACAACTGCGTTTTCACTCTTTTCCCAAGAATTGTTATATATAACTTTGAGTTTATATTATATATAGTATTATATTGAGTGTATTTTATTAAACTAACCTACAGAAATATAATATATAAAACGAGATATAGTTTATTGTTATATTAAGGAAACTTAATATTTTCCATATAAATCGTACTAATCAAACTTGATTAGTACGATTTATATGGAATGCAAATGAAAATTCAGTCTCCTTGTTAACTAACAAGGAGACTGAATTTTCATTTGCATTCAGTACAGGAACCCAAAATACTGATTTATCTGAGTGAATAATGTGCATCCCATTTCCGCCTTTACTTCACTGTACTAAAGGACCCATTTATAGCATCTATAAACTATTCCAGACAATGTTGAAAATCTAGAAAACATTAATGCATCTTTTAACTTTATAATAAGCGTATCAGCACAACAGTTATAAAATTAGATGAGATTAAAACGGAAGTGAAGTGTAAAGTAACAGTAATAAATAAATGTATTTATTTTTATGATATTTGATCGTAAATTGCAAAATAACGTAATTGGGTGACTTAAGTTTTATTATTAAATATTATTTACAAGTACAAAACAAAATAATGCAGATTTATTTTAACGCGATACATATTAATTTGGACGCTGAAGTGTTTGAAAGGCTTGTGAAATATGTTTTCAAAGCCAAGTCTCGCTCTCCAGTTTGATTAAAATGTATGTGGTTCGTGGATTACGGGTAATTAATTTGAATGTATAGGTGTGTGTTATAATAAAATAATAATAGATTATATATTTTTTTTAAGTACCTGCTGTTTATAAAAAATGCATATTCATGTTTTTTATTTTAAAATCTATTATCTTGTCTCGTTTCGTCTCCTCTCATGTCATCTCATCTCGTTGCATTTTAATGTGAAATTGGTTAATTAAAATATAAACATTAATATTAACATAAAATATAAATATTGATCTTCTCAAGAAGTTTTTTTTATATAAACACGTAGCTTTTTTTTTACCTTTCCAGACGTATTCAACAGACAAAGGTTAAATATATTAAAAATATATTTCAAATAGTTATTACAAGTAGTTGATCTATATACTCGTATATAAACTGTTTTTCTTACAGTTTTTTTTGCAATATGTTATTTGTAGAAAAAAATCTTGAGTTTAGAAAATATTTGAAGTTATTGCTAAATTTTTCTTAATATTTAGTTTTTAAATAGAATATAATCAACAAATTTAAATTATATTATTGATAAATATTGCAAGATATTGATAGATATTGCAATTACAATATTTCATTTTTTATTTAATAATTATATACATTTAAATGATGTAATATAATTAACATTACGTAATGGTGCATATTTCATCGTTTTTTAGATTATTTATTATCATTGTTAGTTCTTAGTATTTTCTACTATGCCTAAGTTACTCAGGCTTCGATTGAGACATCAATTTCAGAAATTTGTTATTATTATTGTGTAATATCATTCTTCAACCAATGTGTAATTTACTTTAAGTCTATAGAGATTGCTATCTCTAATCTATCTAACTAATGAAAACATAACTTAACTGTTTATAAACGTTGTATGAAGCAAGGAACTTCACTGTTTGCGAACAATATATTACTGAAGTTTCATCACAAATTAGATTGAAACGCATACAGAACAAGTTTCAAAATCATTCACCTAAAGCAAACAAACAAAACTTCATTTATATTATCATACTAGCTCTGCCCATGTCTTTGTTTGTAGTCTAGGACAAAGTAAAAGTGGCCTAGGTTACTCTTCATAACATCAACTATCCGGCAGTGAAAGTTCTGTTAAAATCTGTGCAGGCGTTTAGAGATTAGTAACAAACAAACAGACAGACAACCGGATAGATAGAAGTAATATGTACATATATATTAAATATAAGTATAGAATGGATGTCATTTTGAAATATTTCCTATATTTTGTATTTTCTCATATCGTTCACAAAGATAGAACTTATTTAATATACAAGAGTCTTCACCGTGTCTTTGTACTTTGTACTATCTGAATATTTAAAGCAACACTCTCGAATTACAAATAGTTTTTTCTGTAATATTTGACATTTGTTGTGAGCAAACTTATTTACATTCTATTTAGACTATATGGTACATTTGCATTTAATTATTTAATATAATTTTAGGTAGATTCCATAGATGAATCTACCTATTGCAATCGATGCGATGACGGGACCCAGACCCCAGAGTAGGGGCGCTACGCCGTTTATGAACTGGAGATTGAGAATCCGTCGAAAAAAAAATGTATATATCCCTCTATATATATATGTATATATGATCCATCAGTCCAAATTCATCGTAGGCAAAATCTGACTTCACAGGTCGATAGGATAAATTAGTAAGATAAACGCAGCATCTCGTTTTTTTGGAAAAAGTGAAAGGGGGGGCTGGGGGGGGGGGGGGGGGTGAAAGTGCAAACCTTTGGGACACGCTACAGGTCGCAAGTATTGACGGAGGATTTTCAAACTTGGTATACACATTCTTAAGGACAAAATGAAGGTTAAGTTCTTGAACGGGGGAAATCAGTCGGGGGGTTGGAGGGCTTGGGGGGTTGAAAGTTAAAAACCGAAAAAAGTCACAGAAGAAGACAAAATCTTGCCGTCGGAAAAATCTTAGAAAATTAACAAATTAAAAGAGGAAACTTTTTTGTCCGAAAAGTTTTTTGATGCGACCCCACGTTTAGGAGATGGGGGGTGGTTCCCCGCTCACTCACTTGTTTAGATTTGAATAATAATAAATAAAAAGAATCTCTTTTGAAGCTGGATACAAGCACAAATTAATTAAGCCTCGGTAAAGCTTATAAAACATTAAGTGGATTTATACATTTACTTTCCGCAAAGCTAACATTGCTCCGAGTTAGCAATTCACGATATGAAATATATATCACATAGCAACTGAACATATGTATTTGTAAGAGCATGTGTACCGTAGTTTAAAATTTTAAATTTCTAGTGATTTTATGGAACCTTTTTCCGTTTTAATATAATACAGTTTTCTTAACTTATTATTGAAACTTTAACTAGTCACTTTTAACGAGAAATATATATTTTTGCAGGATTTATATTAAGGATATTATTCAATATAGGTATTTACAATTTTTTTTACTTCGAGTGACCCACCGCTGAGTCTAGCTGGCTATTTATTGTATTCATTTAAATCTATGTATTAATAAATTGAGTCGTAAATATTAACTTGAATATTTGATTTAAAGTTACCCACTGCTTAGACACACTGCACTGGGAAAGTTACACTACGTAACAATTACATAATTAAATTCATATTTTTAATGATAGTGATTTTTTTATAATAATTAAGATCTCGAGTAGTCTTCATTAGTTGTTGAGAATCTTGAGACTAATTAAACTTAAAAATTTAATTAATTTTGCAGAAATCAATCATAAGTGATTTATTCTCTCGCACTGTTAAAAGTAGTAGTATGTAAATAATTTGATTCACTTTTATTTCATTTTATAACTTTGTTATTATAAGCAACAGGTTATTGTGTTTAAGTAAATAATATTTTTGAATAAACTAATTAAAATATAAATTATTCATACGTATCATATTATATATGATTCATATTTTTTTAATATAGTATCTTAAATAACTTTAAAATATCGGAAAATATATTAAATAATAAGATAAGTTTCACATAGGAAAAATACTTCCAAAATCAAATATATATAATAATAATCAATTAAAATAAACAGGGATTTAACAGTTTATGCATAGCGTGTTTTCATTTTCAATAGGACTTGAAATTGACTTTTATTCAACTTTAACTTAAATCTAAACAAACATAACGGAAAATAAATACCTTTAGACATAATTTACAAAAATTGTAATAATTCATACATAATATATTTTTTCGTTTAAAATAAAGCTGAAACTCAAAAAATATAAATACTCAAACACTAAATTTAAATACAAAACTTGTATCAGAATGTGAGCAACCTACAGCGACAGTTTTAAATATTAATTTAATATCTCCATAGAACTGCGAGTAATAATACTAGGATCCGCCAACAGTGCGCGGCGGGTGTTGAGCTGAGCCCCTCTCCTTTCTTCTTTTCTTGATAATTTTTGAATGGCTTAACATTTTTTCGATCTGTTCGCTATAACATCCGCGTTCGGCTCAAACATACATGAGAAAATTTTTAGCTAATTATCTCGTCGCATTCTTGAGACAACTAAACACAAAAAAAGGTCTCCCAAATGGTTAAGAGCTTCGCTTACGCTCAGCTCGATTATACCTCTAGTACCTATTTAATATATGTATTTAGCATTTTGTTGTGAATTAGTTTATAAAAGATTACCGACTATAAAATAAACGGTAGGTTAACTTCGTTTCTTAAGTTTTTTAATTGTAATTTCTTAGTATTGTTTTAGGTTTTTAATGGTTTATTTGGTTTTAAATTTATACTATTGATATTTCATATATCATGAACACTTAATAATTAAGTATTTTGTAATACACATTATCAAACTATTTATTTTGTTTTGTGTAATTAGTTGTCATTTTGAGAAGTGCACCGGTAACTTTTTTTTATATACAATGGCGTCACAAGTGAATGCAGCGTTTTTATACTTTGAGAGTCATTCTGTTTGTCTTATATTATACATATACATTATAACGTATAAATAATCAAAAATATTTTCACAGTATTTTATAGATAACTTACTACGTTATTACATATAATCTTAGTTTAATGTGTAGTTTTCTTTTTCAAACTTAAAAAAAAATATACACAAATTGTTAGGTAAAATATCCACTGACATTGACAATTAACTAGTGGTGAAACGTCGTTTCATAACTTCTTTAATTGATATTTCAATGAAGTTTGTTGAGTCACTAGAAAGTTCTAAGTACGGGCGAAAGATTTTTGTTTTCTTAAGAATTTCTTAGAATTGGTTTTTTTCTTCAGAAAACGTGTTTAGTTTAGAAGTTTAGAATATTAGAATTGGTATTGGTTTTCTTTTAATATCTCTGAAGTTTTTTAATTATACTTTAAACCACTTAGTAGTCATCAAAATACTGGTGATAGTTGTTGTAAGCCAAGTACCCATCGGCTGATAAAGTAAATAAATATTCTACATTCTATAAGTACTGACATTAATAAAGAGTAAAATTCTTTAGTGAAAAAATTTAAAATATATTAAAGACTAATAGAAATTTTAAAGTCTCTATTAAATGGTTTCAATACGATTGGATCTCTCATTAGATAATGTAGTACGCTAATTCATTCCGAATATCAGAATGCAATTGCAAGAAATGCACATTAGTTGGTTGGTTTAATTTATTGTCTAATAAGCCTGCATCACCATGTATAACCATTTCAAAATATAGTTTAAAAACATTTAAATAATTCCATGAATTGGAATGCAATCGGTAGTAAATAAAAAAATAATAATAAAAAACAGCTGACTAGGATTTTTGTTAAAATAAAAAGGTTTCCATTACATTAACAATTTATTAGTTCTGTTATTTCATGAACTGAACTGAACTGAACGAGTTTTTTTTAGAGAAATATTGAGATACCACAATTATTTAATTTCTCTGTTTTATAAAATTGTAAGCGAATAACTTGGTTCACTTTTATTACATTACACCTCATTAAATAAATAAATTTGCACTGCACTGATGCTGTCTAAGTAAGCATTCATGTTTCCTATATTGATGAATGTTGTTAGAACTTACTTCATATTAAGTATTGATTATTAATATAAAAACATCAAGATGAATTAAAAAATATATAAAAATGTTAACTTTGTTAGGGTCAAAAGGTCTGACGATTATAAAGCTTTTGAATAAAGTTGTAGGATTTTTTATATTAATTATATTAAAATTAATGAATGAATATGCCCTTAGAATGCAAAATTCCTAAGCGAGAATTTTTGCTAGTACGAATTAGTAACTTTTAACTTGACATTCCATAACATTTTCCTTAATATTTAAAAAGTTATATAATCACTGACTATCTAAAATCTCTGCCGTTTTATACAATTTTAATGTGGAAGACCCATATTATAATTTCTTGTTCAAGTTAAACTGGCAGCAGTTGTTGGCACAAGACCAAAGACCAAAGACTGAAAATGCATCCCAAATTAATAGTACTGATAATTATTTCGTTTGCTCTTGCTTAATCTAAGTACAATTTAATATAGGTTGATAACTTAAGATTTTGAATTTTATAATTATTACCATTAATATAAATATTATAATTTAGTTTAATCAAGGTATCCATAATTAGTAGACATCAATAGATTGTAACAATTGGCGTTTAATCTATGATGTATTACAACTTGTGCCGTTTTAGTGACAGAAAATAACATAACACGATGTGGACAACTTTTTAATTGTACGAGTAAGCGGTCAAGTGACAGTAGCTTAGTGATATTGGGGTGATTTGAGATGAAAGCAGTACTACATTTTTGGTTTGACTTGTAATTATTGCAAAATATACAGTTATCAGAAGTAAACCAATCAAATATATAGCCAGTTAGGGCTTAATCTTATTTTGAACTTGCTGTTTTAAGGGCGGCGGGAACAAACGTATGCGTTTCAGCTTGTTTTGTTCTGCTATTTACACCCAGTGTTTTTGTTTTCTCCTTTTGTTTTTTTATTCTATGATTGATTTCCTGGTGTTTGTCCTTCTCTTTTTTATTTCTAAATAATTGTCTTTTGACGTTGTTTGTGTCCTATTAAAGTTTTGTTTAAGGAATCTCTGTGGCATAGCGGACGCGTTCTCCCGAATGTGCGAGATAGTGGATCGCCCAGGCTAATGCATGTTTGCGGTCCCTCACTTTTGAGGCCAAGAAGGCCAATTTTGAGTAAAATCTAAGTATTCAGGCTTTTCGCAAAGGGTCAAATTCGAAAAAAGAGATATTGGTCTTTTGAGACGCTTCCAATAACCGATTGGGCGTCGATGAACGCAGTGGAAATGCGAACCATGGGCGGGCCTTGTGGTACCTTAATCATCGAGATTAGTCAGAAATCAACTAACTTTAAGGGTACGCTGATAAGAGCTTTAAAGTAAGCTTCTCAGGAATTATTTGAAGTCGGAAAGGAAAGCTCTAGGTTGGTCGAATCGAAAACGAAGAGTCGCGCCGATTATGAGTGGACAATCTTTGCCCGCATCGTGAGGTGGATGGTTTTAAAGCAGAGATTGAGGCGTATCGTAGAGAGTTTGGCGATTATATGATACATATGATTATTATTTCTATCTGAAAGTACATGCTTAAATTGATTGATGTGCTCTGTTTAATTTAATGCTGGAATTTCTGGAAAACAAAGACAATGGTTTGCAACACAATTTAATTAATTAAATAAACTACAGTGTCTGATTCATTTAGTAAATTTAAAGAAACAAATTTTAAACTATAAGTGACTAATTAAATTTAATTAAAACTAAAAGTGTAATGTCTTCGTTTGTTGCAAAACTTTTACTGTATAAACAAAACTTGGGCGGAGGAGATTGTTTGCATTTTTCATATCTTTCAAAATTGCAAAATAAAGATAAATATATACTTGCTTACTGTCAACAACTAACAATTCTTCTTATAAAGCTGAAACAAAGATTTGAAGTGAAGAATGATTTTCACTTGAATGTACCCGACTGGGAGTTGAACCATTTTGCACGTGGACAAACTTAAATCTATAAAGAATCTATAGAACTACAGGAGCCGTTAATCTAAATATACACAAATGAGAAACTTTAGTCAATTTATCAACAAGGATACCACGAATTCTAGTTACAAAATTAGATCTTAACTTTTTATGCAGCGGTCTGGGTTACTACGAAAAAGTTATTAATTGCGTTCCCGTCTTCCTACTTGGTAGAACGTAGTTTCAGTGCCGTTGTGAATCTCATGACCAAAATAAAAAAATCGTCTAGAAATTAGTGCCCATATAGAAATTCCAATAAATATTTCTTCAACAATTTCTTATATTGTTGTCGTATGCTCTATAGTAGTTTTTTATTTTCAGGTTCGTGGACAAATTTTGACTATAAAACGAGGTTACGGATAAAAAATGTTTGGACACCATTGCATTAAAAAAGCCTAAAGGTCATAAATTCTAAAACCCGTTGTTAGAAATGTACTTTGAAAACTTTAGTGCATTATGTACTGGCTGCAGTTCAGCACAACAATTAATAAATAATGTGGATAAGAATAAAAAATCACTTACTTAAATCCTTTGCAGTAATGGAAGTATTTATTTATTGTTATGTTATTTGATAATTTCTTATTTAGACTATTTGTAACTTGTGAAATAGTTTAATTCAATTAAATTAATAAAGGAACAATAAAGCTTAAGTTACCTCATTGGGTAGCTTATGCTTTATTATTCCAATGGTATTAAAATATTAAATTTAATTTATACGTAAACAAAAACAACTCAATATTATATTGTTGACGGTACATATTAATTTGTGCGCTCAAGTACTTGAAAAGCTTGTGAAATAAGTTTTCATAGTAAAAATTTGATTTCCGGTTTCATGAATTCTTAGTGGTTCTTGGACTACGGGCTGTTAATTACGGGAAATTAGAAGTATGTCGATAATTCTGATAGACAATGCACAGCCTAAATGACTGGAAAAGAGAGATATAATATAAAATAAACAATCTTTATATTTCTTATACTAAGCGCACTTCTCATATTTTTCAATATTAAATTGTACCCGTGCAAAGCTGGGGTGGCTTAATGTAAATATAAATATTTTTTTGATACCAGCTCTTGTCGAAGTAGTGTAATGAATGGATGAAAATAGCTTTAAAGGTTACGAATTTATAATTATATATTTATATATTTTCAAGTTCTGCTCAATCAGTTATATATCTATATTTTCTTTGACTACTTACTAAGACTAATTCATGAATTCTGGAATGAGTTAACGTAAATATTGTGAAAGCATTAAGGATATTACTTTATGCAAGTAGTTTATGAAAATAGTACATAAAGACAAATATTTTTAATACTAAATGAGATTTTGTATTTTAGATTGTTGATAATTAATATTTTTTATAAATCATCTTTCAATTATTGTGTTGTGAACAGATAAGTTGTTGACCTGTCCGGCGTTCGTTTTACTTCGATACGCAATTTTGGTATAAGCAGCAACTCTACAGAGGCTATTTCGTATTCCCTTTGGTATTATCAAAGCCTTGTTTGTGGTTTGAATGCTGTTGTCTCTTGTTATGGAAGCAAAGAGATTGAATCTGAACAAATGTAAACCACACAATATCATGGATGTGGTTCTTGTGTTACCGAAATAAACTTTAAAGCATATACTTTAAAATGTTTAAATCATAGAGCTAGCAATGCTCCGGATCATTTTTAAAACCTTTTTTTAATATATTCATGTATAATAAAGACTAAAACGATATTAATTAATAAAACCCCCATTCGACGTTAACAAATTAAATTACAAAATCCGTCAGATTTTATTAATTAATTTATATATTTTACAACTTTAACCAAGCTTAACATTGCTTATCATGCCGATAAACAGTTTAAAACATCAGTTTACAAAAATATTATCTTTATTAAAGTTAAAATAACATTCTAGTTATTAAATAACGTAATTAATATTGACCAAATTGAATATCAAAATACACAATACACACAAATAATTCTGTTAACTACACACTGTAAGGGTTTGAACAAACTTCTTAGATATTGTTAGTTCTCAAAACTTTGAAGGATATTGACCTAACTATCTATTGAAATAGCTAAAGACCACGTGAGATTCAGATCAATGTGTTAATTGTTCTTTTATAATATGTAAGGACATGATTTGTATCTCTCCTTCTGTCCTTTTGTATTGTAAAATAAATTAATTTGTGAACATATCCAATATTTTATATTTATGAATCGAAATTTATCAGAATTGACTAGCTTGGTTCGCGTTACTGCCTGTTAAGTTAGTGTTAATAATAATACAGCATTCTAATATATAGGATCCAATTTATTTGTTATTATCTTAGGAGTACTATTTATTACATAACGCCAGTAGATGTCGCTAATATATTTCAACGATAATATTTTCTTCGTCATAATTCGCAAATATAAAAATTTTGGACTAAGACATTACTTTTTAATTTCATAAATTAATTACTTCTTCATAAATTGATAGTGCTTTATATGTGATATTCAAACTACATATCTAATGTAATAGAACATTCTTGTATTTAAAGAATTAGGAGAGACGACTTTGATGACTTTGTTGATTGTAAACAGAAAAGTTACAATTTAAAACGACAAAATTTTGATGTTATATAAAAATTTGAATATTTTCTTGAAATCTTAGAAAATATATATAGTATAGAATTTATCTAAATATATAAGGTTATGTTATGTTAATCTTTATAAATAGCTTATTTAAATGCCAAATAAAAACAAGTACCACAAATAAAAATAAATACCACCAAATAGATCAGAATATATTAAATGTAGGAATGATTTGTGCAAAACATTTTTCGTGCAAATACGAGAAAAAATAATTATGAAACCATGAATGCTTATAGCTGCCTAAGGAAAAATTTTGAAGTTCTGTTTTTTTTTGTCTTCGCTGAAATGACATGAGGAAAAGAAAAGTAACCATTCTGTGCTAATGATACTGAACTGAAATCATACATGTTTTCTGACAATGTTAACAAGTATTACGTACCGACTGATTTACATTATATATTTTAAATATAATAGTAATTTAGAGTATTTACTAGCTGTGGGTTATATCTTTATAAGCGTGATGGTTTTGGTATTTTAAAATGTTTATTTTATGTTATATTATTTTATAGAAAGTTATTTTCAGTTAACAATTAGTGAATGTCTGTTTCCTTTATTCTATTTCATCTCACTGGACTTTAACATGTAAATCAACAGCTGAACTGACACAAACGGACTGATCTAAGTACTGGTTAACATTTACACGTTTCTGAGAATATTACAGTATTACTTATTTACATTACTGTTTATTATATAAGTACATATGCTTCAAGGACTTCACAGTTAGTTATAAAGAGTATTATGCTTAGTATTTTTTAGTGTCGTCACAAATAATAATGTAAAAAATGTAATTTAAATTTTTGAAGTTATGTAAGAAGTTGCCACGACGTATTTTTGTCTTTTTTCTCCTACACTGTTTTAATTTCCTTTCACAGCTCTTTGAAATGGATTTTCAAGCTACATTGCAATTGTCTCCTCAACCGAATAATGTTTTAAGCCTTTTTATATTGTACTTAGGCGAATAGAATAAATTGTAATCAATAATAATATAAATAAAATTAATGATATAATTTTATTCTGACTTTATTTGGAAATATATTATATTAAATTACTAATTATTAGTAACATTATATAGAATAAAATAATTATCCAACACTGATAATGTCTTCTCCATTTTCGTTTTTGTTCGGTTTAATGAAGAATTTAAAATCCTACTAACCTATGAAACTTTCATAGATTTAAAAATTCAGCCGTCGTATAAACAATAATTTAGTAACTAGTACTTTACGATCGAATAAATCATTTTCAAACGCGTACAAGATAAACAATAATTTATGTATATGTTTATATTATATATATATATATATATATATATATATATATACTAATAATAATTAAAATACTAATACTAATTAGTTTATACTAATAACATCGATATCATTTTAAAATAGTAGTTAGTTACTTCTTGTGACTTAAAAATTCGTTACTTATTCATAAGAATAGAAGCCATTTAATATTACAAGAGACCTGACCATGTATTATCGCATTTTTAGTATTTAAATATTTAATGTAATACTATTGAATTCAAAATGTTTTTTTCTGTAACATTTACTATTTGCTGGGAATAAAATTAGTCGAATTCAATTTCGTTCTGTTTACTACAGTCTATTAAGTTATTTGTTCTGGTGAGAAGATTAAATTAATTTCAATTGTAACATATTTCAAGTTATAATATTATTATTATATTATAGGTTTTTCGAAAGAGACCCATGTTCGTGTTTTTAAGTTTTAAATTTTTCATTCATTTCTTAAAAATATTAACAAATTAATAATTTTCAGGAAATCAGATTGCTTATTAGATATTATTATTTTTTATTTTTAATCAAAAAATTTTGGAAAATTTGATAACAGACCAAATTATTAAATAAAAATGAATATAAAAATTAAGTAGATTTATACATTTGTTTGATGGCAAAGCAAACATTTCTCCGTGTTAGCAATTCATGGTATGAAATATTTATAGAAATTGTAACTGAACGTATTATGTGTGTAGAGGTACATACCGGAGTTTTTAATTTTATATTTCTAGTGACTTTTGGGTACGTTTGTACGTTAAATATTACAGGGTTATTGTTCTTAAATTTTTTTTATATTTTTGAGTAACCTGTTTAAGTAACAAAATAATTTATATATAGAAAATTAAGAATTATTTTATTACACATTAATATTAATTGTATATAGCCCGGTGATAGGATAAGCTATGTATAATAGTTGAATATATGTTGTAACTTGAACGTACCAAGGTTGTTTTCATAGATTAGTTTTGTTTTGATTTAAAAAAATATTTGTATACATATAAGGAATAACTTTTGAAAACAGATCGATACTTTAAGTGATTTATTTTATCTTATAAATCTGAGTAAGCATGTTTTATTTTAATGTTGGAACAAATTTGAAGACAAGATGATGATTAAATATCTAAAATCTTATTTTAGTAACCATCTAAATCGTTATCAAGAGTCAAACTCACAAAAAAATTATGTCAAAATACTTTACTTCGATATAGTAACTTTCATTATATTGATTTGAAGAACTTGATGTGGGTAGTTAATAAATTACATGGTCGTATTCATTATCTCGACCGCAGTAGTCATTCCCTCTTTAATGTAGATCAGGATGACGTTGGAATTATAGTTGGATTTGTCCGCTAGGGCTGAAATTCGGACATCAATTCCAGTCCCTTACCCTTTCTGTGACCCATTATCCTTTGTATATTTCTGTTTATTAAGGATAATAGCATCTAAAAGTCCTGTTAATTTGCGAAAAAAACAAATAATTTCTTAAATTTAATGAAATTTACAATAACTTAAACACTGAAAATAACGAAAACTAAATAACAAAAAAGATATATATAGTATTAATTCGACACGATCGTATGTGGTGCCATTGACATTGAGTTACATACAAACAAACGAAATATATAGACGATCTTACTATTTCAAATCAAATCAAATCAAACCAAAAATCTTTATTGAAAATAAGTTTCATACAAAACATTTTTTCATTGTCAAAGCTACCACCAGCTCGGAAAATTATTTCCACAGACCTGAGAAGAGCTGGCGACAGAAACTCAGCGGGATTGTCATGAATTGCTTTTTTTTTTTTTTTTTTCTTAAATTCTAAATAACATAAATACATTACACAATATTAAATAAATAATCTTGAAGCAGCCTGGCAGCGATCGCTTCATACCCACGGTGCATTATCCTCTAAGTATTCAGATACATTGTAGTATCCTTTTGCACACAAACGTTCCTTAGCTATTCTCTTAAATTTGTTAAATGGTAATACTTGAACGTTTGCTGGGACTTTGTTGTAAAACTGTATACATTGCCCCATGAAAGATTTACTCACTTTTTTAAGTCGAGTAACAGGTAGCGCGAGCTTGTGTTTGTTCCTGGTATTTATAGTATGTATATCACTATGCTTAATAAAATTGTCAGTATTTTTATGTACATATTTTAAATTTTCAAAAATATACTGCTTGGCGACCGTAAGTACATTAATTTGCTTAAACTTATTTCTTAAACAATCTCTAGGGCCCAGATTGTAAATTGCACATTATTATTATTATTAATAATATTAGTCACGAGTGGCAGTATGATGTCAAAAACCAGGTGATAAATGTAAAAATATATTTTCAAACCCGACTTATTATTACATAGATAAGAAACTTTCAGCTTATTTATATTAATACGTGTTAGTTATCATAAAGTGTGTTATGTGAAAAGCTGCGCAATATTAAAAGCTCTTAAAATAATAGACAAGATATTTTAAACTTATTTTTAGTGTCTCTTAAACTTTTACACTTTCTACATTACTGTAAAAGTAAGAGGATAGTTCAAGTTGTGTTCTGTCGAGAAAAAAATTGTATGTGGTTATCTCATAATATCATGGTTGGTTATCAAAAGAATTAAATTAAATCCAATATTACTCGCTATTTATTTAAAATTACTTCTATTTGAGTTTTTCTGTTTAATCTAAGAGTTAAGGAAATCAACAAATGTGAAAAGAATGGCTCAAAATTACTTATTACATCACAATTGTTTGTTTTTAAATTGATTGTATTTATTGATTTCAATAAATATTAAAACTTATACGAACGCTCGTCCGAATCACTGTTTTCGTCACATAATTTATGTAATCCTAACTTTCTTTGTAATTCCATCTTTCAGCATTTAAAAATTATTAATATAAAACTTACATTAATATTTTTTTTAAACCTTCATAGTGTTTTTTTGTTATTTTTTTTACAATAACTAAAATTGACATTATTTAATAAAAAAGAACTGGAATAAGAAGACACATTACTCAATATAATATCAAATTCTTGGACCTTTAAAACTTCTTTGAAACTTTGAAAATATACAAGAAAAAAATATATATACCGTTATTCCGCGTTAAATTCAGATATTATTATTAATTTGAAGCCCGTAAAGTTGATCTGATGTTAATCCAATAAATTATCTTAATACACTTGTAATATTATAATTTTGATATAACCTGTTTAAATATTTAATATTACTAAATATATTATTTATTAAATTGACCTTTATCTGGGTGGTTGTTATTACATTAGATATTCTACTGACTTAACCAACTGCAGATATTCTTAAAACTTGGAAACATTAAACTGTCTAGAAAAGATTAGATAGCCGGTCTTATTTAGACATAGTTATGAGAAATAATATCGGTTATTATTTCTAAACATTATATTTCTATTCTTTATAGATTACAAATAAAGTTTATGTCTGTCTGTATATATTTCTATTTCAATGTTTATACATAAAGTTATGACTATTTTATAAACGTAGTTTATCTCTAGGTATGAAGAAATACCTATAATAAAAACTTATTATGTAATAAGTTATGTAATAAATAAATATATGATTTTTTTTCTCCATCCTACTGTGTGTACAAGTGCTATTAATATTTAGAAATCATAAAAATGTTAATAAACAACATTGCATTGCAGAAAACGTAGTCACTATTTTTCTTACTAATAAATTTCTCACACTTGTACTGTAATGATAAGTTTAAAAATATCGCAAATGACAAATAAAAAAATAAATTATATAATACCTTATTTTTTCCTCCGCTTACAATTTTGTTAAAACTAAGTTTTGACTCTTTTCTAATAAGCATTTTCGTATTTTTTGTTCGTATTTCTGTCATATCTTTGCTGAATGTAGTCTATTAAATTAATTATTTTTTTATTTTATTTGAATTTGTCTCTAAAATGTTCTTTTAAATGCTTGTGGGAATAGTAAAGTAAAGTAAAGTATGTGTATATATGTACATATCTTTAGAAGTTAGCTCTGAAGCGGATAGTCAGCCTGATAGTAAGTGATGACGTCAGCCACAGACATTTACATATTCAGATGACTCTTACAAAATGGAGAGGAATTAAAGAAGATATACCAGGGAAAAGAAAGGTGAATGTTGCATCTTATCATACCTTTCATATCCTGTATTATGAACATATTTCAAACACTACAATTCTTTTGCAAATCGCAACCCGACTTAAATTAAATATATTTTTATTTTAACCGCAAAATGGAAAAGACTTAATATTTTTTACACCCAGCTATGGCTAAAGGACAAGGCTTCTTTAGAACAATTATAGTTACTTGCTATCTGTAAGGTGTATCCTAATACTTTTTTGTTTTTACAAATAAATGTTCCAATTATCGTAAGAAATAAATTTAAATAATATATAGAAAAATAAAAACCTTTATTGTATACATTGTTTTTTTTTTATTAGCAATAAAAAATATTTATCCAAATAATAAAAAAGTCATATTAATTTATATAAACTTTTTCCATTTTGAATCCATTTCAGTGATAACTTCTGTACCTCAAATGGAAGACAACAGGAAGGAACAGGAGGGCCTATTTTGATACCACACTTATTGAAATAAGTTCTTCTGTAAAGACTAAAAGCGCCTTGGTTTACGAATAACTAGGATCATGGATATCCATTCTATAAGCGAGCCCAATGATTATTTAATAATATAAATATAGAAATCTGACAAGATTACCAGTAACCACAAGTAGTGTTTTAAGCCTGTTCTAGTTTATTATATAATCTATATGATTTTATCCAAGTATATGCATGAATCTCACCCCAAAATATTCCTGAAAGTTTTCGCAAAGCGACATACTTTTTAAAACAAATTTCACTATTACGAAAAACATGAAAATTGAATTCAACTTTTTCACCAAAACTGCACCGGTTTGCCAATACATTTTAAAGTGCTTTTCGCCTAAATTTGCGGCCCGCTTTTACCATTTCATTAAAGTTTTCAACTTTTATCGGCTCTGACTATAATTGATATCTTTTTGCTTTTTCCGCATAAATTCCTGCGATGCAATTATATAATTTACGTAACATCATATTTTTTGTGACCGCATATTACTGTTGCAATTTTATTGTTCATTTGAAAAAAACTGTTCTTCTTTAACTTTTACCACTGATTTATAAGCAAAAAATGTTTATACTTACAGAGAAAACTCGATTACCCCGACATCTTAACGTGAGGCTGTCTCTCGTGTTATAAAATGTATAATGTTATATAAGTATAAAGCTGCAGGCTCATTCATACAAAATATCTTCTGCCTCATGCTTATTCATTTTTGCGTAAAGACTAAGCATAGAACATTTTTTTAATTTTTTTCCAAATAGTTTAATGATTTAATTACTTAATTATTTTTAATAACAACATTTATTGAACGGTGTTAACTGATTTAAAAAAAAAATTGCCGAATTGATATTAAAGGAACATTTATTATAATGGTAAGTACTTATTATAACATTAAAAAATCAATTTAATTTGTAACGGTATTTCAAAGAATTAAGTATCACATTATTTTATTCGGATTAAAACGTCGACTTAACCCGTTTTGGTTAGCAATTAACAAAGGATAAGTATGCCAAAAGAGGTATTATAATGTATAATCAAAACGTTTGTATACAGTTAAAGGGGTCAAGGCCATTAGCGGGGAGAAGAAAGTTGATCGTAAAATTATTAAATTGTGTATAAAATATAATCGTCCTTAATTGTAGCGTATTCATAATTCTTTACAAACTTTGAACGTTTTGTATTGAATGATATTATTATTTTTGGAACGAAGTTCCTTGACGCGGCATATAGGTAGAGCGAATTAGTAGAAAACCTCACGTATCGAAATACCGTATAGTGTGTGTGCGTGCGTGCCGGTTGTGCAACTCTCTCTCCCTCTCTATTTCTGTGTCTCGCTGTCTCTTTTTATTATATTATCTCAACACAGGGTTGTACAGACGTGAAAATTTTGTAAAAACGCCATTTATAATTTGTGTTAGATCATACGTGACTATACTTTTATTATTGTACTTCAGGTTTGATAAATGGAAACTGCAGCAAATGTGTTATAAAAATTTAATGAAATTGTGTAACTTGATACAATTATTTCCAAATGTAAATTATTGATAAGATGACGAATGATGTAATATTAGTTTTGATTGTCGCATCTTTTTAATTTTAAAATATAAATCAATTATACCAAAGAACTTACACAAACGTCTATTGCTATAAAAAAATAAGTATAATATTTACTGTTTCTATTTGTGTATATGTAGTATATTAATCTAAAAAGTTAATACACAATTAAGCACAATGTACAAGCAATAGATAGATATTTATCGCACAAGAAATAGATATTTACTGGACAATCTGTATAATGATAGAACAGTCTGTATAATGATAGAATAGTCTGTATAATGATAGAACTGTTTGTTTAATGATAGAACAGTCTGTATAATGATAGAACAGTCTGTATAATGGTAGAACATTATTTATAATGATAGAGCAGTCTGTATAATGATAGAACAGTCTGTATAATGATAGAACAGTCTTTGTAATGATAGAACAGGATGTATAATGTTGATGCGTGTCTGTTTCTATTTTTCCAATTAATCTGTGCGGTTCCTCCATCTAGCCTGTCTGTGGAGTTGCAGTGTTTTAAACAGTTTAAGACTTGAAGCTTTGAAGATTTATATCTCTATTGTAATAGTTTTAGTTGCGCGTTGCATTTCCCAAATCCCTGTAATACATCCAAATGTTAAATAATGAACTTATCTCTAACCTCTTATAATTTTGGATGACTACTTTAAGATACATTGCTTTGATCTTGTTATGATCTTGGCAAAATTTGATTTGACAAACATGATATGATATAATAATGTTATATTAATATGAAGAATGGTTTATACTGGCTTGCACGTAATAAAAGTGAATTTATTTTGATTTCAACGTACATTCAAGCTGTTGAGAAATTTTCAAAGATGAAATAGTCTGAGTAAATAGAACGTCTTCTCTCTAAATAAGGAGGTTGCAGCAGTTTGGATGATTGTCGGACGCTAAGCCACTCCAGAATTGCATTTCATTACTAAACTCGGTGCTAGTATATAACGATTCGTAATAAATAATAGTACTTAGAGTAATATTAATGTTACTATTTAATACTGAAACTGGAAAAAAGCTTTAAAAATATATTTTCACAATTACATACTTTTGATCATCTGATAGACCGACTACTTTGAATACAAGAATACAAGACAGTTAAAAGATTGTTATCTTCATTTATCGAACGAAAATAGCCGCAGGAAATTATTAGTATAGTTTTGCAATTCATTGATACATTACATACCTCATATCGATAAGCTTACTCGGACTTATTATAACACGTGGCATCGCTCGCCTCGGGCTGAAGAGACTTTGATCAATGATTTAACGTAATTTGTTATGTACGACCGATGATTTTAGAATAAAACTAACTGTGATACCAGAAATGCTAAACCATGATTACTTGGGCGCCGAGACTAGTGTTAATTCGACTTTTTTAAATAAAACCTACATTATCTTGTTATTAAAAGTGACGTCAATTTTAATTTGAGTATCTTATTACCATTAAACACGGATGGAACTTTAAATTATATAATATTGTTCATTGTTTAGTGTTACTTAGGAATAAACTTTGTTTCTATTACATCAGAGTAATGTTGGAACATAGTTAACTATGATGCTAAACCCTTCGTAATGATGTCCAATTATATTGCTCATTAGGTTAAAACACACAATTAATACAGAAATTAATAATAACGTCTTCAAAACATGAACAAAAGTTTTATATTATTCATTAAATTATTATTTTTTTCCAGTATATTCCTCAGTCCTACTGACGTAACTAATGATAACACACACATACACACACACACACACACACGCACACACGCACACACGCACGCACGCACGCACGCACGCACGCACAAACACACGTTACAGTGATCAAAATAGATATGTGGGACAATCCGTCAACAATTTGAATTATGTAAAATAAAATTGTATTGTGGAACGTGTAAAGTAATTATTAAAACGATTATATTTGCTTAGTGTAATATTTCTTAACATTAACTTACACTGACATTTTAGTGCTTATTATGCAGACGTAGCGTCAGCAACATTTTTATATGTGATAACAGAAAATAGACAATTTCAGTCCTCTATTTACTTTGAAATAGCTGCTAAAGCGGTAAGCGCGTATAAATCTCCGATCAATTCTAGCAATAACAGAACTCGCAATAGACATCGATTTCAGTTGTAATCTTGTGGGAATTTTTACAATGCGCATTGAATCACAAAGTCATTTTTAATCCTTACTAACAACATGGTACACACCAACATATACTATTATTATCACTTAAAATAATAGAAATTGAAACCGCACTGTTTACTTTATAAGCATACAAAAAAAAAGCTGTGAAAAGAAAAAAAATAAATGGAAAGCCTTTCCTTTCAAAACCAATCGCAATTCAGATTTTTTAACAATAGAATGAGCTAGGTAAATTTTAATAAATGAAGGATAGATGCCGACATTTTTTATTTTGGGAGGGGTGCAATTTTGGTCAATTCAATTTCAAAAAAGCACAATTCTGCAAGTTTATACCAAACAAACCCATAAACAGTTAGTCTTCATCAATGTTTAATAAAATGAAATCAATTTTATTTTAAAGCATTTTGAAATATTTTTTCGTATTTAGGTTTTGAAATGTATTTGAGGAATATAATTTATGACTTTTATTAAAGCCATTGCCTCTGAAGAGATTAAGCCTTTTATCTTTCAATATATCTAAGCTATAACAGTTATATATTTTATTTATTTAATAACCATTGCTCCCGCATCCCTCACCATATATCACAATCGCAAGGGACTTTTTCAATTTCCTTTTGCCTGCAACATCAGCTATCTGTTTCCAATTTCATCTTGGAACGAGCAGCCTTTTGGGATCCTCGATGATCTTAGTAGACTAATATTTGTTGAGAAAATATTAATACGATTGTTTAAATACTTGTTTAACAACATACATTCTAAAGTTGTAACACATAAAAAACATAACTGAGATAATAAAATGAAATATTGAAATAATTGTTACAGATATATTTTCTCTAGGTATACTACGTAATGTAAAGCAAAATCAAAAACGCAATAAATGTTAAACGAGATCTGACCCCAACTCTAATGTTATACATTTCTGAACTTAAAAAATTTCCAGAAGAATCAAAAATATTCTAAGAAACACAAAAAATAATAAAATTTATTTCCCTCGCACTGAGTACTTCAAATGGTTTTAAGAACCTTCATTAAGATCAATCAATAAAATTAATTATGTAACGACTCTTTTCCACTGGATAATTCTAATTCGTTTCGATAATTAGAAGACATTAGAGATAAATTAGAAATTGGGCTGAAGTTCTATTTCCTTATATATATTTTTTTTGCCCAGGTCGTATATGACAATTCGTGGCTTGACAATTATTTTAATTAAATGTCTTATTTTTAGTTTATATTTGATATTCAAATTGGTATAATGAAGATTCTAAAATGATAATATTTTCAATTTTATTTAAAAAACTAAAAAAAATTTTATTGCTAAAAATAAAATTTTCTTACGGTAACCAATTTTCATTGTTGTTATATGAATAATTAAGTAAAATCTAATAAACAGTAATGAAGCTTTACAGTTTTTCTTATACTGACCTCAGATCTTGTAACATCTATTTATCGACTGGAGTAGACCGATGTCTAAATTTAATAATTTTCTCATTCTGTATAAACTTTATAAGATTTGATTTACTAATGTCACAATTCTTTGTTAAGGCTTACTGTTCGGCGTCATATTGTTTGAAAATATGTTTCATATAACCATTTTATATGATCTATCATTTCACATACATAAATAATGTAACTAATTATGGTGTACTTTCGCCAGTCAGTTATATTCACTTTAATTCAATTAACGATATCGTATATACCAATTCAATCATTTTCCAACAGCTAATTCTATCATTAAACGTTTTGCAAACGTCTGCTTCAGATGGCGACTTTGATATCACTTAGTTTGAATATGTAAAATAAAAGCTGAGCTGGCATCGCCTAACTAAAGTAGGTCGTTTCTTGTTTTAATGGTTGCTGTTTTTAAACTAAGTTTTAGTTGAAATTTAAATACTAGACAGAGAAATAATGATAATTATTAATTAATAAATTGTGTATAAATTACCAGAGTCCTTTTAAAAACACTAACTGAAATGGCAAACAAATTTAAAATATTTTATAATAGTAATTACTAATATTATAAATCAATAAATGTAATTTTGTGTTCGGATCCCAGCCCGTTAACCGCACAAGAAGTAATGTGTGGGTCATTATTAAATTATAAAAGAAAACAATATCTAATATAGTTTATATTTTTTTATAATTTTTTGGTTTGCCATTATATCTGAAGTGAGACCCGCTACAAAAATTGCAACTACTGCAAAAGCTTTGTTATAACAGTTATTCTTATGGTTTTCAGATACATGAATTGTGTATTGATGAATAAATGTATGAATGAATTGTGTTTTTATTATATATATTTTTTTAAAAGTCATGAACATAAATTTAAGTTTATAATAAGCCTTGATGCAGCCTGCTCAGGGCTTCACAACCAAGCTCATCATGGTGTATCAGCAGCGACCTTGAGAATATTAATTTCCTTAAATCTATCTCCTAAAGAACATCTAGTATTGTTAATTACACGGGTTATTCTGATTATTCTGTTGAAAACTAAAATGGTATTGACAAAGTCAGAATTACCTCAGAGTGGATACCATAACTATAATAAACTAACTTGGTAGTAACCTCCTCCTCCTCCTCCTCAGTGAAAGATCTTGTTTTTTTACAGCACCTGTGCCAGATCGATGAAGTATATTATTAAGTTTATTACAAATTGTGATTTTTTTTACAAAACTAAATGCTAATTGCTTGTTTCAACAGTGTTAATTTTTCATTATAAAGTATCCAGCAAATTGCATGCATTTTATTTAGAGTTTAACTACTAAAGTTTTTCAATTTGCAATGAAATTTAAATATACTTTACTTAGATGGATAAAATAGATCGTTTTTATATAAAGTTTTACTCAAGCTTATAAAATTATATTTAGAATGTTTTAAAATGTATAGCTATTTATATATATTCATCAAAGTTGTTTTTATTTTGTTTATTTATTTATATTTGACTGCAACTTTTCGTTTCATAAGTGTTAATTAAATTACATTTAACATGTAAATAATAGCGTTATGTAACTTATAATTATAATGTTTGTGATAACGCACGATACAATGTATTCTACTACAACTGAATGACTCATAAGGAAAGTCTAGTAGTCGACTTGACTTCACTCGTTTTAGAAGTAAGGTGCACGTGGTTTGGTATAAATAAATTTAAACATAATAATATATTGCCAGGCGACTTTAGTCATAATGTTACTGACGTTAATCTTAGCTTACCGAGATCTGCACGAACTTAATCTTGTTCCTTTGAAATATAAAGGACCTAATGACAAACAGATTACCTGGATTTGGCTTTAAGTCTCAACAGAATTATCCTCGATAATAGCACTAATCGCAAGTAAACAATCCTACTCGTGTATACTCCGAGCCCTCGGCATTTAATACACACCGACCATTACCACTGAGCTGTTCTTTATACGATAATTGAATTTCTACATGAGAAAACAAGTAATATTTGGTAATAATTTTATCATACATATAGCCAAATTAAATGTATTTTGAATATATTTTTAATTATTGTCATAATACATTGATCTTTAAAGTATTTATGATTAGATTTTTTTTTTATAATTCTTGTAATATTAAGTTGATAGTCGCCAATTGTTATATAATATTTCCTGCAACATAATTATTGAATGTAAAAACTAATATTAAACCGAAATATAAAGTAGATTCAAACATTTATATCCCAAATATTGCTTCATGGAGTTGTTGGAATGAAATATTTATATAGCTGAGAACTAAACATGTTACTACGTGTACTTTGTAATTTTAGGATCTACTTATATTACTTGTTGTAATTGTTCCTAAGATACTGTTGTTTTGACTAATCGGCTTTGACTAGAAATAACTTATATAGCAGAATATAAAATAAGTTATATCCACGGTGAGACATATTGTATTAATACTTTTGGTATCACGAAATTTGAATCTACATAAAATCAAATAAGTTCAAAGTCAATAATATCAAGTCATATTACTTAGCTTGATTATTTGCAATTGTATTGTTTATCTTCAATTCGTAAATGTTTTACTTATTGACCCTGGGTATAAAGCGCTCGCTGCCAGGCTATTTCAAGATTTATTATTAATGTAATTTACATCTTAAGTATGGCTTTAAAAAAAGGAACAAGAAAATCCCGCTGAGCTTCTGTCGCCAGCTGTTCTGAGGTAAGTGGCATCTTTCCGACCTAGTTACTACTAGCTACTGCTTTTATAGGAAAAAATGATTTGTATAACACTTACCTTAAAGAAAATGTATTGCATGCTGGTACTTGTACTGGCTCGACCGGAGTAGTTCCTTCTTTAGTATTGATGAGTGTGAAGTAGAAAATCCTCCTATCGGGGAAATATAATATCTCTGCATCAAATGTCATAATAAGTAGTTTCCTAAACAGTTTTTTTTCGTTAGTAGTGAACAAAATAAAAAACGAAAAGACGGATACATAGACAAACATTAAATAAACTAAAGGTGCCAACAGATTTGAAAATTGAGCAAAGCGAGCCTGCGCGAAAATCGAACAGTACAATTCGATAAAAAAAATTCTTCACGCGCTTTTCATTGTAAAGCTTATTTTTCGAGGGAATCTTTTTTCCATTGACTTCAATGGGATATCATTTTTTTAACAATTATTCCTCAACGACATGACATTTTACATTTTTTTTCCATCACCTCATGTGTGTCTTTTTGATTGCATTTTCATAATTTTTCGTCAAGTAGTTTTCGAACCTATTCGTGACAAAGAATGTGAAAAAGTCTATATAAAAGTCTAACAAATGCCTACACGAGCGAGTAAGCAGCAGCAGCAGCTATCTCTCTCTGTGTACTTGTCCCTTTTTTTTCATATAAAATTAACACTGTTGTACTGTTGTACACACATCTGAAAATTTTAGGAAAACTCATTTATTATTTCTGTTTTTTGTTAGATTATTGTTGAATATTGGTTTTGTAAAATGGAAACTTCAGAAAATGTATGTAATAAAGATTTAAAAAAGTAAGTTGCATTTGATTTTCTTTCTACCTGAAGACAACACTTCATTTACTATTGTACTATCTTCTTTAACCAAATTTCGTTCTCTCGCTCTGTTTACGACTTAGGGTTCAAAAAGATAAAAAATTATCTATTATCACAGCATTTCGTTACGTGACGATTTATATTAAATAGCCTAAACTGCGTATAAATCTAATTTCCTTATCGGATTCATTAATTAGTAGTTTAAATGACTTCAATTTAAAAACTCAAGAAGTGAATTTTTCCAACCGTTTATTTTTATAGTCGGCAATCTTTTATAAAGGAATTTACTATAAAATATTGTCCATTATGTCTATAAGAAACAGGCATTAGCAGGCATATATTATTACTCATATTATATTACCTCATAATTTATTATTACAAGTCAATAGTTCACAGCATAAATATTTGATTGAATACTATAATTTACTACACTTACCTAAATACAATATTCTATTACCTATAGTAACTAAGTCATCCGAATGAAGAGGCTAAATAATCACAAACCTTATTACAAATATAATATGAGTATGTTAAAAGTAATTTAATATTACTTTATACGCATTTCAATCGAGCTATGGAAATCTGTATGATGCAGGAACACATCAAAGTTGTAAAATTTTATTATTATCCATTAGTTATACCAATTATACGATTATATATAGCCATTACTGAAATCAATCAATCAATCAATAATAATTATTTTTATATTATTTTTTAAATTTTATTTCTTTACGAACGAACTTATTAAGGTTGAAAGGATATTTACACTCACTGGCGCTCTCGTTTAGTCCTTTTTAATAAATATATATTTCACAATTACGAGGTTGTAGTACAGAGAGATATTTTTATTTTTCCGCCGGGAATAGTCAATACTAATTTTAAGTTTCCAAAAAGGATAAAAAAAAATAAAGATAACCAAGTTAACAAGGAGGATGAATGTTCACTTGCGTTCGGTACAGGAACCAGGAACAACAGTGATTTATAATAAATAATGTGCACCGCATTACCGCCTTTACTCCACTGTAATAAAGGGTACAGTTCATACATTTTAACCCGTTAGCAATGTGCTTTGAAAACTTCAGTTTACTCCTAACTGTATGACCACATGAACATGTACAACACAGCAGTTATTAAATGTAGATGAGTTGAAAAAAGCGACACGTAAATACTATTAAAAATAGTAATAAGAGAATGTATTATTGTTGTATTATTTTAGAATTTTTAAATTAAACTATTCGCAGTTTATCGAAATAGTTGGACGTAATTAAGTGAATTATGGTTTTTTTATTCCGCTGGTAAAAAATATTCAATGTCAAAAACCGAAACAGAAACATCTTAATATTATTTCGATGACGGTACATATAAATTTCAACGCCCAAGTGCTTGAAAGGCTTGTGATATAAGTTTTCACAGTTAAGCATCGCTCTCCAGTTCCATAAGTTCTACGTGGTTCATGCTGTAGTGTTTAACTAATTTCAATATATGTATGTGATAATATGTAATAACATCTGCTTAATTGTTATATATTTGTTTATAATTTTGGTGTTTTGTACAATTCATAAGTATATTTTGTTCCTTTAAATGAAGTCGGAGATTCTTAAAACACAAATAGTTTTATTACCAATATCTTTTAAACAAAAGTTTTATAAATATTACTAGTTTCTAGTATTTAAATCATCACTAATATTTCATAATTAGTTCCAGTATTATTAAAAGATCTTAAAAGTGGAATATTAAAATCATTAATTAATACATTAAGCATTTATCTTATTTGTTAGTCCAAGAAATATAGTTATAAAAGAATAATTGCTTAGAGAAGTTGTATATTTGTATAATAATATGAAGCAAATCCGGAGTTGAGTAGCGTCCGACAATCGTCTATTGCTAGATCCAATTTCCTTTATTCTCCTTAACTCCAGAGAAACAAGTTAAAGTTATTTTTGCTGTGATTACTTTACTCTTTCCCGGCTCTATAAGTTTTTAACCTCTTTTAATAATAACTGGTATAGCAGTATAGGTAATATTTTATCATATTTCTGATCCTAGTATGATTAAAATGTTAAAATGATTTGAAAAATGTTGATAGTTTGCTATTTATCCATGAATAATGGTTAAATATACTTAATAATATATCAGTCTCAGACCGTCGGCACCGGAGGTGTGATCATAAGAATAAACAATATTGTGATGTTCAAATTAACACATTGTTCGATACACCGTTTCATTATATATATTTATAAAATGTGTTGGTTTTTATGAATCATGCTGATAATACAAAACTAATATGAACTCGAGTAGTCGGTATGTGTCTATTGTTCATGAATTAGGTAAAATAAAATCGAATACAAAGAGTATCTAAATAACATAATTATCTAAATAAAAGCCCGGCAATACTATTGTATATTATGATATAGTATCATATAAGTTGTATTAAGCTTCTTATAATAGAAGTTTAAATTTATATTTATTTTACTTATTTTAATGACGTTACTATTTCTGATGTTAGTTTCACATGTCTGTGGAAATCTGTCACTGTTTATTGTCGAGTGAATATTACAGATTATGTATTTGTATATTAATGATAATATTACCGGCAGTATCTCATACTCCGTGTAACCTGTGTGTGGTCACTGGATACTACTTAAGCTCATAGCAACATAATTGAAACGGTGTATAATAAACATTAATCTCATATTGAAGTACATTCAATATACATTATATACATTCAATGTATATAATTATATAAGAACATAACACTATTAAGAACACTTAAACTGAACTCGTGCAGAATTAAAATGCAGATACTATACTTATTTCTTCAAAATGTCTCGAATACATAATCTCATGAAAATAATTTAAAAAAATCTCTCGTTGTTGTATGGTAATATTAGCCAGGGATAGCTATAATGTAATCGCATTTGGAAATGAAATGCATATAGAACTATTCATCCGAGCAACATACTAACCTTTATTTATATACTAAATATACAATATATATATATATATATACCAATGTATTGCATGTATATATTAAATATGACACAATAAAACCGATGTAATTATCATATAGTTCCTATTCAGAGAGATAGAACCTATTATCAAGAGATGTGACCGATGACACGTAGCGCGTGCTTGTAGCTTATTAATATTAAATGTAACACTATCACTTCATTCACTTACATTGTATTCAATTCATAATTAATATTAATTGTATTTTATTAAGTGTAATTTATTGTAACTAAAGTTATATTTTAATAGAAATTTAAGACTATTAATTTGATTATATTTTATAGAATTTAAACTTTAAGCTTTTCTTGCATCTAATTATTTGTTAATTATTAATGATGTCCGACGTTGAAAGTTCTTTTTGTTTTATTTAAAATAAATGAAAAGGAATCTTTTGTGTAACTGGATACATCACAGATTAATTAAATCTCGGTAAAGCTAATAAAACATTGAGTAGATTTATAAATTTACTTTCCGCAAAGCTAACATTGCTCCGTGTTAGCAATTCATGGTATGAAATATTTATCACATAGCAACTGAACATATGTATATGTATGTATGGGTAAGTGTACCGTTGTTTTAAATTTTATATTTCTAGTAAATTTGTGGTGCGTTTTTCTTTTATAATATAATACAGGGTTCGTTTTTTTAAATCATTATTGAAATTTTTGTGAATTATTTTTAACGAAACATATTTTTAACCATTTATGTAGATGATTGAATTGTTCATACAAAAAAAATATCTAGTTTTATTACAAGAAATATGTTTATATAAAAATTATTCTTTGAATGCCTCATAACATTTATTCTAATGGAAACCGACTTTGTTGGAACTTCGATAATCAATAACTAATCTGTTAAAAATATTATTAAGTTGATTGCTATACATATAAATTATTGTCACTAAAAATTCTATTTATAAATATTTTATTAAGTATTACTTCAATGAACATATAAGTAAGAAATCCAGAATCCTATAATCACCTTATTCCACGTGGGATGAGCGTTTGATCAGATTATGCTAATCAGATCAGCTCGGATAAAACAGATTAGGATTTTAAATATATTTACAAACTTTACAATCAGATTAATGTTTGAAATACTTTTTTTCAGTATTCACAACTGTCTATGTCTTGTTGAATATTCAAGACTGTATATATAATCAGATATTTGTAAAAGAATATGCCACAATATGGGTGTTGTAAGGAAAATCTTCTATTGCACGAGATTATCGATAATATTATATTATATCTGAATTTAGGACCATTTATTATATTTACATATATTTTTTATATATATTTGCTTAAAATAGTTATGTTTCTTCATTATTTAATTTTAGTTCAACCTATTATAGTATCTCATACAAAGTAGGTTTATCTTTAGATATAAAAGGTCATGTATTTGCAGTCTTAATGTCAAAAGAACTCCACGATAATAAATAAATACACATATTGTTATAAACTGAGATCACAATTCGAGTGTTTTTTCTCAAAGAAACGTTTCGTTTTATCGATTTTACTCTAATGTTACAAAGTTATCTTTTAAAACAGCTGTCACTGGGGTTAACATAATTTAAATGTTGACCATGGGAGACTATTTGATATGCCGAGACATTCCAATCCAATCCAATAGATTTTGGTGAAAATTATTGATTTTCTTACTGCAGTGCAAAAAATAAAAATAGTTAAGATATGTGTTAAATAAACAATACAATATGCACATATTATAACCTCTTATACATATATTTTGTTTGGGAAAAATAAAAATAATATCTAAAAATTATTTGTAACCATTTAATGCAAATTAATTGCCTTTGGAGGTACAAACCATCGCAGGAAAAATCTATTTCTATATTATTTTTGTTTGTCGTCTTTGGTAAATTTAAAACGAAAGATAACAAACAGGTTTGTTATTCTGTAATATGTAGGATTCAAAATATTCTTCATGAAATATCTATTAAATTTTGCAATATCAAATTAAAAAAGGCACGAGTTAGTTAGTAAAAGAAATATTACATTTACCGTCCTTGAAACAATAATAACAAACCCTTCTGATAATGATATTGTAAAAAACCTGTAAATGTCTATATTTTTTTCGGACTGAAGACTAAAAACCCTAAATGAACATTTGAAGTAATTTAGTTTATTCGTCGTGACGAATATACTATTTTGACTTGCCTATTCCCCTTAACGATACTTCCCTTATGGGCAAATGTATTTTTAATAATATAATAATCAAAGATTTATCTATATACCACGAAAAGATGTAACCGGATCCGAAAACCTAGTATTAATAATAATATTGGTAATACAGGTAATGCAGACGTTAGTTTGTACTACTTGTAGTATCAAACATTCAAGAAAAAAGACAGAAGTATATTTCATTGTGTGTTTGTGATATTGATTTTACATTGATCTCTAACTACTAAGTTATCTTTTGTTATGTAACTATTAATGTAAGAGGTATGTAATTATTTTAAAAATAAATTCCTTAACTACATATATTTCACTGTCTAATCTTATTGTACTTTTTTGAATGTTCTCAAAATAAAAACACTTTCCAAAGCCTATTCCATTGTATGGTGAAACTGATAATTCCGTTAATTGTTATGTACTTATAGTATTTATAATTAAATCAGACATAATGTAATGTAAAAATAAATGTAACGCTAAAATTAGAACTCAAATAATGGTAACAAATAGAGGCTAAAATGAAAACTGCGCCATTAATAGATCCATTTGCTTTCATATTTATCAGGGATTAAACAATTCTGATTTTAAACGAATTAATTTTGACTTACAATATTCTAACTCTTATTTATTTCAGATGTTACTTCAATAGACGACGATAACGTCGGATTAGATTAATGCATCGAGAATCGACATATTTATACCCGCTAGTTAAGTATTTGAAGAAAATTAATTAGTGTTATGAATGAATTTCACACCAATAAGTTAAGTAACCGTACATCCACACATAAATAAAACAATAATGTTTCACAGTCAGCTAAGCAAGTTAACGAGTACAATACATTTTCATTTTGAACTCGATGCTGGAAATAATGTTTATTGCATTCTGCATCTACTGTATTGAAATAGAGATTAGAGCCAATAAATTGTGGAACCCATTCTAGGCAATATGTTTTGAAAACATTAGTGTCTCTCTCAACTTAAAGTAGTGTCGCATTGTACTTTACCACGGTAGTTACAATGTGTGAGATTCAAAAAGAAGTTTGTTTAGAACTAATCTTATCTATTTGGATGTTTTATCTAAAATAACATTACCTACTTCTTTCAGTCTCGTTGAGCTTTATTTTGTGTTTTTTTTGTTTGTTTTAATTGGAAACTATATAAATATAAAAAATAAATCATAATTTTCTTTAAAAGTTTCGACTTATATATATTCAAAATTCTCTATTGCTTAAATAACGAAATTAACAGAATGTAAAAGCCTATTAAACTAAAGCAAATTAATAACAGATATTATAAGTGGTAGAAAAGAAATAATTTTATTTTTACTTTCTGTAAGATAAATTATCTTTCGAATATTTATTACAGTTTCAAGATATTATAAAAACCGATGAAGAGTACTCGAGGTCTTAATTATTGGAGATAAAGCAGTATCATTAAAAATTAAATTTTTATTTCAATATCTAACTTCATTACAATGAGCAATAAAAATTAATTTAGATAAAATAATAATTCTACTTTAACATTTTCTAGAAAACAGAACTTGATATTTTATTAATTTAATAAACTACATTTTTGTTCCATATAAAAAATAATGATAATTTTAACTTAATTTAATATAATTTGATTCACTGAATCGCTGAATCGGGAAATCTTTTTTATCAGTTTACGTATTATTTTTTCAATGTACTCATATAAGAAAAAATAAATATAATTGTTATTATAGTCTTCAATCAATTGACGAGTATTATACATATTTTTTGAATAAATCGATGTTGATTGATTTCATATTTATTTGATATTATATATAAGCTCACAATATTGTTAATAAGCATTGAAATACTTGGTAAAGCGGAAAATATTATTTAATTTCTATGTCGTTACTTTATTAAAAATTCAGTTTTTATCAAAATAAATATATTTAAAGTTACAAGTTAAGCTTGTTAGTTGCTGTAAGAGAAAACTCCGGAGATAAGTCTTATTTGAGAAAGAGTTATCTCTTTCTGTGACTGTGAAGAGGTTAAAGGTTAAGGTTAAGGTTAAAGAGGCGGTGACTGGTTGTGTAGCAGGCCTATTTTTATTTTTTATTATTATTATCATTATTATTTTTTTTTTCATTATATTGCGACGGTTATAGTTGTTCCAAAATAGCTTTTAAGATTTACATTTGTGAAACAGTGATCACAATATAAAAAAAATATATATCCGGCTGAGTTTGTTGTGTGGTTCTTCTCAGACCAGGACGCGTTTGGAATCCTCATAGCTTTAACATTAAGTTGGACAGTGCTTTTACAGAAGGGCTTATTACGATAAATCTGGTATCGAAATAGGCCCTCCTAACACTTCCATTTTGACGTACACAAGTGATCACTGATAATGATTGAAAGTGGAAAAGATATAAATAAATAAATAAATAAATAAAATAAATAAAGTGAGCGTTTTAGCTTTATTTTTCAGAAATATATTTTACATAATTTAAATATATAAATCATAACTAATATTATAAATACGAATGTAAATGTGTTCATTTGTTACGCCTTTAAAACCGTAACTACTCCACCGATCTTTATATACCAAAAGAGGTAAGTACTGTTCTCTAAGGATAAATTATCTTACTTTTAGAAAACTAAGATGTTTTAATTTTATCTATATCTTTTCAGACGGTGCAGACAGATGTGCAACGAATATATTCAGTTCCTAAAGATATATAACCCCGAAAAGAGCATTTTCATAATTTTAATGCGTTTATTCATAAACTCTTATTGTTTAGTTTCTATACTATTTCACTATTTTAATAATACTGTCATTTTTTAACCCGTACTGATTTCTAAATATCACTGCTTTTAACATTTTGTGGGTACAATTTTAACAGAGTAGCAAGAAGAGAGGAAACTTAGTTGACGATGAAACAAAATCCAGCTAATCAAGTTAACAAGGAGGATGAATGTTCATTTGCGTTCAGTACAGGAACCCGAAACAGTGATTTACACTAGTAAATAAAGTACACCGCATTACCGCCTTTACGCCACTGTAATAAAGTTCTATACCCGTTCTAAGCAATATGTTTTGAAAACATTACTGCATCTCCCAGCTTTATGTAGTGGCGTGCTGAAAGCACATATTAATTAGGAAAAACTTTAAAGTTTAAAATAAATGTAATTGTTTATTAATGTGATGTTTCATGATTTATTATAAATTACAATTTCCTGAAATTATTGGAAGGATCACAGAATTATCATTCTTTAAAAAAGTTTGTATCCAATTTGAAATCATATTATAATAATAAAAATTTCAGAATTTGAGTTAGATTTATATTTTATTTATATTTTTTTTTGATTATGACATGAGAATCATCTCATCTCACCTCATCTCATCTTATTTCATTTTGTCTCATCTCAACTTTGGCAAACAAACGTAGTTATTTTTTTGTTTATTTATGTTTGTATATTTATGTAAATAAAATAGTGTGGTTTACATTACCCTATAATAAAAACTTGCTACTACCATACATTAACCTCACACTGCGGTGTACTAGTATTCTCTTACCAGTGGTATGTTCTTACATGGTTCGGTAGAGAGAATCATGTATGAACATACCACTGGTAAGAGAATACTTAAAATGTAAAATTAAAATGTGGGCATAATAAATTAAAAAAAAATTACATATAAGAAAAGTAGGTAAATATTTTTTTTCTAATTGGTAGGTAGGTAAGGTAAGGAAAACCATTGATTAATAAAAACCCATTGAATGAATCGGGAAGTGTTCCTATATGGTCTGATACCTGCCACCGAATTTTATCACTGCACAGAAAGACATTCTACTGTGTGTCAGGGTCAATACGACATGTACCCTCAAAAAATACGTATACTGTCTGTCGTATTAATGGAAACCTGCAGAGATGTGCACTCATCTATGGACAACAAACGTGCTCTCTAACCCACTTGTATCATTGTATGTTTATACTAAGAGCATATGCAGACTATACAGGACGATAAAATCGATGATATTTTCAAATATTTTCGTCTTTGTAATTACTTATATCAAACCTGTCTGTCTTATTTAATACGAATTCAAATAAAATAATTTCTAAAGTTTTATATTTCGGTATACTTATTACCGATTGTATTTTACAATTGATCATAATACACAAGGTTAGTACAGTTGCCTGCGTACTGAGTATTTGCTTTGTGATGTCAGAAATTTAATGTAACTTGGATAAATGTATCACGCCCGTGGAGAGTTTTGGTTTAGATTTAAAAAAAATATTAAACCAGTGAAGATGCAAATACCCAGGGTATTTCCCGAACGAATTTTGACGAAATTACAAATGTTATTAACAATTGATTTTAAAACAAAATGATTATTATTTATTGAAGAAGAGAAAATGTTAAATACATGTTTATTTATAATTACTAAAAATTACAAAAAAGTGTGATTAATAACAATACAAAATAGTAATATAATTAAATCTGAAAATAAATTAAATCAGTAAATTGTAACCAGCGCCATCTCTCGACAGTAATGAAAACTTTTCCTGTCCACAGACATCCATACATCCATCCGAGAAAAGTGAAAACAATACAGAACGAACAAAGTTCGTTCGTGAATATATTTGAGTTAAAAGAGTTTTAAAAATGCTTAATTTGTTTATTTTATCTATGGATTCTGCATCTTCTTACTAAATACCTATCCAGTCCGTTCATGATCAATATGATATCTATAAACATGTTAGATGACCATCAAATGAAAAGTCAATAAAATCAAGTCAAAGTTACTTTACTTCGATGAAGGAGCTTTGATTATTTTGAATTAAATTGCTTCTCGTCCAGTTGTATTATTTCAGTACATATTGATTTATAGAATCTTGATGTATGTACTTAATTAACTGCACGCTTGTGTATTAATTGACTCAACCAGAGCGCTAATTTCCTCTTTAGTGTTGATAAGCCTACAATCAGTTGTGGTTTTAATGTAATTGTATGTAAAATCTAAACCAATATCGGAGTTTTCAAGAGAAAACCAAAAAGTTACAATAACCTAATTTACAATAAATTTCTTAAAAATACGTTTAACGCTATTTTAGTTTTTTCAAACAAAAACACAGTCAACCAAAACGTATACAAACATAAAAAAAACTGATTACTTGAGTTTTGTGATGTACAGACCACGTCACTTTTATTTTTTTTCAATAAATATTTAATATATAAATTTTACTTCATAAGAAATATATTTTTATAGAATAACGTTTTTACGATAATTGTATTATCTTAAAACAAACGACAAATATTATATCGTAATAATATTTGTCGTTTAATATCTCAAGATGTGAGCTCTCTATCTCAATCTTTTGAATATTCAAATCTAATTTAATTGGGGTACAAATAGATAACAAATATACAAACAGCTTTAAATAAAATGATACTGAACTAATAATACAGATTCACAAAACAAATAAATGCAAACTAAAACTAAAGTTACCTTATCACAATATTATTTGATTGTTTGTTGATATCAACATAAAATCGGTCAAATTAAGAACGTATTATACAATCGGAAACATAGTTTAAGGAGATTGAATCCGACATTGCTTCTCTAACGCCATTCTCCTCCGACTTTTAATAATTCATTAGAATTATTATTTTACTGTCCCAGATAAAAGTTATAGATTTTTCAAAACTGTTCGATGATAAAAGTTCGTAGTTCCATTACCTCGTGTTGGTTTACAAAATATGTGTTATAGAATTCAAATTTTAATAATTTTTCCTATTCCGATGGAGTTATACAATGAAACTGTATCTGAGTAGTGTGTATACATTATTAGTTGCCCCGAGAAAAGTCGACTACAAAAGCTAGTTTAAACATGAATCAATTCTTCAAACTCCACTCATTAAATAATTTAATTTAAACTAATTTTAAGTTAAATTAATAAAATTTATAGCGAATTTTTTGAACTAACTTTTAAAATTATATTAATTATAACAAATCATAGAATGATACACAAATGGCTACAACCTGTTTGATATCTCAGTTAAAGTGAACAACAAACACTTTATAATATTATTAGTGTTGTTCTAACACTCAACGTCTCACGTTTTGAACCTAGGTTGAATTATTAGGTAGATGAAGGAATTACAAATGAAAGAATCCTCTGTGCTATTGTACTATCCCTCTGTAGTATTGTATTGTATACTCAATGGCGTCTTTGTAGTTTTTCTTATAAACTCCATAATTTGTTCAGTTCATGAAATAAATAACAGTACTAATAAATTGTTCATGAAACTTGAATACTAAGATAAAAATGTTTTCTACTTCAGCAAGGTACTGGGTATTTCGTCTTCTTTTTTATTCAAGATGATTGCATTCGTATTTACTGAAATCCATGTATATTTTAAAGCAAGTTTTAGAAATATTGTCATCTATTTAATCATGCATATTAAAAAATAAATAAAAGAAACCAACTAATGTGCAGTTCTCGCAATAAATTCTGTGATCCGGAAAGGATTAGCGACCGACATTATCTAATAGGATCCTATCGTATTGAATCGCTTCATGGAAGAGAGACTTTGAAATTGTTTTTGTTTGATTTTCTTACCTCTGTGTTTCTTTTTATAATTAGTGGATTTAAGTTCATGATACTGTAAAGACTTTTAAATGATATGGAAGAACAGGATTTATTACGAATTTAGAATATTATTTGATTTAGCAGAAATCAAACAAATTTTCGAATGCAAATTGATGCTATACTAGTTTATAAGTAAAGTGTCAACATATAAGTATTAACTCACTGGGCAAAGATGTATATACCAAGAAGGTTAGTAGGTTATTAGTTGTACTTTCTAGATTAGAAAAATGTAAAGTAATTAAATTTTAAATATTGTTTTATATGATTTTATTTCTTATTTGTTTGTCCATTAATGTAAGATCATTGGCGTACGGCACTGATTAAAACTTAGATATAATAATAAAAGTAGCTGAGATTATTAATGTAATAATTGTCAATAACATATCTAGTAAATACAAAGTGATTAAAAGTATCACTGAAAAACGTAATAAACGCTAAACGAAATCTGATCCCGACTTTAATGTTTCAAATTTCTGAACTTAAAACATTTCCTGAAGAATAAAAACCATGCTAAAAATACTTAAAACAGAAAATTCTTTAGTAGCAGTTCTAATGTCTTTAAGAAACTTCATTAAAATATAAATTAAATAAGTTATAGACCGCGTTCCGAAAGTAGTAAATTTTTATTGTCAGATATTAAATTTTCTAACAATTGTTGTATATTTTCCGGCAAAGTTGTAAAGAAATATAACGCATTAAATTCAGTGCCAAGATTTTTTATTTATTTATAGCACTTTATCGCATATATATATATATATATATATATATATATCTATTATATAAAAATGAATCGCAAAATGTGTTGGTAAGCGCACAACTCAACAACGCATGGACCAATCTTAACAATTCTTTTTTTTAAATATTCCTTGAAGCCCAAGGACGGTTCTTACGGCGAGAAAAATTCGAATAATTTCCAGGAAAACCCTAAAAGAGCCCTTTTCTCTTTCCTATACAAATATTTCTAATTAAATTTAGAGTCAATTTGAACTGTATTGCTATACAATAAAGTTCATATTACATTACAAGCACTCATTTTTGTCTAAACAATGTAGGTGTGTTGCTAACGTCGAAGAGTCAATTCGCACTTTATTGTCTTTGCACAAAGTTCAAATTCAATCAAATATATGTGTGTGCAGGTTCACGCAAAAGTGATAATATCGTGAACCCGACCAAATTGAAAAGTCAAAAAATTTAAGAGCTATAGATTTGATTGGCCTTGGAATATTCTTTCTTTTATTTTAGTTTTGGAATGCGACATAAATTGTCATCAGTTTTCAAGTCATTGCATCTGTCAAACAAACCGCGTTAAAAAGCGTTTATAATATTTAATAATTAATTTTGATTGTTTTATATCGTGTTTTGTGCAAAGTGTTTTAATACCTGTGGTTAATAATTATTGCATGTGACATAATTTAGGTAAGTATATTCGATATGCCTCCTATAAGACGAAGTAATTTAGGTAGAAGAACCCGAAATGCTACAAACCAAACTAATTACCGATCTTATCATACTGTACAAGAACGTGACGACCGAAAAGAACGTGAAAGAATTCGTATATCACGAACGCGGGAAGCGAGAGCGAGAGATTCAACCAATAATCCCGAAAGTTTGAATCGAGCTGTTTTCAATTATGATTTGTCAATTGACTACAGTAACCACCAATGTGTTACTATTGGATCTATGAACTTGGTTTGCTCTCATTGTAAGGCAAATAAAGCCAATGGATTGTGTTGCGCAAATGGGAAAGTGAAATTGATACCATTGGATCTACCACCAGAGCCATTGTACTCATTGGTTTCAGGAATAGAACCAGATTCCATACAGTTTTTGTTAAATATCCAACAATATAACAATTGCTTTCAAATGACGTCATTTGGGGAAACAAACGTAGTTCGGGAAAAATTTCATGGCAGATTTTAAGGTAGGTATTATAGCAGTTAATCATTATTATTTTAGTGAACAAAATTTCCTGTTAATTAAGTAAAGGTGTGTCATTAACCTTCAGTTCCTTAATCCCCAAGAGATATATTACTTAGTCATAATATTATTTGGTGATTCAGTATTAGCAATACTTTTATTATTTTGAAACACAATATAATTATTTGATGATGGATATTAGTTACAACTAATTATTACATATTGACATACCTAAGCATATCAATTATAAATTGGGGATTCAAATTAGGAGACAGATATACTTTTTACGAACAAATATTATTTATATTTGACAAAAATCATTTTTTTTAATTTACAGATACAAGGCCAACTATATCATAGCGCAGGTTCACTGTTACCAGTGTCAGATAGCAATTACAAATTCCTGCAAATTTATTTCATTGGCAATTCACCACAAGAAATTGATATGCGTTGTTCAAATAACAATTCAGTAAAGAGGTCTATTATAGAACAATTACAAACTTTATTTCATGAGTACAATCAATTGATTATGTTGTTTAAAACTGCACTGGATCTGATGCCATCTGATAATCACAAAATTGTAATCAGTTGTAGTTGAAGGAAACTTGGAATCCCTTGATATTGTTTTACATCGTCGGAATGATCAATTACAACGTATAAAGGAAACACACCGCTCATATGACGCATTGCAATATCCCATTATATTTTGGCAAGGTGAAGATGGCTATGATTTCTCAAACAAGATGATAAATCCCATTTCAGGTAATAAAAAATATTAGTTTAGCAAGGAGATATATTATCAGTCACTATATTATTTTTTTTTTATTTTCAATGTTATGAAAACAAAAATCTATTTTCAGGTTCTAAAACCAACAAAAAAGTCAGTTCAATGAACTATTATTCCTACCGCCTAATGATGACAATCACATACTCAAACGTCGGCGATTATATCACAAGTATGTTGTAGACAAGTATGTTAAAATTGAAACGGAGAGATTAACATTCATCAGGTTGAATCAGACAAAACTCAGATCTGAAGAGTATATTCACCTTCGAGATGCGATTAATACTGATGGTAATGCACAGAATCTTAGTCGAATAACTATTCTTCCAGCAACATACATCGTAGGCCCTCGACATATGCATGAATATGCTCAAAATGCCATCTCATATGTTTTTCATTATGGTACGGCGGATTTGTTCATCATATTTACTTGCAATCCACACTGGATAGAAATATACACAGCCAGAGACTTTATACAAAAGTTGAAATCTTTAATGGATTTCATTGTGAAACATTTTGTGTTTGGAGAGACACGCCGCTGGATGCATTCTGTGGAGTGGCAGAAACGGGGATTGCCACATGCACATATTTTGATTTGGTTAGTTGACAAGATAAAGTCAAATGAAGTTGATGCAGTAATATCAGCTGAAATCCCTAATGTAGAAGTAGATCCTGGATTGCATGAGGTAGTTATCAAAAACATGGTACATGGTCCCTGTGGAACTCTTAATCAAAACTTACCATGTATGGTGGATGGTAAATGTTCAAAATGATATCCACGGACATTAATATCTGAAACAATCACTGGTATTGACGGTTATCCTTTGTATCGTCGCCGATCGACAGCAGAAAATGGAAGATCAACAATTGTCAAATTAAATCAACAAGATATTGAAATAGATAATTGCTGGATTGTTCCATATTCACCCATTTTATCAAAGACCTTCAAAGCGCACATCAACGTTGAATCTTGCCGTTCAGTAAAATCTATTAAATACATTTGCAAATATGTAACCAAAGGGAGTGATATGGCTGTGATTGGTATTAATGCAGAGAATTCCAATGACGAAGTTACCCAATACCAAATGGGTCGCTATGTTAGTAGTAATGAAGCAGTTTGTCGAATATTTTCTTTTCCTATTCATGAGAGACACCCTACTGTTGTTCATTTAGCTGTGCATTTAGAAAATGGACAAAGAGTATATTTTACAGCACAGAACGCAGTACAAAGAGCTGTACAGACACCATCTATTACATTAACCAGTTTTTTTTTGACATGCCAAAACGATGCTTTTGCTCAAACATTGTTATATTCTGAAATGCCAAAATATTATACTTGGATTCAATCCTTAAGGAGATTTATACCACGGAATCAAGGAAAACCAGTTTCAGGATACCCAGATGTATATTCTACCGATGCGATTGGTCGAATTTATTCAGTACATCAAAGCAATGATGAAAGTTTTTATTCACGACTGCTATTAGCGAATGTACGTGGCCCAACATCATTCCAACATGTACGAACTGTTGATGGTGATTTGTGTGGATCATACAAAACAGCTTGCCAACGTTTGCGATTGCTAGAAAAATGCTCATTGGGATCAAACTCTCAATGATGCTGTAATATCATCACAAGCTCATCAAATACGACCATTGTTTTCTATAATCATATCTACATGCTTCCCATCAAACCCAAAGGATTTGTGGATCAAGTACAAAGATAATATGTGTGATGATATTTTATATCAAATACGGATTAGAAGGGGAAATCCAAATATACAAATAAGCGAAGAAATTTACAATGAAGTATTGATTTCAATTGAGGACATGTGCTTGATGATGTCAAACAAACTATTATTTCAATTAGGCCTGGCCGCGTCCAATGCATGATGCTTTTAACCAAGAGTTGCACCGAGAAAAACTGTATGGTCTCAATACTTTGAAAGAATTAATTCAAACAAATCTTCCACTATTGAATGAACAACAGATTTATGTATTTGATACACTTATAATATATGTATTTGATACACTTATAATATTGTAATAAATGATAAAATATATTACTAATTAATTAATAATTTATTTCTTAGATGCACCTGGTGGTACAGGATTTTTTTTTTTCAATTATAACCCATTTGGTGGTGCAATGATTTTATTAGCAGGATATTTTCGTCAAATATTGCCAGTGATTCTACGATCAACGCCAGCTGATGAACTTAATGCATATTTAAAGTCCTCCAATTTATGGAAGCATGTGAAGGTATTACATTTAAGCAAGAATATGCGTGTCAAGTTGCAAAATGACCAATCGTGAGACATATTCTCTAAACAACTCATTGACATTGGTAATGGCAAATTTCCTATACACACCTTGACTGGTTGCATTAACTTTCCTCAAAGTTTTTGTCAGTTAACTAGATCAAAAGATGAACTTATTCAAAAGGTGTTTCCAGATGTTGCTCAAAATTACAGAAACCATGATTGGTTGAGTGAAAGGGCTATATTGGCTGCAAAAAACATAGATGTAAATGAATTAAATTTCAAAATTCAAGAACAAATTACAGGCAAATTGAGGATATATCAGTTGATTCGGCTACAAACCAAGATGATGTCGTCAACTATCCGCCTGAATTTTTAAATTCGCTGGATTTACCAGGATTGCCACCTCACAATCTTCAATTAAACCTTTAATTATCGTTAGTTATAATGTTGAGAAATATCAATCAATCACGTCTTTGCAACGGCACACGGTTAGCGATAAAAAAATTATTGAACAACGTGATAGAAGCAACTATACTGAAAGGAAAGTATAAAGGAGAAGACGTGTTTCCAGTGCGGCTTGCTTTTGCTATGACCATAAATAAATCCCAGGGGTCAATTGTATGTTGCCTGTTCCCAAAACCATCAGATTTGTTTGTATTCACCAGATAATCAAACAAAAAACATTGTGTATCATAAAGCACTACCATAAAAATAAAATATTTTTTTGTTATTAATACGATTACTGAAAAATACTTATATACGTTTTATTTCATCTTATTAAAATGATAAAGTAACATATTAAAAAAAGGATAATTTTACGATTAATTTATCATATTATTTAAAATATTAAATTATAAAAAAGATCCACCAGAAATCTTAATATGTATAAATCACGTGTCACGTTGTTTGTCCGCGATGGACTCCTAAACTACTTAACCGATTTTAATAAATTTACACACCACGTACAGTTTGACCTAACTTAAAAGATATATAATATTTTTCAACTCAATTCATAGTCGCAATATTATTTTATTTGTTTATTATTTTGCAGTTAGCTCCTAACAATTCTAAAATAATTACGAATGATGTATCTACCCTACCTACCTCATTCGTAAGTTTAGTGTTCCAAGTTATTTACTAATAACTTTGTAATTTACAAATAGTGTTATAAATTTGGATTAAATTTAAAAAATAATTTTGTTTCTATTTTTGCTTAATATCGACTGTAAGAAAACATTATGATTTTCATGACAGAAGTACTCTGAACGTTACCCCTTAAATAGTTTACTACAGTGTAATATATCAAAAACAATAGTCACAGCAACGCGTGACCGGGTCTGCTAGTATATATATATATATATATGTATATACTATACTTAGCCTTAATACAAATATTGTTACAAAGAAAAAACATTTTTTTTGTACGTAACTTTTATTACCATTATAGTGTGTTAGTATAATAATGTAACATAAAACCATTAAAATATTTTCAAAGAGATCTCCGTTCGCTGCAGTACAGTCCTTCAACTTTGAGACAGTTATCAATAACAGAACGCATTCGTTCTATGGAAAAACTCTTTACTGCCAATCGAATAGATTGTGTCAGGTACTCTAAATGATCAGTCGCTCCTTCATAGCTGACACCTCACCAAACCATCACTGAAGTTGGATAATGGATAATGAAGTTGCATTATCCAACAACTTTATTCATTAACTGTTGACTTATGGGGAAAGCCCTAAAGGCTTTCAACATAAGTACGGTCATTGTGTTTGTCAAAATATTGTTCAATTGTAAACATTTTCACATCCGCAAACCAAATTTTCTGTGACCTCGCTTTGCGTACCGCTTGAGTAGTTATTTCGATTTTACCACCCCATTCATTTTTAAATTATCAGTTAAGAAATCACCAGTGCGGCGTCTCCGCGTATTGTCTATTGGTTGCAAATCCTAAGTCATCTTTTAAAATAAGCGACATGGTTCAACTCAACAAAAGCAAAATAACTTTTGCTTTAGGACAGGATTTCTTAAAATTCTTTCCTTCACTGCTTTGATCACCTTTTTCGTACGAACACTATATAGACGGCCAAATCGTTTTCTGTCATAAACAGAGAAGGTATCATTGTACCTACTAATAGCCTGGTTCACAAACATTTGTCTAATACCAAGGGCATAGAGGAATTTAAAATTTGTATTTGGCTATGGAGTCTACTTTATATAATGCAATCACAGCGATTCGATTCTCTTTATCACCCTACTCCATTTTAACATCACAAAATATTTTAAAATTTATTCGCGCAAAAATAAGGAAATATCGAACAAAATGACAGATACAAAATTCGACAATATTTCTGTACTAATTTTCGTGTGTGTATGTGTGTGTGTATTTTGACTCAATTAACCGTATATACATTATACAATTAGTATATTGTGACTCTTTATATCGTTTTATGTAAAATGTTACCTTTACTATTGAATTATAGATGGAAAAGAAAATGAACCTGCCCTGTGTACGTCTACCATCGATACGCAATTCTAATATAACTGGTAACTGTACGAGCCACTTGTCAGAGCCTTGGTTCTGGTTAGGATACCATTAGCTTTACAGAAGCATGTGTATGTTCAAATTCAATAATTTGAACAAATATGCAAATCATAAACTATTGTGGAGTTGGTGCTTGTGTAACCATAATAAGGGTCATAGTATAATTATTGTTGGATATATTTCAATCAAAACCTTAGAGGAGGTCCAGGTAATTTTTAAAACATTTTTTTTTGCTATATTAGAAATATAATGTAAAGAATAAAAAGATTTGCAGTTCTTAAAAAAATCGGATTGGGTTTTATCAAATTGATTTAAAAGTCTGAGCCACATTCTATAAATAATTTTATAATTTTAAATAACATTACTAAGGTTAAACATGTCTATAAATAACTTGAAATATCATTACAATCAGAATTTTATAAGAATAAAGGAATATTTTAAACCTACTTTTATTATATGACATTTTTAAGCCATTTTTATTTAAATATAAAATAATTTATAAGGATTTACAAGAATATATTTTCATTTTGCTTGTACAGGAACCCAAAAATATAATTTATTAAAGTTTATATTGTGTGCTGCATTTCCGTTCCTCCTTTACTGGAATAGACTCATGAATATATAAAAGATTAAAAAATGTGTTAATTTTTCTATTGCGGACAGAGTTGCAAGAATAACAAAAGAACATATGACATATCCGATAAAAGAAAATCAAGCTAATCAAGTTACCGAGGGAAATGAATGATTATTTGAGTTCGTTGCAGATACCGTCTTTATTCCACAGAGATAAAAGCTACAGCTCATAAATGCTCATAAAATGTTTTAGTTATTCTCTTAACTCTATGTAGTAGCTTGTATTATAACACAACATTGAGAAAAAAAACAGGTGAAAATTTTACAGGAATAAATGTATTTATTTATTTTAATGTTATTTAATAATTCAATACTTAAGTTTTTTTTAATTTTCCGGAATTGTTGAACGCAATGAAGACCTTATTTTATGATTTACATTTTCTTAATTAAAAAAAAATAAAATAACAAGACGCAAGAAAGACGATAATATTTCATGTTATAATATGTACCATGTACATAAGTACGTGTTTTGTTTTTAATATTTTTTTTTCACATGTTAATAGACTAAAATACATAGATCATATGTGAATCACGTTATGTTTTGTTATTTTGTAGATTTCATAAATATTTTATGTTCATTAAATAAAGTATTATTTACCATGCTTTACCCAGCTATGTGAATATTAAAATAAAGTTTATAGAATACAATGTATATACATGGAAGAAGTTCAGTGATCAAAAATAATTATGAAATTTTAATTGTGTAGTGATGTCCTGCCTTATCCAGTTTGAAGTCAAAATATTATAATATTAAAATGCAAGTCCGAAACAGAAGAGCATCTGATAATCTGTTGTTAGATCCAATTCCCTTTTATCCTCTTAATTCAAGAGAAACGCCTTGAAGTTGTATTTGCTCTGATTAGTTTACTCTTTCCAGTCCTATGCAGTTTACACCTACTTTAATCATATTTTGCATAGACTTACAAAGAAGAATTTATAATAACTATCATTCGAGATTACATTGAGATTCTTAAATATATCAAGACAATACTTTGTTGATTAATATAATATAACTAAAACTTAACTTATAACATAAAAGATATATTATTAATCATGGGCGGTATATTACAGCAAAAATGGCTTACATTATTTCATCTGGTCTCATCTCGTCTTGTCTCAAACAAAATATATCATTTATAAAAAAATATATTAATCCTAAAGTAATCCTAAAAAATATATAATTTTTTTATTTTGTATTATTTTATATGTTTTTATTTTAAAATAAAACATATGACAACTCATTTCAATGTCTAATAATTCTTTGAATAATAAAATTGGTAATATTATAAAACATCTAGGACGATTTGTATATACTAAAAGTTAATGCTCAAAGGGAGATCATTCAAGACATATAAATAACATTAACCACGTATATTCGATTGCTATGTAAGAACATAACACTGTTAAAATACATAAAATCTTAATATGGAGAACTAAAATGCAGACATTGTTTACAGTTTTTCTAAGATATACAAATAAAAAAATATTTCTTGATTTTATAGGTGAAAGAAAAGAACCCGGATAACTAAGCTTATAAAATAATAGGTCTATATTACGGATAGTACCGACATTGATCTTCACTATCTATAGTATCAAAAGACACTACACTCAATTACACAAACCTCGTTTGATATACATTATTACATAAAATAAATGTACTGATATGAAAATTAATTAAAGGAAGTCACAAAAAGAATAAGCATCATGAACCAACAAAATCAAAGCTAAAAGTCTATATGTAGACTTAAATTTTAATAATCTTTCTTGGTAAAATATAATGATAATAAATACATTCATTTACTATTTTTTATTTTTCTTCATTATTCATCGATAATACTTCGCTACGAATCTGTCGAATTTATGGTTTCTGTCGTTTGCAATGCCTTGAAATTGTGCTTCAACTACCCTCTGTAATGTTGTTGATGTCTACAATATATTTAGTATAATCTGATATAAATTTTATTGTGTGCTTAATAATATATATTTTTTTGCCCTCAGCTACGAGTATGTTAAGTGATACTTTTGTTGTATAAATATTTTTTTTTTTTATGAATTTAAAATTCTTTGAAAAGTTAAAATTTTTAAACACCTATTTTTATTATAATAACGATATATGTTAATAATTCTACAATTTAGATCTCGATTAAGCTTAATACTTCTTTATTATTTTACGACAATAAATTTTAAATGTATATTTATGTTTTATAGATTTAACATTTATACATACTCCTCTGAAACAAATCAACGATGTCATTAATATTATTTTAGTGGACGAAATGATGCTGCTACAGAAAACCTTTGCTTAAAAGCATAGTCAGATAAGTTTGTAACTCCACCGAAATACACGCGAGATTACTGATAAGCAACATTGCCTATTATTCTCCCATTTACCCAAAAGAACCGTCCATCTTTCAAGGATATTTATTACTGCCTTTTCAGTCTGATTTAGAATCTCGGCTGCTATCTTAATTCGTGAAAATCTTTTTCAACGCTATTTTCAGATTCATGGAACAGAATTGTTCCGTTCAGGAACAAATTTATAATATCTGTGTATCGTAGTGTATTTGAATTTGTAAGTTTGACTTTATACCGATTTAAACGTTGAAACGTTTTAAAATTCCTTGTCGGTTGATGACGTCATAGAAAGAGAAACAGTAATCATACCTTCAGAAACCGACCCTCACTTATATATTATATAATATACTACAAACTATATACTAAAAACTGTAATTTAAATCTACGACGCAGCGCAAGGACTGGCCATGACTTATTTCTTTTCTTGCTGTCTTTTTACTGTCACGCTGTTTTAATTTCCTTTCACAGCTCTTTGAAATGGATTTTCAAGCTACATTGCAATTATCTCTTCAAGCAAATAAGTTTTAAGCGTCCTTATTGACTTTTATATTGTTTTTTGACTAGATTAGTTATTAGATTAAAAATATTTATAATGTTTCAAATACTTGTATTTCTATAACTATAAGATTATTATTTATATCCTAAAAATAGAAATTTTGCTGTGATAATTTCTTATACATTTCTTTGACTTTGGTGTTTTACTATCAGATTAACTACAGCGCAAAAAATTATAACGCGGAGAACAGCACGGAATATTATAATACTATATATAATATACTCATATATTGTAACCTTACCAATTTAGTGTTTGTGTAACCAGTGGGTCGCTTTAAACCAAATATCCATATTAATATTTAAAACTCATTTATTAATACTTAAATTTAAATGAATACAAGATACAATGTAGACACAATTTAGCCTCAGCCTCACTCAGCAGCGGGTCACTTAAGGTAAACAAACAAAATCAAATAATTATATTAAGGAATATCCTTAATATTATTCTTTTAAATTAAATTCTTAGGCACATTAATATTATTGTCTGATCAACATTCAAATTTAAATATTGCGTTACCTTATGGTATGGTCTTTTGATGATCAATTCAGTATAACAAAGAAAAAACTGTTCGATCTTTTTATTGTGTAAACTACCATATAAGTGGAGCTAAATAATGATATAACTTTAAGTTAACCTTTAGAAATAGAGTAGTAATTTTTTATTTGAAACTGCGGATAAAAACTTATAAAATAAAGGAATTAATGTTAATATATTACTTGGATGTGATCGGTCTGCAATGTCACTGTCTTTATTTGATAAACTTAAAACAAATAATTTTTTATCATCATTTGGCATTCAGATATTTGTTGAGATGCAAATTATATTTGAATTTCTTTACTCTTACTTTTTTATCAATTAAAGTTTAGAAGAAAAAATAATATTTAACGCTAGTAACTTTTAATATAATAGTCTGAAGATATATTTTTTTAACTTAAATGAGCTTTTTAAGATAATTTTACGTAGTAAGCCGATCATCATAAAATTTTGAAGACGTATTGTAATCAAGGTGAGCAATCTCGAAATAGGTCGTTTCATTATATAGATTCAAATACTGTTATATCTAAAATTATAAATGTAATTTTTCAACCATAATTAATTTTAAATGTATTTTTACAATAGAATTAAACTGTCCGTGAAAAAGTATATTTACAATAATCAAGTTACGAAGGAGAATGATTTTTCATCTGCGTCCACACAGGCACCACATAATTGATTTGTACGAGTGAAATGTGCATCGCGTTTCCGCTTCTACCCTGCTATAATAAAGGCTATACTCTGTAAAAACATTGATGCATCTCATAACATGTATTGGCTCGTGCTTCAACATAATAGTTTTAACATGTAGATGCCAATAAAAAGTTATATGCAGAAACTTTGCATAATAAACGTAAACAATAATATTACTTTATTGTTTATTATTTAAACAATTTGCAATTTCCCTGAAGAATTTGAATGTGTTTAGGTAACTTATACTTCACTTTTTCCAACCGATAAAAGATGTTATTATGTTGAAGGTACATATTAATTTGAGCTCAAGCGTTTGAAAGGTTTGTAAAATACATTTCTTAAGCCAGGCTTTTCTCTTCAGTTTGATGAAAATCTATTGTATTGTACATTTAAAGTGTAGCGTAAACCAATATTTTTGTTTGAAAATAATTCTTGAAAACATCCTATCCTATATTGTTCCTGGCAATAATTCGACTCAATAATAACACAGGCACACAAAAAAAAAAAAAAGTCATGAACCAGAGGGGAGACCCCATTATTCTTAGGTTTTTGGGATCGCTGAAACCGAATATGACAATAAAAACTAATTTTAAATGCCAGTTTTCCCGCTAGCACCCCCTTACTACCTCTTAAGGGGTGAAAATTGAAATTTTTGTATAAAATCAAGATAGATGTGTATTTCTACGTTTTTTGGGATGCTGAAACCAAAAATGATAATTAAAAATAAATTTATGACCACTATCACCCCCTACCACCCCTTACGGGGGGTGAAAATTTAAATTTTTCTATAAAGTCAAGATAGATGTGTATTTCTACGTTCTTTGGGATGCTGAAACCGCAAATGATAACTAAAAATAAATTCATGACCACTATCTCCCCCTACCATCCCTTACAGGGGGTGAAAATTTCAATTTTTCTATAAAATCAAGACAGATGTATATTTCTACGTTTTTTGGGATGCTGAAACCGAAAATGATAACTAAAAATAAATTCATGACCACTATTACCCCCTTACCACCCCTTACAGGAGGTGAAAATTTAATTTTTTTATAAAATCAAGATAGATGTGTATTTCTACGTTTTTTAGGATGCTGGAACCGAAAATGATTACTAAAAATAAAATTTAAGACCTCTATCACCCATTAACACCCCTCACCAATCCTTAAGACTGAATCATGATTTTTGTCCTATTCTTCACAAGTTTTTTCACTTTTTGTTTTTTTTTTGCTTTCTATTTAATACTACTTATACTGTTATCCATCCGGCAGTGTTGTAAAACGCTTAAAAGATGCTGAACCTAATTCTATGCCTCCGAAATAGAATTGTTACTATTTTCCTGAAAATTTAGGAGACTAAAAGATGCTGAACCTAATTCTATGCCTCCAAAATAGAAGGGACTATTTTCCTGACAATTTAGGAGACTACAGTGAGGAGCAAGATGCAAGGTTCCATCAGGATTAGAGTAGAATTAAGTCATGAATATAAATATATCAGATACTTCTGATCGATAAAGCATTTGAATTTCTAATATAAGAGCGAGAGAGAGAGTAACCTCAAACTAGTTTGATAAACATGTCACTTACTGTAAATCGTTAAAATTTCTTCATACATCTTGATTTTATACAAAATTGAAACCCCCCATTAGGGAAGGTTAGGGGGTGGTATTGAGTAAAAGAGGTATCAAATTCACTTTTGGTTGTCATTTTCGGTTCCAGCATCCTAAAAAACGTAGAAATACACATCTATCTTGATTTTATAGAAAAATTGAAATTTTCACCCCCTGTAAGGGGTGGTAAGGGGGTAATAGTGGTCATGAATTTATTTTTAGTTATCATTTTCGGTTCCAGCATCCCAAAAAACGTAGAAATATACATCTGTCTGGATTTTATAGAAAAATTGAAATTTTCACCCCCTGTAAGGGATGGTAGGGGGAGATAGTGGTCATGAATTTATTTTTAGTTATCATTTTCGGTTTCAGCATCCCAAAAAACGTAGAAATACACATCTATCTTGATTTTATACAAAAATTTCAATTTTCACCCCTTAAGAGGTAATAAGGGGGTGCTAGCGGGAAAACTGGCATTTAAAATTAGGTTTTTTTGTCATATTCGGTTTCAGCGATCCCAAAAACCTAAGAATAATGGGGTCTACCCTCTGGTTCATGACTTTTATTTTTTTTTGTGTGCCTGTGTAATTTACAAAACTGTTAAATAAATTTCCCGTGATTTTTGAACAAAAAACAGATAACTCGGCAACTAGACCAATACTTTCAAACAATTGTTTTGAATTTTGTGTGATGTACTGACAACGAGGTCTGCCTCGTTTTATTTAAAAAATTACTGAATTTTTTAAATAAATATTTAAGATACAGATTTTTTCTGGTAACAATTGTACTCCATGTAGAAATAGATTCTACTAGGATAACATTTCAAACAAATTTATTTATTCTTAAAACAAATGTTATATTATTATAATATTAGCCTCTGAAGAAGTAAGCACTTGCGTAAGAAGTAAGCACTTTTCTTTGAAGTTCAACATATAATCGTTTAAATATTTTCAACCTTTATAAAAGATCAATGATAGGGTTTATACATGGAATCCAACATGGCTACTCCGTCACTAATCCTCCCCGGGTCTAATAATGAATTAGACTCATTAATTTCCTACTTTAGATCTAAGTACAGATTAAAGTTACACATTATTCAAAACTATTTTTCGATAATAAAATAAATTATGATATGGTACTTCCACATAAATATGTTGCGATTGTTAAATTAAAATTCACAAATTGGTTTTCAAAAGTGATCCTTTTGTCAGAAGTTTTGATTACCATTACAGGTCAGCCTTGGATGTTCGGAAATATTTATAACAATTATTGACTTTAAAAAATAACGCCATTCTTTCACTAGTCTTAAAACATTAGCTTATTTTCATACGGTACTTTTTTTAGAGGTTTGTTAACGTTTTACTGTTTCTTGAAATAATATCTTATCATATGAGATTTGTTACAAATACAATTACTTTATAATAAAATATATCAGTCATCAATTTTACTATTAGACCTAATAATTACTCCGCAAATCTCAAGTCTTATAGTGTCCTTATATTATTTTCTTGTAAAAGCCGCTTCTTCCTCATCTTATGTAATAACTGCACTAATATAATGCTCTTGACACTGACAAATGAAAATCTAATTAGTTATTATTTAATTCTTTAGTGGTTTTTTCATTCATTATTTAATTATATTCAAGTTTATATCTTGAAGGTTCAGAAGAAACTGAAATCATGTTATTGGAAAATAAATTAAACAAACAAAGTACAATTCTTGTAATAGATATGCCACAAATTCCGAGATCCGGATCGAATAAGCGTCCGATATTATCCAATGAGAGATTCAATAGTGTTGAAACCATTTAACCGAAGAGTCACTTTGAAATTCTATTACCTTTGATTATATTTAGGTAGTTACTATGTTAGTAGCCATTTTTTTAAATAAGAAAATTATTGTTAGAAACTAAATAAAATTTTTATTTTATGTTATTTTGCTATTCGTTTAGACCTTATTCATAGTCATAGTTCCTTTTTTAATTTATACTAAATAGTAAACTATAATAAAATACCTGAGATTATTAAACAACTTGTCTCGATTTTTTGTGGACGTGTTTAAAGTAAAATTAAAAGACTTAATAAATACTACAAAAAATCTGATACCATCTTTTATGTTTGAAGTTTTCTTAACTTTCTTAAAATTTCTGAAGAATAAAAGCAATTCTGAGAAATACTTAACAAATACATTGCTTTCGCATTTACTTAGAAGTTCCAATGACTCGAAACATTTCATTAAGGTATCAATTAAAGAAGTTATGAAAAGTTCATTAATAGTTAGTTGAATGTTATTGTCAAATGTTACATTTTCTAACAACTTTTGTATATTCGCTCCTCCAGTTTTAAAGAAACAACAAACAATTCAGCACTAAGAGTTCATTGGCATGTATACTACAATTATATATAATAATGTTCATATGTAGATATAAGATAAGACAGACAGACGTGGAAAATATTTGCTGCTAAAAGTTGTGATAAAACATCTTGACTGCAGGAAAAATCATTGTACTAATTTCACCTTGGCAATTGGTATATAAAAGATTTTGCTGCGAAAGTTAGAGTATGACACATATATTACTAAGATCTGTTTTAATATTTGAATTATGTTAAGAGCTTATAAGGTGCATGAAGCACTTCAATCTATCGGAATCTTCTTTTAAAATCGTATAGAAAATGTATATTATTCTTTATAAATATAGCAATTTTAGTATTATTAACATGAATGATATTATTAGTTTTATTGTTATCGATATCGATATCGATTAGAATATTTATAGTCCAGAAATGAAATAATTTCTGTATAGGATTTAATTATAAACTTTTATTTAATCCTTTATTGATTCAACCAGTCTTGAACAAGCGATTCATATTGATGATTTCTGTGATACATAGATATTAACAGACAGGGTTTAAGAAGAAAAAAATAAAACCAGAGTGACCTAATTGAAAATTCCATACAATAACCTTTAAAATATCCCGGTAATCTTTTCGATGAAAGTAATAAGAAAACTCATATGGAAGACGAAGCAAGATGGCGAACTAATTGGCATCAGAGGTATGAAAACAAACTATTTAATTAAAAATAAATTATTTGTAGAATGAAAGATAATCATTACAAAAAGGCACGAATAATTTGTCTGATTGTTTTTTGACCAATATTGTCGGAAAAAAAATATTGGAATATTGACTTTAAAATAATGTTGAAGGTATGTTTTACGAAAATGTGTTTTTAAATAAGACAATTGCTGAACAAACCATTCACAGGTTTGAGGAATATATTTTAAAAGTATTTTGAGTGAATTAATTGTAATACAAATTACTATAATATTTTTAGTTATTTAACCTTTAAACTATTGAATTTTAATAGACGAGAACTGTTGATATCTGTCCGGTGTTCGTTTAACTTCGATACTCAATTCTGGTTTAAACGGCAACTCTACAGACGCTCATTCGTATTCTGTTTGAAATTGTCAAAGCCTTATTTGTGGTTTTGATAATGTTGGCTTTTTTTTATGGTAGCATATAGATTGGATCTGAACAAATATGTAAACTATAAGTAACCATGAATAAAAAAAGATTCAATATTTATAGAAGTTTACATAACAATATTTTTGGGATTTGATAAAACAAATAATAATGCCTGTATTTTATTTTAAATATTATGTCTAATCTATCACATATTAAGCTAAAAAGAAGTTGAATATATATTTATTAGTTATAAATGCCAAATAATATTACGAAGAGGAGAATAAAAATAAAATAATTTTAACACTAAATGTCTCAGATGTAGTAAATGGCGGATTGAAAACATTCTTCGCACAAATAACTGCACGGTACAAACCATTATGTGAATTCCTTGTTGTTACTTAAAAGATTTATCTGTAAAACAATACCACCTATAAGTACTGTTTTTACATTTTGTATAAAACATTCAAAACATTTGTTTTGTCCGTATCATTTGATGCAGAACATTGAAATAAAATAATTATAGTTTATTTTAATAATAGTAATAATGTAATAATAATACTAATGTATTTAAGTGTACTAACCATAAAGGAGTTTATACAAGCTGTTGTGAAAAATGATTTTATACTCATGATAATTTTGGTATTATATTGTATTTTATTCTTATTTTATATTTTTAAATTTGTTTTAAAGCGTAAAAGAAATTTAAATCTCTGCTGCTGCTTTGCATCAGCAGTTAAAAAAAAAGCTAATATTAAACGAACCTAGTTAAGCAAGTTAAGTTAAGCTTGTTAGTCGCTTTTATGAGTAAAGTCTGGAATTTTTTTGTAAAAGTAACATGAAATAAGTAACAAGTAAAACAAAAAAAGGCGTCTACTCCTAACTACAAGGCCGGCAACACTCTTGTAAATCCTCGGATGTTGCAAGAGTTCATGGGCGGCGGTGATCACAAGTCACCTGTGACCCGCCAGCTCGTTTGCCCTCCTCTTCCATCAAAAAAAAAAAAAAATGAACATTTAAACACTCTCTTATGATCACAACTTAAATAACGTAAAAGGTAAAAAATAATCAGTATGTCAGCGCGTCTGACACTGCTGGCAAAAGGTAGATAGATTATAATTGTTATATATTTTTACAACTGAGTTTTCACTCTTTTCTCAAGAATAGTTGTATATAACATTGAGTTTATATTATATATAATATTATATTGAGTGTAATTTAATTAACTAACCTACAGAAATATAAAGTATATATCAAGTTATAGTTTGTTGTTGTATTAAGGAAACTTAATATTTTCGATATAAATAGTGCTAATCAAGTTAACAAGGAGAATGAATTTTCATTTGCGTTCCGCACAGGAAACCGAAACACTGATTTATCTGAGTGAATAATGTGCATCCCATTTCCGCCTTTTCTCCACTATAATAAAGGACCCATTTATTGCATCTATAAGCCATTCCAGACAATGTTGAAAATCTAGAAACATTAATGCATCTCCTAACTTTATAATAAGCGTATGAACAAAACAGTTATAAAGTTAGATAAGATTAAAACGGAAGTGAAGTGTAAATTGACAGTAATAAATAAATGTATTTATTTTTATGATATTCTATCGTTTTTTAATAAATAAATGTGCAATTAACGTGGGTGACTTAAGTTTTATTATTAAATATTTTTACAAGTGTACAGTGTTATTTAACGCGGTACATATTAATTTGAACGCTGAAGTGTTTGAAAGGCTTGTGAAAAATTTTTTCAAATGTGTGTGGTTCGTGGATTACGGGTAATTAATTTGAATGTATAAGTTTGTGTTAAAATAAAAAAATATTTGTTTATAATTTTTAGTACTGACTGTTTAAATAAAAAATGCACATTAATGTTTTTTATTTCCAATCCTTTATCTCGTCTCGTTTCGTCTCCTCTCATGTCATCTCATCTCGTTGCACTTTAATTCATACTTTAAGTCTATAAAGATAGCACTCACTAATGAAAACATAACTTAACTGTTTATAAAGGTTATATGAAGCAAGGAACTTCACTGTTTGCGAACAATATATTACTGAAGTTTCATTACAAATTAGATTGAAACGCACACAGAACAAGTTTCAAAATCATTTACCTAAAGCAAACAAACAAAACTTATTTTATATTATTATACTAGCAGTGCCCATGACTTTGTTCATAGTCTAGGATAAAATAAAAGTAGCCTAGGTTACTCTTCATAACATCAGCTATCCGGCAGTGAAAGTCCAAACAAACAGACAGACAAACGGATAGAGAGAATAATAATATTAATTGGAATTACAAACAGACACTTCAATATTATTTATATGTAAAGATATATGCAGAATCCATAGACCAATGGAATGTAAGTAATATGTACGTATATATTAAATATAAGTATAGTATGGATGTCATCTTGAAATATTTCCTATATTTTGTATTTTCTCATATCGTTCATGAAAATAGAACCTATTTAATATACAAGAGACTTCACCGTGTCTTTGTGCTGTCTGAATATTTAATGCAACACTCTCGAATTACAAATAGTTTTTCCTGTAATATTTGATATTTGTTGGGAGCAAATTTAATTATATTCTATTTAGCCTATTCCTTTGCATTTTATTATTTAATTTTATCTTTCATTGTATTTTTATATTAATATACATAATTATGGTAGTATACATTAACTTTTGATTTTATTGTATTTTATTAAATTTAAATGTTAAATTAGTTTGAATGTACATGTTTTTTTGTTTTTAAATATGTCAGACGTTGAATCTTCTTATTTAGATTTGAATAATAATAAATAAAATGAAATCTCTTTTGAAAATGGATACAACACAAATTAATTAAATCTCGGTAAAGCTTATAGAACATTAAGTAGATTTATACATTTACTTTCCGCAAAGCTAACATTGCTCCGAGTTAGCAATTCACGGTATGAAATATTTATCACATAGCAACTGAACACATGTATTTGCAAGAGCATGTGTACCGTAGTTTAAAATTTTATATTTCTAGTGATTTTATGGAAACTTTTTCCGTTTTAATATAATACAGTTTTCTTAACTTAGTATTGAAACTTTAACTAGTCACTTTTTATGAGAAATGTATATTTTTGCATGAATTATAATAATGATATTATTTAATATAGGTAATTGAGCTTTTTTGTTTACTTTAAGTGATCCACCCCTGAGTCTAACATATTATCTATTGTATTCACTTATATTGAATTATTAATAAACTGAGTCTTGAATATTAACTTGGTTATTTGATTTAAAGCTACCTACTGGTTACACACACTGCACTGGGAAGGTTACACTAGGTAACAATTTCATGATTAGAATCATATTTTTATATAGTGATTTTTTTCCAATAATTAAGATCTCCAGTGCTCTTCATTAGTTTTAAAGAATCTTGAGACTTTAATAAAATTTCGACATATAATTAATTTTGCAGAAATCAATCATAAAAGTGATTTATTCTCTCGCACTCTTAATAATACATATGTAAATAATTTCATTTTATAACATTGTTATTATAAGCTTCAGGTTATTGTGTTTAAGTAAATTATATTTTTGAATAAACTAATTAAAATATGAATTATTCATATAAGTAATATTCTATATGATTCATATTTTTTTAATCGCGTATCTTAAATAACTTTCAAATATCGGAGAAGATATATAATAATAATATAATTTTACAATAGGAAAGATACTTCCAAGATCAATATCCAATATACTTTATAATCAATTTATATTAACAGACGGAGCTAACAGTTGAATACATAGTGTATTTTAATTTTTAATAGGGCTTGATGTTTACTTTTATTTAACTTTAACTTTAAACTTAACAAACATAACGGCAAATGTTATTAATTCAGACATATTACATTTTTTGGTTGAAAATATTCAAACTCAAAGTATATAAATACTTAAACACTAAAGTTAAATACAAAACTTCTCTCAGAATCTCAACCTACAGCGAAAGTTTTAAATATTAATTTAATATTTCCATATAACTGTGAATAATAATATTATAACTCTAATACTTATTTCATGTAAGCATTTAGCTCTTTGTTGTGAATTAGTTTATAAGATTAAAGACTATAAAATAAACGGTTGGTTAATTTCGTTTCTTAAGTTTTTTAATTGTAATTTCTTTTTTTTTTTGGTTTTTAATTTTAGGTTTTTAATGATCATTCCACTCCAAGGAGGCGAAATATTATGGATAAAATGGTAATTTCTTTTTGATATTCAGGATGGTAAGTTACAACAATAATTGAATATTCCAAACTGAAATACAAAGTTTATGAGTAAAAACAAGAAAAAAGACTCGTTAGGTATCATACAAATAAAATATATTTGAAACTAATAATCTTAATACATGTGTGTAGTACGAAGTTAATAAAACATATTACTTTGAAATCGTATATAAAATATTCATAAAATATCTCAACCTAATACGGTAAAGTGTGAATGTTGTATTACATTGATCTATTGAAACACAAAGATGTACAAAAGCTAAATGTTCTGAGCTTAACTTTATTTCGCGAATACATATTTATAGTTTAAACAGTAACTTTAGGTTACTTTAATTTTATTTGGTTTTAAATTTATACTATTGATATTTCATATATCATGAACACATAATAATTAAGTATATTTTAATAAACATTATCAAACTATTTATTTTGTTTTGTGTCATTAGTTGTCATTTGGAGAAGTGCACCGGTAACTTTTTTTTATATAGAATGGCGTCACAAGTGAATGCAGCGTTTTTATACTTTGAAAGTCATTCCGTTTGTTTTATAATATACATATACATTATAACGTATAAATAATCAAAAATATTTTCACAGTATTTTATAGATAATTTACTACGTTATTACATATAATCTTAGTTTAATGTGTAGTTTTTTTTTTTAATTAAAAAAAAATATATACACAAATTGTTAGGTAATATGACTGACATTGACAATTAACTAGTGGAGAAACGTCGTTTCATAACTTCTTTAATTGCTGTTTCCATGAAGTTTTCTTGAGTCATTAGAAAGTTCTAAGTACGGGTGAAAGATTTTTGTTTTCTAAAGAATTTCTTAGAATTGTTCTTTTTCTTCAGAAAATGTGTTTAGTTTAGAAGTTTAGAATATTAGAGTTGATATTGGTTTTCTTTTGATATTTGAGAAGTCTTTTAATTAAACTTTTAACCACTTAGTTGTCATCAAAATACTGGTGATAGTTGTTGTGAACCGAGTACACATCGGCCAATAAAGTAAATAAATATTCTACATTCTATAAGTACTGACATTAATAAAGAGTAAAAATCTTTAGTGTCCTTAATATTAAAGATAAATAGAAATTTTAAAGTTTCTTTTAAATGGTTTCAATACGATTGGATTTCTCATTACATAATGTAGTACTCTAATTCATTCCGGATCTCAGAACGCAATTGCAAGAACTGCACATTAGTTGGTTGGTTTAATTTATTTTCTAATAAGCCTGCATTACTATGTATAACCATTTCAAAATATAGTTCAAAAACATTTAAATCATTCAATAAATTGGAATGAAATCGGTAGTAAATAAAAAAAATATATATAAAAAACCACTGACTAGGTTTTTTGTTACAATAAAAAGTTTTCCATTACATTAACAATTTATTAGTGCTGTTATTTCATGAAATGAGCAAAGAACGGTTTTTTATTTAAATATTGGAATACCATAATTATTTAATTTCCCTATTTTATAAATTTGGAAGCGTATTTTTTAAGTTATTTACATTACACCGCATATAAATAAATAAATTTGCACTGCACTGATGCTGTCTAAGTAAGCATTCATGTTTCCTATTTTGATGAATGTTGTTAGAACTTACTTCATATTAAGTATTGTTTATTAAGATACAAATATAAGAGTGAAACTTTAAACTTTGTTAGGGTCAAAAGGTCTGAAGGTTATAAAGTTTTTGAGTAAAGTTGTAGGATGTTTTATATTAATTATATTAAAATTAATGAATGAATATGCCCTTAGAATGATTTGCAAAATTCCTAAGCGAGAATTTTTGCCAGTACGAATTAGTAACTTTTAACTTGAAATTCCATAACATTTTCCTTAATATTTAAAAAGTTACTGACTATCTAAAATCTCTGCTGTGTAATACAATTTTAATGTGGAGATACAATTAATTAATTAATGTGGAGATACAATTTTAAGATCCATATTATAATTTCTTGTTCAAGTTAAGCTGGCAGCAGTTGTTGGCACAAGACCAAAGACCAAATACTGAAAATGCATCCCAAATTAATAGTACTGATAATTATTTCGTTTGTTCTTGCTTAATCTAAGTAACAATTTAATCTGGGTTGAAAACTTAAGATTTTGAATTTTATAATTATAACCATTATTATAAATATTATAGTTTAATTTAATCAAGGTATTCATAATTAGTAGACATCAATAGATTGTAACACTTTGCATATAATTTATGATGTATTACAACTTGTGCCGTTTTAGTGACAGAAAATAACATAACACGATGTGGACAACTTTTTAATTGTACGAGTAAGCGGTCAAGTGACAATAGCTTAGTGATATTGGGGTGATTTGAGATGAAAGCAGTACTACATTTTTGGTTTAACTTGTAATTATTGCAATATACAGTTATCAGAAGTAAACCAATCAAATATATAGCCAGTTAGGGCTTAATCTTATTTTGAACTTGGTGCTAGAAGGGCGGCGAGAACAGACGTATGCGTTTTAAGCTTGTTTTATTCTGCTATTTACACATGTTTTTTTATTTTCTTATTTTGTCTTTTTATTTTATGATTGACTTTTTTGTGTTTGTCCTTCTCTTTTTTATTTCTAAATAATTGTCTTTTGACGTTGTTTGTGTCCTTTTAAAGTTTTGTTTATGGAATCTCTGTGGCACCTGTACTATTTCCGTCCACAAGGTCGTTATGCGATGTAAACGTCCCCTCTAGCGGTTTGTTTTGTCTTGCAGTAACATATGCGGAAACGAAATTGATCCGTGTTTTAATCGTTGCTAAATACAATACAGCCCAGGCTAATGCATGTCTGCGGTCCCTCACCTTTGAGGCTGAGGAGGCCAATTTTTTGTAAAATCTAAGTAGTCAGGCTTTTCGCAAAGGGTCAAATTCAAAAAAAGAGGTATTGGGTTTGAAGAAAGTCCTTTCCTTGGAGACGACTCCAATAACCGATCAGGCGTCGATGAACGCAGTGGAAATGCGAACCATGGCCGGGCCTTGTGATACCTCAATCATCGAGATTAGTCAGAAATCAACTAACCTTAAGGGAACGATGATGAAGGGCAGGAATTACTTCAAGTCGGAAAAGAAAGTTCTTGGTTGGTCGAGCCGAGAAGGAAGAGGCGCGCTGCTTATGAATTGACCATCTGCCTGCATAGCGAGGTGGAAGGTTTTAAAGCAGAGATTGAGGCGTGTCGTAGAGAGTTTGCCGAGACTCGCGCATTATTGATTATTATGGCTATCTATAAGTACATGTTTAAATTGATTTTGTGCTCTGTTTAATTTAATGCTGCAATTCCTGGAAAACAAAAAGACAATGGTTTGCGACACAATTAAATTAATTAAAAAAATTACAGTGTCTGATTCATTTAGTAAACAAATTTTAAACTATAAGTGGCTAATTAAATTTAATTAAAACTAAAAGTCTCTGCATTTGTTGAAAACTTTTACTGTATAAACAAAACTTGGGCAGAGGAGATTGTTTGTGTTTTCCAAATCTTTCAAAATTGCAAAATAAAGATAAATATAATTTTGCTTACTTTAAACATCTAACAATTCTCCTTGTAGATCTAAAATAATGATTTGAAGTGATTAATGTTCTTCACTTGAATGTTCCCGAATGGGAGTCAAACCCTTTTGACTGTGGACAAACTTAAATCCATCCAGAATACATAGAACTCTGTAGTTCATTTGTGTATTTGTATTTGTGTCATTTGTGTATATTTAGATTAACAGCTCACAGAAGCTGTTAATCTAAATATACAAAAATGAGAACTAAAACCAATTTATCAATAAGAATACTACAAATTCTAGTTAGAAAATTAGATTTTAACTTTTTATGCAGCGGCCTGAGTTACTATGAAGAAGTTGTTAACTGCGTTCCAGTCTTTCTACTTGGTAGAACGTAGATTCAGTGCCGTTGTGGATCTCATGACAAAAATAAGAAATCGTCTAAAAATTTGTGCCCATATAGAAATTCCAATAAATACTTCTTTAACAATTTTTTATATTGTTGTCCTATGCTCTATAGTAGCTTTTTACTTGAAGGTTCATGGATAAATTTTAAATATAAAACGAAGTTACGGATCAAAAATGTTTGGACACCATTGCATTAAAAAAGCCTAAAGCTCATAAATTCTAAAACCCGTTGTTAGCAATGTACTTTGAAAACTTTAGTGCATCTCCTAACTTTATGTAGTGGCTGCAGTTCAGCTCAACAGTTAATAAATAATGTGGATAAGAATAAAAAATTACCTACTTAAAGCCTTTGCAGTTATGGAAGTATTTATTTATTGTTATATTATTTAATAATTTCTTATTTAGACTATTTGTAATTTGTGAAATAGTTTAATTCAATTAAATTAATAATAGAACAATAAAGCTTAAGTTACCTCATTGGGTAGCTGATGCTTTATTATTCCAATGGTATTAAAATATTTAATTTAATTTATACGTAAACAAAAACAAGTCAATATTATTTTGTTGACGGTACATATTAATTTGTGCGCTCAAGTACTTGAAACGCTTGTGAAATAAGTTTTCATAGTCAAAATTTGCTCTTCCGTTTCATTAGTGGTTCTTGGACTACGGGCTGTTAATTACGGGAAATTAGAAGTATGTCGTTAATTCGGATAGACATTGCACAGCCTAAATTTATTTATTTATATCTTTTCCACTTTGAATCATTATCAGTGATCACTTGTGTACGTCAAAATGGAAGTGTCAGGAGGGCCTATTTCGATACCAGATTTATCGTAATAAGCCCTTCTGTAAAAGCACTTTCCAACTTAATGTTAAAGCTATGAGGGTTCCAAATACGTCCTGGTCTGAGAAGAACCACACAACAAAATCAGCCGGATATTTTTTTTATATTGTGATCACTGTTTCACAAATGTCAATCTTAAAAGCTATTTTGGAACAACTAGAACCGTCGCAATAAAATAATAAAAAAATATATAATAATAATAGCAATTATTTTTTGATAATAATAATAAAAATAAAAATCGGCCTGCTACACGGATAAGCACGGACTGCTATGACTGCTAGGAAAAGAGAAATATATTATAAAATAAACAATCTTTATATTTCCAATACTAAGCGCCCTTCTCATATTTTTCATTAATAAATTGTACCCGTGCAAAAGCTGGGGTGGGCTAGATGTAAATAAAAATATTTTTTTGTTACCAGCTCTTATCGAAGTAGTGTAGTGAGTGGAATAAAATAGCATTAGTGCGTACGAATTATTAATTATATATTTATATATTTTCAAGTTCTGCTTTACTGCTACTAAGACTAATTCATGAATTCTGGAATGCGTTAAAGTAAATATTGTGAAAGCATTATGGCTTTTACTTTATGCAAGTAGTTTATAAAATTAGTACATAAATAAAAATATTTTGAAAAATAAAAGTGATTTTGTATTTTAGATTGTCGATAATTAATATTTTTTATAAATCTTCTTTCAATTATTGTGTTGTGAATAGATAAGTTGTTGACCTGTCCGGCGTTTGTTTTACTTCGATACGCAATTTTGGTATAAGCAGCAACTCTACAGAGGCTATTTCGTATTCCCTTTGGTATTATCAAAGCCTTGTTTGTGGTTTGAATGCTGTTGTCTCTTGTTACGGAAGCAAAGAGATTGAATCTGAACAAATGTAAACCACACAATATCATGGATGTGGTTCTTGTGTTACTGAAATAAACTTCAAAGTATATCCTTTAAAATGTTTAAATAATAGAGCTAGCAATGCTTCGGATAATTTTTAAAACCTTTTTTTTATATTAATTAATGAAACCCCCATTCGACTTACACAAATTAAATTACAAAATCCGTCATATCCGTTTATAAATTAATTTATATATTTTACAACTTTAACCAAGCTTAACATTGCTTAACATTGCGTAACATTGCTTAACATTGCTTAACATGCCGATAAACAGTTTAAAACATCAGTTTACAAAAATATTATCTTTATTAAAGTTAATATAACATTCTAATTATTAAATAACGTAATTAATATTGACCAAATTGAATATCAAAATACACAATACACACAAATAATTCTGTTAACCACACACTGTAAGGGTTTGAACAAACTTCTTAGATATTGTTAGTTCTCAAAACTTTAAAGGATATTGACCTAAATATCTATTGAAGTAGCTAAAGACCACGTGAGATTCAGATTAATGTGTTAATTGTTTTTTTATAATATATAAGGACATAATTTATATCTCTCCTTCCGTCCTTTTGTATTGTAAAATAAATTAATTTGTGAACATATCCAATATTTTATATTTATGAATCGAAATTTAACAAAATTGACTAGCTTGGTTCGCGACCCTGCCTGTTAAGTTAATGTTAGTAATAATAAAGCAGTGTAACGTATCGGATCCAGTTTATTCGTTATTATCTTAGGAGTTCTATTTATTAAATAACGCCAGTAGATGTCGCTAATATATTCAAACGATAATATTTTCTTCGTCATAATTCACAAATATTAAAATTTTGGACTAAGACATTACTTTCTAATTTCATAAATTAATTACTTCTTAATATCTTCTTCATAAATTGATACTTCTTTATATTTGATATTTAAACTACATATCTAATGTAATAGAACATTCTTGTATTTAAAGAATTAGGAGAAACGACCTTGATGACTTTGTTGATTGTAAACAGAAAAATGACAATTTCAAACGACAGTAAAAATTTTGATGTTCATATAAAAATTTTAATATTTTCTTCAAAACTGAAAATATATATAATATAGGATTTATCTTAATATATAAGGTTATGTTATGTTAATCTTTATAAATATCTTATTTAAATGCCAAATAAAAACAAGTACCACAAATAAAAATAAACACCACCAAATAGATCAGTATATATAAAATGGTTTATGCAAAATAATTTTGAAATCAAAGAAATTATACAGTAATATATGTAATTTAGAGTATTTACTAGCTGTGGGTTATATCTTTATAAGCGTGATGGTTTTGGTATTTTACAATGTTTATTTTATGTTATATTATTTTATAGAAAGTTATTTTCAGTTAACATTTAGTAAATGTCTGTTTCCTTCATTCTATTTCATCTCACTGGGCTTTAACATGTAAATCAACAGCTGAACTGACACAAACGGACTGATCTGAGTACTGGTTGACCTTTACACGTTTCTGAGAATATTACAATATTACTTATTACATTTACATTTACTACATTACTGTTTATTATATAAGTACATATGCTTCAAGGACTCCATGGTTAGTTATATAGAGTATTATGCTTAGTATTTTTTAGTGTCGTCACAAATAATAATGTAAAAAATGTAATTTAAATTTTCGAAGTTATGCAAGAAGTTGCTACGACAAATTTTTGTCTTTTTTGCTCCTACACTGTTTTAATTTCCTTTCACAGCTCTTTGAAATGTATTTTAAAGCTACATTGCAATTGTCTCCCCAACAGAATAATGTTTTAAGCCTTATTATATTGTATTTATGCAAATAGAATAAATTGTAATCAGTAATAATATAAATAAAATTAATGATATAATTTTATTTTGACTTTTTTTGGAAATATATTATATTAAATCACTAATTATTAGTAACATTATATAAATAGTGATAGATCATTTGTATATTAGAAATATATAATAATTATATAGGATAGAATAATTATCCTGGACTGATAATGTCTTTTCCCATTTTCGGTTTTTGTTCGGTTTTAAGAAGAATTTAAAATCCTACTAACCTATGAAACTTTCATCGATTTTAAAACCCGATTGTCGTGTGAACAATAATTTAGTAACTAGTGCTTTACGATGGAATGAATGATTTTCAAACGCGTACAAGATAAACAATAATTTATGTAACATTTTTTTTATAATAATTTGTGTATATGTTTATAATAGTAATTAAAATACTAATACTAATTACTTTATACTAATAACATCGATATCATTTTAAAATAGTTATATTTCTTGTGACTTAAAAATTCGTTACTGATTCAGAAGAATAGAAGCCATTTAATATTACAAGAGACCTGACCATGTAACTTGTATTTGTAGCATTTAAATATTTAATGTTATACTTGTTGAATGTTGAATTCAAAATGGTTTTTCCTGTAACATTTAGTATTTGCTGGGAATAAATTTGGTCGAATTCAATTTCGTTCTATTTACTACAGTTTATTAAGTTATTTGTTCTGATGAGGAGACAAAATTAATTTCAATTGTAACATATTTCAAGTTATACTATTATTATATTATAGGATTTCGAAAGAGACCGTGTTCGAGTTTTTAAGTTTTAAATTCTTCATTCATTTCTTAAAAATATTAACAAATTAATAATTTTCAGGAAATCAGATTGCTTATTAGATATTATTATTTTTTATTTTCAATCAAAAAATCTTTTAAAATTTGATAACAAACCAAATTATTTGAATCACCGGAATGAATATAAAAATTAAGTAATTTTATACATTTATTTGACGGCAAAGCAAACATTGCTCCGTGTTAGCAATTCATGGTATGAAATATTTATAGAAATTGTAACTGGACGTATTATGTGTATACAGGTACATTCCGGAGTTTTTAATTTTATATTTCTAGTGACTTTTGGGTACATTTGTTCGTTAAATGTTACAGGGTTACTGTTCTTATATTCTTTTTGTATTTTTGAGATACCGGTTTAAGTAAGAAATAATTTATATATCAAAAATAAAAAACAACTTATCCATTGTGGCAAAAACTAAAAATAATAAGTTAGATAAAGTATTCAAAATAAATATTAATATAATATAAATATCTATTCAATCCAAATTGAAACCCCGTAAATAGGAAATTAAGGATTATTTTATTACACATTAATACTAATAGTATATCCACGTGATCGGATAAGCTATGTATAATATAGTTGAATACATTTAGAGTATTAATTAATTTCGTGCCGATAGAAACGAAATGTAACTTGAACGTACCAAGGTTGTTTTCATAGATTAGTTTTGTTTTGATTTAAAAAAAATATTTGTATACATATAAGGAATAACTTTTCAAAACAGATCGATACTTTAATTGATTTATTTTATCTTAGAAATCCGAGTATGCATGTTTTATTTTAATGTTGTAATAAATTTGAAGACAATGTGATGAATAAAATATCTAAAAACTTTATTTAGTAACCATCTAAACCGTTATCAAGAGTCAAACTCAACAAAATTATGTCAAAATACTTTACTTCGATATATAATAGTAATTTTCATTATATTGAATAAATTACATGGTCGTATTCATTAGCTCGACCGCAGTAGTCATTCCCTCTTTAATGTAGATCAGGGTGACGTTGGAATTATAGTTGGATTTGTCCGCTGGGGCTGAAATTCGGACGTCAATTCCAGTCCCTTACCTTTTCTGTGACCCATTCTCCTTTGTATATTTCTGTTTATTAAGGATGATAGCATCTAAAAGTGCTGTTAATTTGCGAAAAAAACAAATAATTACTTAAATTTATTAATGAAATTTACAATAACACACTAAAAATAACACTAAAATACACTAAAACACTAAGAATAACGAAAACTAAATAACAAAAAAAATATATATAGTAGTAATTCGACACGGTCGTTTATGGTGCCATTGACATTGAGTTACATACAAACAAACGAAAAATATAGACGAACTAATTAATAATAATATTAATCAAGAGTGGCAGTGTGATGTCAAAAACCAGGTGATAAATGTAAAAATATATTTTCAAACCCGACTTATTATTACAGATTAGAAACTTTCAGCTTATTTATATTAATACGTGTTAGTTATCATAAAGTGTGTTAGGTAAAGAGCTGCGCAATATTAAAAGCTCTTAAAATAATAGACAAGATGTTTTAAACTTATTTTTAGTGTCTCTTAAACTTTTACACTTTCTACATTACTGTAAAAGTAAGAGGATAGTTCAAGTTGTGTTCTGTCGAGAAAAAAATTGTATGTGGTTATCTCATAATATCATGGTTGGTTATCAAAAGAATTAAATTAAATCCAATATTACTCGCTATTTATCTAAAGTTACTTCTATTTGATTTTTTATGTTTAATCTAAGAATTAAGGAAGCCAACAAATGTGAAAAGAATGACTCAAAATGACTTATTACATCACAATTGTTTGTTTTTAAATGCATTGTGTTTATTGATTTCAATAAATATTAAAATTTACACGAACGCTCGTCCGAGTCACTGCTCTTGTTAAACAATTTATGTAATCCTTACTTGTAATTCGATCTTTCAGCATTTAAAAATTATAAATATAAAATTAATATTTATATTTTTTTAAACCTTCATAGAGTTTTTTTTACAATTACTGAAATTGATATTATTTAATAAAAAAGAGCTGATAAAAGAAGAAAGATTACTCAATATAATATCAAATTCTTGGAACTTTAAAACTTCTTTGAAACTTTGAAAGCATAATAGTCGATAGCTTTTTGAATGATATAAAAAAGGTAGACAATCAACCAATAAGTAATATCAAAAAGACTTGGATATACGATAATTATTTAACATCATGTCTAAATTGGCCTTTCCTCGTTTACGATATCAATAAGACCCTTTTGTTGAAGTTAGATGCAAGCGTCATAAGGACATTGAAGTCATGGCTCGGGTTAGCGCATCCAGCGGACTCTTCTAACTTATTTAGAGACCGACACAATTTTGGGTTAAAATTAACTAGCTTTGAGATGGCGCACCCTGCTTCATGATTGGTCCCCAGCATTATTAAAATTTTATCTTAACGCATTCCAAATGACTCTCCCAGATCAAAGTAACTTAGTAAGATGGGGCAAAGCCCCTGAAAAATCTTGCAACATCTGTGGGGAGGCAGTAGGAACCGTGAAACACTTGCTAGTAGGGGTGTAGGGTACTTTTAAATAGAGGTAAATACTCGCGTCGCCACGATAAAGTATTAGAAATCATACGAGAAGCGGTTAGTCTTTCTGTAGCAAGAGCGCAGAGGGGCTATAACAACCACCAAAATATCAGTGGAGTTTGTAAAGGCAGGTTCGTCCAAAAAATCAAAACTATAACCTCATTCCATCTTGGACGCGTCTCCTGATTGGACTTTCATGATGGACACGTATGAAAGGCAATACAAAATCCCCAAGGATGTTTGTGTTTCGTCATCTAGGCCGGATTTATTCCTGTACTCAAAACAACTAAGGCGCGTTATACTTGTGGAGCTTACTGTAACCTGGGAAACAAATATACCCAAAGATCATACATTTAAGCTTAACAAGTATTACGAACTATGTAACGAACTGATCAGGAATAAATTTGTAGTTAATTTGTACGCTGTAGAAGTAGGAGCGAAAGGTATAACAGCAAAATCTCTCTACAATTTATTTAAGGATCTCGGCCTTTCTAGAACGATCATCAGTTTATATCTGGAACGTATTTCAAAGGCAGCTTTAGTAGGTTCTTACGATATTTGGTTAGGTAGGGAGAGGAGCGTGAACAGTGAAGGTGAGCGTGTATGCGCATACTAGAGGGGCCCCTTAAACCTACACCTCGGCCGCAAGTCCCAGGCATTGTTTGCGCTCCTTTTCTTGCAACGCGATGGGCCCGGCACCCGCACGGTGAATCCATGGAATGCTAAAAAGCTTCGTCTCTTTTTTATTCTCTAGAGATTACAAATTTAATTTATGTCTGTCTGTATGAATTTCTATTTCAATGATTATACATACATAAACTTATGACTATTTTATAAACGTAATTTATGAACGCTGGTATGAAGAAAAATCTTTTGATAAAAACGTGTTATTTTTTTTCTGTATCCTACTGTGTGTAAAAGTGCTATTAATATTTAGAAATCATAAAAATAGTGCGATCCATTTCAGTAAATATTAATAAACAACATTGCATTGCAGAAAACGTAGTCACAATTTTTTTACTAATAAATTTCTCACACTCTATGGAATAAAAAGTTTTTAAAAACCTAAAATATTATTTAAGAGGAATTTGTGTGTTTGTTGTATATCTATCTGTAATTACTGGTTTTAAAGTATCGCAAATGACAAATAAAAAAATAAATTATGTATGAGTTATTAAGTTATCCGCTTACAATTTAGTTAAAAATAAGTTTTGACTGTTTTCTAATAAGCATTTTCGTATTTCTCTCTTATCTTTGCTGCATGTAGTCTAGTTAATTAATTATTTTTTAATTTTATTTAAGTTTGTATCTGAAATGTTCTTTTTAATGCTTGTAGGAATAGTAAGTAAAGTATGTGTATATATGTACATATCTTTAAAAGTTAGCAACGAAGCAGATAGTCAGCCTGATAGTAAGTGATGACGTCATCCACAGATATTTACAAATACAGATGACTCTTGTAAAATGGAGAGGAATTAAAGAAGATATACCAGGGAAAAGAAAGGTGAATGTTACATCTTATCATACCTTTCATATCCTGTATTATTAACATACTTCAAACACTACAATTCGTTTGCAAATCGCAATCCGACATAAATTAAATATATTTTTATTTTAACCGCAAAAATAGAAAAGACTTAATATTGTTTACACCAAGCTATGGCTAAAGGATAAGGTGTCTTTAAAACAATTTTAGTTACTTGCTATCCGAAATGTGTATCGTAATATTTTTTTGTTTTTACAAATAAATATTCCAATTATCGTAAGTAATAAATTTAAATAATATATAAAAAAATAAATACCTTTATTGTATACATTGTTTTTTTTATTTAGCAATAAAAAATATTTATCCATATAATAAAAAAGTCTTATTTATTTATATATACTTTATTCACTTTGAATCCATACCAGTGATCACTTCTGTACATCAACTGGAAGACAACAGAAAGGAACAGGAGGGCCTATTCGAATAAGTTCTTCTGTAAAGACTAAAAGCGCCTTGGTTTACGAATAACTAGGGTCATGGATATCCATTCTATAAGCGAGCCCAATGATTATTTAGTAATATAAATATAGAAATCTGACAAGATGATTAGTCACCACAAGTAGAGTTTTAAGCCTGTACTAGTTAATAAATAATCTATATGATTTTACCCAACTATATGCATGAATCTCACCCCAAAATATTCTTGAAAGTTTTCGCAAAGCGACATACTTTTTAAAACAAATTTCACTATTACGAAAAACATGAAAATTGAATTCAACTTTTTTATCAAAACTACGCCGGTTTGCCAGTACATTTTAAAGTACTTTTCGCCTAAATTCGTGGCCCGCTTTTACCATTTCATTAAAGTTTTCAACTTTTATCGGCTCTAACTTTAATTGATATCTTTTTGCTTTTTCCGCTTAAATTCCTGCGATGCAATTATATGATTTACGTACCATCATATTATTTTGTGACCGCATATTACTGTTGCAATTTCATTGTTCATTTGAAAAAACTGTTCTCCTTTAACTTTTACGACTGATTTATAAGCAAAAAATGTTTATACTCACAAAGAAAACTCGATTCCCCGACTTGTTAAAGTGAGGCTGTCTCTCGTGTTATAACATATATAATGTTACATAAGTATAAAGCTGCAGGCTCATTCATACAAAACATCTTTTTTCTGCCTCATGCTTATTAATTTTTGCGTAAAGACTAAGCATAGAACATTTTTTTATTTTTTTCCAAATCGTATGATGATTTTAATAACTTTATTTTTTTAAATAACAACATTTATTGAACGGTGTTAACTGATTAAAAAAAATATTACTGAATTTATATTAAAGGAAAATTTGTTATAATGGTAAGTACTTATTATTACATTAAATAAATCAATTTAATTTGTAACAGTATTTCAAGGAATTAAATATCACATTATTTAATTTGGATTAAAACATCGACTTAACCCGTTTTGGTTAGCAATTAACTAAGGATAAGTATGCCAAAAGAGGTATTGTTATGTATAATCAAAACGTTTGTATACAGTTAAAGGGGTCAAGGCCATTAGCGGAGAGAAGAGGGTTGATCGTAAAATTATTAAATTGTGTATAAAATATAATCGTCCTTTATTGTATGGTATTCATAATTCTTTACAAACTTTAAACGTTTCGTATTGAATGACATTATTATTTTAGGAACAAAGTTCCATAACGCGGCTTATAGGTAGAGTGAATCAGTAGAAAGCCTCACGTATCGAAATACCGTATACTGAGTGTGTGTGTGGATGCGTGCCGGTTGTGCAACTCTCTCTTTCTCTATTTCTGTGTCTCCCTGTCTCTTTTTATTATATTATCTCAACACATGGTTGAACAGACGTGAAAACGCCATTTATTATTTGTGTTAGATCATACGTGACTATACTTTTATTATTGTACTTCAGGTTTGATAAATGGAAACTGCAGCAAATGTGTTATAAATATTTAATGAAATTGTATAACTTGATACAATTATTTCCAAATGTAAAGTATTGATAAGATGATGAATGATGTAATATTTATTTTGATTGTCGCATCTTTTTAATTTTATAATATAAATCAATTATACCAAAGAACTTACACAAAATTCTATTGCCATAAAAAATTAAGTAACATATTGACTGTTTCTATTTATGTATATGTAGTTAGTATATTAATCTAAAAAGTTAATACAAAATTAAGCACAATGTACAAGATATCGCACAATAAAGAGATATTTACTGGACAATCGGTATATGATAGAATAGTTTGTATAATGATTTAACAGTCTGTATAATGGTAGAACAGCCTGTATAATGATAGAACAGTCTGTGTAATGATAGAACAGTCTGTATAATGATAGAACAGTCTGTATAACGATAGAAAAGTCTGTATAATGACAGAACAGGCTGTATAATGTTGATGCGTGTCTGTTTCTGTTTTTACAGTTAATCAGTGCGGTTCCTCCATCTAGCCCGTCTGTAGAGTTGGAGTATTTTAAACAGTTTAAGACTTGAAGCATTGAAGATTTATATCTCTATTGTAATAGTTTTTGTTACTGCGCGTTGCATTTCCCAAATCCCTGTTATACATTGAAATGTTAAATAATGAACTTATCTTTAACCTCATTATTTTGGGTGACTATTTTAAGATACAATGCTTTGATCTTGTTATGATCTTGGCAAAATTTGATTTGACAAACATGATATGGCTAGTAAAATTGTATTATTTATGTATGTATGTGTGTGTGTGTCTGTACGTACACTGTAATATAATCACGGCGTACGAGACATTAAAAAGAACAAAATAAGTATTTATCATGATTATTTTAAATATGTATTTTGTAATAGAAATCATAAAATGTATTTTTTTATGATAATTTCACCAAAATGGAAAATATTCAAATATAACTTTAAATAAAATCTTAAATCAGTCTCTTTTACAATGAAATACTGCAAAGTCAAAGATACTGGAACCCTTTGATAGAGCCTGAAAAGATTAAATCAGTCATTATTAAAGGCTCTTCGAATTGTTTTCATGTTTGATAATCAAAGTATTTACTACGAACAAGTAACGATATCCTCTGTTTTAACGAAATACATGGATTTTACACTTCAAATTAAATATTCAGTTAAATATAAAAAGAAATGTTGCGTCCATTTTATTTTCTTTAATCATCACATGTATGTATGTGAATTTCTAATTTATAATGAATTAAAATTCGTAGAAATAGAAGCGAGAATGTAAGCTAAAGATTTCTATTTTTTTATCTTGATTCCGAATTTAATTTAATGAATAGACTCCGACTAAAATAATATTAATTAAACATCTCTCTGGTGTTCAATTACTGTATCTAGTATTTTATTTTATATTTTACTATGATGTTATTTTGTCTTTGAAATAAATAAGGAAAGATATATTTGTTTATCGTTTTCTGTAACCAAAACAAAAGATAAGATGTTGTGGAATCCTCTTTACAGAGCAAGTATAATAAATAACGTAGAATAACAATTGGTAAGACCTCTTCTTATTGGCAGTTAAAATAAACTTATTTAATTTCGATTTATACAGATAACTCCACTTTGTAGGAAAGACCGATTAATTTTATTTGACGAACTCTAGCTTTTATATGATGACTTTTGATGATAATATTGAGCCACCAAAAGGAGAGATTTTAATTAATAATATAATAAAAGAAATAAAAACTCATTCCGGATTTTATTAACATATCACAACAAATTTTGTTGTGAGATTGGTTTTTAATTCAATATTAATTATAATTATACTCGTATACATATTTGGAGATCTTTGAGAGTTTTAACCATGGACTTACTTATCTGTTAAACCGGTGCAACTGATTCTGATGTTTCATAAAAATGAATTAAATAATGTATGTAATGTATATTATGTATGTATGTCTGTATATGCTCGCCCGAAACCAGCACAGTGAAGATAAAATTATTAACTTTAATTGGAGTAAAAATGATGTTATTGTACTATCACATGGAGGTGGAAAAATGAAATTATTAAAAATATAGAAAAAATATTAACGTTACCTAACAAAAGTAACTGAAAATTTGTAAATTATATTCCCATACTCATCATCAAATACGTAAACAACTTAGTTACAGACATACCGTTACAGTGACGCATTATTTTATTTTTCTTTTGCAGGCTCTTATCCATAAACCTACTCTATGTACCCTGTGAGTTGGAGGTATCTCAAATAAAACCAAAGTCTCTGACAATGAATTTGGATATTTTTTTTGTCTAAATTTTGAGTATTCAAGGTAGATTTTATATCCACTATGAATTTCTAAACCTCAAAAAATTATGTTATGTCTAATATGGTTAAAAGTGTTATTAGAACAAAACTTATAATAACAAAGCTAAGAATTGGTTCAAGTTTTTCCATAACGGATTCAATGTTTTTGTTCCATTACCTTCCGTTTTGGAATGAATGGTATTGAATTCCATTACAACCGATGATATGACAACGCAAAATAATTGAATTATCGGAGCTTCGAGTATTTGATAGAATCTAGCTGTATTCTTTTATTGCAGCTATAGATACTATAGATTAAACCTCTGAGCGAAAGTCAGTGTGTAATAACTGTGATACCTACGGTAAACGCGTATGAGTGTTAGAAGCACAACATAAACTAGGGCTTAATATGCCTTCTAAATCGAAATCTAAAAATGGAAAGTAAGTTTCATGAAAAACATTTTTACGTTGTCAAACTACCACCAGCTCGAAAAGCCATTCGCCGCTGGCCTGTAAAGAGCTGGCAACAGAAACTCTAAATATATCTCTATAATAAATCTTGAAGTAACCTGACAGTGAGAGCTTCTTATCCGGGTGCATCATATTCTAGATATTCGATAATACTTTAACAATGGGAATAAAGTTTCGGCGTTACGATTTGTTTTGTTTTTATGAGGCAGTAGTTTAGTTCATGGTTACTTTTAAAATGAACCAAGTTACATTGTTACAGCGTGTATATAACATTGAGGTCACAAATTATTTGGCTAATAAAATATTACAAAAAATTCATATAGGATAGTTATTGACAAGCACTTTATAATAAAGTGCAAGTGTATTGCTATTTTTTATACTCTCATGAATTAAAAAAAATATATTACTATGGTTTAAAACTACTTGCACATAATAAAAGATTGTTTATTTTGATTTCATCATTCACGTTTGAATCTCATTTTAAATAAAGCACAATGTAGATGATAAAAAAATTAAAATATTAACATATTGAGTTCTTCGTTACTTTTTATAATTCAAAACTTCTTAGAAGATATGAAATTTAAAAAATGTTATTTTTAAGGCCCTCGCTGGATAAATCGTAAATACCAAATTCATTTACAAACTGTACATTCATGCAAAATGACTTTAACGTACTTTCAAGCTATTTAGAAGTTTTCAAAGATGAAATAGTCTGAGTAAATAGAACGTCTTCTCTCTAATCTCCCTTGATATATAATCTCCCTTGATATATAATTACCTCGTGTCGATAAGCTTACTCGGACTTATTATTATAACACGTGGCATCGCTTGCCTCGGGCTGAAGAGACTTTGATCAACGATTTAACTTAATTTATTATGTACAACCGATGATTTTAGAATCAAACTAACTATGATAACAGAAAACGCTAAACTATGATTTACTTGGGCGCCGAGACGAGTGTTAATTCGATTTTTTTAAATAAAACCTACATTGTCTTGTGATTAAAAGTGCAATTGACGTCAATTTTAAATTGAGTATCTTAATACAATTAAACACGGATGGAACTTTAAATTATATAATATTATTCATTGTTTAGTGTTACTTAGGAATAAACTATGTTTTATTGCATCAGAGTAATGTTGGAACATAGTTAACTATGATGTTAAACCCTTCGTAATGATGTCCAATTCTATTGCTCATTAGGTTAAAAGACACAATTAATACACATAAAATCTATACATTAAATATTTATTGAAGAAATTAATAATAACGTCTTCAAAACATGAGCTAGTAAACCAAAAATTTATATTGTTCATAAAATTATTATTTTTTTCCAATATGTTCCTCAGTCCTACTGACGTAACTAATGCACACTGATACACACACACAAACACACACACACACACACACACAGACACAAATTTTATGAAGATATGGAACGTGTAAAGTAATTATTAAAACGATTATATTTGCTTAGTGTAATATTTCTTAGCACTAACTTACAGTGACATTTGTGCTTATTATGCAGACGAAACGTCAGCAACATTTTTAATTAAATGTGATAACAGAAAATAGACCATTTTAGTCCTCTATTTACTTTGAAATAGCTGCTAAAACGGTAAGCGCGTATAAATCTCCGATCAATTCTAGCAATAACAAAACTTGCAGTAGACCTCGACTGCAGTTGTAATCTTGTGGGAATTTTTACAATGCGCATTGAATCACAAAGTCACTTCTAATCCATACTAACAACATTGTACACACCAACATACTACTATAATATTATTATCACTTAAAAGAATAGAAATTGAATTTGCATTGATTACTTAATAAGCATATAAAAAAAAGTTGTACAAAGAAAAAAAATAAATGGAAGACCTTTCCTTTCAAAACTAATCGCAATTAAGAATTTTTAACAATAGAATGAGATAGATAAATTTTAATAAATTAAGCATATATGACGACACTTTTTATTTTGGGAGGGGTAAAATTTTGGTCAATTCAATTTCCAAGTAACACAATTCTTCAAGTTTATACCAAACATACCATAAATAGTTAGTTGAAATATATTTTCGTATTTAGGTTTTGAAATGTACTTGAGGAATACAATTTTTGACTCTTATTAAAGCCATTGAAACCGAAGAGATTACGTCTTTTATCTTTCAATAAATTTAAGCTATAACAGTTATATATTTTATTTATTTAATAACCATTGCTCCCGCATCCTTCACCATATATCACAATCGCAAGGGACTTTTTCAATTTCCTTTTCTAGAACCTGCAACATCAGCTATCTGTTTCCAATTTTATCTCGGAACGAGCAGCCTTTTGGGATCCTCGATGATCTTAGTAGACTAATATTTGTTAAAAAAATATTAATAAGATTGTTTAAGTACTTACCAACATTAGGGTGATTCAAAAAATCCTAGTTTTAAATTTTTAAAGGGACACCGTCTTATATAGTGCCAATATGAAAAAAATATACCCATATATATTATATATTTTTAATTTAAGTCAACTTTAGGGGTCGCTACCATCCATTAAAGTCTTTGAAAAATGCGTTACATACGGTAATAGGGTTGCACCCCTTGGGGACCAAAATGGCGGTGCCTTTGTGTATTTTTGTACCTGAGTGTAAACAAGGTACGTTAGGTACCTGGTACATATCCTCTATCCACGTTTTTTAACCTCTTCGGTATTGAGGTTTTTGAGCTACAGAAAGGGTTTAAAGATTAAAGTTGTAATTTCGCAATCGAGTGTGAGCTAGTTTTTAAAGAAGTAGTAATATAGCCAACCTTTTTTAATGTCGTCGTCTTCGATTTCTTTAGACAGTAGGCCGGCTACTTTATTTTCAGAACCGTCTACCTTGAAGCCACAGCGAAAACAAAGGAGGAAAGAAATAATCGATGACCGTTTGGCTGTAAGTCTTGATGTTGCTAAATTAAGCGATTGAAACGCTGCTGTGGTATTAACATCGACTCTCAAGAGCACTGGCTGTGATGCTGAGAAGTATAACGTTAGCTTTTCTTCTATTCGGCGTCAGCGAATCCAGTGACGAAAAAAATCGCAGAATCTCTAAAAAGCGAGCTTAAGCCAGAGGTTCCGCTTACCGTTTATTAAGTTGGTATAATGTTCGAGGACATAACGGAACATGAGGTTGTGGATCGCTTGCCTGTTATAATATCAAGACAGGGAGTGGAACAGCTTTTGGGTGTTCCAAAACTTCCGAATGGAAGAGGGCAGGCGATGGCCTCAGCTGTTTATGAAATGTTATTGTCCTGGGGCTTGGATGAAAAAGTAAAATCGATATGTTTTGATACCACAGCATCAAACACAGGTCGATTCAATGGAGCTTGTACCTTATTAGAGCAAAAGCGGGAGAAAAAATTATTATGGCTTCCATGCAGGCATCACATTTTGGAGATTGTGCTTGAAGCCATCGTAGTTTCAGCAACTAATGCTTCTAGTTGGAAAGATATACAAATCTTCAAAAGACTGCAAAAACGTTGGCCTAAAATACTAAACGAGGACTTTAGGGCAGCTACTGCGGACCCTGAAACTCTAAAACAAGTAGCAGATGTTACCGAAAAGATGACATTATTTGCTGAAAGCCAACTTAACGAATTTCAACCACGAGACGATTATATTTTTGGGAGGAACACGTGAGAAAGGTGTATCTTTTCGAGCAACCTGCTGGTCTCCACCGGGCAAGATGGATGGCAAAGGCCATCTATTCTTTTAAAATATATCTTTTTCGGGAACAACTAAAACTGACGAAGAAGGAAATTAAAGGAATCAAAGAAATTTGCATTTTTACTGTACGAATTTACGCCAAAATACTGGTATCAAGCTCCTTGCGCATGGTATGCGCCAAGGAATGACTTACAACTTTTGAAGGATTTATTAACTTACAATAAAGTGAATGAATCACTTTCAAAAGTTGCTATGAACAAGCACCTTTGGTACCTATCAGAAAAATTTGTAGCTTTGGCCTTCTCTGACGACAAAGTTTCTTTGGAAACTAAGCAAAAGATGGTTGTTGCTCTTCAAATAGAAGGGTCGGAAGATTCTCCAAAGCGAGCCATCCTGGATCAAAACCTTATTGCAACAAAAAACCGGGAGGACTTCGTATCTTCTCACACATTAACGTTTTTTAAAAGTATCTCCATCTCCGGCGCTTTTTTTAAAAAGGACGTACAGACCTGGAAGGACGATTGTGAGTTTAAAAAATGTGTGACTGTTGTAAAGGGTCTAAAAGTTATCGACGATACAGCTGAGAGGGGAGTATCGTTGATTGAAAAGTACAATAGCCTTCATACGACAGACGAAGAGCAGAAACAATACCTATTGTTGGCGGTCAAAGTCTACATTAACATCTTAAGTTATTAGTCTTAGTTATAATAGTAGTTATCCTTAAATTTTTATTGTATTTATTTAATAAAATAGGTTATTACTTATTTTTTACCCGTTCATAAAACCCAACACTTTTCATCCCTGGTAGCGACACCTAAAACCTGTTTTAAAAATCTAAAAAAAAATTTGGTGGAACTTTTTTAACCAATAGAACAAAATGACAGGGTGCCCCTATAAAAAAAAATTAAAAAAATTTCACATGCATTTTTGAATCACCCTAACCAACATATATTCTAAAGTTGTAACTCATAAAAACATAGCTGAGATAATAAAATATATTATTGAAGTAATTGTTACGTATATATCTTCTATGTTATACGTGATGTAAAGCAAAATTAAAAAGTCAATAAATGTTAAACGAGATCTGACCCCAACTCTAATGTTACTTATTTCTGAACTTAAAACAATTCCAGAAGAATCAAAATTATTCTGAGAAACCCAAAAAACAATAATAATTATTTCTCTCATACTTAGTACTTCCAATGATTTGAAAAACCTTCATTGAAATCAATCAATTAAATAAATTATGTAATGACACTTTCCCACTAGATAATTCTAATGCGCTTTGCTTAAGAAGTTTTAAAGAATTATAATCAAATATAAAGACTTTCAGTAATAATTAAAAGCATTAAAGCTATAAGAACGTGTATAATGAATTTTAAGTCAGGAGCGGATCAGTATCCGACAATCATCTCTTGCTAGATCCAATCTCCTAAATTAGAAATGGGGCTGAAGTTCTATTTCCTTATATATTATTTTTTGCCCAATTCGTAAATGACAATTCGTGGCTTGACAATTATTTTAATTAAATGTCGTATTTTTAATTTAATTTGGTATTCAAATTGATATAATGAAGATGCTAGAATGATGATATTTTCAACTTCATTTAAATAACTGCCTTTGTTTTTCAAAATTTTATTGATAAAAATAAAAAATGTATTACAGCAACCAATTTTCATTATATGAATAATAAAGCAAAATCTTTTAAACAGTATTGAAGCATTACAGTAGTTCTTATACTTGGACACATGACATGACTTCGACCTTGTAACACTTATTTATCGACTGGAATTGTCCGACGTTAATTATTTAATATTCTCCTCATTCTGTTTAAACTCTATAAGATTTGATTTACTAATGACCGACTCTTTTGTTAAGGCTTGCTTGAAAATATGTTTCATAGAACTAGATAATGATTATTTTATAGGACCTATCATTTCACATACATAAATAATGTAACTAATTAAGATGTACTTTCGCCAGTCAGTTATATTCACTTTAATTCAATTAACGATATCGTATATACCAATTCAATCATTTTCCAACAACTAGTTCTATCAGTTAACGTTCAGCAAACGTTTGCTTCGGATGCCGACTTTGATCTCACTTAGTTTGAATATGTAAAATAAAAGCTGAGCTGGCATCGCCTAACTAAAGTAGGTCGTTTCTTGTTTTAATGGTTGCTGTTTTTAAACTAAGTTTTAGTTGAAATTTAAATACTAGACAGAGAAATAATGATAATTATTAATTAATAAATTGTGTATAAATTACCAGAGTCCTTTTAAAAACACTGACTGAAATGGCAAACAAATTTAAAATATTTTATAATAGTAATTACTAATATTATAAATCAATAAATGTAGTTTTGTGTTCGGATCCCAGCCCGTTAACCGCACAAGAAGTAATGTGTGGGTCATTATTAAATTATAAAAGAAAACAATATCTAATATAGTTTATATTTTTTTATAATTTTTTGGTTTGCCATTATATCTGAAGTGAGACCCGCTACAAAAATTGCAACTACTGCAAAAGCTTTGTTATAACAGTTATTCTTATGGTTTTCAGATACATGAATTGTGTATTGATGAATAAATGTATGAATGAATTGTGTTTTTATTATATATATTTTTTTAAAGGTCATGAACATAAATTTAAGTTTATAATAAGCCTTGATGCAGCCTGCTCAGGGCTTCACAACCAAGCTCATCATGGTGTATCAGCAGCGACCTTGAGAATATTAATTTCCTTAAATCTATCTCCTAAAGAACATCTAGTATTGTTAATTACACGGGTTATTCTGATTATTCTGTTGAAAACTAAAATGGTATTGACAAAGTCAGAATTACCTCAGAGTGGATACCATAACTATAATAAACTAACTTGGTAGTAACCTCCTCCTCCTCCTCCTCAGTGAAAGATCTTGTTTTTTTACAGCACCTGTGCCAGATCGATGAAGTATATTATTAAGTTTATTACAAATTGTGATTTTTTCTTACAAAACTAAATGCTAATTGCTTGTTTCAACAGTGTTAATTTTTCATTATAAAGTGTCCAGCAAATTGCATGCATTTTATTTAGAGTTTAACTACTAAAGTTTTTCAATTTGCAATGAAATTTAAATATACTTTACTTAGATGGATAAAATAGATCGTTTTTATATAAAGTTTTACTCAAGCTTATAAAATTATATTTAGAATGTTTTAAAATGTATAGCTATTTATATATATTCATCAAAGTTGTTTTTATTTTGTTTATTTATTTATATTTGACTGCAACTTTTCGTTTTATAAGTGTTAATTAAATTACATTTAACATGTAAATAATAGCGTTATGTAACTTATAATTATAATGTTTGTGATAACGCACGATACAATGTATTCTACTACAACTGAATGACTCATAAGGAAAGTCTAGTAGTCGACTTAACTTCACTCGTTTTAGAAGTAAGGTGCACGTGGTTTGGTATAAATAAATTTAAACATAATAATATATTGCCAGGCGACTTTAGTCATAATGTTACTGACGTTAATCTTAGCTTACAGAGATCTGCACGAACTCAATCTTGTTCCTTAGAAACATTAAGGACATAATTGACAAACAGATTACCTGGATTTGGCTTTAAGTCTCAACAGAATTATCCTCGATAATAGCACTAATCGCAAGTAAACAATCCTACAAGTGTACACTCCTAGCCCTCGGCGTTTAACACACACCGACCATTACCATTGAGCTGTTCTTTATTACGTATTGTCTTATACGATACGAGAATTTCAACATGAGAAAACAAGTAATATTTGGTAATACTTTTTATTATACATACAGACAAGTTAAATGTATTTCGAATATACTTTAAATTATTATTACAATGAATTGATTTTTAAATATTTGTGATTATATTTATTTATTGTTTTTTATGATTCTATTCCAGATATGTACATGTATTGCCTAATATAATGCTGTTAATATTAAGTTGATAGTCACCAATTGTTATATAATATTTTCTGCAACATAATTATTGAATGTAAAAACTAATATTAATCCGAAAACTCGGTAATTGTCTATTATTTATGAAATGGGTAAAATGAAAAACGAATATATTATAATTGAGTATATGATCACCTAAAATATAGCATCTAAATAAAAGCCTAGTAATTAAATAATATAATAAATATCATGAAGTTTAAATTTATATAAATTTTACTTATTTTAATTATATTACTACTTTTGATTTAACTTACAAATACAAAACTCATGACTGCGGAAATCAGTTAAACGGTTACTTATCCTGTAAATGTTACCTAATCTGATAGACTTACATACTTGTATGTTCATTCGTTCAAACATCTAGAAAATATTAACATTTTAATGAGGATTTTACCAACAGTGTCACTTATTTCATGCTAAACCTCTTTAAAGCTAAATAATTCTTAAGCTCATAGCTACATAGCTAAATAATTCTTAAGCTCATAGCTACATAGCTATGAGCTTAAGAATTATTTAGCTTTAAAGAGGTTTAGCATGAAATAAGTGACACTGTTGGTAAAATCCTCATTAAAATGTTAATATTTTCTAGATGTTTGAACGAATGAACATACAAGTATGTAAGTCTATCAGATTAGGTAACATTTACAGGATAAGTAACCGTTTAACTGATTTCCGCAGTCATGAGTTTTGTATTTGTAAGTTAAATCAAAAGTAGTAATATAATTAAAATAAGTAAAATTTATATAAATTTAAACTTCATGATATTTATTATATTATTTAATTACTAGGCTTTTATTTAGATGCTATATTTTAGGTGATCATATACTCAATTATAATATATTCGTTTTTCATTTTACCCATTTCATAAATAATAGACAATTACCGAGTTTTCGGATTAATATTAGTTTTTACATTCAATAATTATGTTGCAGAAAATATTATATAACAATTGGTGACTATCAACTTAATATTAACAGCATTATATTAGGCAATACATGTACATATCTGGAATAGAATCATAAAAAACAATAAATAAATATAATCACAAATATTTAAAAATCAATTCATTGTAATAATAATTTAAAGTATATTCGAAATACATTTAACTTGTCTGTATGTATAATAAAAAGTATTACCAAATATTACTTGTTTTCTCATGTTGAAATTCTCGTATCGTATAAGACAATACGTAATAAAGAACAGCTCAATGGTAATGGTCGGTGTGTGTTAAACGCCGAGGGCTAGGAGTGTACACTTGTAGGATTGTTTACTTGCGATTAGTGCTATTATCGAGGATAATTCTGTTGAGACTTAAAGCCAAATCCAGGTAATCTGTTTGTCAATTATGTCCTTAATGTTTCTAAGGAACAAGATTGAGTTCGTGCAGATCTCTGTAAGCTAAGATTAACGTCAGTAACATTATGACTAAAGTCGCCTGGCAATATATTATTATGTTTAAATTTATTTATACCAAACCACGTGCACCTTACTTCTAAAACGAGTGAAGTTAAGTCGACTACTAGACTTTCCTTATGAGTCATTCAGTTGTAGTAGAATACATTGTATCGTGCGTTATCACAAACATTATAATTATAAGTTACATAACGCTATTATTTACATGTTAAATGTAATTTAATTAACACTTATAAAACGAAAAGTTGCAGTCAAATATAAATAAATAAACAAAATAAAAACAACTTTGATGAATATATATAAATAGCTATACATTTTAAAACATTCTAAATATAATTTTATAAGCTTGAGTAAAACTTTATATAAAAACGATCTATTTTATCCATCTAAGTAAAGTATATTTAAATTTCATTGCAAATTGAAAAACTTTAGTAGTTAAACTCTAAATAAAATGCATGCAATTTGCTGGACACTTTATAATGAAAAATTAACACTGTTGAAACAAGCAATTAGCATTTAGTTTTGTAAGAAAAAATCACAATTTGTAATAAACTTAATAATATACTTCATCGATCTGGCACAGGTGCTGTAAAAAAACAAGATCTTTCACTGAGGAGGAGGAGGAGGAGGTTACTACCAAGTTAGTTTATTATAGTTATGGTATCCACTCTGAGGTAATTCTGACTTTGTCAATACCATTTTAGTTTTCAACAGAATAATCAGAATAACCCGTGTAATTAACAATACTAGATGTTCTTTAGGAGATAGATTTAAGGAAATTAATATTCTCAAGGTCGCTGCTGATACACCATGATGAGCTTGGTTGTGAAGCCCTGAGCAGGCTGCATCAAGGCTTATTATAAACTTAAATTTATGTTCATGACCTTTAAAAAAATATATATAATAAAAACACAATTCATTCATACATTTATTCATCAATACACAATTCATGTATCTGAAAACCATAAGAATAACTGTTATAACAAAGCTTTTGCAGTAGTTGCAATTTTTGTAGCGGGTCTCACTTCAGATATAATGGCAAACCAAAAAATTATAAAAAAATATAAACTATATTAGATATTGTTTTCTTTTATAATTTAATAATGACCCACACATTACTTCTTGTGCGGTTAACGGGCTGGGATCCGAACACAAAACTACATTTATTGATTTATAATATTAGTAATTACTATTATAAAATATTTTAAATTTGTTTGCCATTTCAGTCAGTGTTTTTAAAAGGACTCTGGTAATTTATACACAATTTATTAATTAATAATTATCATTATTTCTCTGTCTAGTATTTAAATTTCAACTAAAACTTAGTTTAAAAACAGCAACCATTAAAACAAGAAACGACCTACTTTAGTTAGGCGATGCCAGCTCAGCTTTTATTTTACATATTCAAACTAAGTGAGATCAAAGTCGGCATCCTACTCGGAAAACTCGGTAATTGTCTATTATTTATGAAATGGGTAAAATGAAAAACGAATATATTATAATTGAGTATATGATCACCTAAAATATAGCATCTAAATAAAAGCCTAGTAATTAAATAATATAATAAATATCATGAAGTTTAAATTTATATAAATTTTACTTATTTTAATTATATTACTACTTTTGATTTAACTTACAAATACAAAACTCATGACTGCGGAAATCAGTTAAACGGTTACTTATCCTGTAAATGTTACCTAATCTGATAGACTTACATACTTGTATGTTCATTCGTTCAAACATCTAGAAAATATTAACATTTTAATGAGGATTTTACCAACAGTGTCACTTATTTCATGCTAAACCTCTTTAAAGCTAAATAATTCTTAAGCTCATAGCTATGTAGCTATGAGCTTAAGAATTATTGAGCAAGTATGTACTTGAAATGGTGTGCAATTCACATTAATTTCATACTGAGATACGATATAAATGTATTTTGTACATCTTAGTATGAAATTGTACATTATATATCAAATGTACTTCATTATATAATAACATGATACTGTTAAGAGAACACTAAAAATGAACTTGTCGTTTCTTCAATATATTTATTCTATTCATAAAATTTATAGAATATTTTTTTCTGTTTCTTACGTAGGTAATCTTAATTAAGAATGAATATTAATTTCATCATAATTTTAATTGCATTCAGGACCAATATCAAAATAAATGATCCAAGCAGGCAACAACAAAAGTTATATTACAAATATTTATATTTTCTCGTATCTGATTCTGATTCACAAATATATAACTTACTTAATATATCAAGAGCCCTGACTACTTTACTTACTTTACTTTTACTTTAGCTTCACGCCATATCCCTTGCGGGGTAGCCAGAGACGACGGAGGGCCAAACGCTACGGTCCCTGCATACCTCTTTCTCCTCGGCTACAGACATCAACTTCTCCATTACGTGACCTTCCTCCAGTATCTTAGATACCGTGTTTTAGAAGGTCACTCGAGGCCTCCTCCTGTCTCTCTTACCGCTTACTTTTCCTGCATAATTCTTTTTAACCATTCTTTCATCACTCATTCGTTCGACGTGCCCAAACCACTTGAGCACGTTCTTCTTCATTCTCACTGTAACATCTTCACTAGTACCTGCTATTCTGTGGATCTCTTCATTGCGGATTCGGTCAGCTAGGCTGACTCCGCATATTCTGCGAATAGATCGCATCTCCACAGTATTCATCTTTCTTACATTCTTCTTCTGTGTTACCCACGTTTGGCTGCCGTATAACAGCGTCGGTAGCAAAACCGCATTGTGTACAGCCAAACGTGCAGCTATGCTGACGTTTCGCCGTCTCAACAATGCAGCCAGGGCACCGTTGACTCTGTTACCGGCAGCAATACGCCTTTCCACATCCATTTCGTATCTTCCGTCTCTGCTAAACATACTTCCCAAATATACCACTTCATTCACTTGTTCTATTATCTTACCATTCACGTTGATCTTACATTCTGTTCTTTCTTCATTTCTTTCAAATATCAGAACCTTCGTCTTATCTGCATTCAGGTTTAGACCATTATTTTCACACCCATCTTTCAGAGTGGTGACCAATGCCTGCAGATCGCATTCTAATGATGCAATGAGCACTGCATCATCTACGTATAGCAACTACTATTTACAGTATCTTAACGTGTAGTATGAAATGAATTGAAAATGGTTTGTCCTGTAGTATTATTAATTAACATTGACTGAGATAAAATTTTGACGAATTCATTTACATTCTATTCACTCTATTATGTTATTCAATTTATTGCAAGTGCAAGTAATTTCGTAATTTATATTAATTTTATGTTATTTTGTAAGCCTTTATTGTGGCTGCAGTAGTATTGAAAGTTTTATTACTTTTTAATAAAATCTAAAGTTAAGGTTGTCTTGATCCAAATGTTTTTTTTTTTAAATAATATAATATAAAATATGTCACACCTTGAATGTTCTTTTTGTGTTTAAAATAAAACAAATAATAAGAAATCTCTTGTGAAACTGGATACAAGCACAAATTAATTAAATCTCCGAAATGCTTATGAAACATGAAGTAGATTCAAACATTTATATCCCAAATATTGCTTCATCCAGTTGTTGGAATGAAATATTTATATAGCTGAGAACTAAATATGTTACTACGTGTACTTTTACTTTTAGGATCTACTTATATTACTTGCTGTAATTGTTTCGAAGTTACTGTTGTTTTGACTAATCAATGGGCTTTGACTAAAAATAACTTATATAGCAGGAATATAAAATAAATTGTATCCATGGTGGGACATATTGTATCAATACGTTTGGTATCACGAAATTCGAATCCAGATAAAATCAAATAAGCTCAAAGTCAATAATATCAAGTCATATTACTTAGCTTGGTTATTTGCAATTGTATTGTTTATCTCCAATTCGTAAATGTTTTACTTATTGACCACGATGCATTCCGGGTATGAAGTGCTCGCCGCCAGACTACTTCAGGATTTATTATAAATGTAATTAACATCTTAAGTATGGCTTTAAAAAAAGGAACAAGACAAGCCCGCTGAGTTTTTGTCGCCAGCTGTTCTCAGGTTTGTGGCATCTTTCAAACCTAGTTACTACTAGCTACTGCTTTGATAGTAAAAAAATGATTTTTATAACACTTACCTTAAATAAAATGTATTGCATGCTGGTATAATGACTTGCTTGATCGGAGTAGTTCCTTCTTTAGTATTGATGAGTATGAAATAGAAAATCCCCCTCCTATCGGGGAAATATAATAGCTCTGCACCAAACGTCATAATAGGTAGTTAACTAAACAGTTTTTTCGTTACTAGAGAACAAAATAAAAAACGAAGAAACGGATACCTAGACAAACCTTTAATAAACTAAAGGTGCCAACAGATTTGCGAATTGAGCAAAGCGAGCCCGCTTAAAAAGAATCGAACAGTACAATTCAATAAAAAAAATTCTTCACGCGCTTTTCATTGTAAAGCTAAGTTTTCGAGGGAATCTTTTTTCCATTGACTTCAATGGGATATCAGTTTTTTAACGATTATTCCTCAACGACATGACATTTTACAATTTTTTAAAGAAAACCATCACCTCATGTTTGTCTTTTTGATTACATTTTCATAATTTTTCGTCAAGTAGTTTTCGAGCCTAACCGTGACAAAGAATGTGTCTCTAGTAGAGCGCTCTGCTAGCCTCGCTCAACAAATATTTATGTGTATGGGTGTGTGTGTGTGTGTGTGTCTGTACTGAAAACAATTAGTCTTTCTATAAATATTTAATTTACAGATTTTGTGTGGTAACTATTATATTATGAATAGACTAGGTGATTCCCGCCCGCTTTGCTGGGCACACTATTAATTTTGATGTGAACTTAGGTTGCTATGGTAGCCGTTGTCATATTATCCGTTGTCAATGTAACCATTGTCATGTTAACTGTGGCTATGGCAAACATTGGGATGGTAACCGTTGATATTGTAACTGTTGCTACTATAACTCGTACCCCTGCGTTAAGCGTAAAGCTCCTGAAGGTTTAAAATTTGGCGAAATGCAAAAAGTAGAAATCCGTTGGGAAAGGAATTTCTTAAAATCCGTTATTAGTGAACGTTTACGTCACAAAAGAAGTAACTATATAAAATTTAAAGTTAATGGGACGCGTAGTTTTGGAGATTTCGTGATGAGTGAGTGGTAAATCGTTTATACATAATCTACTATATAATATTTTAGTATAATTATAATAGTTGCTATTAGATTATCACTTCAAATATATTTATAATTTATTAGATACATAGGTGTATCTCTCTTATTATATTGCAATAATATTTGCATCCAAATGTTTAAGCAGTCTTGCGAGTATTGAAATGAAAGAATTAGGTACAAATAGATAATAGATAATTTGTTATCTTTTTTTACCCTAACTTATACACAGAGCGAGAGTACGAAATTTGGTTAAAGAAGATAGTACAATAATAAATGAAGGTAGAGAGGAAATCAAATGCTACTTACTTTTAAAATCTGTATTACATACATTTTCTGAAGTTTCCATTTTACAAAACTTAGTTGCAATAATAAACCAATATTCAACAACAATTTAACAAAAAACAAAATTATAAATGAGTTTTCATAAAATCTTCAGATGTATGTACAAGCCAGTGTTAAGATTATGTGAAAAAAAGAGACAGGGACACAGAGAGAGATAGTCATTTGTTTGTAATAGGATACACGCACACACACACACAGCATACGCCATTTCATTACAACGTAGTAACGATTTATACAAAATAGCCTAAACTGCGTAAAAAATCTAATTTCCTTACCGGCTTAATTAATAAGTAGTTTAAATGACTGAATTTAAAAACTTAAGCAATAAATTTTTCCAACCGTTTATTTTTATAGTCGGAAATCTTTTATAAAGGAATTTACTATAAAATATCGTCCATTTTGTCTATTAGAAAGTGGCGGTAGCCATTATATATTTTTAGTCGCAGCTCTTTAAAATTATAAAAAATATTATCTATTTCATCATTCTCTCCTCTTTGATCATATTCTGATACAAGTTTTATATGGCTATGATTTATGATTATCCAAGAGTATCCATTCAGTAATAGCCATTCTTAAGTATATTACCTCATTTAATTTATTATTACAAGTCAATAGTTCACAGCATAAATATTTGATTGAATAGTATAATTTACGTGAATTACCTAAATACAATACTCTATTGCCTATAATAACTAAGTCATCCGAATGAAGAGCCTGAATAATCACAAACTTTATTACAAATATAATATTAATATATTAAAAGTAATTTAATATTACTTTATACGATTTTTAATAGAGCTATGGACTTTGTCAAATTTTATTATTATCCATTAGTTATACTAATTATACGATTATGTATGTAACCAATTGGCAATAATTGCAGACCTCGAAGAATTCGGTCTGCCCATTCATTTGTATCCGACTTTCGAATTTTGGAAAAATTTCTTCACAGGAGGTCTTCTTGTGACCCCCTGAGTCCGAAATGATATATATATATGCGTGCGTGCGTCCAGATTCGACTTTTGTCAGCAGATAGCGGCCGCAGTTTCGCTCGGATCGCTTTCAAACTTTGCACAAAAATCAACCAACCAAAAATGAAGGTCAAGTTCGTTAACCAGAGAAATCCGGCTACAGGGGGCGCTAGGGCCTCATTTTTTCCGATTTCAGTTTTTCGACCATAACTGTTTCCTTGTACAAAGTAGATGAATCGCGTTTATATTATATGATGTCCTTGATGAATACCTATAACTAATGTAAATAAACCGAAAACCTAACTTCAATAACTTAGGGGTGGGGGTAAAAAAACCAAAAATTTTTGGTAAAATTTTCTGTAAAAGGTACCGTTTCCGAGAAAAAAAATAAAAACCACTTTTAGCTTGAAAAATTAAAGTAGGTAAAACCACGGCAACTTTTTCTGGTAAACATTCCCTCCTCCTCCTCGCAAATATTTTTAATACAAAGGTTATTTTTTACTCCAAATTTAAGTATCAAAAGTATTTCCAAAAAAGATACTTTTTCCGAGAAAAAAATAAAAACTGCTTTTTGCTTGAAAATTTTTGATGTAAACAACGGCATCATGTGTTATTCTTAGGTAGTGAGTTATATTTTAAACGAGTAACACACGAGGTCTACCCACGCGTGTCCCCCTGCGGGCACGGATTTTTTTATTCCGTTGGTAAAACTTATTTAATGACATAAACAGAAACAGCAACATCTCAATATAATTTCGCTGACGGTATATATTAATTTGAACGCTCAAGTGCTTGAATGGCTTGTGATATAAGTTTTCACAGTTAAGCCTCGCTCTCCAATTCCATAAGTTCTATGGTATGTAGTTCATGGATTATAACTTTTAACTAATTTCAATATACTCGTATGTATGTGATAATATGTAATAACATCATCTTAATTGTAACATATTTGTTTATAATTTTTGTATTTTGTACAATTCAAATTTTTTTTTTTCCTTTAAATGAAGTTGGAGATTCTTAAAACACAATAGTTTTATTACCAATATCTTTTAGACAACATTTTATAAATATTAATAGTTTCTAGTATTCAAATCATCACTAATATTTCATAATTAGTTCCTGTATTATTAAAAGATCTTAAAAGTGGAATATTAAAATCATTAATTAATACATTAAGCATTTATGTTATTTCTTGGTCCAAGAAATATAGTTATAAAATTATAATTGTTTAGAGAAATTGTGTCTTATATTTGTATAATAATATGAAGCAAGTTCGGAGCGGAGTAGCGTCCGACAATCGTCTATTGCTAGATCCAATTTCCTTTATTCTCCTTAACTCCAGAGAAAGATGTTGAAGTTCTATTTGCTCTGATTACTTTACTCTTTCCCGGCTCTATAAGTTTTTAACCTCCTTTAATAATAACTGGTATAGCGTACTGGTAATATTTAATCATATGTCTGATCCTAGTATGATTAAAATGTTAAAATGATTTGAACACCTTAGGCGCCATGTGTATCTTTTTGTCACACAGTGTCTAGAACACTGTGTGTTCAAAAGTATATACATTTTTGTATTTAGTAAACGCGCAGTGTATCCTTTAGGAACACGTTTTCTATACATTTATTATATCAAAATGAAAGTCCTGGCTTGGGGAATTTTTCCGATGTAAATGGTCTGGGAATCGGCGATTTTAAAAGTTTTTTAAACGCTCACTTAGGGTCTGGTGCTGAGGGTGTTAATAATATTGCAGTCTTAGACCGCTGTTGGTGGCACCGGAGGTGTAATCATAAGAATAAACAATATTGTGATTTTACAATTAACAGATTATTCGATACACCGTTTCATTATATATATCCATACAATGTGTTGGTTTTTATGAATTGTGCTGATAATACAAAACTAATATGAACTCAAGTAGTCGGTATGTGTCTATTGTTCATGAATTAGGTAAAACAAAAAACGAATACAAAGAATATCTACATAAGTATCTAAATAAAAGCCCGGCAATACTATTATATATTATTATATAGTATCATATTAGTTGTATTAAGCTTCTTATAATAGAAGTTTAAATTTATATTTATTTTACATATTTTTGACGTAATGACGTCACTATTTCTGATGTTACTTTCACATGTCTGTGGAAATCTATTAGTTTATTGTCTTGTGAATATTACAGATATATGTATTTGTATATTAATGATAATATTACCGGCAGTATCTCATACTCCGTGTAATCTGTATATGGTCCCAGTGACCATACACAGGTTACACGGACATGACATAGTACTTAATCTCATAGCAACATAATTGAAACGGTGTATAATTAACATTAATCTCATATTGAAGTATATTGAATATACATTATATACATTCAATGTATATAATTATATAAGAACATAACACTGTTAAGAAAACTTAAAATGAACTCGTGCAGAATTAAAATGCAGATACTATACTTATTTCTTCAAAATATCTCCAATACATAATCTCATGAAAATAATTTAAAAAATCTCTAATTGTTGTATGGTAATATTAGCCAGGGTTAGCTATTAATATAATCGCATTTGGAAATGAATCGCATATCGAACTATCCATCCGAGCAAGTCAACATACAAAGCCTTCTTTATATACTAAATATATATACCATTGGATTGCATTTATATATTAAATATAACAATAAAACCGATGTTATTATCAAATAGTTCCTATTCAGAGAGATAGAACCTATTATCAAGAGATGTGACCGATGACACGTAACGCGTATTTGTAGTTTCTTAATATTAAATGTAACACTATCACTTCATTCACTTACATTATATTTAATTCATAATTAATATTAATTGTATTATATTAAGTAACATTTATTGTGGCTAAAGTTATATTTTAATAGTCGTTTAAGACTTTTCATTTGTTTATATTTTATTGAATTTAAACTTTAAGGTTTTCTTGCATTTAAATATCTTTTAATTATTAAAGATGTCCGACGTTGAAAGTTCTTTTTGTTTTAATTAAAATAAATGAAAAGGAATCTATTGTGTAACTGGATACAAAACAGATTAATTAAATCTCGGTAAAGCTAATAAAACATTGAGTAGATTTATACATTTACTTTCCGCAAAGCTAACATTGGTCCGTGTTAGCAATTCATGGTATGAAATATATATCACATAGCAACTGAACATATGTATATGTATGTATGGGTAAGTGTACCGTTGTTTTAAATTTTATGTTTGTAGTAAATTTTTGGTACGTTTTTCTTTTATAATATAATACAGGGTTAGTTTTTTTAACTTATTATTGAAATTTTAGCGAATTATTTTTAACGGGAAATATTTTTTACCATTTATGTAGATGATTGAATTGTTCATAAAAAAAAATATCTAGTTTTATTACAAGAAATATGTTTATATAAAAATTATTCTTTGAATGCCTCATAACATTTATTCTAATGGAAACCGACTTTGTTATAACTTCGATAATCAATAACTAATCTGTTAAAAATATTATTAAGTTGATTGCTATACATATAGATTATTGTCACTAAAAATTCTATTCATAAATATTTTATTAAGTATTACTTCAATGAACATATAAGTAAGAAATCCAGAATCCGATAATCACCTTATTCCACGTGGGATGAGCGTTTGATCAGATTATGCTAATCAGATCAGCTCGGATAAAACAGATTAGGATTTAAAATATATTTACAAACTTTACAATCAGATTAATGTTTGAAATATTTTTTTTCAGTATTCACAACTGAAATATATGTCTTGTTGAATATTCAAGACTGTATATATAATCAGATATTTGTAATAAATATGCCACAATATGGGTGTTGTAAGGAAAATCTTCTATTGCACGAGATTATCGATAATATTATATTATATCTGAATTTAGGACCATTAATTATATTTACATATATTTTTATACATATTTGTTAAAAAACTTAAAATAGTTATGTTTCTTCATTATTTAATTTTAGTTCAACCTATTATAGTATCTCATACAAAGTAGGTTTATCTTTAGATATATAAGGACATGTATTTGCAGTCTTAATGTCAAAAGAACTAAACGCTAATAAATAAATACACATATTGTTATACACAGAGATCACAATTCGATTGTTTTTCTCAAGGAAACGTTTCGTTTTATCGATTATTCTCTAATGTTACAAAGTTATCTTTTAAAACAGCTGACTGCTAACTGTTAACATACTTTGAATGGTCAACATGGGAGACTATTTGATATGCGGAGTCAGTTTTTGGTAATTCCATTCCAATCCAATAGATTTTGGTGAAGATTATAGATTTTCTCAAATATTTGCAGAACAGAGCAGATTTGCAGAGCAAAAAATAAAAATAGTTAAGTTATGTGTTAAATAAATAATACAATACCATTAGCACATATTATAACCTCTTATATTTTGTTTGGAAAAAATAAAAATAATATCTAAAAATTATTTGTAAACATTTAATGCAAATTAATTGCCTTTGGAGGTCCAAACCATCGCAGGAAAAATCTAATATAATATTTCTATATTATTTTTGTTTGTCGTATTTGATAAATTTAAAATGAAAGATAACAAACATGTTTGTTATTCTGTAATATATAGGATTCAAAATATTATTCATAAAATATCTATTAAATATAAAATACCTTTTTCGCAATATTATTCAGATTTAAAAAAGGTACGAGTTAGTAAACGAAATGTCATATTTACCGTTTTTAAAGCAATAATAATATACTAATCAATCAATATATTTGGCAACTCCCTATTGATGGACTTTACTAATCTAAGAAATTTTGTAGAGCTCTATATTAGGGCCACCGTCATTTCTAATGTATATCAATAATATACACGATGTATTAAAAGATATAAATGTTATGTGCTGATAATATTTATTTACCTTATTATAATTAAAACGGAGTATTTTTTTAGTATTATATCATCATCTATGGTTTATATCTACTACGTATTGACAGAAGTATATTTCATTGTGTGTTTGTGATATTGATTTTATATTGATCTCTAATTACTAAGTGATGTTTAGTTATGTAACTATTAATGTCTTTGTAAGAGTTCTTATCTAATTATGTTAAAAATAAATTCCTTAACTACATATTTTTTTACTGTATTAATCATATTACCATAACAAGGTATCTCAATATAGATTATTAGTTTATTTACTTTTCTATAAATTTAAATAAATATTTTTATACATAATTGCCTCAAATGGCTCAACAATGTATCGAACCTTGTTTTAGTAAGTTATAATGTGGTGCTATTTAAAATCTACGTCGAAACAGTTTTTTACGCCTCCGTAGTACCCGCGAGATTACTGATAAGCAACATCGCCTATTATTCTCCAATTTACCCAAAAGAACCGTCCATCTTTCAATGATATTTATTACTGCCTTTTCAGTCTGATTTAGAACCTCGGCTGCTATCTTAATTCATTTTCAGATTCGATGTACAAAATTGGTTCGTTCAGAAAGACAATTGTAATATGGGACTTAGAATTTAAACTGTGTATGGTAGTGTATTAGTACAACGATTGACTATAACTTCTGATATAATTTGTGATTTTAAAATGCTTTTATTTTGTTATAAACTTAATGTAATTAAATAATTACATGTTTTCAAAATAAAACACTTTTCAAAGCCTAATCCATTGTATGGTGAAACTGATAGTTCCGGTAATTGTTATGTACTTACAGTATTTACAATTAAATCAGACATAATGTAATGTAAATACCTCGTTCGACGGGGTCGATCGTGTTAGGTAGATTCCCCTTCGGTCGGATCGACAAAGAAAAACTAGCCAGCAGTATTCTACTGGTCATTACGAGTCTTATGACGGGTCACTCTGCATATATTGGGTGAGCGGGGAACCACCCACCACTCCTATCTCCTAAACGGGGAGTCGCATCAAAAAACTTTTCGGACAAAAAAGTTTCCTCTTTTAATTTGTTAATTTTCTAAGATTTTTGCGACGGCAAAATTTTGCCTTCTTCTGTGACTTTTTTCGGTTTTTAACTTTCAACCCCCCCAGCTCCTCAACCCCTAGACCGATTTCCCCCGTTCAAGAACTTAACCTTCATTTTGTTCTTAAGAATGTGTATGCCGAGTTTGAAAATCCTGCGTCAATATTTGCGACCTGTAGCGTGTCCCAAAGGTTTGCACTTTGACCCCCTCTCCCAGCCCCCCCTTTCACTTTTTCCAAAAAAACGAGATGGTACGTTTGTCCTACTAATTTATCCTATCGACCTGTGAAGTCAGATTTCGCCTACGATGAATTTGGACTGATGGATCATATATACATATATATATAGAGGGATATATAAATTTTTTTTTTTCGACGGATTCTCAATCTCCAGTTCATAAACGGCGTAGCGCCCCTACTCTGGGGTCTGGGTCCCGTCATCGCATCGATTGCAATAGGTAGATTCATCTATTGAATCTACCTAAAACTAATTTAACTCCAAAATTAGAACACAAATAATGGTAACAAATAGAGGCTGAAATGAGAACTGCGCCATTAATAGATCCATTACGCTCTCATATTTATCAGAGATTAAGCAATTCTGATTTTAAACGAATTAAATAAGACGTATAATATTCTAACTCTTATTTATTTCGGACGTTACTTCAATAGACGATGGCTTCGGATTAAATTGATGCATCCAGAATCGACATATTTATACCCGCTGGTTAAGTATTTGAAGAAAATTAATTAGTGTAATGGATGAATTTTACACCAACAAGTTAAGTAACCGTACATCCACACATAAATAAAACAATAATGTTTCACAGTCAGCTAAGCAAGTTAACGAGTACAATACATTTTCATTTTGAACTCGACGCTGGAACCCAAAACAGTGATTTATCTGAGGAAATAATGTTTATTGCATTCTTGCTCCACTGTATTGAAATAGAGATTAGAGCCAATAAATTGTGGAACCCATTCTAGGCAATATGTTTTGAAAACATTAGTGTCTCTCTCAACTTAATGTAGTGTCGCGTTGTACTTTACCACGGTAGTTACAATGTGTGAGATTCAAAAAGAAGTTTGTTTAGAACTAACCTTATCTATTTAGATGTTTGATCTAAAATTACATTTCCTTACTTATTTCAGTCTCGTTGAGCTTTATTTTGTGTTTCTTTGTTTGTTTTAATTGGAAACTCAATAAATCATAATTTTCGATAAAAGTTTTTACTTATATTTATTCAAAATTCTCTATTGCTTAAATTACGAAATTATCATAATTAAAAAGCCTATGAAACCGAAATATATTAATTACAGATATTATAATTGGTAGAAAAGAAATTAATTTTATATTTTATTTCTGCAAAATAAATTATCTTTCGAATATTTATTACACTTTCAAGATATTATAAAAACCGATGAAGAGTACTCGAGGTATTAATTATTGGGGAAAAAGCAGTATCATTAAAAATTTAATTTTTATTTTAATATCTAACTTCATTACTATGAGCAATAAAAATTGATTGAGATAAAATATTAATTCTACTTTATCAATTATTAGAAAACAGAGCTTGATATTTTATTAATTTAATAAACTACATTTTTTCCATATAAAAATGATGATAATTTTCACTTAATTTAATATTATTTGATTCACTGAATCGCTGAATCGGGAATATTTTTTTTATCGGTTTACGTATTTTGTTTTTCAATGTACTCATATAAGAAAAAATAAAAATAATTGTTAGTATAGTCTTCAATCAATTAAGGAGTATTATATATACTTCTTTAATAAATCGAGGTTGATCGATGTCCAGTCTTACCATATTTATTTGATATAATATATAAGCACACAATATTGTTAATAAGCATTAAAATACTTGGTAAAGCGGAAAATATTATTTAATTTCTACGTCGTTACTTTATTAAAAATTGAGCTTTTACCAAAATAAATATATTTAAAGTTACAAGTTAAGCTTGTTAGTCGCTGTAAGAGAAAATTCCGGAGATAAATTTTATTTGAGAAAGAGATAAACTGTGAAGATGTTAAAGTGAGCGGTTTCAGCTTTTTCTTATTTTTCGGAAATATATTTTACATAACTTACATATACATATTTATATACATATATATAAATATATATATTTTTAAAAGTCGTTTGAATTCTTAACTTATATTATAAATAAGAATGTATATGTGTTTATTTGTTACGCCTTTAAAACCGTAACCACTCAATGGATCGATAATATACCAAAGGAAGTATGGTTCTCTAGGGATAAATTATCTTACTTTTACAAAACTAAAATGTTTTATTTTTATCTATATATTTACAGACGGTTCAGACAGATGCACAACGAATTATTAATATATAAAAACAAATATATTTACTTCATAACGATATACAACCCCGAAAGGAGCATTTTTATAATTTTAATGCGTTTATTCTTCAACTCTAATTGTTTAGTATCTATACTTTTTCACTATTTTAATAATACTGTCATTTTTTAAACCATACCGATTTCTAAATATCACTGCTTTTACAATTCGTGGGTTCCATATTAACAGAGTTGCAAGAACAGAGGAAACTTAGTTGACGATGAAACAAAATGCAGTTAATCAAGTTAACAAGGAATGTTCATTTGCGTTCAGTACAGGAACGCAAAACAGTGATTTACACTAGTAAATAAAGTACACCGCATTACCGCCTTTACACCACTGTAATAAAGATCTATATCCGTTCTAAGCAATATGTTTTGAAAACATTACTGCATCTCCCAGCTTTGTGTTGTGGCGTGCTTTCAACATATTAATTAGGAAAAACTTTAAAGTAATAAATGTAATTGTTTATTTTTGTGATATTTCATGATTTATTATAAATTACAATTTCCTGAAATAAATGGAAGGAATTAAATTACATTATTATTTATTATTTTCCAATTTAAAGAAATATATCAACAAGATTCAAAACCAAAATAACACCGTGTTATTTTGTACTCGGTTCATATTAATTTGAAAAATTTGCCTTTAAAAGACTTGTGTAATATGTTTTCAGATTCAAATATTGCACTCCAGTTTGATTAAAAAATTATTTGATTCTTATGTTATAGGACATTAATTTAAATATATATATATGTGTTATCATTATTTTTATGTAAGTTTGTTTGTTAGTTCAGTTTGATAGATGTAGTAAAATATTGGTAAAATAGGAATTACATTATGTTTTAGTATTAAATGAAGGTCATAAATATTATAATATAGTGTACCTACAGTAAGTTGTTCGACTCGTATAAAGTCTAAGACCCCAAAAGATAAATATTAACCCTCTGCGACTGACGTGGTAGTCCAATAGACACCGCGAAATAGAAAAATATACTTATTTCCGATAATTTCCAAATTTGAGTCCGGCCGCTATTAGTACCTTACCATAACGTGGCCGCGCATCGGTCAATGTGTGGCAGGTGATCAAAATGAGCACACGTGTGCGTAAACGGCGGAAGGTGTCCGCGAGACCACCACATCAGCGTTAAGGTAAGTGTCTACTACACTACCACCACATTAAAATGGTTATATTTTCATAGTGTCTCCTGAACAACCACATCAGTACAGTGTTTGTATTATATCACTTTATTTCAGAATTTAATCTTAATTAAATTACTTATTATATTTGTTTTTACTAATGTTAATTGTGAAGTTGTTAAGAGTAGAATATGATTATATAATCTGTTTAAATTACGTGTTGCAATAATATTATAGTCGGTGAAATAGTATCTATAGAATTAAAAAATAAACTTTAGTTTATGCGTAGAAAATCGCAGCGTAAAACTGTACATTATTTTAAAAAATACTTGTTTTTGGATGGGTGAATCAAGCGACAACGCTAGGCCAGGACGTTCTGCTTACAAGAGAACGTCGGCTGGGACTTTTGCCAGGAATGATGATCAAATATTAGAGTGGTTAAAACTGGAAAGTGAAGATGAATTTAGCGACATTGACAATGAAGATGAAGATCCAACTTTTGAGCCAGAAACCCAACATGTCGAAGAAGACATAATTTTATGTGTTTCTTGCCAAACAAAAATAGACCTATAGAAAGTTCGTTGTATGGTTTTACAAAGGACTATACAATTTTATCATATGTGCCAAAACCTAATAAAGCCGTGTTATTGCTTTCTTACTCCCATCATATTAAAGAAATAGATAATGATACAGAGAAACCAATTATAATTTTAGACTATAATCATACAAAAGGTGGTGTAGACGAGGTGGATAAGAAATGCTCGATATATTGTAGCAGCCGTAAAACTCGTCGATGGCCTATGGCAATCTTTCAAAGGATGTTGGATATGGCAGCTTTGTACTGTATCAAAGTTGCACGAACAGTAAGGATTAAATGAAGACAGACACTTTTTACTGAATATGGCCAGAGATATAGTTTTGAATCTTATGAAAAACAGAGTATACAATGAAAGATTGCCGAGAGAGCTGCGAATGACTATTACTAGGGTTTTAGGCAAGGATGTCTCCCCACCACCACCAGTAGTTCGGTCTGTTTCACCAAGTGGTAGAAAATTATGTTATTATTTGTCCCGCAAAAATAAAAGACAACTAAATAAGTATGTTTGCTATGATTATTCGAAAGCAATTGCCTTCAGTGTTCCAAGCCACTATGTGATAATTGTCAAACAAAGCTGTGATTTTGAAGTTACCTAATTTTAAAATTAACCGATGTATGTATTTCATATTTGCAAGACTGATTAATATAATTGTTAATTTTAAAACGTGTAATGTTAAGTTTAAAAAAAAGTTTATTTTGTGATTTTTTTATGTCATTAATGTTTAGGTTAAAATTTTTAGACTGATTTATATGATGTCAATTAAAACTGTTTCATTTTAAAAATACAAATAGTTTTTTTTTTATTCCAGGTAAATTTAATAAAAAAAAGGTTAGAAATCCAATAAATGTGAATAACATTTCTGCATAATTTATATCTATAAAAATATTTGCCTATGAAATAGTGTCTCGTGTACTACCACGTCAATACAATAGTTATAATTAAGCCACGTCAGTCGCAGAGGGTTAAAATCATATATTCTAAGGATCACTGAAAATCTAAATCTGAATTATAATTCTTTAACAGTGTTGTGTCCCATCCAATTTGATATCAAAATATTATAATAATTAAATGTCAGAATTTGAGTTAGATTTATATATTTTGATTATGCCATGAGAATCATCTCAACTCACCTCATCTCATCTTATTTCATTTTATCTCATCTCAACTTTGGCAAACAAACGTAGTTATTTTTTTGTTATTCATGGAAATGTAGATATTATATCTATTAACACATTTCAAATGATAATCGCAAAGTTTTGATCAATTAATTAAATGTTACCTTTATTTATGTTATTATTATTATATTTTTTTAATATTTTATTTTCACTACTACTTACTTGTCCTATAAATTTAACAAGTGAATATAACTTTCCAATAGATTTACATAATTGTATGTGTGTTAATAAACATCCAGGAAACCTATTTGTATATACAAATATTATCAACAGTATATATTACCAACAGTATATAATGAGAATATTACCAACATTATCTCATATTACATGTAACCTGGGTATGGTCACTGGATAATACTTAAGCTCATACCTACATGATTGAAGCGGCGTATAATGGACATTAACCTCATACTGCGGTGTGTATCTTTACTGAACCATGTAAGATTATACTACTGGTAAGAAAATTCTTAAAATGTCAAATTATAATGTGGGCATAATAAATAAAAAAAAATGACATATAAGAAAAGTGGGTAAATATTTTTTTTCTAATTGGTAGATAAGTAAGGTAAGGAAAACCATTGATTAATAAAAACCGATTGAATGAATCGGGAAGTGTTCTTATATGGTCTGATACCTGCCACCGAATTTTATCATGTACCCTCAAAAAATACGTATACCGTCTGTCTTATTAATTGAAACCTACAGAGATGTACACTCATCTATGGACAACAAACTTGCTCTCTAACCTACTTGTATTGTTGTATATTTATACTAAGAGCATATGCAGACTATACAGGACGATAAAATCGATGATATTTTCAAATATTTTCGTCCTTGTAATTACTTATATCAAACCTGTCTGTCTTATTTAATACGAATTCAAACAAAATAATTTGTGAAGTTTTATATTTCGGTATTTTATTACCGATTGTATTTTACAATTGATTATAATACACAGGGGTAGTACAGTTGACCGCGTACTGAGTATTCGCTTTCTGACGTCAGAAATTTAATGTAACTTGGATACATATATCACGCCCGTGGAGAGTTTTGGTTTAGATTTAAAAAAAATATTAAACCAGTGAAGATGCAAATACCCAGGGTATTTCCCGAACGAATTTTGACGAAATTACAAATGTTAATAAAAAAACTATTGATTTTTAAATAAAATGATTATTAATTATTGAAGAAGAGAAAATGTTAAATACATGTTTATTTATAATTACTAAAAATTACAAAAAAGTCTGATTAATAACAATACAAAATAGTAAAATAATTAAATCTGAAAATAAACTAAATCAGTAAATTGTAAACAGCGCCATCTCTCGACAGTAATGAAAAGTTTTCCTGTCCACAGACATCCATACATCCATCCGAGAAAAGTGAAAACAATACAGAACGAACAAAGTTCGTTCGTGAATATATTTGAGTTAAAATAGTTTTAAAAATGCTTAATTTAGTTATTTTATCTATAGATTCTGCATCTTCTTACTAAATACCTATCCAGTCCGTTCATGATCAATATGATATCTATAAACATGACCATCAAATGAAAAGTCAATAAAATTAAGTCAAAGTTACTTTACTTCGATGAAGAAACTTTGATTATTTTGAATTAAATTGCTTCTCTTCCAGTTGTAGTAGTCGAGTACATATTGATTTATAGAATCTTGATGTATGTACTTAATTAACTGCACGCTTGTGTATTAATTGACTCAACCAGAGCACTAATTCCCTCTTTAGTATTGATAAGCCTACAATCAGTTGTGGTTTTAATGTAATTGTATGTAAAATCTAAACCAATATTGGAGTTTTCAAGAGAAAATGAAAAATATACCAATGTAACAGTGACAATAACCTAAATTAAAACAAATTTCATAAAAATACGTTTAACAGCATTTTCGTTTTGTTCAAACCAAAGAACAAAAAACCAAAACGTATAAAAACATTTAAAAAACTAATTACTTGAGTTTTGTGATGTACAGACCACATCGCTTTTATTTTTTTCAATAAATATTTAACATACAAATTTTATTTCATAAGAAATATATTTTTAAAGAATAACGTTTTTAAAATAATTATATATTATTAACACAAACGGAAAATATTATATGTAATAATATTTGCCGTTTAATATGTCAAGATGTAAGCCCTCTATCTCTCTCTATCTTTTGAATTTTCAAATCTATTTTATTATAATTAGGGTACAAATAGATAACAAATCTACAAACAGCTTTAAATAAAATGATACTAAACTAATAAAACAGATTCACAAAACAAATAAATGCAATTTAAAACTAAAACTAAAGTTACCTTATCACAATATTATTTGATTATTTGTTGCTATCAATATAAATCGTTTAAATAGTTGCACTCCTTCGACTTTTAATAATTCATTAAAATTATTAATTTAGAGATGGACTAAACACAGATAAAAGTTATAGATTTTTTAAAATAATTCTATTTGATAATAAAAGCTCGTTCCTCCTCCTCCTCCATTTTCCATTCATTCCATTCCTCCCGATCGAATTAATACAATGTAATTGCGTCTGTGTAGTGTGTATAAATTATTAGTCGCCCCGAGAAAAGTCGACTACAAAATCTAGTTTAAATATGAATAATTTTTTAAACTCCACATATTAAATAATTTAACTTAAATTAATTTTAAGTTAAACTAAACTAATTTATGGCGAATTCAATTAAACTAAACAACAAACACTTTATAATATTATTAGTGTTGTTCTAAAACTCAACGTCTCACGTTTTGAAGCTAAGTTGAATTATTAGGTAGATGAAGGAATTACAAATGAAAGAATCCTCTGTGCTATTGTATTATCTCTCTGTACTATTGTATTGTATACTCAATGGCGTCTTTGTAGTTTTTCTTATAAACTCCGTAATTTGTTCAGTTCATGAAATAAATAACAGTACTAATAAATTGTTCATGAAACTTGAATAATAAGATAAAAATGTTTTCTACTTCAGCAAGGTACTGCGTTTTTTGTCTTCTTTATTATTCAACATGATTTTATTCGTACTTACTGAATTCCATGTATATTTTAAAGCAAGTTTTAGAAATATTGTTATCTATTTAATCATGCATATTAAAAAATAAATAAAAGAAACCAACTAATGTGCAGTTCTCGCAATAAATTCTGTGATCCGGAAAGGATTAGCGACCGACATTATCTAATGGGATCCTATCGTATTGAATCGCTTCATGGAAGAGAGACTTTGAAATTGTTTTTGTTTGATTTTCTTACCTTTGTATTTCTTTTTATCATTAGTGGATTTAAGTTCATGTTACTGTAAAGACTTAAATGATATGGAAGAACAGGATTTATTACGAATTTAGAATAATATTTGATTTAACACAAATCAAACAAATTTTCTTCTGAATGCAAATTGAAACTATGCTATTTTAAAAGTAAAGTATTAACTCACTGGGCAAAGATGTATATACCGAGAAGGTTCGTAGGTTATTAGTTGTACTTACTAGATTAGAAAAATGTAAACTAATTAAATTTTAAATATTGTTTTATATGATTTTATTTCTTATTTGTTTGCCCATTAATGTGAGATCATTGGCGTACGGCAGTGATTAAAACTTAGATGTAATAATAAAAGTAACTGAGATTATTAATCTAATAATTGTCAATAACATATCTAGTAAATACAAAGTTATTAAAAGTATCACTGAAAAATGTAATAAATATAAACCATTCTAAAAATACTTAAAACAAAAAATTCTTTAGTAGCAGTTCTAATATCTTAAAGAAACTTCATTAAGATATAAATTAAATAAGTTATAGACCGCGCTCCGCCACTAATAAATTTTTATTGTCAGATATTAAATTTTCTAATAATTATTTTATATTTTCCGCTATTGTTGTTAAGAAATATAACGCATTAAATTCAGTGCCAAGAGTTCTAAGATTTTTTATTTATTTATAACACTTTAGCGCATATATATATATACTATACTTAGCCTTAATACAAATATTGTTACAAAGAGAAAAAATTTTTTTGTACGTAGCTTTTATTACCATTATAGTGTGTTAGTATAATAGTGTAACATAAAACCATTAAAATATATTCAAAGGGATCTCCGTTAGCTGCAGAACAGTCCTTCAACTTTGAGACAGTTATCAATAACAGAACGCATTCGTTCTATGGAAAAACTTTTCACTGCCAATCGAATAGATTGTTTCAGGTACTCTAAATGATCAATCGCTCCTTTATAGCTGACACTTCACCAAACCATCACTGAAGTTGGATAATGCCTAGGTTGCACTCTGTTGACTTATGGGGAAAGCCCTAAAGGCTTTCAACATAAATACGGTCGTTATGTTTGTCAAAATATTGCTAAATTGTATTCATTTTCACATCCGCAAACCAAATTTTTCTGTGACCTTGCTTTGAGTACCGCTTGAGTAGTTGTTTCGATTTTACCACCCTAATCATTTTTAAATTATCAGTTAAGAAATCACCAGTGCGTCTCTGCGTATTGTCTATTGGTTGCAAGTCCTAAGTCATCTTTTAAAATAATTAACTTTTGCTTTCGGACAGGATTTCTTAAAATTCTTTCCTTCACTGCTTTGATCACCTTTTTCGTACGAACACTATATAGACGGCCAGATCTTTTTCTGTCACAAACAGAGAAGGTATCATTGTACCTACTAATAGCCCGGTTCACAAACATTTGTCTAATACCAAGCGGATAAAGGATTTTAAAATTTGTATTTGGCTATGGAGTCTACTTTATATAATGCAATCACAGCGATTCGGTTCTCCTTATCACCCTACTCCATTTTAACATCACAAAATATTTTATAATATATTCGCGCAAAAATAAGAAAATATTGAACAAAATTTTATTTTATTTATTATATATATAACAAATAAAAAATTTTCGAATGCAAATTGAAACTATACTAGTTTAAAGGTAAAGTGTGAACATATAAGTATTGACTCACTAGGCAGAAATGTATATACTAATAAGTGAAAGTAACCTACCAGGTAACCTACCAGCTGGTTAGTAGGTTATTAGTTGTACCTACTAAATTAGAAAAATGTAAAGTAGTTAAATTTTAAATATTGTTTTAAATGATTTTATTTCTTATTTGTTTGCCCATTAATGTAAGATCATTGGCATACGGCAGTGGTTAAAACTAAGTTGTAATAATTAAAGTAGCTGAGATTATTAATCTAATAATTGTTAATAACATTAGATATGTAAATACAAAGTGACTAAAAGTATCACTGAAAAACGTAATAAATGCTAAACGAAATCTGATCCCAACTCTAATGTTCCAAATTTCTGAACTTAAAACATTTCCTGAAGAATAAAAACCATTCTAAAAATACTTAAAACAGAAAATTCTTTAGTAGCAGTTCTAATGTCTTAAAGAAACTTCATTAAGATATAAATTAAATAAGTTATAGACCGCGCTCCGCCACTAGTTAATTTTTATTGTCAGATATTAAATTATTGTATATTTTCCGCTAAAGTTGTAAAGAAATATAACGCATTAAATTCAGTGCCAACAGTACTTTGGAGTCAATACTAAGATTTTTTATCTATTTATAACACTTTATTGCACTTCTTTTTTTTGTACGTAACATTTATTAATATTACGTTGTTTTAGTATAATACAGTAACATAAAACCATTAAATATATTTTCAAAGTGATCTCCTTTGGTTGCAGTACAGTCCAACTTTGAGACCAGTTATCAAGAACAGAACGCACTCATTCTATGAAAAACTTCTTCTCTGCCAATCGAATAGATTGTTTCAGGTACTCTAAGTGATCAGTCACTCCTTCATAGCTAATACCTCACCAAACCGTCACTGAAGTTAGATAATGCACAGGTTGTACTCTGTTGACTTATTGGGAAGCTTCTTTAGGGCTTTCAACATAAATACGGTCCTTTTGTTTGTCAAAATATTGCTCAATTGTAAAAAAATTCACATCCGTGATATTTAGTATAGTACATTCTCATTTTCCTAAAATTTCGTAAAAAAAAAACTTGCAAGAAAAACCATTGTATTAGTTCGACGAGGATATGTAAAAGATTTAATTGAAGCAAGCAAACTGGCAAATCCTGTTACAAGACTTGTCTCTTTTTTAAGTTATTATGTGTAATATCTATAAAGTGAACATAGCATTCTAAACAATCGAGATTGGCTTTGTAAATTGTATGAAAAAATATAATATTATTTTTCAGAAACAATTTCGCTATGTTCATGTTTTAAGTTGTGAATGTTAATTAATGTTGAAAATTTGTGACTTAAACCTATAATACGGTGGCAATAAGCATAATATTTTTAACTTCTGATACTAGATGGCTTTTGTATAGGACTTGATTGAAACCGTTTATTATTTAACCCTTTTCCTAGTAAGTTTTTTCTTTCCAGTTTCCAAAAAAAATTGTTGAATAGATTTTAACAAGCTATTCACACATAGCGACAATATTTCTGTACTAATTTTCGTGTGTGTTTGTGGTTTTTGACTCAATTAAATGTATATACATTATACAATTAGTATATTGTGACTCTTTATATCGTTTTATGTAAAATGTTACCTTTACTATTGAATTATAGATGGAAAAGAAAATGAACCTGCCCGGTGTTCGTCTACCATCGATACGAAATTATAATATAATTGGCAACTCTACAGTCGCTCGTTCTTATTCTCTTTGATATTGTCAGAGCCTTGTAGCTGGTTAGGATACCATTGGCTTTAGTTACAGAAGCATGTGTGTGTTCAAATTCAATAATTTGAACAAATATGCAAACCATAAACTATTGTGGAGTTGGTGCTTGTGTAATCAGAATAAGCGTCATAGTATGGATATTGTTTTAAATACTTCAATCAAAACCTTAGCAGAGGTTTAGGTAATTTTTAAAACATTTTTCTTTTGCTATATTAGAAATGTAATCTAAAGAATAAAAAGATTTGCAGTTCTTAACAAAAACCGGATTGGGTTTTATCCAATTGATTTAAAAGTCTGTGCCACATTCTATACATAATTTTTTAATTTTAAATAACATTACTAAGGTTAAACATCTCTATAAATAACTTGAAATATCATTACAATCAGAATTTTAGAAGAATAAAGATATATTTTAAACCTACTTTTATTATATATATTATATTATTTTTAAACCATTTTTATTAAAATATAAAATAATTTAGAAGGATTTACAAGAATATATTTTCATTTTGCTTGTGCAGGAACCCAAAAATATAATTTATTAAAGTTTATATTGTGTGCTGCATTTCCGTTCCTCCTTTACTGGAATAGACTCATGAATATATAAAAGATTAAAAAATGTGTAAACTTTTCTATTGCGGACAGAGTTGCAAGAATAACAAAAGAATATATGGCATATCCGATAAAAGAAAATCAAGCTAATCAAGTTACCGAGGGAAATGAATGATTATTTGCCGTCGGTGCAGATACCGTCTTTATTCCACAGTGATAAAAGCTACAGCTCATAAATACTCATAAAATGTTTTAGTTCTTCTCTTAACTCTATGTAATAGCTTGTATTATAACACAACATTGAGAAGAAAAAAATAGGTGAAAATTTTACAGGAATAAATGTATTTATTTATTTTTATGTTATTTAATAATTTAATACTTAAGTTTTTTTTAATTTTCCGGAATTGTTGGACGCAATGAGGACCTTATTTTATGCTTTATATTTTCTTAATTAAAAAAATAATGAAATTATAAGATCCAAGAAAGAACATAATATTACATGTTATAATATGTCTCACGTACAAAAGTACATTTTTTTTTAAATATTTTTTTTTTCACACGTTAATAGACTTATATACATAGATCATATGTGAATCACGTTATGTTTTGTTATTTTGTAGAGTTCATTAATATCTTATGTTCATTAAATGAAGTATTATTTACCATATTTTACCCAGCGTTGTGAATATTAAAATAATATAAACTTTATTTCATTTATATTAATGGAAGAAGTTCAGTGGTCAAAAATAACTATGCAGTTTTAACTCTGTAGTGAAGTCATGCCTTATCCAGTTTGACGTCAAAATATTATAATAATTAAATGCAAGTCCGAAACAGTCCGAAGCATCTGATAATCTGTTGCTAGATGCAATTTCCTTTCATCCTCTTAATTCAAGAGAAAGACGTTGAAGCTGTATTTGCTCTGATTATTTTACTTTTTTTTCCTGTTCTATACAATTTTAAACCTACTTTAATCATATTTTGCATAGATTTACAAAAAAGAACTTATAATAATCGCACGAGATGACATTAAGATTTTTAAATATAACGAGAGACAATACTTTGTTGATTCATGTAATATAAATTAAACTTAACTTATAACTTAAATGATATATTATTAATCATGGAAGATATATTACAGCAAAAATGGCTTACATTATTTCATGTCATCTCGTCTCGTCTCGTCTCGTCTCGTCTCAAACAAATATATCATTCATTAACAAATATATTAATCCTAAAGTAATCGTAAATAATAATTATATCATTTTATTTATGTTATTATTTTATATGTTTTTATTTTAAAATAAAACGTATGACAATTCATTTCAATTACTTATAATTCTGTGAATAATAATATTTTTTAATATTATAAACATCTAGGACACCTATTTGTATATAATTGATAATATTATCAACAGCTTAGAATATTCCGCGTTATGTCTTTAAGGCCACTGGATAATGCTTATGCTGAAAGCTAAATCATTCAAGACGTATAAATAACATTAACCACGTATATCCGATTGCTATGTAAGAACATAACACTGTCAAAATGCAAAAAATCTTAACATGGAGAACTAAAATGGAGACATTGTTTACAGTTTTTCTAAGAAAGTACGATAAATAAATAAAAAATTCTTGATTTCATAAGTGAAAGAAAAGAACCCGGATAACTATAAGCTTTTAAAATAATAGGTCTATATTACGGATAGTACCGACATTGATCTTCACTATCTATAGTATCAAAAGTACTTAACCTCGTTTGATATACATTATTACATAAAATAAATGTACTGATATGAAAATTAATTAAAGGAAGTCACAAAAAGAATAAGCGATACGAACCGACAAAATCAACGCTAAAAGTCTATATGTAGACTTAAATTTTAATAACCTATCCTCGGAAAATACAATGATAATAATTACATTCATTTACTATTTTTTATTTTTCATTATTAATCGATAATACTTCGCTACTACTCTGTCGAATTTATAACAACCTTAGATCTTATCTACAATCTCTATTGCCTGGTTTCTGTCGTTTGCAATGCCTTAAAATTGTGCTTCAAATACCTTCTGTAATTTTGTTGATGACTGTTGATGTCAATTTATTTAGTATAATCTGCTATAAATTTTATTGTATGCTTAACATTTTTTGTCCTTAGCTACGAGTATGTTAAGTCATACTTTTGTTGTATAAATACTATTTTTTGTAACTGAATTTAAAATTACTTGGAAAGAAAAAGTTTTTTAACACTTTTTTTTTTTGTAATAACGTCATATGTTATTAATTCTACAATTTAGATCTCGATTAAGGTTTATTATTTTACGACAATAAATTTTAAATGTACATTTATTGGATTTTATGGATTATAGATTTAAAGTTTATATATACTCCTCTCAAACAAATCAACAATGTAATTAATATTGTTTTATAGAAAGAAATGATACTGCTAGAGAAAAACTTTACTTAAAAGTATAGTCAGATAAGTTTGTTGTTTCACTAAAATACACGCGAGATTACTGATAAGCAACATTGCCGATTATTCTCCCATTAACCCAAAAGAACCGTCCATCTTTCAAGAATATTTATTACTGCCTTTTCAGTCTGATTTAGAACCTTTGCTGCTATCTTAAGGGGAGATATACACCTAGGAGCCGTGAAAAAAGGTTATATTTTAAAAATATTTCAAAGAAAAGTAATCATTTATTTTAGATCAGAGTTTTCATTATCTAAAAGTACATACATTCAAATATATGCCAAATTTTTTTTGTACAAATATCAAACAGATACAAGGATATCGTAGTATTCTTGGAGGTCCTTAAAAAAATCGGCGCATACGGCACCCACTGGCGTATCTTCAAAAATCATCTAAAAAAAAAAAAAAGAGAAAGGTTATTAAATAAGATACTATAATCTAGTATTTGTCATAGCCGATTTCAAAATTTTTGGTTTTTAACAAAATGGCGGCCATTTGAATATAGGTAACGATTTTCGGGCCATAAATGTGTAATTACTTTGGCTATAAAATGAAAAGTAAGTAACGAAAAAAAAAAAATCCTATGACAAATACTAGGTAATATTATATAGAATGACCACAAAAAATTTCAAAGCAATTGGTATATTAGTTTTTGAGAAATTTTGGGTACCGCTTTGAAAAACGTAGTTTTGAGAAAAAAACGTTTGAAATTTTAAGAATTAAAAAAATCATGAAATTTTAAACTTTCATGGAGTCATTAATACCAGGCCCATAGTGTAGGTCTTCTACAGTCGACGGAATTCCCATTGCATCTAAAGCTTGTTGCCGACGACGAGTTCGACCTTCTTTTGTCTGTGTGTGGGCTTGCAACTCAGCTTTCGCTATGCGATTTTCATCTTCTTGTTTGGATCTTCTGGTGCGGTGGTCTCACGATCGGTTTTATATTTTTTGGCACTTGAACTAAAACTCTTGTCGGAAAGTTTTTCGGCAGAATATCAATTTTGGGGTGGTATTTTCTTTTTTCTTCGATCTTTGCGTAAAGATCCGGATTGATGCGTTTCTCGAGAACCTTTCATTCTTGACTCCATTTTTTCTATATTTATTTGCAGATGAAAATTCACTGTAGAGCATAGTTGTACGATCTACAAGCTACTGACGACTCGTATTCATTTCTAGCAGAAGTAATATTCTTGTTATAGCCATTAGCATGCCTAACAACACAAAACAATTCTATCACAAAAGAAAACTAACGTTTCCAGTTCTCGGTTATAACTGCCTTATTTTTTGAAGAATTAATTTGTCATTTTTACCAAATATTCTAAGGACCTTAAACTTTCAGAAAATGTAAAAAAAAAAAACGACTTTTTCAATTTTCTAGGTGTATATCTCCCCTTAATTCGTGAAAATCTTTTTCAACGCTATTTTCAGATTCATTGCACAGAATTGTTCCGTTCAGGAACAAATTTATAATATCTGTGTATTTGAATTTGTAAGTTTGACTTTATACCGAATTCGTTATCGGTTGATGACGTCATAGAAAGTGAGACAGTAATCATGCCTTCAGAAACCGTCCCTCACTTATATATTATATAATATACTACAAACTATATACTAAAAACTTTAATTTAAATCTACGACGCAGCGCAAGGACTGGCCATGACTTATTTCTTTTCTTGCTGTCTTTTTACTGTCACGTTGTTTTAATTTCCTTTCACAGCTCTTTGAAATGGATTTTCAAGCTACATTGCAATGATCTCTTCAACCAAATAATGTTTTAAGCGTCCTTGTTAACTTTTATATTGTTTTTCGACTGGATTAGTTATTCGATTAAAAATATTTCTAATGTTTCAAATACTTGCATTGCTATAGAAGATTATAAATTATATCCTAACAATAGAATATGATGCACTGATAATTTCGTATACATTCCTTTGACTTTGGTGTTTTGCTATCAGATTAACTACAACGCAAGAAATTATAACGCGGAGAACAGCACGGAATATTATAATACTATATATAATATATATTGTAACCTTACCAATTTAGACCAAATATCCATATTAATATTTAAAACTCAATTTATTAATACTTAAATTTAAATGAATACAAGACAAAATTTGCCAGCTAGACTCAGTGGTGGGTCACTTAAGGTAAACAAAAAAATCAAATAATTATATTGAATAATATCCTTAATACCAATCTTTTAAATTAAATTCTTAGGTGCCTTAATATTATTGTCTGTTCAACGATAAAATTTAAATATTGTGTTACCATAATCTTTTGACGATCAAATCAGTATAAAAAAGAAAAAAACTATTCGATTTTTTTTATTGTGTAAACTACCTTATAAGTAGAGCTAAATAATGATATAACTTTAAGTTAACCTTTTGAAATAGAGTAGACTTTTTTATTTGAAACAGCTTTTAAAAACTTATAAAATAAAGGGTTTAATATAAATATATTAATTGGATGTGATCGGTCTGCAATGTCACTGTCTTTATTTGATAAATTTAAAACAAATAGTTTTTAATCATCATTTGTCATTCAGACACTTGTTGAGATGCAAATTATATTTGAATTTCTTTACCCTTCTTTTTTGACAATTGAAGTTTAGAAGAAAAAATAATATTTAACGATAGTAATTTTTAATATAATAGTCTGAAGATATATTTTTTAAACTTAATATGAGCTTTTTAAGGTAACTTTACCTAGTAAGCCGATCATCATAAAATTTTCAAAGACGTATTGGAATCAAGGTAAGCAATGGCGAAATAGGTTTCATTCTATAGATTTAAATATTGTTATATCTAAAATAATAAATGTAATTTTTCAACCATAATTAATATTAAATGTATTTTTTACAATAGAATTAAACTGTCTGTAAAAAAATATATTTACAATAATCAAGTTAAGAAAGGCATTGATTTGTACGAGTGAAGTGTGTATCGCGTTTCCGCTTCTACCCTGCTGTAATAAAGGCTATACTCTGTAAAAACATTGATGCATCTCATAACATGTTTTGGCTCATGCTTCAACATAATAGTTCAGATGTAGATGCCAATAAAAAGTTATATGCAGAAACTTTGCAATAATAAATGAAAATTATAATGCTACTTGATTGTTAATATTTAAACAATTTGCAATTTCCCTAAACAGTTTGAATGTTTTTAAGTGATTTATACTTTACTTTTTCCAACCGATATAAGATATTATTTTGTTGAAGGTATATATTAATTTGAGCTCAAGCGTTTGAAAGGTTTGTGAAATACATTTCTCAAGCCAGGCTTTTTTCTTCAGTTTGATGAAAATCTATTGTATTGAATGAAGTTTCATTTACAATAACACTTTACCCAACAATGTGGATATTAAAATAAAAGTCCTAGAGTCAAATTCCTATTTACTAAAGTATTTTAGTTAAGTGTTGAGCTTAATATAAATATATATTCTCATAAAGTACATCAAAACACATTGATTCGATCTCCGAAATGCTTATAAAATATAAAGTAAATTCATAAAAATATTTTCTAGAAAACTAAATATAGTCGCGTATTTGCAGGCTTTGAAATATTTAGAACTGAGCTAATAACGTGTAGTTGTTAACACAGGTTTAATTTTTACATTGACTGAATTTTTAGTATTTTTTTTTGTTTCGTCATTCAATAAATAAATAATGTGTTATTTTTTAGTAAGGTTTTTAATAGATAGTAGTATTGACTAGAAATAATTTATAACATGAATAAAAAATAGTCCATTGTGACCGTATTTGTCAATAATATTGTTTTTAATAATATTTTAGGCAGCACAATAAACGCTACATACATATTTAGTTTTAAAGTGTAGCGTAAACCAATATTTTTGTTATAATAATTCTGAAAAACATTCTATTCTATATTGTTCCTGGCAATAATTCGACTCTATAACAATTTACAAAACTGTTAAATAATTTTTCCGTGATTTTTGAACAAAACACGGATAAATTGACAACTAGACCAATACTTTCAAACAATTGTTTTGAATTTTGTGTGAATTACTGACAACAAGGCAGTATTTTTTTAAATAAATATTTAAGGTACAGATTTTTTCTAGTAACAATTGTACTCCATGTAGAAATAAATTCTACGAGGATAACATTTAAAAAAAATATATATATTCTTAAAACAAATGTTATATTATAATAATATTTGCCTCTGAAGATGTAAGCAGTCTTGTTACTTTTCTTTGCAGTTCAACATAAAATAGTTTAAATATTTTCAACCATTATAAAAGATCAATGATAGGGTTTATACATGGAATCCAACATGGCTACTCTGTCACTAATCTTCCCCGGGTCTAATAATGAATTAGACGCATTAATTTCCTACTTCAGCTCTAAGTACAGATAAATGTTACACATTATTCAATACTATTCTTCGATAATAAAATTAATTATGATGTGGTATTTCCACACAAATATGTTGTGGTTGTTTAATTAAAATTCACAAATTGGTTTGCAAAAGTGATCCTTTTGTTAGAAGTTTTGATTACAATTACAGGTGTGTTCATTACTTGGGTGTTCGGAAATATAACAATTATTGGTTTTAAAAATAACGCCATTCTTTCAATAGTCTTTAAACATTAGCTTATTTTCATACGGTACTTATTTTAGAGGTTCGTTAACGTTTTACTGTTTGCTTTAATAATTTCTTATCATATGAGATTTATTACAAATTAATTAATTTTATACTAAACTATATCACACATCAATTATACTATTAGACCTAATAATTATTTCGCAAATTGCAAGTCTTATAGTGTCCTTATATTATTTTCTTGTAAAAGCCGCTTCTTTCTCATCTTATGAAATAACTGCACTAATATAATGCTCCTGACTCTAGAATAGAAATGAAGATCTAATTAGTTATTATTTAATTCTTTAGTAGTTTTTTCACTCATTATTTTATTATATTCAATATATAAAACAAGGTTTAGAAGAAACTGAAATCATGCTATTGGAAAATAAATTAAACCAACAAACTAAAGTGCAATTCTTGTAATAGATATGCAATAAATTCCGAGGTCCGGATCGAATAAGCGTCCGATATTATGCAATGAGAGATTCAATAGTGTTGAAACCATTTAACCGAAAAGTCACTTTGAAATTCTATTCGCTTTGATTATATTTAGGTAGTTAAAATTATTGTTAAAAACTAAATAAAATTTTAATTTTATGTTATTTTGCTCTTCGTTTAGACCTTATTCATAGTCGAAAGCTTAAAGAGTAAAGTTAAAGATTTCATTTATTTAGTTTTAGCACTACAGTAAAAAGTATTAAAAGTATTTAACTTTTTTAATTTATACTAAATAATAATCTATAATAAAATAAAACCTGAGATAATAAAACATATTGTTTCAAATTTTTATTGTGACGTGTTTAAAGTAAAATTAAAAGACTTAATATATACTACAAAAAATCTGATACCATCTTTTATGTTTGAAGTTTTCTGAACTTTCTTAAAGTTCCTGAAGAATAAAAGCAATTCTGAGAAATACTTAACAAATAAATTGCTTTCGCATTTACTTAGAAGTTCCAATAACTCGAAACATTTCATTAAGGTATCAATTTAATAAGTTATGAAAAGTTCATTAATAGTTAGTTAAATGTTATTGTCAAATATTAAATTTTCTAACAATTTTTGTATATTCGCTTCTAAAGTTTTAAAGAAACAACAAACAATTCAGCACCAAGAGTTCATTGGAATGTATACTACAATTTTATATAATAATGTTCATATGGAGATATAAGATAAGATAAACAGACGTCCAAAATATTTGCTGCTAAAAGTTGAAAAAAAACATCTTGACTGTAGGAAAAATCATTGTGTTAATTTCACCTTTGTAATTGTTATATAAAAGATTTTGCTGCGACAATCAGGATACATGAATTTCTAAGACCTGTTTTAATGTTGGTATTATGTTAAGAGTTTATAAGGTGAATGCACTCCGGTGATGCCCTCCGATATCGGGATCGTCTTTTTAAATTGTATAGTAAATGTATATTATTTTTTATAAATATATCAATTTTACATTATTATCATGAATTTTATTATTAGTTTTATTGTTATCGATAACGTGATTATAATATTTATGGTTCAGAAACGGAATAATTTCTGTATATGATTTAATTAGAAGCTTTTATTTAATCCTTATTCATGCAACCAGTCTTCAACAAGTGATTCATATTGGTGATTCCGTGATACATAGGTATTAACAAACAGAGTTTAAGAAGAAAAAAATAAAACCAGAGTGACCTTATTGAAAATTCAATACAATAACCTTTAAAATCTCCCGGTAATCTTTTCGATGAAAGTAATAAGAAAACTCATATGGAAGACGAAGCAAGATGGCGAACTAATTGGCATCAGAGGTTTGAAAACAAACTATTTAATTAAAAATAAAGTATTTGTAGAATGAAAGATAATCATTACAAAAAGGCACGAATAATTTGTCTGATTGTTTTTTGACCAATATTGTCGGAAAAAAAATATTGGAATATTGACTTTAAAATAATGTTGAAGGTATGTTTTACGAAAATGTGTTTTTAAATAAGACAATTGCTGAACAAACCATTCACAGGTTTGAGGAATATATTTTAAAAGTATTTTGAGTGAATTAATTGTAATACAAATTACTTTAATATTTTTAGTTATTTAACCTTTAAACTATTAAATTTTAATAGACGAGAACTGTTGATATCTGTCCGGTGTTCGTTTAACTTCGATACTCAATTCTGGTTTAAATGGCAACTCTACAGACGCTCATTCGTATTCTGTTTGAAATTGTCAAAGCCTTATTTGTGGTTTTGATAATGTTGGCTTTTTTTATGGTAGCATATAGATTGGATATGAACAAATATGTAAACTATAAGTAACCATGAATAAAAAAAGATTCAATATTTATAGAAGTTTACATAACAATATTTTTGGGATTTGATAAAACAAATAATAATGCCTGTATTTTATTTTAAATATTATGTCTAATCTATCACATATTAAGCTAAAAAGAAGTTGAATATATATTTATTAGTTATAAATGCCAAATAATATTACGAAGAGGAGAATAAAAATAAAATAATTTTAACACTAAATGTCTCAGATGTAGTAAATGGCGGATTGAAAACATTCTTCGCACAAATAACTGCACGGTACAAACCATTATGTGAATTCCTTGTTGTTACTTAAAAGATTTATCTGTAAAACAATACCACCTATAAGTACTGTTTTTACATTGTGTATACAACATTCAAAACATTTGTTTTGTCCGTATCATTTGATGCAGAACATTGAAATAAAATAATTATAGTTTATTTTAATAATAGTAATAATGTAATAACGATACTAATGTATTTTAAGTGTACTAACCATAAAGGAGTTTATACAAGCTGTTGTGAAAAATGATTTTATACTCATGATAATTTTGGTATTTTATTCTTATTTTATATTTTTAAATTTGTTTTAAAGCGTAAAAGAAATTTAAATCTCTGCTGCTGCTTTGCATCAGCAGTTAAAAAAAAAAGCTAATATTAAACGAACCTAGTTAAGCAAGTTAAGTTAAGCTTGTTAGTCGCTTTTATGAGTAAAGTCTGGAATTTTTTTGTAAAAGTAACATGAAATAAGTAACAAGTAAAACAAAAAAAGGCGTCTACTCCTACCTATAAGGCCGGCAACACTCTTGTAAATCCTCGGATGTTGCAAGAGTTCATGAGCGGCGGTGATCACAAGTCACCTGTGACCCGCCAGCTCGTTTGCCCTCCTCTTCCATAAAAAAAAAAAAAAAAAAAAAAATCAACATTTAAACACTCTCTTATGATCACAACTTAAATAACGTAAAAGGTAAAAAATAATCAGTATGTCAGCGCGTCTGACACTGCTGGCAAAAGGTAGATAGATTATAATTGTTATATATTTTTACAACTGAGTTTTCACTCTTTTCTCAAGAATAGTTATATATAACATTGAGTTTATATTATATATAATGTTATATTGAGTGTAATTTATTAAACTAACCTACAGAAGTATAAAGTATATAACAAGTTATAGTTTGTTGTTGTATTAAGGAAACTTAATATTTTCGATATAAATCGTGCTAATCAAGTTAACAAGGAGAATGAATTTTCATTTGCGTTCCGCACAGGAAACCGAAACACTGATTTATCTGAGTGAATAATGTGCATCCCATTTCCGCCTTTTCTCCACTATAATAAAGGACCCATTTATAGCATCTATAAGCCATTCCAGATTATGTTGAAAATCTAGAAACATTAATGCATCTCCTAACTTTATAATCGTATTAACACAACAGTTACAAAATTAGATGAGATTAAAACGGAAGTGAATTGTAAACTGACAGTAATTAATAAATGAATTTATTTTTATGATATACTTTCGTTTTTTTTAAATAAATTTGAAAATTAATGGTTAACGTAATTGGGTGACTTTAAGTTTTATTATTGAATATTCTTACAAGTATACAGTATTATTTAACGCGGTACATATTAATTTGAACGCAAAAGTGTTTGAAAGGCTTGTGAAATATGTTTTCAAAGTCAAGCCTCGCTCTCCAGTTTGATTAAAATGTATGTGGTTCGTGGATTACGAGTAATTAATTTGAATAATAAAATAAAATAATATTTGTTTATAATTTTTTTTCAGTACCGGCTGTTTATAAAAAATGCACATTAATTTCTTCAATTAATGAAGACTTAGTGATAATTCATATCATATAATTTCACATTATCTCCTCTCGTTTTGTCTCATCTCATATCATCTCATCTCGTTGCATTTTAATGTAAAATTGCTTTATTAAAATATAAACATGGTGTTCATCGTTTAAAGTATTTTTTTTTATTATAAACACGTATTTTATATTATTTTTAACTATTTAATGTATTCAACAGACAGACAACATATTTAATGTTAAAAATACATTTCAAATAATTGTTGCAAATAGTTGATCTATATTTATAAACTGTTATTGGTTAGTTTTTTTTTGCAATATGTTATTTGTAGAAAAAAATCTTGAGTTAAGTAAATATTTGAAGTTATTGCTAAGTTTTTCTTGATATTTAGTCCTTAAATATAATATAATCAACAAATTTTAATAATATTATTGATAAATATTGCAAGATATCGATACATATTGCAATTACAATATTTAATTTTTTATTTAATAATTATATTCATTTGAATGATGTAATATAATTAACGTTACGTAATGGTGCATATTTCATTGTTATTTAGATTATCTATTATTATTATTATTAGTTCTTAGTGTTTTCTACTATGTCCAAGTTGCTTAGGCTTCGATTGAGACATAAATTACAGAGCTTTTGTTATTATTATTGTGTAATATTATTCTTCAACCAATGTGTAATTTTACTTTAAGTCTATAGAGATTGCTATCTCTAATCTATCTAACTAATGAAAACATAACTTAACTGTTTATAAACGTTGTATGAAGCAAGGAACTTCACTGTTTGCGAACAATATATTACTGAAGTTTCATCACAAATTAGATTGAAACGCATACAGAACAAGTTTCAAAATCATTCACCTAAAGCAAAAAAACAAAACTTATTTTATATTATTATACTAGCAGTGCCCATGACGTTGTTCATAGTCTAGGATAAAATAAAAGTGGCCTAGGTTACTCTTCATAACATCAGCTATCCGGCAAGTCCTATTAAAATCTGTGCAGCCGCTTAGAGATTAGCAACAAACAAACAGACAGACAAACGGATTGAGAAAAAAAAATTGGAATTACAAACAAACACTTCAATATTATTTATATGTAAAGATATATGCAGAATCCATAGACCAATGCAATGTAAGTATATATTAAATATAAGTATATTTCAAATTGACATCCGTTCTGGATGTCAATTTGAAATATTTCCTATATTTTGTATTTTCTCATAAGATTTTTATTTATTTATTTCTCATTCATAAAGATAGAACTTATTTAATATATTCGTAGCAAGATACCTCACCGTGTCTTTGTACCTTGTACTATCTCAATATTTAAAGCAACACTCTCGAATTACAAATAGTTTTTTCTGTAATTTGACATTTGTTGTGAGCAAACTTATTTACTTTCTATTTAGACTATACGGTACATTTGCATTTAATTATTTAATTAAATTTTTCATTGTGTATTTATATTAATTTGTATAATGAGATTCGATTTTATTATTATTTATTAAATTTAAATTTGTTTGAATGTGAATTTTTTTTTTAATATAAGATATTGAATCTTCTTGTTTAGAATTGAATAATAATAAATAAAAAGAAATCTCTTTTGAAACTGGATACATACACAAATTAATTAAATCTCGGTAAAGCTTATAAAACATTAAGTGGATTTATACATTTACTTTCCGCAAAGCTTACATTGCTCCGAGTTAGCAATTCACGGTATGAAATATATATCACATAGCAACTGAACATATGTATTTGTAAGAGTATGTATACCGTAGTTTAAAATTTTATATTTCTAGTGATTTTATGGTACGTTTTTCCGTTTTAATATAATACAGTTTTCTTAACTTATTATTGAAATTATAACTAATCACTTTTTACGAGAAATATATATTTTTGCAGGAATTATATTAAGGATATTATTCAATATAGGTATTTACAATTTTTATTACTTCAAATGACCCACCGCTGAGTCTAGCTGGCTATTTATTGTATTCATTTAAATCTGTGTATTAATAAATTGAGTTGTAAATATTAACTTGAATATTTGATTTAAAGCTACCCACTGCTTACACGCACTGCACTGGGAAGGTTACACCACGTAACAATTACACAATTAAATTCATATTTTTAACGATAGTGTTCTTTTTATAATAATTAAGATCTCGAGTAGTCTTCATTAGTTGTAAAGAATCTTGAGACTAATTAAACTTAAAACTTCTGCAAATTAATCAAACTTAAAATTTAATTAATTTTGTACAAATCAATCATAAAAGTGATTTATTCTCTCGCACTGTTAATAGTACATATGTAAATAATGTTATTTACTTTTATTTTATTTTATAACTGTGTTATTATAAGCAACAGGTTATTGTGTTTAAGTAAATTATATTTTTGAATAAACTAATTAAAATATGAATTATTCATACGTATCATATTATATATGATTCATATTTTTTTAATATAGTATCTTAAATAACTTTAAAATATCGGAAAATATATTGATAATAAGATAAGTTTCACATAGGAAAAATACTTCCAAAATCAAATATATATAATAATAATCAATTAAAATAAACAGACGGCTTTAACAGTTTAATGCATACCGTGTTTTCATTTTCAATAGGACTTGAAATTCGCTTTTATTCAACTTTAACTTAAATCTAAACAAACATAACGGAAAATGATTACCTTTAGACATAATATGTATTCAAAAATTGTAATAATTCATACATAATATAATTTTTCGTTTAAAATAAAGCTGAAACTCAAAATATATAAATACTCAAACACTAAATTTAAATACAAAACTTGTATCAGAATGTGAGCAACCTACAGCGACAGTTTTAAATATTAATTTAATATCTCCATAAAACTGCCAGTAAATAATACTAGGATTCGCCAACAGTGCGCGGCGGATGTTGAGCTGAGCCCCTCTCCTTTCTTTTTTTCTTGATAATTTTTGAATGGCTTAACATTTTTTCGATCTGTTCGCTATAACATCCGCGTTCGGCTCAAACATACATGAGAAAATTTTTAGCTAATTATCTCGTCGCATTCTTGAAACAACTAAACACAAAAAAAGGTCTCCCAAATGGTTAAGATTATACCTCTAATACCTATTTAATATATGTATTTAGCATTTTGTTGTGAATTAGTTTATAAAAGATTACCGACTATAAAATAAACGGTAGGTTAACTTTGTTTCTTAAGTTTTTTAATTATAATTTCTTAGTATTGTTTTAGGTTTTTAATGGTTTATTTGGTTTTAAATTTATACTATTGATATTTCGTATATCATGAACACTTAATAATTAAGTATATTTTAATACACATTATCAAACTATTTATTTTGTTTTGTGTCATTAGTTGTCATTTTGAGAAGTGCACCGGTAACTTTTTTTTATATAGAATGGCGTCACAAGTGAATGCAGCGTTTTTATACTTTGAAAGTCTTTCCGTTTGTCTTATAATATACATATACATTATAACGTATAAATATTCAAAAATATTTTCACAATATTTTATAGATAACTTACTACGTTATTACATATAATCTTAGTTAAATGTGTAGTTTTTTTTAAATAAAAAAAAATATACACAAATTGTTAGGTAATATATGCACTGACATTGACAATTAACTAGTGGAGAAACGTCGTTTCATAACTTCTTTAATTGCTGTTTCAATGAAGTTTTCTTGAGTCATTAGAAAGTTTTAAGTACGGGTGAAAGATTTTTGTTTTCTAAAGAATTTCTTAGAATTGTGTTTTTTTTCTTCCGATAACGTGTTTAGTTTAGAAGTTTAGAATATTAGAGTTGATATTGGTTTTCTTTTGATATTTAAGAAGTCTTTTAATTAAACTTTAAACCACTTAGTTGTCATCAAAATACTGGTGATAGTTGTTGTGAACCAAGTACACATCGGCCAATAAAGTAAGTAAATATTCTACATTCTATAAGTACTGACATTAATAAAGAGTAAAAATCTTTGGTGTCCTTAATTAAAATATATTAAAGATAAATAGAAATTTTAAAGTTTCTTTTAAATGGTTTCAATAGGATTGGATTTCTCATTAGATAATGTAGTACTCTAATTCATTCCGGATCTCAGAATGCAATTGCAAGAACTGCACATGAGTTGGTTGGTTTAATTTATTTTCTAATAAGCCTGCATTACTATGTATAACCATTCCAAAATATAGTTTAAAAACATTTAAATAATTCAATAAATTGGAATGAAATCGGTAGTAAATTAAAAAAAAAATATAAAAAACCACTGACTAGGTTTTTTGTTAAAATAAAAAGTTTTCCATTACATTAACAATTTATTAGTTCTGTTATTTCATGAACTGAGCAAAGAACGGTTATTAACTGAGCAAAGAACGGCTATTTAAATATTGGAATACCATAATTATTTAATTTCCCTATTTTATAAATTTGGAAGCGTATTTTTTAATTTATTTACATTACACCGCATATCTATCTATTATATAAAAATGAATCGCAAAATGTGTTGGTAAGCGCACAACTCACCAACGCATGGACCAATCTTAACAATTCTTTTTTTTAAATATTCCTTGAATCCCAAGGATGGTTCTTACGCCGAGAAAAAATCGAATAATTTCCAGGAAAACCCTAAAAGAGCCCTTTTCTTTTTCCTATACAAATATTTTCTAACTAAATTTAGAGTCAATTTGAACTGTATTTCTATACAATAAAGTTCATATTAAATTACAAGCACTCATTTTTGTCTAAACAATGTAGGTGTGTTGCTAACGTCGAAGAGTCAATTCGCACTTTATTGTTTCTGCACAAAGTTCAAATTCAATCAAATATATGTGTGCAGGTTCACGCAAAAGTGATAATATCGTGAACCCGACCAAATTGAAAAGTCAAAAAATTTAAGAGCTATAGATTTGATTGGCCTTGGAATATTCTTTCTTTTGTTTTAGTTTCGGAATGTGACATAAATTGTCATCAGTTTTCACGTCATTGCATCTGTCAAACAAACCGCGTTAAAAAGCGTTTATAATATTGAATAATTAATTTTGATTGTTTGATATCGTGTTTTGTGCAAAGTGTTTTAATACCTGTGATTAATAATTATTGCATGTGACATAATTTAGGTGAGTATATTCGATATGCCTCCTATAAGACGAAGTAATTTAGGTAGAAGAACCCGAAATGCTACAAACCAAAATAATTACCGATCTTATCATACTGCACAAGAACGTGACGACCGAAAAGAACTTGAAAGAATTCGTATATCACGAACGCGGGAAGCGAGAGCGAGAGATTCAACCAATAATCCCGAAAGTTTGAATCGAGCTGCTTTCAATTATGATTTGTCAATTGACTACAGTAACCACCAATGTGTTACTATTGGATCTATGAACTTGGTTTGCTCTCATTGTAAGGCAAATGAAGCCAATGGATTGTGTTGCGCAAATGGGAAAGTGAAATTGATACCATTGGATCTACCACCAGAGTCATTGTACTCATTGGTTTCAGGAATAGAACCAGATTCCATACACTTTTTGTTAAATATCCAACAATATAACAATTGCTTTCAAATGACGTCGGAAAACAGTTCGGGAAAATTTCATGCCAAATTTTAAGGTAGGTATTATAGCAGTTAATCATTATTTTTTTAGTGAACAAAATTTCCTGTTAATTAAGTAAATGTGTGTCATTAACCTTCAGTTCCTTAATCCCCAAGAAATATATTAGTCTTAGTCATAATATTATTTGGTGATTCAGTATTAGCAATACTTTTATTATTTTGAAACACAATATAATTATTTGATGATGGATATTAGTTACAACTAATTATTACATATTGACATACCTAAGCATATCAATTATAAATTGGGGATTCAAATCAGGAGACAGATATACTTTTTACGAACAAATATTATTTATATTTGACAAAAATCATTTTTTTTAATTTACAGATACAAGGCCAACTATATCATAGCGCAGGTTCACTGTTACCAGTGTCAGATAGCAATTACAAATTCCTACAAATTTATTTCATTGGCAATTCACCACAAGAAATTGATATGCGTTGTTCAAATAATAATTCACTAAAGAGGTCTATTGTAGAACAATTACAAACTTTATTTCATGAGTACAATCAATTGATTATGTTGTTTAAAACTGCACTGGATCTGATGCCATCTGTTAATCACAAAATTGTAATCAGAGCTGATAAAACACCTGTTGGCCAACATGCAAGACGTTTTAATGCACCAACTATTGATGAAGTTGCCATCGTTGTAGTTGGAGAAAACTTGGAATCCCTTGACATTGTTTTACATCGTCGGAATGATCAATTACAACGTATAAAGCAAACACAACGCTCATATGATGCATTGCAATATCCCATTATATTTTGGCAAGGTGAAGATGGCTATGATTTCTCAAACAAGATGATAAATCCCATTACAGGTAATAAAAAATATTAGTTTAGCAATGCGATATATTATAAGTCACTATATTATTTTTTTTTAATTTTCAATGTTATGAAAACAAAAATCTATTTTCAGGTTCTAAAACCAACAAAAAAGTCAGTTCAATGAACTATTATTCCTACCGCCTAATGATGACAATCACATACTCAAACGTCGGCGATTATATCACAAGTATGTTGTAGACATGTATGTTAAAATTGAAACGGAGAGATTAACATTCATCAGGTTGAATCAGACAAAACTCAGATCTGAAGAGTATATTCACCTTCGAGATGCGATTAATACTGATGGTAATGCACAGAATCTTAGTCGAATAACTATTCTTCCAGCAACATACATCGTAAGCCCTCGACAATTGCATGAATATGCTCAAAATGCCATGTCATATGTTTGTAATTATGGTACAGCAGACCTGTTCATCACATTTACATGCAATCCAAACTGAATAGAAATAGACACAGCCAGAGTCTTTATACAAAAGTTGAAATCTTTAATGGATTTCATTGTGAAACATTATGTGTTTGGAGAGACACGCCGCTGGATGCATTCTGTGGAGTGGCAGAAACGGGGATTGCCACATGCACATATTTTGATTTGGTTAGTTGACAAGATAAAGTCAAATGAAGTTGATGCAGTAATATCAGCTGAAATCCCTAATGTAGAAGTAGATCCTGGATTGCATGAGGTAGTTATCAAAAACATGGTACATGGTCCCTGTGGAACTCTTAATCAAAATTGTAAAATCAAAATTGTAAAAATGTATGGTGGATGGTAAATGTTCAAAACGATATCCTTTGACGGTTATCCTTTGTATCGTCGCCGATCGACAGCAGAAAATGGAAGATCAACAATTGTCAAATTAAATCAACAAGATATTGAAATAGATAATCGCTGGATTGTTCCATATTCACCCATTTTATCAAAGACCTTCAAAGCGCACATCAACGTTGAATCTTGCCATTCAGTAAAATCTATTAAATACATTTGCAAATATGTAACCAAAGAGAGTGATATGGATGTGATTGGTATTAATGCAGAGAATTCCAATGATGAAGTTACCCAATACCAAATGGGTCGCTATGTTAGTAGTAATGAAGCAGTTTGGCGAATATTTTCTTTTCCTATTCATGAGAGACACCCTACTGTTGTTCATTTAGCTGTGCATTTAGAAAATAGACAAAGAGTATATTTTACAGCACAGAACGCAGTACAAAGAGCTGTACAGCCACCATCTGTTACATTAACCAGTTTTTTTTGACATGCCAAAACGATGCTTATGCTCAAACATTGTTATATTCTGAAATGCCAAAATATTATACTTGGAATCAATCCTTAAGGAGATTTATACCACGGAATCAAGGAAAACCAGTTTCAGGATACCCAGATGTATATTCTACCGATGCGATTGGTCGAATTTATTCAGTACATCAAAGCAATGATGAAAGTTTTTATTCACGACTGCTATTACACAATGTACGTGGCCCAACATCATTCCAACTGTTGATGGTGATTTGTGTGGATCATACAAAAAAGCTTGCCAACGTTTGCGATTGCTAGAAAAATGCTCATTAGGATCAAACTCTCAATGATGCTGTAATATCATCACAAGCTCATCAAATACGAACATTGTTTTCTATAATCATATCTACATGCTTCCCATCAAACCCAAAGGATTTGTGGATCAAGTACAAAGATAATATGTGTGATGATATTTTGTATCAAATACGGATTAGAAGGGGAAATTCAAATATACAAATAAGCGAAGAAATTTACAATGAAGTATTGATTTCAATTAAGGACATGTGCTTGATGATGTCAAACAAACTATTATTTCAATTAGGCCGGGCCGCGCCCAATCGTCCAATGCATGATGCTTTTAACCAAGGGTTACACCGAGAAAAACTGTATGATCTAAAGAATTAATTAAAACAAATCTTCCACTATTGAATGAACAACAGAAGTATGTATTTGATACACTTATGAAAGTAATAAATGATAAAAGAGGAGGGACTTATTTCTTAGATGCACCTGGTGGTACAGGAAATTTTTTTTTGATTTCATTGATATTAGCAACAATTCGCTCACAAAATAAAATTGCACTTGCACTCGCTTCGTCGGGAATCGCAGCAACTTTGCTTGAAGGTGGTAGAACAGCTCATTCAGCACTAAAATTACCATTAAACATGCAAAGCAACGAAACTCCAACCTGCAACATTTCGAAGAACTCTGCAATGGCAAAGGTTTTGCAGCAATGTGGATTGATTGTTTGGGATAAATGCACGATGGCACATAAAAAATCTTTGGAGGCTTTAGATAGAACCTTACAAGATCTCCGGAGCAATAATAACGCATTTGGTGGTGCAATGATTTTATTAGCAGGAGATTTTCGTCAAATATTGCCAGTGATTCTACGATCAACGCCAGCTGATGAACTTAATGCATATTTAAAGTCCTCCAATTTGTGGAAGCATGTGAAGGTATTACATTTAAGCAAGAATATGCGTGTCAAGTTGCAAAATGACCAATCTGGAGACATATTCTCTAAACAACTCATTGACATTGGTAATGGCAAATTTTCTATAGACACCTTGACTGGTTGCATTAACTTTCCTCAAAGTTTTTATCAGTTAACTAGATCAAATATTACTAACTAGACGAACGACGACGAACGAACTAACTAGATGAACTTATTCAAAAGGTGTTTCCAGATGTTGCTCAAAATTACAGAAACCATGATTGGTTGAGCGAAAGGGCTATATTGGCTGCAAAAAACATAAATGTAAATGAATTAAATTTAAAAATTCAAGAACAAATTACAGGCGAATTGAGGATATATCAGTTGATTCGGCTACTAACCAAGATGATGTCGTCAACTATCCGCCTGAATTTTTAAATTCGCTGGATATTACCAGGATTACCACCTCACAATCTTCAATTAAACCTTTAATTATCGTTAGTTATAATGTTGAGAAATATCAACCAATCACGTCTTTGCAACGGCACACGGTTAGCGATAAAAAAATTATTGAACAACGTGATAGAAGCAACTATACTGAAAGGAAAGTATAAAGGAGAAGACGTGTTTATACCACGCATCGCAATGATTCCTACTGACAGTTTCCAGTGTGGCTTGCTTTTGCTATGACCATAAATAAATCCCAGGGGTCAATTGTATGTTGCCTGTTCCCATGTTGGAAAACCATCAGATTTGTTTGTATTCACCAGGTAATCAAACAAAAAACATTGTGTATCATAAAGCACTACAATAAATATAAAACAGATTTTTGTTATTAATATGATTACTGATAATACTTATATACGTTTTATTTCATTATTCTTTATTTCATCTTATTAAATTGATTAAGTAACATATTAAAAAAAGGATAATATACTTTACGATTTATTTATCATATTATTCAAAATATTAAACGATAAAAAAGATCCACCAGAAATCTTAATATGTATAAATCACGTGTCACGTTGTTTGTCCGCGATGGACTCCTAAACTACTTAACCGATTTTAATAAATTTACACACCACGTACAGTTTGACCTAACTTAAAAGATATATAATAATTTTCAACTCAATTCATAGTCGCAATATTATTTTATTTTTGTTTATTATTTTGCAGTTAGCTCCTAACAATTCTAAAAGATGGCGGTATCTGTTGACTGGATTGAATAATTACGAATGATGTATCTACCCTACCTACCTCATTCGTAAGTTTAATGTTCCAAGTTATTTACTAAAAACTTTGTAATTTACAAATAGTGTTATAAATTTGGATTAAATTTAAAAAATAATTTTGTTTCTATTTTTGCTTAATATCGACTGTAAGAAAACATTATGATTTTCATGACAGAAATACTCTGAACGTTACCCCTTAAATAGTTTACTACAATGTAATATATCAAAAACAATAGTCACAGCAACGCGTGACCGGGTCTGCTAGTAAATAAATAAATTTGCACTGCACTGATGCTGTCTAAGTAAGCATTCATGTTTCCTATATTGATGAATGTTGGTAGAACTTACTTCATATTAAGTATTGTTTATTAAGATACAAATATAAGAGTGAAACTTTAAACTTTGTTAGGGTCAAAAGGTCTGAAGGTTATAAAGTTTTTGAGTAAAGTTGTAGGATGTTTTATATTAATTATATTAAAATTAATGAATGAATATGCCCTTAGAATGATTTGCAAAATTCCTAAGTGAGAATTTTTGCCAGTACGAATTAGTAACTTTTAACTTGAAATTCCATAACATTTTCCTTAATATTTAAAAAGTTACTGACTATCTAAAATCTCTGCTGTTTAATACAATTTTAATGTGGAAGACCCATATTATAATTTCTTGTTCAAGTTAAACTGGCAGCAGTTGTTGGCACAAGACCAAAGACCAAAGACTGAAAATGCATCCCAAATTAATAGTACTGATAATTATTTCGTTTGTTGTTGCTTAATCGAAGTAACAATTTAATCTAGGTTGAAAACTTTTGAATTTTATAATTATTACCATTATTATAAATATTATAATTTAGTTTAATCAAGGTATCCATAATTAGTAGACATCAATAGATTGTAACAATTGGCGTTTAATCTATGATGTATTACAACTTGTGCCGTTTTAGTGAAAATAACATAACACGATGTGGACAACTTTTTAATTGTACGAGTAAGCGGTCAAGTGACAATAGCTTAGTGATATTGGGGTGATTTGAGATGAAAGCAGTACTACATTTTTGGTTTAACTTGTAATTATTGCAATATACAGTTATCAGAAGTAAACCAATCAAATATATAGCCAGTTAGGGCTTAATCTTATTTTGAACTTGGTGCTATAAGGGCGGCGAGAACAGACCTATGCGTTTCAGCTTGTTTTATTCTGCTATTTACACATGTTTTTTTATTTTCTTATTTTGTCTTTTTATTTTATGATTGACTTTTTTGTGTTTGTCCTTCTCTTTTTTATTTCTAAATAATTGTCTTTTGACGTTGTTTGTGTCCTTTTAAAGTTTTGTTTATGGAATCTCTGTGGCACCTGTAGGTACTATTTCCGTCCACAAGGTCGTTATGCGATGTAAACGTCCCCTCTAGCGGTTTGTTTTGTCTTGCAGTAACATATGCGGAAACGAAATTGATCCGTGTTTTAATCGTTGCTAAATACAATACCGCTCATAGCGGACGCGTTCTCCCGAATGTCCGAGATAGTGGATCGCCCAGGCTAATGCATGTCTGCGGTCCCTCACCTTTGAGGCCGAGGAGGCCAATTTTTTGTAAAATCGAAGTATTCAGGCTTTTCGCAAAGAGTCAAATTGGAAAAAAGAGATATTGGATTTGAAGAAAGTCCTTTCCTTGGAGACGCCTCCAATAACCGATCAGGCGTCGATGAGCGCAGTGGAAATGCGAACCATGGCCGGGCCTTGAGATACCTCAATCATCGAGATTAGTCAGAAATCAACTAACCTTAAGGGCACGATGATAAAAGCTTTAAAGTAAGCGTCTCAGGAATTACTTGAAGTCGAAAAAGAAAGCTCTTGGTTGGTCGAACCGAGAAGGAAGAGGCGCGCTATTTATAAATGGACAATCTGCCTGCATCGCGAGGTGGAAGGTTTTAAAGCAGAGATTGAGGAGTGTCGTAGAGAGTTTGCCGAGACGCGCGCATTATTGATTATTATCTAAAAGTACATGTTTAAATTGATTTCGAGCTCTGTTTAATTTAATGCTGGAATTCCTGGAAAACAAAGACAATCGTTTGCGACACAATTTAATTAATTAAAAAAATTACAGTGTCATTTAGTAAATTAAAGGAAACAAAAAATTTTGCTTATAAAACGGGGTTACGGATCAAAAATCTTTGGATACCATTGCATTAAAAAAGCCTAAAGGTCATAAATCTAAAACCCGTTGTTAGCAATGAACTTTGAAAACTTTAGTGCATCTCCTAACTTTATGTAGTGGCTGCAGTTCATCACAACAGTTAATAAATAATATGGATAAGAATGAAAAATCACTTACTTAAATCTTTTGCAGTTATGGAAGTATTTATTTATTGTTTTTTTTTTTCTAATTTCTTATTTAGACTATTTGTAATATGTCAAAATAGTTTAAATCAATTAAATTAATAATGGAAAAATAAAGCTTAAGTTACCTTATTGGGTAGCTGATGCTTTATTATTCCAATGGTATTCAAATATTTTACTTACTCGTAATTTATACGTAAACAAAAATAACTCAGTATTATTTTGTTGACGGTATATATTTATTTGTGCGCGCAAGTACTTGAAACGCTTGTGAAATAAGTTTTCATAGTCGAAATTTGCTCTCCCGTTTAATGAATTTTTAGTGGTTCTTGGACCACGGGCTGTTAATTTCGGGAAATTAGAAGTATGTCGTTAATTTGGATAGACATTGCACAGCCTAAATGACTGGAAAAGAGAGATATAATATAAAATAAACAATCTTTAAATTTCCTATACTAAGCGCACTTCTCATATTTTTCATTATTAAATTGTACCCGTGCAAAGCTGGGGTGGGCTAGATGTAAATAAAAATATTTTTTTGATACCAGCTCTTGTCGAAGTAGTGTAATGAATGGAATAAAATAGCTTTAGTGGTTACGAATTTATAATTATATATTTATATATTTGCAAGTTCTGCTCAATCAGTTATATATTTATATTTAGTTTGACTGCTTACTATAGAGAGTAATTGATACCAGCTCTTATCGAAGTAGTGTAGTAGTGAATGGATTAAAATAGCATTAGTGGTTACGAATTATTAATTAAATGTTTAAATATTTGCAAGTTCTGCTCAATCAGTTATATATTTACATTTGCTTTGACTACTTACTAAGACTAATTCATGAATTCTGGAATGCGTTAACGTAAATATTGTGAAATCATTAAGTATTTTACTTTATGCAAGTAGCTTATGAAGTTAGTACATAAATAAAAATATTTTTAATAGTAAATGTGATTTTGTATTTTAGATTGTTGATAATTAATATTTTTTATAAATCATCTTTCAATTATTGTGTTGTGAATAGATAAGTTGTTAACCTGTCCGGCGTTCGTTTAACTTCGATACGCAATTTTGGTATAAGCAGCAACTCTACAGAGGCTATTTCGTATTCCCTTTGGTATTATCAAAGCCTTGTTTGTGGTTTGAATGCTGTTGTCTCTTGTTATGGAAGCAAAGAGATTGAATCTGAACAAATGTAAACCACACGATGGATGTGGTTCTTGTGTTACCGAAATAAACTTTAAAGCATATACTTTAATATGTTTAAATCATAGAGCTAGCAATGCTCCGGATCATTTTTAAAACCTTTTTTTAATATATTCATGTATAACAAAGACTAAAACGATATTAATTAATGAAAGCTCCATTCGACTTAATAAAATTAAATTACAAAATCCGTCACATTTTATAAATTAATTTATATATTTTACAACTTTAACCAAGCTTAACATTGCTTAACATGCCGATAAACAGTTTGAAACATCAGTTTACAAAATAAATATCTTCATTAAAGTTAAAATAACATTCTAATTATTAAATAACGTAATTAATATTGACCAAATTGAATATCAAAATACACAATACACACAAATAATTCTGTTAACTATACACTGTAAGGGTTTGAACAAACTTCTTAGATATTGTTAGTTCTCAAAACTTTGAAGGATATTGACCTAACTATCTATTGAAGTAGCTAAAGACCACGTGAGATTCAGATCAATGTGTTAATTGTTCTTTTATAATATATAAGGACATGATTTATATCTCTCCTTCTGTCCTTTTGTATTGTAAAATAAATTAATTTGTGAACATATCCAATATTTTATATTTATGAATCGAAGTTTATCAGAAATGACTAGCTTGGTTCGCGTCCCTGCCTGTTAAGTTAGTGTTAATAATAATACAGCATTGTAACATATCGGATCCAGTTTATTCGTTATTATCTTAGGAGTACTATTATTAAATATCGCCAGTAGATGTCGCTAATATATTCAAACGATAATATTTTCTTCGTCATAATTCACAAATATTAAAATTGTGGACTAAGACATTACTTTTTAATTTCATAAATTAATTACTTCTTAATATCTTCTTCATAAATTGATACTTCTTTATATTTGATATTTAAACTACATATCTAATGTAATGGAACATTCTTGTATTTAAAGAATTAGGAGAAACGACTTTGATGACTTTGTTGATTGTAAACAGAAAAATGACAATTTAAAACGACAGTAAAAATTTTGATATTCATATAAAAATTTGAATATTTTCTTCAATACTTTGAAAATATATAAAATATAGGATTTATCTAAATATATAATGTTATTTTATGTTAATTTTTATAAATATCTTATTTAAATGTCAAATAAAAACAAGTACCACAAACAAAAATAAATACCACCAAATAGATCAGAATATATTAGAAAAGGTTTGTGTTAATACGAGAAAAAATAATTATGAAAACATGAATGCTTATGGCTGCCTAAGGAAAAACTTTGAAGTTCTGTTTTTTTTGCCTGCCCTGAAATGACATAAAGAAAAGAAAAATAACCATTCTATTCTAATGGTACTGAATTTTGAAATTAAAGAAATTGCACTTGTTTTCAGACAATGTTAACAACTATTACGTACCAACTGATATACATTTTATATTTTAAATATAATAGTAATTCAGAGTATTTACTACCTGTGGGTTATATATTTATAATCGTGATGGTTTTGGTATTTTGTAATGTCTGTTTCCTTCATTCTATTTCATCTCACTGATCTAAGTACTGGTTAACCTTTACACGGTTCTGAGAATATTACAGTATTACTTATTTACATTACTGTATATTATATAAGTATATATGCTTCAAGGACTCCACGGTTAGTTATATAGAGTATTATGCTTAGTATTTTTAAGTGTCGTCACAAATAATAATGTTAAAAATGTAATTTATTTTTTCGAAGTTATGCAAGAAGTTGCCTCGACTTGTTTTTGTCTTTTTTGCTCCTACACTGTTTTAATTTCCTTTCACAGCTCTTTGAAATAGATTTTCAAGCTACATTGCAATTGTTTTAGGCCTTATTATATTGTATTTAGGCGAATAGAATAAATTGTAATCAATAATAATATAAATAAAATTAATGATACAATTTTATTTTGACTTTGTTTGGAAATATATTATATTAAATTACTAATTATTAGTAACATTATATAAATAGTGATAGATCATTTGTATATTAGAAATATATAATAATTATATAGGATAGAATAATTATCCTGAACTGATAATGTCTTTTTCCATTTTAGTTTTTTGTTCGGTTTTACAAAGAATTTAAAATCCTACTAACCTATGAAAGTTTCATAGATTTTAAAACTCGACCGTCGTGTGAACAATAATTTAGTAACTAGTCCATTACGATCAAATGAATGATTTTCAAACGCGTACAAGATAAACAATAATTTATATAATATTTTTTTATGCTAATTTATGTATACGTATAATTGGTATTAGTATATACTAATGATATCGATATCATTTTAAAATAGTTCTATTTCTTGTGACTTAAAAATTCGTTACTTATTCAGAAGAATAGAAGCCATTTAATATTACAAGAGACCTGACCATGTAACTTGTATTTGTAGCATTTAAATATTTAATGTAATACTGTTGAATTCAAAATGGTTTTTCCTGTAACATTTACTATTTGCTGGGAATAAATTTGGTCGAATTCAATTTCGTTCTATTTACTACAGTCTATTAAGTTATTTGTTCTGGTGAGAATATAAAATTATTTTCGATTGTAACATATTTCAAGTTATACTATTATTATATTATAGGATTTTCGAAAGAGACCCATGTTCGAGTTTTTAAGTTTTAAATTTTTCATTCATTTCTTTAAAATATGAACAAATTAATAACTTTCAGGAAATCAGATTGCTTATTAGATATTATTATTTTTTATATTCAATCAAAAACTCTTGAAAATTTGATAACAAACCAAACTATTTAAATCATCGGAATGAATATAAAAATTAAGAAGATTTATACATTTATTTGACGGTAAAGCAAACATTGCTCCGTGTTAGCAATTCATGTTATGAAATATTTATAGAAATTGTAACTGAACGTATTATGTGTATACAGGTACATTCCGGAGTTTTTAATTTTATGTTTCTAGTGACTTTTGGGTACGTTTGTTCGTTAAATATTACAGGGTTACTGTTCTTAAATTCTTTTTATATTTTTGAGTAACCTATATAAGAAATAATTTATAAATCAAGAATAAAAAAATCTTATACTTATAAACTTATCCATTGTGGCCAAAACTATAAAATAATAAATTAGATAAAGTGTTCGAAATAAATATTAATTAAATATATATTCAATACAAATTAAAATCCTGTAAATAGAAAATTAAGAATTATTTTATTACACATTAATATTAATAGTATATCCACGTGATCGGATAAGGTATGTATAATATAGTTGAATATATATTATATAGAGTTTTGATTAATTTTGTGCCGATAGAAACGAAATGTAACTTGAACGTACCAAGGTTGTTTTCATAGATTAGTTTTGTTTAGATTTAAAAAAATATTTGTATACATATTAGGAATAACTTTTCAAAACAGATCGATACTTCAATTGATGATATCTAAAAACTTATTTTAGTAACCATCTAAATCATTATCAAGAGTCAAACTCAACAAAATTATGTCAAAATACTTTACTTCGATATAGTAACTTTCATTATATTGATTTGAAGACCTTGATGTGGGTAGTTAATAAATTACATGGTCGTATTCATTAGCTCGACCGCAGTAGTCATTCCCTCTTTAATGTAGATCAGGATGACGTTGGAATTATAGTTGGATTTGTCCGCTGGGGCCTGAAATTCGGACATCAATTCCAGTCCCTTAACTTTTCTGTGACCCATTCTCCTTTGTTATTTCTGTTTATTACGGATGATAGTATCTAAAAGTACTGTTAATTTGCGAAAAAAAACAATAATTTCTTAAATTTTTTAATTAAATTTACAATAACTAAAACACTAAAAATAATGAAAACTAAATAACAAAAAAAATATATGTAGTAGTAATTCGACACGGTCGTATGTGGTGCCATTGACATTGAGTTACATACAAACAAACGAAAAATATAGACTATCTAACTAATAATAATATTAGTCACGAGTGGTAGTGTGATGTCAAAAACCAGGTGATAAATGTAAAAATATATTTTCAAACCCGACTTATTATTACATAGATGAGAAACTTTCAGCTTATTTATATTAATACGTGTTAGTTATCATAAAGTGTGTTATGTGAAAAGCTGCGCAATATTAAAAGCTCTTAAAATAATAGACAAGATGTTTTAAACTTATTTTTAGTGTCTCTTAAACTTTTACACTTTCTACATTACTGTAAAAGTAAGAGGATAGTTCAAGTTGTGTTCTGTCGAGAAAAAAATTGTATGTGGTTATCTCATAATATCATGGTTGGTTATCAAAAGAATTAAATTAAATCCAATATTACTCGCTATTTATTTAAAATTACTTCTATTTGAGTTTTTCTGTTTAATCTAAGAGTTAAGGAAATCAACAAATGTGAAAAGAATGACTCAAAATTACATATTACATCACAATTGTTTGTTTTTAAATTGATTGTATTTATTGATTTCAATAAATATTAAAACTTATACGAACGCTCGTCCGAATCACTGTTTCCGTCACATAATTTATGTAATCCTAACTTTCTTTGTAATTCCATCTTTCAGTATTTAAAAATTATTAATATAAAATTTACATTAATATTTTTTTTAAATCTCCATAGTGTTTTTTTGTTAATTTTTTTACAATAACTAAAATTGACATTATTTAATAAAAAAGAACTGGAATAAGAAGACACATTACTCAATATAATATCAAATTCTTGGACCTTTAAAACTTCTTTGAAACTTTGAAAATATACAAGAAAAAAATATATATACCGTTATTCCGCGTTAAATTCAGATATTATTATTAATTTGAAGCCCATAAATTTGATCTGATTTTAATCCAATAAATTATCTTAATACACTTTTAATATTATAATTTTGATATAAATGTTTAAATATTTAATATTACTAAATATATCATTTATTAAATTGACCTTTATCTGAGTGGTTGTTATTACATTAGATATTCTACTGACTTAACCTACTCCAGATATTCTTAAAACTTGGAAACACTAAACTGTCTAGAAAAGATTAGATAGCCGGTCTTATTGAGGCATATTTATGAGAAATAATATCGCTTATTATTTCAAAATATTATATTTTTATTCTATAGAGATTACAAATTTAATTTATGTCTGTCTCTATTAAATTCTATTTCAATGTTTATAAATAATCTTATGACTATTTTATAAACGTAATTTTAAATCTAGGTATGAAGAAATATCTTTAATAAAAACGTATTACATGATGAGAAGGAAAATATATATTTTTTTTCTCTATCCTACTGTGTGAACAAGTGCTATTAATATAAATCATAAAAATGTTAATAAACAACATTGCATTGCAGAAAACGTAGTCACTATTTTTCTTACTAATAAATTTCTCACTCTTGTAATGTACTGTAATGACTAGTTTCAAAGTATCGCAAATGACAATTAAAAAAATAAATTATACAATACCTTATTATTTTTCCGCTAACAATTTTGTTAAAAATAATTTTTGACTGTTTTCTAATAAGCATTTTCGTATTTTTTATTCGTATTTCTCTCTTATCTTTGCTGCATGTAGTCTATTTAATTAATTTTTTTTTTATTTTATTTGAGTTTGTATCTAAAATGTTCTTTTAAATGCTTGTGGGAATAGTAAGTAAAATATGTGTATATATGTACATATCTTTAGAAGTTAGCAACGAAGCAGATAGTCAGCCTGATAGTAAGTGATGACGTCATCCACAGACATTTACAAATACAGATGACTCTTACAAAATGGAGAGGAATTAAAGAAGATATACCAGGGAAGCGAAAGGTGAATGTTGCATCTTATCATACCTTTCATATTCCGTATTATTAACATAAGTCAAACACTACATTTCTCTTGCAAATCGCAACCCGACTAAAATTAAATATATTTTTATTTTAACCGCAAAAATGGAAAAGACTTAATATTTTTTACTCCAAGCTATGGCTAAAGGACAAAGCTTCTTTAAAACAATTATAGTTACTTGCTATCTGTAAGGTGTATCCTAATACTTTTTTATTTTTACAAATGAATATTCCAATTATCGTAAGTAATAAATTTAAATAATATATAGAAAAATAAATACCTTTATTGTATACATTGTTTTTTTTATTTAGCAATAAAAAATATTTATCCATATAATAAAAAAGGTTTATTTATTTATATATACTTTTTCCACTTTGAATTCATACCAGTGATATCTTCTGTATGTCAACTGGAAGACAACAGAAAGGAACAGGAGGGCCGCTTTTGATATCATACTTATCGAAATAAGTTCTTGTGTAAAGACTAAAAGCGCCTTGGTTTACGAATAACTAGGGTCATGGATATCCATTCTATAAGCGAGCCCAATGATTATTTAATAATATAAATATAGAAATCTGACAAGATGATTAGTCACCACAAGTAGAGTTTTAAGCCTGTACTAGTTAATAAATAATCTATATGATTTTATCTAACTATATGCATGAATCTCACCCCAAAATATTCTTGAAAGTTTTCGCAAAGTGACATACTTTTTAAAACAAATTACGAAAGACATGAAAATTGAATTCAACTTTTTTACCAAAACTACGCCGGTTTGCCAATACATTTTAAAGTGCTTTTCGTCTAAATTCGTGGCCCGCTTTTACCATTTCATTAAAGTTTTCAACTTTTATCGGCTCTAACTTTAATTGATATCTTTTTGCTTTTTCCGCATAAATTCCTGCGATGCAATTATATGATTTACGTACCATCATATTATTTTGTGACCGCATATTACTGTTGCAATTTCATTGTTCATTTGAAAAAACTGTTCTCCTTTAACTTTTACGACTGATTTATAAGCAAAAAATGTTTTTACTCACAAAGAAAACTCGATTCCCCGACTTGTTAAAGTGAGGCTGTCTCTCGTGTTATAAAATGTATAATGTTATATAAGTATAAAGCTGCAGGCTCATCATACAACCGCCGGAGCGTCACCGTCACCGTCACCAAGGCGTTGAGGGCAACTGTTGGTTTTTTAGTAGGTAACCTTAAAAATGGCAGCGTCCTCTATGCTGCCGGGTAGTCCCACATAATCCTCCGGCCATCACCTTCTTGGTCGGTGGGTATCCGTAACGTATTTTTCCAACGATAAAAAAAAGGCTCATCATACAAAATATGTTTTGATTCACGCTTATTCATTTTTGCGTAGAGACTAAGCATAGAACATTTTTTATATTTTTTTCTAAATCGTATAATGATTTTAATTACTTAATTTTTTTCAATAACAACATTTATTGAACGGTGTTAACTGATTAAAAAAAATATTGCTGAATTTATATTAAAGGAACATTTATTATAATGGTAAGCACTTATTATTACATTAAATAAATCAATTTAATTTGTAACGGTATTTCAAGGAATTAAATATCACATTATTTTATTTGGATTAAAACATCGACTTAACCCGTTTTGGTTAGCAATTTACTAAGGATAAGTATGCCAAAAGAGGTATTATAATGTATAATCAAAACGTTTGTATACAGTTAAAGGGGTCAAGGCCATTAGCGGAGAGAAGAGGGTTGATCGTAAAATGATTACATTTTGTATTAAATATAATCGTCCTTAATTGTATGGTAATCATAATTGTTTAAAAACTTTGAACGTTTTGTATTGAATGATATTATTATTTTAGGAACGAAGTTCCTTAACGTGGCTTATAGGTAGAGCGAATTAGTAGAAAGCCTCACGTATCGAAATACCGTATACTGTGTGTGTGTGCGTGCGTCCCGGTTGTGCAACTCTCTCTCTCTTTATTTCTGTGTCTCCGTGTCTCTTTTTATTATATTATCTCAACACAGAGTTGTACAGACGTGAAAATTTTGTGAAAACGCCATTTATTATTTGTGTTAGATCATACTTGACTATACTTTTATTGTTGTACTTCAGGTTTGATAAATGGAAACTGCAGCAAATGTGTTATAAAAATTTAATGAAATTGTATAACTTGATACAATTATTTCCAAATGTAAAGTATTGATAAGATGATAAATGATGTAATATTAATTTTGATTGTCGCATCTTTTTAATTTTATTATATAAATCAATTATACCAAAGAACTTACACAAAATTCTCTTGCCATAAAAATTAAGTAAAATATTTATTGTTTCTATTTGTGTATATGTAGTATATTAATCTAAAATGTTAATACACAATTAAGCAGAATGTACAAGCAATAGATAGATATTTATCGCACAAGAAATAGATATTTACTGTCTGTATATGATAGAACAGTCTGTGTAATGATAGGACCGTTTGTGTAATGATTGAACAGTCTGTATAATGATAGAACAGTCTGTGTAATGATAGGACCGTTTGTGTAATGATTGAACAGTCTGTATAATGATAGAACAGTCTGTGTAATGATAGGACCGTTTGTGTAATGATTGAACAGTCTGTGTAATGATAGAACAGTCTGTGTAATGATAGAACAGTCTGTATAATGATAGAAAAGTGTGTATAATAATAAAACAGTCTGTATAATGATAGAACAGGCTGTATAATGTTGGTGCGTGTCTGTTTCTGTTTCTACAATTAATCAGTGCGGTTCCTCCATCTAGCCCGTCTGTGGAATTGGAGTGTTTTAAACAGTTTAAGACTTGAAGCATTGAAGATTTATATCTCTATTGTAATAGTTTTTGTTACTGCGCGTTGCATTTCCCAAATCCCTGTAATACATTCAAATGTTAAATAATGAACTTATCTTTAACCTCTTATTATTTTGGATGACTATTTTAAGATACAATGCTTTGATCTTGTTATGATCTTGGCAAAATTTGATTTGACAAACATGATATGGCTAGTAAAATTGTATTTTTTATGTATGTATGTGTGTGTGTGTGTGTGTCTGTACGTACACTGTAATATAATCACGGCGTACGAGACATTAAAAAGAACAAAATAAGTATTAATGACAAACAGATTACCTGGATTTGGCTTTAAGTCTCAACAGAATTATCCTCGATAATAGCACTAATCGCTATCGTATACAATCCTAAGAGTACATGTGTACTCTCCGAGCCCTCGGCGTTTAACACACACCGGCCATTACCATTGAGCTGTTCTTTATTATTTATTGTCATAAATGATACGTGAATTTCTACATGAGAAAACAAATAATGTTTGGTAATAATTTTATTATACATAAAGACAAGTTAAATGTATTTCGAATATATTTTAAATTATTATCACAATGAATTGATTTTTAAATATTTGTGATTATATTTATTTATTGTTTTTTATAATTCTATTCCAGATATGTACATGTGTTGACTAATATATTGCTGTTAATATTAAGTTGATAATCGCCAATGATTATATAACATTTCCTGCAACATAATTATTGAATGTAAAAACTAATATTAAACCGAAAACTCGGTGCCTATTATTTATGAAATGGGTAAAACGAAAAATGAATATATGATAATTAAGTATATGATCACCTAAAATATAGTATCTAAATAAAAGCCTAGTAATTAAATAAAATAATATTATGAAGTTTAAATTTATATTAATTTTACTTATTTTAATTGTATTACTTTTACTTTTGATTTAACTTGCAAGTACAAAACTTATGACTGCGGAAATCAGTTTAACTGTTACTTATTCTGTAAATGTAACTGATACTTGTCTGATAGATTTACATACTTGTATGTTATTAAACATCTAGAAAATATTAACATTTTACTGAGTATATTACAAACAGTGTCACTTATTTCATGTACCCTTTTTAAAGCTAAATAATACTTAAGCTCATAGCTACATACTTGAAATGGCGTGCAATTCACATTAATTTCATACTGAGATACATGTTTTTTACACCTCAGTATGAGATTGTACGTTATATATATCAAATGTACTTAATTATATAATAACATGATACTGTTAAGAGAACACTAAAAATGAAGTTGTCGTTTCTTCAATATATATATATTTATTATGTTCATAAAATTTATAGAATGTTTTTCTCTGTTTCTTACGTAGGTAATCTTAATTAAGAACAAATATTAATTTCTTTACCATTTTAATTGAAAGGCACACGGCCAATTTCAAAATAATTCATTATTCATTCATTCATCAGTTATATTACAAATAATTATACTTTCTTATATCTAATTCTGATTCACACATATATAACCTACTTAATACACCAAGAGACATGATTACTTGCAGTATCTTAATGTGTAGTGTGACACTATTGAATTTGAAATGAAAAAAATTGTTTGTCCTCTAATATTATTAATTAATATTGACTGAGATAAAATTTTGACGAATTTATTTACATTCTATTCACTCTATTATGTTATTCAATTTATGTGCAAGTGATTTCGTAATTTATATTAATTTTATGTTATTTTGTAAGCCTTTATTGTGGCTGCAGTAGTATTGAAAGTTTTATTATTTTTTTATAAAATCTGAACTTAAGGTTGTCTTGATCCACTGTTTTTTTTTAAATAAATGAATGAATGTACACACTTTGAATGTTCTTTTTGTGTTTAAATTAAAACAAATAATAAGAAATGTCTTGTGAAACTGGATACAAGCACAAATTAATTAAATCTCCGAAATGCTTATGAAACATGAAGTAGATTCAAACATTTATATCCCAAATATTGCTTCATCCAGTTGTTGGAATGAAATATTTATATAGCCGAGAACTAAACATGTTACTACGTGTACTTTTACTTTTAGGATCTACTTATATTACTTGCTGTAATTGTTTCGAAGTTACTGTCGTTTTGACTAATCAATGGGCTTTGACTAAAAATAACTTATATAGCAGGAATATAAAATAAGTTGTATCCATGGTGAGACATATTGTATCAATACGTTTGGTATCACGAAATTGGAATCCAGATAAAATCAAATAAGCTCAAAGTCAATAATATCAAGTCATATTACTTAGCTTGGTTATTTGCAATTGTATTGTTTATCTCCAATTCGTAAATGTTTTACTTATTGACCACGATGCATTCCGGGTATGAAGTGCTCGCCGCCAGACTACTTCAGGATTTATTATAAATGTAATTAACATCTTAAGTATGGCTTTAAAAAAAGGAACAAGACAAGCCCGCTGAGTTTTTGTCGCCAGCTGTTCTCAGGTTTGTGGCATCTTTCAAACCTAGTTACTACTAGCTACTGCTTTGATAGTAAAAAAATGATTTTTATAACACTTACCTTAAATAAAATGTATTGCATGCTGGTATAATGACTTGCTTGATCGGAGTAGTTCCTTCTTTAGTATTGATGAGTATGAAATAGAAAATCCCCCTCCTATCGGGGAAATATAATAGCTCTGCACCAAACGTCATAATAGGTAGTTAACTAAACAGTTTTTTCGTTACTAGAGAACAAAATAAAAAACGAAGAAACGGATACCTAGACAAACCTTTAATAAACTAAAGGTGCCAACAGATTTGCGAATTGAGCAAAGCGAGCCCGCTTAAAAAGAATCGAACAGTACAATTCAATAAAAAAAATTCTTCACGCGCTTTTCATTGTAAAGCTAAGTTTTCGAGGGAATCTTTTTTTCCATTGACTTCAATGGGATATCAGTTTTTTAACGATTATTCCTCAACGACATGACATTTTACAATTTTTTAAAGAAAACCATCACCTCATGTTTGTCTTTTTGATTACATTTTCATAATTTTTCGTCAAGTAGTTTTCGAGCCTAACCGTGACAAAGAATGTGTCTCTAGTAGAGCGCTCTGCTAGCCTCGCTCAACAAATATTTATGTGTATGGGTGTGTGTGTGTGTGTGTCTGTACTGAAAACAATTAGTCTTTCTATAAATATTTAATTTACAGATTTTGTGTGGTAACTATTATATTATATGAATAGACTAGGTGATTCCCGCCCGCTTTGCTGGGCACACTATTAATTTTGATGTGAACTTAGGTTGCTATGGTAACCGTTGTCATATTATCCGTTGTCAATGTAACCATTGTCATGTTAACTGTGGCTATGGCAAACATTGGGATGGTAACCGTTGATATTGTAACTGTTGCTACTATAACTCGTACCCCTGCGTTAAGCGTAAAGCTCCTGAAGGTTTAAAATTTGGCGAAATGCAAAAAGTAGAAATCCGTTGGGAAAGGAATTTCTTAAAATCCGTTATTAGTGAACGTTTACGTCACAAAAGAAGTAACTATATAAAATTTAAAGTTAATGGGACGCGTAGTTTTGGAGATTTCGTGATGAGTGAGTGGTAAATCGTTTATACATAATCTACTATATAGTATTTTAGTATAATTATAATAGTTGCTATTAGATTATCACTTCAAATATATTTATAATTTATTAGATACATAGGTGTATCTCTCTTATTATATTGCAATAATATTTGCATCCAAATGTTTAAGCAGTCTTGCGAGTATTGAAATGAAAGAATTAGGTACAAATAGATAATAGATAATTTGTTATCTTTTTTTACCCTAACTCATACACAGAGCGAGAGTACGAAATTTGGTTAAAGAAGATAGTACAATAATAAATGAAGGTAGAGAGGAAATCAAATGCTACTTACTTTTAAAATCTGTATTACATACATTTTCTGAAGTTTCCATTTTACAAAACTTAGTTGCAATAATAAACCAATATTCAACAACAATTTAACAAAAAACAAAATTATAAATGAGTTTTCATAAAATCTTCAGATGTGTGTACAAGCCAGTGTTAAGATTATGTGAAAAAAAGAGACAGGGACACAGAGAGAGATAGTCATTTGTTTGTAATAGGATACACGCACACACACACACAGCATACGCCATTTCATTACAACGTAGTAACGATTTATACAAAATAGCCTAAACTGCGTAAAAAATCTAATTTCCTTACCGGCTTAATTAATAAGTAGTTTAAATGACTGAATTTAAAAACTTAAGCAATAAATTTTTCCAACCGTTTATTTTTATAGTCGGAAATCTTTTATAAAGGAATTTACTATAAAATATCGTCCATTTTGTCTATTAGAAAGTGGCGGTAGCCATTATATATTTTTAGTCGCAGCTCTTTAAAATTATAAAAAATATTATCTATTTCATCATTCTCTCGTCTTTGATCATATTCTGATACAAGTTTTATATGTCTATGATTTATGATTATCCAAGAGTCTCCATTCAGTAACAGCCATTTTTAGTATATAGCCTTATTTAATTTATTATTACAAGTCAATAGTTCACAGCATAAGTATTTGATTGAATACTATAATTTACTACACTTCCCTAAATACAATACTCTATTGCCTATAATAACTAAGTCATCCGAATGAAGAGCCTGAATAATCACAAACTTTATTACAAATATAATATTAATATATTAAAAGTAATTTAATATTACTTTATACACTTTTAATTGAGCTATGGACGTTGTCAAATTTTATTATTATCCATTAGTTATACTAATATTACGATTATATATAGCCAATTAGCCATAATTTAATTTCTTTACAAACGAACTTATTAAGATTGAAAATATTCACTCACTGACGCCCTCGTTTAGTCCTTTTTAATATATATTTTTTTCACAATTACGAGGTTGTTATATACAAAAACATTTTTAGAAGATTTGTATTTTTCTGCCGGGAATAGAAAAAAGAAAACTTAATATGAGTATTGACGATACAACAAAATGAAACTAACCAAGTTAACAAGGAAGATGAATGTTTACTTGCGTTCGGTACAGGAACCCACAACAGTGATTTATAATAAATAATGTGCACCGCATTACCGCCTTTACTCCACTGTAATAAAGGAAGCACATTGCTAACGGGTTAAAATGTATGAGTTGTACCATACATTTTAACCCGTTAGCAATGTGCTTCGAAAATTTTAGTGCATCTCCTAACTGTATGTACCACATGAACGTGTAGAACACAACAGGTATTAAATGTCGATAGGTTTAAAAAGGCGACACGTAAATACTATTAAAAATAGTAATAAGAGTATGTATTATTGTTGTATTATTTGAGAGTTTTTTAATTAAAATATTCGCTGTTTATCGAAATAGTTGGACGTAATTAGGTGAATTATGCATTTTTTATTCCGCAGGTAAAAAATATTTAATGACAAAAAACAGAAAAATGTCAATATTATTTCGATGAAGGTATATATTAATTTGAACGCCCAAGCGCTTGAAAGGCTTGTAATATAAGTTTTCACAAGCCTCAAGTTTTTAAGCCTCGCTCTCAAGTTCTACGTGGTTCATGGATTACAGCTTTTAACTAATTTCAATATATATATGTGATAATATATAATAACATCTGCTTAATGAATGAATGAATGCTGTGGAGATGCGATCTCTTCGCAGAATATGCGGAGTCAGTCTAGCTGATCGAATCCGCAATGAAGAGATCCACAGAATGGCAGGTACTAGCGAAGATGTCACGGTGAGAATGAAGAAGAACGTGCTCAGGTGGTTTGGGCACGTCGAACGAATGAGGGATGAAAGAATGGTAAAAAAGATTTATACAGGAAAAGTGAGCGGTAAGAGAGACAGGGGGAGGTCTCGAGTGACCTTCGAAAACACAGTATCTATGATACTGGAGGAAGGTCACGTAAAAAGCATGAGGACCCCCGGAGGGCATGTATGAAGAAGTTGATGTCTGTGGCCGAAGCGAAAGAGGTATGCAGAGATCGTAGCGTTTGGCGCTCAGTCGTCTCTGTCTACCCCGCAAAGGATATGGCGTGAAGCTAAAAAAATAAATATAGAAATATCTGCTTAGTTATAACATATTTGTTTGTAATTTTTGTGTTTTATACAATTCATAAGTAAAATGAAGTTGGAGATTCTTAAAATACAATAGTTTTATTACCAATACCTTTTAGACAAAATTTTATAAATATTAATAGTTTCTAGTTTTCAAATCATCATTAATATTTCATAATTAGTTCCAGTATTATGTATACTAAGACCTTAAAAGTGGAATATTAAAATCATTAATTAATACATTAAGCATTTATTTTATTTGTTAGTCCAAGAAATATAGTTATAAAAGTATAATTGTTTAGAGAAGTTCTGTCTTGTATATTTGTATAATAATATAAAGCAAATCCGGAGTGGAGTAGCGTCCGACAATCGTTTATTGCTAGATCCAATTTCCATAAGAATAAACAATATTGTGATGTTCCAATTGACAGATTATTCGATATACCGTTTCTTGATGTATATTTATACAATGTGTTGATTTTTATGAATTGTGCTCATAATACAAAACTAATATGAACCCGAGTAGTCGGTATGTGTCTATTGTTCATGAATTAGGTAAAACAAAATCGAATACAAAGAGTATCTAAATAAAAGCCCGGCAATATTATTGTATATTATGATATAGTATCATATTAGTTGTATTAAGCTTCTTATAATAGAAGTTTAAATTTATATTTATTTTACTTATTTTAATGACGTTACTATTTGTGATGTTGCTTTCACATGTCTGTGGAAATCTATTAGTTTATTGTCTTGTGAATATTACAGTATATTAATGATAATATTACCGGCACTATCTCATAATCCGTCTAACCTGTGTATGGTCACTGGATTACTTAATCTCATAGCAACATAATTGAAACGGTGTATAATTAACATTAATCTCATATTGAAGTACATTCAATATACAATATATACATTCAATGAATATAATTATATAAGAACATAACACTGTTAAGAACACTTCAAATGAACTCGTGCAGAATTAAAATGCAGATACTATACTTATTTCTTCAAAATATTTCCAATACATAATCTCATGAAAATAATTTTAAAAAATCACTAGTTGTTGTATGGTAATATTAGCCAGGGATAGCTATTAATGTAATCGCATTCGGAAATGAATCGCATACAGAACTATCCATCCGAGCAAGTCAATATACAAAGCCTTCTTTATATACTAAATATATATATACCAATGGATTGTATGTATATATTAAATATAACAATAAAACCAATGTAATTATCAAATAGTTCCTATTCAGAGAGATAGAACCTATTATTAAGAGATGTGACCGATGATACGTAACGCGTATTTGTAGCTTCTTAATATTAAATGTAACACTATCACTTCATTCACTTACATTATATTTAATTCATAATTAATATTAATTGAATTATATTAAGTAACATTTATTGTGGCTAAAGTTATATTTTAATAGAAATTTAAGACTATTAATATATTTTATTAAGTATTACTTCAATGAACATATAAGTATGAAATCCAGAATCCGATAATCATCTTATCCCACGTGGGATGAGCGTTTGATCAGATTATGCTAATCAGATCAGCTCGGATCAAACAGATTAGGACTTTAAATATATTTACAAACTTTACAATCAAATTAATGTTAAAAATATTTTTTAAGTATTCACAACTGAAATATATATCTTGTTGAATATTCAAATAAACAGCGCTGGCTGGTGTCTGCGCTATTTGTTCTGTATTTGCACTTTAGTTCTGAAGAACACGTGCGGCTGTTGTTAAAGTCTGTATATATAATCAGATATTTGTAATAAATATGCCACAATATGGGTGTTGTAAAGAAAATCTTCTATTGCACGATATTATAGATTATATTATATTATATGTGAATTTAGGACCATTAATTATATATACATATATTTGTTATGTATGTTTGCTTAAAATAGTTATGTTTCTTCACACATTATTTAATTTTAGTTTTACCTAGTATCTCATACAAAGTAGGTTTATCTTTAGATATAAAAGGACATGTATTTGCAGTCTTAATGTCAAAAGAACTCCACGCTAATAAATAAATACACATATTGTTATACAGAGAGATCACAATTCGAGAGTGTTTTTCTAAAAGAAACGTTTCGTTTTATCGATTTTACTCTAATGTTACAAAATTATCCTTTAAAACAGCTGTCACTGATGTTAACATACTTTAAATGTTGACCATGGGAGACTATTTGATATGCGGAGTCAGTTTTTGGTAATTCCATTCCAATCCAATAGATTTTGGTGAAAATTATAGATTTTCTCACTGCAGTGCAAAAAATAAAAATAGTTAAGTTATGTGTTAAATTAACAATACAATACGATAAGCACATATTTTAATCTCTAATACATATGTTTTGTTTGGGAAAAATTAAAATGATGTCTAAAAATTATTTGTAAACAATAATGCATTTAATTGCCTTTGGAGGTCCAAACCATCCCAGGAAAAAAATATTTCTATTTCTATATTATTGTTTGTCGTATTTGGTAAATTTAAAACGAAAGATAACAAGTCTGTTATTCTTTAATATGTAGGATTCAAAATATTATTCGTAAAATATCTAATAAATATAAAATACCTTTTTCGCAATATTATTCAAATTAAAAGGCACGAGTTAGTAAAAGAAATATTACATTTACCGTCCTTACAGCAATAATAATATAACCCTAATGATATTATAAAAAACCTGTAAATGTCTATATTTTTTTCGGACTTAAGACTTAAAAACCCTAAATGGATATTTGAAATAATTTAGTTTATAAGTCTATACTACTATGACTTGCCATTTCCCCTTCACGAAATTTCCCTTATGGGCACATGTATTTTTAATAAAAAAATAATAAAAAAATTTACTATATATATATACCACGAAAAGATGTAACCGGATCCGGAAACCTAGTATTAATATTAATATCGATAATACAGGTAATGCAGACATTAGTCTGTACTACTTATAGCATCAAACATTCAAGAAAAAGTACTATATATTCAAATAAGATAACTAATCGCATTAAGAAGCTTTAATTATTAAAAGCAGTACAGTTTTTGGCAAAACACTATTGATGGACTTTACTAATCTAAGATATTTTGCAGAGCTCTATATTAGGGCCACCGTCATTTCTAATGTATATCAATAATATACACGTTGTATTAAAGGATATATTATGCGCTGATAATATTTATTTACTTTATTATAATGGAAGGAAAACCGGATATGTTATAAAGAAACCGTATTTGTAAGTTACAAAAAAGATTGACAGTAAGGAAACAGAAAACAAGACAAGATTAGCAAAATTAGTTGTATTGGATATACTGCGAAAGAAAACTAAAATGCATTTCTTTAAATAAAATAAATATAATATAAAATCATAACTTACCATGCACGTATTCAAACTAACTAAATGATATATAATAAAAACGGTATCGTGAAAACACAACAAAAAAATATTCTGTAAAATAAGCAAAAACGACGTACTTATTTAGTATTTTTTTACGAATAACCTTAAATATCATCGTCTATGGTTCATATCTATAGACAGAAGTATATTTCATTGTGTGTTTGTGATATTGATTTTACATTGATCTCTAACTATTAAGTGATGTTCTGTTATGTAACTATTAATGTCTTTGTAAGAAGTATGTAATTATTTTAAAAATAAGTTCCTTAACTACATATATTTTACTGTCTAATCATATTACTATAACGAGATATCTCAATAAAGATTATTAGTTTATTCATTTTTGTTTAAATTAAAAAAAAAATTATATACATAATTGTCTCAAAGAACTCAACAATGTATTGAACCTTGTTTTAGTAAATTATAATGTAGTGCTATTTAAAATCTACGTCGAATAGTATTTTACGCAATAATCGCGAGGTTACTGATAAGCAACATTGCCTATTATTCTTCCATTTACCCAAAAGATCCGTACATCTTTCAATGATATTTATTACTGCCTTTTCAGTCTGATTTAGAACCTCAGCTGCTATCTTAATTCATTTTCAGATTCAATGTACAAAATTGGTTCGTTCAAAAAGAAAATTGTAATATGGGAATTTAAACAGTGTATGGTAGTGTATTAGTACAACGATTGACTATAACTTCTGATAAAATTTGTGATTTTAAAAAGCTTCTATTTATTTAAACTTATTGTAATTATTTGCATGTTCTCAAAATAAAAACACTTTCCAAAGCCTAAATCATTGTATGATACAACTGATAATTTTGGTAATTGTTATGTACTTTTAGTATTTATAATTAAATCAGACATAATGTAATGTAAAAACAAATTTAACTCCAAAATTATAACTTAAATAATGGTAACAAATAGAGGCTAAAATGAGAACTGCGCCATTAATAGATCCAGTACGCTCTCATATTTATTAGGGATTAAACAATTCTGATTTTAAACGAATTAATTAAGACTAATAATATTCTAACTCTTATTTATTTCGGACGTTACTTCAATAGACGATAGCTTCGAATTAAATTGATGCATCCAGAATTGGCAAATTTATACCCGCTGGTTAAATATTTGAAAAAAATTAATTAGTGTTATGGATGAATTTTACACCAACAAGTTAAGTAACCGTACATACACACATAAATAAAATAATAATGTTTCACGGTCAGCTAAGCAAGTTAACGAGTACAATACATTTTCATTTTGAACTCGACGCTGGAACCCAAAACAGTGATTTATCTGAGGAAATAATGTTTATTGCAGTCTGCATCTACTGTATTGAAATAGAGATTAGAGCCAATAAATTGTGGAACCCATTCTAGGCAATATGTTTTAAAAACATTAGTGTCTCTCTCAACTTAATGTAGTGTCGCATTGTACTTAACCAGGAAGTTACAATGTGTGAGATTTAAAAAGAAGTTTGTTTAGAACTAACCTTATCTATTTGAATGTTTTATCTAAAGTAACATTTTCTTCTTCTTTCAGTCTCGTGGAGCTTTATTTTGTGTTTCTTTGTTTATTTAATTGGAAATTCAATAAATCATAATCCATAATAAGTTTATCACACAGGAATAGATATTAATTTTGAAGTATTCTCTATAGAATAAATATTGCACTCAAAGTGCATTTTGTTCGATTTTGGTCTGTCTATAACTGTAATAAGATGTATTTAGTATATTTAGTTGATATTAATGATTATATTAAAATAACAGGATTAAAAATCCAGTTAATAATTATGGATTTACCTTTTGAGATTGACATAGAATAAAACTTAAATACTAATTAATTAAATTATGCATGTCGTGTTTCGATTCCATGTATTTACAAAATACGTTTAGGACAGTTATTAAACATTTTATGATATATTTAAAGATGAACTTATTTTCAAATATGATATATTTCAACAAATAGGGGCATGCTATATGTTTGCGTTACGTAATGTTGTGCGACACCTGAATATAATTAATATTGACATTCCTCCTATAAAATTTTGGTTATTATAATTGTAATGTGCGTCATTGACTAACATTTCAATCGCAGTCTATTAACGAAACGAAAAAAAGCGTCACGATAAGGAAACAAACATAAAAATGGATAAGAGACGAAGAGATAGAAGACATATTGCCCACTGCTATTATGGTGCCATCTATCGCTCAATCTTTAAACTGAAGTGAGGCATATATTGAAGTTGTTATTTTTCAAAACCTACTCTAGATGGCATTGATACATTTATAAAATTATTATTTGAGGCAAGTTTTTTTAACATAATATAAGCAGCTTTACAGAAAAATAAATTTACATTAAAGTGTTAAATGTTTTTTAAGCTTAGTAAAAATAATAAGCCTTACATGTCTCTTACTACTCCTGATACTCTGTATCCGTTTTCATCTCTCGTAGACAACTTATTAGAAGTTTTACTCATGCCGTGTGTGTGAAACACACATTTTTTGTTTTTCTGTCTTGTTCTTGGAACAGTTGTGCTGAAATTACTTAGCACTTAAAATAATGTATCCTTGAAAATAAAACTAATTAGCTGAAAAGCACAACCACGGCGACCTTGAGGGCCCCTCGATAGAGGCCCTAATTTAATCTAAATATTATTTTGTCATAATTAAAAACGTATAATTTTTTTTTGTTTCATTTGATTATTTCTTTTTATATTTAATTATAAATATGTTATTAAATCTTATTAGTAAATTAAATATTGTTACTGATGGTATGTATGATTGTTGTATAATTGTCTTTTGACTATAATTTCATTTATTTGTATGCAAATATACTAGTAGTAGTAATAGTAGGCAGTACAAAAATAGTCATTATTAACTTATAAATAATATTTTTCATTTGCGTTCGATACAGGAAACCATAGCAGGGATTTAAACGACTGAATAACGTGCATTGCATTTCCGCCTTTACAACAATTTCATTAAGGTCACAAATTCTATAACCCATTAGAGATAACGTTTTAAAATACGAGTGTGTGTGATTATTTGATTTATTGGTGTGTACTTCACATAAGATATGTGATAGACATAATCTCTAGGTAATAAGTTGGAAGGTAGGTGCACAAACTTTGCAGTAACATATGTTTTTTTGTCGTTCATTATTTAAACAATAGGCAATATTCAGTCGACTTTAAAAATATTATTTTAAAAGCGGTATATATTATTTTAATCGCTCAAAAGTTTGAAATGCTTGTGAAATATATGTCTAATGCATAGCTTTATCTGCAGTTTGATGATAGTTTATGTGGTTGTCAAGTTAAGGGCCACTGATTATAATGTATCGGAGTGTGTTTGAATATAATGATATTTGATTATATATTTTTTTTACGTTGGTCATATCTGAATTACTATATTGTGTGGTATTTTGTAGAGTATATACAAATTCTTATTTTCATTAATTGAAATTTCATTTAAATAAAAAAAAAATCCTATTACATATGTGTGGCGTTGACTTTACAAAAAATACTTTTCATATACTAAATTCGATTCTCGGAAATGCGTATAAAACATAAAGTAGATGCATACATATATTTTCTCCACAAACAAACACTGTCCGGTATTATCAAGCTGGACTCTGAAATATTTTAAACTGAAATTGTTATAACGTGTATTTTGTCCGCAGTTAAAAGTTTTACTTTGTGAGTGATTTTTGTTAGCTTTATCGTTCAACAATTCAATATTGCAATTTTAAACTGAATAAAGTTTCTTAATCTTTACTAGTGGTATTAACTGGAAATGTGTAGTACAATTAAAAAAACTAACATTGTGAAATAAACCTTTCGGCAATGCAATAACAATAAATATGTATCTATTCATTAAAATCCATCAATTACATATTATTTGAATATTCAATGTTGATGACATTTTAAACTAATCAAAGCAGTCAGGGATAGGATAGTCGGTTGAATATTGAATTTGAATTTACTTCGTGAAGTTGGAAATTGAATGTATTTGAGTATATCCTGAATTGGTTTCATGAAGAAGTTTTGTTTTGAATTAATAAAGTATCAATAAATTTATATAAAAATAGTTTTAAATAAGAATCTTTCGATCTTTCGATTTTCTCCTTCATGGAAATTAATCTTAAAGTTATAGTTTATTAGTATTTTATTTACTACAACTTTGCTCCCGCCGTTTTTTTTTTAAAAAAAATGGTATCTTATTTATGTTCCAAAGTATTGTCCATCACTTTCCACTACTTTGGCCCCTCTTTCAGGCAACAAACGAATCCCGCGTCGGAAAAATTCTTCATCCTTTGATAAGATCCAAGAATCGATCCATTCTTTCACTTTTTCAAAAGAATCCTAAATAAACCTAAGTAAATGGTAATCAGATAAAACCTAAATAAATGGTAATCAGATGGAGCAGCATCTGGAGAGTATGGCGGGTGAGGTAGAATTTCCCATTTCAGTGTTTCCAGGTACGTCTTGACTACTTTCGCCACGTGAGGTCGAGCATTGTCGTGTTGCAAAATTACTTTTTCGTGTCTATCAGCGTATTGCGGCCGTTTTGCTTTTAATGCCTGATTCAAACGCATTATTTCCGTTCGATAAAGCGCACCAGTAATTTTTTCAGAAGGTTTTAGCAGCTCATTATAAATTACGCCAAGCTGATCCCACCAAATACAATCGCCGTAGGAGTGTGGCCGGGCAATCCCCATGATGTGCGTCGCTTAGGGTTGTCGTAGTGCACCCATTTTTCGTCCCCAGTAACAATACGATGAAGAAATCCTTTTCGTTTTTGTCTTTCAAGCAGCTGTTCACAAGCAAATAAACGTCGCTCAACATCTCTTGGTTTTAACTGATACGGTACCCAGTAACCTTGTTTTTGGATCATCCCCAGCTGTTCCAGGCGTTTCGATACTGCTTGCTGAGTTACTCCCAATGATTTTGCTAGCTATTCTTGAGTTTGGCACGAGTCTTCATTAAGTAAAGCCTCCAGTTCATCATCTTCAAAAGTTTTTTCTCTACCACCGCTATGCCGATCTTCAACAACAAAATCACCGCTTTTAAAGCGCTGGAACCACTCGCGACACGTTCTTTCACTAATAGTATCATCACCATAAGTACTTGAAATAACCCGATGAGCCTCAGCCACCGATTTTTTCATGTTGAAATGAAAAAGTAAAATCTCCCGCAAATGACGTGAATTCGGTTTATAAGTTGACATATTTAATTAAGTGTAACTATATGACGCAAACAAAAATTAACTAATATCGATGTAAGGTTATATTTATAGATGTCAAAACTGATGGAAAACAACTGTGATTTATTTATTTGAACTATTACTGGCTACTAGCGCCATCTTTTGGAAAACGGCGGGAGCAAAGTTGTAGACCTAATATGTTGGAGTATATTAGTAAATCTATCCGGTATGAACAGTGCCAATAAATTATCAAAAAGATCAGTCAAACAGAGTCAAAGTCAATAATATTAAGTCTAAGAAACTCACTACAATGAAGTTACTATTTTTTTTATTGAGTCGTTTCTCTTTGATTCGTAGTAGTAGATTACATATAAATTTCCAGATTCTTGATGTGGATAGTTAATTAATTGCATGCTTGTGCATTAATTGGGTCGACGGAACTACTAATTCCCTATTTCGTATTAATTAAAGTGAATGATAACTTCTCCTATTACTAGTTCGATTGTAATTGTATGTTCAGCCCAAACCAATATTTTTATTTAGAAATACTGAAAAATATCCTCTCCTATATTGTACTTGAAAAATTATTTTCGGCATTAAACTTGGACACCGCAGGATGATAGGCGGTGTCTTCCCCTGGTCATCTTCCCCAAAGTCGAGTTTGAGGCAAAAAGAGTGCCCAAATGATCGGCTTTCTCTTTGCTGTGTAGGCCAGAGAGTCGTTTCCAGTGTGCAATGGTGGTAGGAATGGCTGACGAAAGTTTCCCAGACTGCCTTTGGAAAGCGTCCAGAACTTGGGCGTGCCAGGCGGTTACCATGCCAGCTGATCCCCAATTTTGACGACATGCTTGAGCTTTGCTCCAGCAATTATATTATTATATTATTTCTTTGGAGGTCAACATAAAATTGTTTAAATACTTACAACTTTTATAATAGGTCAGTAGCAGGATTTATACGCGGAATCCAACATGGCTACTCCGTCACTAATCCTCCCCGGAGTAATAATTCATTAGCCTAATTAATATTCCTATTCAGCTTTAGAGCTGGAGACAAATGTTATACATTACTCAAAACTATTCTTTGAACATGAAAGAAACTATAACAAATTTGTTCCACATGTAAATGTGATTGTTAAATTATTATTAACAAATTAGTCCTGCAAAAAATAGTCGTGGAGTGACTGAAAGTATTTATAACATTTTTAACTTTAATAAATAACGCTATTCCTTTGTCAGTTTTGAACTATAAGCTCATATTATTGAGCTGAGCATAAGCGAAGCTCTTAACCGTTTGGGAGACCTTTTTTGTGTTTAGTTGCCTCCAGAATACAACAAAATTTTCTCATGTATATTTGAACCGAACACGGATGTTATAGCGAAAACAGATTAAAAAAATGTTTAGCCATTCAAAAGTTATCAAGAAAAGAAGAAAGGAGACGGGCTCAGCTCAACACCCGCCGCGCACGGTTGGCAGATCCTACTATGGAATATATTTTAAGACTGTGTTACTTTATACTAATTCTTTTAATTATTTCTTACAGACTCAAGAATAAAAGTTATTTTATTGTATGACAAATGCATTGATTTTATATAAAACTATGTTCTTAAATTAAATAAATTATGACGTATGAATAGATAACAAGCTTAATCTGAACCGTGAAGGTAAAGTTCCACGACAGTTAATAATGACTAAATACATTATTTTAATGTATAAAACTACATTTTAGAAAAAGTTGTGTTCCATCATGCTTTTTAGAAAATAAATGTATCAGATACATTTATTGGCAATCTTTGTAATAGATGTGCAATATATTCTGAGATCCGGAACGGATTAGCGTCCGACATTATCGAATGAGAGAACTAATCATATTGAAAACAATAGAAGAGAGACTATACAATTTTATTTGCTTTAATTCTTTTACTATTAAGCTAGTTAGTACATTAATTTTAAATAAGAAAAATATTGTTAAAACTACCTAATGTTTAAATGTTTGCTTTTGTTTTATGTTTTTTGCTTAACCCATAGTTACAATGTCAAAGATGAAAAAACGAATTTAAAGACTTTACTTATTAATGGAACTATATAAAAAAAGTATTTAACTATATTTTGAATTCAATTTCAGAAACGTCAAAAAGAAATTAAAGACATTTCTTCGTTTAGGTTCATAAAAAAGTATGTTACAAAATTTTAAAAGTAATTTACTTTTTTGATATATAACGAACAGTAAACTATAATAAAAGTAACTAAGATCATAAAATTTATTCATGTTATTGGACAAATAATAGTCACGAATACTTATTTTAAATGATGTGATTTAAAGTAAAATTAAACGGCAATATATGTTAAAATTAATCTGATACCAATTATTATTATGTATTAAATTTTTGAACTTTAAACATTTCCTGTAGCATAAAAGCAATTCTGAGAAAAGTTGAAAAGGAATTTTCTTTCGTTCATGGCAATTCTAATGACTTGAAAAATTTCATTATGATTCAATTAAGTTATGAAAGGCGATTCTCCACTAGTTAATTGTTGTTATCAGATATTAAATTTTCTAATAATTCTTCAATATTCGTCCGCAAAGTTGTACAGAAACATAACACATTAGATTCGCCAAAAGACCTTTGATTATTTACTTGTTTAGATAAATACACGTAAAAAGCTATAGTAGAGATATATTTATTAACATACAATCTTACGAATACAGAATAATATCTAAATGTTAACTCTGTATATTGACAATAAATTAAAAACGGAAATGTCACACAATTTTAATTTTATCAAATTAAGGTTTCAATTAAAAATTAAACTAAAGAAATTGCGTACGATTTACAAAACAAAGCTAGCTAAATAGTATCTCAGCACTAAAAGTGCTAAGATAGATTATCGGGTTGAGATTAATCATTAGTAATACGTATTGGTATAAAATAAATAATTTGATTTAGGACCTTCAAATGTTTATTAAAATATTCGAGAATACACCTTGACTGCAAGAAAAAACATTAAAAGATGTAGATGCGACAAACAAATCCATGTATCAAACTGTTTGTCGCAGCTAATTTATTCTTTCTAACGCTGGTATTACGTGAGGAGTGTGTAAAGTGAATGAATCACATCAATACATTGAGATATTCTTTTTAAATTGTATTGAAAATGTATATTATTTTATATCGATATAGCAATATTATAATTTTTATCGTGAATGTTATTAGTAGTTTTATTGTTCTCAATAAATTGGTTTATTTCAGACACGAGGTAGGACCAATTTTTTTTTTTAATCCACTTTGAACATTGAACCAGCTTTCAAAGAGCGATTAATGATTTGTAACAACGTTGAATCTGATGGCAATGTGCAATTGATTGAAGAGATTGAAAGGATTGAAGAACATTAAAATACCTTTATTCACTATATCAGGGATTGGTCTGAGACGTGAGACAAAGAGTTTAACAAGCAGAAAATAAAAACCAGAATGACGACATTTAATTTGCAATATGAAGGAGATGGCGGTTATATTTTCGACCAAAATAATAAAACAAATTGAAGATGGAGCAATATGGAGGGCTAATTCTCAACAAAGATACGAAAAGATCTGTACATTAAATATTCGTTATCCGGGCATGAAATACAGTTATTAGAAAAGTGCTAGAACAAGCCCTGTTTATTTTTTGCCCAATATTGTGCGTACATGGTTTATATAATAAATATCTTTTGTAATATCGACTTAATACTTATATGTTTGTTAATTAGACCATTCGTGGACATATCATTCACACGATTGAGGTGTATTTTCATAGTGTTTTGGTTCCATTATATGCATATTTATTTTGTTATGTTAGTTATTTTCAATAGACGAGAATGGTTGCAACCTCTCAGGTGCCCGTTTAACTTCGATACTCCATTCTGGTATGGTAAGTGGCAACTGTATAGAGGTAATTTCGTATTCTCTTTGGAATTGTCATAGCCTTGTTTGTGGTTAGGACACTGTTGGCTCTTGTTATAGAGGCACATAGATTGAATCTGAACAAATATGTACCCCATAAACTAACTTCGATTTCATTTTTGTACAACCGGAGTAAGCTCCTAAGTGTGAATATTGTTTAAAATTATTAAATCAAATTGTTCACATTTTATAAGTTATCTTATTCATTTTACTCTTTTAAAAATCTTAATGACTAAAAATGTTTTAATTTGTGAAATTTATATCATTTTTCATAAAACAAATAATACTTTCACAGTATACATAGTAATAGTAATACATACACAGTACACAGTATACATCCACATTTAACAAAAAAAAAACAAATATTTGTAACATTCCGTGCCAATGTAGCGTGCTATAAATTTTAAAATAATATTATTAATTGTAGTTCTCACAACTGACGGCTATTGAGTTCAATATCTATTAATAAGACCATACACCGAGCTGTGAATATCAGATTAATATGTTAATTAACCATTTATACTATGTAAAGACGTGATTAATACCTCTCATTCCATCCTTAAATATTACTATTAAAGTAAATGTATGTGTGTTTTTATCAATATTGGCGTATTAGATTCATAACTGTATAATTTTTGTATGTACATAAAGGTTTAAAATTTTCCACGAAACTAAAATGTTTGGGATTACATTGAAAGCTATAAAAGACACAGGAAGTCTAACATAATTCTCGAAATGTACATTTATGTCATTTAAATGTTACGCCTCATCAATCATGGATTTATCGATGAGGAAGTTCATTATATATATTTTGTTATAAATGTATTATCAAAGCACCAAAACATAATAATAATTGTAGCACTAAGCGTCACAGATGTAAATGTAGTAACTTAGCAGAAAAACCATTATGTCAGTACTTTGTTGCTACTTAAAGATTTATTTGTAAGGCGGTACAATTTGTAAGTACTGTTTTTGGTAATGTGTAAAAGATACTGAATAATAATACTGAACATTCAAATAAAAGAAATTAAAAATCTGTTTAAGCAATGGTAGTTCGTTCAACAGAGTTAATTCCATACATGGTGGCTCTTTAATTCTTTTAAATAAACAATTAAAATTCAAAGAACGTAAGGACATAGTGAGCCATTCTGTTGAGCGAACAGCTGAACTAGCATCAGTTGAATTAGAGGAATTAATAATTGTAAACGTATATAGGCCACCGTCATCTAGCTTTGAACAATTTGAAAAGATTATGGATGAGGTATTGTTTAAACTATCACATTCTAGTAAAAAGCTAATCATTTGTGGAGACTTCAATATTAATATTCTTGAAAAAAATTCAACAAGTATAACATTTTTAAATTTATTCAAATCTTATAATCTTTTACACATGTTTATGGAGCCTACTAGAATCACAACCACTAGTGCCACTTGTATTGATAATATTTTTACAAGTGTTATTCCAAATTTTAAATGTTTATTCAATACATTAGATTCTGACCACTATGGCCAATTTATTAAATTCAGTTGTAACAAGATAGAAAAATCAAAACAGAAAGTAAGTTTTATACCAGTGACTGTAGAACGTATTAGTCAAATTAAAAATGATTTAATACACTATTTGCCCTTGTTGAAAAAATCAAATCCCAATGTTATGTATAATGAGTTTTTCAATACTTTCATTAAATTATTTAACTTTGTATTTACCACAAAAACAGTGGTTGTTAATGATAAATTAGTATTTAGTGCTGCTGAGTTACACAAAAATAGAGAGAAATTATACAATATGTATAGTGAATTGATGTATAATACTAGTAATGAGTTTAGGGATGAGGTAAAATTATTTTCCAAATCTTTTAAAAAACAATGTAAAGTAGCTAAATCTCAACATATCAATAAAAAAATAGGAAATAGCAATAATAAAATAAAAACAACTTGGAAAATAATTAATGAGGAAACTGGAAGAGCTAAATCCCAGAGGATCGACTTTAAATTAAATATAGATAATAAATATGTTACGTCTGACCTCGAGGTTGCTACTGCTTTTGAAACCTTTTTTACTAATATTCCAGTGACTACAACGTTATCTTTAAATTCTTCTCCCGCTGCAGCTATAGGATTACTTAGAGATAATGTAGATCGATGTGTTAGCATTTTTAATTTTAAAAAAGTGAATGCTCAAGAAGTAATCAAAGTATTTAAATTAATTAGCGTTAAAAAGACTAGTGATCTTTGGGGAATATCTGTTGACGTACTCAAGTCCATAATTGACATTGTAGCGCCAGACTTAGCATTGATATTTAATAATTGTTTAGAATGTGGTATATTTCCTGATCTAATGAAACAAAGTAAAATAACTCCATTATTTAAATCTGGCAGTTCATTAGATCCTAGTAATTATAGACCAATTTCAGTCTTACCCACATTTAGCAAGATTTTTGAAAAAATAATTCTTAATCAACTTATTGATTTTTTCAGTAAAAACAATCTCTTGCACAAAAACCAGTTTGGTTTCACTGCCGGTCGCTCTACAACAGATGCTGGGGTCGAGCTATTACTCAATATATTTGAAGCCTGGGAAGGATCCCAGGATGCACTTGGCATTTTCTGTGATCTATCTAAGGCGTTTGACTGCGTTCAACACGAAATCCTTATACAAAAATTAGAACATTATGGAGTTAAGAATAAGTCCCTAGATTTGATCAGTTCATATCTTAATGATAGAATTCAAAAAGTAGACGTAAATGGAATACGTTCCCCCGGTTCTTTGGTAAAAATAGGTGTGCCACAGGGCTCTATCTTAGGGCCTTTCTTGTTCCTCATTTACATAAATGACTTACCTCACCTAGTGAGGGAAAAACATGGGATAGTGTTGTTTGCTGATGATACTTCTCTTACTTTTAAAGTTAGCAGAAGGCAATCTGTTATTGACGATGTAAATAACGCTCTCTCAGATGTTGTACAATGGTTTAACGCCAATAATTTGTTGCTCAATAAAAAAAAGACGAAATGTGTTAAATTTACTTTACCAAATGTTAAAAATGTTAAAACCAATGTACAATTAAACAATGAGGAATTGGACTTGGTCAAATCTACTACTTTCTTGGGCATTACCTTAGATGAAAAATTGCAATGGGGTCCTCATATATTTGATTTATCAAGTAGACTTAGTTCTGCTATATACGCGGTTAAAAAAATACGTCGATTGACAAATATGGAAACTGCTCGATTAGTTTACTTTAGTTACTTTCATAGTATAATGTCATACGGTATACTCCTATGGGGTAATACAGCCGACATCGATACCATATTCACACTACAGAAGAGGGCTGTTCGAGCAATATATAATATGAGACCTAGAGAATCCTTAAGAAACAAATTTAAAGAATTTAAAATAATGACTGTTTATAATCAATATATTTATGAAAATTTAATTTACGTTCATAAAAATATTTCTAAATTCAAAAAAAATTGTGATTTTCATAAAATTAATACGAGAAATAAAAATAAACTCGCTATGCCCAACACTAGGCTCCATAAAATAGGTAAATCCTTTAAGGTTAATTGTATACGTTTTTATAATAAGCTCCCAAATGAAGCCTTAAGTTTATCATTAAATAAATTTAAATTATATATAAAAATAAATTTGATAAAAAAATCCTACTATAGTGTACAGGATTACATTAACGACGGTATGGCCTGGGAATGAATTGTATTATATTGCGAATAACTAGTAATCTCCGCAATTTGTTTTTTGTTGTAGATTAATTTCGTTTTATCGACTTGTTGCATTACACCGATTCCTTAGAAGTCATTACTTGCGGTAGCGTCGGGAGTCGGGTTGCGCTCGTCCCTCAAATATGTGCGAAGAGGGTGATGGCTGGCTCTTGCGTTATGCTCGTGAACGGGTGCTGCTTGCGGTGACTGGTTGTGTAGCAGGCCTATTTTTATTTTTTATTATTATTATCATTATTATTATTTTTTTTATTATATTGCGACGGTTCTAGTTGTTCCAAAATAGCTTTTAAGATTGACATTTGTGAAACAGTGATCACAATATAAAAAAAATAAATATCCGGCTGAGTTTGTTGTGTGGTTCTTCTCAGACCAGGACGCGTTTGGAACCCTCATAGCTTTAACATTAAGTTGGACAGTGCTTTTACAGAAGGGCTTATTACGATAAATCTGGTATCGAAATAGGCCCTCCTGACACTTCCATTTTGACGTACACAAGTGATCACTGATAATGATTGAAAGTGGAAAAGATATAAATAAATAAAATAAATAAATAAATGTTAATAAGTATTATATTTGACTGAAATATCATGTATTATTTATATATTAACCATTAAATATTATAAGTTGTGAAACATGACTATATAGTCATCAGAGTTTTGGATTTTAAGGCGTTATTTTATAGTTGCAGTTAGAGTTGGAGTTGGAGTTTTATATTTATAGTTGGAGTAAAAAAAAACTTCTTTGCTGTTACTTTATTAGTAATAAAAAAATAATATTAAACAAACTGAGCGTTAAGGTGAAGTTTGGTAGTTGCTTTTATTAAGTGTCTGAAGTTAAATTTTTATATAAATTAAAGGTTTTTTAATGTACCGGGAAACTTATATTAATATTAATGAGAGTTTTGTCAAGAAATAAGTAATTATTAAGTATAAATATATAACTAACTTTTTATCATAATCTTCTTTGTAGAATACTTGATTATCAAGGGCTTTACGCTACCGACCGAATATAATTAAGTAAGTAAGGAGGAGTAAGGAGTCTTAATTTTTTTATTTTATTTCATTTCAGACTCATTTTATTTCAATCAGGGTTCAATATACACATATCGATTGAGCACTGACTTTTAATTTTAAGTATTATGCGTCTTTTAAGTATTATTGCAGCATTTTATCTGTTATAAAGTATTTAATCGTAAAAAATTTACCCTAAAAAATAATTATTATAGTTTTTTAAAAATCTAACTTTATAGATAAAAATAGTATTTAATTTTTTAAATTTAAGATGTCTGATACAACAAAATCGAACTAATAAAGTGTACACGTAGAATTAAAGATCCTTTGCTTTCTTTATAAAATAATACACGAGTGAATAATCTGCATTTCATTTCCGCCTTTACTAATTGTAATACGGGTCACAGCTATATCATCTTCAAACCATTCTAGACAATGTTTTGAAAACATAAGTGCATCTCTAAACTTTGTAAAAAAGGGTATACAACAGAACAATTACAAAATTGGATGATATTAAAACGGAAATGAAGTGTAAATTTACAGTTATTTATTTTTATGATATTAGTCAACAATTCACATAATATCGGAATAGTTGAAAGTAATTGGGTGACTTACGTAATTGCTATGCTATAATGTTATTATGTAAACAAAATAATACAGTATTATTTTGAACGCAGTACATATAAATTTAAACGCTGAAGCGTTTGAGAGGCTTGTGAAATATGTTTTCAAAGCCAAGCCTCGCTCTCCAGTTTGATTAAAATGTATGTGGTTCGTGGATTACGGGCCAGTAATTTGAATGTATAGGTTGTGTTATAATTAAATAACATTTCATTACATATTACGTGATAAAAAGTGTTCTTTTTATTTCAAAATCTATTATCTCATCTTGCCTTGTTTACTCTCATGTTATCTCGTTTTAATTGAGGATTGATTTGCCAAAATCTAAACAAGTGGTTATCTTTTCAAGTGTTTTTTTAGATATGTAAGTATATTTTTTGTAAAACTTTTTATCTTAACAACAGAAATAGTTTAAAGGTATTATAAATACATTAAATGTTTTGAATTAAAAAAAAAAAAAAATTAGATAAAAATAAATATAAAAAAATTAAACAATATTGCACCGAAGTCGCCAGGCACTATATATACATATATGTAAAACCAAGAATAAATAAACATAAATGTAGACTGACTGTAAACATGAGGAACATCATCATATATGTGACATAAATCTAATATAAGTATTTAATAGAAATAGGATTAGTAAGAAACGTAACGTACGAAAATTAAATATTATTATATATAATATTGTTATATAAAATATATTAAAACAAATAGCTATACAACATGGACTATATATACTACATCAAATACTTCATGAAATACTCCAGGAGTATAAAATATGTATAAATATAAATGTAAGTGTGTTAAAGTAAGGCATGTAATAATTTAAAGTAGCTATAAGCAGTCAGTATAAAAACAAACTATCGAAATACTGTTCATAATAAAAAATATGTAAGTAAAAGCAATAAAATTCACCCGTTGCCAACGTAGCCTGTACCGGTAGAGGTACAGATTTGTTCAGGTCAAGAAGCTATCTGGAAAGAAAATTATATTACGAGTACTTCCCTGCTCCCAAATAATCACAGTGAATCCAAATTTTATAAAAATAATAATGATTATATCTCCTCCCCGAAACAATATTCTCTGATATCCGAGGAAAAGTGCGGAAATAAAAAAAATTAATAAATACAGTAAATAATTATGACAAAGCGTTTTTATCGTAGTTTTCTTGGAATGTGTTGTTTTGTAGAACTTTCCAAATATATTATATCTAAGATATACTACAACGCTTGTAACATTATTTAGGTTTTTTTTTTTATTAAAATAAAATTTTCATACAAGCATAAGAAGCTGGAAGCTTCAAGATCCACCGATCAGAGAGGAATATCAAGAGAGGGTTTCTAAGAAGCTTGAAAGCTGTGATTCTGGAAATGAAAGTGTTGAAGTATGCTGGCAGAACCTTAGGAATGGTATGGTGAAAGTAGCGACAGAAGTATGTGGTAAAAGGAAAAGAGGTTTTAGTAAAAAGCGCGATGAATGGTGGGATGATGAAGTGAAAGACGCTGTAGAGTTAAAGAAGAAAGCATGGCTGGATTATAAAGCCTCTGGTAAGGATAAAAGTATGAGAGAGATAAGAAAAAGAGCGTACAAGCTGCAAAAGCACAAAACGAAAGCACTTATAAAGATGAAGCGTGAAAATTCTGAGAGAGAAAGGGATGAAAGGTTGACGAACAACTTCCGGGAAAACACGAAGCTTTTCTGGCGAGAAGTTAGTGGTTCCCGGGGTTGTTCGGTAACCTGTAGAATGAAAGGGGTGCTTTCGAAAAGCGGTGAAATTTTAACTGAGCAAGCACACGTTTTGTAGCGGTGGGCGGAATTCTTTAAGGAGATGTATGAACGTGAGGACGCCTCGGTCTTGACTACCAGCGTAATGCTGAGTCAAGATGTAGCCGATGGTGAAATCAGTTTGGAAGAAGTAGAGAACGTGTTTCGAAGTCTGAAATGTGGTAAGGCTGCGGGAGCAGATGAAGTTACTGCCGAGATGATCAAATATGGTGGGCCACGCGTCTGGGACTTTTTCTAGTTTTTGTGCAATTTATGCTGGAAATCTGGGGAGGTCCCAGACGATTGGCGAAGTGCAGTCATCGTACCTTTGTATAAAGGCAAAGGTTCACAGATAGACTGTGCAAGCTATAGGGCCATCAGTTTGATTAGCTTGGGCGGTAAAGTTTATGCTAAAATTTTAGCGAGAAGAATGCAAGAGAGATCTGAAAGGCTGTTATGGGAGGCACAAGGAGATTTTAGACCTGGAAGAGGGTGTACAGATCAGATCTTTTCCCTCCGCATGATCACGGAAAAGTTTTTGGCCCTAAACCAAAAGGTTTTCTGTGCTTTTGTGGATTTGGAAAAGGCGTTTGACAAGGTTGTGAGAAAGAAGTTATGGGAGATACTGCCCCGATACAATGTGAACGGACCCTTGCTACAGGCTGTAAGGTCTCTTTACCGAGATCACTCATCCTGTGTGCGAGTAGGAGCTGGCATGTCGCCCTGGTTTGACATCCAATCGGGTGTTAAGCAAGGTTGCGCTATGTCAGCTTGGTTGTTCAATTTGTATTTGGATAGTTGTCTCCAAGGAGTGAAAGATAGTGACATGGGTGTGAAAGTAGGTGACCTTAAGGTCAATTGCTTACTATATGCAGATGATGCAGTGCTCATTGCATCATCAGAATGCAATTTGCAGGCATTGGTCACCACTCTGAAAGATGGGTGTGAAATTAATGGTCTTAACCTGAATGTAGATAAGACGAAGGTTCTGATATTTGAAAGAAATAAAGAAAGAACAGAATGTAAGATCAACGTGAATGATAAGATAATAGAACAAATGAATGAAGTGGTATATTTGGGAAGTATGTTTAGCAGAGACGGAAGATACGAAATGGATTTGGTAAGGCGTATTGCTGCCGGTAACAGAGTCAACGGTGCTTTGACTGCATTGTTGAGACGCCAAAACGTCAGCAAACGTCGGCAAAACGTCAGCATAGTTTGACTGTACACAATGCAGTTTTACTACCGACGCTGTTATACGGCAGCCAAACGTGGGTAACACAGAAGAAGAATGTAAGAAAGATGAATCCTGTGGAGATGCGATCTCTTCGCAGAATATGCGGAGTCAGTCTAGCTGATCGAATCCCCAATAAAGAGATCCACAGAATGGCAGCTACTAGCGAAGATGTCACGGTAAGAATGAAGAAGAACGTGCTCAGGTGGTTTGGGCACGTCGAAAGAATGACTGATGAAAGAATGGTAAAAAAGATTTATATGGGAAAAGTGAGCGGTAAGAGAGACAGGGGGAGGCCTCGAGTGACCGTCGAAAACACAGTAGCTACGATACTGGAGGAAGGTCACGTAAAAAGCATGAGGACCCCCCGGAGGGCATGTATGAAGAGGTTGATGTCTGTGGCCGAGGCGAAAGAGGTATGCAGAGACCGTAGCGTTTGGCGCTCCGTCGTCTCTGACTACCCCGCAAGGGATATGGAGTGAAAGTAAATAAATAAATAAATTTTCATTATTATGCTAATTTATGATTTCTTGTAATAAACAACCCTTGATTGTCAAAATCATTAAAACAGTTGCTCGTCATGTATATATTACAAAGGAATATAACTTTACAATAGACTTACTTACATAACATACTTCTATGTTAACTTTATTAAACAGAACACGTATTTGTATATTAATGATAATATTACCAACAGTATCGCATATTACGTGTAACCTGTGTATGGTCACTGGATACTATTTAAGCTATAGCAACATAATTGAAGCGGTGTATAATTGACATTAATCTCATATTGAAATGTACATATAATAGCAATACAGATTTTTTTCAATAATATATATACAAACAATACAGAAACGTGTGTGGGTGTAATACACACGGCAGAAGTGAAACTTCTGAAGTGGCCTATGACAGATTGAGATGGATATAGTAGCAAGAGTATTAGGAGACATGTAAGAATTATTATTTTTATCAAGCTTATAAATTATTATTATTTCACAACTATTAATTGTTTCAAATATACAATGGGTAACAAAGCGTTTGAAAAAACAACTTCAAGTTTTCCTCAAATTTCCATGGAATTGACATTCCATCATTACATGTTATGGTGATGAAATATTACAAGTATACACAAAAATTACGGAATTAATGTAATAAATTATCATATGAAAGAATTTCTTCTTATATAAAACTCCTTATATTATTTTTAAAAACCTACCTCACAGAACTAAACTATCAATGCCATCTATTGTGAGTTAAAAAAAATTACAACTTCAATATATGCCTTTGACTTTAGTTTACAAATTGAGCTATAGATGGCACCACAACAGCATGGGCCAATATGTCCAACAAAATCCAACAATATTAAACAAATTTCACTTCAATAAATATGGTTATTAAATCCATGAAAATAACAGAAATGTTTTCTATTAGTTGTTACTTTGATAATCTCAGTAAAGGTTCAATAATACTTATATTGAATAAGATTTGAGTTGTTTACATCAAGTGACCCACCACAGAGTCTAGCTGGCATGTTTTCTATTGTATTCATTTAATTTAAATCGTAAATCATAAAATTGGATATTTAATATAAACACCCCCTAGTTAAACACTAAATTAGAAGGGTTACAATATATTATATCTCCTTTTTTTTCAGTTAAGATAATATTAAAATTTTATTAACAATTTTTTAATTTCAATTGCCGTATTTTTAAGTTTTAAATACAAGTATAACCAATAGATTTAAGTAACATTATTGATAAATATTGCAAAATCCAAATTATTATAATTTAATTAAAATGTTTAATTTAAAATTATGTAATATAATTTACAGAATTTGAAGATGCATAATATTTCATCCTTTTATAGATTTACTACTAGTTCATAGAAGTTTCTACTATTTTTTCTTACTCAGACTTAAATTGTAATATCAAATTTAGAGTTTTTTTATTATTGTGTAATATGATCCGGCAATCAAAATGTCTTATTACTTGAGTTTACAGAGATGTACATTCACTAATGAAAACAACTAAACTGTTTATGAACTTCGTATCAGTTATGTTTGCGAACAGTATATATACAGAATATGTATACCATTGGAATGTATTGATGTATATATTAAATATAAGTATAAAATGGATGTCACATTTTATGTTTTTGTTTTTTATAATTTATCATATCATTCCTGATTCACAACGATATAATCTACTTTATATATCAAGAACCCTGACTACTTGTAGTATCTTAATGTGTAGTGTAACACTATTGAATTCAAAGCAGTTTTTTCTGTAAAATTATTATTATGATTTAGTCTTTTCAAGTGCATTATATATATTTAAATGTATCTCTTACTCAATTTTTATTATTGATTTGTATAACTAATATTTATTGTAATATATTTATTTATATTTATATTTATTTAGTATCACGTTATATCCCTTGCGGGGTAGCCAGGGACGATGAAGCGCCTAACGCTACGGTCCCTACATACCTCTTTCGCCTCGACCACAGACATCAACCTCTTCATACATGCCCTCCGGGGGGTCCTCATGCTTTTTACGTGACCTTCCTCCAGTATCATGGATACAGTGTTTTCGAAGGTCACTCGAGGCCTCCCCCTTTCTCTCTTACCGCTCACTTTTCCTGTTTAAATCTTTTTTACCATTCTTTCATCACTCATTCGTTCGACGTGCCCAAACCACCTGAGCACGTTCTTCTTTATTCTCATCGTGACATCTTCGCTAGTACGTGCCATTCTGTGGATCTCTTCTATTGTAATATATTTTGTTTATTTGTGGTTTTAGATTTTATTATATAAATCTACGTGGTTTTTATTATAAATTTTCTACTTTAGATTTGAATAATAATAAATAAAAAAAATTGGGAAACTGGATACAACACAGATTAATTAAATCTCGGTAAGGCTTATAAAACATTAAGTGGATTTATACATTTACTTTCCGCAAAGCTAACATTGCTCCGTGTTAACAATTCACGGTATGAAATATTTATCACATAGCAACTAAACATATGTATATGTATGTGCATGTGTACCGTAGTTTTAAATTTTACATTTCTATTGATTTTTCGGTAAGTCTTGTCCATTAAATAATATAATATATAATTTTAAGTAATATTTTTTTTTTTATGTTTTAGGTAATGTAACAAAAATAAAATCGTGACACATTTACATTAATTACTTAACTGGATTGTTGGTCAAATTAGGAGTTATTTTATTATGAATAAATATTATCAATGATATATTCATATCTAATGCCATATTATGAGATGGTAGAGGTAGCTATATATTGAATTTTACATTTACTTCGTGACGTCAACACTTGAATGTACACTGGCATATGCAAATGAATTGACGATATCTTATTATTTTTAAAAGCATTAATAAAGACCTTTAAAACTTTAATATATTTATCGATTATCTTATTATATCACGATAATTTTTTGCATCTGAAGATGTGTTTACATCTTCAGATCATATCATCTTCACAAGACCGTTTGGTGTTGTCAACATCCAGGCTTAAATTTAGAAACCAAAAAAAGAACAAAAATACTACACTGTTTACTCACTGTTTACTCTCACGGAAGATCCATGTGTGGAAACCAAAACTATTTGGTTTTTCCGTCGGTGACTCAGGAAGTCCAACCCCCCCCCCCGCTCCCGCCTTAAAACATGAAAGCGATGTCTCAGATAAATACCTGTGGAGGGTACCGGCTTCAACGAAGCAGGAGAACCGCCAACCACTATCATCTAGAAACGGCGCAGCCGTACTTGTTATTATTGTACAGTGTACCTAGCATGCTCCGGGTATAAACTTGAACATCATTTTACACCACACGCCGGGGTATCTGTGTTCAAAGGGAGAATGTTTGCTACCGTCGCCTTTAGGGTTTTGAAGCTCGGGACCTGTGTGTACTCTGACTGCGCGTATTACTGATATCTTTACTTATTATATTACTTATTGCATTCGTATTTAGAGAATTATTTGAATGTTATTAAATAAGTTTTACACTAGGTTGTCTATGTTAAATCTTGCTCATTATAAAATAAATGAAACCAGCCAACTTATATTCCTTCCTTACAATAAATTCTGAGATTTAGAACGGCTTAGCGTCCGACATTATCTAATACGAGATCCGATCGTATTGAAACCGTTTAATCGCAGAGAGACTGACATTGTATTTTCTTTGATTCTATTACAGTTGCGCTTCTTTTTTTCTTTAATTTAGGATACTGTAAATATTTTTATTTAACTTCGCAGCAATAGAAGAGATGAGTGTTTTAACCGACTACGGAAAAGAGATTTTTATTTTTTATTCTTAATAAAAACGATTCTAAGAATTTCTTACGAAAAGAATCTCTCCCCGTATTTAGACGTTCTAATCACTTGAATAAACTTAATTAAGATATCAATTAAAGAAGTTATGAAGCGACGCCTCCCCGCTAGTTAATTGTTATTCTCAGATAATTTTTTTAACAATTCTAATCATCTTTTTTAATGTTTTAAAGAAACATAATACATTATATTGAGTACCAAATCGTTAAATTATAAGTTTTAACACTGCATTCTATCTATAAAATACTGTGAAAAGACTTGATTATATGTACCTGTATAGAAATCACTGACAAGCGGACGTCTAATAATTGCGCAAAAATTTGGCACCGAAATACAAAGACGCCGCTTCACTTGTATCGGCATTTTATTAGAAAACACAAAGGTATATGTTATTCTTTAATGACGTCTGAGGAACGTAATAGAATAAATGTCATACCTACTATTATATTTATTACAATATACATCATATTACCTCTCGATAACACCTAATCCAACCAAAAAACTAAGCAACCTTATAAGGGGAACGAATGTTCATTTGGGTTCGGTACAGGAACCAACAACAGTGATTTATAATAAGTAATGTGCATGACATTACCGCCTTTACCCCAATGTTTTAAAGGGTACAGGTCATACATTCTAATACCCGTTAGCAATGTGCTTTGAAAACTGAAATGCATCTCCTAACTGTATGTACCACATGAATGTGTACAACACAACAGATATTAAAAGTGAAAATAAAAAGGTACTTACTTAAATCCTTTGCAGTTATAGAAGTATTTACTTATTATTTTATTTGATAGTTTCTTGCGAAAGCTATTTGCAATTTTTCGAAATAATTTGATTTAGTTAGGTAACTTGTGCTTTATTATTCCCCACTCTTAATAAATATATAATGAAAAAGGCGTAATGAATAATATTACAATATTATTTCGTTGGCGGTACTTGTAAAGTGAACGCTCAAGCACTTGAAGGCTTGTGAAAAATGTTTTCATAGTTTAGCTGTGCTCTCCAGTTTCATGAGTTCTATGTTGTTTTTGGATTACGGCCTATTAATTTTTACGTTTGTATGTAATAAAATATAACAATATCTGCTTAAATATAACATATTTATTTATAATTTGGTTTAGTTTACGACTTGTCGATAGATGTTTATCAAATTCGTCATTTTTATTAATTAATTAATCCCAGTAATATATATACTAAGATCTCAAAACTGAAATACTAAAAAGAGAATCTTAATTAATATGTAAATAGCAAGTTGAAAAAAAAGTAAACATTTATCTTAATTGTTGGTCCAAGAAATATAGTTATAAAATTAAAATTGTTTAGAGAAGTTGTGTCTTGAATATTTGTATTATAATATGAAGCAAGTCCGGAGTGGAGTAGCGTCCGACAATCGTCTATTTCTAGATCCAATTTCCTTTAATCCTCTCAATTCCAGAGAAAGACGTTGAAGTTCTATTTGCTCTGATTACTTTACTCTTTCCCAGTTCTATAAGTTTTTAACCTCCGTTAATAATAACTGGTATAGCGTACAGGTAATATCTAATCATATTTCTGATTCTAGTATGATTAAAATGTTAGAAGAATCACTTTTAATACAATGCTGTTTATAGGTTTACAGTTAAAATATACGTAATGACGAAGGAGTTTTAAAACGCTGCTGCCGTCACCGATTATCTTTCTTACAACATAACTATTGCATGTAGAAACTAATATGGTCTCCATAATTTGGGGTGTATTTCATTCATGAATTAGGTACAACAAAAAACTAATATAAAGCTCTAAATAAGTTTTTAAATAAAAGCCCGGCAATACTATTGTATATTATTATAAAGTATCATATAAATTGTATTTAAGCATTTTATAAGAGAAGGTTTTTATATTTATTTTACTTCTTTTAATGATGTTATTATTTTTATTTTATTTTCAAAATGTCTGTGGAAATCAGTTACTGTTTAATACCTTGTGGATGTTACAGATATGCCTTTCTGACAGATTTATATCCTTGTATATTAGGACTTGTATTTGTATAGAAATGAGAATATTACCAATCGCATATTCCAAGTATCGCATATTCCATGTAACCTTTGTGTAATCACTGAATAATACTTCAGCTCATAATTGAAGCGGTGTATATTTTAGATTTACAGCTAAGAATAAGAAGGTTTATGATATCTTGGGGTACTTAGGATTTGTTAATTTTTTGAAGACTAAATTAAGGTTTTCTTTTTAGATTTAGGCATATCGATTTTGTTTTTATTGCTTTTATTAGTCGCCTGTCTTTCTTTTTTAAAAGTATTTGAATTTTGGCGTATAAATAATCTGTTATCACATATGTATTGAGAAGTGATTGTAATATTTTTATAACAGAAATCTCTTTTAAGTTTTTAAGTTATGAATTGCCGTCACAGCTCTTTTTTGAAAATAAATATAGTGAATTAATTTCGGCAGCACTACCCCATTATAAAATACCGTGACATAATACAATTAAAATAAACAAGTCGGGCAGATTTGGCGTCCGTTAATTGTTTAAGTTTTTTAATTGCAAAGACGGCCGAGCAGGGTTTGCTTGTGAGAGTTGTAAAATGGGAGTTTCACGAAAGCTTTTCATCAAAGTTATACCAATGAAAATTATTTAGTTAGTTATAACACTACATTGTTAAGGAGCAAGATATAATTTTATGTTTTTACATTAGGAAGAACACGTCAGAGAGCACTTTTTACTACGTCATAATAAATTATATGATCCTTAACTTTAAAAATAAGCGAGTTATCATCAGTCAAAAGTACATCATTACAAGGACCTTTTACGAAAAAGAGCAAGACATCAATATAAACTAAAAACAAAGGGGCCAAGAACAAATCCTTGTGTGAAGACCCATCTTTATGTGACATTCTTTATATTATCTCCTATCACGATTTACAAAGACATAAACTATTTAATATATCAAGAGAAATGACCATGTATTTCTATCATCTTATTAAATGTAACACTATCGAATTCAAGATAGTTTTTTTATTTAACTTTTTCTATTTGCGTTGATAATTATTGATTAGGACGAATTCATTTATATTATATTTAATTTATTCAAATACATTAAACTATTTAATTTATTCTGTTACATGTAAGCGAATTCATAACTAATGTTAATTGTATTTTATTAAATAACATTTATCTTTATATATTTACATTGAAATATTCTTTGTATTTTTTTTTATAAAATCTATATTTAAAGAAGTTGTCTTGTATCCAAATGCTTTTATTATTAAAAATGTCAGATGTTTAACATTCTTTAATATTTAAATTAAAATGAATAAAAAGATATCTCTCGTGAAACTGGATACAAACACAAATTAATTAAACCTCCGAAATGCTTATGAAACATAAAATAGATTCAGACATTTATATCCCGGAAAAGCAAACATTGCTCCGTGTTAACAGTTCATGGCATGAAATATTTATGTCATTAATAAAACTGAACATGTAGTTTTTTCTTATGATTTTAGCGTCTAAAATACTTGTAATTGTTATAAATTTACTTTTATTAATTTAAGTAAGTTATTGTCAGAAACCTTTTAAAACTATTTTAGGCACAAGAAAAAATATATATATTTACAACAAATTTGAATCCTGTTAAAGTCAAATAAGGTCAAAGTCAATAAAATCGACTCACTGAACATTACGCAAAGAAGTAGCTTCGATTATTTGGGATTGAATTGTTTATCTTCAATTCGTAAAAGTTTTACAAATTGATTAGTAGAATATGTTGGTACTTAATTAATTGCATGCTCGTGTAGTGACTGACTCGACCGCACTGGACTAAAGTAGAAATTCCCCGTCCTGTAAGTAGTTAGTTTGGTATTACTTAGTTTCTAATTGTATGTTTACCCATAACTAATACGTTTTCGTTTGAAAATTTGATGTTTATCAAATTGAATATCTTTGAGTAATACATATTGACTTCGGCAAAAGAATCGGTGCAGAGGACATCAAATTTAAACAATAATAATAATCCATTGAACTGTATTTTCGATATTATCTAACAAATAAAACAAACAAACATTTAATAAACAAATATGTAATGTACTAGAAACATAGCAACAACTTTTTTCTATAAATATTGATTTTGTTTGTATTTAATTATATGTATCGAAGAATAAGAGTTGGAATATATTGTACTAGAATAACGGTTTGAAGACGTTTATTATATACTTAAACAAATAGCATGTCTCTCTTATTATATTCTAATAATTTTTACATCTTCAATTCGGAATATTGAAATATAATTTAATTAAAGTACAAATAGATAAGAAATATACAAACGGCGCTGAAGCAAAGCGAGAAAACGAAACTTATTTAAGCAAATTATATAGTATTAATTGAAGATATTTATTTTAAGATACTGACAGAGAAAATTAATTGCCAATATATATATTGATAAATTTACAAAATATGTTTTAATTAACTTTTATTTACTTTATAAAGCACTGAAATGTTTTGCTTTATATCAGTCCCGTGCGCTGTTTAAATAACAAACTCTGCCCAGGGACGTTTTTATTAATAAAAATAATTTAAGGAGTATTGTAACAGTATATCAAACTGAAAATTACGAAATTCGATAAATAAAATTTTGGCAATGTAATTTAGGTCTGTAATTTTTCATAAAATATTATAAAAACATAACATGGCATTCCACACCAAAAGAATGTTAAAACTGTATTAACCAGTAGAGATATTATATAGTCAGTATTTAAATAAAAAAAAATATATTAAATAAAAAAAATCAAGGAATAAAGTTAAAAGTCGCTAATTAGTCCTTGCTAAAGTTCTTATTTTGTGTGAAATTTTGCAATTCGCTCTAAAGTTATATTTGTTACATTTTAGGATATTTAACATTTTTGTATATTTTTTTGTTTTACTTTCATATTTTTACCACATTACACAATATTCTAGTGAATTAAGACCTGCATCTTTCATAAGTTACTCACAAAGCATCAGTTCAGTTGCAGATTTACATATTTATTTGCGGTGAGATCAAAGAACCCTCTCTGATCTAGATGTTTACTGAAAGCTTGGAGTAACTCAAAAATATTTCTACTAATTTTAGTTTATTTAATTCCTTTTTTTAATACCAATTATAAATTATTTTTTAATTATCCCGTATACAATTTACTTTGCATGTCATTATTGGGAATTCAATATATAGTATTTATTCTTATATAGTTTCAAGAATAAATCTGACATTAAGTGAAGTGGTCTAATTAAAATGAGTTATAAAATATATTACGTTCTTATTCAAATAACGTATATAAAAATAACAATGAATTTTAAATCCTATTTTGTCTTACAATTATGCAACAAAAAAAAATATTTATAATATAAATAATATTTTGGAACTAAATATCAATGTTGCATATACCTACTTCTCTGATACGCAGTAGTTTAACTCAACTTTTACTGTGAACTTACTTTACCTGTATACCATTTAAATTATAGAATTCAGTTTCGATAATATATACTCTATTATAGTCTAAGTGTATAACTAAAGTATTAAACGAAATTCATGTTATTGAACTAGTAATTGACACAATAATTCTTGCAAACAGAACATTATTTAAATTATACAAAACCTGTTCATAACTCTAATGTTATGAATTTAAAAAAATTCAAATAACTTGAAGAATCTTAATTGTGATATCGATTTAAAAATTATGAAATGATGCTTTCTAGTGAGTTAATTGTTATTCTATGATCAATCTGTAAAATCAATAAATATAAAGGAAAATCATTAAAAAAGACAAACAATTTTCCTGTTTCCTAAACTGAATAAAACGGAATGGATTAAGTTACGAATTTTTTAAATATAATATTTATTTGAAAATCGGCATAATATAATAACACCTTTTAAAAGTTGCTATCTGTCAGGTGTTCGTTTAACTTCGATACTCTATTCTGGTATAAGTGGTAACTCTACAGAGGCTATTTCGTATTCTCTTTGGAGTTGTCAAAGCGTTGTTTGTGGTTTTGACACTGTTGGCTCTTGTTATAGAAGCATATAGATTGAATTTGAACAAATGTGCAAACCAAAAACTACCTTGGATTACCTTCAAATAAACATTTTGTTGAAAATGCTTAACTCATAGAACTAACAAAGGGCCAGACAATTAGACCTTTGTTTCTTAGCTTAGGCTTAGCTTAGCTTAATAACGATATCAATGTTTAACGAACTATTAAGTCTAAACAAATTCAATAAGCCACGTTTTATTAACAACCTAATATATTTTATAATTCAAAATAAGCTTAACATATCAAAACATGTGTATATTTAAAACATTATCTTACAATCTTTATTAAAGTTTTTATAATAATATTTTAATTTAATAACGGATATAATACTGACAAATATTGATATAATCAGAAATATAAGGTAAGTATACAAATTTTTATGTAAACCACGGACTATACTATGGACTATGAAGTTATCTATTATTTTTAGTTCTCAAAAGTTTAACGGCCATTGTATTACATGTTAATATGTTAATTGATCATATACAATATGTAAGATCGTTTATATCTCTTCTTTTATCATAAATTTCCCATTGTATATTGAATGTATGTTAATTTGTGAACATCTCTAATACTTTATAGTTGTATAACTAAATTTATCAGAATTAACTAGCTTGGTTCGAGACTCTGACCGTGAGATTCGTGACACATACACGTGTGTGTATGTGTCACGAATCTCACGGTCAGAGTGAGTGCTAGAGACGCTGTGTGTGTACACAGCGTCTTCGCCGGCGAAGACGAGGCCCCCATCCAAGCACGTAGCTTATTGCAGTATTGATTAGTTTATTCCATAAATTGAATTTATTATTTTAAATATATATTTTTAACTCTACTCGTATATTCTACAATGCTGTGTTATTGTGAATGGAAGAGGAAAATTATTGAAAGCAGTATTTTATTTAAATTTATTTGATCTTTTACATAACACCAAGCACTAAATCATATTTATCAAAGGTTCTGTTCCGTACTGACGTTACTTCATCAATAATTCTCAATTTATTAATTAAAAATAACAATGTGATTGTTACGTAGCTTTTTAATGGCTATAATATTATAATATATTTTTTATTTGTTACAACTTACGATCAAAGCTCCTTTTTATAAATTAGGTTAAAAAATATCAATAATCTTGTACTAACTCAGTCCACATGAACGGAATGTCGTTACATCAGTACCGACTCATCGTATTCCTGGAAATAGATAAAGGTTTATTACAATTGAATGAAATCTCAAAGACATCACTATCTGCTTTAACTCTATTCCAATGTACTTCCAAAACATATCTTTATTTTTCAAAGACATTTTCTTGTACTGGTTTTTAGGATCGATTCGTTTCGTTAAGTTTAAATTTTCTTTTTGGTTATTATATTTAGTAATTTTTGGAGTCGTCACGAAGAATAATATTAAAAAACTGTAATTTAAGTTGGAAAGTAGTTGCCATGACTTATTTTCGTTTATTTGCTACTACGCTGTTGTAATTTCCTTTCACAGCTCTTTGAAATTCTCAAGCTACATTGCAATTATCTCTTCAACCAAATAATGTTTTAAGACTTCCTTACTTCTTCGTTTACCTTTACAATTGTAAATTGTGATTATTTATTACTTATTCGAAATATATGTATGTAAAATTAATAATATAATCGGTTTTTACGTATATTTGCAAATATTCAAGTAACATGATACAAATAATGCTAGATTATAATTTGCATCTTAACAATATAATAATTATTATGCACTGATGTTCTCCTTTCTCTTTCCTCTTACCCTTTTCTTATACTAGTGCAAACAGATTAACATAAAATATGAAAAATCCCAGTAACCTCAAGCTATATTCATAGGCATGAACGATGTATGCATTTAAAATGTGCGACTGTTGTGCGAACCACAATTTATTATGGTACTGCGTATTATAGTCAAATAAAAGAATTTAAAATGCATACAGTATATACACAAATTTATTAATAAGAGTGATAAAAAAATACATACTAATATAATCGATGATTAATTGTAATTTTCAAATAGTTGTTATTCTTTGTATTTTATTTGATTCTTGATTCAGAAGAATAGAAACCACCTAATATAGTAAGAGACTTGATCGTGTGTTTGCAGCATCTTAATATTTAATGTAATACTATCGAATTCAAAACGGTTTTTCCTCTACTATTTGATATTTTCTGGGACAAAATTTGGACAAATTCAATTTAAATATTTACTCTATTTCAGACTATTTCGTTTTTTTTCTGTATTTAAATATTGTGTGACAAAATTAATTTCAATTCTAGCATCTTCATTTTAGATGTTTTATACTGGAAGGATAGAAACATTGGTTAGGATTTTCGAAAGAGGTCTAAAAGGCAGAGGGATATTCCGTGAAGTCGCATGTCCGATGTCGATACTGGCTATGTAGATTAATTTTTCATTTTGTTCTTCTTAAAAATATAAATAAAATCATAATTATCAACAAATACTTACTTACATACCTTCACGCGATAATCCTTGCGGGGTAGCCAGAGACGACGGAAGGCATTTGGCGAAATGCTACGGTCCCTGCATACCTCTTTCGCCTCGGCCACAGAGATTAACCTCTTCATACATGCCCTCCGGGGGTTCCTGTTTTTTACGTGACCTTCCTCCAGTACCATAGATACTGTTTTTTCGAAGGTTACTCGAGGCCTCCCCCTGTCTCTCTTACTGCTCACTTTTCCTGTATAAATCTTTTTTACCATTCTTTCATCACTCATTCGCTCGACGTGCCTAAACCAACGGAGCACGTTCTTCTTTATTTTCACCGTGATATCTTCGTTAGTACCTGCCATTCTGTGGATCTCTTCATAGTGGATTCGGTCAGCTAAACTGACTCCGCATATTCTGCGAAGAGATCGCATCTCCACAGCATTCATCTTTCTTACATTCTTCTTCTGTGTTATCCACGTTTGGCTGCCGTATAACAGCGTCGGTAGCAAAACCGCATTGTGTTCAGCCAAACGTGCAGCTATGCTGACGTTTCGCCATCTCAACAATGCATCCAAAGCACCGTTAACTCTGTTACCGGCAGCAATACGCCTTTCCCCATCCATTTCGTAAACCACATCCATTATCAACAAATCAGATGTTTAATAGATATTATTATTCTATAAATTAAAAAAAAAACTAATTTTGTACAAGAAATAAGCAAGAACAAAAATAGTTTATTCATTGTGGCAAAAACTATAAAATAATACTATAGATATTAGAAATGATCATTAAATACATATATATTCATAAAAGAAAATAAAGATTCATTTTACTATATAATTTTTGGGATATGAATATAAATTTACTAATTGATTAAAATGGACAGATATAACACAGTTGAACACATATTGGGTTTAAATTATTTCGAGTTGTCGGAATGGAGTGTAACTTGAATGTGCCGAGCTTGTCCCTATAGAGGTTTTGTTTAGTTTTGAAATAGTATTTGAATAGATATAAGGTATAGTTTTTCTGAACTTTTATTAATTTATCTTATCTATTCATTTCTACTCCATCAAAGTTTGTCTTCAAAGTTCATTATTTTTTAAATAGTCGAATTTAATATGAAATATGTCTGAAGGACCGGTCAAGGTCAATAATATATGTAAAAAAATGTTAAAGAACATAATCAAACTCAATAAAAACAAGTCAAAATACTTCGATGTAGTTGCTTTAAAAGGAATTGGCTCTTCTAGCTGTAGTAGTTGAATGCATATTGATTTGTAGAATTATTATGTAGGTTACTTACAGTTAGTTAGTAGTTAAGTAATTGCTTGCTCGTTCAGAGTGGCCATTCCCTCGTCAGTATAGATCAGGGTGAAGTAGGAATTATAGTTTAGTCTGGTCCGCTGGGGCTGAGATTCGGACATCAATTCTTCTCCTTTCCTCTTTCTTTTCTTTCTTTCTTATTTTCTAATCTTCTTTGTTTATTTCTGAATATAAAGGGTAAAAAAAACGACAACCGATGAAAAAATAAATATATTTTAATAATTGCACACGATAGTAGGTGATTCCATTGATTTTGATACTACATAGAAACAAACGTTTATATAGACGGTCTAATAATGCATTAGAATAACTATTATTTCGTTTCAGCTCTAAAGACAGAAATATTACAAATGTTTCAAAACTATCCATCGATAATAAAAGCTTGTTTTTACAAGAGGTAATAGGAGACTATTACCTCTTGTTAAAACAAACGGTATGTTTTTAGCAAACCGTTATATATTTCAAGACTTTATTTTTTCCAGTAGCAAAACTTTAAATATACAAATAATCCTTATTGACTAAAAACAGATTGCCTTATTTTGTCCTCTTGCTCATTTTTAATAATAAACTCGCTCAAGAAACGTTTTTATTAATAAAAATATTTCTTTAGAAGCATTGGAGTGACAAATTACGTAATTCGCTATATTAAATTTTGACAATGTAATTTATAAGGCTGTTGTTATTTTTTCTCTAGGGAGTTTTCATGACTTATTATAAAACTGGCTGCGGCGTAATAAATGCAATGAATTAATAATAAGTTAATGTCAACGTATTCTATCCATACAATGGTTTAGTTAACTTTTGATATGTCTGTCCTCTGCAATAACCATCGTTATAATAGTCACATATGGAGTACTGCTCTCCCCTTCGTTCTCCTCTCATTTTTTTCGGGATACCCCAACGTCAGCTACCATTCGACCGCGAACAGCAAATATTTGCTTGGATTTTCAGGAACCCTGTGCTTGCGAAAGGCTAGATAGTACCATCTAAGTAATAGAATCATAAAAAGTCAATATATCCCTGTTTCCTATATTGCGGTCTTAAAATTTTTATTGGCCTGGGGATTAATTTTAAGAGTGTTTCTGTTTTCTATTTTTTTTTATTACAAATTGAATAATGTTTCTTAGCTTATACCTATACCTTATACCTATACCTATACCTTATTAAGTTATTGCATTTATTTTTATTTCTTTTCTTTTGTAAGAATTTGGTAGTTATTTAAGAAAAATATTTGAAATTTCACTCAAAATTTATCATCTCTGGGATAATTTTGAATCAAGTTATCTATGAATATGAGAAACTTATTATACTGTTTGAAAATTTCAGTTGCACTTATTTTTTATTTTATAAGCTTAATATTGGCAAACATTAAAAAAAACATACAAACATTGCATTTATTCTTACGGTTCTGTTTATTAATGGTAACACTTTTTTCCTACATTCCACTCGGATGTGTACCGAACTTCCTTCGGCGGTTTTTCCAGATTGATACGACGTGGGTACCTTCAAAAAAGGCATATATTCTTATTTCCAAGGCCGGCAACGCTCCTTTCAATCCTCGGATGTTGCAAAAGTACATGGGCGGCGATGATCACATACCAACGGTGACCCGCAAGCTCGTTTGCCCTCCTCTAACACAAAAAAAAACCCGTATAGGATCCACTTTGTTGTCCATCTGTTCGAGGGAAAATATATATATATATATATATATATATATATATATATATATATATTAAAAAATGAACCTTGTTAGTATTGTTTCCATCAAATATATTAGTAACAAAATCTGTACATCCCATTCCAACTAACGTACCTCTATTTTCTCTTTATCTAGTTAACATTTCGGGGCTCAGGTGAACTAAACTAACTAACTAAACTATTACTACTTGACCCGTATTTCTTCAGACTCTATTCAATCTATAGTATTTGATTATATGTTTTTAATCTTTGATGTTATTGGATAATTATTTTATTGTTGTTCTTAGAACCAACAAGTTTTTGTTATTCGTTTTGCGCCGCTTAAAATTATACATGATTATTATTTTTGATAACGTGATCACAATTTAAAAGCGCTACTACTTAAATGGTGTATAAGTCTCAACATACGTACGAGTAGAAACCAACACTCACCATTTTTATTAAGATTCATACGTTTAAATTCAATTGTTTCGGATAAGTTAAGAAAAACCCAGGTTATTCTGTTGTGATTATGATATACACTGTTTTAATAGTAAAAAAGGGACAATCATTCAATCTATTATTAATCATTAAATACTCAGTTGAGTGATTATACTCAACTGAGTATTTTTAATAATAGATGACTAGGTAACAAGGTAACAATTATACCTAGTTAGACCTAACTAGGTAATTATACTTAGTTAGGTCAATGTTATAAGAATGAATGTTACGTATATGTACTTTCTATTTGCTTTTAATGCATTATTGATATGTAGCAAATATAAAATAATGTGAACTAGACAGCTATTCAAATCTAAGAATATATTTTAAATGTATTATTTTTATTTTTTATTGAACCAAAATCCGATACTAAACACCACAATAAGTTGTAGTTACGGGACGAAGCTGGCCCAAGACCAAAACATGTTGCAAACTCCTCGGAACAATTGGCGAGAAGCTAAACTATAACTTTGTGACTGCAGCGGTGTTTTGAATTTGAAATTGCTAAGAAAATCTGCAAAATTTTATTTATATATATAAACATAATAAATAGGTACATATATGTATGTATATGTATTATTTTAACTTATGTAAATATTCACATTATTGAAGAGTAGTTGTGAATAACAAACTTAGTGTGCTCAATAGTATAGAACAAATAAATAATATTGCTGTTTGAAAAAAAAACTAATTAAAGTAATTGAACTAATTAAATAGTTTTAGTATTATGACGAACGTAAAGACATACATTAGACGAACCCATACTATCTGTTTTGATTATTTTATATATTAAGCAATTTATATAAAAGCAATAAAATATATTATAATTTTTAAATTAGTCGATTTCAAATTGAAAATATTTTTTCTTATTATACTTTTTTGAATAATGATAAAACAAGAATATATATATACATACATATAGGTGCTCATTTACTAATAATATATTTAATTTTTATAAACAAACAAATTAATAATATTTCACACATTTATAGTCAAGTTATTCGTATCAAATAGTTATGTTAGAGAAATCTAAATTTAATACAATAGCGCAAAAAGACAATATCTTTTTATTTTTTTTCTTTAAAATAATACTTATTTTAAAATGTAATCATAACTACTAATTATTAATTTTATAAGCATTAATTTAATATTTAAACAGATTACAACGAAATCATAACATTAAAAGTATATTAAAGTAATTAATTGGATTAATATCAAATTAAATTTTCGGGTTTCAATTTTATCAAAATATCTGAGTTTAACGTAAGATATTTGTATGAAAATATATTATGCTTAAGTTTCAAGGGTTCCACGAATTTGGTATTATTCGTAATGCGAGACATTTCTACATTTGGAGAAATCTTTCTTCTTTTTATTTCCATTTTGTAATTCATTTAATTAAGTTATGACAAATATTGACAAAAAAAAAATTAAACTCTATAAAACTTTATGTACAAATAACAGAAATACGTGCACAATTAAAAGAACCACGACATCGATTACATTAATTATCTGACTATCGGTTTAAAAATTTAAATTAATATGTTTTGAAGTATATTCAAAGTATATTACGGTGAAATTTGAGTTGATTTAGTAACAGGTTTATAAATATAAAAAATCGAAAACTGTAAAACATGAAACTTTAGGGTTTACAACGTGATATTAAAATGAAATAGAAGAATTAATTAAGTACAATTATTAGTCGGTATACTGAGGGCTGTTTATGACCATATTACAATATAAATAAAGATATCACACTACGCCACGCACTACAAAACTACTTTAAGAATATAAATGCGGAAGTTCTTTAGTTGGATGCAATTAGTTCTGAACTGAATTTTAAGTAATTTCTTTTATACATTTTTATAAGTTTGTTAACGTTATATTTGTATAAACCAATATAACAGTATGACTGTTTCTAGGCCTTTCTAATTTAATGTTTATTAATGAAATTCTGTTCTATTTAATAAATTTAAATGAACGATAGGGGTGCGAAATCTTTAAAAACGTGTTATATTGACATGGAGGAAAAAACCTTATTTGTCACATTCCTCAGTACTTTTATTATTTAGAAATTTAAAAAATGTTGTTATTATTACCCGGAAATATAACAAATTCTCATCCATCCCTTTTCCATCGAGGTATTAGCAATTATTTTATTTTTTTAATAACACTCCATTGCAGAAAACATAGTCACTATTAAAGTTTTCTTCTTAATAAATTCCTCTCACATTATGGAATAAAAATCCTCTAAAAACTTAAAGCATTCTTAGTTAAAAAGTTTAACGAACTACAAAGAGTGCGATGTCTCTTTAATATACCATTTAATATTCTCTCTGAAAGCAAAAGTAATACATACGAGTATATGAAACGAAACGTAAGAAATGAAAGGTATGTTATTATTGTATAGCAAACGAAAGAGATATTTTTCATATATTCAGTCTTGTGCCTAGTGTGCAATGATATTAAAAGTTCTGGTTTTAATATCAGTGTATCGCAAATCACAAATAAAATTATAAACTAATCTAATCCATTTATCCGCCTATACATTTCGTTAAAAATTTAGGATGTCATTAATATATGAGTATCTTTGATTCTGGCAGTTTATTTAAATAATTATTTTCTAAATTTAGTTGTTTGAGTCATATCTGAAATGTGCTTTTAAATGCTTGTGGGAGTAGTAAGTAAGGTTTATTATATATCTTTAAAGGTTAGCAACAAAGCAGACGGTCAGCCTGATAGCAAGTGATGACGTCACCTTTACAAACACATGTCTTACAAAATGGAGAGGATTGAAGAAATAAGAATTATACCAGTGGGGGGAAACGTTGTTTGTTGCTTTTTGATATTTCATATCCTGTACTATTTATATATTTTAAACTAAAATAAAATATATTGCAAATCTCAGCAATGCGACTAAAGTTAAATATGTTTTATATTAATGGTAAAATTGAAAAAATATCTGATCTATCTTGAAATCCATATAGACGTGTATTTTTATTGTGATCATTGTTTTACACACTTCAATTGTTTACATTGTGAGCAATTTACGAGACATTTATGAAACATTGCAATCAATTCGATAAGCTAACCTAATGATTAATAATATAAATAATACAATTATAATATAAAAATAAAACTGTGGCCATCAAAACAACAGCAAGCAGTTTTTTTTTGGTTTATAAAAGATCAATATGATTTAATGCATCTGTGTATTAGAATCCATGCAAAAAATTAAAATCGAATTTAATTCTTCCACCAGAATAACACCGGTCTGCCTAAATAATTTAAAGTATTTTTCGTTGAAATTTGTGGTCCGCTTTAGCATTTCATTAAAGTTTCAACTTTTATTGTTTACAAATATAATTGATAACCTTTACATTTTTCTTTAAAATCCTGGAATTAATATGGAATGTGATTAAGGATTTAACAAATCAATTAAAAAACAAACACCTAAGAAATTATTTAATGAGAGTACGTTAATGTTATCATTTGTTCCTTTGAATTTATCATGGAAAAACTGTTCTTTCTGAACATTTGCTAGCAATTTGGAAATAAAAATTGTTTACACTTAAAGTGAAAACCCGATTACCCCGACTGACTTTTAACCTGTGGCCATGTATCTCGTCTTATAATATGTATAATGTTATATAAGTATAAAGCTGCAGGCTCATTCATACAAAAATTTTTCCTTCTGTCTCATGCTTATTAAAATAAATGTTTCTGTATAGGGTAACTATTAAGTAAACAAGAAACAATTATATTTATTCAACTACCAACAAAGTCACTCTGCTACTAACAAAAGTATTTAAACAACACCTTATAAAGTAAAAAAATTATAAACTCGTTAATTACGTTTGAAAATTTGATTAATATTACTTTGAAGGATTTTTAAATCGTTGGATGAATTTTAAATGAGGTGTTTCATTTGTAACCAAAATTATAAAGAACACTTCTTTTTATTTATTATTTATTTTTATGTCGGAGCAAAAACATTTTTTTTAAAAATGAATGATAATTTCAGCTTTAGCGAGGAATAAAGATTTAAATTTGACTTTCAAACGAAACTTTCCCGGCTAAGTTTGTTATGTGGAACCCTCGTAGCCTTATTTTAAGTTGGAGAGTGTCTTTACAGAAGGGCTTATTTCGATGGGTACAGTATTAAAATAGGCCTTTCTGTCACTCCCATTTGACGTACACAAGTGATCTGGTGTGGATTCGAAGTGGGAAAGATATAAATAAATGAAACAGCAACAAAATGCGAGTCTTGCAAATATTGAAAAATTTGCATTCTTATGGTATTTAATATAATTTGATATGATTCTCAGATATTGGACTGGTGATGAGAGGTATTATATACTCGATTTTGGACGAAAAAATCTTTCAAGTGTAATTTCATCCTGAATAATAAAAAAATCATGTCGAAATTTTCTGTATCAATTTGAGAATAATCATATCAATACACGATAATTATAATAATATTTAAGTAATTTTATTGTTAGTAGTTCCCAGAAGTTTGTGTGTAATATGATTTTTATAAACTATATGATATATAAAGATAAATATATTTACTCATAAACCAAATTTAAAACAGTTGCCGAAAATCGCTTCTAAGAAAAGAATAGAACATGATTACATGAAAGGTTATAAACCTGAGATTTACTTTGGTATAAATACAATTTGTTTTAATAACGTGTTTGAGCGGTTTTTTCCATTTCAAAACGGATGATTATATTCCTCCTTCAGACTACCCTTTTACAACCTAATACTTTATCCAATTATAAAAATTATTTATGTATCTTGATTACCAAAAGGGCTTTAAAATTAGATATCAATAAAATCCTTTATTTCATGTTTCTAGTCTGTTTGTTATAAGTGAAATTATTTAACGGTAAATAGGCTAAAAGAGGCTTTGTTGTTAAATGATAATATTTTGTATAAAATAATTGTTTTATATTTATACGACAACTATGTACAGGTCTGACGTTGTATGACCTTATTTTTTTTTATATCTATTTCTTCCTATTATAGAAAACTGTTGCCAACTATTAAACTAAAATTAAGTTGGAGTGTGGCATCTTTTCAATTTTATAATTGACAACATATATAACAAAAAGAAAATCCAAACTAAATTTCTATTGCCATAAAAATATGTTGAGTTCTTCTTTATTACCTATTGTTTCAAGTCTTCTAATATTTATAATTTTTTGGTAATATTTTACCCGGATCTACACTTTTTATGTCTTCATTTAGTATATGTATAGTGCAATTTTCTAAGTAATTCTTAGACAAAAAAGCACAATATACAACATTACGCAAAAGACAGAAATTGACTAGGCAGTAATCTATTCATATAGTGATAGAATAATCTTGATATGTATCTTTTTTTATTTTCCAAATTATTTACACAGCTTTACTACGCATCACTTCGTCGTATAAGCTTTGAAGAAGATTTATATTTCCATTATACAATTTTTGTTGCTCATTTCAGAAATGATTGTGTTATTATATCGTATCGTATCGTATCGTATCGTATCGTATCGTATCGCATCGTATCGTATAGTGTCGTGTCGTATTTGTTTTTTTTTCTGCATCCGCTAAAATCATGTAATACATTCAAATTTAAAATAATAAACTTTTCTTGGGAGGTTGACCCACAAACATTGAAAAAACAAACTGTCACATTTAAATATTATAAATAATATTATTGTCCGTAATTAATTTGGATGCCTTTTTAAGATTACTTTGAAAGATACATTGCATTGAACCTTGTTGTGCTCTTGGCAAAACGATAAAGATTTAACACAACAAACCACTCTAATATGATTAACAAAATTAGGTAATGTATATATATGTGTGTGTGTGTGTATTACAGGAATTAAAGAGAATAAACATAAATTTAGTATGCACATTTTAATTACGTATTTGTATTATATACAAATCACAAAACATATTTTTATTTTATGTAATTTCAACCAAGTCGAAGAATTTAAAATCTTACATTTAATAAAATCCTACATCACTCTCTTTTACAATCAGACACTTCAAAGCCAAATTTAAAGGAACCCTTTGGCAGAGCGTGAAAAGATTAAATCAGTCAGACTGTAAAAGACTCTTTGAATTGTTTTCATCTTTGAGCATCAAAGTGTTTACTGCGAACGAACGAACGAAATTAAATATTCAGTATAACCTTTTAAAAAATATCGATCGTATATGGTAACTTGTATATAGTAATTATGCCAAACCGTCTAAGTGAGGTATTTGTGGACTCCTTATTTTTAGAATCAGTAAAATAAACTTAAATATTAATTGGTAACATCTAATTTGATTGGTAATTGCAGTTAAAATAAAATTAAGAAACATTACTCCACAGGATAAGAAACGAGGCCGTAAAATAGAAACAGTAAGTAGTGTAATGTAATTTGATGAGCTAAATTTTTTTTCTACATTGTTGTTATATCTCTACCGTTTCGTTAATAGTATATTAATTAATATATTTATTATTAGTTATTACTACTATGAGCGGCAAATGTCTTCCGCCATGGTCCATTGGCTGGTGATCTTCTGTTATATCTAATGCATTATTCGTCAGCTATTATTAACAGATACTCTGGATTCGGCGAAAGTCTTCGATTGTGTATGGCACAAGAGGCTTCCTTCGAAGCGTCTTTTTTATGGGTTTTCTGAGAGTTTATGCAAGTGGGTTACCAGCTTTCTCACTGGACGTAGCATACAGGTTATTTTTGACAGATTTTGATCGTACTCCAAGCCCGTGAACACTGGTGTACCCCAATGCTGCCTGCTATCCTCAACTTTGATCCTCCTGCATATTAATGATATGATGGATAATTCCAACATACATTATTACGCAGATTAAAATACGGGGGATTCGGTATATTCCGGCTGTGCCGGGCTCTCACAAAAAATGTTGACCGTTTCCCACTCCTCTCAATGTATCAGTAAACTTAGTCTCAAAATTGCTGTAAGTATCATAGTCATCTGGAGAGAAAGGCCAAGTTCGATGAAATGGGGAGTGCAAATCAATAAAGAGAGCAGGTCTAGCAGAATGCAAGTCTGGCAGAAGATTTGCACTCTATTAGGCGCTCTGTAATGTACAACTCGGTACATTTGGAATACTGTTCTCCTATCTGGTTCGGGTCACTACAATATCAGCTTCTACCGTTTGAGAGGGCCGTTTGGATGGTCGGGAATCTAGTGCTCAGTGATAGGTTGGATGGCTTAGCCTAGAGACGTGACTTCTTTATGCATCTTCTATCGCATTTACAAAGGAAAGTGTTCAGAAGAGCTATTTGATCTGAACTCTGTGGCCAAATTTCATCACCGCACAGCGCGTCATCACCTGCAATATCATCTATAACACCTGGATGCGTGGGGATCATCTATTATTATCAGATGGATATAACATGAGTACCTTCTAAAAACGCGTAAACTCCAACCTCCAAGGCCGGAAGCGCTCTTGTAAGTCTTCGGATCTGTGATCGCCCGCTTGTTTCTCCTTTCTCTAACATAAAAAAAAATAAAAAAATTTCTTTGTTAACGAAACGAAAAACATTTGGTTTACTTAAATAAGTTAAGTTATATGTTTTGTGAAAGCTCTCATTTAATAAATATATAAAAACCTAAAATAAAATATTATATTGATTTTATTTAAAACTATTTATTCTTTGTGTGTAGTTGTTTGTTTTTGAATTCGAAAAATACTATGTATTATAAATAAAATCTATTTTTACTTACTCACTATCTAGACAAAAATTTCCGTACGGCATATTCTTTATACAATGCGGAAGAAAATGTTATTTAATTTAAAACCTACAATAGAAAACACAGATTTTTAAAATATAAGATCAATTATTTTTCTTCCATTATCTTCGATTTTTGAATGGATTCTGTTCAATTCCATTTCAGCAAATGATACCAACGATAGTTAATTGAATGTTCTGTATGGGAATGAACTATAAGGTATGAGTATGTGGTAGCATCTAATTTTAGTCTTTTATTACAACTTGTATTACCTTCTTATAGAATATTAGATTGAAGTAATACTACTATTAGATTGAAGTAATAGCTACGTTTCATAAAGCTTAAAGTGTGAGAGTCAAATGCACACCTTCCTCCAGCTCTAGTCTCTTTTACCCAGTCAGATGATTGTACATTGATAACGTATTTGCTTATTTATTTTACAATAATGATGATAGTTTGTCGGTGTTCTAATTTATTTTGATGTTTACTAACTTTTATCTATTTCATCTCACTTTAACGTACTTTCAAGGTAAAATAATATGAACAAATAAAACTTCACCGTCTTTCTCTATAATTAAGGGGAATGAATGAATCCAATCCAATATCGTTATTATAATCGGTACAATTGTTCAATGATTCGTAATTAAAAAGTACTAAGAAGAAAATTATTTTGTTATTTAATACTAAAACTGAACAAGGGTTAAAAATAGATATTCAACGGGATATCTTCATATCTACTCGTACACATATTATATAGGTAAATACTTATTCATCAAAGAGTATCTTAATTTATTTTTATATAATTTGTGTGCTGATCTGGTTTTGGAAATAAAAAAGCACCTATCGTAATGTAACGACAGAATTACTAGATCAAAGTTAGATATCCTAAAACTTTCGAAGTCTCTGGCGAGGGAAACTGCATTCCTGCCCCCAGGTACCAAACATTATATAGTAAACCTTACTATTGAATAATCATACCTTCTATCATATCTTCTCCAGTCTGGTATCCGGAGCTTGTTTGCAAGAAAATTATAGTCACTTTCCATTTCTAGCATATTACACTTTTTAAGAAATAAAATAGAAAGAAACATCAACATTTCTAAAACTATTCTTAAAATATTTTTTTCGTAATGACATTGAAAAATTATATTTAACAGTACCTTAATGCAGCAGAAGGACAAAACATTTCATAAATTTAAACTTGAATAAATAGTAACTCTGACAAATAAACGGCTACAGAATAAGAATCTGTTTTCATATTTTTGGCGCATGATAAATGACAATGACTATTATTCTTCTATTTGCTCAAAATAACCTTCCATCTTTCAAGTATATTTATTACTGCCTTTCCAGCCTGATTTAGGGCCGCCCTTGCTTTTAATACAAAAATATGTTATCAATGGCTGCTTTCCGACCCTTTCGACGTATTTTGTCACACATTTATATTAAACCAGAAAATTGTGATTTTTTATTAAAACGATTATATTGATTAAATAGTATAATAAAATATAGGTATTAATAAAATACTTTCACATTTATATCAAATTCTAATCTATTAATTTTAGTTATAAAAATATATATTGGCGTGTGACAAAAAGAAAAACGGAGAGTTAAGAAATAAATATATAGTAAAAATAATATACAGTAAATAAAACAGGCAGATGTTTTGGAACAATGGTACCTACAAAGTATCCAGTGTATACGCGCGACGTTATTACCTAAAAGATTCGGCTGCTAGAAATAGATGTTCAACCGGTGCGCTCAATAAGAGCTGTCTTTCTTTTTTGAAAAAGTAATTACTGTTGGATACAAGTAAAATAAAAAGTTGCTAGATCGAGTTTGTATTTGCTACTCCTTTAATATATTATATTTAATACAAGATTTGAACTATATTCTTTGTTACATATTAATGCTCAATATGTAAATATATAAGTATATAATATAATGAAATATAAAATTATTATCATATACTATAAAGTTATGTAGTTAGTCGATTCGAGTCGATTTTATTCGTCGATATATCCTTAGTGCTAGTGCTTAGTGCTGATATATCTAAAGCATCAGCCCAAGATTAACACGCCTACCATTTGCCACCTGCTGCAGCTCTGACAGATGCATCAAACCAGGGCTGAACTGCCACCAAGTGGTACTACAGAGTTTGGTATAATTTGTTATTTATTTATTTATTTTTTTGATTTATTTACCATAGACATTTGTCCATGCCTTTCATTGTAATTTCAAAACAATTTTGTTATGATTTTAATTACGATGGTAACTTCACAGGAAACTGTACACCTGCACAGGTATAATTAGTTCCATCCCCTGTACTATCACATCAGTTACAATAGCAGCGCAGTCGGTAGGTCGCAAAAAAGGACTGCATTCCATCCCAATCCGCTAAATTGTGGTGCCAAACGCATCGAGTCGCAGTTCATGTGTGAGCTGGACGTTGGATGGTCACTACACTCCGCACCAAGCAATGATCAGAGGACCCTAAGCCTCGACAGTGACCTGGTACTTTTTGTTTGACTTTATAACCGGGGTATGATAGGTACACTGTGTCGCTAGGTTGAGTCATCAGCGTCGACGTCAAAAACAACAAGGATTGTTACGTCCTCTCTAGATGACAGTAGACAGCATTTAAGTTGGAATGAAGTCCCCGGACGTTGCAAAAGTCCATACTTAGAGTGAGGCGGGCGGCCGCTGCGTTGATTTGCCGTTTGCCCGCAGTAAATATAAAAGGCGTTACTTTGTCCCAGATACGGCTTTTAGGAATTAGGTATTTTGGTAAATTAAAATATTTTATAGTGTTTATTTTTAATTTTTAATTGCTACTTTATATACTTATTTTCATTTTTTTTATTAATTTATTTGAGAGTTGATGACTTTTTGTAATTTTTTTTATATATTAAAATAAATATTAAATAATTTAAAGGAATATCATGAAATCTTAAGAATATTTTAGCTTTGGTTCTTTTTTGTTTAGGAAGGATTGTCTTGAAGCAGTTTTAATATATTTCCCAGTTAAGAATCATTTAAAAAGGAAGTGAATCACTGCAAATAAATTCTCAGTCTAAAACTGTATCGATATAAAAAAAGATCTGATTTTAGGAATAATGAATTATTACATTTAAAAGCTTAGTTGGGGTAAAAAAGCAAGCAATATCTGAAGGCAAACGTGTTTAAAAACCACCCGCTGTAAAATGTAATAAATAAAATTGAAGTAAATATAATTTAATATTTTTAATAAATCCGACTTGCATTATTCCAGTCATTATTCCAGTTTCATGAACAATTTAACAGTTGCTGGGCGAGAGATTTTTTTATTAAAAAATGTATTTCATAAGGACACAATTGAGCTACAAATTGTTTAATAATAATTATTGTTTTATTCCTCAGATTTATTAAACTGTAACGTTACTGTGATATTAAAATTGTTGTTGACATCTTTTTCAAAATGTAAGATTTATCAATGTTATTATTAAAACTGGAATTTCTTGCATCTTCAATATTAATTTTTATAAATTATAATGTTTATATTGAATATGACTAAATTATTAAGATAAAAATATTGTTATAAATCGTTATATATAACATGTTTCTGATAATAATCTGAAGTATGCGGGGCGACACTTGCCTGGAGTACTTACCATGCTATTTAACTTATATATCAGCCATTGTCACTTACCGAAAGAATTAATGTCTTCTGTCGTTGTGCCCATTGTAAAAACTTTTAATAAAAAACGGTTAATACCTTAGAAATATCAAATTATTGGACTACTTCTTTAGCTACGGTTGTAGCCAAGATGCTGGACGGTTTGCTGGACAGACAATTATCTGAAAACAATAACATCCATGACTTACAGTTTGGTTTTAAACAAGATCTGTCTACAGAGAGTGCCATTTTCGGTCTCAAATAACGGTGCCTTACTACACGGCTCGAAAAACCTCAGTATATGATTGTTTGCTGGACTTGTAGAAGGCAATCGATTTAGTACCTTACAATTTATTGTGGAACAAGCTACTGTGTGAAACCAATCTACCTCCGGATGGGCCGGCTTGAGTTCGCATGAGTACGGTCTAAGATGTGGAGTGGTGCAGGGGGGGTTCACCTCACCAAATCTTTTTAACTAGTTCGTTCTGTAGCGCGTCGTCAATGATCGCCGAGGCGTGCACTAGCTGTTTCTACGCTATCATTAGAAAGCAGTGTGCCTCGCTGCAGGCGTGAGTACGCGGAACATCGAACACAGGCCTAAACGCCTACCTATAGCAATCCCCATTAATTTATCGCTGGGTACAGCTGCATGCTCCTGCTGCTTTCATCATCTTGCATTATCTTTAGTACAGGAATCTCACCGGAAACCACTTATTTAATCTCAAATTATTGAAATGTTATTACTAACACATAATTTGTATATCGATTGATCATCTGAAATAAATGCTTACTATTATTATTATTATTCTATACGGTAATATTTGAATATTGCTTAATTACAAAAATGTTTATATTTAAGGGCTGGGACCCACTTTTTTCGTTAATGCAATATACCCTACATATTAATTCTCTCGCTCACGAATTCTTTCATCAATTGGTGAAAGTAGCATTGTCTCACAGATTACCCCCTAAATACCTCGTTCGACAGGGTCGATCGTGTTAGGTAGATTCCCGTCGGTCGGATCGACAAAGAAAAACTAGCCAGCAGTATTCTACTGGTCATTACGAGTCTTATGACGGGTCACTCTGCATATATTGGGTGAGCGGGGAACCACCCCCCCACCCCTATTTCCTAAACGGGGGGTCGCATCAAAAAACTTTTCGAACAAAAAAGTTTCCTCTTTTAATTTGTTAATTTTCTAAGATTTTTCCAACACCAAAATTTTGCCTTCTTCTGTGACTTTTTTCGGTTTTTAACTTTCAACCCCGCCCCCAGCCCTTCAACCCCCTGACCGATTTCCGCCGTTCAAGAACTTAACCCTACATTTTGTCCTTAAGAATGTGTATACTAAGTTTGAAAATCCTCCGTCAATATTTGCGACCTGTAGCGTGTCCCAAAGGTTTGCACTTTCACCCCCCTCCCAGGCCCCCCTTTCACTTTTTCCAAAAAAACGAGATGCTACGTTTGTCCTACTAATTTATCCTATCGACCTGTGAAGTCCAATTTGGCCTACGATGAATTTGGACTGATGGATCATATATACATATATATATATAGAGGGATATATATATTTTTTTTTTCGATGGATTCTCAATCTCCAGTTCATAAACGGCGTAGCGTACTCTGGGGTCTGGGTCCCGTCATCGCATCGATTGCAATAGGTAGATTCATCTATGGAATCTACCTAAAAGGAATACCTAAACTAACAAAATAAAAAATTAAATAAAAATAACTACAAACTGAATAAAATTCTGTATGAAAATGATGTAATGGTTCAACCACGTAAACAAAATAAATTTTAAATTTCATTGCAAATTGAAAACTTTAGTAGTTAAAAACAAAATAAAATAGCATGCAATTTCCTGGACACTTTAAAATGAAAAAGTAACATTGTTGCCAGAAGCAATTACCATTTAGATTTGTAAAAAAATTCAGCACATTTTATAATAAATTATAGAAAGTTACTAAACATTTTAAAATTAAACTATTACTATTGTTAAAATTTAAATCTATCACACTAGTGCTCAACATGATACAGCCAGTGAAGTCATTTATGACAATTTATAGCAGTTAAAGTTCTTCATTCTATGTAACTGTACTTTAATAATCGCATAAAATATTTCGAATTTTCTCGACAATAAAGTATATCAAGGACATTGTAAAAATCATAAGCTGAAAAATTATTTTAAAATGCAGATCTTATTTTATTTTACAACTGTCAACTGTCACTGTCATCTGTCAACTGTTTTACAATGAGAAGTGTATATATAACTAGAATATCATTCTTTAATTACAAAGATGTCTAATTAAGCGTCCCCTTGAAAGAAACTAAAATGTTACTATTGTCATCCTTGTTCTTGTGTAAAAGTACAACTATACTCACTCATAAACTCATGTTACACTGATTGCAAGCTGTTTTAAGAATTAATTGAGTTTTTTTATAAAATGATCTACCTACATTTGTAAACAAAAAACACAATATTATTGTTTGTTGATGTTTCAGATTTACATTACATTCTGGTATTTTAACATGATACAATGCACCTGTTTCTAATCAGCGTTTCCACGGTTCGTGTGAATATACTAAATGCGAATTTAACAATTTTATAAATAAGAATATAAGAAATATTTAATTAGTAAACACAAGTATAGGAATATAACACACTTTGATATTCAAATAAAACATAATCAGGTAATGTACGACGACATATGCAGGCCTTTCTCTAAAATAGTGTATTGGTTCAGTGCTAACATTGTGACCTAATTATAAAAGAATAAACTTTGTAGCCGTAACTAAAAACAGGTGCAAAAAACTTATGTACCGTTAAGGGAGGAAGCAATGAAGTGTGTGAATGTAAATAATCTGAATAGGCTGGTAAAGACGAGACTACTGCTAATTGTTATTTTTAAAGCACAAACTGATATAGTATCCTAATCTGTGGTAACGCTGACTATATAAATACTATTTTAGTTTTACAAAAGATAATTATAGATAGATAATATCTGTGCAATTTATAGTATGGGCTTTAGATATTTTTTAAGGATAAATTTAAGGAAATCAATATTCTTACGGTCGCTGCATAGTATACACCATAAAGCCCTCGATGACAGATTACCTCAAGATTTATTATAAACATAATTTAGATTTTAGGAATGGCCTTAAGAAGATAATATTAAGATATTACAAGCCCGTTCAATTTCTGTTGTTAGCATTTTGCAGTTCTCTTTCAATTACAATTGGTCATAAGAATAATAAAAAGGATTCGATGATTATAACAAACCGCCGCATGTCATAAAACGTTACGATAACGTAAAACGTTATGATACTTTCTTCTTTTATAATTTCGTAATAATCCATACAGTTCTTCTTGCTGATTGATTTGATTGACAGATTAAGATCCGAACATAAAACTTTATTTATTAATTTATAGTATTAGTAATGCCTTACTGATTATAAAATATTATAAATTTGTTTGCCATTTCAGTTAGTGTTCTTAAAAGGACTTTGGTAATTTTAACACAATTAATTGATGAATAATTACCGTTATTTTTGTCTTGTAATTAAATGTCAACTAAAACTCAGTTTAAAAACAGCAACCGTTAAAATAAGAAACGATCTAGTTTAGTTGGCGATGCCAGCTCAGCTTCTAATTTGCATATTCAAATTTAGTGAGATCAAAGTCTGCATCCGAAGCAGACGTTTGCTGAATGTTAAATGGATAGAAGTAGCTGTTAGAAAATATACGATTAAAGATTTCGTTAATTGAATTAAAGTGAATATGACTTTCTAGACAGTCCTTAATTAAAGTATTGGTCACTTCCTAAGGTGTTATACAATTTCTCTAGAATAAAAAATTGTTTATAGAAAATGAGGAAATATTGAAATTAATAACTTTACATTGGCGGGAACAGTTATTCGAACATATAAATTGTGTTTACAATATTTTGACAGATTCACCCAAGTTGGAAAATATTATAAACTACCTGTGCCCATGATTTCTTTTTTATGATATGTCAGATATTCGTGTTATATTCAGGGAATATGTTTTTTTTAAATATATGTAGCTTAAATTACTCTTTATAACAACAGCCATCCGCCAGTAAAAGTCCTGTTAAAGTCGGTAAAACCGTTCAAGATATTAGCCGGAACAAACTGTCAGACAATTATTTTTTACCGCATACACATTCACATGGGTTTAGTAAAAATCTATTTATTTTGAATAACAAACAGACATACAGATATTAGTTATATGTATAGATGGTCCGAGGTTACGTCTTGTGTCTAAGTGAGAATTACTATAAAGCGCCATTACTGTAAATAATTGGTCACTTATATATTAATACAATAATAATGAAAATTAGTTAGTGTAATACATTTTTTACTTGTATCTAAAATGTAGAAACAGAAACACCGTTTTTAAATTAAATCTCTTAGACTCTTCATTACAAATATAATAAAATAAAATAAGACATTTCTATAAAATAATTTTAAAGCCACGAAAGACTTTGTATACAAACCAGGCAAGAATAAAATAATGTAAGGAAATAGAACTTGAATATCTATCTCTAATTAAGGAGATGGGATCTAACAATAAATAATGGCCGGATGCTTATCCGCTCCAGACTTGAATTTCGGTATAAGATTCCTTAGACCCTTTTTGATTTTAATTATTACTGAAGGTCAACCTTATATTCAAATTAGTGTGTTATCATTCTTTAAAACCTCAGGAGCGAATATTATCATTATGAAGAAATATATTAATATTATTAGAATTAAATAGTGGTGAAGCGTCTTTTCATAACTTCTTTTATTGATTTATCTTATTGAAATTTCTTAAAGCGCAAGGGAAAGCATTTTCCCTTTTTTAGTGTTTTGGATATAATTTGAGTTGGGATCAGATTTCGTTGATCATATATAAAATTTTTCAAATGTACTTTAAATCACGTAGCATATACGAGTAGCAGATATATCTGTCATAATTATTATTAAAAATATATATTAAAAATTTAAAATATATGTTGTTAAATAAATATTTAAACAACTCACTTTCCGGGACAGTAGGTAAAATTCGTGACTTTTTCTAATAAATACTCGTTATGCGATAAAGTAAAAAATAAAAAATTGCACAATACAACTATTCATATTTACAAATGGTAATAATATTGCGTTAATTAATCGAAACTGTAACAAATTCTCATACATAACTTTTCCATTGAGGTCTTTGTAATTCATTTCAATATATAATTTTTTAAATAACATTTCATATCAGAAAACGTAATCACTATTAGAGTTATTTTCTTAACAAAAGTTCTTAACAAAAATTGTTTAAAAACCTAAAGCAATTCATATTTAAGAAACTGCGAGAAATGTGATGTCTCTTTATAATTTAATATTCTCTCAAACAGATGCTTTAAAAAGACAAGATATAAATATAAGGAATGAGAGGAATGAAACGAATGTATTTTTGTATTTTGGTATTTTCGTTCTCTCTCATTCCTTTCCTCTAAAAACGAAAGAGATATTCTTCAACCTTGTGTCTATCCTGGCATGATATTAAAAGTGTCAGTGTATGGCAAATCACAATAAAATTATAAATTACATTGTTATGTAATATATGAAATTCTAGATGAGAGAAGATAAAATTAAACGATTAATATTAGTATTATTACATAAAATAGTACATAAAATAATATGATGTTAGGCCTCTGTTTTTTATTGACTTCGATGGATCGAAAAAGAAGGTGTTCATTCATTTTATTATAATAATATTTTCTAACTAACGGACACATTTGGCTCAGAACCAAACGTCTTGAAAAGAAAAGTCTACTTTCTTATAAAAAATAGCTACCTACTACCAACTTTACGTAAACAAAGTTTAGTAGTAGTAGTCTAACATTGAAATTAGTTCAATCGTTTTTTTTGATTGATTTCGATCCATCGAAGTGCCAAACGTGCAGCTATGCTGACGTTTCGCCGTCTCAACAATGCAGCCAAAGCACCGTTGACTCTATTACCGGCAGCAATACGCCTTTCCACATCCATATCGTATCTTCCGTCTCTGCTAAACATACTTCCCAAATATACCACTATACCAATACTTCATTCACTGTGTCTATTATCTTATCACTCACGTTTATCTTACATCCTGTTTTTTCTTCATTTCTTTCAAATATCAGAACTTTCGTCTTATCTACATTCAGGTTTACACCATTAATTTCACACTCATCTTTCAGAGTGGTGACCAATGCCTGCGAATTGCATTCTGATGATGCAATGAGCGCTGCATCATCTGCATATAGCAAACAATTGACCTTAAGGTCCTACTTTGACTCCCATGTCACTGTCCTTCACGCCTTGGAGACAACTATCCAAATACAAATGGAACAACCAAGCTGACATAGCGCTACCTTGCTTAACATCCGATTAGATGTCAAACCAGGGCGACATGCCAGTTCCTACTCGCACATAGGTTGAGTGATCTCTCTACACAGATTTTACAGCCTATAGCAAGGGTCCGCTCACATTGTATCGGGGCAGTATCTCCCATAATTTCTTTCTCACAACCCTGTCAAACGCTTTTTCCAAATCCACAAAAGCACAGAAAACCTTTTGGTTTAGGGCCAAAAACTTGCTTGCACAGTCTATCTGTGAACCTTTGCCTTTATACAAAGGTACGATGACTGCACCTCGCCAATCGTCTGGGACTTCCCCGGTTTCCAGAATAAATTGCACAAAAACCAGAAAAGTCCAAGACGCGTGGCCCACCATATTTGATCATCTCGGCAGTAATTTCATCTGCTCCCGCAGCCTTACCACATTTTTGACTTCGAATCACGCTCTCTACTTTTTCCAAACTGATTTCACCATCGGCTACATCTGGACTTAGCATTCCGCTGGTAGTCAAGACCGAGGCGTCCTCATGTTCATACATCTCCTTGTAGAATTCCACCCACCGCTGCAAAACGTGTGCTTGCTCGGTTTTCCCCGCAGTGTGTTCGTGTTTTCCCAGAAGTTCGTCAACTTTCCAACCCTTTCTCTCACAGAATTTTCACGCTTCAACTTTATAAATGTCGTTTTGTGCTTTTACAGCTTGTACGCTCTTTTTCTTATCTCTCTCATACTTTTATCCTTACCAGAGGCTTTATAATCCAGCCATGCTTTCTTCTTTAACTCTACAGCATCTTTCACTTGATCATCCCACCATTCATCGCGCATTTTACTAAAACCTCTTTTCCTTTTACCACATACTTCTGTCACTACTTTCACCATATCATTCCTAATGTTCTGCCAGCATACTTCAACACTTTTATTTCCAGAATCAAAGCTTTCAAGCTTCTTGGAAACCCTTTCTTGATATTCCTCTCTGATCGGTGGATCTTGAAGCTTCCAGCTTCCTATGCGATAATTCGACGTCAAGCTTGGACACGTCGTGCGGCTGCGCCAACCTGCAAACAGAACTCTTATTCTAGAAACGACTAGATAATGGTCCGTTCCCAGATCAGCACCCCTGAACACTCAAATGTTGACTTCGAATACGCTGATCCACTAGGAATAAATCAATCATACTTCTTTCTTCCGCTCGCTCCCATGTATACATGTGAATTTGTTTGTGATCAAACAACGTATTTGCCACAAACAAATTTCTCTCCTTACAAATTTCCAAAATAAGCTTTCCAGCCTCATTTACTCTCCTCTTTGCTTAGCACGTTTTCGTAACCACTTCGCGCGGTTTCAACCCATCTATTCATATCTCCACATACTATCAACTTTTCATTATCTCTGACACTACTTAAAACATTCCCGACACTCTCTCAGAACTCCTCGAGCTCGCTCATTTAAGCTGAGGATACAGGCGCAAACACGGCTAACAAGATTAGTCTTGTTATCCCCAGCTTAAAGCGAACCCAAAGAAACCTCGGGTTGATCGCTTGGATCCTACCATTGCATTAACCATTTGAGAGGATAACAATACACTTACACCTTGGCAACCTCGCTCTCCCTCTGGAACCCCAGCTCAGAAAGCGACCCGATTGCCAGACAAAACGGTCGTATCACTGCCTTTTCGTTTGGTTTCAGACACACAAATAACATCCAGATCTTTGTCATCCATCACATCTAATAATTCATTTATCTTCTGTTCCATTCCTCCTCTTACATTCCACGTAGCTATTTGTAGCTCCGTCCTCCACCTTCCGCCGTTCGGAACATGGCGTGTTGGTGGGCGGTCCCCAATTTTAAATCATCTTTCATAAACTTTTATTTATATATAGTTATTCATTTTTAATTTCGAAGCAGCTATATATTATATATTTTAAAAAGATTCAACAAGAAAGATAATTATATTCATATGTTCTTCTTAAAATAATTCAGTTACATTTGATATGAAATCATGATTACTTATAATATTAAAAATAACAAGAAATACGTTTTTAAATCATAATATTCTCTATGTTTCGATCTTTAATTCATTATCTTTGCCGTTTTAGGTATTATGAAAGATACTTCAGAGTCGCTGAAGGCCATTTCACTCGTCTTATTGATATAATATTATTATATATATACAGTTTCGTTCATTAAAAATATTTTTCTTCTGTCTCATGCTAATTAAATCTTTGTGTGAAGAGGAAGCATAAATCTTTTTAAAAATATTTTTCAAATCGTACTTCAAGTTATTTCTTTTAATATAATAATATTTATTTTACAATAATTACTGATTTTAACTAAAATGATTATTCATAATTAGAATATTCATTATAATGATAAATAAATCAATTTATTTTCGTTGCTGTATGTCGAAAGAATTAACTTATATTATAAATTCTTGGAAGTGGCATGAACTCGGCATCAATATAAACGGCGAGTACCTAACTCACCTTCGATTTGCCGACGATATAGTAGTCATGGCAGAATCTCTGGAAGACCTGAGCATTATGCTCGGTGATCTTAATGAAGTCTCTCAACAGGTGGGCCTTAAAATGAATATGGACAAGACGAAAATTTTGTCGAATGTCCATATCGCGCCTATCCCGGTATCCATTGGGAGCTCCATTCTTGTTGAAGTTGTCAACGAATATGTCTACCTGGGACAAAAAGTCCGATTGGGCAGGTCCAACTTCGAGGGAGAGGTCAATCGACGAATCCAACTAGAACTAGCTGCGTTCGGGAACTTAAGGAGCGTATTTTCGTCCGGAATACCGCAGTGCCTTAGGTCGAAAGTCTTCGACCAGTGTGTGTTACCAGCGATGACCTATGGAACCGAGACGTGGCCTCTAACAAAGGGACTCTTAGAGAGGCTTAAAGGCACTCAGCGTGCGATAGAGAGAGATATGCTGGGAATTTCACTGCGAGATAGACTCAGAAATGAGGAGATTCGCAGGCGAACAAAAGTAAGCGATATAGCCCAACGGATTTGTAAGCTGAAGTGGCAGTGGGCTGGACATATAGCCCTCTCAAGTGACGGCCGATGGGGAAAAAGGGTTCTTGAGTGGAGACCACTGACGCGCAAACGAAATAGAGGACGACCGCCAACTAGGTGGACAGGCGACCTGAAAAGAGTAGCTGGAAACCAATGGATGCGGGACTCCTTATATGTGATTTCTAGAGATAAATTATATTTATTAAAAAACAAATTGCCGAAAAACGCTTCTTAGAAAAAAACATTACTTGATTACAGGAAAGTCAGAAAAGGTTAATGTCATCCGAGATTTACTTCAGTTGCGAATACAATTTGTTCTATTAACGTATTCCAGCGATCCCAAAATCAAAAAGGATGATTACATTCCTCCTTCAGGCTACGTTTTTTACAACGATGTATATTTTTTGTCATACTTTACGAAGTTATTTAAATTATTTATGAGCTGTAATATTACATATTAACTATTATTAAGGCCTCAACTAACAAAATCAATATTAATCATTATTTTAAGTCAAATTAAAATATCGACTATAACCTTCACAATTAACTAACAATAAGTAGACTAAAAGAGGTATTGTAATGTGTAACCAAAAAGTTTGTGTATAATTAAAGGGGTCAAGGCCATTAGCGAGGAGAAGAGGGTTGATCGTTAAATAATTACATTTTGTATTAAATATAATCGTTATTAATTGTATGGTAAGTAATATTTATTTATGATCTTTGAACGCCTTGTATTACATGACGTTACATTTTTTATATCTATCTCTCCCTCCAAATAAATTGTTAATAAAGATATTTGACAAGTTTCGATCTTATATTTCTGGGGCTGAGTGAAAAATATTATTCACATTTCATTCTAATATTATCATTATTTGTGATAGTATTCATTTTTATATATTGTATACTTTGTATTTACACTTTATACCTATGCTGTACATGTAAATCTGAACTTTTATAATTTTAATATTCAAAATAATATTTCATGTAGATAACCTTAACACCAACAAGACTCGAACCTGAGACCTCTGGGTCTGAATCCTGCCTTCCATTAATTCAGCTGTCGCATCAGCTTCGTATTAACTTCGATTGTGGCATCTTTTTAATTTTATAACCTCAATCAATACACAATTTGGTTGTTATTTATGTTGTATTGTTATTTTATTTCGTGTCGTATCGTGTCATATCGTATCGTATCCATTTCCGTTTGATAACGAAAATAAATACATTTTGTAATAGCAATTATAAAACACGTATAAAAGTATATTATTCCAATGTATTTACAGAAGTCATGTAATTATTATGACATTTAATTATTAAATAATAAAAAAAAACATTAAATACACATTTATAATAATAATAACACTAAAACCTCTTATTACTTTGCCTATTTGAAGGTAACTGTGAAAGACACATAATTGAATTCAACTTTGTTTTGCTCTTGAAAAAACGGTTTTATACGACAAACTACTAAGACACGATTAGTAATATTATGCAATGTATCCATCTATATGTATGTATAGTGTAATATAATCATGGTGTATGAGGTGTTAAACAGAATAAAATAAGTACTCCATCAGCTTTTTTTACAATCTGACAAAGATGTTATTAAAAGATAGATGTTTATTGTTATTTTAATGTGAAGAATTGTTTATAATGGAACTAATCTAATAAAATGGAATATTTATTTTGAGTTTACTTTTAAGGCTTTTAATTATATTAAATAAATCACAACGTACTCATAGATACATATTTTTGTAGAATGCCTTATTAAAATGCGTTCATTTAATTTCGTTCAAAACTATTTTAAAAATATAAGATTTGTTAATGCTCCTTTAAAGACGTTCACTGAATAAATCGCTAATACAAAACTCAATAAAAATTCATCAAATACTAAACAACATTAACGTACTTTCAAGCTGTTTAGAAATTTGCCAAGGTGAAATAATCTGAGCAAATAGAACTTCAACGTCTTTGTCTCTAACTAAGGAGATTGCAGGAGATTGGATGATTATCGAACACCAATCCTCTACGGAATTGCATTTCGTTATTATAGTCGGTGCCAGTATCCAACGATTCGTAATAAATTAATAGCACTAAGAAGAACATTAGTGTTGCTATTTATTACTCATACTGTATAAGGTTTCAAATTATATTCATAATCACATCTCTTGATGAATAAAGGCAAATTAAAGGTTTTTGTATTAAAAAAGAAGTGACGTAAAATCATGAATAATCTGGACTCTACAAGTCCGGCTCATTTCTAACACCAGTTTCGGGACGAATCTTGCGATTAATGTTAATCCATGTAAAACCCATATGGTCTTATGATTAAAAATCACAAACGACACTTATTATCAGTAATTATTTATATTATTTAAGAATAAACAGTAGTGTGTATTCGGGGGTTCTGCCTTATTGGTATTGGGGGATGTTCTGGCTCAGCGGGGGTCTCGCTCAAGTTTGGGTCTGACTCAGACTAAAAAAAAAAAAAAAAAAAAAAAAAAAAAAGGTTTTGCTATCATCTAAATCGTTTGCTGCTATCCCCGTTGCGCTAGCTCTTACGGTTACAGAGATAGCTTTTAGAATTCGACTACCTAGCCGAAGGCTGATAAGACCATTCATTCCCTACTCAACTCGCCCGGCGTTATCGCCGCAGGCCGATAAGGACCACCGGCACTAATTACTACACTACTTGTTTATATAAATGTTTGTTTTATGCAATAATACCACAAATTAAAATTTATGTTTTATTTAAAATAATACTTGATTAAATTATCAATTATTACATCCTAACCAAATAATCTATTTTATATAGATTTTTGTTTTATGCAACAATTATTACATCATTGTACAGGGTTTCATCTTCATCGAATATCCTAAACATAATCTATACAACCTAACATAACCTAACCAAATATAATCTATACAACCTAACATAACCTAACCAAATAATCTATTTTATATAGATTTTTGTTTTATGAAATAATATCACAAATTAAAATTTTTCATTGTATTTAAAATAATACTTGATTAAATTATCAATTATTACATCATTGCACAGGGTTTCATCTTCATCGAATATCCTAAACATAATCTATACAACCTAACATAACCTAACCAAATATAATTAAAATTTTACATTTTATTTAAAATAACACTTGAATAAATTATCAACTATTATATCATTGCACAGGGTTTCATCTTCATCGAATATCTTCACGAAGTTCTGCATGCTCTGACCGTAGAACATATGATGTAGGTATACCAAGCAGTATTCACCACACACCGAAGTCCACTCGTTTTGTATTTTCTTACTATTAAAATACCATATTTTACAGTTTCTATTAAGAAATGCTTTATGGAAGCCTTTCGGTGCTCGGCCAAATGAATCAAAATATTGGCCGATTTTGTTTTTGTCTACATGTATGGCTACCCAGTGAGAACCTGGCTGAGTATCATAATCTAGATTGCTTACTAAAAATGTAGGGGCTTCAATATGTATCGGCAATCTGTTTGCAGGAAATACATTCATTTGTAACAATGGATTAATCCTATTTAAGCATTCCTGAATTTGTAGGTTATTCATATTTTAGAATAGATATGTGTACACGTGCTCTATCATGCATAGACATGTAGTGAATAGTTAGGCATCTTAAAACATGTCTTTATAGTAAGGAGATTATGTACAGCAAGCAATGTATACGCTAAATCGTTGGAATTTATAAACTAGTGACTAACGTTGAAATACCAAAGAAATAGTTTTAAGGAATTTTGAATAGACAAACCATTACTTATCAGGTTTTACTCATAAGTCAACAATGTAAATGTTTCGTTTAGAGTTATCGTTTTACGATAATAGTAAGCACTTACTATCGCTATATAAGTCCAAAACGAAAGAGGACCACCACTACTATCGTTGCTATCATCCGATAGGGTTTTGTAATAATAATCTTTGAATGTATTTTCTTCAAATTTATTCTGTAACAATAACATTCATTTTAAGCACAAACATAACACACGCACTAGATTAAAAGTGATTAGATCCATGTAAGACATATTGAAAGAAATACAACACGAATAAATATTTAAAAATAGTTAGCTTACCTCCATGGTGACCCCAAAGAAATTTAATGTAACCACACAATAACTTGTAACTTGGATACACTGTACTGCACGTAGACGAATATTGTTATGTGGTGGTCCTCTTTCGTTTTGGACTTATATAGCGATAGTAAGTGCTTACTATTATCGTAAAACGATAACTCTAAACGAAACATTTACATTGTTGACTTATGAGTAAAACCTGATAAGTAATGGTTTGTCTATTCAAAATTCCTTAAAACTATTTCTTTGGTATTTCAACGTTAGTCACTAGTTTATAAATTCCAACGATTTAGCGTATACATTGCTTGCTGTACATAATCTCCTTACTATAAAGACATGTTTTAAGATGCCTAACTATTCACTACATGTCTATGCATGATAGAGCACGTGTACACATATCTATTCTAAAATATGAATAACCTACAAATTCAGGAATGCTTAAATAGGATTAATCCATTGTTACAAATGAATGTATTTCCTGCAAACAGATTGCCGATACATATTGAAGCCCCTACATTTTTAGTAAGCAATCTAGATTATGATACTCAGCCAGGTTCTCACTCGGTAGCCATACATGTAGACAAAAACAAAATCGGCCAATATTTTGATTCATTTGGCCGAGCACCGAAAGGCTTCCATAAAGCATTTCTTAATAGAAACTGTAAAATATGGTATTTTTATAGTAAGAAAATACAAAACGAGTGGACTTCGGTGTGTGGTGAATACTGCTTGGTATACCTACATCATATGTTCTACGGTCAGAGCATGCAGAACTTCGTGAAGATATTCGATGAAGATGAAACCCTGTGCAATGATATAATAGTTGATAATTTATTCAAGTGTTATTTTAAATAAAATGTAAAATTTTAATTAAATTTGGTTAGGTTATGTTAGGTTGTATAGATTATGTTTAGGATATTCGATGAAGATGAAACCCTGTGCAATGATGTAATAATTGATAATTTAATCAAGTATTATTTTAAATACAATGAAAAATTTTAATTTGTGATATTATTTCATAAAACAAAAATCTATATAAAATAGATTATTTGGTTAGGTTATGTTAGGTTGTATAGATTATATTTGGTCAGGTTATGTTAGGTTGTGTAGATTATGTTTAGGATATTCGATGAAGATGAAACCCTGTACAATGATGTAATAATTATTGCATAAAACAAAAATCTATATAAAATAGATTATTTGGTTAGGATCTAATAATTGATAATTTAATCAAGTATTATTTTAAATAAAACATAAATTTTAATTTGTGGTATTATTGCATAAAACAAACATTTATATAAACAAGTAGTGTAGTAATTAGTGCCGGTGGGCCTTATCGGCCTGCGGCGATAACGCCGGGCGAGTTGAGTAGGGAATGAATGGTCTTATCAGCCTTCGGCTAGGTAGTCGAATTCAAAAAGCTATCTCTGTAACCGTAAGAGCTAGCGCAACGGGGATAGCAGCAAACGATTTAGATGATAGCAAAACCTTTTTTTTTTTTTTTTTTTTTTTTTAGTCTGAGTCAGACCCAAACTTGAGCGAGACCCCCGCTGAGCCAGAACATCCCCCAATACCAATGAGGCAGAACCCCCGAATACACACTACTATAAACTGTATCTCTCTAATATAAAACAGTAGTGTTGGAACGTAGTTTACTATAATACTAAACCCTTGAATTATGAACGACGTCTTATTGATCTCTTTTTAAATGAAACTTAACATTGTTTGACGTCTACATTATATTATCAAGACAATTAAGACGATCTCTAAGAATAACTATTTTGTCCAATAAATATTTCATTACTCCTTTAATATATTACAATAATATGTGATTTAAACTATATTTCGTATTACGTATTATTGCTCAAAATGTCAAAAATATATAATATAAAGATATATAACATTTTTATAATTTATGCGACAAAGTAATTTAATTAGTGTTTCTACATGTATTGTTATAATACTAATATTTATCGATTTTTGTATTTGGAAAAAGGATGAAAAAATAACAACATTTCTATTAAAATTACATAAAATGATTACATTTTTCAATTTTATTCAAATGAAAAATAAACAAAAATTTATATATTTTATAAACAGTTAGCGAAGCAAGTTGCCACAGAAAATACACTTTCATTTTGTACAGGAATCCAAATTGTGATTTATAAGAGAGAATAAAGTACATTGAATTTCCAACTTCATTCCATTGGAATAAAGCCTTCAACTCGTATTCTAAAGTCTATTCTGTTTTTAGAACATTAGCGTCTCTCTTAATTTAATGTATATGCTTCTACTTTACCATGCCAATTATAATAAATATGTGAAAATAAAAAGGATATTTGTTGAGAAATTCGCAAAAATTATTCTTTTCATCAGTTTTGCAGCATTTCAATGATAAGATTTATAATATTATAACAAAATCGGGTTTCAGTCTTATTGCAAATTGGTAAAATATACCTATATTTAGGACTACAGGGACTAGCTACAAGGACTAAAAGACACTAACCTATTTTTTACAATTTCCTTTCTTCCTTTTTCTAAATGTTAATCTTTAGACGTTTATACTGCTTCTAGCGGACCTTTATTTTTATAAATTGCACAAATATATCAGAAAATATAACTATAGTTTTTCAGTTTTAAAACATCACATTCTCAAACGATTATTGCGTTTGAGAATGTGATGTTTTTAATATTAAGGCAAGGAATTAGGTCATTTTTTGAAAACTAAATTATTTATAGTGATTCTTTTTAATTAGAGTTTTAATGTAAGGGAAATTTTATTGATAAAATTACTATATTTGAGATTTGATGATTATCACCATTTTAATAAACAAAATCTAAAAAATTTTTTGTGTAGGAAGGACTATTTCGGTGCAGTTTTTTTAATATTTCTCAGTTAAGAATCGTTTCAAAAGTAAAAGAATCAATTGCCAATAAATTCTCAGTCTAAAACTGTATCGAAATATTAATCGTACTACATAAAAAAAATCAAATTTTAGCAATAATTAATATTTACTTTTAAATTCTTAGTGGGGGGGGGTAAAAAAGCGAGCAGTATCTGAAGGCACATGTTTAAAAATAACCCGCTGTAAAATGTAATAAATAATATTGAACTAAATATAATTTTCTATTTTTAATAAATTCAATTTGCATTTCATTATTCCAGTTTCATGAACAGTTTATCAGTGCTGGGCGAGAGATTTTTATTAAAAAATATATTTCGTAAGGACACGAATAAGCTACAAATTGTGTAATAATAATAATAATTTTATTAATCGGATTTATCAAACTGTGACGTTACTGTGATATTAAAATTGTTGTAGACATCTTTTTCAAAATTTAAGATTTATCAATGTTATTATTAAAACTGGAATTTCTTGCATCTTCAATATTGTTTTTATAAATTATAATATTTGGAACCTTATAGGTATGCTTATTTAATTTATATCTTAATGAGATGACACACACTACAACAATAGATACCAAAGGACAGAACGGAAATAACTTACATCAGCAAGAAACTTTAATAATATATAAGGAAACATAGACAAAAAACAGAACAAAACAAAAAATATTCCATATAAAAGCCTCCGGAGGAGTGAAAAAAGCTTGGAAAGAATTACAGATTGGATACCTAAATTACAAGATCTAAAAAGCAAGAAAGAGTAACTAAAGAGAATTCGTGTACTAAGTATCGCAACAGATTTTAAGAATGCCCTTTATGACGAAACGAATTTTAACAATTAACTATTCCTATTTTTAACAATTAACTTAGAAGATGACTCTGACGATGAGGAAACTGTCCTCCAATCGTAGTTGATGAAATAAACAAATCTATACGATCACAAAAAAAAAACAAATCACCAGGAGAAGACGGAATATCTAATTAAAAAGCACTCATACTCTCATATAATTATTAATTATTATTATACACACAATTATTTAAAAGACTTATTTAATCAGATAATGGATAAGCAATAAACTCCATTGCAATGGTCAACTTCTACAGTTATTTTAATACACAAAAAGGAAAGAAGATATGATACAAAGCAATTATAGTCCAATAAGCTTGATGTCAAATCTATACAAAATGTTCGCGAAGGTAATTCTTAATAAAAGAGTTACATATATCTTAGATGAGAAACTACCAAAGGAGCAGGCAGTTTTCCGTTGTGGTTTCTCTACCGTGGACCACATACATACGATAAAACAAGTGTTCACAAAACATAATGAGTATCAAATAACATGTTCATTCGTAGGCGTTCGGCACTCTATTGAGTACCCATACTCGTACTATGCCCAAGTCATCTCCACAAAACAACTTACCGCTATGGGTTTGAAACCGTCAGTGCCGGACACAACCTCAAGATTTATTATAAACTTCATTTAGGTTTTAAGTATGGCCATAAGAAAATTACATTAACATATTATTTCTCTTTTAGTTATAGTTGGTTATAAGAATAATAATATAACAAGACTACGTTTATAACAAACGGCCAAATGTCATAAAATTTTATAAGAATGTCAAATTATGTAATATACTTTCCTCTTTTATAATTTCATAATAACCAACACATTAATTCATATTAGTAATATCGTACTAATTATAAAACATTTGAAAGAAATTTGCCATTTCGGTTACTATTATTAAAATAATTCTGGTAATTTATATTTGATTAGTAAGTTCCAATTTTTCTCTGTCTTGTATTTAAATGTCAACTTAAACTTAGTTTAATAACAGCAACCGTTAAAATAAGAAACGATCTACTTTAATTGGCGATGCCAGCTTACCTTCTAATTTGCAATTTAAATTTAGTGAGATCAAAGTTGTCATCCGAAGCAGACGTTATAGAACTAGCTGTTAAAAATGATTAAATTGGAATACGTTATTTAAGATTTCGTTAATTGAATTAAAGTGAATATAACTGACTAGCGAAAGTACATCTTATTTATATTATTTATAACTTAGTTTTTATAAAAAATATTAGGTCTACAACTTTGCTCCCGCCGTTTTTTTTTTTAATTTTAAAAAAATTATTAAAAAAAATGGTATCTTATTTATGTTTCAAAGTATTGTCCGTCACTTTCCACTACTTTGGCTCATTTTTCAGGCAACAAACGAATCCCGTGTCGGAAAAATTCTTCATCCTTTGATAAGATCCAAGAATCAATCCATTCTTTCACTTTTTCAAAAGAATTGAAGCACTGGCCCGCCAGGCCATGTGCCATCGACCTAAATAAATGGTAATCAGATGGAGCAACATATGGAGAGTATGGCGGGTGAGGTAGAATTTCCCATTTCAGTGTTTCGAGGTACGTCTTGACTACTTTCGCCACGTGAGGTCGAGCATTGTCGTGTTGCAAAATTACTTTTTCGTGTCTATCAGCGTATTGCGGCCGTTTTGCTTTTAATGCCCGACTCAAACGCATTAATTGCGTTCGATAAAGTGCACCAGTAATTTTTTCAGAAGGTTTTAGCAGTTCATAATAAATTACGCTAAGCTGATCCCACCAAATACACAACATGACCTTGGATCCGTGAATATTCTGTCGAGGTGTCGCCGTAGGAGTGTGTCCGGGCAATCCTAATGATGTGCGTCGCTTAGGGTTGTCTTAGTGCACCCATTTTTCGTCCCCAGTAACAATACGATGAAGAAATCCTTTTCGTTTTTGTCTTTCAAGCAACTGTTCACAAGCAAATAAACGTCGCTCAACATCTCTTGGTTTCAACTGATACGGTACCCAGTATCCTTGTTTTTGGATCATCCCCAGCTGTTCCAGGCGTTTTGATACTGCTTGCTGAGTTACTCCCAATGATTTTGCTAGCTGTTCTTGATTTTGGCACGAGTCTTCATTAAGTAAAGCCTCCAGTTCATCATCTTCAAAAGTTTTTTCTCTGCCACCGCAATGCCGATCTTCAACAACAAAATCACCACTTTTAAAGCGCTGGAACCACTCGCGACACGTTCTTTCACTAATAGTATCATCACCATAAGTACTTGAAATAACCCGATGAGCCTCAGCCGCCAATTTTTTCATGTTGAAATGAAAAAGTAAAATCTCCCGCAAATGACGTGAATTCGGTTTATAAGTTGACATATTTAATTAAGTGTAACTATATGACACAAACAAAAATTAACTAATATCGATGTAAGGTTATATTTATAGATGTCAAAACTGATGGAAAACAACTGTGATTTATTTATTTGAACTATTACTGGCTACTAGCGCCATCTTTTGAAAAACGGCGGGAGCAAAGTTGTAGACCTAATATTAAAAAAAAATTAACAATCTTAAAACTTAATAGACCTTAATTAAAGTATCGGCCATTTAAGATGTTATACAACTTCTCTAGAATTAAAATTAATGTATGGGTATAGGATATGAGAAATTAGAGAAATTAATAACATTGTATATTGAAATAGACAATTATTCTTACATAGAATTAATTTTTATAACATTTTGACCGATTTTTAATATAGATATTTATGTAAAATATTATTGTTGTAAAGATATTTTAATAAAATATTCATATAACAACAGTGAAAATCAGTTACTCTATTATATTTTACACTTGTATCAATAATACATAAAAAACGCGTTTAGATTGACCTTCATTAGATAAATTAGAATATGAAATAAACTTACGTTTCTTCAAAATAACTTTAAAGCCACGACAGCCTTTATATACGAACCAGGTGAGAATAAAATAATCTAATGAAATAGAACTTCAACGTTCTTCTCCAATTAAGGAGATTAAAGAAGTTTGATCTAGACATAGATGATTGTCGAATGCTAATCAGCTTCAGACTTAGTTTTAGTTATTTTTTACACTTTTTGTTTTTATTATTGATAAAAGTATATTAAATTTAGGGTGCCATAATTCTTTAAAACCTTAAGAGTATAAATCAACTGTAATAAATAAATATTAAGAGTATGAGAATTACTTAGTCGTTTTATCGTTTCTTTAATTGACTTACTCGTATATTAATCAAGTTTCTTCAAATCGTTGGAAACACTAAGTCCGACTGAAAGAATTTCCTTTTTTTGTGTTACTCCATATTGTCTTTATTATTCTCGAAATGTTTTAGGTTCAGAAATTTAGAACTGAAGAGTTGGAATCAATCTCATTTAGCATTTATTTAGTTTTTCAATTATATTTTCAATGACGTTGTACATAGAGGATAAATCCGTAAAAAATATTATTTCAATAATATATTTATCTCAGTTTGTGCGAGTTACAACTTTAAAATAACTAATAACGTGCTACCAGGACGGTAGGTAAAAATACTGACCTTTTCCAGGATGACAAAGGTTATAATTGACATTAAAATAAATAATATAGCTTTAATCGCATCGAAAAATTTGTTTGATTTTTTTATATAAAAAGTTTTTTTACATTGGTAGTAGATACTGTTTTTATTAGCCACCGTAACAATTTAAGATCTTTATAGTAACTTAGAGTAGAAAAATAATAGAAACGTAAAAGTAATAGAATTCAAGCAAGTACAAAGACTTTCTTTGATTAAGCGGTTAAATACGGTTGGATCTCTCATTAGATAATGTCGGACGCTAATCCGTTCCGAATCTCAGAATTTAAGGCAAATCCATTAAAAGAATTGCACATAAGTTTGTGCTGCTAAACTATTGTAATTTTTAAAATTCCTATTTAGCATACAATAATTTATTAATAACTGTTTCTGCTATCGTTATCTTTTGCTGAAGTTGAAAAGATTAAACAGAGAAAGAGAGGTTGTATTAAAAAAAATATTAGAACACCATTAAGATGCAATTTGTGAAGTAATTATTTATTTCCTCTTTTTATGATATAACAGTGAAAGTTTAATTATCGTGGACATTTTTATTCCTAAATATTCTGAATAAGCTTAGTATTATTTTTGTTAATTCTCTGTGCTACTCAAATTAAATTTACCTAAGAGCCAACATTTTTAATAAAAACCTGATACCTTTGTATAAAACCTGTTGAACATAGCGACTGATTTGTAGAAAGATTTTATTCTCGAATCTAGACAAGAATAAAGTAAGAGCAATTCTTTTATTCTCCCCTAAAAGTTTTTCTCAAGAAAAAACGTTTTTGCTATCTAAACATAATGAAATATATTTCCATATATAAAATAACGGTTATATATTACACTACTCGATATTGAATAAAAAGAAATGCCATAAAAATATATTAAATTTAAAATTGATTTTATATTTATTTCGCACACATGCATGTGTGTCAGGGACATAAACAAATATGTTTTATTCCGTCAGGATTTGATAATATTTAGTTTTTTTATTTAGATATTAATATAGAATAAAGACACTCTGTGGTATCACTTGGTGGCAGTTCGCGGCCTTGGTTTGATGCATCTGTTAGGCTGGCGTATCAAACTTGGGCTAAAGCGTAAGTTAAAAAGGATCCGAACTCTAGAGTTCTGAAGAGGAAATATGATCGTGCCTTTTTCAAACGTCAAATTGCTAGAGCAAAGTTCAAGCATATAATTAATATTAGGGTTCAGCTTTTACCAGCTATCCCTACCGCCATTGCATACTGGGAACAAACTCTCTGGCACACACGGCAAAAGAGAAAGCCGATCTCTCGGGCACTCTTTTTTCCCCAAAATCGACTTTTGGATGTCCTGGGAAATACATAGCCTATCATCCCGCAGTATCAGAGCTTAATAATGGAAATAGTTTTTCGGAAAAAAATCATCCGAAAAGCCCTCTTTTCCTTGGACGTTTATAAGTCGAGTGAGCTAGATGGTATTTCTCCAATTGTACTATGAACGTGTGGCCCCGAGTTGAAACCAGTGCTAACGCATCTATTTCGGTACTCCTACCTTAAAGGCGTAGTCCCGATCTCATAAAAGCATGCTCTTGTCCATCCGATCCCTAAAAAAGATGATAGCTAACTACATAACTATCGCCTCTACCTCTCTTCTCTCCGAAGTAATGGAAAGCATCATCAATCAATAGCTCTTAACCTCGAGGATTACCAGTTGGTGGTGGTTGACTTTCGCCATGGTCGAACGGCTGGTGATCTTCTGTTATCTTCTGTCTGGATATGGCAAAAGCTTCTTCGATCATGTATGTCACAAGGGTCTTCTTACGCAGCTACCTTCATATGGGCTTCTCGAAAGTTTATTTTAGTGGACCATCACCAGCTATTTCACTGACCGGAGCATACAGGTCGTTTTCGATGGCTTTTGCTTGGATCCCAAGCCCTGGTGTACCCCAAGGCTGCGTGCTATCTCAACTCCTTTCCTCCTGCACATCAATGATATTTTGGATGTTTCTAACATACATTGTTATTATTGCGGATTACAGCACTGGGGATAGGGATTTTATTCCGATAGTGTAGGTTTCTCTCGTTAAAAAAGTCGACAAGTGCCGAAGGAAAATTATATCTTCTATAGAGACCTCTCTGGGGATGGTCTCTGAGTGGGGTAAACAGAACCACGTTCAGTCCACGATTAATTTGAAACTTGAATACTTATCAAAATATATACATATTTTTAAATTATTATTTTTAAATCAATTTGAAGCTTTTACCAATATTCTTATATTGTTTGTACGGTTATTTAGAAATCATGGCGCTAAATTTTAAATTATAAGCATGTTTTAATTTATTCAAACAACTAATTTATTATGACTAGCAGGCTCTTACTCTTAAAATAACAACATGAAATATTTAATATTTTTATTACTTTAACAGCAATCGTAGCTAATAAGATTTTTATGTTTGTATTAAACATTGAGACTCTTTGAATATTACTAATAAAGATTGCTGTTACGATAAAAAAAAACATTTTACTAATAAAAATACGCACATATGACGTTTAGATTTTTGATTTAACAAACCATTTTGGGTAGACCTCGAAGAATTCGGTCTGCCCATTCATTTGTCCCCTACTTTCGAATTTTGAAAAAAAATCTTCACAGGAGGTCTTCTTATGACCCCCTGAGTCCGAAATGACCATTGGTCAAAAAGTTTATATATATATATATACTGTTGATATCGTTGATATAACCATTTAGAAAAACACATTTTTTATCGTTTGCTTTTTATTCCTGACCAATTTTCCCACTATTTTCGAGTTCTACGCAAAATTTCCAATAGATTTCATGTGTCATACTTGTTTTTTTTTCTTACATTTTATGATTAGCAATTAATAATCAAAAATAATATAATTATTTAATTTAAATAAACGACATTCGACGATTATTCTCGACAAAATGGCCAATAAAATATGGTCAACCATTATAGTTTTCGAAAGAGTGTCTATCTGGGCACAACATATCCAAATATGGGAATTTTTGATACATTTCAATAGGTTTTACCAGGGTGAAATCTAAAAAAACACGAAAAAATGGCATTTTTGAGTGACCCGCGCGCCCTCTAAATATTTTTTTAAAAATTTTTGATATCAGTAAGGAAAATTTTTATTTCAAAAGTACTTTCATTTTAGGGGGTAGCCACCATTTTTCAGTTTTTTCGATGTACCCTAATATATATATATATATATATATATATATATGCGTGCGTGCGTCCAGATTCGACTTTTGTCAGCACGATAGCGGCCGCAGTTTCGTTCGGATCGCTTTCAAACTTTGCACAAAAATCAATCATCCAAAAATTAAGGTCAAGTTCGTTAACCAGAGAAATCCGGACACAGGAGGCGCTAGGGCCTCACTTTTTCTGATTTAAGTTTTTCGACCATAACTTTTTCCCTATACAAAGGAGATCAATCGCGTTCATATTATATGATGTCTTTGATGAACACCTATAACTAATGTAGATAAACCGAAAACCTAACTTCAATAACTTAGGGGTGGGGGTAAAAAAACCGAAAATTTATGGAAAAAAATTCATAACTTTTTTATGGTAAATATTTCTACATCACAAGTATTTTTAATAGAAAGATTATTTTTTTTCTCTAAATTTAAGTATTAGAAGTTTTGCCCGTAACGGGTACCGTTTCCGAGAAAAAAAATAAAAACCACTTTTAGCTTGAAAATTTAAGGTAGGTAAAACCACGTCAACTTTTTTCTGGTAACATTCCCTCATCTCAAATATTTTTAATAAAAAGGTTATTTTTTACTCTAAATTTAAGTACCAAAAGTGTTTTCAAAAAAGATACCTTTTCCGAGAAAAAAAATTAAAACCGCTTTTTGCTTGAAAATGTTTGATGTAAACAACGGCATCATGTGTTATTCTTCGGTAGTGTGTTATATTTTAAACGAGTTACACACGAGGTCTACCCACGCGTGTCCCCCTGCGGGCACGGCTTTTTTTAATTAACGTCATGTTCTAAGATAGTATTAGTTTGTGAATGTCCTTGTTTAAGATAATTACTAATTTACAATTACTTTATTTGTTCATGAAATTGAAATACAGTATACCTTACCAATATAAAGTGTATTTATCAATAAACTGTACATTCTATTTTATTCTGCAATAATAGTGGTATTGGCAAGTACAACATTGTTAGTATGGATTAGTAGTTGCTTTTTGTATTTCAATGCGGATTGCGCAAAGTCCTACGAGATTACAATCTTTATTGCAGTCGCGGTCTATTTCTAGTTCTGTTATTTTGAAGATTGCTAGATTTGATCAGGGATTTATGTTACGTGCTCACTGCTTTAGCAGCTATTTTAAAGTAAATAGAGAGACTAACATTTTATATTTTATGAATCCACAAATAAAATGTTGATTGTATTTCTCCTGAATTGTATTGTCTAAAATATTAGTGACAAGAATTTAATACTAAGCATACATATATTATAATCGTTTTAATAATTCCTTTACGCACGTTCTATATCCTCGTACAAGTCTGTACCAGAAGGTCAAGTCAATTGAGTCTCAAATTTTATTAAACTATTAAAAATAAAAGTAGTTCAAGATATTGAAGTAGATATTGTCAGGTGTTTGTATTAAGAATCTGTATTTATAATTTTAACAAAGCTACCAAATTTTTAATATTTATAACTCAAATCAAAATTCTCATTAATAGAATTGAAGCACCGCATTGCGTCAAAAATTAAAATTGGCATCACTTTCGGTCTACGTTATGGGTTCTATGTTACTGGAGTATTTTTTTAGTAGATGATAGTAAATTTTAGTATGAATGAATTAATAACTATATTTCAAAATACAAAACATTAATTAGGAACTTACATTTTTTTTCCTTATATATTTTTTTCCTTTCCAATTTATAAAAACGCAACTAAAAGTCCCAGTATATTATTTTATAAAGTTCTTGATTTGTAATTAGATATTTTATATATTGTAGTACATAATTGATAGCTCAATTGGATGGATGGACTGAAAAGAGAGAATACTAACAATATCTGAGATTTGTTTGCACCTTAATTTGAACTTTTAGTCATAAGCTCACCCAACCATAAAGACAATTAAAAATCAGACTGAAATAATAATATTTCTAATAGGTATTAGAATGCACTTCAAAGGCTATTACTGTACTTGTACTCTATTTACCCTTGTACTCTACAAGGGCCAATTGAATGTAATGTACATTTACTCTTGTAAATCATAGTATATATAAAATAAAAGTACATAATTCTTCGTTTAAGTCATAAATAAAAGTTTAAGTTTAAGTTAAAATATACAGTCACTTTATATAATCTTAATATAGTAGAAATGATTCATTTTATCTAGACTAGACAATCTAGAAAATTAACTTCAAATATCTCAGTGAATATTGACATATTATATTATAATATTTGAGTATTTATTTAATATTTTTATACGCTGTCTTTTCTAGCTATTTAAATTTAGTCATTACTTACCCCTCATTAAATATTAATGCGGATATCTTAGTATTGTAACAATCAATGTAAAAATAACAAACTGTCTTATTTTGTAGTAATGATCTTAGAAATGTAATGTATTTTTATATTAGTCACCTCTCATTCATAAGTTCTCATTCATATACTTATATATTTTCCACAAGCTGAAAAAGTTCAGTGAAAGTACAGAAAGAAAGAAAGAACAGTGTAATTAAAATTCTTATAAAGGTAAAACTAACATCAAGTATTACAGAGATATGTAAAAATATACAAATTTCTTATGATATATGCAAACCCTCGTATTTTTTGCAAATTAACCAAATTCACTATTAAGTATTTTTAGAAATTTTGTTACGAGTTTTCGCAATTATCTCTCCCCTACCGACCATAGTAAATAATACCGAAATTATGCACCGCTATTTTTATTAAGTATTTAAAAATATACTGTTGGTAACGAAAACACTTCCTTATTTTCTTATTATTTTTAAGCAGCAAATTTAAATTTCAAATCTTGGCATCGAATACAAAATCGATCGAGCAACTTATTATTTTACTTGCATCCAACAGTAATTCCTTTTCCATAATCGAAATACGGCTCTTATTGAGCGTACCGGTGGAACATTTATTTGTAGCAGCCGACTATTTTAGATAATAGCGCCGAGTTCACAAAAATCTTTTACCTGCATTGTTCCAAAACATCTGTCTGGTTTATTTACTCGACCTTGATTTTTAGCTTAACTATTTCTTATCCCTACTCCGCTCCTATATTTTTATCAATTCAATATGTATTTTTAGAAAAAACAATTTACGTTTAAATTTGACAATTATCGGCAAGTCCGTTATTTATATATTTATTTTTTTGCACTATTTACTCAATGTAATGGTTAAAATAATATAATTTATTTATATTTATATAATAATCTTGCTTGTTACTCAAAGCAAGCGATCCGACGGATGGTGATGGTGGTGATGGTGAAGAGATGTGATTATTATTATTTTTTTATGAAGTCTTGTTCAGTTTTGTAATAAAGAGCAGGATTAATATTCTTCCTAAAGCTATTATTTATTACATTCGGTACTACTACTAAATACTAGTACTACTAGTAGCTATAATAATAAAATGAAATTTCGTAGTGGATTAGCGTTCAACAATCATCCAATCTTTTTCAATATCTTTAATTAGAACGAAAGGCGTTGAAATTCTATTTGCACAAATAATTTCACCTTTACCATTCATAAATAGTTTGAAAGTAAAAAGTTTCTTTGTATAGATGTTCAATTATTGTTATTGTTATAGTTATTGACGTTTCCTTTAAAGGAACATTTTCAGTTCTTATATTTACAAAATAAAATGCATATTTTAAAAATATTGTGTTTTTGGCAGAATGTCTTATTCTAAATATCTAGATTGTGATTCATTTAATATATTTATAATAACTCTTAAAGTTGAACTTTAAAGTAAATATTATTTTTATTATGAGCAAGCTATTATTATTCATGTTATTTCTATAAAGTATATTTATATATATATATATAAACTTTTATTATTTTTACATAAGACAATTATTGACTGTTTTATACATGTTAGAGCAATTTAATAAGGTTTATAATTTTAAGTAAAACAATAAAGTAAAGAGCAATTTATTTTAAATATACAAAATACAAAGAAAAAATCCGTGCCCACAGGGGGACAGGCGTGGGTAGACCTCGTGTGTAACTCGTTTAAAATATAACTCACTACCTAAGAATAATACATGATGCCGTTGTTTACATCAAAAATTTTCAAGCAAAAAGCGGTTTTAATTTTTTTTCTCGGAAAAGGTATCTTTTTTGGAAATACTTTTGGTACTTAAGTTTAGAGTAAGAAATAACCTTTCTATTAAAAATATTTGCGAGGATGGATTGGAATATTCAAAATGTTTACCAGAAAAAAGTTGGCGTGGTTTTACCTACCTAAAATTTACAAGCTAAAAGTGGTTTTTATTTTTTTTCTCGGAAACGGTACCTTTTACGGAAAAACTTTTGGTACTTAAATTTAGAGTAGAAAATAACCTTTCTATTAAAAATACTTGTGATGCAAGAATGTTTATCAGAAAAAAGTTATGAATTTTTTTCCAAAAATTTTAGGTTTTTTTACCCCCACCCCTAAGTTATTGAAGTTAGGTTTTCGGTTTATCTACATTAGTTATAGGTATTTATCAAAGACATCATATAATATGAAAGCGATTGATCTCCTTTGTATAGGGGCAAAGTTATGGTCGAAAAACTGAAATCAGAAAAAGTGAGGCCCTAGCGCCCCCTGTGACCGGATTTCTCTGGTTAACAAACTTGACCTTCATTTTTGGATGGTTGATTTTGTGCAAAGTTTGAAAGCGATCCGAGCGAAACTGCAGCCGCTATCGTGCTGACAAAAGTCGAATCTGGACGCACTCACGCATATATATATATATATATATAAACTTTTTTACCAATGGTCATTTCGGACTCAGAGGGTCATAAGAAGACCGCCTATGAAGAAATTTTTCCAAAATTCGAAAGTAGGGGACAAATGAATGGGTAGACCGAATTCTTCGAGTTCTACCCAAAAGGATATTAAATTACTAAATTAAACAAACAAAACAAATTATGATGCTAATATATCTCGATAGGAATCAAACATACCCTTGGATCAACAGTTATCTCCACTTGCCACTGGGTAAGAAGCAAACATTTTTTAATAACTATTCCACATACTGTTGCTTCATTGCAGCTCAGAAGATTCAATTAACTTGCGTTTTCATATCGTCTGCTGAAATAAAATTGAACATACATTCAAATGGAAGAAAACTATTGAATCTGATATTTTAAAAATTTGAATGAAGCTGTACCTTTGTTATTGGGTACTTTTTTCAACGGCAACTTTTTTCTGATAAACATTTACTCCTCCCAAATATTTTTAATAGAAAGGTTATTTTTTACTCTAAAATTAAGTACCAAAAGTATTTCCAACAAAGATACTTTTTCCGAGAAAAAAAATAAAAACCTCTTTTTGCTTGAAAATTTTTGATGTAAACAACGGCATCATGTGTTATTCTTAGGTAGTGAGTTATATTTTAAACAAGTTATACTATTTTTGTTAGTTATTGATATTGTAACTAAAATGTTATCAAGATAATAAAAATATTATTGGAAATATTTTATCTCTACATTTTATTATTTATGTCAATAAGAGGATACTCAACAAAAATAGTTTGTTAGAGAAAAAAGAACAGTGTGATTGCCTTTAAAATAAATATGGTGAAAAAAATATATATATTTCAATGAAATTGGACTTCATTAACTTATATAGTATTTATTTATTTAGCTTCACGCCATATCCTTTGCGGGGTAGCCAGAGACGACGGAGCGCCAAACGCTACGGTCCCTGCATACCTCTTTCGCTTCGGCCACACACATCAACCTCTTCATACATGCTCTCCGGGGGGTCCTCATGCTTTTTACGTGACCTTCCTCCAGTATCATAGATACTGTGTTTTCGAAGGTCACTCGAAATCTCCCCCTGTCTCTCTTACCGTTCACTTTTCCTATATAAATCTTTTGTACCATTCTTTCATCACTCATTCGTTCGACGTGCCCAAACCACCTGAGCACGTTCTTCTTCATTCTCACCGTGACATCTTCGCTAGTACCTGCCATTCTGTGGATCTCATCATTGCGGATTCGATCAGCTAGACTGACTCCGCATATTCTGCGAAGAGATCGAATCTCAACAGCATTCATCTTTCTTACATTCTTCTTCTGTGTTACCCACGTTTGGCTGCCGTATAACAGCGTCGGTAGCAAAACCGCATTGTGTACAGCCAAACGTGCAGCTATGCTGACGTTTTGCCATCTCAACAATGCAGTCAAAGCACCGTTGACTCTGTTACCGGCAGCAAAACGCCTTTCCACATCAATTTCGTAACTTCCATCTCTGCTAAACATACTTCCCAAATATACCCCACTTCATTCACTTGTTCTATTATCTTATCATTCACGTTGATCTTACATTCAGCTGAAATAGCGCAACCTTGCCTAACACCCGATTGAGTGTCAAACCAGGGCGACATGCCAGCTCCTACTCGCACACAGGCTGAGTGATCTCGGTAAAGAGACTTTACCGCCTGTAGCAAGGGTCCGTTCACATTGTATCGGGGCAGTATCTCCCATAACTTCTTTCTCACAACCCTGTCAAACGCCAAATCCAAATCCACAACCATCGTGATCATGCGGAGGGAAAAGATCTGATCTATACACCCTCTTCCAGGTCTAAAACCTCCTTGTGCTTCCCACAACAGCCTTTCAGATTTCTCTTGCATTCTTCTCGCTAATATTTTAGCATAAACTTTACCGCCCAAGCTAATCAAACTGATAGCCCTATAGCTTGCACAGTCTATCTGTGAACCTTTGCCATTATACAAAGGTACGATGACTGCACTTCGCCAATCGTCTGGGACCTCCCCCGATTTCCAGCATAAATTGCACAAAAACCAGAAAGTCCCAGACGCGTGCCCCACCATGTTTGATCATCTTGGCAGTAACTTCATCTGATCCCGCAGCCTTACCACATTTCAGACTTCGAATCGCGATCTCCACTTCTTCCAAACTGATTTCACCATCGGCTACATCGGGACTCAGCATTTCGCTGATACTCGAGGCCGAGGCGTCCTCACATTCATACGTCTCCTTGTAGAAATTCGCCCACCGCTGCAAAACGTGTGCTTGCTCTGGTAAAATTCTTCGAAAGCACCTCTTTCATTCTACAGGTTACCGAACAACCCCGGGAACCACTAACTTCTCGCCAGAAAAGCTTCGTGTTTTTCCGGAAATTGTTCCTCAACCTTTCATCTCTTTCTCTATCAGAATTTTCACGCTTCATCTTTATAAGTGCTTTCGTTTTGTGCTTTTGCAGCTTGTACGCTTTTTTTCTTATCTCTCTCATCCTTTTATCCTCACCAGAGGCTTTATAATCCAGCCATGCTTTCTTCTTTAACTCTACAGCATCTTTCACTTGATCATCCCACCATTCATAGCGCTTTTTACTAAAACCTCTTTTCCTTTTACCACATACTTCTGTTGCTACTTTCACCATATGATTCCTAAGGTTCTGCCATCATACTTCAACACTTTTATTTCCTAAATCACAGCTTTCAAGCTTCTTGGAACTTATATAGTGTATATATTTATTTTCTAATAAGAATAACGATCATAAATTTGTATATTTTAATCACGTAGCTTTGATCTAAAAATACCATTTCCTTCACAGTAGAAAGAATAATTTACAAATATTAATTAATATTAGTTACTTTTAGCGAACCAGTGAAGATATATATAATAATATTAAGCTCCTCAAATGAAATTAAATCGCTCACTATGTTTACTTTACAGTCACGACTCTTTTGTTTTTAAATATTCTTATTTCGGTAAATCAGCAATAAATAACTTTCTTAAGTTTATCTTAAATTCCAACACTAATAAAAAAAAACAATTGTTATTCAGATTTATTTTACTGGCTCCATAAATGACACATGACATTTCACAGTAAGAAGATAACATACAGGAAAATAAAAAATAAAATATAACAAACAGTACTATAACAAGAGAGGTACAAGTATGTCGAAGTCTTTTTGTAGGATTTTCATTAAATTTCACTTCAGAGTCAAGATTTAAAAAATATGAATCTGTTGCTTTTGCGTCTGTTTCCAGTACTGACTTAACCCATTTTAACTCATAATAATTTACGTATGAAATTCTATAAATCCATCACTGCTTTACTTGAATTTGATATTGAATTTGAGGTTTGAGAAAAACAAAATGAACACAATACTGTATGTTTTATTTAAAATTTAATGTAATTCAGTAAAACAAAGAATACCGTTACTCGTTCAGAGTGAACAATTCCATTATTAAAAATGCAAACAATTCAAAAATCTTAAATTCAGAATGATTTAATCTTTTCACGGTCTGTCAAAGCGTTCCAGTGAATTTGGCTATGAAATGTCTAATTATAAAAAGGCTGATTTAAGAGTTTATTAAATGTAAGAGTTCAAATTCTTCCTTCCCGTAATATATTTTATGATTTGTATAATAAAATACACCGTTATTGTATTACTGTGTATATACAGCCACACACACACATATAAATTTCTCAAATTCGCTAATCATATCAGAGTGGTTTGTCATGTCAAATCGTTTTGCCAAGAGCATTACAAGGCACCATGCAAATTATCTTTCAAATTGAACTTGAAATTGGCATCGAAAATAATTAGAGGTACATGTGTACGTTTTATGAATTGAAATAATTTTATGAATTGTAATCACCTGAGAAAAGTAGATAATTGAAAATTTTAAAACGACACGACATGACACAACACGGCACGACACGGCCCGGCACGACACGACAAAACACGGTACGACACCACCCGATACGATACATAAGAAATATCGTTAAAAAAACGATAACGTTAAAAATACTCTACATGGATGGAACGTAGCGCAGTCTAATGAATAAATTGAGAAACTAAAATAGATACGCATGTAGATAATTCTATTATTATAAAGACGGATTACTGCCTAATAGATTGCTTTCTTGCGCTGTGTTGTATATTATGATTTTAATTTAGATTAATGTACTACATATTTAGTAGATGAAGACAAATAAAAAAAGGAAATATGAGTAAAATTCAAAAAGCTTAAACATTGGAAATTTGAAAGAGTAGGTTAAGGATTAAGGAGTATTTTGATGACAATAGAATTTTATGTTAGCCTATTTATGTTATTTCTTTCAAATATAACATTGAAAAGATGCCACGATCGAAATTAATGTTACTTTAATAATATATTTGCTCTCTCTCCATACAAAGTAAGGCTTAAAGTATCATTGTCTCACCAAGAAATTATAAACAAATAATATGACCAATACAATTTATAATGATTATATTTTATACAAAATGTAATCATTTTATGATCAACACTTTTCTCGATGCTAATGGGCTTCATACCTTTATTTGTACCCGAAAGTTTTTATTTATTTATTACAATGCCTCTTTCAGTTGTCGTCAATCGTTAGTTTAAAACCACAAAGGGTTTAGTAAATATTTTAAACCAACTTTAAACAAATAGACGGGAAATCAGAAACATAGACTAATTTAAATGATTTTATTGACTTTGTAAGTTAAGAATCAAACATAGTTGATATCTACTTTTACTGTTGGTACCAAAATATATATATAATTTAATAAACTTGCTAACGTATCAACAAATAAAAACACGTAGTTATAATAACGTAATTATCCTTTTTATACTTGGAGAAAAACGCTGCAAATTGCAGATGTCAATGCCTTTCAGTCTCTTATGTAATCAAGTTCTTTTTTTAAGAAGCAATTTTAAAAACTAATCTTGTTTTTCACAGATATATATTTTTTAATATGTTATATTTGAGAAACTTAACTTAATATCACACAAATATTATTTACACACACACACACACAGTAGTTATAGAGAATTATAATAGCCGTGTATATATCAATATTGATATTAGTATCATCAATATCAAATTGATAAAGCAAATTTCTTCATGATTATTTTTAAAGTTAAGGGTGTTATCACTTGAAAGATGTTTGCGACCAGAATAATTCTTTGAAATTAATTAATGATTTAAATATATCCGAACAAGACCAAGATAAGAGACTGCCTACAGCGAAGATCAGATAGACATATAAACAAAGAACACTAATTAGATAACATTCGAAATTAGTTTTTGTTATATAAATGACTGCTTTGACTTCTTTTTATGAAATGTATTTACGTGGGATATAAAATTCGTAGACGGATAAATTAATTAGAAAGTATTAAAGAATTTGTAATTTATTTCATATTTTTTACTGCCATTACAGAAACATATTTTTAAAATAAGTATTTTTAATATCATGATACGCTAGGCACAAGATTAATAATATGAAAAATGTCTCTTTCGATTGTTATATAATAAAACATACCTTTTATTCCTCGTGTGCCGTTTTACATAATTATATCTTTTGCTTTCAAAGTACCTATTTTACTATTGACGTAGTAATGAATATCGTCAAAATTATTGTTTATAGTTTTTTAGAATGAAATAAATGTAGCCTCCGTTTTAGTTAACTATCGACGCCTATTTATATAAGCCGACGCCATTCCAATGCGGATGCAAGTGCCGTCATCAACACCATCACCAACTGTAATAGTAATGAATTATAATAATAAATTGAAATGTATGATGCATTGTTTATTTTATTTTATTAAAATAATCACTACTTTTTACTTTGTGTTACATTTTAGTATTTAGTTTTCGCATTCTTTGCATTTCTTTAAATAAGTACTGCTTTCAAATGCTGAAATTTAATAAGAAAAAAACTTTAATGGTGACTGCATTTTCTGCAATAGAATGTTCTTTATAATATTTATTGAAATGAAGTGCAAAGACCGCTATGGAAACAACATAGGTGAAATTTTTTTCTATTTTCGAGTGATAATACAATCATTTTTATAATTTCTAAGTATCAATATATCTTAGGATCGTGACATAATAATTATTTTTCCCCTTATCTAAAAGATACTACCTAACATGCAATTAAATTTATTACATTGTAATGAAGTTTAATAATAAAAATTGAATTAGAAAGGTATATAATCAAACATATAATATTATATCCAAGGCAGTGTAAAGGACTTTATCAGAAAATGGCGTTAAAAATAAATTAAAATTTAAAAGTAAAACATACATTTATTAAAATTCAGTTTGCAGCTGCTTGAATTCGGCAATTAAAGAATATTATTCCCATATATATTTTTAAATACTACTAGTTGTGAGTGGCGTAGTACTAGTATATCGACACTTAATAAACTGGCAAAAAAATTAAAAATATATATATTTTAAAATTTAATTGATAATTACCGAGTTTAGTACTTGAAACAAATTTTCAGTTTAATAACATTAGTAGGTCCTTGGTATTAATGAAGTGTGTCATCTCAGGAGCTTCGCTATTGCAAGTTTTTAATATTTCAAAGCTGAACCTAATTTATTACATGGAAAGTTACCAATAGTTATGTACCACATATTCACATCAACATATAATACATCTGAACTTTATATAACTACAAACGCTATAGACTAAAACGAGTCGGATGGAATTGGTTTGAGCAAAGTAGTAATAGTTGAATCTTTAGTTCACCTAAGCTTCTAACCGCTATCCAGTACAGTTGTTTTTGTCGATTAAGGAGTAGATTTAAAAAAAGTGGTTCCTTATTTGAAATGGAATGGGTTGTATAGATTTTCGTTTTTAATATATTATATCGAAAATAATTGTAATGTTTTATTTTAATAAAAACAACATGTATTTTTAAACTGTATGATGTATATGATGTATATTTGTTTTAAATTATATGATGTATATGTATGTAAATAAAAAATATTAAAATCAATTCTTTTAAGTAATGTTCTTCTTGTTCTCGTCAATTTATTATTTATTATTGTTAAAATTATTTGTATTAATTAAAAATTATAACTGATTGAAATAGTCTTTAAAATGTTAAGGTTATTAAATTCAAATAAATATAACTGAAAACATTCAAATAATTGAAGTTATTTATATTGAAGGATAACCTGATTCAAAGTTACCCAAGTGCGAAGACAATGTTCTTGTAAATTAAAAAAAAGTTTTTTTTAATAATTACAACAAAACTTTTTTCTAACAAATAAAAAAAAAACATATCAGCATTCATTAAATAAGGTAATTCAATTTGTGATTATTAATATAATCCAAAAGTTATCTCCGTTGGAGATTACCTTAATTTCTTACTTACAAAATTTTATTTTTCGTTAAAATAAAAAGATTTAACCAAAATGTAGAAAATATCTATTTCATTGATTTATGTTTTAACTAACTAGTAGCTTATTGTTTAGTAACTAATTGTTTTTTTTATAGTGCTATTGCTTAATATATATAGAAGACATAAAAATATAATAAAGGAAAAATCGAAACAGTTAACAGAAGTGTTAATGAAATTCAGATTGCATACAACGCGAGAATGGAAGCCAAAAGAAAACAAAACCTATTTCCGTTATGATAAGCAGTCTAACCTATCATAGGCTGCAGTCGTAAAGAAACAGAACAACAAGGAGAAGCGAAAATTTTTTGCTGGAAAAGAAAGGATTTTAAAATTTTAATATTACAGTCAATCCATTGGTTTAATAAAAATAACAATTTATGTACACCAGGTTAACCATTTTGATCTCAGGCATAAAATAATATTATTTAGTCAGACTAAAGCTTACTTTAGATGTTCCTAACGCTTAGAAACACTGCATTGCGCAGAAAAGCTTAGATAGTCGTCCTTATTGAGGTATAGTTAAGAGGAATATTATTCGCTTATTATTTTTCTTATTATATTTTCGCAACTACATATTACCATAATCCATAGCGATTCTGTTTATTAAAGTGTTAGTTGATATGATTTCGGGAAAATTCTTTGTTAAATATTTCTGTTCGATATTAATTGGAAAAAAAATGTTAGGAAAATACTACAAGTATTTTTTGCAATATGACGTTATATATCCCTGTGGAGCAATAAAGCTATCAAACGACAGATTTTTTTTTAGATTGTTGCGCAATATTTTCGTAAATTATCTCCCATATAGAAATAAAATTGTAAAGTTAACACTTTTTCTTTTATAAAAATAGTGTTGAAATACAATATTATGAAGTTTAAATATCTATTCATCTTATACACTATCGGTACTATAAAGCACGTTACATAATATTGCGTCTTCGTGTTACAAACCACGACGCGAATCCTTTACATTACATTATTCGGGTCACCAATTGTAAATAGTAATTTAATCTATTGTTTACAGTTATAACATCATGGCATGTCTGTTACCATGAAGTTCATTGTATTTTTTCAATGACATTTACTATAAAATATACTGAATAAATATTTAGGTAAGTATGCATCTTCTATGATTAACTTATGTAGTGTCTCTGTATTGTGTATTAGAATATTTTTGATAATATCTACTATAACAGATTGAAAAAAAATGTGAAGAAGTCGTTAAATTAAAGCCATCCTTTTTGTAAGTTAATTATTATTTTTTTGTTTCCCCTGACAATCACGTATCAGATTTACATGATCTTCCTTTAAGATTTTTAGGTTTTTATTGGAATTTATAGTTTAACAAAATAATAACTAATGTAACATGTTTACTTAATTATATGTTTATTAGAAGTTACTTTAACCAATCTTATAAATTATAATAATAAATATTGTCTTACAAACTTTGTTTTTTACAAAGGTTACCCATTCACTAAGTTCTAGTTTTTATTAAATCTTCACTTTGTAACTGTATTTTTTAATTGTACTTTCGAGAAACTGCAATTTATTAAGGGAATTAAAATTATACTTGATATTACTTTCTTGATATAAGCTGTTTTTACATAATGATTGTAAATTTATAATCTATGTTGATATAATTATCTTTCAGGTACGATTGTACTGTAAAAATGTTTGTATGTATTTTGGTATTTCTATGTGCATGTATGTTATTTACAGACGAGTGTATTAGTAATTTTTTTTTGTACAATTACTATCTTTGAGTATATATCGTACGTAGGTATTAAACGTATACAGGTACGTTTGTATTTGCGTATGAGTATAATGAAGTGGTTATATTTATCTACAAAGTCAAACATGGGTTTAGTGAAAATTTACGCAGCTAAATGTTAAATTTGTATTTACCCATACTTGATTAAAGTTATAAAAAAATTTCGTGTAAAATATACCAACTTTATAAGCGTGTGTGTTTGAAATCCTGCATTACAAATCTGATTTGTAAAATATTTTGGAATTTGATATTCAAATTTTTAAACTTGTTCTAAGCTGTCCTATCAGGACTAGGTATTTCTGCAATAAAAATAAACATACACATAATGAAAATGATCCTTGCCCGACATATTTGCCGGAGTAGTGCCAGAAGTTTAAAACATCAACAAACATTTGGTATACAGAAACAGATTCGTGAGCACAGCTACTATAAAATATATATCATATTACAATCGCTTTAGCTGTTCATAATCTAATCAATTAAAACTTGTTGTTGATCAAATAAAGCATGACTATCGTCTCAATTTAATTCTATATCTTAAAAAATACTGAGTCACGACTTGATAGAGCATTTAAAATCTTTACAAATATAATGGCATCCCCAATTTGATTTCAATATTTGATAACATTGTTACCCAGCTATTTCAAAAACATCTATACAAGAGCAATAATCTTTCTCGTTTTTTTCATTTCACTATGTTTCAACATTACAACTATAAATACTATCACAAGTAAATACTGTCACAAATAATTAGCTGGTTATAACTTGGTCGGGATTTCCCAGCATTCTCATGTTATAAAGTTTTCATAGAAACTCATCCGCAACTGCAGTAAAATCATTACAGCAGAAGTGACAAACGCGAAAGTGGAGGTTCATGTTCGTTAGTCAAAGAACTTCTTAGTCTAAAAGCACTGCCGTTTAAAATCAAATGTTAACGTAATATTTATTCTTTCTTACCTAAACGAAGATAGATTTTTTGAATTCTGAGATTACTCCTTAAACGGAGTAACCTTATCTATATATTATTTGCTACTAAAACATCAATATGGGATTAAAAATCGGCTTTAAAAACATCTTTGACCATTTTACTAAGCACTTTTCTTAAACCAAAATCTTATTTATAATTATTATATTACTTTATATTATAATCAAACTCCGTTATAGCAGTCCAGATTAATAAAAAAAAACAAAAAAATCCCAGCAACGTTAAAACTTATATTTGGTAGAAAATTCGATGAAAACTTGTAACAGAGAGAGTTGCAGTTGAAACATTTGAAGAAAAATTTTTAACATCAGTATACAAAAACAATTATGTTAATAATAGATATCCTCATTCTGAGTAGAAATTAAATCGCTAACCTTTAACTATATAATGGGTTTAGCAGTTATGTTATAGAATTTTGTTAGGACCTCTGTTCTAACAAAATACTTCATTTTCTCCTGCATATACCAAAAATAATACCTATTATTAATCTTCATTAGTTGACACATTATAATAAATATATATTTATTCTTATATAACAGAATCATAATATTTTCAGTCTTTTATCAGAGCTAATTAAGTCCAAATTCCATCCATCCAACCGTAATATATTTTAATTAATATTTATTTTAGTAAATTTAAATTTGTTAGTTCAATACAAATTCATTAAAAACTTATATCCATTTACGATTATAAACGAGCGAAAGTAATAACTTACTGAGTAATAATATTACTAGTCAATTGATAAAATAATTATCAAAAAACATTTACATGATATGATATCACACCTATTTTTTAATGAATCATATTTTGAGAGTATTAATGACAATGTCTCTAGTTGAGATATATACAAATAAGAAAATATTTTTTTACCCTATAGCGATGTAGAAGATGAAAGAGAATTGACGACGCTATTTTAGTTAAGATTTTAATAAATTGTTGTTTAAAATGAATGATTTCAATATAAGATTTTTATTATTTTCACATATATTTCATATTTGGAAGAAAACTGAACGGAGACATATTTTTCAAAGTGATTTCTTTTATATATAATGAATCACTCTGCAATATGTAAATATTCAAGTAGGAGTTAGTATAAATATTTCATAAGTGACTAGAATATCACTACATATACACAAATATAATTTAATCTTTGATTTTCCAGTATTATTATGTTTTTAATGGATGAGTTTTTAACTGAACAGTTTTTCCTGTTTTCACATTGTACAGAATTTATTAACAATTTATTTAATAAAAGCATTAAAAAAACATATAACATCAATATTATGTATTAAATCTTAGAGAAATAATCAAGAGGAGATAAATATTTTCGGAAACTCAATTCTCCGACATATATTTCATATTCAGTACATTATTTTCATGCAGCCTTTGAATGGAGCATCGCATATTTATCTCAATCCATTGAGTCGGGAACATCTTTGAAGTCTGATCGATAGAACGAGAGCGATTTATAATAAAACGGAACAGGCATTTAGTTGTCGATGCATACAAGTAGTACAATATTTTTTATTAGAAAAGTTTTGTATTATTTTATAATGAACAGAAAAACAAATCTTTGGATTGGTAGCATTTATTTTTATTAGCACGTATTTTATATCATGCGATTGAATCTAACGACAATATAAGGTACATTAATAGAATATGCTTGAAATTGATTTCAATTCTGTTTGCAATTCAAATATTGTTTTAACAGTTTTTCTGGAACGTGTGTACAATACGTAAGTATTTGCATTACGTTAAGCATATAAAAATTAATTAATAAAATTAAAGTTTCTAAAACAATAATAATAATAATAATAAATAATTTGAGAATTTTTTTTTTACTTTAATTCAATTTTATTGAAGCGTACTCAAACAACATTAAAGTTGAAACATCGATGCCAATTAAATGTTTATTTTTTTCAATATATTTACAACTGAAGTATAAATGTTGATAGCCCGTTTTCGTTACCGTTAATATCTAAACTTGTTTTAAATTTATAAAGTTGTTAATTTTATATGAATTGCTTTCATAAACTAAAGTTATTAATAAAAGGACGGTTGAAATTCATAAAGTAAATTAGAAAGATTAATGCGCTCGTTAAAATCTTTATGTCATGGTGTCAAATTTCAGACGCAAAGTGGGGTTCCCGTAATATATATACAGATTATAAAGAGTTAATCAGGAAGTGATTTGGTTTATTGTTAAGTTACGTTATAAACTAATTATAAATGAGGAGGTATCGCTATAAATTTCAAAACATATATGTTAATAAATTGTAATTATTTTAATTAATTGTTTTTATACAAAATAAAACGAAATCCTATTTGAAAGAATATGTTCCCGTCTATAAAAAACATAGAAAAATAAATGGCTTAATTTTTTATAGATTACACTATTAACAAAAACTTCTAAGATCATTTAAATTTGTTAAATTGAGATTACTCCTATATTATTTAAAATATGCTAGGAAACAAATTTTCAAGATTAAATCTTGAAAATTTTATTTTAAAAGCACGAAAGTTTTTTGATTGAGGTTATTTAAAAGTATATAAGACACTCTATCCGTACCATTGAGTTATTGGTTATCTAACGACATTATTATAATTAGGATCTAATTACACATATAAAATAAAAAATATAACTTAACTTAACTTAACTTAACTTAACTTAAAGTTATCAATCACACGAGAAACCGATTAACGCTCAAAACTTCAATGAAATGGCAAAAGTGGTGGAGGAATTTTAATGAAACCTTCGTTTAATAATAATTGAAAACTTAGGCAAACAACTGGTTGGTCACAGATGATACGTGATCATCGCCGCCCATGAACTCTTGCAACATCTGAGGATTCACGAGAGCGCTGCCGGCCTTGGAGGCAGAACCCTTCATAAATAATATTTTTTAATTCAAAAAAATAAACGAGTTTCTATTCGCCAGTTTCCTTAAGTTCCAAGACGTTTGGTCGACTGCCAAACTTGCCGGCAGGCAGAGAAGTTTGGTTAGTAGGTAAGTATAACATATTGCAAGAGTATTGGATGTTGGTTAAATTAATGTGTATAAGATCATGTAATGAAGTTTGTCCTATTTAATTTTTATTTTTTTTTAAATAGTAAATTTTGTGTTTTTATAAACTTTATAAATATATTGATAATTAAAATTAGTTTTGTTAATTAATTATTCCGGATGTTCGCTAAATGTAAAATAACATAAATAATTGTTTTGTACTTCCAAGATATAATATCTTAAATAAGTAAATAAAAATGATATAACATGGTTGTGTACAATGGACTGGCTTATATATAAATAGTTAATCGAAAATATTGTGCTTTGTGCTTCATATCCCCAGAGTGACTAATATAATTTAGTAAAGTCTAACAAAAGTTAATTCAAACAAAATTTGAATAAATTTATACATTAATAAAGTATTTAAAATGATATTATTACATTGCATTATTTTTAATTACACTACTCAGAGATGCCTATTTTAGAAATATTTCTGTTAATTCCAAAACTTAATAGCAAATGGATATGAGATTTACCAAAAAAATAGCATAATCTATTATATAGTGTGAAGGTATTCCTATTTTTAAATAAGTCCCACAAATATACCAATATTTCTTTTTTTTAAACGTTAATTTTATAATAAAAGTATGTTGAAAATAAAAGTATATTTATATTAATTTGAAATATATTATCTCGCTTACTCAGAATATAGATCCTAATTTATTAAAGGCTTTCAATATTTTTTCAACGCAAGAATCCATATAAAAGTAATAAATGAAATTAATTGTGATCCCAATCGTTATTGGAACATTTTTATTACTATTTTCAATTTGATGATTAAAAATAAAATTTATATTACAAGTAAAAGTAAATATGTACTGAATAAATGACCGGAGCGGGCCATCACACAACCACCATAAGTTTATGGCTAACGATTAGTAAAGATGCATAAAATCTCCATGGTTCCTCAAATTAAGATCTAGTATTTAAAAACACTATAATAATATTGTTAAACTGTGAATGAACCGAAACAGTGAAATTCACTGGACTCATAGTTTAACATTCAATAATTAATTCTAATTGAATTTCATTACTTCTTAATCGAGAACACTTTAATGTTCAAACGTGAAAATAAAATCGAAGGCGCTTTCAGATTCAAGCTGATTGATTCCTTTCTAACTTTAACAACGCGTACTTGAAAATTAGGGATTTTCTATATTTTTTTAAATTTTCAAATTTTCAAATATTTAAGATTTTTTTAAAATACGTATTATTTTTTTTATCTTAAACTGAGATAAAATTTTTGTTATTGTAAATATAGATATAAAAAATATTATAAAGAAATAACAAAAGCGAGTCTATAACCGCATATTAGATTTATTCCTATAAAGGTGGAATGTGGGCAGAAAAAACTACAAGTTATCAATCGTATACAGATCCAATAAATGCCGGAAACCTCGACAAATTCTGGCGACAAGGTTCAACGATAACTAATTTTAAAAAATGTTGTAGAAAGAAAATTGTTTTATAAATGTACCAAACAGGGTAAAAGTATTTTAGTCACATATGAAAAAATGGAATCTGTTTACGGCGACTTTTGCCTATGAAAAATCACGGTATATAAGTGGCACAACCCTCTTAAGAAGAAAATGAATTGGGGGAATAATTCTCGGATTTTGTTCGGGCTACCTGTCGTATCTGGGGCAGTCAAAGTATCGTGTTGTACGTTTTCGTAGAGTAAACGGCGGCACCCTGCTCCACTCTAATTATGGACTTTTGCGACATCCGAGGATTTCATTCTAACCCAAACGCCGTCCACTTCTGAATAGAGATGGCGGAGCCGGCCTCTTTATTTTTGACGAAGAAGCTGATATCTCAACATAGCGACACGGCATACCTATCATACCCCAAGTATTAACAAGATATTAAGATAGAAAGCGTTTCTTTATTGCATCCTACACTTTGTGGCCGGTTTGTTTTCTTTCCAATAAATCCAGTGATTGCGCAAGGGCTGTAGTTGACATAATATTACAGGGCACTATTTATACCACGATAAAATTATAATTAACTTGTACTGATTTTGTCATCATTTAAATATATGCACAGTAAATTTACATGTTTTTTTATATTTTAGCAATGGAGTGCCATTTGGCAAGACTTTTACGTTTAATACGTTGACAATGACCTGTCTAATACCTGAAAAACAAATCAAATTATATTAAAAAACTTTTTTTAAATATTTTGCAATAGCCACATCCTATTGCAGTTTCTCTTTGTTTGAAAGTCAAATCTTTATTCCGGATGTGGCTAGATATTTATATATTTTATAAAACATTTTATAAGACAAGAAACATGGCCTCACGTTAAAAATAAGTCAGCGTAATCGGATTTTCACTGTAAATGTAAACAATTAACAAGTCGGTGGTAAATATTAAGGAAGAACAGTTTTCCCATATTAAATAAATTATTCAAATGATACAATATTTTAGTTTGGTCATAAAAGAATATGAGGTGTTTGATTTTAATTGATTTGTAAAACCCTCAATTCTGTAAAAGAATTAGAACATGTAGTCCAAAAAAACTGATTGGACTGGGTTGGATTTGTATAAAGCTGGAATTTAAGCAGAAAAATCAAGTTATCAATCATATTTGGATCCAATAAAAGTTAAAAGCTTTCATAAAATGGTAAAAGCTGGCCACTAATTTAAAATGCATTGGTAGACCGGTGTTATTCTGGTGGAAGAGTTGGATTCAATTTCCAATTTTCAAATTTATTTTAAAAAGTACGTAGCTTTGCCAAAAGTTAGTAGAAGTATGTCGGTTGTGGGATTACTAAATAAATGGCACGAATATTTTTAGACCTATTCTAGCTTTTAGTATAGGATCAGAAAGAATTTTTAATTGGTAAATTAAAAAAACATTATCAAACAATACAGGTATTTGTTTTATATATATATATATTTGTATCTACTGCTTACACATAATCGAAAAAAAAATCTATACAACCAAAAAAACAATTGTAGCATAAAGTAAATTTACAATTTTTAAGTTTTCGAGACGTTTGGTCCAGTGGCCTGATGATCAAACTTGTGCGTTGGCCATAACTTGGTCTAACAAGTATTATGTCTTATTTTTCCCATTTTTTCGATTGTTATAAAAATATATTTAGTTGTAGTCGTGTTGCAGAGATTTGCAACAGATTCAGATTTGCATTTCCTTCATTTTTAAGGTGAAATTAAAAAGCAAGAAATTTTGATTTCATTGAATCCCTCAAAAATTATAAGCTTTTAATTGAATAAATTACTGTAATGTACTTTGAATCATGTAATTTTGTTTAAATATTATTACTCTATAAGCTTTTAAGTTATTAAATAAAGTGTAGCTGTTGCCATATTTTAAAAATAAATATTATATTTACAATAACTTTATGTTTTATAAACAAGGTGATTTACAATAATTATATAAAATGTTATTGTCTTCATGACAGCCATTTATTGAGCTGCGCCTAAGTGAAGCTCTTCCGTTTAGGAAACTTCTTTTTGAAGCAACATCACATAAAAACTATTGAACCGATTTGAATGAAAATTGGCAGAGCTTTAGAGCTTGGGAATGGACATGTTTTTAAGAAAAGGAATTGAAATATCTCATTTCGTTTAGAAATGATGATCAAACAACTAAAGGGGCTCAGCTCAAGTCCCGCAGCGCACGTCGGCGGATCTTAGTTATCTTTTACTTGCCAGTGTGCAAAAGCTTAATTAGTACAATATGCTTCAATTCGTATTCTTTATTTAAAGAACTCAAAAGGATTACAATATAAGATCTAGTAAAGTTAAAAATAAAATTATAATGTATTTTATTGCTTTGATTAAATTAAGGGTAAAACGTAATTGATATTAACTATTCAATAATAGGGTAGCCTAGACATTCAGATCAACACTATACAAGTATATATTTGTTATAGAATTAGTCATGAAAATTTTAATTGAAATAAAAACCAAAAATAGTTTAAAATTTACTACAACTACTACATTATAAATGCTGATATTTTATCACCTATATCAATACGAGATGTTTACAGAGACGCCAAGTACAAAATGTTCATAGAATAAAACTGCTTGAAAATGAAATAAGTTTAAAAATCAAAATTAAGCGAACCAGTAAAGGGATAACAGATCGTACAATAAAAACTTTAGGTCGTTAAATGAAATTAAACCACTCATTGCGTTTACTTTACGACCTCTTCCCTTATCCTATGAAGTAATGTTATTTGGATAAATGGGCAATAAATAAGTTTCTTAACTTTATTTTAAATGCCAATACTAATAAAAACAGATCTTAGCAATTGTTATTGAAGTTTATTTTACTGGTTCTATAAATGAGGATTCCACAAACACCTCACTATAAAATGTTTTACTATAAAAGATACAATAAGTGATAAATAAATATTATTGGAACTAGTATTTTAACACTAGAATATGTGTATTTTTTATAGTCTCTGTTCGATAAACTAAATTTGGGAAACATACAATTAAACATGAAGTTAATTGTATGTTTAATTTGGAGCATTTGATCTTACAAATCAAATGCTCCAAATTAAATTCTATATAATTTTATACATGGAAATTTAATTTTATAATTCCATTACTGGTTTATTTGAATTGAATCTATTATATTGCACATTAGAGAAAAACGAATTAAATTAAGTATTGAAAAGATTATATTGAATATTTTATTTAAAGTACAAATTCAATGTTCTTACACACAAAAAAAATACTTATTAATAGTTAACACTTTAATGCACACATATTTAAATATGCAAACGAATAAAAGAGTCGATTACAGGCTGCTTTAATATTCTAGGCTCTGTTAAATGGTTTAAGTGAATTTGAATTTGAAGTATCTGTTTATAAAATAGTGATATAGTTTTTATTAAGTGAAGGATTTGAAATTCTTCCATTTTTGTAGAATTTACATAAAATGAAGATATATTTTATAATTTTTATTATATAATACATATTTAAAATGAGAGTACAAGAACTCACTTTGTTCTCTCTAGTGCCTCATACTGTAACATAATACATACATACTACTAGATTGTCTGTAATAGGAGCATGGTGATACGATACGATACGATGCAACATGATACCGCATATTCAAAGTAAAAAAAATGCTATAATATGTTAGCTTAATAAAGTCTTCAAAGCGCAGAAACCTTTATAATGGAGAAATAAATCTTCTTCACAGGTGATTTATACTACACTGCCACTAGTGATTACAGAAAGGTATTTTATAAATAAGATACTTTTGGTATCATGCCATACTAGGTACAAGAAACATATAAAAAACACATTTCTCGTGTGATATACAATTATACATCCCTTTCGTTCCTCACATTACGTATTATATATTTAAATTCTTTGCTTTTAAAGTATTTATTTTAGTCAATATTCACATGGCAGTGAATCTCTTAATAATTATTATATGCACTTGTTATATGATTATCGACGACTATTTACATTCGTCAACTCTATGGCCAATGATCACGCCAACGAAAACACCATAACTACATGCAATGGCTATGAATTATAACAATGATATGAAAGGTACTACGTACTACATTATACTTTGTGTTAAAATTGGATCTTTATTGTTTATATCAAAAAATAAATTGCATTCTTTACAGTTCTTTTAACTTTTTAAGTAAATATTACTTAAGGTTTCATGCTTCTTTTTGCAAATTGTGTAAGAAAATTCTTAAGAAAATACTTTAATGGTGACTACGTTTTTTACATTGCGATATTGTTTAAAATATGTCTACGAAAAAAAGGCTTGATGAATATTTGCTATACTTTCGAGTAGTCCACGTTAAAAGCCAATATTTTGATTAAATTGAAGCCCAACAAGTTGATCTGTTATTGATTTAACAAATTAGCGTAATATAATTTTAATCTTGCAATTTTGTTGTATGTTAAAATTTTCAGCAGTACTGAAAATTAAAATCTATATTTTAATTTATTATTCTGGATAGCTACTATTACATTTAAAAATTAATATCATATTTAAGACGACCTTTTTCAGATTCCTTAATCTTATAAAATAGCAATTTGGTATGGAATAGGTAACATAATATAATTATTTGATTGTAAATGGGTGAAATATTATTTCTTTTTTGTTTATATTATTTTATTAGGAATTGGGTAAATATATAAATTTTACATTTCTTTTATTTGGATTTGATTTTTTTTAAGGTTAAAAATTTTACCATAGCTGTACTAACATTTGTATTAAAAGACTTATTATATAAAATAATAAATATAGGTAGTATTTGTCCGTATAACTTTAGCAGTGACGATAATCAATCTTGCAGCTTTAAACTGACACATATTTAGAAAAAAACATGGGCAGATTTTCTTAACAATTCCAAATTTAAAATACAGATTATAGTAGTAGTTACAAAATCATCGCTTACCTATTGGCAAAATGTTCCGAGAAGTTGTCAAGATTTTTGGTCTCGAGCCAGCGCTGTCCCGTAACTGCAACTTATTGCGGTGTTAGTATCGGATGTAGGTTCGATAAATATATATTTCAAATGTACATTGAGATTTACAAAGCTTTGTAGTTTAGATATATCTCACTTTTATGAGCCTAGTAAGATAAAAATATCAATAATGTAAAATAAAATAAAATAATAAGTATATAAATGTAACATTCATTCTTATAACTTTGAACCTATTTAAATATAATATTTAATAATAATATTTATTACAATATTCAATAATAAATTTGTCGGGTTTTGCTCAGACATCAGGAAGAAAATTCAAATAGAATAACAAAATTTATTTACAGTTTAAACACACACAGAACAAAAAGAATAATTTGATTGATACAATTGTTACAATAGTTACCAACTAACGCGTAACAGAATTATAATAATTAAATGAATGAAATGAATCAGTAAGGCTATGTCGGGCGGTCACATAGGGCCTACTAACTGTCAGGGACAGAGTTCGGGCACCCACCGCAATACGAGCACTACTTATTGTCAAAGACAATTTTCGCCGCTCAATGCCTATATGGTGTATTCGACTATCAAGAGACAGTGATCCGTACACCGAGACGCAATCATTAGAAATGCGTGCCGACTACTCGGAGTGGGCTGCTTTTATAGTCGAATCTGAAGGAAGGAGAAATTTTATTTTCTCGGAGTACCCGCAACTTGCGTTCGGTGTACGTTCCACCGGCGCCTATTGGACGCTGTTTCTTGAAGCCGCGCATAAATAGCGTGACTGCCGACAAATTAAATCTTTTGTTTTTTTTTAAATTATCTGTTTATCTAGGTGTAGTAATTTAGTATGTATAGATTAAATATATTAATCTTTATACTGACTGGTAAGTTTTGGTATCTACTCTTCTGAGTTTGTTTAGGTATATAAACCAACTTAATATATAAATAACAATTTACCTACAAAACTTAAATTGTGCAACCTTTCCCAAATGGAGAATTATAGGTAACGGCGCAAAGCTCCACAAAGTACGAAAAAACTGGTTGAGTCTAAGAAAAACAACAATAAAAATTACCCATAGTGAAACTATTAAAAACAATTATACAAATACAATAGGCTGAAACAAGTAAGAGGAAATTAGTAAGTGGAAAGTAAAATAGTTGAAACTTTAGTACACCTAAGTCCCGAACCGGTATCTAGTAGTTAATATGAGTATTAATAAAATTCAGATTGCTGACAACACAAAATGGTAAGCGTAATGGCAATGAAAAGCAAAAACTTGTTACTCGGAAAGAAAGGATTTTTAATAATATTCATATAAAAGTTAATCTATTGGTCTAATAAAAATAACTATTTCTTTACCTAGAGTACATTTTTGTATATTATTTTTAGTTTAGTTTATTATTTTTGTATAAATATATGTATAAATATATGTATTTGGTCAAACTGCCCAGATTCTTTGTTAAATATTTCTGTTAGCGGGAAAAATTATTTCAAAATAATATTTGAAGATAGTAATTCAAAAAGTTTTGGTAATGGACGCAGTATGACGTTACCCTCTATATTTTATTTAAACTTTAATAAGCTTAATATGGTTTAAATGTTTATAGACAATAGGAAGTAATGACCTCAATACTTACAGATTTTAATAAGGTTCATGATGTTTATATAAAATAATAAACTAAAGAGAAATATAATTTCAACTGTTAGACAAAATTTTCAAAATTAAACAAACATTATAAATAAAGACACGCAGACATTACAATTATTAATTGCAGAAATAATTCCTTTCGGAGAAAATTGTGATTCGATTTGGAACAGTTTAATTAAAAATATCAGGGTATACACTACACATACAATGTATGAAATATTTATTAAACCCGCTACAAATAAATATACTCGTAGTTCTGTCTTCTTCGTTCTCACGCCAGTTTCCGCTTTAGAAAAATTTAAAAATAATTGTCCATGGATAAACACCCGCAAGAAAGTGAATTCATATTTATTGTTCTACTTATTTACGAGCACTTACTCAGCTTCACGCCATATACCTTTATTGTTCTACAATTGTTATAATATTGACAGTTGTGACATATCACATCCAGTTGCACCGTTCTAGCGGAAATGTACTTTCACTCGTCAAACAAAATTAAACCACTCACTCTGTTTACTTTACGGCCTTATCCTATAAAGTAGATTTATATAGATAAACCGGCAATAAATAAGTTTGTTAAGTTTATTTTAGTGGTTCTATAAATGAGGATCCCACAAACATCTTTCTATAAAATGTTTTGCTTGATTACATTAAACGATAAATACATCTTACCTTATTTATTTCACAGAAAAAATAACGCCATAGTAAATTAAAATATGAAATATTAGAATCAGAATTTTAACACGAGAGACGTTTCTAATTATCAGTTTTTGCCTTGGAAGCTGTTCATAAAACTAAGTTAGTAAGTCGAAAACAAGATGAAATAAAGAACTAGAATCTTTTACTTCAGCTTATGTTTCTACTTTTGTTACCACACCCATTTTAATCCATAATTTATTACATATTGAACATTATAAATGCTGTACCTCAAATTGATATTTCAGGTTTGGGAAAAAAAAATAATGCAATATTAATATTTATTTCAAAAGATTATTTAATATTTTATTAAAAGTGTACAATTCATGTATTTCGGTAAATCATAGAATAACCTTATTTCGTAGTAAACATTTTAATGCTCAAACATGCAAACAATTCAAAGAGTGTTTAACAGTCCGCCTGATTGACTTTTCAAGCTCTATGAAAGGGTTCAAGAGAATTTAGCATGGAAGCGTTTGATAATAGAAATACTGTTTTGAAATTTTACTTTATGTAAGATTCGAAATTCTTCAAGTTAAGCGTAATTTACATAAAATAAAAATATATTTTATGTTTTGTATTAGAAAGAACATATTTTAAAATGTGCATACTAAGTACTTATTTTATTCTCTTTAATGCGTCATATGTTATGCGTTATATATCATCTATATATATATATGTATAAGCGATACCACTCACTGACTCATCACGAAATCTCCGAAACTATTTGTCCGATTAACTTAAAAGTTTTCATAGTTACTTCTTTTGTGACGTAGATGTCACACTAAGAACGGATTTTACGGAATTCCATTATGTTGTTTAAAATTTACTTGTAGATTTTTAGGGCCTTTCAATCTCATGATTAAATTACAGAGATTTTTTTATCTTTGTGGTATCTATGTATATTTGTTTTGTTTGTCTGAGTAAGTGGATAAGTATGGAAATACGCATATTACAAATCTACAGTTATTTTTGTTATATAACGTCAATAATTTTTCTATATTTTTAATAACTTCACTCTGCTGAACCGAGAAACCATCACCATTTTGTCTAAATTGTGCTGGTAACTGGCTCTGCATGAGCACGTTAAATATAATATTTAGTGCATTTTTTAAAAGAGACCCAAAAACTTGACATAATTGGTCAGAGAAAACAAAGTAATTATTTTGGACCACAACGGAGGACTTATTGCTTTTTTAACTTTGTGTCCTGCCATCTACATTTCTAAAACTATGTTAAGGATGTACTCGTATCGCCGAATCACCCAACACCTCGGAGCTTATTTTACTAACAAGATTTAATTTTTCGTTTAATATATAAATTTAGATATTGATACGATTCTTTGTCCACAAACTTAATTTATACATAATTCTGAAACTCCATGTAAATTTCACAAACCTCAAATATCCGACACATAAAAGTAAAATTTTCACTCACTCTTTTACGATCCAAGCAATGAGGTTGTGGAACTCAATTCAGAATTCTAAATGTGTGTCACATTTTTTAAAAAGCAAGCACTACATTTTAATATAGATGTAAATATATTCATCGCTTATATATTTATGTGTTTATTTATTTTAGTTTTATTTATTATTGTTACATATATTATTATTTATTACAGTTTGTTATTAGTAAATTACGTCGGTCACTAGCAGAGGATCCAAAAGAATACAAATTGATTACCTAAAATTTAATAATTTTAATTAAATTACAAACTACGTGATACTCGCTTAAAGTTGGAGACAAGAATGAATATAATAAAATGAAATTATAACTAAAAGGATACAGAGAAATAAACGGAACAAACAAGGGTTTCAGATTTACATTATATTCTGGGATTTTAACATGATACAATGCACCTGTGTCTAATCAGCGTTTCCACGGTTCGTGAGAATATACTAAATGCGAATTTAACAATTTTATAAATAAGAATATAAAAAATATTTAATTAATAAACACAAGTATATAGGAATATAACAAGTACTTATAATTGTATTTATAATTTTATATGTTTATCTGATTTTCTAATATTTTTTTTATGCCGTGAGCATTTACTACCTTTCATTTTCTAAGCTCTTTTCTCCAGTCTGCTGGAGGAGTTTTCATTTTGAAATAGCCAGTATTTTTATACGAATCTTTTAAATAACTTTGTTTTATTTATGTACATAAATGTTAAGTAAATAAATAAATGTTAATTTAATCAATTTTGTCCATTAAAATAGAATCTCTTCATAATATTACTTATTATTATTATATTAAGTTCAGGAAAATAATTGTAGTTTATTAAAACATTCTTCAAATTGAAGTTACTCGTTTGAAATAAAAATCATTGTTTCATGTTTTTTGTTTTTAAGTAAGCTCATATTTGCAGTTTAGTGCGTTGAAGAAACTTCATAAAAATTAGAATAAAAAGTTTTAAAGCGGTCATCTGGTTCACTGTTAGATGATTTATGTAATCGTTGCTTCCTTATGATTCGCGCGCCACGCTTTTATTTAACGATTTATCTGAAAAATATTTTGTTCAGTTTTTTTGTAAATAATTTTTGGAATAAATTTTTTTGTAAATATTTTTTTGCATCATTTTTTTTGATATTTTTGAAAAAAAATATTTTTTACTTTTTAGTTCCTTTTTTACAAAGTTAAATAAAAGCATTTTTAAAAAATTTTTTTTTTCATTACATATTTTTTGTAATTTTTTTTTAAATATTTTTTTGTAATTTTTTATTTTTTACTTTTTAGTCTTTAGTTTTTTTTTAATTTTTTTTTGTAATTTTTTTTTTACTTTTTAGTCTTCTGTTTTTTGTAATTTTTTTTTGTAATTTTTTTAACTTCTCAAGTCAGATAGCACTTCCTTCTCCAACTGGACATAACCTCACCGACACAATGAAAGAAAAAAAACGAGTCACACGAGCACCATTGTCTCTCTTACCAGCGTACTTACACATGAAAAAAAAACTTGCTACGTTTCTTTGACAAAGACGATTCGGGAGTATCTGGCTTAAAGAGTTAAATTTATTTTAAACTTATTTTCTTTTTTTGATCTTTTAAATCTTTCGTGTTTACCCTTCGATCGCTTAAATCATTGTTTTGTCAACTTTTCCGTTAACTGTGTTAAATTTTATTGCTACAAAATATTGTTTCGCATTGGTTTGGTAATATTATAAATGTACAAAGTGTGTAGTATAATTTATTATAATGGAATATAATATTGTACGCTTGTAAGTATAAGCATATTTAATATATATTTATTTTGTACAAATTATTATATATATTATATGTTATATATATTATATGTTACATATTGAAATAAAACCCACTTGTATTTTAACTAAAATATAACATAAAGACTAATTTTCGTGAAATATATTTAACCCGGACAATAAAATTCGGCAAATATGGTCGAAAACGCGATTAAAAACACGTAGGGGTGGCAAACAGGGGTCAAAAGGGATGTTTTCTTCGGGTAACCCCATTTACTTGTATTGTCACCGGAGCCGAACATATGCTCTAATTTTCATCGAAATTCATTGAGTCTGAGTATTAAAATTTCGCGTTACAAGATTTGATCCGATACATGTCAAGTTAAATAAAAGCATTTAATGAAAATAAATTAAATGCGATTGCTATGTATTGCGATGACCCTTGAAACTTAAGGAGGATAATTATATTTTTATAAACACAATATTTAATTACATTGAAGCCAGCAAAGTTTATCAGCCATTAATCAAATAAATTACTTTAATATACATTTAATCTTCTAAATTTATTATAGTTGGTTTAAATGTTATTACTATATAAGCTTTTAAGTTATTAAATAAACTGTAGCTGTTATTATATTTTAAAATAAATATTATATTTAAAATTACTTTGTTTTATAAACATGATCGTTGATAAAAAATAAATAAAATGTTATTATCTTTATTATTTATTTATGTAACTTCACGCCATATCCCTTGCGGGGTAGCCAGAGACTACGGAGCGCCAAACGCTATGGTCCCTGCATACCTCTTTCGCCGCGGCCACAAACATCAACCTCTTCATACACGGCCTCCGGGGGGTCCTCATGCTTTATACGTGATCTTCCTCCAGTATCATAGATACTGTGTTTTTGAAGGTCACTCGTGGCTCCCCCTGTCTGTCTCTCTTACCGCTCACTTTTCCTGTATAAATCTTTTAAACCATACTTTCATCACTCATTCATTCGACGTGCCCAAACTACCTGAGCATGTTCTTCTTCATTCTCACCGGGACAGCTTCCTTAGTATCTGCCATTTTGTAGATCTCTTCAATGCGGATTCGGTTAGCTAGACTAACTCCCAATATTCTGTGAAGAGATTGCATCTCCACAGCATTCACCTTTCTTACATTCTTCTTCTGTGTAACTTAGGTTTGGCTGCCGTATAACAGCGTCGGTAGCAAAACTGCATTGTGTACAGCCAAACGTGCAGCTATGCTGACGTTTTGCCGTCTCAACAATGCAATCAAAGCACCGTTGACTCTGTTACCGGAAGCAATACGCCTTTCCACATCCATTTCGTATCTTCCGTCTCTGCTAAACATACTTCCCAAATATACCACTTCATTCACTTGTTCTATTATCTTATCATTCACGTTGATCTTACATTCTGTTCTTTTTTCATTTCTTTCAAATAATAGAATCTTCGTCTTAGCTACATTCAGGTTAAGACCATTAATTTCACACCCATCTTTCAGAGTGGTGATCAATGCCTGCAAATTGCATTCTGATGATGCAATGAGCACTGCATCATCTATTTATAGCAAGCAATTGACCTTAAGGTCACCTACTTTCACTCCCATGTCACTGTCTTTCACGCCCTGGAGACAACTATCCAAATACAAATTGAACAACCAAGCTGACGTAGCGCAACCTTGCTTAACACCCGATTGGATGTCAATCCAGGGCGACATGCCAGCCAAAAACTTTTCCGTGATCATGCGGAGGGAAAAGATCTGATCTATACACCCTCTCCCAAGTCTAAAATCTTCTTGGGCCTCCCACAACAGCCTTTCAGATCTCTCTTGTATTCTTCTCGCTAGTATTTTATTAAACAAAATCACATTAAAAAAATGTTAAAAGAATAAAAGTATTTTAATGTTAAATAAGTTTACAAATAAAAGGGAATACATTTATAAATATGATAATTAATATACCATTAGAGAATGAATGAAAGGTTATCCTTTTACTGTTTATTATTAACAGTCCTCCAATAAAAACTTCACCTCGTTAGTTAAAATTAAACCTCTTACCGGGTTTACTTTACAACCTCGTCCCTTATCCTATAAAATTACCTTCACTGGATAAATCAGCAATAAATAAGTATCTGAAGTGTATTTTAACCGCCCGTACCATTAAAAACAGATCTTGCCAATTGTTATTCAAGTTTATTACACTGACTCTATAAATGCAGAATACACGAATACCTCATTATAAAACGTTCTGCTTTGATTATTAATTTATTAATTTCACAGATAAAGTAACAACATAATAAAATAAAAAGTAAAATTCTAGAACCAATGCCTTATTTATTTTTTTAATGACATATAATCATTTTTTTAAGTTACAGAAATATAAGATAAAAGTAACCTGAATCTTTTGCTTTTGCTTATATTATTTTAATAGTAATAGTAATTTTAATGAATAATTAGTTAAAATTGATTCAAAAAACCATCTGGATTACTTGAATATATAATATATAAGATAAAATAAAATAGAATTTTTTTTTTAAAAGTTTATATTGAATGTTTTATTCAAAGTGTACAATCAATGTACTTCGGTAAGACAAAGAATCTCGTTACTTGTTCCCAGTGAATACTTTTATGCTTAAACATGCAAACAATTCAAATAGTTTTTTACAGTCCGACTGATTTCATCTTTTCAGACTCTGTCAAAGGGTTCCAGTGAATTTAGTTTGAAGTGTCTGATTGTAAAAGAAACTGATTTAGACATTCTTCGCCAAAGATTCTTTGACTTTTTGGCGACGTTTACATAAAATGAAAATATATTTTATAAAATAGATATTTAAAATATACCCACTAAGTTTACTCATTTTATTCCCTTTAATACCTCATACGCCGTAATTATATCAGAGTATAAATGCAGACACAGACATATATACATAAATTACACAATTTTGCTTATCATGTCGAGGGGTTTTAAAAATTGCTTTTGCAATATGTCTCGTAACGATTTTTGTAGTCAAATGCATACTACAATGGAAATGGATTCTATTATTTCTTCTTTATATACCATATTACGCAATTTATTATGACACGACACGACACGACACGACACGACACGACACGACAAGACACGACACGACACGACACGACACGACACGACACGACACGACACGACACGACACGACACGACACGACACGACACGACACGACACGACACGACACGACACGACACGACACGACACGATATCATTAATGAAGACAAATAAAGAGAAAATATGGTCAAAATATTACCAAAAAGCATAAATATTGCAAAACAGTAGGTTAGGAATTAAGAAGTTTACACAATACAATTTTACAATAATAAATTACTATAATTATTTAAACCATGTGTGATATTATATTCTCTTCTTACAGTTCTTGGCTGTTCGCTGCACTTTGGCAATAAGGCAACTTAATACTAGTCTTTAACCTCATACAAAACTGATATTAGTTAATCGGTAGTGCTGACATACACATTTACATTTATTTAAACTTTATAAAACCAGTCTCAGAGCTATAAACCTTAGAATTTCAGAGACTATTGAAGTTAAGTTTTATTTCAATTTCAATATACTTACCTTTCTAAATTTCAAATTAAAACAAATAGTATTGACGATATTAGTAATGGCAAATAATATAAATGACTACATTTACTGTCATCAATTAATATTAATACTAAACTTTCATTTTAGTGCCTTTTTATAACAGTGAAGCTCAATACTTATTAAATAGAAATTAAATGTGTTATTAAATAACAATTGTAAGCTTATGTAATCATTATCTCAATTAAAAGAAAATTAACATATTCTGTTCAATTTATGTATGTTAATGTCTTTTACATCTATATGTTATGTGATTAAGAATGTGGTTAATAATACTAAAACTATTTAATTTAACTACCTTAGTTCATTTTTCAAACAGTAATAATATTTATTTGATATACATATACGAGTAGTTATGATTACACCTAGCTTGTTGTCCACAGATATTGTAGGGTAATTGTAGAATTATGTGTGTAATATATTTATTTATTTTTTTATAAGATTTTCTTAACAATTTCAAATTGAAAATATAACTGCAGTTACAAAGACGGCGCGAAGCAATTCTGCAATTGTTCCGAGAAGTTGTGAAGATGTTTGGTCTGGAGCCAACCCTGTCCTTAAACTGCAACTTACTATGGTTGTAGTATCGGACGTTGGTTCAGTAAATATACATTACAAATATATATTGAGAGATATATATTTCTATACTTACTTACTTACTTACCTTTACGCCATATCCCTTGCTGAGTTGCCACAGACGACGGAGCGCCAAACGCTACGGTCCCTGCATACCTCTTTCGCCTCGGCCACAGACATCAACTTCTTCATACATGCCCTCCGGGGGGTCCTCCTGCTTTTTACGTGACCTTCCTCCAGTATCATAGATACTGTTTTTTCGAAGGTCACTCGAGGCCTCCCCCTGTCTCTCTAACCGCTCACTTTGCCTGTATAAATCTTTCTTACCATTCTTTCATCACTCATTCGCTCGACGTGCCCAAACCACCTGAGCACGTTCTTCTTCATTTTCACCGTGACATCTTCGCTAGTACCTGCCATTCTGTGGATTTCTTCATTGCGGCTTCATGCATTAAAACATACAAAAGGATTCATCCAGCAGCATTTAATGATAAAATTCCCATACTTCAAATGCAGCAGTTAATAAAATTCCCATCCTTCAAATGCAGGAGAACACTTTCTTAATAAAGATTGCTGACGTGATAAAAATTAGTGATAAGAATCTTATTAGTGATAAAAATCTTTGCAATATGACTATTGGGCTTTCAAATGTATCAATCAAATTGTAAATGAAACGCGTCATAGTCTAAGGTAATTTTGTTTCATGAATGGCCTTGTTTATGCAAATTACTAATTTATAATTATCTTATTTGTTCTACAAATGTAAATAGAGAATACCCAACAAATATAAAGTTTGTTTACCGATAAATGAAATGAACTGTTCATTCTATTCTATACTGCAATTTCTATTCCTTTAACTGGTAATAAAAGTGGTTATTTTGGCATGTACAGCGTTGTTAGTATGGATTAGTAGTGGCTTTTTGTGATTCAGTAGAGATAGCGCAAAGTCCCACGAGATTACAATCTTTATTGCAGTCGCGGTTTTGTTCGGATTCTGTTATTTTGAAGATTGCTAGATATGATCAGGGATTTATGTTACGTGCTTACTGCATTAGAATCTATTTTAAAGTAAATAGAGAAAATGAATTTGTCTTTTATGCATTCAAAAATAAAAATGTTTCTTCTGCGTAATAACTACTAAGATATTCTTGTAAATTTGTGATTATAAAATTTACACTAAACAATTATTGTAATCCTTTTAATAATTTCTTAATACACTTATCTTATCTTTGTATCAGTTAGGTCTACCGAATCTCGATTTTTTTGCGCTTAATATACCTATGAATATCGTAAATATTGCGGACAGGTTGTTTTCATATCTCCTTTGATTACTGCGTTTATGACTTCAGTAGCACTGAGAGATATAAGATACTAGGAAATATAGAACCATACCAATATATCTCAGCGTACAGCGTTACTGATATTTTCAACAAACCTCTTCATCTCAGCACTATACACGACAACAACACTAGGTTTGACAAATATAATATTTTTTCTTTATAAGAACTGAACCAACGCATTGCGTCAAAAATTTAAAATTGGATAAACCTTACATTTCCGTTATTGGTTTTTGTTATTGGAATATTTCTTTATTGGATCAGTAGTAGTGTAACTACATTTAATTTTATATCTATACTTCAAAATACAAATTAAAAGTTTAAACAAAAAAATATTTTATAATATCTATTAAAAAAAAACTACTAAACAGGCAAATTATAAATCTTTATTAACATCATACTATATTCATTAGTAACTAAATATTGAATTTGTAAATCAAAATTCATAGCGAAACTTTTTTAAATCGATGGAGAAAGAGTTTAGTTTAAGAGTTAAGTTGTTTTACTTTAAATTTCAAGTCTTTTGACAATTTATACTCTTGAAGATATCTTAAATAATTTGTGCTCATATTAATGTTCTTTAAAATAAGCTAACTCTAAGATTATTTTTAAAGCATTTACTATGTTTTGGAATATATGTTTTCTTTATTATTAAAGAATATTAACAAAATAAATATAAAGGGCATTAACACCCAAGGTGAAGTTATGTTTCCAATTCTCATACTCCTCGCCATATTTAAAGTAAGTATACTAGTCATTTCAAGCCGACTTTCTACGAGATCAGTTACTAATATAGGATGTAATGAAAAACCTAAAGTTACATTCTTCATCATACTCGCACCTTGCGGTACATTGCGGTACAGGAGAATCATTCAAATTGTGTTATCATATAATCTGTAGAAATTGAATTGAATAGCATTCATTCTAAAGTGGAAGGTAATAGAAGAAAAATATTGAATTTCATATTTTATAACTTGAAGCGAGCTGATTGTAACCCTTGTTATTACAAGTCTTAATGGTAATAATATTTTCAACCGCATTATACAAAATTATACTACACGGCGATTTTTGCCTACATTATCAGTTTGTAAAATAGATTTTATTTACAATGTAAATTTGACTTAATTTAAAATTCAAAATAAAATATCGTAAGTTTTAAGAAATATATAAAAAATTAAGTAATTTTATATTCCTCTTTTATTAATTTAAAGCAAAACAGCCAACAATATATTAAAAGATGTGTGATCCCAGATCATTCTCATTACAAAAAAAAGTTATTCGTTACTTAAATTATTTAAATTCAAAGTTTTTCAACGGATAATTTCATGGATAATATTTTCACAACACTCAAACCATATTTATTATATTACAAAACAATATATAGTCGGGTCACAATTGATATTGAATTAAAATTAAATCTTGAAACGGCCAATTTATAGGATAAGCCTATAAATTGGTGTTTTCGGAAATAATTTTCTTAAGTATATTATAACTGTAGAATATATAAAAAAGATCTTACCAATTTTATTTAACGCTCTATAAATACATTCCACAAATACCTCACTATAAAATGTTTTGCTTTGGTTTCAACTAAACGATAAAAAATGACATTATTTTATTATTATGAGTATAAATTATTATTTAATAACATTTATTAAAAAATAATAATAAAAATTACCGTAAAAACATAATTATTTTACGGTACAAAAAAATCATACTAAAATAAAATATTACGTAACCAGTAATTTAACACCAGATGTATATTTAATTATTTTTTATGCCAAAGTTTGTTCATATTTCTTATGAACAAAATTTGAGTTCGGAAACAAGATTCAAAATAAACGAGTCTCTTGTTTTTGCTTCTGTTGGTACCCAGTTTACCATCCAGAAATAATTACAAAATAAATTCTATATTTTACTTATTCTTCTTTACTTGAATTTAAGATTGTAAGTTAGAGAATACAAAATGCATAAATATTTAATAGGTATTCTGAATATTTTATTCCAAGTATAAATTAACTATATTTATGTAAAATAAAAAATGTTGGTACTTGTTTGTAGTAACTACTTTGATGCAAACAAATATTATCAATACCATACAATTAAGAACGATTATATTTTATATCAATGTAATCATTTTACGATCAAACCTTTTCTTCTTGCTAACGGCCTTCCTTTCTTTCCCTTTAATTGTATCAGAAAGTTTTTAATTACACATTACAATAACTTTTTTGTCTATTTAACGTTAGTTAATTGCTAACCAGGAAGGGTTTAGTCAATGTTTTAACCCGACTTAAAATAAACAGACGGGAAAACATAAATATAAACTTGCTTATAGGATTTTATTGACTTTGCAAGTTAAGGGTTAAAAGATAGTTATTATCCCCTTTATATCCCCTTTCGTACTAATATTCATGTAAGTAATTTATATTAGTGGTTAGAGTTTTACAAGAAAGGTCTTATTAACCGGTTAATGTTTGGGAAAAATTCTAGAATATTTTTAAAAAGCAAATGACACTCCCTACCCAAGCAAGCAAATATCAGATGTCATTAACCTTTTCTGCTTTTCAAGTAATTGAGTTCGGTTTCTTCTCAGAAGTAATTTTCAAAATAAAATTGGGTATTTCATTTTTCTTTTTATAAAATTATAATTACGGTGTATATTGAAATTTTTGCCAACATTTTCATATTGACAGTAAGGTTTTTTTATTTAAGGGTGGAATGATATTTAACAAAGTTTTATATTCATTTTATAAGACGAGAGACATGGCCTCCGGCGACGTTAAATTTGAAAGATACAAAAATACGGAGAATGGAACAAAATATAATTAATAAAAAAGACTATTAGGATATTGCATTAATGATACTTACTCCATTTGACTAAGTTTTTGCTGTCGGTTTTTAATATCAATTAAATATAATCATTTAATATAAAATACTTGCTGTATTTTGTAAAAACTCATAACATACCAATGTATATACTTAATCATTTTTATATAAACCAAGTTATATATATATATGTGTATTATAATTGCTAGTAAAGTATAAGTTATACATTTTTATAATTTTTAAGTTATAAGAGATGAGTTAAAATTCTAAACAATATGGCTATTTTATCGACTTTTATTTATGTACTAAATAAAAGATTTGAATAAAAGTTTGTGTTCCTACGAGATAAAGTTCCAACGCGGGCCACATATGTATTACAACCTTCCTTCACTTACCGGGGTTTTCGATTATCCGGCAAAAGCATGTAAACAATAAGCCAGGGTTATCGGCTTCTTCACAAATGAACAATTTAAATGATATAAGATTATTGTATGGTCATAACATAATATAAGTTTTTAATTGATCTGTGAAACTTTAATCCTATAACAGAATTAGAATATATACTTAAAAAAACGATTAAACTAATTTCTGTAAAGATGGAATGGAAGCAGAAAAAGTTGTCAATCATATTCAAATCCAATAAAAGTTGTAAACTCTAATGAAATGGTAAAAGCGGGCCTCGAATTTTTACCAAGAGTACTTTAAAATGTATTGGCAAACCGGTGTTATTTTGGTAGAGTTAAATTCAATTTTCATGTTTTGCGTAATAGTGAAATTTGTTTTAAAAACAGCGTCGCTTCGCCAAAAGTTGGTAAACGGTCGGTTGTAGGATTATTAAATAACTGACAGGTATATTTTGAAGAGAGATTCTAATATGTAGTTGCATAAAATTATGTATTTTTTTTTATATTATCTATATTACTTTTACTTGTATAGTCACGCTAATTAATTGGTAAATTAAAAAAACAATGTATAAACAGAAAATAAAAGTAATTATTTGTCTATATTTTATTTAAATTTACTACTTACATTTAATTATTATAAAAAAAACTACAAAAATTGCAAATAATTTCACAATCGTAAAGCTTTTAACGAATCAACCTTATCCGTTGGCCATAGCTAGGTGTAAAAAGTAGTTCTGTTTTTCCAATTGTGCAATTAATAAAAAAACAAATTCAACATTAGTAGGGTTGCATATGTCTGCAATATATTGTTTTATAGTATTTAAAATATGTAAATAGTACAGGATATGAAATGTCAACATTCAATATCCTCCTTCCCCCTCCCTGATGTATCTTCCCATCAATTTCTCCATTTTTAAGAGTTACCACTCTTTGCGCTTTTGCAAATAGTTATAAATGTCGGCGTCAACCTTTACTACCAGACCGTCTGCTTCGTTGCATATTCACAAAAAATATAAATAATTAAATTTTATTCACTATGCCCATAAGCATTCAAATAACATTTTAGATATGAAACAAACACAAGAAAAAATAATTAATAATTAAAATATATCCGAGCAGGAGCAAGTCAAAAGATTGACTGCAGATTTAAGCAAAGATAAGAAGAAATATAATCCGAGAACGCCAATTAGACTAATTTAGAGATTTATTTGTATTATTGACTTTTTCGATTTTTAATTAAATGTGGGATAAAAAATTCGATCAATTAATTAGAAGGTACTATATAATTTACTAATTTGTTTTTGATTTATCTTATACTACATAAAGGTCTTTTTAAAAAAAGTTACTTTTAATATCATGCCATACTAGGCACAAGACTGAATATATGAAACATATCTTGCGATTGAAATAGAGTAACACATTCCTTTCGTTCCTCACGTTACGTCTCATGTACTTATGTCGTTTGCTTTCAAAGTATTTATTTTACACTATTCACGTAGTAGTGAATGTCTTATAAATTTTTATATGCACTTGTTATATGATTCTCGACGACTATTTACATTCGTCAACTGCATCGTCAATGTTAACGCCAACGACAACGCCAACACCGTTACTAGATGCAATAGCTATGAACTATAACAATGAATAGAAAGTTACTACATACTACTTTGTGTTGAATTATTCGCTCATATATTTTTGAATTAGTATTAGTTGTGAGTGGCATAGTATGATATCATAAATTGTAACATAATCTATAACGGCACTCTATAAACCGGCTATATATATATATATATATATATATATATATATATATATATATATATATATATATATATATATTTAAATAAGACTCATAATTACAGAGATTAGTAACTTAAAACTTATTTTCAGTTTAATTATATTAGTATGTACTTTGTTAAAACACTGTGTGCTATCTAAGGAGCTTTGCAACGTTATAAGCTGAGTCTCAGAAATAATACTTTAAGATGTTTAAAACTTACTTTTAGTCACTCTTAAGCTTTTACGCTTTCGACATTACTGTAAAAATAAGATGATCGTTAAAGTGGTTTGCTGGCGACAAAGAAAATATAGATGGTAATCTCATAATCAAACTAATTATAATTATAATATATTAATTTGGGATGATAACGTTATCATACTTACAATAACCAAGAGCCAAGACAATTTTAGGGTAAATTTATGTTTTATTAAATGACCGAAAATTATTCCATAACAAATTTTTCATTTAAAAAATGCTATTTTCATGTTATTTTCCAATAAAAATATTAAAACTAAAATATAGGAAGAATAGATATATTTTTTTATACTTTTATTGCTTAATCTATTGAGAAGACGAAAATACAATAAGGGAATAATCTAAACAACTAATAGAAGTATTAATGAAATTCAGATTGCAGACAACGCGAGAATGGAAGTCAAAGAAAACAAAACCTATTCTCGTTATGATAAGCAGACTAACCTATCATAGGCTGCAGTCGTACTGAAACAGAATAGCAATGTGAAGCGGAAATTTGTCGCTTGTTTTATAATACTAATTATACAATAACAAATTATACACGCCAGATTTATTATTTTGGTCTCAGGTATAGAATAATAGTTTCCAAGGATTCCGTGTGAGATTAATATAATATGAATATATGTATTTAGTCAAACTGAAGCCTACTTAGATATTCTTGACACTTGAAAACACTGCGAGGAAAAGCTTGGATAGCCAGCCTTATTGAGGCATGGTTAGGAGGAATATTACTCGCTTATTATTTTTCTTATTATAACTTACACTTTGTGGAAATGGTTACCGTATACGGTAGAGATTCCATTATTAAAAGTTAGTATTTCCGATTTTAGGCGAATTCTTTGTTGATTATATATATGGCCTGGCTAAATATATAATAGTATTATGAAAGAATCTTAAGATAATACTTCAAATATTAATAGTAATAGACGAATTGTAACATTAAATATCCCTCTGGAATAATAATGTTAATAAAAGATAGATTTTTTAAATCAGGGCGCTGGTTTCGGAGATAACCATCCATATACAAACAAACTTCATAATTACACTTTTCTTATATAAAAAAAATATTACTTTTTTTATTTAATACAATTACAAAACTATGAATTACAATATTAGGTAATTTAAATGTTAATTAGGAATCAATAATTAATGAACTCTGATTTAGCAAGTTATAAAATATAACGCTCTCCTATCGCTTAATGTAATATGTACTAAAAAAATTGATTTATACACTAATGTTGTCTGTGGCCTTGAGACCCTATTCGTAAGTTAAATTTTTTCTAATGTAAAGAAAAATAATCATTCATTTGGGACTATTTATAAAATCTTCATTGTGTAGTTTTGTGAACTATGTCGTCTACAGTATCGTCTACGGCAATACGATACGATACGATACGATACGGCACGGCACGGCACGGCACGGCACGGCACGGCACGGCACGGCACGGCACGGCACGGCACGGCACGGCACGGCACGGCACGGCACGGCACGGCACGGCATGAAATGGTACGGCACGACGCGACACGACACGATACGACACGACACGAAACGACACGACACGACACGACACGACACGACACGATACGATACGATACGAATTCGAATCGATAAACAGCACTCAGCAAACACTCAATCGGATAAAAAATACTAAAATATATTTTACTCATATTTACAGAGATTCAACTTGGAAACATTATTCAGCTTAATTATATTAGTATGTCCTTTGTATTAATAAAGTGTACTGTCTACAATAACTAGGTTTGTATTATTAAAAGCTGAATCTAAGAAATAATACATTAAAATATTTTAAACTTATTTCTAGTTACTTACATTTTTACACTTTCGACATTACTGTGAAAATAAGAGGATCGTTAATGTTATTTTCTATCGAGAGAGTAATCATAATCTGATTATCAAAAACTAAATAAAATGTAAGATTACCCAAAATAAATACTTTAATTTTTTTAATCTGCTTAAGCCGAGAAATACATTTTTTTTTATTAAAAAATAAACTACACATGTAAAAAAATCCAGAATACTAATTAAAACACTGTTGTTAGTTTTATAAGATAAAATTCATATGATTCTTCGTCCCAAAGCTAAATAAACTCCTTTTTGGGCAAAGGACATATTTAACTGTAGCTATACAGAGATCCTATATATTATTTATATTTCCTATTATTTCAAGATAATAATTTTATTTTAAAACTTGCAATTCACATTTTAGTTTCTGGTTGTGTACTTTTTGATAATTTATCAATTTTGTAGTTTTTAAGTGACCTCATGTTTCGTATTTTAATGTCTAAAAGAAATATCATAATTATATAAATTTAACTTTTAAACCACAAGCATTTCTGTGAATTACTGTTAGAAGATTTATGTAATCATACCTTTTTACTTTAATATAGAATAAAATTAATAGTAGACATAAAGCTTTTTAGACTTTTCAAGTTTTTTATCCATATTTGTTACAGTTGAGCCGAACGCGGATGTTATAACGAAAACTGATTGAGAAAAAGTTTAGCCATTCAGTTATCAAGAAAAGAGAGGGGCTCAGCTCAACACTCGCCGCGCACGGTTGGCGGATCCTACTTTTATTGTAATTTGTTTAAATATTAAATTGACGCTAAATATTATTTCGGTAGTTATAATTGTATTTTAAATAAGAATAATATTTAAAAACCTTGTTTATAAAAATATAGTATTGCCTGTATATCCTACAAGCTATTCTTATAAGATAGCAATTTGATACTAATAGATAATATAATAATAAAATTCTTTACAAAACTACTTAATTGCAGTGACAATAAATGTGTGAATATTATTTATTAGTTTGTATATGATATAAGTAACTAAATATATTAAAATAACCATATATGTATATATAAAATTCTCGTGTCACAGTTTTAGTTACCATACTTCCAAAAGGCTCGACCGGTTTTGATGAAATTTTATATACATATTCAATATCTTGATTAGCTTAATGAAAATTGATTGTTATCTATTTCTTATAAGTGATAAGGGTTCTCCACGCTACATATTTTTTTTATTTATTGGACAACATTTTTTACTTTTATTTTTTTATGATGTGGCATTAAAAATACATACTACCCCATACTATTACTACATTACTTCTGGGTAGAAGAAGTGCTACTACATTGTTGTCTTTTACATATATCTTATGTGGTTTATAAGTCCATAATGATATTTCAACTATTTTATTCAACTATTCTAGTCGGCTTTTCAAATAGCAATATTATGTATTTGATCTAGATTAATAACTAACTAGTGCTACCTTGTTACTCACAATCACTCTAAAATGTGTAAAATATATTTAAAAACAAGCGTTTGCATTTTTGATTTTCTTTACTTCAAATTTGAACAAATAAGACTCTAGTCGCAAAGTTGGTGCCATCTGTTCCGATAATCTTTTAATAGGTTTCGTCTTAGATCATAACTTATTGTGATGTTAGTATCGGGTATGTTGTGTCACTAAATATATATTTCAAATATTGAGATATGTAAAACATTTTACATGTGTGTAGCTCTCATCATTGTATAATTTTTTAACTATTTGCGATGATTTCTTTAAAAACAGTTGATATTAATACCACTTTTATAAGATAAAATTATTTATTATAGCTTACAAGTAAGACAACTTAAAATAAAATAAAGTATAATCTTTAATAATTCAATACCGAAAGTTATTAAATGAAATTATATTTAATTTTATATTTATTTATCCGTTATTTACATCTAGTAATTTGGTGTAGAGTTCTGTTTTATAGTTCGAATTGAATATACCAATCTTAATACTGCCAAATAAGTTTTAGTTTCTCTTCTTAATTTGTGAAGACGTTATTAAAATATAAATATGAGTAATTTTGAGCTGCGCTGAAATTCCAAAAGAAACTAGAAAAACTTTTTAGTTCCAAGAACAATAACAATAACGATAACAATTTCCTCAAGTTATAACATTAAAAACAGATAAACGAACATTAAAGACTGAAACGAGTCAGAGGAAATTAGTTTAGGCAAAGTAATAATTGAAGCTTTAGTTCACTTAAGCCCTGAACTGGTAACTAGTATAGTTGTTCTTGTCGCAAAAGAGGGTAAGATTTGCAAATAGCGGTTCGTTACTTGCATTGGGGTGTTTTTTTTTGTTAATAGTTTATTTTTCTGTATGTTACGTAGAAATAAAATTTATGTATTAATTTTAAAACTTAGTCACACGTCCTCATTTTTATGATGTTTGTCTGTGATTAGGTTCATTAATAATCTGTGGACAGGAAATTCATAAGACTTTAATAATAATCTATGACACTTCGTATTGTTTTAAAAATTTGATGTAGTCAGCTTGAGGACGCTTTAGAATCCTCGAAATATCATACTATTTTACTATTTAGATTCAGTGTTATTCTTATCATAAGTTATATCAATTGATAGCATACTGCAGTATATTATTTAAAATTAGCTGACATTCGTTTCAGATGTTTAAATGCTATCTACGTTGTCATATTGATATATTTTGATTATGTTATGTTAACAATTCAATTAACAATGCTTATTTGTTTTCGTTTTTCACTCCATTTAGTTTGAGTACTGAGTAATGAAGTAACACTATTCGCTTTTTTATTATTTGTAATTCCACATCACACCTTTCTAGTTCTTTCTATGGGAAGCACTTTCAATATTCCTTTTTTAATTAGCTTCTGGTAAATGGGGTTGTAATGAATGTTCTAAATAACTCTTATAAGGTGTAATCTTTATAATTATACATGTGTATTAGGGCTGATTAAAAATATGGATTAGACATAATTCGTATTGCCGGCATAGAATACAGAGTTTTTAGCTAATTTATATTCTGACTTCAAGTAAATAATTGAATATCAACTACTAGACTCCTACTGCTAAAATAACACGGTAAAATATTTTTATTTATTCGCTACATTTTTTTTTATAAATGATTTTATTTTATAATATGTATTAAAAACAATATTACATACTAAATATATTTATATGTTTCATTTAACATCTTGCAGCATAAAATGAATATAATTAATTTTAATACTTTAACCCTAGATACATAACGTTTTTTTATAACCCCAATAGCATAACGTGAGGTCAATTTGACACACACAACTCACAACCAATTTATAAACGATAACGGAATTGTTTTTTTAATAAATGTTGTTCATCGACAGTTACATGAGATTCTGGTGTGTAGTTAATTCTATACTGTGTAATAAACAAATTCCAAACTTTTTAGATGGGAACAAAAACATCTAGAGAGCTATTAGTAGGTCGTATAGATTTGTTATCAAAACGGAGGCATGCTAGAAGAAATATGAATCGATCTCTACTCATTAAATGTGAAATATCAAACTATTCAATAGTCGTGAGGTGGTTGTCTTTAATTTCTGCGGGCAAAGTTAAAATTCCAATAAAAACTTTCGTCTCGACAAAATTTGTGTCTTGGCAGACACATCATTCATGTTATGTTTTTGACTAATCTCGACATTGGTCCATATGACTATTTCTTCACATATTTCGCCAGTAAAAAATATACCAAAACACAAGAATGGTTGAAATAGTTTTCTACACATTCTCGTTGGTCCTCTCGCTACTCGTACAATATTTATAGCGGCAGTTCTTGTCTGAGTTCGCTCCTTTACTGTGGACCAACAGCAGATTTTTGAGGCAATATGATTATTCGATTTGGCGTCGAAGTTGAAGGACGAGGTTCTATATTATTATTTGGAATATTTTCGTTTACCTCCGCCACTTTTACTGAAATAATCTAGTCTTCTTATAACTACTTTGTACGTCATCTACCTTCAAATGATTCTCTTCGTTCTCACTAAATGCATCAAAAGTTTCTGACTCTTCCTCCAACAACAAATTTTTAGTTTTGAATTCTTCCAGTGGCCAAGACGATGTCATCCTGGAGTAGAATTAGCCGAACAATCAACTATAAAACCTAAAACAAGAACATTATCAAAATATATTAAAAATAAAATAAACGCACGTTACGTCACGTCACGTTATGTATCTAGAGTTAATCAAAATTAATGGATCACCGTCCATATATATCGTCATTTTTGGCTATTTAGAGTTAACAAGATCCTATAATTTGTAGAAGCTGGTAGCTTGTACGTAACTTGAAGCTTCTTTTGCATTTTATTTCACTTTCATAATATAAAAATTAAGATAGGTGTCAAGACAAAAAACACATTAGTGAAAAGAATCCACACATGGCGTTTGACTTTTTAAATATAACAAAAAATTGTGACGTGTTATAGTCTAAGGGAATTTTGGAATTACAATCACCAATGGTGATTGTAATAAATGTTTTATAATAAAATAAATAAAAAATGTTTTATAATTGCAAAATTGCAGTTCCTTATACTACAACGAATTTAAATAGCATTTACGGACGGACGAAAATATTTACTGAAAAAGAATAGATAAATAAATAATTTATAAAATATCTCGAAATTATTAATAATTTTAACTTATAATTTGTGTGAAATACAAATAATTATTAATTTAAATTAAAGGTATCATTAAATAACATTTACTATTTTGTTATTTTTTTTAGAACATACGTCTGAAATCCAAAATTTAATCCAATTTTATTTTTTATTTACCAATTAAAAGATCGGGTCTAAAGCAAAATAAATTGTAAAAGCTATTTTAATAAGTAGTTTGTAAAATGAGGTGAACACCGAGTTACATTATAATGTTATTATTAACCGAAATCTTTAGTTTTAATACATAGCTGTGTCTAAGAGTTCAAACCTTGACCAAGTGTAATTAAAATAATTAAACAGTGATTTTTGCCAACTCAGCAATCTGCTTAAGGCTTTCGAATAAAGTTTAAGCAATTATCCTCTGCCTATATTCTTAAAATATTTTAGAAGCTTAGTATACAAGTATTTTATAAAGTTTTTATTGAAGAGCATTATAACCTTAATTAGTAGACTTTTTTAAATTCTATATTTAAGTGGGAGCTCAATGTTTCTTTACAATATATTGTAAATCATCACATATCATAAAACAAATTAATCGATAAAATTTGGGCTGTCAAAAATGTTAAACAAGTAATATTTGTTATTAACAAGCAATAGCCAAAGGCGGGGGAGAGTGCAATATATTGCACGTGACTTTAAGTTCAAAAAAAAAAAAAAATAATAATATCTCTCGTTGGCATTCACTCAAACAAATTTTAAATTTGGAAATTAAATCTTAGATAATTAGATAGATAAAAGTTAAAAAAACTTTGCCAGCCAAGAAACTATTGATTAATTAAAAAAATACAGCAATTGTGTCACTTGTTAAGTAAAATTTTATTAAATTAATATATGCTTCATTATTTTACTGTGCGCAATAAAGTGTTATAAATAAATATATAAATCAATTGTATAATAATATTATGTGGTTCAGGTTCCGACGAACTCTCTTGAGTCCTGCTTATTTCATTAGTAAAAAGTAAATAAATTCATAAACCTTTGGAGAAGATAACTTTTTAAGCTTTGCATTTTTATAGAGCTAAATTAAATTACGAGTTTAAGCAAAGAAAGAAAGCGTTTGTACTTAGTACACAATGTAAATAATCAAAACTGTTGCTTCCTTCTTTTACTTCATTCCTTTTTGTCGAGATGGTCTTCACTAGAAATATACATCTGTTTGATTACATGAAATGTAAGTTTCTAAAACAAAACTATTTATTCTTAATGTTGAGTTAAGATAAAAAAAATCCCCCTCGGCTTTAGAAAACTTGTGATAGATAGAGTTTCAGTTTAACCATCTAATTTATAGAGCAAGCCAATCACAGTCAATAATGGGATAACAAAAATGTACATTTTATTACTATCAAACCGTTGCCACTACTTGCTCTAAAATAATACAGCTCAAGCATACGTAACACTTTTGCTAATTATTGTTATCTTTATTCTAAATAGATTTTAGTCAATAAATAATTTAATTTCACTTCATGTGTAATCAATAATGAGAAAAAGTTGCATTCATCTAATACTTTATTTATATTTGAGTTAAAAAAATGAAATAAAAAGCAAGAAATAGAAAAATATGTGACATTTTACAGTATATTTAAGTATATAATAAACCAAATGCTTGATCCGTTTTAATATAAATTGTTTTTCATTTGTTCGATCACGCTTCAAAGACGTTCCCAACTCAATGGATCGAGATAAATTTGCGATGATTCAAAGGCTACATAGAAATAATGCACTGGATGTAATAAGGAATATTGGACTCCCAATAACTCTTAGTTAATTTTTTCGATCGTTTTATTTAATTTTATTGGATAAAATATTTTCTCTTACAAATATAAACCATTTAAAAATAAATCAAACGAAATCGCTGTAAATTAACAACAAAAATTGATCACATATTTTGGTAAACAATTTATTATGACTCATTTATTACCACAGTCTGTGACCCAATTAGATTCAGAAATGGCAGACGATTTAATAACACTAACTTTAAACGTTCTTTTAAAACTGTTAACGAAAATATTAAGAAATATTATTTCTCACCACTTTTGAAATAGACTGTCGGAGTTATTTATATGAACAATATAGAAAAAGCAGCAATGTAGGAAGAAATCAAATCAAATCAAATCAAATCAAAAATCTTTATTGAAAATAAGTTTCATACAAAACATTTTTTCATTGTCAAAGCTACCACCAGCTCGGAAAATTATTTCCACAGACCTGAGAAGAGCTGGCGACAGAAACTCAGCGGGATTGTCATGATTTGTTTTTTTTTTTTTTTTTCCTTAAATTCTAAATAACATAAATACATTACACAATATTAAATAAATAATCTTGAAGCAGCCTGGCAGCGATCGCTTCATACCCACGGTGCATTATCCTCTAAGTATTCAGATACATTGTAGTATCCTTTTGCACACAAACGTTCCTTAGCTATTCTCTTAACTTTGTTAAATGGTAATACTTGAACGTTTGCTGGGACTTTGTTGTAAAACTGTATACATTGCCCCATGAAAGATTTACTCACTTTTTTAAGTCGAGTAACAGGTAGCGCGAGCTTGTGTTTGTTCCTGGTATTTATAGTGTGTATATCACTATGCTTAATAAAATTGTCAGTATTTTTATGTACATATTTAAGATTTTCAAAAATATACTGACTGGCGACCGTAAGTACATTAATTTGCTTAAACTTATTTCTTAAAGAATCTCTAGGGCCCAGATTGTAAATTGCACGGACAGCTCTTTTTTGTATAACGAAAATGGTATTTATATCAGTAGCACTACCCCACAGTAGGATACCATAAGACATTATGCTATGAAAATAACTATAATACACTAACTTAGCAGTAGTCTCGTTAGTTAGGGATCTAATTTTTTTAACAGCGTACGCGGCAGAGCTAAGTTTACTAGGTAATCCAGCTATATGAGGGCCCCATTGTAGCTTAGCATCAACAGTGATTCCTAGAAAAACTGTGGATTCCACCACTTCCATCGCTTCCTCATTTAAAAGTACATTAGTTTGCACCTGTTTAATATTAGTAGTAGAAAATCTAAGAAGTTTAGTCTTCTTACTATTAAGCAACAGGTTGTTAACACTAAACCAATGCACTATTCTAGAGAGAGCCTTGTTTACATCGTCATACATTACCTGATGCCGTTTTACTTTAAATATTAAAGAAGTGTCATCAGCAAACAATACTATCTCATTATGTTTGTCTACAAAAGTAGGCAGGTCATTTATATAAAAAAGCAAGAGAAATGGACCTAAAATTGAACCTTGAGGGACCCCCATATCAATCGGAGCCCCAGCCGATCTTTTTCCATTCACCTCTACCCTCTGAATTCTATTAGACAAGTAAGAAATCAAGAGTTTGAGATCAATGTTCTTAATGCCATAGTGGTACAATTTCCTGACCAATGTTTCATGCTGAACACAATCGAAAGCCTTAGATAAATCACAGAATACTCCAAGAGCATCCTGTGACTGATCCCAGGCCTCATATATATGTTTTATAAGAAAGACGCCGGCGTCCGTAGTAGAGCGACCTCTAGTAAAACCGAACTGTTTATGGTGAAGCAATTTATATTTATTAAAATGGTCTATCAGCTGATTAAGCATGATTTTTTCAAATATTTTACTAAACGAAGGCAATACTGATATTGGTCTGTAATTAGACGGATCTGAATTATTGCCTGATTTTAAGAGTGGTATTACTTTGCTATGTTTCATTAGGTCAGGAAATACTCCACAAGAAATACAGTCATTAAAAATGGTCGCTAAGTAAGGCGCAACGAGGTCCACTATTGAGCCAATCACCTTTACAGATATTCCCCATAAGTCAGGAGTATTCTTAATATTTAAGGTCCTAAAACATTTAATTATATCATTGGATTCAATTTTCTTAAATTTAAAAGGAATGTTAAATTTTTTTTACATTTTTTTGTAGTAATGACTCAGCGACTACAGGAGAAGAAATTAAAGAAGAAGTGGTAGAAGCTGGAATATTCATCTGACTATAAAGGAAACCAAAAAGTTAGATGAATCTATAATAATTACATTAATCAAAACACGCCACCTTTATCTGGTGAAGAAATAGCTGAAAATAATAGAGGCCTACAAATGAAAATAATTATAACAATAACATAAACTAATCGAATCGATCTTAGACAAATTGATATTTAAAGAAGAAGCTATTAAACAAGGTAATTACAAAATCTACAGTTAAAGGGAAATTATGCTATTATTAGAAAATTAAAAAGAATGCTAAACACACAACAAAAAAGAAGAACCTTTAGCATAACAGTCAAATTGAGCAAATGTGCAGAAGGTCTATGGCAAAATAGAGAATTAGTTAAGAAGGCTTTATGTTGGTGAAGTTGTAAAGACACAAATTTCAGATTTTTTTTCTAAAGCTAACTCTCTCATCATCTAGGAGCCAGAGCACGCTTATATATGTCCCAAATGCAGATGAAAATAAACTATTGCGATTTGGTAACCGCGGTCATCTAAAAAAATATGACAAAAGGAGACTAGAAAAAACCTGAAAGCTAAGAACCATACGCCTAAACTCTAAAATACAAAGGAAAATCAAGCCGCATTAAAGCATCTGATGTTTATATCGATTTTAAAGACGATATTCCTTTACAAACCCTACTTAAATGCTTTATTTTGTACGACGAGATTATTTAAATCCACTTTAAATGTCTGTTGCTTAAAAAGATTCTAAAGAGGATATTCTCCTTCACAAAATGTAAGCAAAAAAAGAAACTTGAGCACAAACAAAACCTAGGAAGCAAGGGATTATTTAAAAAAAATATGGTGATTTTCTTTACATCAAATTAATGTTGTAAGAAAATTAATGCCGTTATGCTGAAATTTACTTACGTTATGATAATTCAGATGGAGAGGTGACATTTCTTAAAATAATGAAGTAACGTAAGTAATGAAGATGGTACACCAATACAATTTGAAAAGATATCGACGATGGTCGGTTAAGGTTAAAAAATTACCGGTTATTAGTTATATTATTAAGAAGTTAGATTGTTAAAAATGATAGGGTGTTTTATAAATTTAAAAAGTCTATTATTGTTTACGAAAAATTAGTGTAAAGCGAGGTAGCAAGGCTGAAAGGTAAAAACTATAGTTTGGTTACTTTATATTACAAAATAATGTTTAAGATTCTTGATATTATTATAAGGACAGGGAGTCTATATTTTTTGTTATTTACTATGTTGAACATAATTATATCTTAAATAATTTAATTAAAACAAAATTCAGCCAAGATTATTCGAGCAAATTTCTATAGCTTATCCGAGTAAATGTTTTACTTTGATGGATCTACCTTTTAAATTAATTTTAAAGTTAATGTTCAGATCATTCTTCGCACTAATCGCATTTATCCCTGTCAACTTATGCGATATGATCACACTTATAGTAATTGCATCACAAAGAAAATAATAATAACTAGTTAGTTACAAAGTTATGCAAATACTTTTCTCATACCACCTTATTTTCTAACATAGTTTAGTTCTCTTTTAGTTTGATTTGGATTAGCTTAGAAAATATTTTGTAAGAACCTTGAGCTCTCATTAATTAGCAAGAATGAGACTTGTAAGCCCAAAATATACCCTTGAGTTTCTGCATATTGAAGTGATGTAAGGAAATTTTTAGTGCCACCTCTATTAAAACGAAACACCACCACTGCTTAATTCAATGTGTATTTAAACACTTAATTATGTGAGTGTGTGTTAAGATATATATAATGTTAACAAATTTTACATTATCAAGTACAAATTACACGGTCTTGTATCTACGATAATATATTTTAAATTTAAATGGTGTGTCCTTCTATTTGTAAATAGCACACGAGTACTGCACAGCACACACAAGTAATATACGAACTTATAATAAACTGTTTAAGTCAAACAATCTATTTCATTGAGATAAGGCAATAAAATCTATTAAAAATACAACCTTTCATTATAAGAAAAACAATAGAACTAATATCCTCATTCAATGATGTAAATAGTTATTGTTTTGTAATATAAGATTAAAAGGATTTTTTTTAAAGGATTAATAAACTTTATATTTAAGAATGAAACGGCCTATTTACTATATTATAATATTGGTTGGATTGCAATTTTGCGTATAATCGCTAACCCCATTATTGAGTGTGCAACTTAACCCTGTCTGAACAAAACGACACATATTTTTCCTACATGTACGAAACATAAGATACATTATTAATTTTCATTAGTTGAGACTTTCTTATTTATATATATTATTGTTATATAAATTAATAATTATATAATATATTCAACCTTTTAGTACCGCATATTAAGTCCAAATTCACTCATCAACCTGGTTTTAGTAAATTCTAATTTAATAAGTTAAATATAAATCCATTTAAAATTTATAGTCTTTTATAAACTAGTGTGAGAAATTAAAATAAAATTTGAACGAATGATAAAAAATATCAAAATACATTTACAATATTATTTTATGATCATTTCAAATGAATCATATTTTAAGGTCATTCATAAAAATGTCTTTAGTTCAGACAAACATAAACAAGAAAATATTTTTTATTCATACCCTGCAGCGAAGTAGAAGGTGAAAGATAACTAACGCTGCTAATTAAACAACCAACCTATAGAGGTTTTCATAAATTATAATTTCAAGTTCATGATTTCAAATATTACTTTTAATTTTTTTTGGTAATTAATGCATAGACAAAGCTTTGGTTCGGCAACTTTTTATTTTCGTTACTTACATACTAAGTTTTAAATTAAGTAATCATATCTTGTGATAATTTAAGGTACATTAATAGGACATTCTTCAAATATATTTTTATTCTGCTTGCAATAGTTTTTTCTTTGGTTTGTACGTGTGCACAATACAATTATTTGACAGTTTTCAAGGCAATTCTTCAATATAAAAAACTAGAATGGTTCGAAATTAATAATTTAGTCTTAAATGCTAACAAAACTAAATGCATATAGTAGATGTAGAAAGTAATGATTTTTAATACTTTTTTGTACTTTCAGGATATTATAATCTCTTGAATAACTAAATGATAATTTTTTTTAAAGGTTTCTGTATGTAATTTTAAGTATGTATATGTAATTGCTTATAGATTGGCTTATATTTAAATTCGCGTAAAGACTAATATTGTACATATTGTATATTGTGCAGCAAATCACAAAAACGACAGATATAATTTAATTTAAACGTCATAGGATTAATTTGATAATTAAATAAAGTCTTTAAAATAAAATTATACGATTGTATTGATTATAAACACAATAAATATCTTTTAGAATGTTTTTTAAAAAGAATATTTTTTGTTAATTCAAAAGCTTAAAGCAAATGTACATAAGATTTACCAGAAAAAAGGCTAATATAGACACACAATTTCAAGGTATTCATATTTTAACGTTTGTCACATAAAAAAACCGAATATAAAAGTAATAATAATAATTTTCTTTATTGATATATAATTACAATAGACAACGTGGACCCGTTCAGACTGAAAAAGCGGACTTTACAAGAAATTCCCCTTGGCGGGTTTCATTATATTGAACTTTGAACATTTTTAAACTCTCTCTCTTAAACTAATACCATAATTGAGGAGTATACAGGGCTAAAGAAGAAGTTTTAAATAGGAGTATGATCACGAGGTTAACCTACCTTATCTTAAGGTACAAGAGAGAACATATTCAAGAGAGAACGTATTCATTACGAACGGTCTGACAACTGACAAAGTTACTTTAGGAGTTGAAAAAATGCTTTAAAAATATACATAATTTCAGGCGGCATTTATGCTATTTTCAGTTTAAATCGCAAGTTGTAATTAGCAATAAGCTACCAACCTATCAAAAGCCCGACTAAAGTAAAGAACAGACATAGACCTAAGTTTGCCGCTTAACGTAGTAGTTTAGGATCTGCTTTAAAGAAAATAATTCAAAATGATTGCTTTGTTTTTAAAGCCGAAATGAGTATCACTTATTACTTAACAACATACTTGGATATAATAATGCAAATTATCGAGTCTATTAATTTAGCACCAGATGTGGCAACTGAAATCCAGCGGTAATTAATGCTAGATGCTGATTGATTTTTACAATATAATTTATCATTTATAGACAGAATAAGCTCCATATTTCCTACTATAATATTAAGGAAAACGGACGACAAATATGTTTAAAAAATCCCTGGGGACATAAAATAAGATCTAGTTATGGAACTTACTATAGTAATATCGTTAAACTACGAGTAACTGAAGCAGTGACATTCACTTCATTCAGTAGTCAGTAATATATTATAAAAGATTTTCATTACTTCTTTGTCGAGAACACTTAAATGTTCAAACGTGAAAATAAAATCAAAGGACCTTTAAAATTAATTCTGATTGATTCCTTTCTAACTTATACGACGAATTTTTGTGAAGTAGGAAAAATTTTAAGACATGATGTTAAAATGTAATAAAAATGACATTATTTCTGTAGTATTAATTTATTGTTAATGTCTCTTGAAAATTGAAAGTTAAGTTGAAAGAATAATTTTTGATAAAGGACAAAATTAATTAAAATCGATTACTTTCTGACATCTAAATTGTTGAGATAATAAATACTATTAAATATGGAATTTGCGCTTTTCATCTATGTTGTTTGCGAAAAAAATCTCCTTTTTTAAATTATTCTCTATTGTTATTTATTTATCTTTAATCTAATGTGGTCTTTCACACCTCGAAGTTTAGATTTTCTTCAGTAATATATGAGAACTAAAGGTAAACACCTTTATTATCTTATTACCTTATATTATAGATTGGCGATTGTTACAGTTACATGTGGGATATCTTAGTTTTGCGTTCTTAATCATAAAAAATCATAGTATCAATAAACAAAAGAATGATTTATAGTATTAATACTATCTTAAAGATACAAAATTTTGGAATTCAAAAAATATAATATAAATAAAATTTAAAGAAACAGACTACAATTTACATTATTGGTTCATTCTATTCATTTAGAAGGCAGTGACCGACCAATTCCTAAAAATGACAATTTGATTCCTAATCAATTATGTCAAGAACAAAACGATACAAAAAGATAGACTTTTAGTAATTTGATTTCACTTAATTTACTATCTTCATATAACAAGAAATTGCATTATAAAATAAAAAGAAAATTTATAATATTGGTGATTCAATTAGAAGACAGTGATGGAAATGATCGGTTTCAGCAATTTGATGTTAAATCAATGTATGCAGTAAATTTCGTGAAATAAGAAATATAGGCTCGTAGTGTGTATCTAATGTGATTTAACAATCCATGTTCGTATTTACATACAGATTACAAACCTTCGACAACTGTCTTGCAAGCAATATAAACATTACAAGTAAAATTTACGATATATTATGAATACGATAATATAACGTAAATTAAAATTTAAATAAAACTTAACGATATACGATGAATAAAATTTATATAAATTTAAAATAAGTTTTGTTTTAATTACTTTAATAAAAGACATTCTCAATAAAAAACAACAATGTATCAAATTCAAATTATATTTAATAGTTACATAACTCTGGTTTTGTTTGTGGATACATTTATTTTTCGCATACTATGAAATGTTAATACGACCGCTGAGAATAACCTTGAATGACACTTTATTGGCTATATCCATAATTTTCTTGGTTGACGCACGATTTCGTCACTGTAACCTTTCCACCTCAAATTCTAATTTATTAAAAATTGCCGCGCCGCATTGCGACAAGCAGTGTAAATAACTGTACAATAATAAGATATTACAACAAGTATCTCAATTTCATATTATTATTAACAATGATTTATTGCAATACAAATATTTTAGTGCTCATAAAATCGACATTTAAGAAATCACATGTAAGTGTTTATAATATAGTAATAATATTGAACTTTACTGCAACCACAATGTAAAAAAACAGTACAGAAAAAAAATATCGCTAAGTAGCGATCTTCTTCAGCCAACCTTGTATCTAAGTTTACAGTGAGTTACATACAGAACTGTGGTGCATAATATTAACAGCTATAAGTTCATATACAAGCAAACACAATACAAATAAATAAAACATAAATAGAATACTATATATATATTTATAATACTATAATGAATACAGGATTTATTTGTTATGTGAATGAAAAAAACAGTCCATTGTGTTACAATGAATGATGTGGATATCATTTTGTGCAAATATTAGGAAAATTAAGAAATTATTGTGTATAAATGAAGCTACTAATAGCTTACTAATAGTTACTTTACATAGTCATATTAATTTTGAATATAATTAAATAATATATATGTTAGGCCCAAAGACCGAAAACGCTCAGTGGACGGAAAAAACGGCCACAACGCTTTCTGGCTGTCTTCAAATGCGCAGAACGCGTTTTGGCTGCTATTAAACGCTCGCAACGCGTTCTGGTAATTGTCGAACGGCCAGAACGCGTTTTGTCAAGCGCTCAGAACGCGATCTTAATGTTTGAGTCGTATTATGTGTCACTCTTTACCTGCGTACAATAAGATTCATTTTGTACTTATAAAACAAATGATTTTTGATTATTGTTCTACACACATAAGTTATTTCAAGGTACGAAATATACTTATATTTATGATCTTTTCAGTTAATTTTAAATAATTGAATCCTCTACGACTACAATTAAATACAAAGGACGTATGTTTTTCGAACTTTTTATTACATCAGAACATTACTTTTTTTTACAAATAATGCTTGAATGACATTTCGAATTACATTTTACATTCAAATTTCGACAAGTGCATTTCTTATCAGTACAATATCGTTTACACTTACAATAAACAAAACCTTGTTTGCTTCCTGAAGATAGAGTTGAAGCTGATCGTAAAGAAATAGTTGTTTATAATTTAAATAGTTTTTAAATAGTTGTTTAAAGTTTATAATTATAATGTTAAAGATGTTTGGATCCGAAAACCCAAACCTCCCCTAGGTTTGGGTTTTCGGATATTAAAGCTGTTTAAGCCATACAATTTAGGTCAGTGACAAGGCGATAAAATCTTTTTTACAGAAACTTAAGATTTCACGCAAAAATAATAAAACTATTATCCTCATTAAACGATGAACAACATTTTTGTTTTGTATTAAATGTTTAAAGGATAAAAAGACTTTTCAAAACGTATTTAAGAATAAAACGGCCTATTTATTATATAAAAAGAGTGGGTGTAGTGCAATTTGCGTATAATCGCTAACCCCATTATTCAGTGTCTAACCCTGTCCGAACAAATGCTACGTTTTTCCTACATGTACGAGAAGTAACACACATTATTAATCTTCATTAACTGAAACTTTATTATATATATATATATATATATATATATATATATATATATTGTTATATTAAATAATAATTAAATATTGTATTCAATTTTTTACTACAGCTAATTAAATCCTTATTCATTCTGGTTCATTCATCAACAACCTTGTTTTAATAAATTCTAAATAAATGAGTTCAATATATATTAAATGAATTCAAAATTACATATGTCTTTTGATACAAAAATATGTATCAAAATACATTTACAATATTAAATAAACACACCCATTTTGTTAGGAATATTTGAGAGTATTCATGAAATTTCTTTAGTTGAGGTAAATACAAACAAGAGAAGATTTTTTTTAAAACAGCAGCATATTAGAAGGCAAAACAGAACTAACGATGCTAGTTAGACAACCGACTTATTAAGGTTTTAATAAACTATATTTTAAAATGAGTGATTTCAAATAAAATTTTTATTTTTTTTTACATATTTTTAATATTTGGCAGAAAACGGAAGGAGGATATATTTTTTAATCATATACATGATATATCATAGTTTAATCATTGCTTTCCCAGTCATATTATGTTTTTAATGTGAAAGTTTTTACTATTTTTTTAAGTTATGTAATCTAAAACATTTCATAAAACATATTGGTAAATAATTCAATAATATTATCTAATAAACTCTAGAGAAATAATCAAGAGAAGCAAGATATTTCCGGAAACTTGATCTCTCACATATATATTATATTCAGTGCATTCTTTCCATGCAGCCTTTGAATGGAGCATCGCAAATATATCTCAATCCATTGAGTCGGGAACATCTTTGAAGTTTGATCGATCGAATCGAGAGCGATTTATAATAAAACGAAAGCGGCATGTAGTTACACACAGACAGTACAGTTGTACAATATTTCGAATTTTAAATACACAAATTCTTGTTTTTGTTAATTGATATAAAAACAAAGCTTTGGTTTGGTAGCTCTTATTTTAGTTAGCACGTGTTTTATATTATGTAATTAAATCTAGGGTAAGGCACGTTAATAGGATATGCTTCAAATATAATTTATTCTCTTTGTTTAATATTGTTTGTGCTTTTTTTAGACGTGTGTACAATACAGACGTATTTGATATGTGAAAGTTTTCAAGGCTATAATTTTATATGAAAGACTGATTATACTTTCTTCATAAAATCATGTGACTTTTATGTATTTTTTTTTCCAATGAACAGCGCAGATTTTTAATGCTTTTTAAAAGCGGTTACTTAATTAAATAGTAGCTTACTCTAATTTTAAAGATATTAAAATGACGATAAATACTAATTTTTATTTCTTTCAAATCTTACTTTATCGCGATAGTGTAGTACTTATTTATTTTCAAGACTTTTTTTTTTTTTTTTTTTTTTTAATGGAATAGGAGGGCAAACGAGCTGGCGGGTCACAGATGATTTGTGATCACCGCCGCCCATGAACTCCTGCAACATCCGAGGATTTACAGGAGCGTTGCCGGCCTTGAAGGTGGGAGTAAACGCCTTTTTTGAAGGTACCCATGTTGTACCGATCTGGAAATACCGCCGAAGGGAGTTCGTTCCACCAACGAGTGGAACGTGGAAAAAAGATCCTTGAGAACCGCACAGTGGTGGATCGCCACGCATCCAGGTGGTAGGGATGGTATTGGAGGCGATGGCGCGCTGTGCGGTGATGGAATTCGGCGATAGGCATCAGATCAAATAGCTCTTCGGAACACTCCCCGTGGTAAATGCGGTAGAAGACGCACAAAGATGCAACGTCTCTACGCAATGCCAAAGGGTCCAGCCGTTCACAGAGCACCGGGTCCCCGACAATCCGAACGGCTCTCCGTTGTACGCGGTCAAATGGTAAAAGCTGATATTGGGGTGATCCGGACCAGAGATGAGAACAGTACTCCATGTGTGGCCGGACTTGCGCTTTGTAGAGCGCAAGTCTTTGGCTAGGATTGAAGTACTGCCTCGCTCTATTGATCACGCCCAATTTCATCGAGGCCAACTTGGCCTTGCTCTCCAGATGACCACGAAACCGACAGTCACTCGAAATGTCGAGACCCAGTATTCTGATACTTGGCGAGACAATAAGGGGAGTGCTCTCGAAGAGCGGTGATACGACAAATGGGGTTTTCTTAGTGGTAAACGCGCAAACTTGTGACTTCTGGGGTTTGAACTGAACGTTGTTCAGTTCCCCCCACTCAGAAACTATCCCTAAGGAAGTCTCTATAGAAGACACAAGTTTCTTTCGGTACTCGTCGACGTTTTCCCGAGAGAGACCTGCACGGCCGGAATATACCGCATCCCCAGTACTGTCATCCGCATAACAATGTATATTGGAGATATCCAACATATCATTGATGTGCAGGAGGAACAGACTTGGGGATAGCACGCAGCCTTGGGGTACACCAGCGTTCACCCGTTTGGGGTCCGAGCAAAAATCGTCGAGAACGACCTGTATGCTCCGCCCAGTGAGGAAGCTGGTGATCCACTTGCATAAACTGTCGGGAAGCCCATAGGAAGGTAGCTTCGAAAGAAGCCCCTTGTGCCATACACGATCGAAGGCTTTCGCCATATCCAGACTAACTGCCAGACCCTCTCCCTTGCTTTCAATAACAGCTGCCCAACGGTGCGTAAGATATAAAAGAAGATCACCAGCCGATCGACCTTGGCGAAAGCCATATTGCCGGTCATTGACCAACTGGTGATCCTCGAGGAAGGAGGAGGATCCTCACCTTTTTTTTTTAGGGATCGGATGGACAAGGGCACGCTTCCATGAGACCGGGACTACGCCTTTAAGGTAGGAGTACCGAAATAGACGCGTTAGCACTGGTGTCAATTCAAGGGCGTATGTTCGTAGCACAACTGAAGAGATACCATCTGACCCACTCGACCTATGAACTTCCAAGGAAAGGAGGGCTTTTCGGATGAGTTTTTGCCGAAAAACTATTTCCGGCATTAAGCTCGGACACCGCGGGATGATAGGCGGTGTCATCCCCTGGTCGTCCAAAGTCGAGTTTGAGGCAAAAAGAGTGCCCAAGAGATCGGCTTTCTCTTTTGCCGTGTAGGCCAGAGAGTCGTTCCCAGTGTGCAATGGCGGTAGGGATGGCTGACAAAAGTTTCCCAGCATGGCTTTAGACAGCACCCAGAACTTGCGCGTGCCAGGCGGGTACTTTGCCAGCTGATCCCCAATTTTGACGACATGCTTGAACTTTGCTTTAGCAATTTTCCGTTTGAAGAATCTGGAGGCACGATTATATTTCCTCTTCAGAACTCTAGAGTTCGGATCCTTAGTGACTAACGCATTAGCCCAAGCTTGATAAGCCTGCCGTTTGCCAACTGCTGCAGCCCTGACAGACGCATCAAACCAAGGCCGCGATCTGCCACCAAGTGGTACCACAGAGCTTGGTACAAATAGTTCCATGCCCTGAAGTATCACATCAGCTACAGACGCAGCGCAGTCACTAGGATCATTGGAAGAGAAACAAATCGGCCCCCATGGGTAGGATGCAAAACAGGACTGCATTCCATCCCAATCCGCTGACTTGTAGTGCCAAACGCGTCGAGTCGCAGGTCTTGTGCGAGATGGGCGTTCAATGGGCACTACACTCCGTACCAAGCAATGATCAGAGGACCCTAATGGAGCCTCGACAGTGACTTGGTACTTTCCGGGATGTGTAGTCAGCAGAAGATCCAACAAAGAGGGCATATGGCTGTCCACGTCCAGTAGACGAGTGTGCGTCTTTACCAGCTGGGACAGACCATTTGCCAGAGCAAAGTCAAACACAGATCTCCCCGCGTAGTCTGTGGCACGTGACGTGGCGGAGGGAATCTGTGAAAGCAGATCGTCAATCTACGCCTGAACATGGCCCAAGAGTTGAACCGTTTCTGCATTACCACTATGGGACCTGTAGAGGCACGCGTAGACTCTGACATGATTGTCCATGTCCACGCCCAGCCAGAGTACAGACAGGTCCCGACCTTCAAAAACCTGAAGGCGACGGTAGCAGATATCCTCCCTTACGAACACAGATACCCCGGCGTGTGGTATAAAATGGTGTTCTAGTTTATACCCGGGGTATGACGAGTACGCTGTGTCGCTAGGTTGAGATATCTGCGTCTCCGTCAGAAACAACAAGGCCGGCTGCGCCGTCTCTAGGTGATAGTGGACGGCGTTCAAGTTGGAATGAAGTCCCCGGATGTTGCAAAAGCCAACATTTAGAGTGGGTCGGGGTGCCGCTGCGTTGACTCGTCGTTTGCCCTCAAAAAACACAAAAGGTGATACTTTGCCTGCCCCAGATACGACGGGCAGCCCGAGCAAAATCCGAGAATCATTTCCTCGATTTTGCTCGGGGAGGGGGTCCCCGGCTTCATCAAAGCCGGTACCCTCCTGGGGTATTTTTCTTTTCTTTTCGGCATCGCTTTCATGTTTGGCGGGGAGGGGGGGGGGGGTGTTGGGCTTCCGGATTCCCTCACTCACCGACGGAACATAACCAAATGAGTTTGATTACTACACGTCGGTCTTCTGTGAGAGGGTGGTCCTTCCCCGGTCGAGCCAGCCCAATACGAGCTGCAGTCAGTTAACTGCAGCTAGGCTCTACCACCTATAATTATGCAGTTTCTAATGTTGTATCTTTTTCACCGAAAAAATTAATGAAAGGAATTACGGTTGAAAATCATAAAGTAAATTAGAAAGATTAATGCGCTCGTTAAAATCATTGTGTCATGGTGTCAAATCACAGACCCTAAGTGGGGTTGTCGTAATATATATATTAAGATTATTAAGAGTCAAACAAGATGTGACTTAGTTTAATATTAAGTTACATAAATACAATACAAGAGAAGATCTCTTAATAAGTTTTAAAAGTTAAAAAAAAAGCGTTGTAATTCTTTTGATTGATAGTTTTATGCGAAATTAAATAAACCCTGATAAAAGAAAACATTTTCATCAAAAAAATATAAAAATAAATTGTCGTAACATAAAAAACACATTAGTCTTATAAGAAAAAAAAATCTAAAATTAGTGAATTATCATTAATGAAATAAATTATATTGTCATTTTAAAGGGAAAATATTCCCTTGATTGAGGATATTTAAAAATATATAAAGTCACTCTATCCACTCTATTGGTCACCTTAAGACTTTATTATGATTATATATTAAAAATAATTATTATTGATACCAACAATTACATTTGTTTCGTTAAGCGTTTAGACCAACTTTATATGAATAAAGTTGAATATAGGAAGAAGAAGCGGAAGCTTTAATTAAATGGCAAAAGTGGTAGACGAATTTTAACATAAACTCATAAAAATATTGGAAAATTGGTGTTTCTCTGATAGAGGAAGAAACTTTTATTCATTTTTTTATTTGTAATTACTAAATATTTAAAGAATATGCTAAGTTGTTTTAAATAACTCCGTTTTCTTAAGTTGTTATTCTTAATATTATATTGTTAGGTATAATTTACCAGGCTCCTGTAGTATTCTTTAAAACTAACTATTAGTTTAACCCTTCATAAAAAACATTTTTATATTAAATTTCAAATTCAGAATCTAGCCTAAAAAAACGAGTGGCTATTCGCCAGTTTCTTCAAGTTTCAAGACGTTTGGTCGAGTGCCAAACTTGCCGGCAGGCAGAGAAGTTTGGTTAGTTGGTAAGTATAACATATTATTGCAAGAGTATTGGGTTTTGGTTAAATAAATTTGTAAAAGATCCTATAGCGAAATTGTCGTATTTGATTTTTGGTATCCATTTAGTAGTTTTAGTTTTAATTTAATAAACTTGATGATTAATTATTTAAGATGTACACTAAATGTTAATAAACCTAAATAATTGTTTCGTCCTTTCTAACAATATAATCTCTTGACTAACTAAATAGAAGTGATGTAACATGTTTCTGTGTAATGTAAGTGAGTGAGTAATTACAAATTGTGTGATTGTTTATAGATTGTCTTAAATATAAATACGTGTAACAAATAATGTTAAAAACATTGTGCACTGTGCAGCATATGCCCAAAATATTTCATGTAATTCACTTAAGGCTAAAACAAATAAGTAAATTCAAATAAAATAGTATTAATTTAATAGTAATTTTTATCATTTCTAATTATTTCCAATAAATATATTTTAGAATGATTTGAAAAGAAATATCTATTTTAAATATATTTTTCTATTAATTCAAAAACTTAATATTAACAGTAACAAATGGTTGTTAGATTAACAGAAAAATTTTTGAATGTATTCATATTTGAAATGTGACCAGATCAGGCCTGTGAAGGACACCAAACAACCGTCATAGGACTGGGTCAAATGGACGGAAAAGATGTTTAAATATACCCTGGGTTCATAAAATGAGACCTACTATTTAAAGATACTCAATCAATATTGTTAAAGAAGGAGTGAATAGAAACAGTGACATTCACTTCTTTCATTAGTTAGTAAGAATTTCTTATCGAATTTCATTACTCGTTCGTCGAGAACACTTCATTGTGCAATTGTGAAAAAAGGTCTTCAAATTGATGCTGATTAATCCCTTTTACACTTTAACAGCGAGTTATTGCGAACGAGGGAAATTTTGAAAAGATGGTGTATATTTAAGACTTTTCTAAATGTGTATTTTTTTTTATCTCCAAACCTGAGATTGAATTTTCTTTATTGTCATTGTTGAATAAATTTTGAACTTTAGTCTCAGTAGCCTAAAGGTCACATATGGTATATTTGAAAATGGTGAATTGTTGATAAAGAATAAAATTAACTTACAAATTGTGTTAATTTAGCAAATGTAATTAAAATCGATATTATTCTGAAATCGATATCTTTCCCAATGTTTCTGCATATTAATAATTATGGAATTTGAGCTTCTAACCTATAGTATTTAACAATTTTTTTTTTTTTCAAGTTTTATGTCTTATTTTTTTTTTCTTTAATATATTACGGTATTTTAAACATTCAAAGCTAAAGTTAACTCGAGTGTTTTTAAAGCATCTTCATTATCCTTTATGTTAAATATCTATTCTCATTTTTATCATCTAGTCTTGCTTCTACCAAACAGAATTTATTAGTTCTGCCTTCTAAAACACAAAAAAAATATAGAATGAATAAACAAGCGATGATTTATGGTATTAATACTATTTTTAAGATACAAAATATTAGACTACAAAAAATATCATAGAAATAAAACAAAAAGAGATAGACTGCAGTTAAAATTATTGGTGATTCAATAAGAAGGCAATGACCGATCGTTCGACCAACCAATCGTAGTTAAAAAATAATTGGATTATAAAATAAAAAGAAATAGAGATAAAATTCATATTATTAGTGATTTAATTAGGAGAGAGAGTTAAAACTGATCGTTGTTAAATTGATTCGATGTTAAATCAGTTTGATAAAAAAAATCATGAAATAAAAAATATAAACGTTATAAGAGAGATATATCACAGTATCATGTTATACAGCATACTGTTGTGGGATAATGCATCCAAAATGGATATTATTTTTGTACTTTTTAATACTACAAATAATAAGGAACTTGCTATGCGCCTCACCAGGCTCCATAAAATATGTAATTCCTTTAGGGCTTATTGTATACGCTTTTACAATAAACAACCCAATAAAACCTTAAATTTCTTAATAAATAAATTCAAATTTTATATAAGTTATTACATTGTAAAGGATTACATTAATGACGGTATGGCCTGGGAATGAATTGAATTTTAGCGATTAACTAGTGTCTAAGCATTTTTTTCTGATGCTGTTTGTTACTCTTGTGAGTGCTGCTTGCGGTAACTGGACGTCTTGCTAGCGACTGTTTTTTTATTATTAACTAATCGTAAGGCTTTTGATTGATTGATTGATTTGATTGCGATGGCTCTAGTTGCTCGTAAATTGCTTACTTAATGTTGACGTTTGTAAAACAGTGATCACATTAAAAGGCCAGGGTGCATTTGGAACCCCCGTAGCCTTAATTTTATGTTGGAGAGTTACAGAAGGGCTTATTTCAATAAGTATGTTATCAAATTAGGCTCCCCTAGCACTCCATTTTGTTCAGAAGTGATCACTGGTATTGATTCAGAGTAGAAAGTAGAAGTATAAATAAAATAAAAACTAAAATAAAATCACGGTCTACGTAACAACTATTATTCTTGTAATATTATAGTAAAGGTGATTAAATTAGGATAATGTAATCCTTGTTGTAATAATTTAAGGAAATTTTATAATAAAAACACAATACTTTTAAATTATTTTATAAAGATACTTTCTCAATATACAACACCAATGTATCAAATTTTATTGATTAATTAAATAATTTTGGTTTTATCCGTTGATTCATCTCTTTTTTGTATAATATGAAATACATATTAGTACAACCCTGAGTGACATTTTATCCGTAATTTTCTTCGTTGACGCACGATTTCGTCACTGTAATCTTTCCACCTCAAATTCTAATTTATAAAATTGCCGCGCCGCATTGCGACAAACACAATGTCTATACCAGTGAATAACTTTACAGGAATAAAATATTACAAGTTCACAACAAATTTTATAAACACTTACGTATTTCAAAACAAATATTTCAGTAATTATAAATTATATTATATCTTCAAAATTTGATATTTAAAAAATCATATAAAATATTTATTTAAATAACTTACATTCAGAAATTTCAGATTTGATAAAAAATTTGATTAAATTTCAGAACTCAATGTGAATAATGATTGGCAAAAAAGAATAAATAAGAATAAATAATAATAACAATATTGAAATAAATAATGAGTATAATATTACTTATGTGTACAAATCCTTATTTAAGTCTGCGTGCAGATTGACAAGGTTAACATAATGAGAATTTATCTTCGTTTTTAGCGTAAACAAGAAGTAGACAAATAATGCCTAAAAGATTTAAAGCTCGAAACATCAACATTTTTATGAGACTTCTACCACGTTTTTATTGTTTTATATTGAAACACATGTTATTACACAATAACTTGTATTGTGATAAGTATTGAATCGTGAAAGGAAAACTGTCTCTAAAGAAACATGTAATTTAAAAATGATAAGTGACGTTTATTTTTAAACCAATGTATGGACTGTTGAATGTCTATCAGTAAGTCTCCCTTTAATTTAAATATTGAAATAAATAGTATACACTTAACTCGCATGTAATATCTAAACTTATTGTATTAATAAAACAATATTCACGTGTCTTTACAACTCTGTGTTGAGATTATATGATAAAAAGAGAGAGACACCGGAAGAGAGAGAGAGAAAGAGAGAGTTGTGCACTCGTTTACTTGTGTGCTCATTTATTTATAATATAGCTGGACACACTCGCCTACACAAAATATTTCGTTACATGACGATTTATACTAAATCGCACTACGTTGTTGATATTTCAAATCATTGGTACATACAAATAAAAAATGTAATATTTTAAGCAATAAAACTACAAAAAAAAATATAATATTAATCGCTTTTGATTCTTGAGTAATAAATGAAATCGCTTAAACTATGATTAAAACAGGTATAATAAAACATGGGAAAAAATAACGCATCAAAGTAAAAGGTCCATTTTAAAATTCATTTTATATTACTTCTTTCACCGTGCCTTAAATTAACACATATTCGCTACTTTTATTTTTTCATATCTTGCAGTATGCGCTTTTAAATATGTATAAAAAATATATTTACCAGAAGCATTGTGTAATTAAAGTGAATGTTATGTGTGTATGTATGCCTGTATAGGGAATATTGTTTATTGAATGTATATTTTTAATTTAGTTATAGCTTTAACATAACAGGATATTTTATTTTAATAATGATTAAGATTATTTTTATTTAGGTTCTTTACAATTGTCACCACATAGAATATTAACGACAGGATAGCTCAGTTAGCAAAACAACGGGTTCCTTTTAAAAATATATTTACTACGAGTATAATATTTAGTACTAATATATAAACGGTATATTTTAATAAAATGTCGTCAATATTACCTTTGAATTCACTTTACTTTGATAAAATAAATCTCTCTTCGAAATTTTCCTAAGGCAATGGAGATTCTCTCGTGCAATAATATAATTTGTCTTTACGATTTACTTACCATTTCTCAAATGTCCCTAGCGAATTATCATATAACTTATCGCAGTGTAGCGGCAATTTGTATAAATAGTAGTAAGTATTTTTATCTTGTGACAAACACAAAATCTATAACATATAATCAAGCTGTACGTTTATTTGGTTAATTATTGGCCGGTATTTTTATTTTCCAATCATTTCAAAGCACTTGGATATCAAATCTAAATATAACCAATTATTCAGTTAAGCGCACTTTGTCACGAACTCCATCGGCATGCGAATACATATTCTAGATAGTATAATTATTAATGCTTTGCGTTTATAATCCTATTTTAATGGCTTAAGTTGGCAAACTTGAAACAAATAAGAATTACGATAAAATACAGCTTGAGGAAAGTGTTCAACTTATAATAAATATTAAAGCACTAGAGAAGCGAAAAGTAACCCTTTATAATATGTTAAGTGTTTTTTTATAAAATACATCGCAGTTATAACAACTCTATATTAAAAGGTCTCGTAATTTTTCTCCAAAATATTTTTTGGGGTAGTTTTCTTGCTTTACCAAGTCCCTATATTTACACATATAATTAATCTAGTGTAATTTAAAGAAAATGTACATAAAATATTCAACATTTCTTAGGTTTATTCATTGACAATGTTGATAGTCAAATATTTTTGAATTTATTATAAATTTACAAAACAGATAATGCCATCAACAATTTAAAAAAAATATAAAATGAAATAATTCTTCAACACGGGGGGGGGGGGGGGGGGGATTTGAACCCTTTTTTCTTCGCGACCTTTGAAATTCATTACTAAATAAAAATAAAAGTATGGATAATAAAAACCATAAAGATTAGCTATTTGTGTGTATTCGAAAGTTTCAGCGTTTAAAATGAAAATTATTTTATTCAAAAGTTTAATAGATTAGAATTTATATTATTATATTTAATTTTTTATTTAATCATCTATTTAAGTGTTGTTAATTCACAGAAACTAGATATTTAATTAAAACATCTGAAACAGCTAAAACAATCTCACTGTTTAAACCTTTTTCAATTAAGCAATTTTAGAACGAATATCCACCGAAAACGAAAATTTTAATCTAGTTTAAATAAAATGGCACTTTAAATTATAGTTTTGTTTAAGTCTACCTCTAAGTAATTCATTTTTATTGTAATTTATTTTATGTAAATATTAACATAATATAGGAGGTTTTTTATGAAAGAGGAGGGTCACACTGATCACCAAGTGATCACTGCAGCCAACAAATTTTTGCAACGTCGAGGAATCGCAAGAGCATTATCAGCCTTAGAAGTGCAAGAGGAGTGGAAAAGTAGTGGTAGCCAGAACATCACAATATAGTAGCAGTTTTTAACATAAGAAATGTTTACTGATACTGTATGTTCACATTATAAAAAAATATCTGATGGACTATTTAAAAAATATATTAACTTCTTTGAATCCTGTAAATATAGTTTCTAAAAGCATCTTGTAGCTTTAAGGATTTATCTACTTCGTATTTTTCTTGCTCTCAATGCTGTAGTTCCTAGGTTCTCATAGTAAAGTACTTAGGTCCTCTCATAATCATACTCTTCGTTTACCTCCCCACTCCAAAACTTTCTTTTAAAATTAATTTCGCGTACAAGCAGTTTTGCTGCGGAATGTTTTTTTTTAATTTCTTACGCGTTAAGTTGTTTGATCGATGATAGTTCAAAAATGAACTCATATTGATAATATGTGGTATGTATACCAACACGATGGGCCTTAAACGAATTCTCCCCACATTCCATTCCTTCTATTTGCGATCTTAAAAACTCATTCTCTTATTTTTATAATATGTATTACTCAAAAAGTAACTTAAAAAATATTTTTATATCGAAATGGTACTCGTTCTATTTTAACCTCATAGCTAGATTTTGTAAAATTTATTGAAGTTTCCGACATTTATTAGATGTGTGTATGATTGAAAAAACGCAGTTTTTTCCCACATTTCAGTTTTATAGGATTAAATCCAATATGTGGTTATGAAGTCGTTTGTTTTTTATTCCGTTACAGTACTCGTATGTTGTGTAACTATATTTGATTATATAAGTGTACCGACCTATATTCTATACACAAATTATGTTCGTTAGTTTTGTAGTTTTCAATTAACATATATTTTTATGTCAAATATTTTATAAAAGTATTTTTGACAAAAAGTATTAATATTGCCGAGTTAGGTTTATTTTACAATTATTATTTATTTATCAAATTAACATAAAAAAATTGATTTGATTAAATTTAGTAAGGATAACATATACTTATATCAAAGAATATTTTAATTACTGTTTTCATTTTTAATATATTATTTTTTGAAACTTAATATTTTCAAGAAATATATTAATAAAAATATTATAAATTACAATATTAGTAGTTACTGAGGGCTATTTATAAATTCAGTTACTTCATAAGAAAAAATATTTAATAAATATTATATTACTACACATAATTAGTTTTTTTATTTCGTTTATTATGATTTGCAATTTGTAAGATAGTTTTCGTATTGTAGTACGTAATAATTTTAAACTTTGGTATATTTTTTACATGACATGATTACTTGTGATAGACATAGATTGTCCTCTCATTAAATTGATTTCAAACCGACTTTCCATTTTCTAAAATGTTCGAGTGTGTCACTGCACCCTTGTTAAATAACCAATAACATAAAATTGTATTTTATTTATGTGTATCTTAAAGGCCAATTATTAACTATTTGAAAATAATAAATTAATTCAAATCAAATTACTAAAAGTCTATCTTATTGTAGCGTAATTGATTGAATATAAAATTGATATTTTCTACAACTGGGCGGTCGCTGTCTCCTAATTGAATCACCAATTATATAAATTGTAGTTTATTTATTTTTGTTTTATTTCTATTATATTTTTTTAGTCCAATATTTTCTGTCTTGTTTTTTCGTAAAAATTATAATAGTCATAGATGAAGATCTTTAACATGAAGGCAAAAACGACATATTTTAACGATACTAAAGAAAACCTTAGCTTCTTTCGACGTTGAAAATAAAGAAACATACGCATTGTAATAATGATAAAGAAAAAAATAAAGAAAATAATTTACACTTTATAAAAACCTTTAGAAATTGTATACATTACAATTTTAATTAATTAATATACATCTTAATTATATCTAAATTGGAAACGCGTACATACAAAAGGGTGTAATATAATCAATTAATGTACAAAAATGAATCAAACAAATACTCTTGTTATATTTGTATATACATTTAAATAAAATATAAAAGTGTACGATTCCATATTTCAGAAGGACTTCTTGAAAATCACTTTTTATTTTTGTAACTTGTTTCTTTTGCATTGTCTTTTAAATTTACTTTGTAGCAGTAACTTGCTGACGAGTGGTGCTGATGCTGCCCAATAATGTTTAAAATGAACATTATAACATAAATTATTAAGGAGACATGAAGAGAAAACAAAATATAATTAAAATGTGGATATCTATAATTAATTAATATACTTTGGGGTATTATATGTCAACTAAAGTAAATAATTGGGTTGTTATGATGTAATAAGATGAAAATATATAAACTAATAATGGATTTGGTTGAATTTGAAACAAAAAAATATAGACTTGTCTCTGAAAAGTAAAAGGTCTTCAAATAGTGTAACTGTAACTGTATGTAGTGCTGTAACTTTATCCTTCTAATCTTATTGCATGTTGAATCTTGTATAATTAGTTTTTACATATAACAAATTAATTAAATAACAATACAAAATTAAATACCATACTATCTATCATAAAGTTCGAAAAAACAAAAAAGGTTTAATTTTTAGAAAAAATGTTTTTAACTATATAACTTAAAACGACTTTGAAAATTTGGTTATCAAATGCGAAAAATATTTGACAAACTAGTGCTACGTTAGTTGCAGGAATTTCAAACAAACAAACTTATAAATGTTGGTATGTTTTTCACGTATACTTTTAATGACGCCAATCAATTGTGACTGAACCTTAATCTTAATTACAAAGTCAATTAACTTGTCTTAATTATTTCAGTAGTAAATTAAACAGAATTAAAATTTTAACATAAAATTTAAATTTTACAACAGAAGCCTGGAATAATGTGCGGATTGAAATTGGAAATGTTATCTTTATTCATGTGTTAGTATTTTTAGAAGTTAAGAAAATGTAAAAGTTATGATAGCAATATATTTCCAAATGTTTGCAGATTTATGGTGAAGTGAATAAAACATACGTGAATTTCACTAAAATATCATTCGTTTTCATGATATATGGCTAACATAAAAAATATTTTAGTTATTTAAAAAAATATTTTTATTTTAGGTGGTATCGTATATATTAGTGCATCTGTTTATCCTAAAAGTGATGTGGTACCTTTTATGGGAAAAAAGAACGAAGAAGTGAAAAACAATTTAAGGCAGGTGTTTGTTACTAAATTATAATATTTCATTTCCCTTAATATTTTATAATGGAAATTATTGTTTATACATTATTAGAACATGAATACAGTGGTATATTTGTATGAAAAATATATCATCATTTCATTTAGAGGCTCTACATGCACAAAATTTTTGAGATTTATGACTTTTTCCTATCATAATATATAAATGCGTTTTTTTTCTTCAGAACACTCACAACAACAACAGAGAAAACAATTAAGAACTGTGTCTGTTCTAAAGTGTATGACCCAGTCTGTGGATCCAACTATAAATCATACTATAACATTTGTCAACTCCAGTGCGAGAACAAGCCCGGTACCGTTAACGTATTGCATCAAGGGAATTGCATTCCCTTCTAATTTAGAATACCATTAATTCTTTGTTTCAACTTGAATATGAATTTATTATTATAGCGTATAGATGAAATATTTATGAGGTCTTTTAGATTTTATAAATTGTTTTCTTTCTTTTTAATTATAATATATTATTTCCGTGTGCAAAAAAAATTGTAATTAAATACTTAAATTAAAAGAAATGTAGAGACTTGTATTGTAGTTAGAAACCTACAATACATTCACATCAATTGTTTCACAACAATTAGATTTGCTATGTTAAAATATGCTACGAGTTTCGTTGAAGTCAACAGAAAGTATATTTAACGAAGACATCCCTTTGGAATACAAATAAACCCTTTATATCTGGAACTTGGGAATGGTTGTGAATTTGTAGATTGATGAAATATATATTTTTATTTAAATCTATTAATTTATTTTTAATTTAATCAATTAATTTATTTTATGATATATGATTATCGATAATATAATGTAATATAACATTAAAAACTAACTTAAATATAGAATTTTATAAAGGTCTAATAATTAATTTTATTCTTTAATAAAGAGTTTATGTGTAAAACATACTAAACTGTTAAAATATTTAAAAGTTTACAGCGCGAGGATATTTACTAGAACTTTATTCAAAAGCCTTAAGCGGATTGCGTAGTTGGCAAAAACTACACGCTAACTGTTTAATTACTTTAAATAGACTTGGTTACCGCAACTACGAGTTCAAAACTCATCTCACAAAACATTTCGATTAATAATATTATTATAACGTAGCTTGGTGTTTACCTCATCTTAAAAACAACTTATTTATAGCTTTTACAGTTTATTCTGCTTTAGACCCGATCTTTTAATAGTTAGATAAGATTGAATTAATTCTTGTATTTTAGAGTTGTGTTTTTATCATAAAACTAAGAAAATAGTAATATTTTATTAGATGCCTTTAATTTAAAGTGATAAATACGTAAATTTTACATAAATTTTAAGTTAATATTAACAATGATATTCAGATATTTTATAAATCCATCATATTTATTATTTTCTTTTACTATCTTATTCAGTAAGTACGGCATCAAATGCTATTTCAATTCTTTGTTGTAGGAGGAACTGTTTCTTAAATAATATATATGTACATATTTAAAGAAATTTTGTTATTGTTCCTACACCATTGATAATCGAGAGCTTGTAATAGAATTTTACTTATATTTATTATATTTTAAATAATAATATTCAGGAGTACATCTTAATTAAAAGCATAAAAAACTAAATGCAAAACCGCCACTTCGTTAAGTCCGTATTTCATGTTGATTTGAAGATGTTCAATATCTTATCTCTATTATTTCAATTTCATATAACGTAATGTAATTATTAATTGAATAAATGTAAAATATATGCATTTTCTGTAGCTCTTATAGAATAAATAAGTTCCTGAAAATTACACTTGCCAACCCTTAGACAGAGCTGCAAAGTTAAATGTAATTTGCATGCAATTATTTAGGAACGCTTTACTAAGTCAGTTGGGGTCTTCGCTCATGGACTACATTACTTATAACAATTCATGTAGATATGTCTATTCTCTGTAGTGTATTAAAATAAACAGATAAGGAAATTAGTTTGTTGTACATAAGATGTAATACTACACGAGAAAGGCTTTCAAGTCATTTCTTTTTGTGCTTTATTTTTTAAAAAGGCATAAAAATAGGTTTATATATTAATATTTATATTTATTTATTTTTTATTGGAATGAAATACAAATGTATATTTTTTTTTATCTATCGGTGATAACACTAGGAATTGCTACGAATAAGTGGATTTCGATGTAGTCTTAGTTTCAAAATATTTTTTAATTGTTTGTGTATTGTTATTAATATCCATTCTCTATGGTATATAAAACAATTATTTCGGAAGCAATTGTTTGACATTCATTAAACTACGGTAAAATAGCTCGGTCGCATTACTCAAATATTTGGATTCACTAAAATGTATTGCTATTAATCAGTGGTGTAATCATTTTAATCAAATACATAAACTGTATCTACAACAATTTTTGTACATAATACAATATTTATATTTTCAGAATATTACCGAATTCTTAAAGTAAACTTAAAAATAGATTTGTATAAGAAATATGGTTTCTTTGCTTAAATTGATATAATTTTTTCCACTTGTATCTATTTTTGAATAGTTATCGTTGAAATTCCTATTCAGATTTTATTATTTAATTCTATGATTAATAATTTTTATATTAAAATGATTTTCGCACTCCTATTTTTTCCAACAATAGCAGTTTTAAAATAGTCAGATTTTATTATTTTATACAAATTTCCAGCTTTTATTGGATCAAATACATGATTGATATCTTGCGTTTATTTCAGTCCACATTCTAGCTTTATAGGATTTAATCCAATATGTGGTTATGGACTCGTTTTTGTTTTTCCATTATAGTATTTTATACATACATCAGTGTAGCGATCTATATTTTATATACAAATTATGTCGGTTAGTTTTGTGGTTTTAAAATGTATTTTTATGTCAAATAATTTATTAAAATATTTTTTTATGAAGTATTAAAGTTAACTTAGTCATATTTTAATATATTATTTTAGGGCATATTTTGACCCTGTTTAATAACTGTTTCTTTTTGTACTGAAATCAAATTAAGTTCTTGATATCGATTGGATTAAAAATCTATAAAACTATCATTAGACCTGTCGTTATTTATGGATTCGAGTGTTGGGCGATGAATGTGATGGATGCAATGTGTTTGCATGTAATGGAGATGCGCATGTTAAGATGAATGTATGGTGTGACAAGAAAGGATAGAATTAGAAATGAGTATATTAGGCGAAGCTTGGAAGTAGTGCCAGTGACAGAAAAAATTAGAAGTAGCTGCCTGTCATGGTATGGGCATGTTATGAGGAGAGATAAAAGACATGTGACCAAAAGTGCTGGGTATGGTAGTGGAGAGATGGACAGGTAGAGGACGGCCAAAGAAAAGATGGAAGGTTTGCGTGGAAGACGATATGGAGAAGAAGAGAGAGTGTAAATTGAGATAAGGGCAAGAAGATGATGATATCGATTGGGTTATTTTCATTGTTTTTCATTTATTAATATTTGATAAAACATAAAAACATGTAAACATTATTAAGAATAATTTTATTAATAAATGATATTTACAATTCTATTATATTAGTGAAGGATTTTTTTAATTCAGTTGTTATAAGTTAAAATATATAAAAAAAAAATATCAATTTTTTTATTTCATTTGTTGTAAGTTGGAAGGATATGGGCCGTAATTTGGAACTTGAACCGTAATAATTTTAACCTTTTTTGTAATTTTTTACCTGATGGGCAAGACTGCTTGTAGTGTGTAAATACTGACAGGTTTTTAAATGATAGTTACACTTCAGTCTCTTTGCCGTACGAAATATTTCCTTCCTTCAAGACGAAGCTGATGTTAGTAATTGCTTAAATTTAGTCAATTTCAGATTATAGACATGTTTGTTACCCATGATTGAAGAGTGAGGTTTTAAATAAACTTGAGCACCTCCTTAATAATTCTATTCGGTATATCTTCGACCTCCGTTAAAACAATCATGTCACCTAATTTCGCATTCAACTTGGCAACTGACAACTATGACTTACTATTTTTCAGAGGCGTAACTTACAATTCTTCATCCTTTGTACTCTATCTTATACAATTCAACTTCGCCTTATCGAACTTAAATAAAAAAATCAGTATCTACTTGCCACACACGATTGAATTCTTTATTCTATAACTAATCTAGAAACCGACATTATTAAGATTTTTGAAGCATCGCTTTAATTTTTGCTGGGGATTGAGCTTCTGGATGCTCTCGGACATCGAGGAAACATAAAAAAATGGATTTGGTTACTATATATCTATATGTCGATCTTCCGTGAGAGATTTGTCCTTCCCCGGTTTAGTCAGATCAATATGAGCTGCAGTCAAAGGTTCCAATAACGTTGCCATACAATTAATATAATTTCGAAATTTCATTTATAATGGTACTTGTATTTAGATTCATGCCTTAAAAAAATATCGAAAACGTTAATTAAATTAGGAGGCATATTCTGTAGGTTAACGAGATATCATATAATACATATTTTTTTGTTCTATATTTAATGTGACAATGTATTCCTGCAATATATTCCTGCTTCGATTCGATTTCTTGATTTGTCGATAAATCCAATTAATTAGTACTGCTAGGAGTGGCTTACTTTGTGGCGATGTAACTATTTATCTTTGCTCTCACATCTCGTTTAAGATTGTTGATTTATCTGAAACCTGCATATGACTTAAATATATATGTTTATATTATAAATACAAATAAAATGATATATTAAACATTATCTACAAATGAACATAAATAAAAAAAATGTAGTCAGCAATTAGTCCACATACCAGCTAGCTATAACATTACATAATAATTTAACTTCTTACTTAAATAAAAAAATAATGATATTAAAAAAAAACTAAATCTCAAAACAAAAACAAAAAAAAAAAGTAAAAAGTAAAAAAAAATAAAAACAAAATTTTTAAAACTAGTATTCACAAGCAAAAAACATAAAAAAAGTAAAACGATAAAAATAATAATATAATATCACTCCGTACACATAATAGATACTTAATTTTAAAATTTCACTTCAAACTGACAAGTGACAACTGACAGTCGTGGACAATATTAGTATGTAATAATAAACCAATGGTGATTTAAAAAAGGGGATATGTAATAGATACTGGGATCCGCCAAACGTTCGCGGCGGGTGTTGAGCTGAGCCCCTCTCCTTTCTTCTTTTCTTGATAACTTTGGAATGGCTAAACATTTTTTCAATCTGTTTTCGCTATAACATCCGCGTTCGGCTCATACATACATAGGAAAATTTTTAGCTAATTATCTCCTCGCATTCTGGAGACAACTAAACACAAAAAAAAGGTCTTCCAAATGGTTGAGAGCTAATATATTATAAATATTAATGAACACAAACCTTAAATATTTCTTAATTATTCTTTCAGACACAATAAAAAGATCTTTGAAGCAGATTCTATTATTGAAATATATTGATTATAATAATGAAATAATAAAATACGTGCTAACAAAAATAAGGGTTACCAAACCTAAGCTTTGTTTTTATATTAAATACAAAAAAAAAAAAGTTATGTAGTTTAAATTGAAAATATTGTACAACCCTACTATCTGTGTGTATCGACAACTAGATGCCGGTTCTGTTTTATTATAAATCGCTCTCGATTCGATCGATCAGACTTAAAAGATGTTCCCGACTCATTGGACTGAGATAAATTTGCGATGCTCCATTCAAAGGCTGAATAGAAATAATGCACTGGATATGAAATATGTCGGAAATCCGAAAATATGTTCTTTCTTTTGATTATTTTATTAGAAATTTATTAGGTGAATCGATCTGTAAATTGTTATATAATATAAATTAAAAAAAATCTAATTTCTTTAAAATGTTTTATAATGTTGGGGAAAATTAAGGACAATATTATTGTCTAAAACTTGTGTTAAGATCAAAATTTTTATCTTGTACTCATAAAACATTAGACTCTAACAAATTGTTAATTGGACAAAGAAAAATATTATCTTTAATAAATAACGACTTAAATATCAGCACAACCACGACTTGAACCTGTGACCTCTGGGAGTTCGACTCTGTGTACTAAGCTATGTTATAGTTTGATTGCTATAAAAATAGTTTACTATAATTACAATATAATTAATAAAGTTACGATGTAAAAGGAAATTGATGTAATTAGTTACTCTGCATATTATAAAATAATTTCTAAATGTGCCCAAATTGTAGGTTACACCAAACTTAATAGCTGTAAAAATAATAAGGTTGTATTGATTTCATCATACATTAATAAAACATTGTTTCAACATATACTTTTATTTATACTTATAAGCAGGAAATGATTTTTAATGATAAGTTCAGAACTACTGAACTTGTTTTCAAATCTCTTTTAGTATTAAAAAGCTGATATACCCGTGATCAATATAGACAGGCTATTAATTAAAAAAAAACATTCGGAAACAATAATATTTGTGAATCACACCAACACATATCAGCGCTCTTTAGCTTTTATTGTCGTCGTGAGTTATATGTCATGGTTTAATTTAATTTATTTGATTAAACCATGTCAAAATAGATTCTACAAATTACCAACTATTTTATTATCATTTACCATAAAGTTGAGCTATAAATTTCAATTCAAACTTTATCGTATCGTAACTAATTACTTTGAATTCGATATCAATTCAAAAAGTTTTGTATAGGAATAACCTACTTTCGTTTTATTACAGCCAAGTTCAGTTGGAAATTTATAGGGACTGACTTTTTTGTTATTAAAAAAGGAAAACATGCTGAAACAGTAAACTGGGTGAACTAATATGTACTAACTCACTAAATATAAATATATTGCTTATGCTTCGTTTCTTTCCGTCTTTCCAGATATAATATATATATATATATATATATATATATATATATATATATATATATATATATATATATATATATATATATAAATATAAACGTAAGTTTTAAACATTGTATTCAATATAATTATTTATTAAAACCATAAAAGGTTGTTTTATTAGCATCTTCAGTTCCTTTTCACCTCTTATTTCGTTGCAGGTTATGCCTCTATATAATAAGAAAAATAATTTCTCTAGTTTGTATAATTGTTTATTAAAATCATAAAAGGTTGTCTTATTAGCATCGTCAGTTCCTTTTCACCTCTTATTTCGCTGCAGGTTATGCCTCTATATAATAAGAAAAATAATTTCTCTAGTTTGTATTTCTCAAAACTAAACACATTTTATGCTATCAAAACGTAATTGATCTAAAATGAGTATGATTTAAAAATTTTATTGTAATGTAATTATTATGTTGTAATATTTATTTATATTAGGATCCAATTTGAAATTGGCGTTTGGTAAGGAAAGAAAAAGAAGAAGTCGAATATTTTTGAATATAATATATTTGTTTAATCAAAGTATGACATTGTTATCTACGCACTTTTGTCATCTCACAGGTAGTTCATTGACTGCCCTGATTGACTGATATTTCAAGTTTTCCATTTTGTAAACTGAATGACGCAAACAGAAAAAACAGAAAAAACCAAATGAATGACGGTTTTCAATATACAAATACATGTTTAAATAGCTGTATAAATTAGGATTTCGGAATGCCTAACCAAAGAGGAGAAATTTTGTGATTGAAGTACGTACGGGTCGTACGACAAAACGCCAAATTCATATGTAAGGACTTAATATAAACATTACATTGCGTGTTATCAAATATATACATATCGGAACAGTCATTAATACGGGACCTCAACTGACTTACTGACTGAAAGTTAGCGGGCTTTGACAGAATCTAGCCTGACGTTCGTGATGGTGTGAGAGTTGCTCTGCCCTCTGAGATTTGGCGGGCACTTCGATTCGCACCATCGAGCGGACCACAAGAGCATAGAAATTGTCTCACGTTTTGTTGTTTGATAAATTTAAGTTCGGCCACGCCATCCACGACCACAATATGCACAGTAAGTAGGGAAGATTCCAACTGTAATCGGCCTCCTGCTTCGTCATACAAAATATATATTTCTCTTGAAGATCATCTCGAGAAAAAAGTATAAAATAAAAAAGAAAACAAAACGAAATAAAGGTTTAAAGAAACAAATAAATGTATACGGAATAAAAACCTTTTCATTTCATTTCTTTGCTCAAACTCCTACTTTAATTTAACGCTGTAAAAATGCAAAGCTTGAAACAGTAAATTTATCAAAAAGTAGATTACTGTTGAAATAACGAAGACGTAAAGAGTGTTGGCGTCGGAAAACAAATGGAGGAACCTGAACTGTAGGGTATTATTGTATAATAAATTTAATTAAATCAACACCTATCACTCTTATTTACAAAATAATAAGGCTCTTTAAGTTCCTGAAGGACGATTGTTGATTTTATTACATTTTTAAAACAATAAGTGAACTTGTTCCAACTAAAAATTACGTGAATTTATATTTCGGAATAGTTTAAATTATATTTAAAAGTAAAATTTTATATGAAATGAATTGTCGTTCGAATGAACGCCAACGTGAGACATTTTAACATTAAATTTATAACGGCGTACAATATTTTGTACCTTACATAAATAAAGATCAGATTAACATAAGTATTAGAATAAAATTGATTCTCTCCCTTATTTATTAATATTTGTTTACGATAATTTATGTTAATTAAATTAATTAATTTTATGAAATGTCGTGATTGAGAATATAGTGTAATGTAACATTAAACTCTAACTTAAATCTGAAATTGAAAAAAAATCTACTTCAATAAAGAGTTTATTAGTGAGATATACTAAGCCATTAATATATTTTCAAAGTTTACGGCGTGAGGATATTTACTAAAACTTTAGTCACAAGCCTTAAGCGGATTGCAAAGTTGGCAAAAACTACACGTTAACAGTTTAATAAGTTTGATTAGACTTTGTTACCACAACTACGTATTCAAAACTTATATCACTAAAGATCTTAATAATTTAATATTAATAATATTATTATAATGTAACTTGATGTTGATTCTACTTTGGATATTTCAATTATTAGTTAAAAATTGAATTAAATTATTATACTTTTTATAAAAAAATCTAACAAAATAATATTATTTTTCTGAAATCATTTAATTTAAAGCTGTAATTACTTAAATTTGACACGAAGTATACATTAAAATAAAGAACAATTTTCAGATATTTTATAATACCATTATATCTTCTTTTTTCAAATGCCATTTGAATTCGTTGATGTATAAGAAAGTAGTTTTTTTTTTAATTAAATTTTTGATGTTTTGTTATTTCTGCTGCAACATTTATAATCTAGAGCTAGTAATTGAATTTAACTTGTATTAAATAATCGAGTAAAGTAAATGAATTAAAAACATTAACGAAAACTAAATCTTTATGTACAAGCGCCGAAAGTCAATGATTTAATTTCATTTGAAAATTTTAAATATTTTAAGGTTATTGCATTTTCATATAAATTCAATATGAATGCTGTTAGTTCATAATTTTTTAGCTCTTGCAGTATAAACAAGTTGTGGAAAATTACATTTGTCCACCCATACACAGAGCTGCAAAGTTAAATGTAATTTGCATACATTTGTAGTCAGTCATTTGGGGCGTTCACTCACATTACCTATAACAATTTATGTAAATCTCTAAAAAAAATAACAAAATATGCCTTATATTCTGCTATTATTTTATAAATAAAATAATATTTTATAGACAACAACGAGCAATCAAGTTTCGGCTAAAGTTGAAGTGATGTCTGGTTTTGCATCCTTTAAACTAAATACATTAAAACAGCTAGGAAGGTAATTTATTGTAATAGAATATTTAAATCACATCACTGATATTTTAGATTTGTATATTTTTGTATAATGAATTGTTTTTACGGAGAAACATTTTTATCAAATATTTTAACTGATATAGTTTACGTGTTCGGACAACATTTATTGTACATTATACAATATTTGTATTTTCATAATAACTCTTAACGTAGCCAAAAAAATATTTGTATAAAAATATTATTTATTTGCTGAAACTAAAGTTGATTAAAAAAATAATTTGATAAAAAAATAAAAAAACTTTATGATTATCTATAATATACTATGTATAAAGAAATATTTGCAAGTTGCGTTTATAAATTTACATAAACATTGAGTAATTTTTAAGCCAATGTGATATTTTATAGAAATATATAAAAATTCAAAGATATGAGTAGGCAAGAACCCATGACCTTTGGAACACCGTCCTGTCGCTCTACCAACTGAGTTAAACCGTCGCTGCACGCCTCCATGAGCCAAGTAATTAATTAGCTATTTACAAATGATGAATCGATAGAAATTAATTGTTTCAGACACTTTTTTTAATTTTGCATTTCATTTCGTGTTTGTGATTTTCAGTTCTTATATATGTATTAAAAGTAAAACTAAATAACCTAAAAAGATATTTCAAACAAAATACACTAATACGAGGGCCAAACTGAAAGTTTTTAGAACTGGCCACTTAAAAACATTATATTAAAAAAAATAGTTTAAATATTGAAAATAAAACTCTTTACCAATATTATTGAGTGTACATTTCATTCATTTGTCATTTGTTTTACGATTTGGCGACAAATTGAAAATTGTCTGTGCACGTCAGAATGAATTTAAGCCGAGAAAATTCTCGTGCAATGATTTTTTATGACTTTCGATGTCATTTAAGTCAACAAGAAAGTTAAGATAGACTTCGATTGGCTTTTCACGATGAAGCCCCATCTCGTGCCACAGTTAACAGCTGGTTTAATGAATTCAAACGTGGTCGAACTAATCTCACCGATGATTTCCCTGAGGGCCGGCCTTCTACAGCGACGACTGAAGATAACATCAGTGTTGTGCGGCGTATGATAGAGACTGACAAAAGAGTAACCTATCAGCAGATTCGGACAAGTCTAGGCATAGGTAGGAGTCAAGTGCACAAAATCCTCCATGAACATTTAGCGGTCAGGAAGCTTTGTGCCCGCTGGATACCGCATAATTTGACCGAGGCTCAAAAACTCCGCCGTGTTGATTGGTGCCGAGAAATGATCCAAAAATTTAACGGAGGTGACTCAAATGCTGTGTTCGACATACTAACGGGTGACGAAAGCTGGATTTACTGTTATGATCCGGAAACCAAAAGACAGTCAGCTCAGTGGGTGTTTCCTTCCGAATAGTTGCCAACTAAAATGAAGAGAGGTCGAAGTGTTGGAAAAAAGATGGTGGCCTCGTTCTTCGGAACGACAGGTCATTACGCGACAGTAGTCTTAGAGGATCAGAAAACGGTTAATGCAGAGTGGTATACTAACAATTGTTTGCCACTTGTCTTGGAAAAAGTTCGAGAGAAACGACCTCGCAGCAGGATCCTCCTTCATCACGACAATGCCTCGTCGCACACCGCCAGGCAAACGATCGACTATTTGGTGACCTCAGACGTGGAATTACTGGGTCACCCGCCGTATAGCCCCGACCTCGCACCCTGCGATTTTTATTTATTTCCGAAAATAAAAGAAAAACTTCGAGGAAAACGTTTTATAGACACCGAAGAAGCAGTGGCTGCGTTTCAAAACGCCGTCGAAGAGACCCCTAAGGCCGAGTGGGCAAGGTGCTTTTCTCAATGGTTCCATCGAATGCAGCGATGTATTGATGTAAATGGACGCTATTTTGAAAAGTTACAATAAAACTAATAACTTGCTAGAATGCTTAGTTTTTGATTTTCTAAGAACTTTCAGTTTGACCCTCGTATTACTAAATTGATACTTAAAAAAAATTATATAGCATGAACTTCGGTGTAGGATCTTTTACACATTTATTTACATAAAACCCAATATTCCTGCAACAATATGTTACACTTACCAACTTTTCTGGTGCCACTTTTTAGCAGTTGACGAAACGTCTTGAAACTTAAAGAAACTGGCAAATAGCCACTCGTATACTTTAAAACTGGAAATAGAATTAGAATATAAAAACCACTACCACTTTTGCCATTTAATTAAAGTTAGCGACGTTCATCGGATTCTTCTGTAATTGATAGCTTTCCGCTTCTTCTGCTTACAATCCACTTTGTATGGTTTCATCTAATTTGTGGTTATGAATTAATTTTATTATTCTTATACATATGTGTGGTTATTTGTATGAAGTGGGATTTTTTTTTTTTTTAAGTTACTAAAAATACTCTTATTTATCTCTTCTATTTTTTTGAAGAGATATTTTTATAAATATGATAAGGATATAGATAACAATCAATCAATTAAAATAATTAAATTTGTTTATTAACCGAAGAATTATAAACATACTCTTAGTTAATGATCTCTCATTTGTTCCTCTGTTCGTATGTAGTTTGAAAATCACATATTTATTAAATCTTTATAATCTATTAAGATACTATAGCATAAGGCAAACCCTACTTTTTTATGATATTTGAGATTGAGATAAGTTTTACGAAGTTTCATTTAAAGGCTGCATAGAAATAATACACTGACACGTGGTAAGGATCACTTCCCACCGACTACGCGGGGAGATCTGGATTTAACTTTGCTCTGGCCAATGGTTGAGACGCACACTTGTCTACTAGATGAGGACAGTCACATGCCCTCTTTGTTGACCTTGCCACCTGACGCGTTTCGCACTACAAATCAGCGGATTGGGATGGAATGCGATCTTTTTTTGCATCCTACCCATAGCGACTGGTTTTTTTCCCTTACTATGATCCCATTGATTGTTCTGCGGATGTAGCTCATGTGATACTATAGGGCATGGAACTATTTGTACCAAGCTCTGTCGTACACTTTGGTGGCAGATCCTAGCATAGCATAATATTATCCTATCGCTATTACTTTTCTTCTGTCTAAAATAATGGAGTATTCTCCATAATGTTTCGTTAATCGATTTCTCCTAACATAAATCGAGGATCGGCAGTTGATCAATGACCGGCATTAAGGCTTTCGTCATGGTAAATCGGCTTGTGATATTCTGTTATAATTTAAACATATATGATTGACACGTCATGGATACCTTCAAGAAAGGCGTATACTCCCATCTCTAAAGCCGGCGGCACTCTCTCGAATCTTTGGATGTTTTAAGAGTTCATGGACGGTGGTTATTTATTACCTGTCATCTGTGACACGTACGTTCATTTGCCCTCCTCAAATTATTGCAAGTGCGAGAAATCACACGGGAAGTGAGCGTGCCTTACAGCTCCGGAACCTTTCATGGAGAAAAGGTAGCTGGGTGGTCGCGATTAGACTTGTCTATGACCGATAGCCTTGCGAGCTTACTAGTCTTATAGTACCGTTGTCGGACGACTTCGGAGGTCAGATCTGCCGTACCAAGGATCCATGTGACCGGGGTAAACCTGGACCACATGTATAGCGGCTCAACCTTTATAACCGGAGGGTTGGTGGGGTTGAGATGCTATAAACATAATCATTAGGGCGGAAGGAGGCGAGGGCGACCATGCCCTCCTCAAATATAAAAAAATAGGTTACAGATCCAACTTTCCGGCAATATCTTTTTTATCTTCATTATTTATCTTGAGTTTTTAATTTTTAAATAAATTGAGGTGTATCTGTAAATTGTTATAAAAATTTAAATGAAGAAAATGTTTTTAAAAAGTCGTGTATTGTTTTATCAAAATATATTAAATAAATTATCAAAAAGATGAGTCGATTTTTTATTTCAAATATCAGACGCTGGATGAAGGTTCTAAAGGGTAGGGACATTCTGAAAAGTCGGCAAAAACGCCATAGATACCTTAAGCTATTATTAAAATTACAATTTGTCATAGTATTGACTCATATGTTTTACAAAAAAAACAGTTATCTTTAATAAATAACGACTTACATCACAGCACGAACTTTAACCTGCGACCTCTTGGAGTCCAACCCTATCGTTTTGTGGAGTGTGTTTTAGTTTGACTGCTATAAAATACTACTTATACTATAATTATAATTAATAATGTCACGTAAAAGAAAATTGATGTAATTACTTACTCTGTATAACTTAAATTAATTTCTCAATATAATTGAAAAATATACCGAATATTTTAAAATAATAAGAGAATTTACGCTACTCCATAAGGTTAATCTCAACGATTTTCGTTTTTTACAAAAATACTATAATGTAAAGTTCGGAAAAGTAGCTCAAATTGTAGGTTAGACCAAACCTAATAGCTTTAAAAATAAAAAGGTTTTATTGATGGTATCACACATTACACTAAGCATTGTTCAGTTTCAATATCAATTTATAACTGTGTCATAAAATTTTAGAACCTAATAAATAAGAAACTATTTTTATCTATAAACTCGGAAACTACTTAACCTGTTTTGAATAACTTTTAGTAGTAAAAAGCTGATATACCCCAGATAGGCGGGATATTTATTAAAAGAACCCTCCAAAACGTATTAGCGTTGTTCAATTGTTATTGTATTGTGTGTTTGTTAAGAAATAAAACATCTAAAAAATCAAAGCAAAAGAGAGAAAGGAAGAAAGTAAAGTGAATAAACCAATGTGTATTAATTTAATAAATATTTATTCTAACTCTTATATTAATGTAAAATTAATTTGAAAACCATAGCTTGGTTCCGTTTTGTTTTACTAGATTAAAACATCTAATTTATTTTTAAAATAATTATTTATTAAAATCTTAAGGGGAGTCTAATTAGTCTTTGTCTCAAAGACATTTTAAAAGATGCTCTCCAAATGTAATTTGTCTAAAAGTGGATATGATTCTAAAATTTTTGTAAAGTTGAATGTATTTTGATATAATTTTTTTATAATTATACAGTCGTAAAAATATCAAAATATGTAAGAATTTGAAATGAATAAATATAGTTTATACGAAATTATAATTTATGAAAACCAATATTGACAAAAATATATGACAGGCGTTTGGTGAATTAGCTAAAAGATATGAAATTATGATTAATGATTTTCTTTGGAAGTATACTAATATATTAACCTTAAGAATAAAGTCCCAACTAATGAAGATTAATACTGTGTTACGGTTTGTACATGTAAGAAAAATTCGTATCGTTTTATTCAGACGGGTTAGACACTGAATAATGGGGTTAGCGATTATACGCAAATTGCACTCCAACCAATGTTTTAACTTAATAAATAGGCCGTTTTATACTTAAATATGGTTTGACAAATCTTTTTATACTTTAATCACTGATAACAGCTTTTGTTAATCAATAACGTGTTAATATTTTATTTATTTTTGAGCATTAAGCTCCCTTAGTTGTTGTGCTAAGATGCGAATGAGGTATAAAGGAGTGTGTAATAAAATGTATTAGTGTACAAAAATTATACATCGATTGAAATAAATAGATACAAAAACTATATGTATATGTCGTAGATAAAGATATTGTTTTAATAAAATTATGTCAACTGATTTCTAAGTAGTAAAGTAACTTCAGTGGCGGTATTAAAACAAAGTTAGAAGCAATATAAGCCCTGACAGTCGTGGCGTCCTCATTTATATATATTTAAATATAATAAATAATTTTTCTTAAGAAAAACACTATGAAAAATCCGTCATATCACCCTAATGCATGAACCAATATGTACGAAACGGGTGTAAAGAGATATCTCTAAACGGCGCCTATCTGGCGATATAAGTCATTTAAATATTTATGTAAAATATTTCAAAGAGAAAACTGAAACTTTTAGATTTATTATGAAAAATCTCCTAATATAGCGGTGTTAAACTTTAACGTGTAACGCTGACGCTAACGCTAACGTTGACGCTTACGCTTACGTTAATAAATCGATGAAAATAATATTGCTTTTTATTTTTGTAGCTTGATCATATTGCAAGAGTTGCATTACAATATGTTCAAGTTACAAAATGTACAGTGACGCTAAAATGTTAAAATGAACAAGTTTTTATTATATGTAGACATATGCTTACCTTGAAATAAGGAGACGCACGCATCATTTATAGTTGAAATATATTATTTATTGATGAATTATATATTGATAGCACTAGATAAAGTGGCGTACGATTCGTGTCTGATAATGTAAACGTTGACTTCGTATATTTATTTAGCTATAAGAGATCATACACACCCTAGTGTTCGAACCCACTTTCGGTGAATGTGATTTAAGCAGCGCTATATACAAATTTTGAAGTACGTATAGTTTCCTTAACTGTAGCCCTGTATTGTGAGCATTGGACGTATTGTTTGAGTGGATAAGCGGGATTATTTATTGCCTCGGTTTTAGACGTCGTTTTTAAATACTAATGGCGTTACTAACCTCTTTACATCGCTTGACCAATATGCACTGCATAAAATTTAAAGATATTGTTACAGACTGACGTATCACATTCTTACTTTTTGACTTTTACAAATCGTATTTGACCTTACGTATTAAATTTATATTCACATATTTATAAACTTTATAATATTCAATGATAATTAATATAATGTAAGTATCTCATAAATTTTTGTTAAGCAAACGCTTACAGGAAAATAATGCTTTAAAAATTATTAATATTTTAGTAATGATCAAAAGTCTTTCTCTTGCAATCACTTTAAGTGTGTTCATATTAGACAACTTAAGAGGAACAAATACGATTAACGCGAAGACTAGTCAGGACATTAACTTTAAGATTAATTTGATGAGATTAAAATAAAACATTTACAGTTATAAGCTTAAGAAATTAACTTGGATTATCTCAGCCGAGTATTCCTTTAATTGAATTATTTATTTCGCCTGAATTATAGGTATTATTTTTTTATAATAGAATCGAAACATATCTTGTTTTATTATCTAGCTTCTCTGTATACTAAACGAATAAATACTTTTCCAGTAGGGAATGAAATTGAGAATGTCTAGTAGTTTCAGATTAAATCATAAAAAAATATTATATTATGTTAATAGAAGTATGATTAATTGTTTTGATTGGTTATCTTTCTCTATACGTTAATTTGTTGATATAAATAACTTAAACAGTTTAATAGACAGTCAGTGGAAAGTGAATAGGTTAAGGTTATTTTTTTGTCATAGAAATGACAAAAAACCTAATTAATTTAATGTAAATCCTTAAAACAATAAAAGTCTGTTTACTTTTGTTTCTTTATAGATCTTTGTTGTCAAGTTTCTCTAAGAGTAAGGTATTGTTTAATCAAAGACGATTAATTTCTGAATTTGAATCATACCCATGCAATCGTTGGCTGTTCAAAGTCTGAAGTAACGAAATCGTTTGGTATCATAGTCATTATTCATTTTGACTAAAATATTTGTTCCATTTTCATTCTTAAATATATTTTATATATTTTTGGTTAAATGTCTCAAAATAAATAAAAAATAAAAATACAATAGCAATTTCCTTTTCATAGAGTTGAAACGATTTACAGTTTTAAGAGAAAATATTTTATCGAATAAAATCATATAAAACGAACGAGAAAAATAACTAAGAGTTATGGAGTTGGACATTCCTTATATTACATCCAGTGCATTATTCCATAGACTTTCAATAAAGAATCGGAAATTTATCTCAATCCATTGAGTTAGAGATATCTTTGAAAACTGATCGAACGAATGAAAGCGATTTTTATAAAAAAATTGCCATTTGGATGCTGATATACAAATAGCATATTGTGAAAGGTCATAATTTTTTAAATTTTTTTACTGGATCTAAAATTAATAAAAACAGCTTAACTTTATCTTTTATAAAAAATGATGTTGTGTTGTTGAAACATTTCCAAAGTTACTGAAAAAGTGGTTGTTAATTAAGGTTAACAAAATTTTTACTTTTCTTATCCCGTTATTGACTTTTATATTATGTAAATTTGAAATAAAACAGTTATTTTTACCGACTCTTTTTTCTTATAAGTTAAAAAGGCTAAGAATTATTTAAGTGGAAATTTCTTAGATTCAACATTCTATTTAAATAATATATAACTTGCAACTAACATTGGTATATACTAAATAGTATATTGAATTAAAAAAATCATAATACATAAAACCAAAGAGTGACTTAATTTTTAAAAAGAACAGTTAAGTTCCTTAAAAGTTTTAAAAGCCATGTCAAAGCCTTTCTAACAAGTCTTTAAAGAAAATTCAAGCAATTATAAGTTTACACGCTGCTGGCAATTAGATATTTGTTAGTTTTAACTGTATTATTCCATAATAAGCGTGGATCCGGTTTAAGTAAAGTGCTCGGAAAAATGGTAAATAAAAGTATAATTAATTTAAGGCCGATTTATACGAGAATAAATGGGATGTTAATATTGTTTAACTAATAAAAGGTTATATTGTCTGTACACAGTCTTTAGAACGTTAATGAATATCTAAACTACCAAGTGGTACACCTATGGATTATTCATTCAAGAAACGAATTTTTGTATCTGAAGATTTTTATATTATAACTCATCTAACTGAGAATTATTCATAGACTTCTACGTAAAAAAAACTGTGTCTGTAGAAATAATAATCTGTAAAAGAGGAAAATGAGAAGACTAATCGAAATAATTGTGCGTCTGATAATTAATGCGTCATTTAAATTGTAATAGGCGTTCAAATATTTTGTGAAAACTACATGGATTTTTTTATGGAAATCAATTCATAATAGTGATTATTATAGCGATGGAAAATTTATTACCAGCTGAGTTTTCAAGATTCGTAATATTTTATTTCAAATAGCTAGCATTTTCTTTATATAATATGTATAGCTTATTTTACAATTGTAAGACTTTTAGCCTTTAAGATTGACGTTTGAAGAGAAAAATAAATATTAGAATGAGCTATTGAGAAAAGATTTCGCTGACGAGGAGTCTACCTCAGATAGTAATGACGAGTACTACTCGTACATTTTTTTTGGTACATATATATTATAATATTTAAAACTTGTGATGAAGCTAAAGAAAATGTTTGGCCTGTCAAAAATATCACCGATTAACCATCAATGAAACAGGTGAAACATGTAGATAATGTAAAAAAACTCATTTGTGGTGAACATTCAAAAGCATAGTTAAATAATACCTTACTACTTTTTGGGGTAACTCGAGGAGTTTAATTCTTATTTTTTAACTCATAAATATTGTCACGTTCTACACGGGTAAATGTAAGAACTTTAATCAAATCTTAATTACTAAGTCAATTAAGGTGTCTTAATTATTCCTTATCGGTAAAATACACTGAATGTCAATTTGTACACATAACTTATATTTAAAAATAGAATCTTTAAAAATGTGGGGTTTAAAATTGGAAATTCTATCTTTATTCATGTGTTAGTATTTTTAGCAATATATTTCCAAATATTTGCAGATTTATGGTGAAGTGAATTCGTTTTCACGATATATGGATAACATAAATTACATTTGGGTGATTTAACTGTCTTTTTAAATAATATTGTTTGTTATAGGTTGTATCTTACATGGTAGTATTTCTGTTCATCCTAACAAAGATCTACGTTATGTCCCTATGATGGTAAAAAAGTATGAAAAAGTGAAAAACAATTTGATAGAGAGGTTAGATACTTTCAATAATTTTTTTGTAATATTATGAAAGAAATAATGATACTGTTTGGTTAAATTTTTTCTTACCTAAAAATGAAGATCGCTCGTCATGCCAATATTATCAAAACACTAGAAGTTTTGTTTTCCTTTTATATCTTAATATGTGTTTTTTTTCTTCAGCAGAATCATAACCACAACAAACGTACCGGTGAAGAACTGTGTCTGTTCCAAAGTGTATGATCCAGTTTGTGGATCAAATAATAAGTCATACTATAACATTTGTCAACTCCAGTGTGAGAATGAGCCCGGTGCCGTTAATGTACTGCATCAAGGGAATTGCATACCGTTCTAAAAAGATTAACATGAAACTAAAAAAAAATGTTTATTCTTGTTTCAATTAAGATTAATTCTTTAATCTTTTGAACAGTAATTAATTATTTATAAAAATAAACTGAAAATACCTTAATTTAAAACATAGCTATTAAATACTCGTATTTTAAAAAGTACATTTTAAAACCGTTATATATTACGGCCATTACTGAAGAAAGAAAAAATAATACTGACTATCAAATTTTCATTAGTTAATACTAATTTGCAAATATTGGAAGTGACGTTCCATTTGACCTTCATTAAATTGCAGAACTTGTAGGTAACTGTATGAAATAATATATTTAAATCACACCACTCATATATTTGAAAATCCGATATCATAATGTATTGTTAATACAAAGAAATGGTATATAATTAACCAATGTGGTGTAATTTATTTAACCACATATCTTCATATAATTAATAAAAATTATTGTATATCATTTGTACTTTCATAATGCTACAAAACTATTTAAAAAATGAGTTGTATAAAAAAATGTTCTGATATCGTTATATTTATTTTCTCTCTTATTATTCAATCTATTTTTATAAATATTTTGTTCAACTCGTGGTCAGATTTTGGCATTTTATTGAGTTTTATTGAATCTGTGTATGATTTATAACATGCACTTTTTTCTGCCTACATTCCAGCTTTTAAAGTATTAAATCCAATATGTGGTTCCATAACTACAAAACGAGTCCATACTCGTTTTGTTATTTGGTTATTAGTATTTTGTATATCTAAATATGTAACTAAATTGTATAACGACACACTTTCACGACTTCAACACAAAAATTGTATGGCTTAATTTATAGTTATAAATAAAATTATTAATAAAATAACTTTATTAATATATATTTTTATCTTTCTTTATATAGATATTTTTGTCTTAAATATTATTAAAATTATTTCTTATTATTTTATAACTATTAAAATATATTTTTAAGTTACGTAAAGTTCGTTAGTTACATATAATTTTAAGGTATATTTAGATATATATCTCAAACAACTGATATTTGAACGAAAAAAATATTGACATCATATCGTTTAAATTGAGAGAAATATTGTAATTTACTATGTTTACTTGGTTCACATTTTTTTTAGGTTTAAGTTAATTTTAATTAATTATAATGAAAAGTTATATATATATATATATATATTTTATTTTTATTATGTATATATATATATATATATATATATATATATATACTCTTTAAAAATAAAACATATATAATTGACTTTTAAAATTAATAACTCATATTTCATTGATAATGACAGTATATTAAGGAAGCTTAGGGCTACGTACAACATAGGGTTCCCTAGTTGCCCATGAGAATATATAGATAGGCATATATACTCGTATACTTTAGATAGATATTTTAAGATATACAATTCTATAGTATATTATTTAGATCTATGTTCTTAGACTATGTAGCGTTTACAATATAAGCGAAAAAAATATATATTTTAATTAAACGACTATTACTCGTTAACTTGTAAGGTCTACAAAGTTGTGATTTGATTTTTCAATTAGTTATTCTTTCTTTGTACTTCCATGATTCATTTCGTACCTCCAAGATCAACAGTATAGCTAGCAGAGGCACATCTGACTCTGAAAATTTGCACTTTAAAGCTTGATATTTTACAAACGAATCCATTAATCGAAAACACAAACACACCATATTTGAAAGATCTATCTAAAAGTATGTTACCCCACATCATGGGGAGTCTAAAAAAATACAATCCTACTATACTTGTTTAAGAGCTACCCTAAAAAAATCATTAAAAAAAATATCTTGGCACTATGTACGGATGGACGAACATGACGAAACTATAAAGACTTCGTAGTCCATTAAAAAAAACAGCACAAATTCTGTTCCAGTAGTTATTATTTATATTTTATACCCAAAACTTTTGATAGTTACAAGAATTAAAATAAAGTGTTATTATATTATACTTAGCTTAAGTATAATATTTTTTTTTACAGATTAATTTTAATCAAACTTATTCTATTGGTATAAGTAATGGTATATTTTTTACTCCAAAAGGTTTGCAAATTGCAAAATAATTTAACGATAATTACGTTTCAATAAACATTATAGCACAATTTAATAAGACAATAATATAATTCTAAAGTATGGTATGATACTTAAGAAAAATAATCAAGAGACGTATAAAAATTCTTGAAACTTCGGGCTCTATAATATTTCATATCTAAACTTTTATTTCAATGCAGGCTGTGAATTAAGAGCCATACATTTATCTTGATACATTGAGTTGGGAACATCTTTGATCGATCGAATTCGATTCACAATAAAACGGAACAGGCATTTGGCTGTTGAACATAACGGATGGCAAAATTATAATGAGAAAAATTACTACTTGGCTATTATCAGTAAAAGATAATGTGAGAATAGAAGAGATAAATATGTTTTGATAACACCTAGAGTAGTAGACAGCTAGTAGAATTATTTTAATCTATCCCAACCCTTTGTCGCGATTAAATTTGTAAACAGGAATGGGTCCCTTTTTGACATAAATAAATATATGAATTTAAATAAAATGTACAAAAATAAGACCGAGATAAACCTGTAAATTCATTTAAAGTCCGTTTACAATAGTTGCTCTTTATAGTTTTAAAAATCATGTCGAAGTTCTCAAAGAATATTCCAGCAACTATAAGTTTAAAGGCCTTGGGCAGTTAAATGTTTATTATCTGTAGAATATTACTCTATAGTATGTTGTGTATGAGTTCGTTAAAAGTAAAATGCTTCATAAAAATGCAGGAGGAAGTCTAGTTTATTTATTCAAGAAGAAAGATTATTATATAATTACCTTAAATCATTATGTACGTCTTTATGAGGAGAATATCTATTTATTTCAACATGCATATCTAAATTAATACAAGGCTGGACACAGGCAACTGATTTAAAATAACAGCAGCTTTTCATGGTTGATGTCGGCATCCTCGAAAGAGTTTTGGGTATTTAATATTTCTTTCCTTTCAGCTAGTTTTTACAAAGTTCTTTTACTACACTTTATCTCTGTGTAGATTTTACATATAATTTTATATATATTTCATATTTTTTTCAGTCGCCCTATTATTTCGTAATACCTCTTAATAATAAATATTTTTTTGTATCTGAAACAGTGTATAATGTTTAATAACGTTGTTAATTTCTTTAAAATAAAACAAAAAAAAGATAAGATTTAAATACAATTTGGTAAAAAGATTAAAAATATTAATGTTACAGTTATAATGTTTTGAGCTGGGTAATAATGTTCTCAAATGTTAAATCCGAATAAGAGTTTCATAAAATATTATATATATATTTCTTAAATCTATTTTTATTGATCTTTGAAATAGTAAATTCATCAGTTTGAGTTTAGTTTCGTCATTTAATTAATTTGTCAGTTTGGTTTGAGTTGTCGTCAAGGTAAAATATGTTGATGATAATTCAGCATGGTATTTCACAATTATTTTGATTATTGTGGATTATAAAAGATTTTGTAATCATAATATATTTTTAATTTATCTTTGATTTCTGAATTATAATCAAAGGCGGCAACGCAATTTAAAAATATGTATTTCTCCTTGCTTACTGTAATTATTATAGTTTTATTTCATTGATTAACTTACATTGTTGTATTTACTTACATCGACTTAAATTTATTTTATTATTTATATATTGTTAACATCGAATCAATCACAGTGATCTTTATTACTTTAATCAGATATTTATTTCTTTTACAGTTAGCTGGATAATTGTAAATCATCGATTTTTGCAGTCAATCTCTCATTTAATACGAATTGAATTAAAATGACCTAATCAAAAATTTAACTTGCTTCATTCATTTATTATTAAGCTTTTAATACTTAAAAGTTTAAGGCAAAAATATATATTTCCAAACCTTTAGTGGAAAACCTTAAGCCGCCTGCATAGTTGGCATAATATGCTAAGTATTGTACAAGTTTATATTTTGCTTGTTTATTCCAACTAAGGCTTTAAAATTTGTATTGAGTGTATGTTTTTGTTTGATATATTTATTCTATTTTTTGTGGTTTGCTTAAAGAATAATTAATTGTATAAAAATATTAGACTTCTAAGATTTAATATTAAAAATAGTATTATAATTATTTATATTGTTTATAAAATATTCGTTCTTAGTCGTCTTAATAAAATGTACATCTGGCGAAGTTTAATAATAATAATAATAATAATTTATTTTACTTCAAATAATCATAAATACACAAATGAAGTAGAAATCTTCTTTGAAAGATAGTTAATTTATCCCTGTGCCAGAAGACTCTGCTCTTTCATAACAACTATAATTATAGCAAACTAAATTATTAATTAAATATTACAAAAACAAAATTATTAATTAAACATTACAATAGTCTATAAGGTGCAATGTAGGTAGGTAGGTAGGTAGGAGGAGATCTTTTTAGTTAGTCTATGATGTGATAACATAACAACAAAATATAAAACGGTTTATTTTTAAGCATTTGCATAATGTTTCAGTGCCTAAAATTACATTGCATACATCCTTCATAAAGCTGAAAAGTTGAAGGTATTTTGCATGCATAGTTAATAAGCAAACGCTTTACTGAGTAATTTAGGGCCATCATTCACTGACTATGTTACGTACTCGTATAACAATTTATGTAAATTTGTATATTCGCTGTAGCGTGTTAGAATTAAAGCGCGTTAAAATTGTGCCTTTAAGGTAGTAGTATCAAAATAGACGCGTCAACTCAAGGACATACGTTCATAGTATCATTGCAGATATGTCATCTGACCCACTCGACTTATAAACTTAACATTTAAGGAAAATAGAGTGTGGGAATATTTTTTGCTAAAAAAATGACACTGTCAGTGAGCTCTGATGCCACGGGATGGCATGCGGTGTCTTTCTTTGGTCGTTCAAAGTCCAATTTCACAGAAAAAGTGCCCGAGAGATCTAAGAGGCTTGACAGATGCATCAAACCAAAGCCACAAACTGCCACCAAGTGGTCCACAGAGCTTCCTACATTTAATTTGATGCCTTGCAGTATTACAACAGCTACTGTGTCTGTCAGTCACTGGGATCTTTGGAAGGGAAACAAACTGGTCCCCATAGGTAGGACGACATGCGCGTCGCGTTGATTTAGGTCTTGTACGAGTCGGGTGTTAAATGAGCACTGAACTCCGTATCAGACAATGATCAAATGAATCTAGAGTCACCTTGACAATAAGTCATTATCAAGGAAACTCTAGATTCGTATTTCGTATTTTCGGGGATGTGTAGTCAGCAGATGATCCAACAAAGAGGGCATGTGGCTGTCCATGTTCGGTGGTCAATTGTGCGTCTTAATCAGCTGGGACAGCATATTTGCCAAATCAAAGTTAAACACAGATCTCCCAACGCAGTGACACGTGGCTCTAGCCAATCGGTGTTATGCGCGTTAAAGTCCCCGAGGGTTACGACGTCGGCGGAGCCAGTCTGTTAAAGCAGGTTGTCAATCTTCTTTTGGACATGGTCTAAGAGCTGATCAGTTTCTACATCACCACTATGGCATGTGTAGATCGTTCATTTACACGTGCAGCCGAGCGCAGACAGGTTCCGATCTTCAAAAATCTAAAGGCATACATCAGCAGGAGCTAATTCCAGATTCTCTCACCCACTGACAGAACATAACAAAATGGTTTCACTTCTTCAATCGATCTTCTGTGAGAGGGTGATCCTTTTCCGGTCGAGCCAGCCCAATATGAACTGCAGACAAAAAACAATAGTTAGGCTTTTCTACCTGATGAGTTATTACTTTACTAAATATTTTTCAAAATTTGACAAGTATGGCTGAGATTTTATTACTGACCAATGTGCATCTATCGTAACTGTAATAATACAAGATAACATAATTAACATATAACACGTAAACAATAAAAATAGAAAAAATATGTTTTTTAACCAAATGTCAATAGCAAATTTCAAAACGTAATTAAAGCGGTCAACTATTAAAGGATAAGCATGAAATTATAAGCAACGTACCAAAGAGAGTAAAATAAAGCGTAAGCTTTTATTTTGTCAGATTTTAAACTATTCAATCATAATTAACTTCCATTTAGTGCTTCATAAAACAACATTAACATTCCGTTTTATCATTTGTTAATTTTAATCTGCTGGCAATGGAAGTAACGTTTGGCTTAACATTCAATAAATGACAATAAAAGAGCTCAGTAGTAATTTAATGAAATTATATCATTAAATTTTGTCACCTGGACATTCTGAGTAATTAAGCTGTATTGTTTTTGGAGCGCTTTGTAATATATTTCATAATTAAACCTAGCTTTCATGAAATCATGACTAATAAAGATTAATAAAATTATATATATAAAAAAGAAAAGAATAATGGACCTTAAAAATAAAACCACCATTTATAAAGTATATTTGACATCATATTTATCATCACCTTTAGTCAGATGGTTCTCATATTGACTTAGATTGTGATTCATTAGTAAAGAAATTCAGAGAAATACCCTTTCAGATGGACTATCCATTATTGAAAAACATTAAAAATTAGAACTACCTTAGAGTATACTTTTCAATTTATGGCACTGATAACAAAACCTGTGTTGGATAAACTGCAAGAATTTTATGAGGAATAGTGATTTTCAGCTCTTCTACATTGGAATTTATATCCAATTCTTTAAACCATACGAGTAACCAGTGATATTTATAAACGCCTTTAAGATTGAAAAATTATATTTACATGATTTGAACACTTCCCTGGTAATCAATTGTTTTTTTTAGGACGTATTTTATTATACTATTAATATATTGCATGTGTTTTACAAAAATAAATAAGAAAGTATTTTGATGCCTTAAACCAATATAAATTATATATTTCACAATTTTAAATTTGTATTTTACTTAGTATTGTAAATTGTGAAATAGAGATAATATTTTAATACTGACTAGCATGAAATTTGGTAAATTCTTATATTTGAATTGAATTCAACATTACAGTAGCGAAATGTCTAGGGATAGAACAATATGTTGTTAATTTGGTTGCCAGCCATATTATTTAGGATGATATAACCGTTTGTGATCCTATGAGAATAAAAATGAAAATGTTAGCTATATATATTGTAAGAGAACGTATGTTCCATTCTCTGTGTCATTTCGGTACCAAATTTAATATTTTGGTTTGATTTTTATTGATACTTTCATGGATAGCTCAAATTAATTACAAACATAAATTTCTAAGCTCAATTAAAAAAAAAAAAATTAATCTAACTTTTAGATTATCGAAAAATCAGTAATTAGGATTTTCAGAAACAAGTTGTTATTACAAAACCCTTCACATACATAGATAATGATTTCATATTGTAAGTTCGTATTTACTTTATTTTTTATTTTTATTTTAATATACTACTGTAAATGTTTCTTCTTATACTTTAATTCATGTTACAATGTTAAGGGATTATCCTTTTTTAATTTATTTTGTTTCCAGTTTTTATACTGTTATTACTTTCAAGTGATTCAAATCTGCAATGGACCACTAGTAGGCCAATACATTTAATCCTTCCTCCGATACACGCAATAATGGAGTGTGATGAGTGCCCTAATGTCTACTTTCCTGTATGCTCCAATACCAATGAGACCTTCATGAATCACTGCCTAATGAACTGCGTAAAAAGAAACCTTAAAGTAGCTAGATATGGCATCTGTATTGATTTTTAATTTTTGAACATAATAAAAGAAATATTACTAAAAGAAATATTAGTATTTTATAGTATTTATGAAATTTATTTATTAAAATTATATTATACTCTATTATGTATGATTGATTACTTCTTACAAATTTTATATACATTTCTGAAGATAATTATTTTTAATTGCAATTAAATAATACTATTTAATTGCAATTAAAAGTGAGTACTTGCACAATTATATTATATGAAATATAAAAAATAGTGCTAGTTTTTTCTTTGTGCTCGATAGTTCTGTTTTTGAAACCCTGTACCCACACAGGCTAATTAATAGGCTCTAATGCGGGGAGTTTAAAAAAAAACATATATTGTGCTGCGATATTGTATTGAAAGTCTATACATATATTGACTATCTAACTATATATATATATATGTTTCTAAGTTTCTAAGAGTTTTATACCTGTGTAACCAAGATTTTATTTTAAAAATGTATTTTAAAGGTTTTAAAGAGGCACACTTTTTATTACAGAGAAATATTTTTTGGTACATAACAACAGAAAAGTGTATTTTGTCTTTACAAAAAATGAATTTCAATGTAGTATATCAAAGAAAAAGTTAAATATATTTTAAGGTAGTGTGATTATATAAAAGTATGTATTAGAAGTTTAAATTTATATAAAATATACATACATTGTTTATATTCATATAAGATATAAAGTTTCGAAATTGGACTTATTCAATTTTAATTAAAAAAAATTTTGTTTATGTGATTCTTTTCATTTTTTATAAATTATAAATGGAACTGAATATTGGATACTCCTGGATATTTAGGTTTTGTCACAAAACTATTCCATTTAAAGATAACGACAACATATATATGCAAAACAATGTAGAATGATTTAAAATATATTAACATTTAATTCGTGTGTGTAAATAGAATATAACCCGTTCTGCAGCGGTGGGCGGAATTCTACAAGGAGACGTATGAATGTGAGGACACCTCGGCCTTGAGTACCAGCGAAATGCTGAGTCCGGATGTAGCCGATGGTGAAATCAGTTTGGAAGAAGTGGAGAGCACGATTCGAAGTCTGAAATGTGGTAAAGCTGCGGGAGCAGATGAAGTTACTGCCGAGATGATCAAATATGGGGGGCCACGCGTCTGGGACTTGTTCTGGTTTTTGTGTAATTTATGCTGGAAATCAGGGGAGGTCCCAGGCGATTGGCGAGGTGCTGTCATCGTGCCTTTGTATAAAGGCAAAGGTTCACAGATAGACTGTGTAAGCTATAGGGCTATCAGTTTGATTAGCTGGGGCGGTAAAGTTTATGCTAAAATATTAGCGAGAAGAATACAAGAGAGATCTAAAAGGCTGTTGTGGGAGGCCCAAAGAGGTATTAGACCTGGAAGAGGGTGTATAGATCAGATCTTTTCCCTCCGCATGATCACGGAAAAGTTTTTGGCCCTAAACAAAAAGGTTTTCTGTGCTTTTGTGGATTTGGAAAAGGCGTTTGACAGGGTTGTGAGAAAGAAGTTATGGGAGATACTGCCCCGATACAACGTGAACGGACCCTTGCTACAGGCAGTAAAGTCTTTTTACCGAGATCACCCAGCCTGTGTGCGAGTAGGAGCTGGCATGTCGCCCTGGTTTGACATCCAATCGGGTGTTAAGCAAGATTGCGCTATGTCAGCTTGGATATTCAATTTGTATTTGGATAGTTGTCTCCAAGACGTGAAAGACAGTGACATGGGAGTGAAAGTAGGTGACCTTAAGGTCAATTGCATGCTATATGCAGATGATGCAGTGCTCATTGCATCATCAGAATGCGATTTGCAGGCATTGGTCACCACTCTGAAAGATGGGTGTGAAAATAATGGTCTAAACCTGAATGTAGATAAGGCAAATGTTCTGATATTTGAAAGAAATGAAGAAAGAACAGAATGTAAGATCAACGTGAATGGTAAGATAATAGAACAAGTGAATGAAGTGGTATATTTGGGAATTATGTTTAGCAAAGACGGAAGATACGAAATGGATGTGGAAAGACGTATTGCTGCCGGTAACAGAGTTAACGGTGCTTTGGCTACATTGTTAAGACGGCGAAACGTCAGCATAGCTGCACGTTTGGCTGTACACAATGCAGTTTTGCTACCGACGCTGTTATACGGCAGCCAAACGTGGGTAACGCAGAAGAAGAATGTAAGAAAGATGAATGCTGTGGAGATGCGATCTCTTCGCCGAATTTGCGGAGTCAGTTTAGCTGACCGAATCCGCAATGAAGAGATCCACAGAATGGCAGGTACTATCGAAGATGTTGCAGTGAGAATGAAGAAGAACATGCTCAGGTGGTTTGGGCACGTCGAACGAATGAGTGATGAAAGAATGGTAAAAAAGATTTATAAAGGAAAAGTGAGCGGTAAGAGAGACAGGAGGAGGCCTCGAGTGATCTTCGAAAACACAGTAGCTATGATAACGTGAAGGTAAGTAAATAAGCGTAAATAGAATATATATTAATTAGAATATATATATGGGACTTTAACACATTTAGAGGATGACTATGTTTATTTTTTTATTAGATATGATGAAAGTGTACTTTTCTATTAATGTTATATTAATTTTCATAAATATTTGAACAAAACTTGTTACATTTTTATACCTTTCTAAATTATATAACTCATCTGGCATCGTGCCAGGACCATAGAGATTGGAACTGAATATTTTATATAGATAAATACAAAACGAAAAATATCTTTATTGTAACACAAAATTTAGGTTTTTTCAGTTCAATTAAGATCTAAAACTCTATATACCTCAGAACATTTTTTTTAATTTTCAATTCAACTACAACATTGAAGTTTACTTTAAAGGGACAGGTAAATCAAATAACTATATTATATAAATTTACATAATTGTTACTTTATAAACCGCTTCCAACGTATAAAGATTACATAATAATACTGTTTCTAAACGTACCTAATACTATTACCGATATGATAGTTTTAGGTATGTTAAGCACTTATTAGATTTTTATATAAAAAAATAATCAAATGAGCTGATGTATTGATATAAGTATGATGTAACTGTGAATTTAAAAATATGCCTAAATATACGGTTTTAATTAATAGTAAAAAAACCTGTAAAGATTAATTATATATTTGTCTTTATGTGTATATGGGTATAAGCAAAAATAGCTTGAAATATATATATATTTTTGTTATAAAGAAAAGGGTTAATTACCGCTAATCCTTAGGAATTATGCTAAAGTTAACATGTGAAACATCCGTGTCTACTTTAAAAATAAACAAAGTGGTCAATACTGTCAAAAGCCGTAGGAACATTGCACTCAGAAATTCTAATAGCATTCCTATGTGTCCTCTCAGGCTCGTAGTATATGTATTATTCAACAAATGCTCTATATATTTTTTATTATTAAATATAATGGCGCCAGCATTACAATTAAGATTTTAAAATCTAATTAGAGCTGCAGGTTACCCTAAAACACGTATTATTGCATTAAAATTCTGATAATTTACCCTCGCATTAGAGATTAATAAATGCCTTTGTCGGTACAGAAATATCGAACCTTAGTACAATCGGAGTAACTACCACCCAAATAATTATCAATGTAGGAAAAGAATTCACAATATTTTAGGTGATATTGACTACAAACCACCTACTATATATTTACTGACCTAATAGATGGCATATTCGTGGAATGGCTAAATGCCTACTTCAGAGTAAGTAAAAAGGCGTGGATGCGAATCCCACAGGCAACAATAGGTTTGTGGTTGGTTGTACTTTGTGTCCGTATTAAATATATGATCGCCGAGTCACAGAAGGTGACTCACTTTACAAGGTGGTAGAGCCTAGCTGCAGTTAACTGACTGCAGCTCGTATTGGGCTGGCTCGACCGGGGAAGGACCACCCTCTCACAGAAGACCGACGTGTAGTAATCAAACTCATTTGGTTATGTTCCGTCGGTGAGTGAGAGAATCCGGAAGCCCAACCCCCCCCCCCCCCCGCCAAACATGAAAGCGATACCGAAAAGAAAAATACCCCAGGAGGGTACCGGCTTTGATGAAGCCGGGGACCCCCTCCCCGAGCAAAATCGGGGAAATGATTCTCGGATTTTGCTCGGGCTGCCCGTCGTATCTGGGGCGGGCAAAGTATCGCCTTTTGTGTTTTTTGAGGGCAAACGACGAGTCAACGCAGCGGCACCCCGACCCACTCTAAATGTGGACTTTTGCAACATCCGGGGACTTCATTCCAACTTGAACGCCGTCCACTATCACCTAGAGACGGCGCAGCCGGCCTTGTTGTTTCTGACGGAGACGCAGATATCTCAACCTAGCGACACAGCGTACCTGTCATACCCCGGGTATAAACTAGAACACCATTTTATACCACACGCCGGGGTATCTGTGTTCGTAAGGGAGGATATCTGCTACCGTCGCCTTCAGGTTTTTGAAGGTCGGGACCTGTCTGTACTCTGGCTGCGCGTGGACATGGACGACCATGTCAGAGTCTACGCGTGCCTCTACAGGTCCCATAGTGGTAATGCAGAAACGGTTCAACTCTTGGGCCATGTTCAGGCGAAGATTGACGATCTGCTTTCACAGACTCCCTCCGCCGAAGTCGTAGTCCTCGGGGACCTTAATGCGCACCATGCCGATTGGCTAGGGTCACGTGCCACCGACTACGCGAGGAGATCTGTGTTTGACTTTGCTCTGGCAAATGGTCTGTCCCAGCTGGTAAAGACGCATACTCGTCTACCGGACGTGGACAGCCACACGCCCTCTTTGTTGGATCTTCTGCTGACTACAGATCCCGGAAAGTACCAAGTCACTGTCGAGGCTCCCTTAGGGTCCTCTGATCATTGCTTGGTACGGAGTGTAGTGCCCATTGAACGCCCAGCTCGCACAAGACCTGCGACTCGACGCGTTTGGCACTACAAGTCAGCGGATTGGGATGGAATGCGGTCCTTTTTTGCATCCTACCCATGGGGGCCGATCTGTTTTTCTTCCAATGATCCTAGTGACTGCGCTGCGGCTGTAGCTGATGTGGTACTTCAGGGCATGGAACTATTTGTACCAAGCTCTGTGGTACCACTTGGTGGCAGATCGCGGCCTTGGTTTGATGCGTCTGTCAGGGCTGCAGCAGCTGGCAAACGGCAGGCTTATCAAGCTTGGGCTAATGCGTTAGTCACTAAGGATCCGAACTCTAGAGTTCTGAAGAGGAAATATAATCGTGCCTCCAGATTCTTCAAACGGAAAATTGCTAGAGCAAAGTTCAAGCATGTCGTCAAAATTGGGGATCAGCTGGCAAAGTACCCGCCTGGCACGCGCAAGTTCTGGGCGCTGTCTAAAGCCACGCTGGGAAACTTTTGTCAGTCATCCCTACCGCCATTGCACACTGGGAACGACTCTCTGGCCTACACGGCAAAAGAGAAAGCCGATCTCTTGGGCACTCTTTTTGCCTCAAACTCGACTTTGGACGACCAGGGGAAGACACCGCCTATCATCCCGCGGTGCCCGAGCTTAATGCCGGAAATAGTTTTTCGGCAAAAACTCATCCGAAAAGCCCTCCTTTCCTTGGAAGTTCATAAGTCGAGTGGGCCAGATGGTATCTCTTCAGTTGTGCTACGAACATGTGCCCCTGAGTTGACACCAGTGCTAACGCGTCTATTTCGGTACTCCTACCTTAAAGGCGTAGTCCCGGTCTCATGGAAGCGTGCCCTTGTCCATCCGATCCCTAAAAAAGGTGATAGCTCGGACCCAGCTAACTACAGACCTATCGCCATTACCTCTCTACTCTCCAAAGTAATGGAGAGTATCATCAATAAGCAGCTCCTAACCTTCCTCGAGGATCACCAGTTGGTCAATGACCGGCAATATGGCTTTCGCCATGGTCGATCCGCTGGTGATCTTCTTTTATATCTTACGCACCGTTGGGCAGCTGTTATTGAAAGCAAGGGAGAGGGTCTGGCAGTTAGTCTGGATATGGCGAAAGCCTTCGATCGTGTATGGCACAAGGGGCTTCTTTCGAAGCTACCTTCCTATGGGCTTCCCGAGAGTTTATGCAAGTGGATCACCAGCTTCCTCACTGGGCGGAGCATACAGGTCGTTCTCGACGGTTTTTGCTCGGACCCCAAGCCCGTGAACGCTGGTGTACCCCAAGGCTGCGTGCTATCCCCAACTCTGTTCCTCCTGCACATCAATGATATGTTGGATATCTCCAACATACATTGTTATGCGGATGACAGTACTGGGGATGCGGTATATTCCGGCCGTGCAGGTCTCTCTCGGGAAAACGTCGACGAGTGCCGAAAGAAACTTGTGTCTTCTATAGAGACTTCCTTAGGGATAGTTTCTGAGTGGGGGGAACTGAACCACGTTCAGTTCAATCCCCAGAAGACACAGGTTTGCGCGTTTACCACTAAAAAAACCCCATTTGTCGTATCACCGCTATTCGAGAGCACTCCCCTTATTGCCTCGCCAAGTATCAGAATACTGGGTCTCGACATTTCGAGTGACTGTCGGTTTCGTGGTCATCTGGAGAGCAAGGCCAAGTTGGCCTCGATGAAATTGGGCGTGATCAATAGAGCAAGGCAGTACTTCAATCCTGGCCAAAGACTTGCGCTCTACAAAGCGCAAGTCCGGCCACACATGGAGTACTGTTCTCATCTCTGGTCCGGATCACCCCAATATCAGCTTCTACCATTTGACCGCGTACAACGGAGAGCCGTTCGGATTGTCGGGGACCCGGTGCTCTGTGAACGGCTGGATTCTTTGGCATTGCGTAGAGACGTTGCATCTCTGTGCGTCTTCTACCGCATTTACCACGGGGAGTGTTCCGAAGAGCTATTCGATCTGATGCCTACCGCCGAATTCCATCACCGCACAGCGCGCCATCGCCTCCAATACCATCCCTACCACCTGGATGCGTGGCGATCCACCACTGTGCGGTTCTCAAGTACATTTTTTCCTCGTACCACTCGAATGTGGAACGAACTCCCTTCGGCGGTATTTCCAGATCGGTACGACATGGGTACCTTCAAAAAAGGCGTTTACTCCCACCTTCAAGGCCGGCAACGCTCCTGTAAATCCTCGGATGTTGCAAGAGTTCATGGGCGGCGGTGATCACAAATCATCTGTGACCCGCCAGCTCGTTTGCCCTCCTATTCCATAAAAAAAAAAAAAAAAAAAAAAAAAAAAAACAGAAGTAAAATAAATACTGAGTTTTCCAAAAAAGAAAAATTATTTTGTATAGTTTATATAACCTATATAAAACTACTCACTTCTAAATGTAATTAAATAATTTATACTTTTAATAATCTATAATATGTATGCGTATTTGTAAGAAGTTATCCATAACACAAAATTTTCTTTCATATAAACTTAAGTTTAAATAAATTACATAAATAACAGAAAAAAACTAATATTTCTCCTTTTTGTTAAAACTCAATACAGATACCGCGTCTGACTAATTTAAGGTTCCTTTTTTCGCAGTTCATTAGGCATAGATTCATAAAGGTTTCATTGGTGTTTGTGCATACGGGAAGATAAACATTAGGGCACTTTTCACATTGTGTTGTAACGTTCAATGGAGGGATGTAGTGACTTATTGACTTTCTGGTGGTGAATTGTAGATTTGAATCACTTGAAAGTAATAATAGAATAAATACTGAAAATAAAATAAATTAGATAAGGTTAATTTCTAAATATTGTAAAATAAATTTAAGAGTAATAACTAAAATTTATAAAAATAATAATTATTAAAAATTGTAACAAAAATAATAACAATAAATATCAACTCACAAAAAGAAATCATTATTCTTAAATATGAAGTCTTTGCAATAGTAACTTGTTTGCCAAAGTCCTTCGATAAATTTCGATATTCTTGAAGTTTTAACTTTTGTTAATTGGTCATAAAAGTTGAATTTTGTAATTATATTTAATTATCCATGTAATTAACAATCAAAACATTACATACCTTTTCAGAACCAAGGATGTTTTTTATTAATTATTGGAAATTTATCTTAAAATAAATAATTTTCGACATTTGGTACCGGAATTAACCAAAATCACATCATACGTCCGCATACAATATATATACTCGTATATATATATTATATACTCTCTTAATTTCTATTCTCTTAAGTTAATAAACGGTAATAATAATATAAACCAAATTAAGAACACATTGCGCTAGCCTTAAGCATTACGTAAATATAATGCCGAATTCTAGTCAAATATAAGAAATTATTAAATTTAAACTTCACGTCAGTCAGTATTATAATATTATTTTTATTTAAAAATTTACATTCTTTTGTTAAATGCACATTTAAAACATAATCTGGGGAAAAGGAAAAGTGTATTTCATAATTTTTAAAATTTTATATCGGTTTAAGGCATATAAATGCTTTTCTACTTATTTGTTTTAAAACACATGCAATATAATGAATAGTGCAATAAATGTCCAATGAACATATTAAATTTACAATCTCAAAGGTTCTCGTAAATAAAAAATGTTTATAAAAGTAAGGTTTCAAAATATATTTTATTAGTACTCGAATGGTTCAAGGAATTGGATACAAATACCTATGTAGAAGATCTTAACATCGCTTTTCCTGATTCCATTCATGCAGTTCATCCAACACAGGTTTGTGTAGGTTCTGTTATCAGTGCCACAGACTGGAAGGTACACTCTAGGGCATTTGCAATCATTAATAGTTTCCAATAGTGGAATTACATCTTGGGGCTTTTCGTAATACCACTTTTGAAAATCTTCAGCCTCTTTTGGTTTCAAGGGCGGGTTTAAAGTTTGGCTCAGAATAAGAGTTATCCAAAGCGATGTTAGTGCTGAAATTATAAAAAAGTTATATATGTAAAAAAGATTAAGATTAGAGAATTATTCATACCTATTTTAAAGGGATTATTTTTAAACGAATTTGAAAAATTTCACAGACGCACAAAAGAATATTTCTAGATACATAATTATAAAATTCTACTTATATTCTTTGTCAAAGAAAGAGTGTCCATAACATATCAAAAATATTATTAAAAATATTTTTAATTTATAAAAGTTTATTGTTTCACCTATATAAAGCAAATGTACATTTAAAAAAAAATCGTATAAACTATATAATGTTTTTTTATTTATTAACATGAAAATTTCTTGGAAATCGAAATTTTTAATTTAAGTTTAAAGTATATTTGATTTGTACAGTTCATATCATGTTCTGAAAATTTGGGATACACGCTTATTTTGGTTGACAACGTATGCTCAAATATGAGATGTCATTCTAATTCCAATATGGCGGATCATCCAAAACGGCGGACAAGTTATTTTTTCTACACAACCACAGCATGGGTATCAAATGAAACGGCTTAGTGAGGCAAAAACACAAAAAATAGTACAACGTCATATTAAATTCAAAATATGAGTTACCATTCAAGGTGTATACATAGTTATATATATTCATAGTATTGTCTGTATTTACAACGATCATGTTGTAATTCGATTTTATTGAATAGATTTTTTATGGAAATCTTTCTAGTTTTGAAAGATCTTACGTCAAGGAGTGTGAAGTAAATAGTCTTACTTGATATACTTATTACAAGCAATTGTGTGAAAGAAAATGTCGCCTATAAAGTATGAAAACCATGTTACAAGCTTTTATTTCATTTAATAAATTGTACAATATATGTACTAAATTGATTGATTGGATTTAATTTAAAGTTAATTTTCTTCTTTTTATTGATTAATTTTTAGAGATTTAAGAGATTGAATATAAAATGACAAATATCTTGGTTAAATATTGTATAATATTTCAAGACTTTTCAGTTCAATTCAGAGCTCCAAGTCCATATGCTTTTTAATATTGCAATACAACTATACTATAGAGTTTCATTTTATATGAAGTAAATGAAAATGTTACATAAGTTCACATATTACCTTATAAAGCTGTTTCTATAGTATCGATAGAAAAATTACATAAAAATAGTATCAATCCATGTATTAAGCATGTTAAATAAGTTATTGGATATTTTAACCAATTTTAAACATAAGCAATTACTTTAAGCTTGTGTACAATAATTATAAATTTAAATATATACCTAAAGATGTGGTTTTAATTAATAGTCTCAAATACATCTCGCCAAGAAATAAATTTAGTTCCATTTAGGGAATATAAGGCAAAGACATCTTGAGATATTTTTCTAATTATAAAGAAAAGAGTTATTCACCGCTAACCCTTTAAAAAAGGACCATTAAACTATAATATCTTGTAACATTTAAAATATCACTGTGTCTTTTATCTACTTTAAAAATAAGCAATGTGGTAAACGCAGTCAAGGGCTGTAGAAAGATTGTCACATTACAAAAAATCTAATGGAATCCTGTTGAGACCTCACAGACCCCCCGAAGTTGTATGATATATATGCATAATTTCTTGATCTACATATCATGAAAACAAACTTTTAACTATGTATTTTATTAACATAGCCGCTAACTACAAGTCTAGAATTATATGCTCTAATCCGCTTGTAATATCGGCTGACCTCAATTTCGCATCAGTATAACACGTATTAAATATTTTACGACGTCGTCAGAACTTCATAGTTTCATTATATTGTTAAAGTTTTATTACGATTATATTAAGTAAATAAACAAAATATTTAAACTGATTAAATAGTATTTTGTCAAAGTAAATTTTAATTAAAATGTTCCAAGGATAACCGGAAATTGTCTATTCAATATATTGTTTAACTTTATTTAAAAAAAAAATTGTTTCAGTTAGTTTTATAATTTAGTACCATGTTTTTGAACACAATAACAATATCTGTTTTCTAATAAAATTTTTAATTGATCTAAAAAAAAATATTCCTATTAAAACTGTTAGAAATAAACAAAATAATAAATAACCAATATTACTACTATTTTAAACCTTTATCATTAATCTTCATCATAACTTAAAATAATTTTCAGCCCGCGGAAACAAACTTGATACACAATTGCTAATCTCAAGCTCATGCTCTGATTGAATAAGTTTATTTACATACTTACTCTTTATCAAATGTGAATATTTGTTCAGAGTTAATTATATATGAATACAAACTGAGCTAAGAATCTTACAATAGCGACTATATGTATCCTTTTCACAAGGGATAAAAAAGAGATGGATATTTGGATAAGTTCTTAATTAAAAAAAAACATTTAAAAGCAAAAGCCGCTACGAAAGCCTAGATCATTTACAATATTCCAAAAAAAATTTAATACTTTATTTTTCAATGAGTTTTTTTACTACTTTCCAGCTGACAAGTTTTGTAATAAAACCCGGTTTGAGGTCAGTCTGAATCTCTTGTCAAGTTTTTATGATTCCAACTTTGCAACGGCTATTGTATTAAAGTTTGAAACTATGAATGGTTTCAAAAGTGTATCATGTTTCAAAGGTTTTATTTGTTTTGATACAGTTGTGTTATTTTTTTTATGATTATAATAGAGATGTAGATGATAAAATAAAAAAGGAATCCAACTTTATTATTATCCTTTATAGTATGATAAAAATAATTTGTGGTCCGGTTTGGGTTATATTTCTAATAATAGAAAAAATGTTGCAAAATAATTATATTTATTATCTAATACATAGTTTTCCTTTTCTCATTGCCGACCTCATATGTAGAAGTTACAATTATTACATTACAAATTATTACTAAGAACTGGATCAAAATCGTCTTCAATAACACTGAAATTCGTCCTATTAATCAAAATCTGGAAAAATGAAACACGGTCCTGTTCTAACAAATTTTGCTTTCTTTTTTACATTCCGGTTTTCGTTGAAGCATGTCATCCGGCATTCGTTAATATAAGTGACGTTGTCGTCAGCGCATATTGGATAGTAGACTTTGGGACAAGCATAACAGCCGACGGACGCGGGAATATCTCGAAGAGCTGGGACGTCCGCCGAAAACAGAGAAAAGAATTCTCTGAAGTACTCTGTTTTTTGACCGTTGAGAGGAGCCAGGAAAGGAACAACTAAAACAATGAATTAGTTTTTAAAATTAAAAGTACTACATTAAAAGGTATTGGTTGAAGTTCATAATGATTTCCTATGAATGATTTCCTTATTTTCACTGAGTTTAACTTCACCGTTATTCTCAGACTGTAGTTTATACACTGAAATATCTAAAAAATACTTACAATTTTTTTATTAAAAGACAATATACAGATATTTCTTCGATAGATATTATAAGTGCTTTATTTCAAACACATATTTAATTATTTCTATTTCGACGGGTATAAAATCACACTATAGAAGTCACTAAATAATAATGACCTATTTCGGGTATTTAAACCTAATGTAAATTATAGGTGCCTAATGTAAAATATTTGTAGATTATTTATGTAAACCTATTTAAAACAAATTAATATCTTTGTTGTACTCTAAAGAAATGCTTAAAAATATAAACTTCACAAAAAAATGTTTACACCCCAAAGAAAAAATATAAAAATCTTGAAAGTAACGAAATAAACATTAATACCATCAAACTACGTGACTAAAATAAAATTTTAATTTTAATTTATTATATAAACAGACAAACATTATAAAATAGATGTATTGTTTTAAGTTATATGTCCTGTATTGAACATATGTTTATTTATACCGTATAAATAATGCACACTTTTTGTCTCGTTACTATTTGATTAAATCTGTAGATAAGATATCATTAAAATATTACCAAAGCATTTTAAATGAATACAATTATTAATATAGTGTGACTTTTATTCATTTAAGGTAGGGAAAATATATATTTTCTCTGATTTTCATATATTTAGTAATTACAAATGAATAAACAAAACTCACCTAAAAATACAAATTTGATAAAAGCGTTCATATTGCTATGTTGCTGTAAAAGGAATTGAAGTTGATTTTATAGCTTAGTTAATTTGTTAATTAATATTCAATTATGTAATCAAATGGTTAATTAATTTGAATAATGTCGTATAAATGATTTTAAACACAAATAAAAAAGTGCTATTTTTCATTTTATAATTAGCTTAAACATAAATAAGGGTATTTAAAAATAAAATTTTTAAATCCTTTTGGAACTAATACTTAGTATTTTACTATAAAAATATCATACAAAAGTATTACAGTTTTTGTTATAATAATACTGTATGTCCATTATAATAAAAAAAACATTTCTTATTGAATTTCATAAAAATAACAACAGTACAATAGGGTTAAAACGTATTAAAAAAAGTAGTTTTTTATAAATATTTAACAAATATACATTTAGCAAAATATATTTGTATATAAAACCTTAATAGTGTGTAAAATATTCATATCACTAATCCTCTGGGGATGGTATCTACTAAGGCTTTTTGGTCATCGAAATTATAGTTTTTAACAATATTTTAGAATATTTTGTATTTTAGATAATGTATTCAAAAATGTTTTTAGAGTAACTTTTGTTTTCCATGTTTTTATAAAATTAAACTTTAGCTTTGAAAATTTGTTTTTAAGTTAATCTTAACTGTTGGTGAAAATGAAAATTATCCACCAAATGCTAATAATATTGTTACATTCTAGTACGACATGATTTATTGACATAGTAATATAGAATCAAATTTCCTGAGACATCAAAAACTTCAATAATTTTAAAATAAATATCTAATTCAGGAACCTAGACAACTAAGAAGACAAAATATAAATTAATATATAATTTTTAAAGCCAACAAACCTGCTCTCATAATATCCCGAAGTCATTTGAAACCCATAAATTTCAATATATTTTAATGTTAAGATATTTCTTCTTTATCTTGCTTCAGTAGAGTCAGTTTCACCAAATTTTCTTCGAAAACTTGTTAAGACAAAGATTAATTTGAAACGGCGTCCAGATAAATGCGGTAAGTTTTTAGGCTTTGACAGCCATGAATTTAGTAAATTGTAAGAAAAGTTTGAGAAATTGTTATCTTATACTTTGCTTAGCTTTCTAATAGATTTATAATACCTTCCTTTTTAGTTTTAAATCTAAAATTAGGGATATGTTATTAAATACATCTTATTATAACATTCTAAAGTTTTTAATTGATCAAAATATGTGTAACTTCGTTTGTTTACTTATTTGCAGGGTTGATATTTTAATGTATAGTGTGATAGCTTAGTAGTGAAAGACAGTGATATGGGAGTGAAAGTAGGTGACCTTAAGGTCAATTGCTTGCTATATGCAGATGATACAGTGCTCATTGCATCATCACAATGCAATTTGCAGGTATTGGTCACCACTCTGAAAGATGGATGTGAAAATAATGATCTAATCCTGAATGTGGATAAGACGAAGGTTCTGATATTTGAAAGAAATGAAAATGAGACAAAAGAGGTATGCAGGGACCGTAGCGTTTGGCGCTCCGTCGTTTTTGGCTACCCCGCAATGGATATGGCGTGTAGATAAATAATAATAATAAATTCATAAAAAATCAGCATGGTTTTAGAAATAAACGCTCAACGGAAAGTATTATTAAAGAATTGCTGGATATATTACTAAATGCAATAGATGCAGACAATAGGGTGGATGTTATTTATACAGACTATTCAAAGGCATTTACATTAGATTAAGACAAGCCATGGCAGTTAACGAATTCATCTAGAATATTATTCCTATAACTTTTTGTTTACTGCAGGGCTCTCATCTTGAATATTTATTATTCAATATATTTATTAATGACGTAAGCAAATGTGTAAAATGGTCGAATTTTATTATGTGCTAATGACGTGAAAAAATAGAGTCAATAAATATTGTTATAAATGTCAACCGGAACATATCTTAATGTAGCTAAAGGTTACGATACTATTTTGTAGGAGAGAAGAAGAAACGTTATTTGATTATACATTTTTTTTATTTTAAAATAATAAGTATCGGATTTAAAAAATAATAAGATTGTGTTTTTACAAGGATGCTTTTCGAATGCTCGATTTTATTATTAGACAAGGAATTTAAAAACATTAAATCCTGTATAATTCTTTATAATGCATTTTTGAAACTAATCTCAGAATAATTTTCTGAATACAATGTGGGTGTCTTCAAGAGAAGAGTGAATAGGTTGCTAGGTTAATGCGCCTTGCCATCTACATTTCCACTATATTTCCAATCTCCATCAGGAATATAATGAAGCATTAACCTAGATGGTATAAAAAATACGCTTAAATAATTTGTAATCCATACTACATTAAGAATAAAAATAGGATTGAAAATATATTTTTTATTTTTCATAATCTTGTTGATTCTGCCTGCAAAGTCGATGTAGAGTCTCATTTCAGTGTCCTCGTTGAGGTGCTCCCTCTGCGAAGCCATTTTACAATATATTATGTCGAACAAATTATTTAACAAAGAAAAATAACATATTTAGATCTTTGATAATTGTAATCAAAAATATCATCATATTGACTTATATAATAATAAAAAACAAATATGTATTTCTGCAAAGTTTAAGTATAAGCTTAGATTAATTTTAGATTTTTTTATGACTTGTTTTATTTAAATTCTTTATTTGTTAGTTTGATTTTTTATTTCCTCTGTGTAGATTACTTTACTAGCAAGTCGGCTTAATATTATCTATACTTATAATAAATCTGTAGAGAGGTCAATTCTGTACATGAAATATATTTACAAAATAAGTAGCAGGGGGTGATTAGTGTTCGATACTGATGCCAAAAATGCAGTTAAAAAAGTTTTTGTCTGTCTGTCTGTCTGTCTGTCTGTTTGTATGTTATTTATAGAAAAAAAAACTACTCGACGGATTTTAACGAAACTTAGTACAATTATTCTTTATACTCCTGGGCAGGTAATAGTATACTTTTCATCACACTACAATGAATAGGAGCAGAGCAGTGAAAGGAAATGTTGAGAAAATGGGAGAAGTTGCTTGATTTTTTAAGCTTCCGTCGCGTGTGCAGCCTTAATGGTTAGAGCTACATAGAAACTATGTATAACGGAAATATTCTACATAAAAATACACGAAAAATATTCCAAGACAGCATATATCTACCTTTTATAGTTAACTCACAATAACACGCATAACTCTCGATAGCTTAGCAGTTCGGAGATTTCTTATTATATTTGTTTACTTTTACGTTTATAAAACCAATAATGCTCACCATCATTCCTAATTAAAAAAAAAATAAACATTAGCACCAATTCAATAAAAAAAGAATCATTGAAATCGGTATAGAAACACCAAACTTATACTTACTTACATGAAATACGCCAACAAGACATCGCGCGTGAATAGTGAATCAAGCTATAAGGATTATTTTTGCGTAACGGTTGCCGCGCTCGACGGGGCTCGCGGCGGCAGAGTATAAAAGGGGCGGGAGGCGAGCGCAAGCGTCATTCAATATTTGGCTGTTGATGCGTTCAGAGTGTTGAACTTTATTGACAGACAATAATTGTTATTTTATAAACCGTGCTTATCAGCGCGACTTTTTGTCTTTAAATAGTTTATTTTAATTTCTTTTGTTGTTATTTTCTAAATTAGTTTTAGTTTTGTTTAAATTCTTAACTATTAATAGTTCCTATTTTATTTCTTTTTAAGTAGATTTAGATTCGATTTTTAGATTAGATAATAGATAGATAGATTAGATTATTGTTAGATTTTTAGTTACTGATAGGTTAGTTTTGGGCATTTTATGTTTAGTTTTTTTTGTATTGAGTAGATAAAAGCGTAGGTAGGTACTTTTATTAATTATAGTATTCATAGGTATTTTTTATTTATTTTTAAGTGAAGTAGGTATAGGTAGATATTGCCTACTATCTACCTATACTGCACACGTGTTTTAGCTTTATTTTCATTTCTTTTTTTTTTGTACCTAAGTTGTAGGTAGGTAGGTACATATTTCTTAGTTTAATTCTATTAGAATATTAGGTATTTAAGTTTAAATAGGCACTTAGATTTATATTTTTTTATTATATAGCAGCTGTACTTAGAACATCTAAGGTTTTTTTTGTATTAGCATAGGTACTTTGATTAATTACAGTAGTTGTAGGTATTTCTTATTATTCATTTTTAAGTGAAGTAGGTAAGTGTAGATAGTATTGCACACGCATTAAGTATAGCTTTATTTTCATTTTTTATTCTTTTGTAATTTGTAGGTACCTACGTACATATTTATAATTCGATTAGAATATTATTTTAGTTTTAATAGGCACTTAGATTTATATTCTATTTATTATATACTTAGCTATAGTTAGGACCTCTGACGTAAGTTTTTTGTTGGGTAACTAAATAGAATTTAAGTTACCGTCGATTAAAAATAAAATAAACGATGCCACCTAAAAAACGACCATCTTTATCTCGAACTTCGAGTCAAGCTAGGAGAATGAGAATGACGCGTTCTCAAGAATCGGAAGAGGAAAGAGCACATCGGTTAAACTCTATGAGAGTTAGTGCCTCAACATCTCGAGCTAATGAAAGCTCTCCAGAAAGAGAGATGCGATTAGCAGCTGAAAGAGCGAGACGAGCTACAACACGGGCTTCTCAAAGCTCTTCTCAACGAGAGCTAAGGCGTTCCATTGACCGGGAACAACATGCGTTATCCCGAGAAGCTGAAACTGCTTTACAACGAGAATTGCGACTCACAGCTGACCGCGAACGGCATACATTATCTCGCGAGTCTGAAACCTTCACTGAGAGGGAATTACGGCTTACAGCTGACCGCGAACGTCATATTTTATCTCGCGAGTCCGAAACCTTCACTGAGAGGGAATTACGGCTTACAGCTGACCACGAACGTCATATTTTATCTCGCGAGTCCGAAACCTTCACTGAGAGGGAATTACGGCTTACAGCTGATCGCGAACGTCATATTTTGTCTCGAGAATCTGAAACTTTTACTCAATATCAAGACCGTTTGACAAATGATAGGGCGCACCATAACATGATTCGATCTCTTGAAGATGAACATGAGCATGAACAACGACTAGAGTCGGGACGCGATTATTACAATTCTTTGAGACAAGAACAATTGATTACTTTATCTAATGAAAGATTAAGAATTGAAAATATTCGGTCGCTTGAAACAGAAGAACAGCGAGAGGCCCGTCTTACTGCAGATAGATTTCGACATGGTCTTAATGACTTAGATATACACGTGGTAGATCAATCTACAAATTCGGTGGCGTGGTCCGATAAATATAAAAGTGGGTTTGCTTATAACCTCACAATTGATTACAGATCATCTTCTGAAATAGGCGATATGAACGTAGTATGTTCCTTTTGTAATGCTTCGAAGTGGAGGAAGGAATCTGCTGGTTTCTGTTGTTCTGGAGGTAAAATAAATTTGCCTTCGTTCGAAGACCCACCGGAACCTTTAAAATCACTACTTTTAGGGGAACATTTGCAATCCAAACAGTTTTTAGATAATATTCGCACTTATAATAGTGCATTCCAAATGACATCCTTTGGTGCTAAACAAATCTCAGAAGGCCCTTTCATGCCTACTTTTAAGGTACAAGGTCAGGTTTACCATTTGATAGGGTCCCTTTTGCCTGAAGAACAACCTAAATTTCTTCAAATATATTTTGTATCCGATTACAACGAACAGTCGAATATAAAAAATCAATATTTTCCGAATTTAAATACTGAACTCATTTCACAACTTCAGAACATGTTACATCAGGTTAATTCGTACGTATGCAGTTTTAAATCGGCATTAGAAGCCCTTTCTCAAGATGGTAATAACAATTATAAAATTGTTATAAATGCCGATAAGCGTCCAACTCAGGAACACCCTGGGCGTCATAACGTTCCATCCACGAATGAAGTTGCTGTAGTACTGGTCGACCAGGAATGTGATAGGCGTGATATCGTTATACATTCCAGAGACAATCGTTTGCAACGTATTTTCGAAACCCACAGGGCTTACGACAGTTTGCAATATCCTATGATATACTGTCGAGGGGAAGATGGTTATAATTTCGCTGTATACCAAACCGATCCGCGCACAGGCGCACCTAATTATAATAAAAAGGTGTCATGCCTTCAATTTTATTGTTACCACCTGCAAGTGAGACGGAATAGATTGGTATACTTTCAACGTTTTCGTGGCTTATTTAATCAGTTTATTGTTGACATGTACGCAAAAATTGAAACCGAAAGATTAGTTTATATACGATCTAATCAAAGGCAGCTGCGCGCTGAAGAATACGTGCACCTTCGCGATGCCATGCAGCAAGATAACGATACTGTGAATATGGGTCGTTTAGTTATTTTACCCTCTTCTTTTACTGGTGGTCCACGCTACATGCATGAACGTACTCAAGACGCTTTTTGTTACGTAAGAAAATATGGACGTCCCGACTTATTTGTTACTGTAACTACCAATCCCAAGTGGGATGAAATCACTCGGGAGCTTCTTGAGGGTCAGGCACCGCATGACCGCCATGATATTATTGCAAGAGTGTTTCATTTAAAATTAAAATCAATGATAGATCTTCTTACCAAAGATAACATTTTTGGAGAAGTATTGTGTTATATGTATAGTGTTGAGTGGCAAAAACGCGGCTTACCTCACGCACATATCTTGCTTTGGTTAAAAGATAAGGTTCGACCTAATGATGTAGACAGATTAATCAGTGCTGAAATTCCAGATCCGACTGCAGATCCCCTGTTATACGACATTGTTAAAACTCATATGATACATGGTCCATGTGGTGCATTTAACGCAAATGCTCCTTGCATGCAAGACGGTCGTTGCACTAAAAGGTATCCAAAAGCATTAGTGGATGAAACTGTAACAGGACATGATGGATACCCATTATATCGTCGCCGTTCAAGAGACAATGGTGGTTTTACTGTTGAAAAGCGAATGTCTGGACAACAGGTTACTTTAGATAATAGGTGGGTCGTTCCGTATTCGCCTGTATTGTCTAGAGCATTTCACATAAATGTAGAAATGTGTAATAGTGTAGAGTCAATTAAATATATTTGTAAGCACATTAACAAGGGCAGTGACCAAGCTACGTTTGCGTTAAGAAATGAACATGATGAAGTTACTAGATTTCAGTCAGGCAGATATATCAGCTCTTCAGAAGCTGTGTGGCGGATCTTAAGTTTTAATATTCACGAAAGATATCCACCTGTGACCCATCTGGATGTTCATCTGGAAGGCGGTCAACGTATATATTTTAACGCCGAAAATGTTACAGAACGATTAGAGAACCCTAGACAAACAACTTTATTGGCATTCTTTCGACTTTGCCAAACTGATAATTTCGCAAAGTCTCTTTTGTATGAAGAAGTTCCATCGTATTATACCTACGATAAACAACGAGGTGTCTTTAACCGTAGACGCCGAGGCAGGCCTGTAGATGGCGAGACAGGTATTTTCAAAGAACATGTTCTTGGTAGAGTGTATACTGTTCATCCTAACAACGCAGAGTGTTTTTATTTGAGATTATTATTACATACAGTGCGAGGACCAACATCATTTATAGATTTGAGAAAAGTAGACGATGTTGTTTATCCAACTTATCATGCAGCTTGCCAAGCGCGTCATTTGCTTGAAAATGATCAACATTGGGATGACGCTTTAGCAGAATCCTGTGTTAGTGATAATCCACGACGGTTACGCCATTTATTTGTAACATTACTCACATTTTGTAATTTATCTGATCCTGTCCAATTATGGGAAAAATATAAAGAAAAATTTGCAGAAGACTTTCTTCGGAATTTATCTCACAATAATGAAGGCGCAACTAATGATAATTTTCGAGATCTGGCTATAAATCAGTGCTTATTAGCTCTTCAGGAAGACTTAACAGCAGTAGGCGGTAAATCACTTTGTGAATATGGTTTGCCAACGCCAACCTCAGTCGGAGAGGTTACCAATAGGGAATATTCCGCAGAGATTGGTTACAACCCAATGGAACTGCTGGTAACATTAGAAAACGGTGTCCCAATGATGACTGCAGAACAACGCTTAGTCTATGATCGCGTGTGCGAGAGTGTGCAGAATAATTTAGGAACAATATGGTTTTTAGATGCACCTGGAGGAACTGGGAAAACTTTTTTGACAAAATAATATTAGCTTATGTTCGAAATCAGCGTAAAATCGCTCTTGCCGTGGCTTCATCAGATATAGCTGCAACATTGCTACCCGGAGGTAAGACTGCTCACACTATGTTTAAAATACCAATTAATTTAGATCGCACGGAAAGTCCAACCTGTAGTATTTCAAGAAATAGCGACAAAGCTAAGGTATTGCGTGAGTGTAATTTAATCGTATGGGATGAATGTACGATGGCCCATCGAAAAGGAGTAGAAGCAGTAGACAGAACTCTAAGGGACATAAGACAAAATGATCGACCAATGGGCGGTATTACGGTTTTATTTTGTGGTGATTTCCGACAAACCTTACCGGTAATACCACGGGGAACCCGAGCTGATGAGATTAGGGCTTGCCTGAAAAGCTCTTATTTGTGGCGTGATATACAATCGGTGCATTTGACTATAAATATGCGAGTGAGAACTGGAGACAACGCAGATAATCGTGAATTTTCTGATACATTATTGAAGATTGGTGAAGGTACCTATCCACAACTACACCAAGGAAAACTTATTCTGACACCTGAGTTATGTTGTATAGTGCAATCCCAACAACATCTTATATCTTCGGTTTACGGTGACATAACAATTATATTAAATAGGGACAATTCTTGGCTTTGCGAAAGGTCCATTTTGACTCCTCGCAATGACCAGGCATCTGAAATTAATAATAAAATACTGTCTAATATACAGGGAGAAAGCAAAGTTTATAGTTCAATAAATAGAATGGTTGATGAACAAGAAGCCACTAATTACCCGATAGAATTTTTAAATTCTTTAAGTATGCCTGGACTACCTTCTCATATAATTTGTTTAAAAATTGGCATACCGATAATTCTGCTCCGAAATTTAAGACCACCTCAACTTTGCAATGGAACTCGGCTAAAAGTAACCCAGTTGCAACAAAATGTAATCGAGGCTCAAATTTTAACAGGTTGCGGTGCAGGAGAAACTGTCTTTATTCCCAGAATTCCCATAATACCAAATAATTTTCCATTCCAATTTAAAAGAACGCAATTCCCAGTATCGGTGTGCTATGCCATGACTATCAATAAAGCTCAAGGGCAGACTTTTCGTGTTGCTGGAGTAGATCTCGGTGTTAGCTGTTTCTCGCATGGTCAATTATACGTCGCTCTTTCCCGGGTTAGCAATTCTAGGAATCTTTACGTTCACGTGCCGGACTGGTCGACTCTTAACATAGTCTACCCAGAAGCTTTGCGCTGAAACATTTTAATTTGATCTAAAAATATTAGCAATATATTATCTTAATAAAAAACAAGGAGTTACACGCTGACCGAGTCGTGGGTATAGCGTGGGTATATTATAATATTCTGCGGTTACTTATATTTTTCAACAGTTTTGTGGATTGGCATATTATATTACTATTGCCCTTCTAAAATACGAAAGTGAATCTGCCTGTTACGTCAAAACTATGAGGGAGGACATCTGCTAATTTTTTTTCGAAAAACGACGGAAACGCGGACGAAGTCGCGGGCAAAAGCTAGTTTTATAATATTTAGTGTCGAATGCTGCTGTTTGTAAAATAAATAAAAAAATATAAAACATACCTACACAATTTATTTAGACCATCGGTTCCTCTTATAACCAAATTATTTATTATGACAAGATTGAAATTCCACCCCCAAAAGGGTAAAACGCTGGCTGAGTTTATACAAAGTTCTGTTGTTTTTCAAGATTTGATAACAAAAACTGGCTTGCTAATACCTAATAAAATTTAAGAAATATATTGTTAGGAATTTTGGAATTTCTACTAATTTCAGATATTTTAAACTAATGTAATAGGGACGGGTAATTTAGTATACTGTTCACATATTAGTAACACAGTATCTGTAAACATTACAGTAATTATCGAATAGTTAAAATTTGATTACTTTATAACTGTATTTAACTAAGAATTGGAAATTTATTTGCATATTATTTGCATAATAAAACAAACACATTTTTAACGCAAAGTGTATTTAAATTTGTTTTCAAATAATACAAATTGGCAATAAAGTTAATGTTTTGTTCGAAGGTTTTTTGTTATATCTACATACTCTGTGGCATCTGGTTTTTACGGAGACATAATTTGTAATAAAACTAGAAATATAAGTATATAGGTAGGTAGCTTTATTTATAAAATTTTGAACATTTACTACGTGGATTTTTATATTCTATAAAGCTTAAACTTAAGACTGTTGTTAATGACAACAGTCTTAAAATTAACTTTAAAACTTTCCTTTCATACAAATTATCCTAATTATATTTTTTTTTATTGTGATAGTATTAATATATATTTAAAACATACTTAATCCAAAATTTTATTAGTATAGGTAATAACAAAATAAAAGAAAATTTTACGATATTTACTTCTAACACTTTATCTAAAATTACTATAAATAAACACATTAAATAAACAATGTATTAACTTTAAATGATATCGAGCTCATATGTGAAAAGGATTTAATGTTAGGAATATTTTGACCCCAAGTGAAAATGTAACTGCCATGCATCCTGCATTTCTTATTCTGTAACGCATTTGGCTTTACGAAAATTTGGGATCGCAAAAAATTTTAAATATTGAGTTTCATGTTTACGTTTAGTCGTCCCAAAAAGATTCAATAGCAGGAATTTACTAACATTTCTGAAATTATTATGATTTTTTTTTTGGTAGAAGAGGACAAGAGAACTGCTTGCGGGAACTGATGTCAAGTGATCACTGACACCTACGAACTTTTGTAAAATTCACGGAATCAGCTCAAGGCTTTGCCAGCCATGTAGGTAGGTGTATACGCCATTTTTGAAGGTACCCCCGTTGATCCGAAAATATCCCAGAAGGAATTTCAGTTTACCCACCTTTAGGTGAGAACCATCTGATTAAGAATTATTTACATCAACCATCTGAACTCTTTGATTTAGATAAGATTCAATAAGATCAAGCGCCATACGTACACCATAGCTATGCAGTTTGCATAGTAATGGTTGATGGTCTACGAAATCGAAGACTTTGGTTAAATCGCAAAATACTCCGATTGTATCCTGATAATTCTTCCATACGTTATGAACGCTTAAGAAGCGTGGTACCCGAATTAGTTGTTGATTTATTAGTTTACAATAATGTTTTCTAAGATTTTACTTAAGGTCGGTAATATAGAGATAGGCCTATATTTTCCGAGTATTTTGTTATAAAATCTGGGAATATACCGGTTTCAATCCATTGTTAAAAAATTAAAGATAATCATGGGGCAATATCTTTTATAATAATGCTAAGTAATTTAATTGACATACCCAAAAGATCACCGCTAGTTTTCCAGATTTCACAAATGTTCATCTGATGAAATTGGTTTAAAAGCAAAACATTTTTTACTGACTCTAAACTGATTAGTCAATTCGGCAATTGCAATAGATGATGAAGAATTTAAAATACCCGTGACTGATATTGTAATTTCAGTAAAAAAGTCTCAAAAATAGCCGTTAAATCTGTACTTATTTCAATATCATAATTTTTTACGTTATAAGTACATTGGCAGCCCTTGTTTCACAGTAACACTAGATAAAACATCCCAAATTGTCTTTGAGTTATCCCAATTTAAGATTTGTTTTTATCATATTATTACCTAGTCATATTGTAAGACCTTTTTTATCTCGGTTATTTACATTCTTTGACCAATATTCTAATATTCGTCTAATAAGACGTACAGCACATAAATAAAAATAAATCAAAAATAGCATAATATCCGATATTGGATCTCCTCACAAAATATGTTTCTTCTAAGGTACTATTTTGTATAGTTTTTCATAACTATTCGTTAACAAGGACATTTAGCTGCAACTTCTATCAAAAATATATTTTAAGACACTTATACTATTTAAATTGTATTGTCAACATTTGCTTGTGTGTGTACACAAGTGATTACTGATATTGATTCAAAGTGAAAAAGATATGAATAAATAAAAATAACCATTCTCTTAACTATACTGTACAAAAGTGAGTCTGTTTTATAGGTAGTCGTAGTAGTAGTAAAAATATTTTAGGAAAACTTTTTAGCTTTGAAAGAAAATTGACTTATTAAATAGCTAATATTAATATACAATACTTGAATATATTACAATATAATATAATATTATAATACTTTAAAAAAATACAGAGCAAGTTATATTCACAGTGACAAGAAAAAAGAAAACTTTAGGAATAGTTTTAATCCCTCTTTGGTTTTAGAGCAGACGTCAATAAAACAATGAAATGTTCTAATTACGTTTTGTTTTTAATGTTAAAATAATCATACTATCATCACTCTTTTATACCCCATTTAGTTTCACACATCGATGTCCGGTTCATTAGCAAGAAGTGCTTATCACGGGTAATTTTCATTATTTATTATAGTACGGTCTCTGATCGCAGCTGATAGCGTCACCTCCGTAATTTACTGCTTTGCTTAACACTGTGTGACGTCGATTGTGACGTAAATTATGTAAGATTGCTATCTCTGTTATATATATTATAACTTGACACGACCGTGACCATATTACAATGGCATGTAAAAATATTATTTATATATTGTCACCATTAGTGGAAAACCATACGAATTGTACTTTGTTTTATGGAAATAAAATAGTTAACTGGCAGATTTTGTAAAAAATTATTATTATAATATATATATTTATAATTACTGGGTTTAGAAACGTGATTTAGTATAAGTTTTGCTTTTATAATGCATGTCAAAATTGAAAAAGTCTAAAGATATTCATCACTCTTAACGATATAAATACTACTATCTAGTCTTTTATTCCACCTGCTATCTATCCTTCGAAGTCAACACAGGTGTGTCTGTGAAAGGAGGATAGAAGTTTCATAGCATATGTTTGTATAGCATTAACATAACATTTTTTAAACGACATTTTAAACTTAGTTTGTTGGTGCTATAACGGTTCTTTATTTTGATTTATTTGACTTTTAAACAAAATAGGCGTATCTCGTCTGTAAGGATAAAAATAGTTCTAATATTATAAATGATTGGATTATGTAAAAAACTTATCATCCTCACAGTAGGTTAAATTATTCCATGCTATTTTATCATACGTCATCTCAATAAAGACTTGCTTTTTGCCATAAGTAAGTAAGATTTTATAATAAACCTGCAGGTTAGTTGTCATTGCTTATACAGGACATTAATTATACAGGACATAACGACGCGATTGCAACATTATACTGTAGACATCAGACAGTGACAGATAGTGTATATGTTAAAAGATAAGCCTTCTGTTATAATATACGATGACGTTAAGTGATAATTCATAGTTAAACTTAATGACCTGACTTTCTGCTGTCGGTCGTTTGTAATATTTGTTCTTTATTAAAATATTACCAGATTTAAACATATTTTTATATAAATCATGGAATGTCATATAAAATCAAATACTGAATTTTTGTATTTATTTCCAATTAACAAACTAATATGCCTCAATCTGCTATGTCAACAAAACCCTATATATCTGAAAAGTTATATTTATTTTTTGCTACCATATCACATTTTGTAACTTATGTTCATCTGGATTTTCTTTAAAGTATAAATTATAATTAATATATATATTTTAATTATAATTTATACTTTAAAGCAAATATTATATATTATATATATATATATATATAATTTCTAAAACGAAAACAACGCTACCAAATCCCAAAACTTTAAAATAGAAAAAGGTTAAAATAAATAAGATAAAAAGTAACTAAGATATTAAAAGCTTTAGAAGGACGGTTTTTAAAATTTTTAATAACAAAAAAAATATATATCACCTATTCATTTATCATTAATTCCGTTGAGATAATTATTTGTATTATTCGAGGTATATATATAACGTTTGTTTAAATTTAATTTAATTGGAATATGATCCGTACGAATGGTTAAAAAGCAATGGTTTGATACAAATTATTTAAATGTAACTGTATAAAAAAACAGTTTCCATACCTTTAAGTGATATGATGATCACGTTATCATGATCATAACTATCATATGTGGTCAAAATAAAACATGAGGAGTGAGGTGAGACAGAATCATTTTCCAAAAAAGCAGGGATTGCATCAAAAATTATCGCTTAATATATACAAAATATTTGTACTAATTATAAAGTCACTTATATTAGAGAAATCCGTTAAAAATTATCACAATTGTGTTTAAAAATACGTGATGTTAAAAGCTTTACTTAAATGAAGCCAATTTCCCTATAAACTTAAATAAATTTTCGAAGAGATACTTACTTTAAGTAAAATTTTTTGTGGTTATTGTTTTTTATTGTCACTGCTACTGTCACATAATCTCATACATAATCAAAAGCTCTAACAGATTTCTAAACATAAAAAACGGTGTCAATTTTCCTAAAATGCTTGTATTTTGTAACGAATGCATATTCAGTATTGTGTATGCTAATATTTTTAATATAATTTTTTTTGGGTAAATATTATCTATACTTATAATAAATCTGTAGAGAGGTCAATTCTGTACATGAAATATATTTACAAAATAAGTAGCAGGGGGTGATTAGTGTTCGATACTGATGCCAAAAATGCAGTTAAAAAATTTTTTGTCTGTCTGTCTGTCTGTCTGTCTGTTTGTATGTTATTTATAGAAAAAAAAACTACTCGACGGATTTTAACGAAACTTAGTACAATTATTCTTTATACTCCTGGGCAGGTAATAGTATACTTTTCATCACACTACAATGAATAGGAGCAGAGCAGTGAAAGGAAATGTTGAGAAAATGGGAGAAGTTGCTTGATTTTTTAAGCTTCCGTCGCGTGTGCAGCCTTAATGGTTAGAGCTACATAGAAACTATGTATAACGGAAATATTCTACATAAAAATACACGAAAAATATTCCAAGACAGCATATATCTACCTTTTATAGTTAACTCACAATAACACGCATAACTCTCGATAGCTTAGCAGTTCGGAGATTTCTTATTATATTTGTTTACTTTTACGTTTATAAAACCAATAATGCTCACCATCATTCCTAATTTAAAAAAAAATAAACATTAGCACCAATTCAATAAAAAAAGAATCATTGAAATCGGTATAGAAACACCAAACTTATACTTACTTACATGAAATACGCCAACAAGACATCACGCGTGAATAGTGAATCAAGCTATAAGGATTATTTTTGCGTAACGGTTGCCGCGCTCGACGGGGCTCGCGGCGGCAGAGTATAAAAGGGGCGGGAGGCGAGCGCAAGCGTCATTCAATATTTGGCTGTTGATGCGTTCAGAGTGTTGAACTTTTTAAGTAGATTTAGATTCGATTTTTAGATTAGATAATAGATAGATAGATTAGATTATTGTTAGATTTTTAGTTACTGATAGGTTAGTTTTGGGCATTTTATGTTTAGTTTTTTTTGTATTGAGTAGATAAAAGCGTAGGTAGGTACTTTTATTAATTATAGTATTCATAGGTATTTTTTATTTATTTTTAAGTGAAGTAGGTATAGGTAGATATTGCCTACTATCTACCTATACTGCACACGTGTTTTAGCTTTATTTTCATTTCTTTTTTTTTGTACCTAAGTTGTAGGTAGGTAGGTACATATTTCTTAGTTTAATTCTATTAGAATATTAGGTATTTAAGTTTAAATAGGCACTTAGATTTATATTTTTTTATTATATAGCAGCTGTACTTAGAACATCTAAGGTTTTTTTTGTATTAGCATAGGTACTTTGATTAATTACAGTAGTTGTAGGTATTTCTTATTATTCATTTTTAAGTGAAGTAGGTAAGTGTAGATAGTATTGCACACGCATTAAGTATAGCTTTATTTACATTTTTTATTCTTTTGTAATTTGTAGGTACCTACGTACATATTTATAATTCGATTAGAATATTATTTTAGTTTTAATAGGCACTTAGATTTATATTCTATTTATTATATACTTAGCTATAGTTAGGACCTCTGACGTAAGTTTTTTGTTGGGTAACTAAATAGAATTTAAGTTACCGTCGATTAAAAATAAAATAAACGATGCCACCTAAAAAACGACCATCTTTATCTCGAACTTCGAGTCAAGCTAGGAGAATGAGAATGACGCGTTCTAAAGAATCGGAAGAGGAAAGAGCACATCGGTTAAACTCTATGAGAGTTAGTGCCTCAACATCTCGAGCTAATGAAAGCTCTCCAGAAAGAGAGATGCGATTAGCAGCTGAAAGAGCGAGACGAGCTACAACACGGGCTTCTCAAAGCTCTTCTCAACGAGAGCTAAGGCGTTCCATTGACCGGGAACAACATGCGTTATCCCGAGAAGCTGAAACTGCTTTACAACGAGAATTGCGACTCACAGCTGACCGCGAACGGCATACATTATCTCGCGAGTCTGAAACCTTCACTGAGAGGGAATTACGGCTTACAGCTGACCGCGAACGTCATATTTTATCTCGCGAGTCCGAAACCTTCACTGAGAGGGAATTACGGCTTACAGCTGACCACGAACGTCATATTTTATCTCGCGAGTCCGAAACCTTCACTGAGAGGGAATTACGGCTTACAGCTGATCGCGAACGTCATATTTTGTCTCGAGAATCTGAAACTTTTACTCAATATCAAGACCGTTTGACAAATGATAGGGCGCACCATAACATGATTCGATCTCTTGAAGATGAACATGAGCATGAACAACGACTAGAGTCGGGACGCGATTATTACAATTCTTTGAGACAAGAACAATTGATTACTTTATCTAATGAAAGATTAAGAATTGAAAATATTCGGTCGCTTGAAACAGAAGAACAGCGAGAGGCCCGTCTTACTGCAGATAGATTTCGACATGGTCTTAATGACTTAGATATACACGTGGTAGATCAATCTACAAATTCGGTGGCGTGGTCCGATAAATATAAAAGTGGGTTTGCTTATAACCTCACAATTGATTACAGATCATCTTCTGAAATAGGCGATATGAACGTAGTATGTTCCTTTTGTAATGCTTCGAAGTGGAGGAAGGAGTCTGCTGGTTTCTGTTGTTCTGGAGGTAAAATAAATTTGCCTTCGTTCGAAGACCCACCGGAACCTTTAAAATCACTACTTTTAGGGGAACATTTGCAATCCAAACAGTTTTTAGATAATATTCGCACTTATAATAGTGCATTCCAAATGACATCCTTTGGTGCTAAACAAATCTCAGAAGGCCCTTTCATGCCTACTTTTAAGGTACAAGGTCAGGTTTACCATTTGATAGGGTCCCTTTTGCCTGAAGAACAACCTAAATTTCTTCAAATATATTTTGTATCCGATTACAACGAACAGTCGAATATAAGAAATCAATATTTTCCGAATTTAAATACTGAACTCATTTCACAACTTCAGAACATGTTACATCAGGTTAATTCGTACGTATGCAGTTTTAAATCGGCATTAGAAGCCCTTTCTCAAGATGGTAATAACAATTATAAAATTGTTATAAATGCCGATAAGCGTCCAACTCAGGAACACCCTGGGCGTCATAACGTTCCATCCACGAATGAAGTTGCTGTAGTACTGGTCGACCAGGAATGTGATAGGCGTGATATCGTTATACGTCCCAGAGACAATCGTTTGCAACGTATTTTCGAAACCCACAGGGCTTACGACAGTTTGCAATATCCTATGATATACTGTCGAGGGGAAGATGGTTATAATTTCGCTGTATACCAAACCGATCCGCGCACAGGCGCACCTAATTATAATAAAAAGGTGTCATGCCTTCAATTTTATTGTTACCACCTGCAAGTGAGACGGAATAGATTGGTATACTTTCAACGTTTTCGTGGCTTATTTAATCAGTTTATTGTTGACATGTACGCAAAAATTGAAACCGAAAGATTAGTTTATATACGATCTAATCAAAGGCAGCTGCGCGCTGAAGAATACGTGCACCTTCGCGATGCCATGCAGCAAGATAACGATACTGTGAATATGGGTCGTTTAGTTATTTTACCCTCTTCTTTTACTGGTGGTCCACGCTACATGCATGAACGTACTCAAGACGCTTTTTGTTACGTAAGAAAATATGGACGTCCCGACTTATTTGTTACTGTAACTACCAATCCCAAGTGGGATGAAATCACTCGGGAGCTTCTTGAGGGTCAGGTACCGCATGACCGCCATGATATTATTGCAAGAGTGTTTCATTTAAAATTAAAATCAATGATAGATCTTCTTACCAAAGATAACATTTTTGGAGAAGTATTGTGTTATATGTATAGTGTTGAGTGGCAAAAACGCGGCTTACCTCACGCACATATCTTGCTTTGGTTAAAAGATAAGGTTCGACCTAATGATGTAGACAGATTAATCAGTGCTGAAATTCCAGATCCGACTGCAGATCCCCTGTTATACGACATTGTTAAAACTCATATGATACATGGTCCATGTGGTGCATTTAACGCAAATGCTCCTTGCATGCAAGACGGTCGTTGCACTAAAAGGTATCCAAAAGCATTAGTGGATGAAACTGTAACAGGACATGATGGATACCCATTATATCGTCGCCGTTCAAGAGACAATGGTGGTTTTACTGTTGAAAAGCGAATGTCTGGACAACAGGTTACTTTAGATAATAGGTGGGTCGTTCCGTATTCGCCTGTATTGTCCAGAGCATTTCAAGCTCACATAAATGTAGAAATGTGTAATAGTGTAGAGTCAATTAAATATATTTGTAAGTACATTAACAAGGGCAGTGACCAAGCTACGTTTGCGTTAAGAAATGAACATGATGAAGTTACTAGATTTCAGTCAGGCAGATATATCAGCTCTTCAGAAGCTGTGTGGCGGATCTTAAGTTTTAATATTCACGAAAGATATCCACCTGTGACCCATCTGGATGTTCATCTGGAAGGCGGTCAACGTATATATTTTAACGCCGAAAATGTTACAGAACGATTAGAGAACCCTAGACAAACAACTTTATTGGCATTCTTTCGACTTTGCCAAACTGATAATTTCGCAAAGTCTCTTTTGTATGAAGAAGTTCCATCGTATTATACCTACGATAAACAACGAGGTGTCTTTAACCGTAGACGCCGAGGCAGGCCTGTAGATGGCGAGACAGGTATTTTCAAAGAACATGTTCTTGGTAGAGTGTATACTGTTCATCCTAACAACGCAGAGTGTTTTTATTTGAGATTATTATTACATACAGTGCGAGGACCAACATCATTTATAGATTTGAGAAAAGTAGACGATGTTGTTTATCCAACTTATCATGCAGCTTGCCAAGCGCGTCATTTGCTTGAAAATGATCAACATTGGGATGACGCTTTAGCAGAATCCTGTGTTAGTGATAATCCACGACGGTTACGCCATTTATTTGTAACATTACTCACATTTTGTAATTTATCTGATCCTGTCCAATTATGGGAAAAATATAAAGAAAAATTTGCAGAAGACTTTCTTCGGAATTTATCTCACAATAATGAAGGCGCAACTAATGATAATTTTCGAGATCTGGCTATAAATCAGTGCTTATTAGCTCTTCAGGAAGACTTAACAGCAGTAGGCGGTAAATCACTTTGTGAATATGGTTTGCCAACGCCAACCTCAGTCGGAGAGGTTACCAATAGGGAATATTCCGCAGAGATTGGTTACAACCCAATGGAACTGCTGGTAACATTAGAAAACGGTGTCCCAATGATGACTGCAGAACAACGCTTAGTCTATGATCGCGTGTGCGAGAGTGTGCAGAATAATTTAGGAACAATATGGTTTTTAGATGCACCTGGAGGAACTGGGAAAACTTTTTTGACTAAATTAATATTAGCTTATGTTCGAAATCAGCGTAAAATCGCTCTTGCCGTGGCTTCATCAGGTATAGCTGCAACATTGCTACCAGGAGGTAAGACTGCTCACACTATGTTTAAAATACCAATTAATTTAGATCGCACGGAAAGTCCAACCTGTAGTATTTCAAGAAATAGCGACAAAGCTAAGGTATTGCGTGAGTGTAATTTAATCGTATGGGATGAATGTACGATGGCCCATCGAAAAGGAGTAGAAGCAGTAGACAGAACTCTAAGGGGCATAAGACAAAATGATCGACCAATGGGCGGTATTACGGTTTTATTTTGTGGTGATTTCCGACAAACCTTACCGGTAATACCACGGGGAACCCGAGCTGATGAGATTAGGGCTTGCCTGAAAAGCTCTTATTTGTGGCGTGATATACAATCGGTGCATTTGACTATAAATATGCGAGTGAGAACTGGAGACAACGCAGATAATCGTGAATTTTCTGATACATTATTGAAGATTGGTGAAGGTACCTATCCACAACTACACCAAGGAAAACTTATTCTGACACCTGAGTTATGTTGTATAGTGCAATCCCAACAACATCTTATATCTTCGGTTTACGGTGACATAACAATTATATTAAATAGGGACAATTCTTGGCTTTGCGAAAGGTCCATTTTGACTCCTCGCAATGACCAGGCATCTGAAATTAATAATAAAATACTGTCTAATATACAGGGAGAAAGCAAAGTTTATAGTTCAATAAATAGAATGGTTGATGAACAAGAAGCCACTAATTACCCGATAGAATTTTTAAATTCTTTAAGTATGCCTGGACTACCTTCTCATATAATTTGTTTAAAAATTGGCATACCGATAATTCTGCTCCGAAATTTAAGACCACCTCAACTTTGCAATGGAACTCGGCTAAAAGTAACCCAGTTGCAACAAAATGTAATCGAGGCTCAAATTTTAACAGGTTGCGGTGCAGGAGAAACTGTCTTTATTCCCAGAATTCCCATAATACCAAATAATTTTCCATTCCAATTTAAAAGAACGCAATTCCCAGTATCGGTGTGCTATGCCATGACTATCAATAAAGCTCAAGGGCAGACTTTTCGTGTTGCTGGAGTAGATCTCGGTGTTAGCTGTTTCTCGCATGGTCAATTATACGTCGCTCTTTCCCGGGTTAGCAATTCTAGGAATCTTTACGTTCACGTGCCGGACGGGTCGACTCTTAACATAGTCTACCCAGAAGCTTTGCGCTGAAACATTTTAATTTGATCTAAAAATATTAGCAATATATTATCTTAATAAAAAACAAGGAGTTACACGCTGACCGAGTCGTGGGTATAGCGTGGGTATATTATAATATTCTGCGGTTACTTATATTTTTCAACAGTTTTGTGGATTGGCATATTATATTACTATTGCCCTTCTAAAATACGAAAGTGAATCTGCCTGTTACGTCAAAACTATGAGGGAGGACATCTGCTAATTTTTTTTCGAAAAACGACGGAAACGCGGACGAAGTCGCGGGCAAAAGCTAGTTCAGAATAAGGTTATTTTTATTCCAAGCTTATGATATTCTAAATTGCTCACAAAAATATACATTTGTCTGCGCTATATTGCTTTACGTCTCAGATGCCTGTTGTACAACGCAATCTGTAGTTTCAAATGTTTTTTCTAAATTGGTAATTTATCTATATATGTTATGCGCAACGTGTATTAAATTTATTCTTGAATTTAATATATATAAGATTTTCAATTAATTATAGTATACAAAGAACAACATAACAATTTCACATATTACAAACTTGGAACAAATCAGTCCTCTTGACAAATTAGTAACGCAATGAGGTATCGGTTATATTCGTTATAACTTTTTAGTGGACGGTTCTTTTGCAACGAGTTTTCTCATTCAGATTATGAAACCCGCTCTTAAAGAAGTTCTGCTTGGTTTTTGGGGGACTCATCCAATATGGTTATAAATTATGAAATTGTAATAGGGTCTTGAGATAGGAATTCAAGGTATTTCACTTTCTTCAATACAATATTTTAAAAGTACGATTTACGATTACTCAGGTAATGAAATATAGCGAAAACGTTAAATAAATCTTACGCGGTGGTTAAAAAGATATAACTGAGATAAGAAGACTTACAAAAATAAATTTATACTCAAAAATGCGACTGTAAGGAAACAGGAGACGATTTACAAATATAAATCGTTTGAATATACGCCGATTTGCACTCAGGCTTTTGCAATATGAATGTGGAGCTTATGAAAACTGGTTTACATGGTTTACATGGACATTTATAGATGAAAAGTATTTTGAGTAATCGAAACGAGCGTTGGCGCTCCGTCGTCTCTTGCTACCCTGCAAGGGAAATGGCGTGAAGTTAAAAAAAAGAAAAAAAAATGAAACGATCCTCGTCGTTTAGAATTTTTTAACTCATGTATATAGTTTTGAAGTTTATTTAATTATATCATATTCAATCCGCCTTCAATCACCAAGACCAGTTTAAAAATCAATATAACAAATATTCTTACAGATAAAATATGAACATTAAAAATTATATATAGAAATAAAAATATTCCCATCTATTAATATAAAATTTTATCGCGCAGAGAATTTCACAATTAAACTTGGTTGAGATTTTCTTAAGGTTTTAATTAATTTTCAGATGTTTTATGACAAAATCAACGGTCGTAAGCGTCTTTCTTGTAAACTCTATATACGTCCTGACAAAAGCTTAATACCAAAGTTTAATATCTTTAATAACAGTTTGTTTTTATTAAATTGAATTTATATTTAATAGTTTGGACGTTATTTGGAAAAGGCTAGACCATTTAATATAAGGGATGTAATTATAAATATCAGGCTCCATACCTACATTTAGCTTGGTTTATTTAGCAGTATTACTTTAATATAATACTTTACGTACGATATTTAACTACTGGTACTTATAAGGTACACATAGGTTTTAAAAATGTATCAATATATATTTATATATTGCCTCATATTAAAATGAAACGTGTTCATACTATTTATTGTAAAAAAAAATTATATCTAAATAATTATTTAATATTTGAATATCTAACTGTACCTAAATGTTTACCCTTATAATATAATGTGATTTATATTAAAGTAAATTTAACAATTACGATTAGGAAAAGTGATTACATTTAAGACAAATCAGAATTTTTTAAATTTAATTATCAACTTTTATCGGATTGTACCTCGTTAGTGCACATTTTGCGGCTGAAGAATTAAGATTGTACAAAACTTGGTTTGGTTGCAATTTGTAATGAAATCTAATTTTAAGTTTAGATGCAAGTGAGCTTCCATTCTTTGGACGCTCAAAACGAATTGAAAACAAATAGATTTGAATTATAGCAAAATTAATAATTAAGTGCCAGTGTTGGCCAGTCAGATCTTATTACAAAAAAAAACTAGATATGTTTTTTTAATGTTAAACTGGCAAATAATAATTTATTGTAAATTTATTATTATAATCATGATATTTTATAAAAAAGATGGTAAATATTTAACTATAAATAGTCAAAAAAATTATGTTTTAAATTATTTTATTTTTTTCTTACTTCCTTCTGACTATATATATATATACTTATATAATATGTAAGTATTTTTAATGAGATCGGTTTATTGTGATGGTGAGTGGTGCCGTCGTCCATAGATATCAGCAAAATTTAATAGATACTTTTGCTACTTTTAAAAGAGCGATGCATAGGAGTAGTACCCTCAGAAAGGAAAAGAGCGAATTGGGGCATCCGACTTTTCCCTCACTCGTATCGCACAAAACGTAACTGTACTAGCGCACATCATGTGTACAAAATACAGTTCGTGTAAAATACACAAAAAATAAGTTAATATATTATAGAATGGGGGGTAGAAAATTATTGGTTTTAATGTTATTTTGTAAAAAATATGTGACAAAAATAACGAAATTATATAAAAAATATATATATATTTTTAAAATCTGATATTGTATTATTAAAGTATTTTAATCTTTAAGTATTACTTTAATATGTATCCACTTTAAATTAAACAATATCTGTTATAAAAAAAGTATACTTTAAAATTTGTTATTTTCAAAAATATTGAAATATCTCTGTAATTAGTGTTTGTTCCTAATTCTTATTTAGGTGATTCGTATTTATCAATTCATTGCTATACAAAACTTATGGTGACAGTACGAAAAAAATATATAGAATGGATGATTGGTAAAGAAGCCATAAATATGTTTGTTTATTAATATATTATCAAACTAATAAAGGTGGGTGTGTATGCGAGTGACGTTTGAAATAATAAATGTTATTTACAACCTCTTTTAGTTGATCCATTATTTTAAGAGTTGAATTGCGTATGACAGTCGTTAATAATCACGACATTTCCGCTGTGTCATAACACATAAATGCACTTTTCTCGTAATCCCAGTTGCTATATATCGAATATAATCTAAGAAAAGATAGTGCATACAACAAAATAAAAAAACAAATACTAAAAAGCTAATATTAGAAACTTACAAGTTTGACCGTCGGTTTCTCTTCTGTTACAATTATTCGTTATGACAAGATTGAAATTCCACCCTCAAAAGGGTTTCATTTTAGATCAGTTTATATAAAATTTCGTTGTTTTTCAATATTAATTCATAAAAAATAGCACATACTATTTATTAAAGCTATTAAAATGAAAGAGAACCTTGTTAAAGAATTTCCGAAATTCCACTAAGAAATAAATTACAGAAATTTTACCCGAAATAAATAGGGACGAATTAATTAGTATACTTTTTTCTCATTAATAATATTGCTTTATAACTGACATTAACTATGAAATTTAATTTCTTTGTAAATTTAAGACAAGACATTTGAAAGCGCAAAGTGTAAAGTGTAAATTTATTTTCAGATTATACAAGTAAGAAAAAAAATTAAATATTTTTGTGATAAGTTTACGTAATGTTTTAAGTATTTATATTTACTTTGATTTTTATTCTTATTTATTTTATAGTTCATTGAAATTAGAGCACTCCAAAGACTGAATCACTTTAAAGCATTAAAAATAAAATTAGAAAAATTATAAAGAAATATTTTGACATTAATCAGCTTCTTAGAATCTGTAGAATAAGGCCTGGTTAGTTATTTTAATCTATTTGCGTCTATTTTGATATCATACCTTACTTAGTTAAATTGGTTATCAAATATGTGTGTAACTTGGTAGTATATAGACAATAAAATGATATTCATGTAGATCCTTGCCCATACTTCTTGAACTTACAATTTAGAACTCTGAAAAATAGAGAACTATAAATTGACGTGGAGTTTATACATTTTTTTACAATATAATGGCCTAAAGAGTAGTAGTAATTTTATTTCTCGGCCCATTTTACCGTATTTACGTCCGATAATGGTAACAACACTGGTACGGTACTGTAACAAAGATGATTGTTTTGTTCGAAGGGTTTTTTTGTTATACCCGATACTCTGGGGCATCTGGTTTTTATAGGGACTTATAATTTGTAATAAAAACGGGAAATATAAGTATAAAGGTAACTTTACTTTAGAAAATTTGAACATTTACTTTGAATTATATTCTATAAAATAAAGATTATATATTATAACACCAGTCTTGAAATTAATATTTAAACCTCCTATTTATATATTTTATATATAATATAGCATTAGAATTATTCAATATTTAAAAACATACGGAAACAAAACATGGACTACTAAATCAAAGAAAATTGCACGTTACTTTTAAGATGAATCTAAAATTCTTTTACACATTCCTTAGATATATATATTATATTAATTTTAAATAAAATTAGGTTCCCTTCTGAAAAGGCTTGAATATGAGGAATGTTTCCGTCTTAAGTCAAAAGTTACTTAGAAATATCCAATTTTCTTTTTCTATGACGCCTTTTGGCTTTCTTTCATTTGAGGTCTGAAAAAAATATTGGGTTTGTTGTTAGCGTGTATTAAACTAAAAAGATCCAATGGTAGAAATTTTCTAACATTTGTGGAATTATATTTACTTTTTATATTTACAAATCGGTTACTAAATTAATTTAATTTTGACGCGTAACCCTTCTGAGATAATGTCTTGTAACAAGCAGCAAAAAACACCGTTATTAACTCTGATAAATGTCATTAATTACTCCTAGGCTTAGTAACTATTTGGCATTTCTTCATAGATTATAAAATACTTGCCATATGCTCACTTTTATATAAAATTGAGAGAATATCATAAAAAATATCTATATATTAAATATCGACATCTTACGTTATCTTATTCCACTGCAATATTTCTTAATATTTTAAAAACCTAATCTTTAGCTTTAATATTAGTGTCCTACAGTTATGTCACCAAGATCAAAATAAGTTTGAAACAGTTTTTTTATTTCTCTAATATACAACAATGATTTGTAAATACCTCTTACATCAGTTCCAAGCCATTACTTATGTCTCTATACTATACACATCTCAATTTTAATAGTTTCGTAGGTATAATTTAATAACTATATTCTTAGTCAAATCAAACGCTTAGAATAACCACTTATCTGACATCCAATTGTACCATTTACAATCTTAATCTTGAGTTTATTCATATTCATTTATATTCAGCTTAAAATGTCGTCAGTTCCTTCCTAGCCAATTCCCCTTATTGAAAAAATTATCCATCTATCATAAATAAATCGATTCACAAATCCATATCCACTCATTCAATTTACTAATTGGAACGATGAAAATAGAAAAATATTCACAAATATATATTAATAATAAGAAAAAGCTGTAAATAACAGAGATACCTATTTTTTTCGTCTTACTATACTCTCAGTAAGTTCGTTTGTTTATAGTATAATACTATGTTGTTATTGTTTCAAAAATAAAAAGATACCAATTCAATAATTTTCAATAACAACTAAAACTGACAAACAATTTAAGAATGAAAAATGATCAGAAGTCCAGAAACCCAAGTAAGCTTCAAATTGGAGCGGCGCTAAGACTTGTAAATTCGCCATGAAATTGAATTGTTACGCTAATTCCAAACCAACTTTAGATTTGAACTAACTACAGATTTACCATTCCATTATTTTACATACAATGATGTATTTATTTAATTATAATAATTCTATGACTTCACATGTGTATCTGTTTTTTCTCTACTATGTATTATGGTATTTAAAAATGAAAAGATTAAAATTTCCTTTACTAACATTATAGAAGATATTTGTTAGTGCTAGTTGTGTATTCTTTATTACCGACTTAGTATAAATAATAAAATATTATTGGTTGTTTTAAGTTATGATTGGATAGTGTGATAAGTATTGTGTGTGAGGATAGAGTCAGTAAAACTTTTTGGATGTGGCCGAGAAGTAGTGATGTTAATTTATACTTTTATAACCTTTTAAATATTGATTCGTTCTTGTAGAAATCTCGTTCGCAGAAATTGAATAAGCTAAGGTAAACAGAATAATGTTATAACATATTCGTTCCGAACCTTTTGTCTGTCTTTATTATCTATTTTATTTATAGTTTCATAAAGAAACTTTAAATATTTAACTTAAGAGTATGTAACTATATCGATTATATTTCTTTATTATCTTTGTTTTTGTAGTCATGTCTTTTTGTATTTATAATTTGTGTACTTAAGTATTCTAGATTACATATTGTAGATAAAAAAATGCTATATGATTTTATAAACCAAAATGCATATGGATAATTTTAAAACGTAACTATCTTCTCATTTAAAGTATTCATTTTTATAGATATTTTATAAATTATATTTTAACCGACTTTAAAAAGGAGGACGTTCTGAGTTCGACTGTATTTATTTTTCTTTTTATATTTGTTACCTCTGAATTTTTAACTGGGTGCACCAACTGGGTCTTTGATAATTCTTGCAGTCGGGTTGCATGTTACTCCACCGTCTTGACTTAATCAACGACTCTCAATGATCAAGCCGAGACGGTAACTACGTTTTTCGGTATTTTCCCAATTTAAACCTTTTTTTATGTAAATCCGCAATTTCGAAATCCTCTTTTTGCGCACTTCTCAAGTCTCTCTGACTCATGTGGTTTTTAGTAAATATACTAAATAATCTAAAGACACAGAAACAATAATACATTAAAAATTGTATAATTCACTAAAAACCAAGAAATAAACAACATTTTAACAAACAACCTAAAAAGCACAATATCAGAACAAATGCGTTTTTTCTCCTAAGTAAAATGGAATAGAAAAAAGTTAATAAAATTATTACAAATTAAAAATAACACTACAATTATTGTTATTCTTTGAGTCGGTGTCACCCAAGGAAACACTACAATATACCCATCAATAATACAAATGAATTTTTATGCGGCAATGTACTGTGACAATATCTGTAGACCTTGAGACGACGAAAATACGAACACCTATTTAAACCTAACAAATGAACTAAAATTAATATATGACCGTATGCTATGGCATAATCTAGTAAACGGTGCTATGATTATTTATAATACAAATTAAACACAGAGATTAAATGCATTTTTAGTCACTGTGTCTGCGATTCGTTTATATCTCACGGTATCCATAGAACCATCCTTATTTCCGCCATATAAAGAGACGAAAAAACCTTCGCTAACAACACTGAGTAAAGATGGCTTGACTTTCTCACTGATAAATAATTTTGTTCCACTAGTTAACTAAGGATGCTTCTGTAAATTTAATTGCTTTTGTCCTCAAAAATACAAAATGCGATACTTCGCTCATCCCAGATATAAAGGGCAGCTCGAACAAAATCCGAGAATCACTCTTCCGATTTTGCTACTACCCTCCTGGGGTATAGTTTTGGAGTTATCGCTTTCATATTTGGCGGGGGTGGAGTTTGTTCTTCCGGATTCTTCTTCTTCACTCATTGACGGAACATAATCAAAAGAATTTGGTATATATTGAAATAACTTTCATTGACATAATGTTCACGTGATCATGATCCTTACTACTCATATTTCATATTTTACACTTCTCATATTTTAATTTGGCCACGGGGCAAATAAGTGTTAATAATGACAAAAATATTTTACTTTTCTAAGAAACTTTATTATATTTAGTCTTAAATATTAATTTTATGTTTATCTATCTTAAAGGTTGGATAAATGCATGATTAAGTATGCAAAAAAAAAAAATAGAACAATTTTGGGTTCCTCGAGCTCAAACTAGTTCTTTCATATTTAGTAACGCAAGAAAGAATCGGTTACATATATTATATTTTAACGGTTTCAGTAGACAAATCTGTTGTAACGAGATTTATAATATATTATATAATATTGAAATAATCCAGCATAAATGAACAACAAATACTAAAAAATGTTCGTTGTTCCCGAGTGAACATTTATTAAAACATCTCAAATCCAAATATCTCATTGAGATTACGTAACCTGCTCTTCTCTCAGATTATGTACTAGCCTTGGTTTTGGTTAAGCCATCTCCCATAAGCCATCTCTCATCAGCCATCATCTCATATGAGTAAAAAATATAAAATTGTAATTGGATCTTGGGATGAAAATTAAAGGTATTTTAATTTTTCAAAGCAATATAATATTTTAGCAAAATATATCCGAAACGTAATATAAATATTATGCAATAACTAAAAACATATAACAAAGATAAGAATACTTACAAAACTAAATTTGTACTCAGAAAATGCGACGGTAAGGATAAATGAGATGATTTACAAATATGAATCGTTTGAATATACGACAACTTGCACTCAAGCTTTTACAATATGAATGTGGAGCTTATGAAAATTTATTGCATATATGTTCTTAAACTTGTCAGTAACATTTAGAGATGAGAAGTGGTTTGTGCAATCGAAACAAACCGTCGACCTTCGACTTTGTTATTTATTAACTAATTTCTATAGTTTTGTAGTTTAATCAGTTATATCTTATTAAATCCGAAAACAATCATCAGAATAAAAGTTTCCAAATCTAAATAACAAAAAATATATAAACAATATAAGACAAAAATTTCATAAATTACGTATAAAATATATTAGGATCTGTAAGTATCTTAAGATTTTAATTATTTTTCAGATGTTTTATTACATTCAATTATTAATTATCAATTTATCTATTCAACAGCCGTAAACGTCTTTCTTCTAAACGGAGACGAGGCGCTGGTAGGGCCCCCACTAGATGAATCGACGATATAGTTAAGTTCGCGGGAAGTCACTGAATACGGGCAACGGAAGACCGGTCATCGTGGGTGTCCTTGGGGGAGGCCTTTGCCTTGCAATGAGAATCTATAGACTGACAAGAAGGAGTTTTAAAATATAATATTTATTTATTGTGTTATGCTAAAATGTAATTGTAAAATGTTATTTGTAAAAACTTAATAACAACTAAATAGTTATGTATTATATAATATATAAAAGAAATATATTATATTGAAATTAAGTAAATTTTATATTCAAGGTTAGAAGAAACGATTACATATAGGACAAAGAAAACATTTTAGAGTTGCGTTTCAATTTTATTATCCAATTTTGTCAAATTGTACCTCATTAGTTCACATTTTTTGGCCAATTTGTAATAAAAAAAATAAAAAAAAACAGTTTCAGATTCAGATATTAACATCCATTATCTGGACTCAGGCGCGTTTCTTCAGTGATAATCAAGGATGTATCAAAGTGATCCAGACACAAAGCGACAGTTAGCAGAAAAATTTTAAATTGCCATAGGAAATTTGTTTTTATCACCAGAAGGTAAGCGTTGCGTTGCGTATTGCGATCAAGAGAATCTTTGAGTAATAACCTATAACCGACTGAACAGGTCATTGAGAATTCATTTAGAAGTATGAAACTTTGTAAAGAGTGTATGACGCTATTAAAAATTTATAATTGTATTCTGATGGGGAGTGGTGCCGTTACTTTTTAATATTGACAAAATTTTAAATCTTTAACATATTTTGCTACTCTTCAAGGAGCGTTGCAGGGGAACCAAGATACATGGAGAGAAAGAGAACGGCTTGGGGTATCCGATTTTTTCACTTACTCGTATCGAGTAAAACGTAACTATGCTAGCGTATCGTCGTGTATACAAAAACATATATAAAAAGGGGGATATTTTAAAAACACAAATAGATAAAAAACAGTTATTATTATTTAAAAAATTCAGGGTAATAATATATATTTTTTATTATAGGTAACTAAAATTAAGATTATAAAAACGGCTTAAATGACAAAAATGTAAATATAAATAAAGTTGTATAAAAAAAAACAAAATATTGTTTTATTGTTCTTATAATGTATGTATATACAAAGTATTTCTAATTTTATCTTTAGGTTTTATTTTAATATGTATTCGTTATAAATAAGAACCTTTAGTGCTGTAGCAAACATTACTTATTCCGTCAGACATTAGAGTTCTAGCCTCAGTGAATTACTGGGACTTGACTTGAAGCTACCATTGGAAGTGACTGTGAAATCCCTATTATTAGTGAGACAACTCATGTTAGTAAGAATTATGCTTTATTAACTAATAAACTTGTGACCAATATTTAAAGGTTACAATAAAATGAAACTAAGTATATTTTGACCTACTTCATTTTAAATTATCGTATATAAATCTGATTCATAGTAAAATTGTTGAATTTAGTAATTTTACGACACTGAAGTTCCCTTTAAAGCTGAAGCTTGTTATATGAAAATACTATAAAATTCTACCTCTCAGAAGGTTAAATATTTATTTCAGAAGAAAGAAAAAAAATTAAGGTGTATCCAAATGTTATATAGTATATAATATTTTGATACATCTTACTTTATTTTCATATTAACAAATAATGTACTAAATTAGTCAATTTACAGTGTAATCCTTATATTAGTACTCCTGCATAAGTTTAAATGTTTTTTTTACTTTGTAAATTTGTATTTTTAATATGGATTAATTTTTACATAAACAAAAACATATATTTTAAAAACAAAATAATTAATGAGGAAAATGAAAAAGCTAAATCTCAAAGAAGCAACGTCAAATGAAATATAAACAATAAGTATGTCACTTCTATTTTTCGGGTTGCAACAGCTTTAAACCGACAGAGAAATGCCGGCAATACTATTTATGGTTAATCCATAATATTTTTGCAGCCCTGCAATAATATACATGTATAATTAAAAGGACCAACGCCTCATAAGTATTATTAACAACACTAATATCAACCACACTCACCGGAGGGTAATTAAATAAGAAATATATATAAAGAATAAGTGCTTCCGATAGAATAGTCGTGACTTTGAATTCCACACAACAAATACGCGAATAATGATACCCCACGCAGAACGTCAAACTAAATATGGGTAAATTCTTCTTTATTACAAATTTAAATAAAAAATGTAGTATTATTAAACTAATGAACTGAATGTCTTTGGAAACAAATAAGCATTATTAATTGATAACATTACAATATAATCGAAATTAATCAATATAACACCGGAAGCAGCATCTAAACATCTTATTTTAAATAATATACAGCAGTATGTTATCAATTTATATAATTTATGAGATAAGAATCTAAATAATAAAGTAGGAATAATCTTTCGAGGAATCCAAAGCATTTTCAAGCTGGAGACAGAGACGAAGCTTCTTAGCATTCCATGGATTCACCGTGCGGATGCCGGGCCCATTGCGTTGCAAGAAGAGGAGCGCAAAAAATGCCTGGGACTTGCGACCCAGGAGTAGGTTTAAGGGGCCCCTTTGATATGCGCATACACGCTCACCTTCACTGTTCACGCTCCTCTCCCTACCTAACCAAATATTGTAAGAACCTACTAAAGCCGCCTTTGAAATACGTTCCAAAAATGAACTGATGATCGTTCTAGAAAGGCCGAGATCCTTAAATAAGTTGTAGAGAGATTTTTCTGTTATACCTCTCGCTCCTACTTCTACAGCGTACAAATTAACTATAAATTTATTCCTGATCAGTTCGTTACATAGTTCGTAATAATTGTTAAGCTTAAATGTATGATCTTTGGGTATGTTTGTTTCCCAGGGCACAGTAAGCTCCACAAGTATAACGCGCCTTAGTTGTTTTGAGTACAGGAATATGTCCGGCCTAGATGACGAAACACAAACATCCCTGGGGATTTTGTATTGCCTTTCATACGTGTCCATCATGAGAGTCAAACCAGGAGACGCGTCTAAGATGGAATAAAGTTTTAGTTTACGTTTTTGAGACAAACCTGCCTTTACAAATTCTACTGATATTTTGGTGGTTGTTATACCCATCTGCGCTTTTGCTACAGAGAGACTAACCGCTTCTCATACGATTTCTAATACTTTATCGTGGCGATGCGACTATTTACCTCTATTTAGAAGTACCCTACACCCTACTAGCAAGTGTTTCGCGGTTCCTACTGCCCCCCCGCAGATGTTGCAAGATTTTTTGGTGGCTTTGCCTAATCTAATTTCTAAAAAAGTACGAAATGTCACAGACTATTAAAGAAAATTAAAATCTTTTGAATTTTGAATATGTCACTTTATATACTTATATTTAAAATTGTATGTATGTATATATTTAAATTATTACAGAAATGAAATTTCTACGTAATCTTTTAACAAAGTTTTGTCTTTATTTTTGACATAAGTCCAAGAACAATCGGTTATTTATATTATTATATTATATTCAGTCATATTTGTAAACTATTTAAATACTAAGTAACGCTCACGATCTAAACAGACGTAAATAAACTAAGATAACTAGACAAGTCACTATTAGTTCTATGAATAATAATCTTTGGAGTACCAACATTATATCTAGTACATTTATTAAATCACAATGAAATATAACTTAAACAAGAACGAAAATCAAATTAAATATAGATATCTACTTAAAATATTTATATAAGCTTATAGCTAAAATATTTTAATCAATTTCGGACTTTATACTCTCTGCAAACAAATTTAAATAAACTTTGTCTTTTAAAATGTTTTTTTTAAATATGCAAATAAATTTAAATTCATAGTTAAAATCAGTTATAAAGGGATTTGAAAACTAAAATTTTAACTATTCTATAATTTGTGTAAAGTTTACAGATTCCATGTTACACTGTTATGTTAATTAACCCGTCCCTATTTCATTCGGGTAAAATTTCTTTCCTAGTGGAATTTCGGATGTTGTTTGACTAAGATTTTTTCTTCCATTGTTGTAGTTTTAACAGTATATGTGAATATTTTAGTTGTGTTATAATTAATAGTTGTATAATAATAAGAGGTCAAAATTATAAGTTTCTAAAATCAGCAATTTAGTATTTTCGTTTTATTTTATACGTTAGTTATGATTGAATAACTTTATTTTATTATGTATTTTTTTTATATATGATGATATATAAAAAAAAAATATTTTTTATCTAACTAACTACTAACTGAAAATTGTATCTTTCAATAAACTGAAATGTTTTGATTTTTTTTTATTGTGTATATTTTTTTTATAGTTTATATATTTATAATAATACATTCTAAGGCTAGGACTAAGCTTTGTGGGTACGCTTCTTAATATTTATTTTCGTTTACAATAAATGCATGTACTAGATGTACTTGATATTCTTTTGGTCTATTTTCTCGAGTCAACCGAACAAATTAATTATAATTCCTTAGAGCATTCTTATGTAAGTTTTCTAGAAAAAGTAACATCGTCTTTTTTTAAAGTTATATGTTTAAATAAAACAATATTTTTTCGTGACTACTTTAAACTTTTAAATATTTTTAAAACACATGTCTATTCATGTGTTTTAAAAATATAGAATAGAATAAAAAAATATATAAAAATAAAACATATTTCTAACAAGATATGAAGGAGGTATGATCACATCAGACACGTTAAGAAAATAATACGAAATTACTATCTAATCTACATATAGTTTTTTTAAATAAAAAAGTTATTCAAATTCAAAATATATTCAAGTAGGCATTTACACGCACTTTTGAATCGTCAGTTATTACATTATAAACAGGGCAATGTATTCTGTCCGTGATTAAGCTACCAACAGCTCGTAATGCTGCTCAGTTGAAAAGAAAGAAACTTAACAGAACCTAAGCTTATTATGATATCAAGCCAGTAGTGAGTCAACAAAGTAAGTTCCAAACATTTCAATGAACTAAAATGTCTTGAATGCTATAATAAGATTTATTTAAAATATTCTTTTATATTAAACTAGCAGACCCGGTCACGCGTTGCTGTGACTATTGTTTTTGATATATTACATTGTAGTAAACTATTTAAGGGGTAACGTTCAGAGTTTTTCTGTCATGAAAATCATAATTTTTTCTTACAGTCGATATTAAGCAAAAATAGAAACAAAATTATTTTTTAAATTTAATCCAAATTTATAACACTATTTGTAAATTACAAAGTTTTTAGTAAATAACTTGAAACACTAAACTTACGAATGAGGTAGGTAGGGTATCTACCCTACCTACCTCATTCGTAAGTATCTACATCATTCGTAACTATTCAATCCAGTCAACAGATACCGCCATCTTTTAGAATTGTTAGGAGCTAACTGCAAAATAATAAACAAATAAAATAATATTGCGACTATGAATTGAGTTGAAAATTATTATATATCTTTTAAGTTAGGTCAAACTGTACGTGGTGTGTAAATTTATTAAAATCGGTTAAGTAGTTTAGGAGTCCATCGCGGACAAACAACGTGACACGTGATTTATACATATTAAGATTTCTGGTGGATCTTTTTTATCATTTAATATTTTAAATAATATGATAAATAAATCGTAAAATTATCCTTTTTTAATATGTTACTTTATCATTTTAATAAGATGAAATAAAAAATAATGAAATAAAACGTATATAAGTATTTTCAGTAATCGTATTAATAACAAAAATCTGTTTTATTTTTATTGTAGTGCTTTATGATACACAATGTTTTTTGTTTGATTACCTGGTGAATACAAACAAATCTGATGGTTTTCCAACATGGGAACAGGCAACATACAATTGACCCCTGGTACTTATTTATGGTCATAGCAAAAGCAAGCCGCACTGGAAACTGTCAGTCGGAATCATTGCGATGCGTGGTATCAACACGTCTTCTCCTTTATACTTTCCTTTCAGTATAGTTGCTTCTATCACGTTGTTCAATATTTTTTTTATCGCTAACCGTGTGCCGTTGCAAAGACGTGATTGGTTGATATTTCTCAACATTATAACTAACGATAATTAAAGGTTTAATTGAAGATTGTGAGGTGGCAATCCTGGTAAATCCAGCGAATTTAAAAATTCAGGCCGATAGTTGACGACATCATACATCAACTGATATATCCTCAATTCGCCTGTAATTTGTTCTTGAATTTTGAAATTTAATTCATTTACATCTATGTTTTTTGCAGCCAATATAGCCCTTTCGCTCAACCAATCATGGTTTCTGTAATTTTGAGCAACATCTGGAAACACCTTTTGAATCAGTTCATCTTTTGATCTAGTTAATTGACAAAAACTTTGAGGAAAGTTAATGCAACCAGTCAAGGTGTCTATAGGAAATTTGCCATTACCAATGTCAATTAGTTGTTTAGAGAATATGTCTCCAGATTGGTCATTTTGCAATTTGATACGCATATTCTTGCTTAAATGTAATACCTTCACATGCTTCCACAAATTGGAGGACTTTAAATATGCATTAAGGTCATCAGCTGGCGTTGATCGTAGAATCACTGGCAATATTTGACGAAAATCTCCTGCTAATAAAATCATTGCACCACCAAATGTGTTATGATTGCTCCGTAGATCTTGTAAGGTTCTATCTAAAGCCTCAAAAAATTTTTAATGTGCCATCGTGCATTCATCCCAAACAATCAATTCACATTGCTGCAAAACCTTTGCCATTGCAGAGTTCTTCGAAATGTTGCAGGTTGTGGTTTCGTTGCTTTGCATGTGTAATGGCAATTTTAGTGCTGAATGAGCTGTTCTATCACTTTCAAGCAAAGTTGATGCGATTCCCCACGAAGCGAGTGCAAGTGCAATTTTATTTTGTGAGCGAATTGTTGCTAATATCAATGAAATCAAAAAAGTTTTTCCTGTACCACCAGGTGCATCTAAGAAGTAAATCCCTCCTCTTTTATCATTTATTACTTTCATAAGTGTATCAAATACATACTTCTGTTGTTCATTCAATAGTGGAAGATTTGTTTGAATTAATTCTTTCAAAGTATTGAGATCATACAGTTTTTCTCGGTGCAACTCTTGGTTAAAAGCATCATGCATTGGACGATTGGGCGCGGCCAGGCCTAATTGAAATAATAGTTTGTTTGACATCATCAAGCACATGTCCTAATTCAAATCAATACTTCATTGTAAATTTCTTCGCTTATTTGTATATTTGGATTTCCTCTTCTAATCCGTATTTGATACAAAATATCATCACACATATTATCTTTGTACTTGATCCACAAATCCTTTGGGTTTGATGGGAAGCATGTAGATATGATTATAGAAAACAATGTTCGTATTTGATGAGCTTGTGATGATATTACAGTATCATTGAGAGTTTGATCCCAATGAGCATTTTTCTAGCAATCGCAAACGTTGGCAAGCTTTTTTGTATGATCCACACAAATCACCATCAACAGTTCGTATGTGGAATGATGTTGGGCCACGTACATTGTCTAATAGCAGACGTGAATAAAAACTTTCATCATTGCTTTGATGTACTGAATAAATTCGACCAATCGCATCGGTAGAATATACATCTGGGTATCCTGAAACTGGTTTTCCTTGATTTCGTGGTATAAATCTCCTTAAGGATTGATTCCAAGTATAATATTTAGCATTTCAGAATATAACAATGTTTGAGCAAAAGCATCGTTTTGACATATCTCAAAAAAACTGGTTAATGTAGTAGATGGTGGCTGTTAATCTCTTTGTACTGCGTTCTGTGCTGTAAAATATACTCTTTGTCCGTTTTCTAAATGCACAGCTAAATGAACAACAGTAGGGTGTCTCTCATGAATAGGAAAAGAAAATATTCGCCAAACTGCTTCATTACTACTAACATAGCGACCCATTTGGTATTGGGTAACTTCATCATTGGAATTCTCTGCATTAATACCAATCACAGCCATATCACTCCCTTTGGTTACATATTTGCAAATGTATTTAATAGATTTTATTGAATGGCAAGATTCAACGTTGATGTGCGCTTTGAAGGTCTTTGATAAAATAGGTGAATATGAAACAATCCAGCGATTATCTATTTCAATATCTTGTTGATTTAATTTGACAATTGTTGATCTTCCATTTTCTGCTGTCTCTCCAAACACATAATGTTTCACAATGAAATCCATTAAGGATTTCAACTTTTGTATAAAGACACTGGCTGTGTCTATTTCTATCCAGTGTGGATTGCATGTAAATGTGATGAACAAATCTGCTGTACCATAATGACAAACATATGACATGGCATTTTGAGCATATTCATGCATATGTCGAGGGCTTACGATGTATGTTGCTGGAAGAATAGTTATTCGACTAAGATTCTGTGCATTACCATCAGTATTAATCGCATCTCGAAGGTGAATATACTCTTCAGATCTGAGTTTTGTCTGATTCAACCTGATGAATGTTAATCTCTCCGTTTCAATTTTAACATACATGTCTACAACATACTTGTGATATAATCGCCGATGTTTGAGTATGTGATTGTCATCATTAGGCGGTAGGAATAATAGTTCATTGAACTGACTTTTTTGTTGGTTTCAGAACCTGAAAATAGATTTTTGTTTTCATAACATTGAAAATTAAAAAAAATAATATAGTGACTGATAATATATCTCCTTGCTAAACTAATATTTTTTATTACCTGTAATGGGATTTATCATCTTGTTTGAGAAATCATAGCCATCTTCACCTTGCCAAAATATAATGGGATATTGCAATGCGTCATATGAGCGGTGTGTTTCCTTTATACGTTGTAATTGATCATTCCAACGATTTAAAACAAAATCAAGGGATTCCAAGTTTTCTCCAACTACAACGATGGCAACTTCATCAATAGTTGGTGCATTAAAACGTCTTGCATGTTGGCCAACAGGTGTTTTATCAGCTCTTATTACAATTTTGTGATTATCAGATGGCATCAGATCCAGTGCGGTTTTAAACAACATAATCAATTGATTGTACTCATGAAATAAAGTTTGTAATTGTTCTACAATAGACCTCTTTACTGAATTGTTATTTGAACAACGCATATCAATTTCTTGTGGTGAATTGCCAATGAAATAAATTTGCACGAATTTGTAATTGCTATCTGACACTGGTAACAGTGAACCTGCGCTATGATATAGTTGGCCTTGTATCTGTAAATTAAAAAAAATGATTTTTGTCAAATATAAATAATATTTGTTCGTAAAAAGTATATCTGTCTCCTAATTTGAATCCCCAATTTATAATTGATATATTTAGGTATGTCAATATGTAATAATTAGTTGTAACTAATATCCATCATCAAATAATTATATTGTGTTTCAAAATAATAAAAGTGTTGCTAATACTGAATCACCAAATAATATTATGACTAAATAAAATATGTGTAAGGGTTTAAGGAACTGAAGGTTAATGACACACCTTTACTTAATTAACAGGAAATTTTGTTCACTAAAATAATAATGATTAAACCTTAAAATTTGGCATGAAATTTTCCCGAACTACGTTTGTTGCCCCAAATGACGTCATTTGAAAGCAATTGTTATATTGTTGGAGAGCAAACCAAGTTCATAGATCCAATAGTAACACATTGGTGGTTACTGTAGTCAATTGACAAATCATAATTGAAAGCAGCTCGATTCAAACTTTCGGGATTATTGGTTGAATCTCTCGCTCTCGCTTCCCGCGTTCGTGATATACGAATTCTTTCACGTTCTTTTCGGTCGTCACGTTCTTGTGTAGTATGATAAGATCGGTAATTAGTTTGGTTTGTAGCATTTCGGGTTCTTCTACCTAAATTACTTCGTCTTATAGGAGGCATATCGAATATACTCACCTAAATTATGTCACATGCAATAATTATTAATCATAGGTATTAAAACACTTTGCACAAAACACGATATAAAACCATCAAAATTAATTATTAAATATTATAAACGCTTTTTAACGCGGTTTGTTTGACAGATGCAATGACGTGAAAACTGATGACAATTTATGTCGCATTCCAAAACTAAAACAAAAGAAAGAATATTCCAAGGCCAATCAAATCTATAGCTCTTAAATTTTTTGACTTTTCAATTTGGTCGGGTTCACGATATTATCACTTTTGCGTAAACCTGCACACACATATATTTGATTGAATTTAAACTTTGTGCAGAGACAATAAAGTGCGAATTGACTCTTCGACGTTATCAACATACCTACATTGTTTAGACAAAAATGAGTGCTTGTAATTTAATATGAACTTTATTGTATAGCAATACAGTTCAAATTGACTCTAAATTTAGTTAGAAAATATTTGTATAGGAAAAAGAAAAGGGCTCTTTTAGGGTTTTCCTGGAAATTATTCGAATTTTTCTCGCCGTAAGAACCATCCTTGGGCTTCAAGGAATATTTAAAAAAAAGAATTGTTAAGATTGGTCCATGCGTTGTTGAGTTGTGCGCTTACCAACACATTTTGCGATTCATTTTTATATAATAGATTGAATACTGAAAAAAGTAAGGTCTAATATCTTGTGGAATTATAACCTAAATAGAATAATAGAATATCTCAAAGTTTTCTCATAATGTGTTGAATCTTGATCATTACGAAATTCGTTTACATGGCTATCGAAGTCCATAAACTTAAGGCATTTATCTTGGCAGCCAATTCAAATTAATTTTTGTTTTAACAAGTTTTTGAAGGAAATTTGATGAAACCCAATCTATACCCAGGAAAGATAAAGAAGAAATATCTGTAACATTAAAATATAATCAGATTTATAAGTTTTGACTTATGGGCACTCTAAGCTCAAATAATTTAAAAAATATATATGTTAAAATATATATATATATATATATATTTTCATTTTATTATAATATCTAGATTTCTGAGTTTGATATTTGTTCGAAACTAAATGTAGTTTATGTTTTCTTCACTTATTGATTTCCTATACGATATGATTCTTTAATAAAGTATATAAATAAAATATGCCCTACATTTGATAAATATTTCTCATTAACATACATAGGAAGAGTAGATATACATTAAAGTGTTTTTAAAACTAAAGATTATATATGAATATGAAATAAAAAATGTACTTTATAAATATATTTGAATACGTATCGAAGATACAAAATATTCGAAAATATTGACAAAAAATAGAATTTTTATGATCAAAGAGCTTCGTTTTCATCGAAACCGTCCCTGGAGGATTAATGATATGAAAATATTACCCACTATAAAGATTTTTTGCTAAATGTGTGTAAATAAAATATTCAATATAATATACTATTTGAATATTATGAACATAAATAAATTTAACTGACAGTGGAAGCCATATTCAATAAGATATGTTTTGATTACAATGAACGAATGTTAATCGAACTGCCAGATGGAACTTCGCACACAGACTCTGCAAAATTGTATAAAATATTATTAATCTATAAAGGTGATTTACCACTCACTGACTCATCGCGGAATCTCCGAAGAAACCATCTGTCCGATTAACTTAAAATTTTACATAGTTACTTCTTTTGTGACGTAAACGTCTAATAAGAACGGATTTTACGGAATTCCTATCCCAACGGATTTTAACTTTTTGCATTTGGCTATATTTAAAACCTGTAGGAGCTGTACACTTAGCGCGGTTAACATAGCAACGGTTACGATGATAACGGTTACCATAGCAACCTAAGTTCACATTCAAATGTGTTCCCAACGAAGCGGGAGTGAATAAGCTAGTAATAAAATAACTAAGTAATGTCCTCAACGGATTTTAAAATGTTGGTTTGAAATAACTTTATTTATGTTTAATCTAAATAAAAATAAAAAATGGAATATTTTAATTGTAATTACTCTTTGTGAAAATAATTATTGAAGCCAATTAACTATGTAACTAATGAAGAATAGATAATAGCTTAATTGAGATATAAAAGTCAACTTCGATTTATTTTACAGTAACATAGCAATATGAGCGCTTTTATGAAATTTGTATGTTTGGGTGAATTTTATTTATTCATGAATAAATCCTACATAGTATATGAAAATGAGGTAATATTTATTTTCTTACCTAAAAAGAAATAATAATAATAGTCATACTATATTATTAGTTGTATTCATTTTTATTGCTACTTATTATTTTATAAGAGTGTGAGTTTTAATAGGTCTGAATACCAGTGAGTTAAGTTATGAAATTAAACCAACATAGTTACTTCTATTTTATTATATGTTTGTCTGTTAAAATAATAAATAAATAATTGTTAATTTATTTCCTACACACAATCTAATGTTATTAATAGTTTATTTTTAAAATGTCTTCTAGGCTGTCTGGTAGATTTTTTTTTGTAAAGTACGATCAACGAATATTTTTTCTACAAATTATATTAAATTTTAACCTAAAACACGTCTTTATGATTTAGTTACTTCCATAGCGTGAGTTACCGTCGATCTATAAATGATTAAATATATGTTTGGAACAAAACCGCTTGATATCTAATCAAAACAAATATTCATATATTGCCTTTTTAATAAAAATCATCAGACAGTTCTTCGTTTTATATTCAGCGTATAGCCAATAATATAAATAAGCGATTGTTCTTGGACCTACTCGTACGTTACAATTAAAGTATTCTTACATAGAAATTCCTCTAGTAATTTAAATATAAATATTAAAATTCAAACAATTTTTAAATATAAATATTTAAAGTCAAACATTCAAATATTTTATGTTTGTCTGATGTATGATTGGGTTAATTAATTGTCTATAGACAAGCAATTCAAAAGACTTTAATATTCTTTAATAGTCTGTTTCGTCCTTTTTTAGAAATTAGATGTTGCCAACTTAAGGATGCTTTAGATTCCTCGAAAGATCACACTATTTTATTATTTAGGGTTATTCTTATGTCACAAATTAAATAAATTGATAACATATTGCTATATATTATTAAAAATTTGATGACATTCGTTTCAGATATTTAGATTATATTAAATTGTTGTCATATTGATATATTTAGATTTTATTAAAATGTTGTCAATTAATAATGCTTATTTGTTTCCAAAGACATTCAGTACCTTAATTTAAAATTACTAGACGGTTTATTTTCGTTTATTATAATTAAAAATTTAAACAGATTTAATTTGACGTTCTGCGCAGGTTAGTATCACTAATTGCGTATTTGTTGTTGAGAATTCAACGTCACGACCTTTCTATCGGAAGTACTTCCAATTTTTCTTTTTTAATTAGCCTTCGGTGAGTGTGGTTAATATAAATTTTGTAAAAAACGCTTATAAGGCGTTGATCCTTTTAATTATAAATGTGTATTATTGCAAGACCGATTGGATGTGTGATATAAAGCGACCCACTTATTACACAAACACTAAATGATAAGGTTACAGAACCTTTAATTTGACGTGGAGTTTACAAAGTTTTTCCAAATATAATCGACTAAAGAGTAGTAATAATTTTATATCTTGGCCCATTTTTCCGTATTTACTTCCGAAACTGGCAATAAAGTCGATTTTGTTCGAAGGGTTTTTTGTTATACCTGACCTTCGTACTCTGGGGCATCTGGTTTTTATCGAGACGTATAATTTCTAATAAAACTGGAAATATAAATATATAGGCAACTTTTCTTTATAAAACTTTGAACATTTACATTGAATTTTATGTTCTATCTAATAAAGAATACAAAAAAAATCTTAAAAATAAAAAATCTTCTATACAAATATTCTCTGTAATTGAATTTAAAAACATACTAAATAAAAAATATTTAAGTAAATGAAACAAAATTGCACAACAATTCTAACACGTATATCTTAAATAATATATCGATTTAAAGTAATATTGAACTCACATCTGAAAAGGCTTTAATGTGAAGGACTCCTCGACCCTAAGTGAAAACGTAACTGCAAAATATCCAATTTTCTTATTCTGTAACGCCTTTTGGCTTTACTGAAATTTGGCATCTCGAAACATTTCAAATATTGAGTTTCATGTTAGCGTTTAGGCGTCCCAAAAAAGATCTAATGGCAGGAATTTTCTAATATTTCTCAAATTATATTTACGTTTTATATTTAGAAATCGTTTATCAAGATAAATAAGTATTAACGCGTAATGGGATAAAACATGTTTAATCGTAAACAGTGTTTACAAATAACAAGACGAATCTTATAAAAAATATAAGTATTAAATGAAAAATTTGTGTGAAAAAAAAAACTGATGCGACACCGCCTTGAATAAATTATAAATTTACTTATAAATAATAAATTTAAAAAAATGCCTGAATGGAAAAATATTAGCTAAAGGAAGTTTTACTTGTCATTTTACTTTATTTTAAATTTAAACAGTTTTATAAACTTTTAATTGAATAAATTGTAGCGACAGTATAAAATAATTTGTATATATTTTTATTTGCATATTTTTATTAGGTTTTTAGGGAGAAGACCTTTAATCTAGTAAAATAATTTGTTATAAATAATATATAAGCTGTATTTTTACTCTTCAATTACTATTGATTTATAGATATATTTTGGCTTGTGTATGTGATAATTTATTTATAAATTTTAAACGTATAACATTATTTCGTGTTATAAATTCTGTTTGACACAAAGTTGTATTTTAATTTGTGTTGATCAAGTCTTATTGACGCAAGTAATACAAAATAATGTGATTAAAGTATTGTTATTTCCGACAAAAAGACTAAAAATACATATATTATTATAATTATAAAATATATTGTGCTTCTCCTAAATTACGTATCTTTATCAAAATTATGTAGTTGAATATATCTAAATAAATAATAACTATTCTCTTCTACGCTTGTGACTTTTGGCATTGAGTCATTGAGTATCAAAAATTGCAGTGACTTATGATTTCTTTTGGAAAATTAGATATAACTTTAAGTACACAAGTATAGCAGTGTGAACATTTTATTTTATCTAGTCAAGGAGATAAGCCAAGTTGGTGATTGTAATTTATAATGATTGCGGTACGTTTATAATTTGTGAATCTATTTAGGTACAGAATATTTGTTACAGATTTATAAAATTAAATATTATACAATAAATTGAGGTAAATGGTGTCATAAAAATCTATTTTTATAATTTTGAATAAAATAGTTAATAAGTAAGAAAACTATTTTGTCATAAGTATTTGCAATATTTTCATTTATTGAAAAAAATATTTGTATAATATAACAAGTCATATCATAAGACTATTTTTCTCATGATGTTATTCATATTCTCTGACTAAAGTTTTTGGAAATTGCTTTCTTTGTCTGCTACTAAAATATTCTTATAAAATAAATAATTGTTTGGTCCTTAAGGTTATGACTTGCAAATAATATATTTGTCTATCTAATACTTCTTTCTAGCTATCTAGATCCAGCTACTTAAATAAACATAAATAAAAAATGTTCTAATGTCGAATTTTATCACGAAATTTGTTACTTTTAAGGTTAAATTTGCAGTAGTTTTTGTAACTGGTAACAAGGACAACTACATAAAGCTTCTATCATAAAATATATTGAAATGCTTAGGCTAGTGAGGGTGTATGCTCAATAATTGTATTTATGCTACACAAGTGGTTACTAGTATTGATTCAAAGTGAAAAGATATAAATAATTAAACTAAAAAAATAAAAAATGCGCTTAACTATAGATTAAAAAAGTGAGCCTGTTTAATAACTAGTTGTAGTAGTAGAAAATAAGAGTTGTTTTAACAACTGTGGCTTGGCTTTGGCTTTGAAAGCGAAGTGACTTTTTAGATAAATATTCACATACAATATAAATACTTAAATATGAAACAATCTTGATATTTTTGACTTATATTAAAATACTTAAGAAGTTTTATATATGGCGAATTATGTTCACAGTATACGACAAGAAAACTTAACAAAGATCTTTGATTCTGCTTTGGTTATAGACAAGACTTCAACAAAACAAATAAATATGCTAATTAATATGTTTGTTTTTAATATATTAATAATTATATAATTATAACTCTCTTGGTTAATTAACTAAATGGGCTATCATTTAGTTTCACACATCGATGTCCAGTTCATTAGTAAGAACTACTTATCAGGGGTAATTTTAATTATTTATTATAGTACGGTCTCTGATCGCAGCTGATAGCTTCACCTCCATAATTTACTGCTTTGCTTAACACTGCGTGACGTCGGTTGTGACATAAATTTTGTAAGATATCTCTGTTATATATATTTTAACTAATTACGATCGTGACTTGGAATATTTATTAGAAATCAATACAGGTTTATTTCTGGGTTCATAAAGGTTGAAACGCTGTTCTTGGTAATATTGGTTAATATTTTTTTTTGTAACTCAAGCATTGACATTGTCACTCGAAAATAACTAGTTTATTATGAAATACATTAATGCTCTTAGTTACTTAGCCATATTTGGATTAACATTTATATTGTCCTAATATTTTAATTAGTTAGATCATATATGACAGTCCTCATTCAACCGTCTTTAATTCACAGCATTTCAAATTCTTCCATGCTCTTTTTCTTTCAATCTTTCTTTCTCTATCTCTCTCTCTCTCTGTTTTTCTTTTGCTATAAAAAATAATATTCTAAAATAAACTTACAGGATATATGTAGTTGTCGTTGCTTATAACGTTAATTATTCAGGACATAACGAAGCGATGTCAACATTATACTGTAGACATCAGACAGTGACAGATAGTGTGTATGTTAATAGATAAACCTTCTGTTATAATATACGATGACGTTAAGTAATAATTCATAGTTAAATTTCATGTCCTGACTTTCCGGTGTCGTCTGTTTGTAATATTTGTCTTATTAACTGCGTGCATTTTTGTTGCCTTCACATAACGGGGTATAACAATTTATATTCGTTATTCTTATGTTTATTAAAACACAAGAATTAAAAATATTTTTTGTCATTGAACATCAAAAGTAACATAGAATCAGATACTTATCTTCGTACTTCTCGCACATGCCTCACCCTGCTATGACAATAAAACTTTTTATCTCCGAGAAGTTATATTTATATTTGTTAGCGTATCGCATCGCATTTTAAAACTTATATTTGATCATGTGGATTTTTATAGGAGTATAAATTGTATTAAGAAATTCGATATATTAGTATAAAATTAACCTATTAAAACATTTTAAGTTTTAAATAAATTCAAAATTATTTATTGGAAACAGGTTAAAAAACTTAGTTTAAAAATTAACTAACATATTACAAAGTTTAAAAGGATGTTTTTCTTTTTAAAAAATATTTAAATTACGTATTGTTTCATCATTAATTGAATGAGTGAGTGAAAAAATTCTTGTATTTTATCTATAATATTTATTTTATTTCTATCTATCTAAAACGGTGATTAAGTATTGAAAAATAATATAACAATTTCAAATACTACAAACTTGAACAAAAATCAGTTCTCTCGAACGAGGTTAGCAGCAAATTGAGGAATCGGTGACATTCGTTTAGTTAGTAAATGGTTATTGCAACAAGTTTTTAATATAGTATATTATAGGAATAATTCAGCATAAATGAGTAGAAAATCTGATAAGTTTTCACTGTTCCCAATGTATATATTTATATAAAATCCTTCTATTATTCAGATTACGTAACCTGCTCTTAAAGTGAACCTTCTTTGAAATTGTGTACTGGCCTTGGTTTTGGTTAAGCCATTTAAATTAGGAATAAAATATAAAATTGTCATAGAAACTGGAGATAAGAATTCAAGTATTTTCCTCTTTCAATATAAAAATTTTAAAGTACGTAAAACGATTATTACTGAATAATCGTCCGATTTACTTACTTTTAAGTTTTACAAAATATAACCGATACATAATATATATCTTGCATAATATAAATTAAAAAGATATCACAGAAATAAATTTATACTCAACAAATTAACCAATCTATGACCCAAATAGGACGATAAAGAAAAGTAACATGACTTACAAATATAAATCGCTGGAATATACGCCGACTTGCACTCAGGCATTTGGAATATGAATGTGGAGCTTATGAAAACTTATTACGTAACTGTTCTCAGACTTGTTGGTAACATTTACAGATGAGAAGTGTTTTGTACCGTCGAAACGAACAGTCGAGTTTCGACGTTTAGAGTTATTAAACTCATTTATATAGTTTTGTAGCTTATTAGTTATATTAAAGTCAATCCGCCATCAATCAGCAGCACTCCAATTGGAAATTCAAATTGTATACATGTTAATAGATAAAATGTGACACAAAAACATCATAAATTATATGTATAAATAAAACTATTTCCATTTGTTACTCTTATATTTGATTCAACTTGGTTAAGATTTGCAGGTTTCTTAAGTTTTCAGATGTTCTATCATAAAATCAGCGGGATTAAGTCTGTTTCTTCTATACTCTAATATACTCCTTGTTAAAAGCTAAGAATCATAGTAGTTAATATTATAATTTTTTAATTACTAGTACTTTTTATGAAATTGAGTTTATCTTTAAAATTAACCTTTTATTTTGGAAAAGCCTAGGCCATTTAATACAAGAGATGTAATAAGAATGATTAGGCAGTTTGACAAATTTTGCAGTTATTTAAATTGCGAACATGTACTTTTGATGTACTTGTATATGTTTGTACATAATATCGTTATATTTAATAGTATAAATTTTAACTACTGTCATTTATTATATTACTATAGTTATATATTGTATCATGTTAAAATGTAACATGGTTAAACTTTTCATTTTAAAGTTAAGTTATTTGTAAAAAATAAATATATCTAATGGGCGACGATCCAATTATTTTTATCAAATTATATTGATTTTATTCTAAGATGTGTTAAATTATTCATATAATATAATCAGTATGTAATATTGTATTAAATCGATTACATAATAATATAAAAATAACTTTTATGTAATCAAAATTATGTAATTCGTATTTCAATCAGTTGTAAATCATGTCACGTGATAGGAACAAAGTAGTAGTGGGTTTGTTTATCACTTAGTGTTAAGTGTACGCGTAATCGAAGAGAAATGACTCGCATTTATTATAGCTTTACTCAGAAGTGTTGCTCTGATCATTTTATAAATTAAAAGTTATTAATTTATTTTTTCTTCATATATTTAATATGAGATAAGTGTGACAGTGTATTATCACCGATATGTATTATTTGAATATTTGACTTTACCTACATTTTTACCTTTACAAAATAATATAATTTATATTTAAATTAAGTAGAATTAACATAAAGATTATATTTAGAAAAAGTCTGAATCATTTTATTTTCTTTTGTGTTCAAATTTAAGTATCAACCTTTAGCAAATTTTACCTCATTAGTGCCCATTTTGCAGCTGTAGAATGAAGATTGTGCAAAATTATTTTTACCTATACATTTGTAAATAAAAGTATTTTTTATGCAGATACAAGTTACCATCCATTATCTGGAAGCATAAAATTACTTCAAAATGGGTCAATTTGACTTATGGTAAAATTATTTATTAATTACGTAGGCGATTCAGATTTTTTAAAAATCATGGAATATTTTTAATTTTGATTTTTTGGAAGAAAACAAATTTGCTCTTAATTTGAAATTGCCGACTTTTTTACCAATATGAGACAATCGTGTGTCATAGTGAAATGATCGGAAACATTTATAGATTTATGATAATGATCCATACAAAAAGTAGCAGTCAAGAATAAAGGAAATAATATCTTCAGGAACTTATAGTTTTTATTACCAGCAGTTACGCTCGTTGCACTCGAGAGAGTCATTGCGTAAATGCCAGTTACAGACTAAAAATGTGCATTGGAAATGGATTAGACACATGAGACTCGAAAAGACGCAGGTGCGGAGTAAAAAAAAATATAGAAAAGTATGTTATAAATAACTTTATTTATTTATTTTAACTTGCTGATTATACCGTGTATATTGAATTTTGATAGATAACTGATATATAACATTCGACTTTTTCAATTAAAAAAGTCGTTACAGTTAAGTTACAAGTAATAACTTGGGTCGTAAAAAAAGTAACTATACTACGGAACCATATAGCGTTATATAAAGAAAAATATATATAAAAGGATTATTCACAAATATAAAAATGTGAAAGCCAGTTATTAACATTTTTTTCAGAACTGGGGGTAGATAACTATTGGTTACAATCTTATTACCTAATAATATGTAATGAAGATTAAGAGTATAAAACAGCTTAAACGACAAAATTTTAAGTATGAAATTATATAAAAAAAAGAGAAAAATAATTTTGCAACCTGTTATTAAATTATTTTTATTTTATCTTTAAATATTAATTTAATAAAAGCTTTAAATTTAAAACTATGATGGCCTAGCGACTATTATTTACTCCCTCAGATATTAGAGCTCCGACCTCAGTGAATTACTGCACCTTGTCTTGAAGCTATCACTGTCGAGTGACTGTGAAATCCCTGTCATTAGTGAGACAAAACAGGTTTGTTAGAATTATGGTTTATGGTTATGACCAAAAAATTAAACTAAGTAATAATATGTACGTCAATAAAGAATATATTAGTGCACAGGTATAAATAAAAACATCAAATTAATTGAAAAATTTAAACAATTTGTGTATTAAATAATTGTCTTAACTCTAATTTTAATTTCATTATTTTAAATTAAAAGAAGAACTAAACATACGTAACAGTTACAGTTAAGATTTCCTTTGTTTATTTATTTATCATTAAATTTATAAATGCGTGTGTGTGCGTGTACGTGTGCGAGTGATGTTCCAAATGTTAAATATTATTTACAACTTCTTTATACAACCATATATACCGAGTGCTCTGCGAACGGCTGGACTCTTTGGCATTGCGTAGAGACGTTGCTGCTCTGTGCGTCTTCTATCGCATTTAACGCGGGGAGTGTTCCGATGAGCTATTTAATCTGATGCCTGCCGCCGACTCCTTTACTATCCCTACCACCTGGATGCGTGGCGATCCTCAACTGTGCGGTTTTCAAAGACCTTTTTTCCACGTTCCATCGGTACGACATGGGTACCTTCAAAAAAGGCGCTTACTCCTACCTTCAAGGCCGGCAACACTCTTGTAAATCCTCGGATGTTGCAGGAGTTCATGGGCGGCGGTGATCACGTCCATCTGTGACCCGCCAGCTCGTTTGTCCTCCTCTTACTAAAAAAAAATCCTACATTTAACTACTTTAAGCGGATGTGAACTTCCGTTAATTAATATTTTAAATATTTATTTGATGTATAAATACTTTGCTAAAACAGTTTTATCAAATTCCAATTAAACTAATAAATAATAAATACATTGAGTTTTGTTAACACTAATGGTATTGAAATAATTTTATATATCATATTATAAAACAAATGTGTAAATTTTCTACAAATGTAAAAATAAAATTTTCGCCAGACTGTGCACTCGTCATTACATGCAAATCTTTATGTTTTATTTTCACATAATCGTAGTTTTTATTAGTTAAATTTAGTATAAATTTTATGTGAATTTGACATGTCTTTTTCATGAATGTGTATCAAAATATTACTATTATTTTCAAGTAAACGACATCACTTTGTATGTGTATTATTTGGAATATCCTTAAGAATAAAAAATGGGGTCAAAAACAAAGACGCGGGAAAATGACAGTCCTACACACACACACATATATATATATATATATATTTATATATATAGAGAAAGACGGATACAGAAAAGTTGATGGAAGCGGGAATATCTAGAAGAGCTGCAACGTCCGCTGAATACAAATTGGAGAATGAAGAATTGTTTTAAGTACTCTATTTCAATACCGTTGTAAAGAGCCAAGAAAGGGGAAAGGGGAAAGATACAACAATGAGTTAGTTCTTCAATTTTTAAATTATAATTATTCATTTATAATTTAAATAGAAAAACACATAATGAAATACATGTAATGATTTAAGTTATATGTCTTGTATTGAACATGTAAGTAACCATTAGGTTTCTTTAATATCCGATAATGAATGCACACATTTTGTCTCGTTACTATATTTTGGTTTTATGCTAAAATAAATATAAGTAATAACATATTGTCACTATGATTATTCTTTCTATTAAGGTAATAAAAGCGCGATCGTATTTGAATAAAGATAATTTGAAATAGAATTACCTTTACTTAAATAAAATAAAAAGCAAATACTAAATTGCTGATACAAGAAACTTATAATTTTGACCATTGGTTCCTCTTATAACACAATTATTAATTTTAACAAGACTGAAATTCCATCCTTAACAGAGTTAAGTACAATATTTATATGAAATTCCGTTGTTTTTCAATATTCAATCATCAAAATTGCTGTATACTATTTCCATATACTAAAGTTAAAGAAATTATCTTTAAACGATTTCCGAAATTCCGAATGATAGAGGGACGGGTTAGTTAGTATAGTTAGTAATATGGTTTTGGAAAACTATAAAATTTAGCAGTTCAGTCAGTTCAATTTAAATTTAATTTCAGTTTAAACAAAGACAACGAATATTTCAGATATAAGTTTACATAATTATTTTAAGTAGAAATCTCTATTCGTTTTGAAATGAATAGTTTTGAAATGTATAGTTTTTATTTAAGTTATATTTCATTGCGATTTAACTATTACATAGACTGAATTATTTAAAAGCATTAATAAATTAAATGATTACTATATATTTTTTAAGTTACAGCATCATACAACTAATAGTGGCCTGCCTTTACTAGGCAGATTCTAATTAGTTCTCAAATATGACTGACTTAATAGCCTATAATAAAAATAACAAAAAAGTTTTCCTCGAGTTACTTGCGGGCTCTTCTTGGGCCTAGACTTTTAAATCCCGAAATTAGAGTTTGATTTAAAAAAAAAAAATTGATTTTACACGAAGTTTATTCTTGTTTTCCTAATATAATCGACTAAAGGGTAAAAATAATTTTATTTCTGCATTTATGCCTGAAACTGGCAATGAATTTGATGTTTTTGTACGAAGGGTTTTCTATTATACCTGACCTTCATACTCTGGAGCATCTGTTTTTTACGGAGACGTATAATTTCTAATAAATTCTAGAAACTTCATAAAACTTTGAATATTTACGTTGAACAGTCTTAAAATAAAAATAAAAATCAAACATGGCGAAAACCATATTAGCGATCTTTGATCAACTGCCGATCCTAGAGCTACGCAAGGAACTGTCGGTTAATGTTATTCTCCATTATTTTGGAGAGAAGAGAGGTAATGGCTATAAGTCTGTAGTTAACTGGGTCCCAGCTATTATCTTTTTTAAGGATTGGATGGACAAGGGCACACTTCCAGAAGACCGTGACAACGCCTTTAAGGTAGGAGTTCCGAAATAGACGCATTAGCATTGGAGTCAACTCAGGGACAAAAGTTCATAGCACCAATGGAAAAATTCCATCCGGGCCACTCGACTTATGAACGTCCAAAGAAAATGGAGACTATCGGGTAGTAACATAAATCTTAAATTCAAAATACACATGTCCTAGATAAACAATATATCCATTTTAAATAATATTGGGCTCATATCAAAAAGGCTCTAATGTGTGGGACGTTTCGATCGTGAGTGAAAAAATAACTACCTCTTGGCTTTCACTGAAATTTGGCATCGTCACAAATTTCAAATATTGCTTTTATGTTTGAGTTTATTAGCCCCAAAAAGATCCAATGATAAGAATTTTCTAATGTTTCTGGGACTCTTTTTTATTTTTATATTAACAAATCGTTTACCAAGTTAAATTACTTTTGACGCATAAACATTATGGGAGAAAAACATGTCTTATAACGAACAGTATTAACAAATAACGTCACTCTAAAACAACTTTAATTAACCTTGATAAATCTTATTAATTACTGCTAGGCCCTCTCCTCCTTATTAAACTATTTGGTAAGTCGTGGGGTTAAATAAAATACTGTCTTTTATTTACCTTTATAAAAATATTGTAATTTATTCACTTAAATCAATTGAGGAGGTACTTTGCATTTTTATGTAATCTCATTCCACTACAAGATTTCTAACAACCTTTAAAACTCAACTTTTATGTGTAATTCTACGGCTACATTATCAGGATAAGTGAAATGAAAATTTGATATCTCCCTAATATTCAATAATCATTTGTAAATACCTCCTACATCATTTCCTAATTTATTTATTTATTTATTTATTTATTTATTTATATTTATTTATTTATTTATTTATTTCTACTTAAGTCTCTCTCTCCATCTCATTTTAAATAATATCATAAGTAGAATTTAATAAATGCTTATAATCGACACAGCAGACATTTGACTTATATTCACACCATACAACTCTATATTGATTCTCACTGAAATAATAATCCATTTGTCATAAACAAAAATGTATAAAAATTTATAGAATTTATTTATTAGAGCTAGAAATATGATACAAATTAAATATAAAAAATATGAAAACGCTGTAAATAAAAAGAACCTATTTATTATTTTTTCGTCTTACTCTTATTATGTTTGTTTATTAATAAAGTTATTGTTTTTTCAAATATAACAAGTTAGCGATTTTGGGAATTATATGTTAAGATGAAATGAAACAAACCACATTTTTATTAGAGACTTAAACTGAAAAACAATTTATACTTTTGAATGAAAAATGATCAGAAGTCCAGAAAACTCGAGCAAGCTTTAACTTGGGGCGACGCTAAGACTTGTAAAGTCACCATGAAATTGAATTGTTACGCTAATTCCAAACCCGCTTTAGATTTGACCCAACTGTAGTTTTACATTCCATTGTTTTACATACAATGTATTATATGTCTTCACGTATACTAGTATATTTATTTTTTTTCTCTGTCTTGTTCCTTTACCTTCTTCAAAGATGTTTGTTAGTGCCAATGTAATAAATAGTATGTATACTCTTTATTTACACACACAAATTACACATTTTTTATTACCTTGAAGGGATCTCGTTCGCATAAAATGAATACGCTAAGCTAACCAAAATAATGATATAACATATTTTTTCTGAACCCTGTGTCTGTTGTTAATATCTATATTATTTGGAATTTCATAAATACATTAAATGTTTAAGTTAAGAATAGTTTTCCTTGTGTGGCTAACAAAGATTATAATTTTTTTATTGAGTTTTGTAAACATATGTTTTTGTTCCTGTACGGTTGTCGCTTCGAAGTGTGCCGCATGTTGCAGATTACTAAACACAATGTATGACCACACAACGTTTATTATAATAAATATACTGTTGACATATTAATACTAATGTAGTAGGTTAGGTGACAATTTTGTTTAAAAAAGGAACGGCAGGAGGCGTGCGCTTCGCGTGATAGTCTAATTCGGACTGGCAGGTATTATACGATCGCCTCACGATGCTTGCGCATCGCGATCTTCAATCGTTCTCGGCGCGGCTCCGTCACACTATTATCATGGCTTTTTGAATTTAGAAATTGTATACGTAGTACGATATTGTAGGTAAAAAATGTGATCTCATAAACTGTGATGAATATGAAAAATTTGAAAACTTATTTATCTATTTTCTCATTTAAAGTATAAATATGTATAATATAGGTATTGTAACAAATTTATTTTTGATATTGATATTATAGTAAGTAAAAAAATATTAATAATGCAGTTAATATTTATTATACAGCCAAACCAACCAATAGTTAAATATCATAGCCTAAATGAAATTTGATGACAACATATTATGTGTGATATTATCGTTATAATGAAAAACTAGTGTGCAGGATAATAAAACTAGAAGTAAATTCTAGTAACTTGGCGATAATTAGGCACCGCGTTGAATAAATTATAAATTTGCTTTCAAAGATTAAATCTTTAAAAAATGCTTAAATGAAAGAATATTTTCTAAAGGAGTTTTATCAGTCATTTTACTTTTTTTAAGCAGCTTTAGAAACTTTCAATTGAATTTGGATAATTTATAGAAAGCGTATAAAATATTTTTTAGATAGTTTTATTATATAACGTACCCATACTTTATTTAGTAAGTTTTTCAGTACCATAATTTTACTCGAATCCAAGAATTTATTTCAATTAATATTTTGCTGTATAATACTCTTGTATTTTGTTTGACAGATACATTTCAGCATAATTTAGTCACATATTTTAAAAGTATAACATTTTGTGTTACAAATTTTGATTGTACAAAGGGGTATTTTATTTTGTGTTGATCAACACAAAAGCAAGCAAAACAATTAATGTGATGACGTCAGCAAATATCATCGACTTTTCTGTTACTGCTATTTTTATTTTCGACAATGATCCTTAGGAATGGTTGCCTCGTATTAAATATAAACATGCTCATTAAATGTTTATGGAAGTATATGGAACTAAAAGGCTTCAAGCTATGAGGGGCAAGAAGGTTCTTCATATATTTTTCGGATTTTTTTTTAAATAAGTCTCTTACAGTTTATTTCAAATTATAAGTTTATAAACAAAAAACCAAAACATGAGAATATAGATAGAGTTATTTCACAAAAAAGAAGTTACGCAATAAAGAAGAAGAAGAGACCACTCTTAACATATAAAAAAATATTTAATAAATTCATAGCGTCATTAATTTTAGAAAAATCGGGAAAAATTATTACAATTGTGATTGAATATACGTAATAAATATATTTAAACCTTTTCTAAAGGAAAGCCAATTTCCCCAAACAACTAAATCTCTGTTCGAAGAGGCACTTATTTTTATAAAAAGACTCTTGATTTTCTGTGTCACCGCCGCCATCACGTAATCTCATATGAAGAAAGGAAAAAAGATATCTAAACATTGAAAATAGTATCAGTTTGCCACAAAAAAAAACATAAACTTTTATAACCTAATTATGTTTACTATTATATCCATACTATAATTTTTAAAATGTTTTTAAGTATATATTATCAAGCGTTATGTTTTTTACGGATGGTTTTTATTTAAAATTTCTAATATTCTAAATTTCTCCCAAAAGTATACATTTGTCTGCGCCTTTTGCTTTACGTCTCAGATGCCTGTTGTACAACGCAATCTGTTGTCTCGAATGTTTTTCTAAATGACCCAATCTATCTTATGAAATGCGTTCAATGTGTTGGATACACGTTTATTTATTATTTTTTTATTTTTTTTTTTATTTAATATAAATGCGATTATCAATTGTAATAATATTTATTTCATGGCTATCTGTCTCAACGGTTGGGAAAATACGCAATTATATGAATAAAATATGAATAAAAAGTAATATAATACTGTCATGTACAATATATTTGGAACAAATCAGTTCTCTCGAACGAGGTTTGCAGCAAAAAGAGAAATCGGTTACGGAGGAAATGAGGAAACGGGTTTTTAATATACGATATTACAGGAATAATGCAGCATAAATGAATAGAAAATACTGATAAGGGTTGACTGTTCAAAGTTTTCACTCTTAAAGTGAATCTTCTTTGAGTTTGTGCACTAGCCTTAGTCTTGGTTAAGCCATCGAAAATGAGAATAAAATATAAAATTGTAATAGAAACTCCAGATAAGAGTTCACAGTATTTTACTCTTTCAATTTAATTATTCAGTTAACGAAATATAACCGAAACGTAATATAAATCTTGCGTAATACAAATTAAAAAGGTATGATAAAGATACAAATGCAAATTTATATACAAAAAAATTGACGGTGAAGAATAGTGATTTACAAATATAAATTGTTTGAATATACGCTGACTTGCACTCAAGCTTTTACTATATGAATGTGGAGCTTATGAAAACTTATTACATACATGTTCTCAGACTTGTTGGTAATACTTACAGAAGAAAAGTGTTTTGTGCCGTCGAAACGAACAGTTTTAGAGTTATTAAACTCATTCATATAGTTTTGTAGCTTATTAGTTGTATTAAAGTCAATCCGCCATCAATCAGCAGAATATCAGTTTGAAATTCTAATTAACAAACATTTATATAGTTAAAATGTGAGACAAAAACATCATAAATTATATGTATAAATAAAATATTCCCATTTGTTAATTTAATTAAACTTGGTTAAGATTTACAGGTTTCCTAAATTTTTAAATTAAGGTAATATAGAATTAAGTTTATACTTTGAAAATAATATTTGTTTGATGAAATGTTTGAAATGTGCTTTTGATGTACACGTATAAGCCATACTTAATAGTATGAACTTTAAATACTGATATTTAAAACATATGTTTGAAAAATATTACGAATATTATTTATTATGTCATGTTAAAATGAAATATAGTTATCTAATGTGTTTTATTTGAATATTTAACTTTACCTATATTTTTACCCTAACAAAATAACATAATTTATATTTAAATTAAATAAATTTAAAATTCAAGATTTTTTTAAACAGAAGTTAAACGTATATAACGTATATAACGTTGCGAACAAAATTATGTTTATATATTTCTCTACCCTCTAAAACCTTCCGCCCAATACTCCAAGGGTACCTAGAAGAGATTTGTTTATAGAAATAAGTTCATCCTACGTTCTCTATGGTTATTACATCCTATCTGCTTTGGTTATGGTTTTATATTATTTTTTATAACTCATTGTGGTATATGACGTAATAAATAAATTATTGACATTATTTACTTATAGATTTTTCGAATATAGGAAATAATAATATTTAAAACAATAAATCTGTACTAACAACACGATAGTACATGAAGTCCAAACAGCAGTCGTATTGTTGTGAATATTAATAAAGGAACAATAACAATGAATGTAGCTTTAATGCAGATTCTATGAGAAATTTAAATTTTAAAAGAGCAAAAATATGTTCAATTAATGAAAAGAAATGTTGAAATAAAGTGATAATAATATGCATATTAGGAAAAGGCACTTTTAATTTTAGTTATTTCTTAAATGATTTAAGATCTGATATATATTATTATATTTGATTAATTAGTGTTTTCACTTCTTTGCGAATTGTAACTTTGCCAATTTCTTGCAAGTAGGTTCTCTAAATAAGTCCCACTATATTAGTATCATAAAATTTTGTGCAGATTAAATTAAATTAAGTGCAGTTTTTAATTAATCTTCAGTATTCTACTAAAAGTAACAAGTGATCGTTAAATCTATAATAGTTCCAGGAAGTAAGATTAGTTTTGAGGTTCTGTTGCGTGTTGAATGTTAACAGCTACGGTACGTCGTAAGTTATTCTCTAAAAAAAATTGGGTAATTTATTTTAAAATTGTTTAAAATTAAATTAAAATTTGTTTTTATTGTCTTTAATGTAATAGATATTTATTTCCTTGACAATATCGGAATATCCGACTAATTGTTTCTAGATTTATAACTGCAGCTAGAACATTTTTAGTCTTTTTACCTTACATCAGAAGAGATATCTAATTAAAGTGTGAATTGGATTTGTTGCATATAGTTTTAATCATCCTTTCTATTCCTTTATAAAAATTATGTTTCGAACAAAATACTATAGAATACTAGGAGCACGAACTGGACCTCGATTTTGACTCGCTGCGCTTGCAAAATCTCGCTAAAGTTCAGCGAATTGAGCGAAGCGAGTAACCCACCTTCAATTCAGCGTTCAAAACTGAAACTGACAGGCAAAAAATATACAATAATCAAATACCATATAGCGAATTTTTCTTTATATTGAAATCTATGGGATTATCATTGGTCATTATTCCTCAACAACATGAGATTTTTCACTTTTTTTAAAACCATCGCAATAACCATTGCTTTCAATGTGCAAAATTTCATGAGGATCGATAAATCCGTTTTCATGCCAACCCCGGACATGGTATGCAAAAAGTCTCACATAGAACGCTCCGCTCACTTCGCTCAATTATTAAACTGTCAAATAAATTAATATATTATCTTTATGACTGTCGTAGGTTAAGACGGTATATTACTTATTTAGTGAAATATAATTACTACTACGGGAAGAATCCGCGATAAATATTTGTACTTCTTGATGAATTTCACGCCAGCTTTCCTCGTAAACTCTGTCTCGACGAGAACATAAATATTATCTCAGCTGCGCGTTCTCTTATCACATTTTTCAACTTTGTAGTAAATATCTTACAAAATGTAGTTCTTATCAGATACTTTCATGCACTTTTGGTTATCTTCTCCATGTTTAATTATAAACAAAATAAAAAATCAAAGTCATTTTCACTTCTGTTACATAGTATTCTTGGTGGCCTAACTACCTATTTATCACTATTTTTCATAAAATAAACATGTTGAGTTAGTCGGTTCTAAAATGATTAGCATATGTACTTCCCTTATATATCATCCTTATCTACTAGTCTTATGTACATCCCTTATGTGCTAGTCTAATGTACTTTCCCTATACACATTCTTTATGTACTTTCTTTATATATAGCCTCGTATACTCTCCTTATATAAGTACATATACTAACCTTATGAACAATCATTATTCACTTGATTTATCTACTTGCCTTATGTACTTCATTTATAAGGAAAGTTCTAGTAACTTTCTTTTTTATTTCAAGTACTTTTTTGTTGCAAAATATGAACAAATCAGTTTTTAGATTGCATCCTTTGAAAGAAAATTTAAAAAAATCAAGGTATAATAAGTAATGCGTATTTTCTGGTATTTCTTATGTTTTGTTATGTTTAATCAAGCTTTTACCACAAACGTAAACGTTTTTTAGTATATTAATCCCGATATGGGATAAAACTAAAATATACATCAAGACTAATTTAGAGGCGTTGATTAAGGGAGACTTATTTAGAGATCAATAGTTGTCGTGAATTGGGTGTGTCTTAAGTTAGACCCAATTGTATAGTCTTGTAATGACACAAATATATACTTATTACATATCAAAGAAGCAGTCTTACATAAATCCAATTAAGAAGCAGTTAACAATTATTCTCGTGATAAATATTTTTTGTTGTAGAAAAAAAAAATAGTTTAAAATTATACAAAATATGATCAATCATAGAAATCAGTCTACGAGTTTTAAACGAGTTTTTAAATCAGTATTTAATTTTGATCTAATAAATTGGAAAATTTGACAACTTAAATAAAAGTTAATTAAAAAATATTAATCTAATATTAAAAATTAATAATATATTAATATATATTCTCAATTACAGTAATAGATTTGCTGCGATTCCATCAATTCGATACATTATTATATAAAATATATAGGAGTATAAATAGAATTCCAATTCCAAAAAAATATTTGATAAATTAATTAGAATTAATTATTCATTACTTTAATTGTTTCACAATCGTCTTAGACTTTATCGAATTAAATAAAAAAATCTTTCATCATTTGTTTAAAAACTATATTTATTTATGTGTTTATGTCGTTTAAATAATCTCCAAATATAAATCGATTGTAAAGACTAAAAAATTATTTAATTAAAATTAATTAAAATTATACAAATACAATGAAATAAATTTCTTTGCTAAAACGAATCCTTCCAAAAAAAAGCATAATTAAATAATCCACCAAAAGAGAAACTAAATTAGTAACAGAAAGTAATAGTAAATTTTAAAGTTGCTTTTAACATTACACTAAACTTATAAATGATTTAAATTACGCTGGAACTTGTGATAATGTTCAAAGTTTTAAAATGTCAATTTCGATAAGGAATTGTATATGTTGTGAGGCTGCTTAATTTGAGGGCTTCAACGCTGTCAAAACTTCTATTAATTTAACTAACTTGTGGATAACTTCATACTTTGTTAAACTGTGTTTTAATATCTATGTCTTAATAATAGCTATGATTGATTACCATCATCATTTATATAGAAATAATTGAAAAGAAATGTAAAATATTATTTTACTTTTTTTTGTTAAACGGTGCAAAATGTAATTTTGCATTTTCTTACAAAAGGATTTAAATATTCATAATAAATAAAATTTGCCTTTGACGGTAGTATAACAATTGCTGACATTCATATCATAAATATCTATGTATGCATAAAAGATTATTATTTAATATTATTCAAAGGACCAAAAAGAAAAGAACTAATGTGGACTCCATATAAGACGAGATGACGGATAACCTTTGTTCATGATTTTATTTATCAGTTTTTTGTAGGATCTGGGCCATTGAGTTTGCTCTAATATTACCTTATCAATTCTTCCTTCACTTTGATAAACAGAAACCTATACTTAACTTCAAACTGTTAATCACAGATTTTCTAAAATTTAACAGATAAATATAATTTAATCCACTTCTTATGATTACTGATTAGTCATTTAATATAACATAAATTTATAGTACTTTAGAATTCTCATTTCATATATCTTAAAAACTATAAAAAATGAGACCAATGAAAACACCTTATGCGACCAAAAAATCATATATGTTAAACGTATTTTTTTAACAAAAAAGGAAAACTTCTGGAAGTCTTAGCTCTGTAATGTTTTAAATATCAGATTTGTCTTAAATAAACTAAGCCAAAACCTATTATATGAAGTACTATTATTTATACTTTAGTTGTTTTTTTATTGAAATAATTTATGTATTGGATTAATCTGACTCTACTCTACTTTAAATTTTATTTAAAAAAGAACTACATATCGCAACGCAATCCTTGAGATAGATTACCTTTTCTCAGGACACATTAAATACTCGTAGATGGATATCAGCAGGAAAGCGGGAATAGCGTATTTATCTGTGAAATCAGGATCAATGTGCTTATAATGGCTGTTTGCAGGAAATTTTAAATTAGAAATTCGTTTGTAAGATATATTGCATTAGATTTAAATAAAAACCTTAATTTAATAATATTTATAATGGTAACTAGTGTGTGCTTTAGAGATTATTCATAATTACGAGAATACTAGCATGAAAAATATAGTTTTAACACTAAGTAATATATTATTTATTTAAAGTAATCCAGTTAAAATATACTTATATATACTTGTATTATTATGGTTTAAACTATTACATCATTGCAATTGCCAAGAAAAGAAAATAATAAATAAGTTTTGAAATTCCAATCAGTATTTATAATGGATTTAGTTACTTAAGTATTGATAACAATTGATCTGTCAATTTTATCAGCCTTTATTCACATATTTTATAGAAAAATAAGAAATTATTAAGATAATGCATATTTATAACAAAAATATTAAGATACATTTATACTTTATTTTATTAACACTTCGGTGTATAAAGCAAAAAGAGAAGTCGTATTGTTGTAAATATTGACAGAAACATGAACAGTAAAAACGGCTTAAATACAATCTTGTTGAGATTATTAATCAAAAAAATATATAAACATATTCAACATATAATTAACATTACAAATACTTATAATGTTCAGTTGATACATTTTTTTCAAATATTTATATAATTAAGTTAAAACTGCATGACACTGAAAAATAACAGTATTACTTATTTATGAAAGAATAATAAACAAACAAACGCTTTTTTTGAACTGCAGTTTTATTACATAACGTATAATACATGACAAATAGTTGTACCTACTTTTAAGTAATCAAAATAATAATTAATAGAATTGGTTAGGTAGTAAAGCATAATAATCCTGAAGTTACTCAATGTCAAAAATTTGACGTCATGTTTATCCAAATCCGACCGAATGTTTACCGAACATTTGAAATGGGCTAATCTATCTTTTGGATTTAACTGACTATGTATAGGATTTATTATTAAATTGGTTTGAAATTAAGGCAATTTATTTTACACTAGAATAAATATTTTTTTCACAATTAATTTATAAAATTTAAAATATATAAAATTTTTGAAAATAAGTTTTAGGTGTTTCTGCCAAAGTTAAATTTATAACATAACAGAAATAAGAAGCAGTTTTTCGTAATATATAAAAACCAAATTTTTTTATTTCCATTTTGTTTAAACTATAACAGAAAGAGTGAACTCTGGCTATACCATAAAGTTAAAAAGTTTTTTAGAATAAAGTATAAGAAACATTCACAATAAATATTACAAGGCGATGTCGATGGTTTTTTTAGTAAATGATAGAACTTGATGAGGACAAAGCGAAGTAGTATTCTAAGGCTAATAGGAGTGTAGAAGAGTATGTGTGTGTGTGTGTAAAGAGTAATGTTAGTATATGAAATCAAAGTAAGACTATGTTATATATTGAAAATGTTAAATAAAAAAGTATACACAATAATAATGAGTTTTAACATTATTTTCTCTTTACTTTAATTTTTCAATTACTTTCACTGTTATAGTTTGCATGTAACCGATCCGTAATAATATTTTTAAGGGTATTTTATTAGAAATATTTTATGTATATATAATAATTTTGCTATTAAATTATTTCATTTTATTGTTCAATTAATTAAAATGTACCTTTAACAAAATGGTGAAAATATTATAATATAATCATACATTTTTAAAGCTCTAGTTTTATTACTTTTACAATTAATAATTAAACAGAAAATCGTTTATTTCAACAATTTCATATAAAAAAAATACAAAACAAACATAGACTTTTAATTGATAGGTTAATTATTTATAACTAACTTTTTGAACTTTATTGAACTTGCGAACTAACAAACTCCAACATAATTAAATTCAGTAGTTCGATCAATTTGAAAACGATTTCCCGACTTTAAAATTCATTTGAACTCATATACTGATTTCTATTACTAAACATATTTTTTTGTGTTTCATTTATTTAAAATGAAAATTAATTGATTATGGAAATGATTATTTTTAATAAATTTTAATACACATGTTAATTTAAAACATTATCAAGTTATTCTTATTAATTTACAATATTTAAATATTTAATTTATAGTTAGTTTCAATAGGTATATAATGAGATGAAATAGATTGTCACGTATATGTTAGACAACTTGTAAACATTCCGTCATAATATTAAATATACTTAATATAATAGATGACAAACGTTTTTAGGTATTTATTTAAAATCTTTGTAGTATTTTTGTTCCAAAACTAATGCAGTCCCGCTACAATAAATTATTGAAATATACTTCTTTGGTTTAATATTAAGTAATAAATAAATTTCATAATTTTGTTATGGAAATATTGTTTACCTGAAATTATATTTAACTAAATAAATGTCCCAATTATACTATTAATTTAACAATAAATCGTACACACGAAGATAAATTAGACTATTTCAAATGATTGGTAAATATTTGGCAGGATTTGGCAGTTTGTGAACTCGAATTTATGATATTCAGTACAGGTAGCGTAGAAAAGAATGTAAAATCTGAAGTTAACATTTTTATTGTTTTAATTATGAGCTTCGACAAACATTCGATGTGATTGGCTAGTCATGTGCTACCGGTTACGCGGTTAGATCTGTGTTCAATTTTTCCTGGCAAATGGTTAAGACGCACACTCGTCTACCGGAGGTGATCAGCCACATGCCCTCTCTGTTGGATCTTCTGCAGACTACAAATCCCGGAAAGTACCGGGTCACTGTCGAGATTCCCTATGGTCCTCTGATCATTACTTCGGTGGTATTTTACTCATGGACTGACTACACTGACCTTTTTTATTGTAATAATTGACGATTCAAAAGTGCGTGTAAATGCCTACTTGAATAAAGATATTTATTGTTATTATTGAAGACCTGCGACTCGACGCGTTTGGCACTACAAGCCAGCGGATTGGGATCGAATGCGGTCTTTTTAAGCATCCTAACGATGGGATCTGGTTTGTTTCCCCTTTCAGTAATTTCAGTAATACAAGGCATGCAAGTATATATACAAACCCTGTGGAACCACTTGAAGTCAGATCGTGACCTTGATTTTATGCATCTATCAAGGCTACAGCAGCCGGAAAATACAAAAATGTAAAAGCATATTACATATAAATTTGGGCTAAAGCATTAGACACTAAGGGTACGAATCTATAGTTCTGAAGATGAAACATAAACCTGCATGTGAAGGCACGTTTATGTTCAAGCGGCAAATCGCTAGAGAAAGATTTAAACATGTCGTCAAAATAAGCGATCAGAAGGAAAAGTACTCGCCTGGCACGCGTAAGTTTTGGGCGTTTTTAAAAACCAGTCTGGGCAAGTTTTATCAATCGTCCTAGCTATTAAACATGTGCCCCTGAGTTGATTCTAGTGCTAATGCGTCTATTTGGGACTCCTACCTTAAAGGCGTAGTCATGTTCTCACGAAAGTGTGCTTTTGTCCGTCCGATCCCTAGAAAAGCTGATAGCTGATAGAAATATTGCCATTACCTCTCTTCTCTTCAAATTAATGGTAACATCATCAATCAACAGTTCCTAGGGTACCTCAAGGATCAATGATCGGAAATATAACTTTTGTTATAGTCAATCGTCTCGTGATCTTCTGTTATGTCTTACGCTCTGTTTGGTAGCTATTATTAAAAACAAGGCAGAAGGTCTGACAGATAGTCTGAATTTGGCAAAAGCCTCATAATGTTGTCGAGAAATGCCCAAACAAATGATACCCTCTTAACTTAAGGTCTGCACTAAACTTGACTGAAATTGTCACAAAAAGGGGCAAATGTTAGCTTAACCTTATCAAAGTGCTAAATAATTTATACAAGTGCATATAATATTTTTCAGGAAATTTTGTTTCAAACTAAATGTTATAAGTTTTAGAATTGAGGATGAAATGATATTTCTGCACCACATTTATGTAACAAATTAATAGAATAGAACAGTAAAAGATTGTACAAAATTTAAATAGGTCGAAAATGATAGTAGAACATTATTAATTAAATTAGAGACAATCTATTGAGAAATCAACTGACGTAAATATACCAAAATAACATTGACATTAAATTCAAGTGTTTACAATTAGAATCTTTTAAGTGATGTTAATTATTCTTTTTGATACTATTTATGTCTGTTCTTATATCGATAATTTAGATATCATAAGAAATAAACCACTCTCTAGTAAACTTATAACGGAGTAATTACCAACGAATTATTTAAGATACTCAAAGTTTTGACAGTCCTGAATTCATCATAATAAATAAGCAGTCCCATAAAACGGGCAATTCCTTTACAAAGTTCGCGCCTTTATAAACTTTTAAAGCACTCTATTAGGAGCAATTTATTTTTTTGTGGTTTGATGGAGTAATCAAAAATGTATCCATTAAAATATATTTTGTAGATGAAATGTTTTTTTATATTAATATGCATAACGATCATTTCAACTCTTAGAAGAAATTGTTTTAAAATATAATATTAATTATTTTATAAGGTCCAATTTAATTGCTTTTTGTTTTATTTACAAAATCAAAAATAAAAATGAAACAAATTATATTTAATATTTTATGCACTGTAAACTCTAATGTAGCCCTTATTTTGGGTATATAATAGGGTTTACACACGCCAAAACTCCAATAAAGAGACGGGATGTCATTACAACGTTTTAGGATGACATCCTAACATTTATAAGCCTTTATCTAACTCAACTATTTGACTTTTAATATAACTTGACACTTGTACCAGTAAAATGAATTATTTTTTAGAGAAACAAATGATTTTTAATTCTTTGTTACCACTATTTCTATCAAACTTATTATTTACTTGATAGTTGTGGATTTCTATATACCAATATCAAATAATACTATATATGACTAAAAATAGCTATGGCTTAAATATTGTGAAGTGATTTGAAAAGTTCGTATATTATTTTCTTATATTGTGAATATTTAAAAGTATTTCTTTAATTATATAATAAGTGATATTAAATTTATTGAGAATGGAGAATATATTTTAAATACATTTCAAATTGTTCATTAAATTCATAAATAAGAATGAAATACTTTAGAACATAATACTACAAATCACTTATATATCACAGACGTATACCGTCTCAATTATTAATTAATAATTAATATGTTTACTACAATAAATAATACTTCTCCCACATTTAAAATATTGCTTACCCATATATTGTATATTGATGTTATATACCCATTCTTATTCGAAATATAATTCTGTTTTATTCTCAGTAATCGATTTTCACAACATAGCATTATTATTTAAAATACATGTTGTATTGAAAAACTCTAAAACATGCATAACATTTAATGGATAAAGGAGTATCACCCAAGTTTGTTTGTTTTATTGTGAACGTTATTTTAATTTTAGTTAATTATTGATTTATATTAAATCAACTATTTAAAAAAAAATTATAAAATGATATTATTTTTATATTAAAATTAACCAATTTCAGATATTTAAAGATTAAATGTCTGAAATCGTTTAAGTGAGATAATTTAGAACGATTGTCTAGCTTAAGTTATCTATTGTTACGGTTTTGATAACACTATTTTTTTCAAGTATATTTTTTAAAACATATTTTTAATATTTTTTTTCATTTTATAAATAACAAGGTACTTATTTGATTTTATAACTACCAATTCTTAATAAAGCAATCAGATTATTTTGAAAATAATGTAAAATACGTATGAATGTTATTTAACGTAATAAAAACTTCATTTAAAACTTCCCTTCGTCCACTATTTTACAGTCGAATTGTTAATACTACTCTAAGGGGTTGGCACAAAGCCCTCATTCTCAATCAAGTTAAGTGCTTATGCAGTGAATGGCACAACGGTTCAGTTCAAACCTATCTTTTGTAACCCAACCCTTTTAATAATTTTCTAATATACACGTTTAAAATATTTATTTTAAGGTTTGGATTAAATTTCATTTTTAATTAACATATAACATTTAACCGAAATATCAGAAAATAAAATACGTTATTATATGGTCGTATTATAATTTGGCAGAGGTACTAGTATTTTGATGATAAATATTTTTAAATTATTTCATTTTGGAGTATAAATCACTTTGTATTAAGTTCTAAGTGAAATCAACAAAACTACATTTAACAACCCTCCGTCTTTCTGGAATAATGATTAAAAAAGTATAATTACATCTTAATCGTAACATATATTGCTCTGAGGTTATTAGGACTTTATTATACGAATTTAGCGTTTTGATAAACTGGCCACTTTATCTGTAAAATGTGTCATTTGGAATGGAATCTTAAATAAAAATGACCTACATAACAAACCCTTCGGAGGACTGAAGATTTTAATTGATTATGAAGAATTAAAAGTGATTTGAATTTACTAACCCAAACATATAAATAAGTAAAAAAAACTAATCATTGCAGTGATTTAAAACAAGAGCCTTTAGCCAAATCATGTTCCAGGCAAAAGTATGTATTTGATGGTCTAGTTCTGGTGTCATACACTACAGTTTTAATAAACCTGGTCAGATGTGCTGTGTTGTCAGTTAGGTGTTTCTTTAGATTGCAACCACGATGAAAAAGATATCTGATAAACAACCCAGGCTGAATAATTTGTCTGATCCACTGCTACTTTAGTACAACGCTACTCGACATACTTCACGTCAGATGGTAACTAATTTGGTTAAGTCCTGCCATTTGATAATCTGTTAATTAAATATAAATATTTTTATAACGTATAATTTTTTTCAAGTTCAAAAATTCAATTCCGTTGAGGAAATGCAGTCTAAAACGCCTAAATTTTTTTTATTGATATTTGTTTTATCTATTATTAGTAATTTAATAGTGATTTGGTAAACTGTTTACGAAATGGCGAAATAGCATAAATATTTTTTATATATTTTTATCACACCTTTACATGTTACTTAAAAGATATAACACAAAAAAATATAATCATCACCTAATAAACAAGGCATTTAATAAAAATAGATTACATAAGTAAATGCTATAAAATTTAATCAATCATTTTAAATAGGTATAACTGAATATTATATCCCCTATAATTTCCGGTCAAGTCTCTAATTACTCTGACCCAAATTATTATCCCAACAAGCAAGCAAAGGGTTAATGAGTTTTATTACTTAGCGAATGATCCTATCTGTTTATGTATTATATTTTTTAAATACTTGTTGTTTAGTAAATTTATGTTGATACTTTCACGGTCTGTTAGCTGACATATTGTTATTAAAAACAAACTTAAATGGAACGTCTTAAAATACGAATATCATAATATATGTGAATAGATTGTACATTATTCGCTTCAAATTCAAAATGTATTTTCAAGTAGGCATTTACATTTAAATCGTCAATTATTATAATAAAAGAGGTCAACGTACTTAGCCCGTGAGTAAGCTATCATCGGCTCAGAATGCTGCTGTACTGAGAATAGCCGGCCTGAACAGATGCTCGTTTTTAAACAAAAATTAACAATGTTAGATATATACAATATATTATCAACTCTGAAAATAAGTCTTAAGTTCTACACATTTGGATCCACTAAAAACTCTTGAATGTTATAATAAGATTTATTTAATAATACACTTTTAATCTTAGATTTAAATCTGAGAAAAAGAAGGTCTAAGATATCTTGTGGAACTTTATTGTATATGCGTACACTCAAGCTTAAGAAGGATTTCTTAACTTTTTGAAGACGACATTTAGGCGTTACGAGTTTATTTTTATTTCTTGTATTCATCGTGTGTCTAAATTTTTGTATAAGAATTCAAATTTTAGCAAATAAATATTATGTTATTAAATTTGTATTGATAAGTTGACTCCAAGAATATTATTTCTTTCTCATCTTTCTCACAAAAAACTAAACTAAATGAATGTAAATTTTATTGTCGTTATCTAGAATATCACTTAACTATTTTACATTCCAAAGAGGGGTGTAATACCAACATGTAATTGGATTTTTTTGCAGACACTTATGTTGGGGATCCCTTTAACCATCACACGTGCAGACAATTTTTAACTTCAGGGGTCAACATAATATCCTTACATTAGGGCCTTTTCAGAGGTGTGTCGATGTTCCTGCACATAGCAAGTGCTAAGTTAAGTGTAATTGGAAATTATTTTAAACTATTATCTATTACTATTGTAGGTAAAAAGTAAATTAATATAAATGCTGTTTGTATTTTAATAATATTACTCAAGGTAATTAAAAATATCTTTCTGTACTCTAATGTACTTTTTGCAGGCATGGCCATGGAGAATTATAAAAAAAGTAAATATATTTCTAATCAATTTTGTTCGTATCAAGTACTTATTAAATATAGTAGAACTAAAAACACAAAAAAATCTGATATTTTTAAGAAAAATGGTGTGAATACATAATAGAAACAAGATTGTTGTACTTTACATAAATAAAAAAAAACTGCTCAATTCGTTCCTGCACCATACTGGAAAAAAATAATACCTTGTTAATAGAGGTCCAGAGAGAAATCCATGTTTAGGTATGTAGTCGTTAAACTATGATTTTAAACTTTGAATTGTTAGCTATATAAATGCAAATGAATCATGGAATATTAAATAAATAATACATTTATTAGCAAACTGACGATCGAATGATAGTTCCGTATATTATTAGCCGATAGAATAAAATAAAAGAGCTTTTACAGTTATAAGGTGTTTATAAGTACATTATAATTTGAGTTTGATGTTAACAAAATTTGAATTATAAATGGATAATTATTTAAAAGTTATGTTTAATGTCAACATACAAATGGAAATTTATTTTAAACTTTTCTAATAATGTATTGAATATAAATTAGCATCAGAATCAATTTCACCGCTATAGGAGCCAGTAAACTTATTACATTAATTTTAGCAGTCAATTTGAATTTATCTTTGTCTTAGCAAGTTTTTGCAATAAAATTGGGAAACCAAGTTTACAATCATGTAAAATAACACAAATGAGTTTCTCATTAAAATGTAACTGGTAAAGTTAAATATAAATATTTTAACATAAAAAGTATTTATAGTGAAAAAATAATTACATATTTAATTTAATGTTATATCTGGACAGGTTTTATTTATTTATCTAATTGTCAAAGCGTACCTGATATCCAAAAACATTTATTTAAAAAAATAAGGGTATTTTTAAATAAATGTTAAAATGTTAAAATACTATTATATCAAATGTTGCTGTCCCTATATTCACAATTCTCATAGTATAAAACAGTTTTAATGGTTTTTTGTTGTTCTATTTTTGTATTTGAAATTAATCATAAGTAAAAAATATGAATCAGTCACCGCACCGTTAATCTCATGATTAAAAATAAACTACCTGCACCTTAATATAAAAGCTCTTAATTAAACAAGAAAGTTTTCATGCAGTATGAAACTAGAAATATGTCTCAGAAATTTAATCACTGAATTTCTTGAACTTTTACCTAATTCCAATTAAAATTTATAATGTAACAGCGTATGAAGACTGTGATCTCATAATAAAGTTCTAAAGATATTGTTGTGAACAATATTTATTTTATGAAAGTATTAATATAACTGTATTATACCAAAATAATGTTTTAAAATTAATTTTAAAGCTCAATGAAGCCTACGTTGTACATAAAAACCATGTATCAAAATTTTAACGTTAATAATAAGTGATTTGTTAATTATTTATTTTATAACATAAAAATTTTATCTATTTTCTTCGTGTCACTTTACACGACACACAATATCAAATAACTGTCGGAACAAAATTCCTTTGTAGAATTTCAAAATGGTTCTTAATATTTAAGTCTTATATTAAATACGTGTAAAACAAAAAAATATATACAATTGTTCAACATCTTTTATCGAATACACAATACATACACATACAATTTATACATGCCTATAAAAAGGTTTCTTTCATGAATGAAAATTCATTTCAGATACCATTTCTTTTTTTTTTAACTTTTTTATATAGTTTATCCTAAACAAATAGATCAATTAATTAATTATACTTTGGAATGCATATTTAATTTTGAAGATTTTTTTAAAATGTTTATTTGGTAGATCTGAAAATAGGTTGTTATCTATATTTATATCCCTAAGTGATAAGGTTCGTCCACCCCAAATTTATTTTTAAATTTTTTGATGCCGCATTAATAATATAATAATCCTAAATTTTCATTTTTGTACCATCAACCCACATTTTTAATTCTAAAAAAAAATGATTATTTTTATATTGCTATAAAATTTATCTCATACGGCAATAAAAGAGTTTCTTTCCAATGGATCCATTATTACTATACTTTTTTTTCATCATACAATAATTCGTGCTATGAATAAGGAATAGCCGCATTGTAATGCTCTTAAATAAAAAAATAGACAGCTGGGAGATGTAGCGCATCAGGAAAGGTGCAACTACCAGCAATTGAAACACCACCTGAAACATTGAAAGGTTTACTTATCGGCGCTGATCCAAATTCTAACCTGTTCCAGAAATCAATTCATGTTTCCAAATGGTATCGTTTAGAGCAACAGCAATAGTTAATAATAGTGCCGGGAATGCTTACCAAAAATTCCATTCCACATTTAAAACCATAGGCCAAATTTATCACAAAGTGAGATTATTGTTGCCAATGCCAAGCGTGAGGATGGACGCGTGGATACACGTTGTAGCTTCAATAACGTTAACTTTTTGCATGCAACACCGTCAGATAAGCTGGATGATCAATTTAATGTATCAATTTAATAATCACACTATTGTCATCAATCCTGATTTAATGCACCTGTTGTACATGATGTTGCTGGTATCATGGTTGGCGATCGTACATCTACACAAGAAATCGTGATTAGTAGAAAAAATAGTAATCTCCAATTCATTGTGACGTTTATATGACGCTCTACAATATCCACTAATATTCAGGAATGGACAAGACGGATATTATATAAATATAAAACAGAAAGATCCCGCAGTAGCAACTTAATCATTACTCATTTAAGAAAAACATAATTCATTAAGCTTAGATACTGTTAACTATTATTTATTAATATATTATTACAGGAGCCAAAACGAACAAAAAGTTAGTTCGAATGAATATTTTGAGTATCGGTTGATGATGAGACGAGATCGAAACAACGTCATTCTACGATGTCGTGAAATTTGTCAACAATTCATGGTCGACATGTACATGAAGATAGAGAACGTACGTACGACTGCGATATTGGCGGACAATCATTCATTTAAAATATCAACAACAAAGACATTGCCATAGACAATCGTCATACTCGCCTCTGCTGAGGAAAACGTGCAATGTTCATGTCAACGTTGAGTTCTGCAGTTCAGTAAAGAGCATCAAATATATTTGAAAGTATGTGAATAAAGACAGTACTGTGGCGGTATTTCTATTTGAAAGTACTAATGTAACTGATCCTCCGGTGAATAACAACGATGAAATACTGTTGTACCGAACTAGCCGGTAGATCAGCTCCAATGAATCTGTTTGGCCTATATTTAGTTTCTCAATTCAGGAATGGAATCCAACCGTTATTCATTTAGCCATCCATCTTGAAAACCCAGCCAGCGTATAATATTTTATTCGTATATTCGAAAGCACTGACTGAAACAGCGATTGACCGCACTAAAAGTCCACCAAAAACTAAACTCGCAGAATTTTTTGAACTGTGTAATTGTGTAGATGTCGCACTATTTCACAAACAAAAAAAATTGCAAGCCGCAAGCAAGATACACCAGTTAATATATGTCCCAGTTTATTCAAATCTTGGAGTCAGTTTTTAAAGTTAATCTATGACAAACTGAGTGCTTTGATCTTCGACTGTTGTTGATTAACGTCACCGGGCTATAGTCATTCCCAAATATAAGTAAAATGGAGGGCCAATAGTATTCAACGTATAAAGATGCATGCCTTTCACTCAATTTGCTGGAAGACAACCAGTGGGAATATATGCTTACTGAAGTAGAATTGAACTGTACAGCAAACCAAATTCTTTTACTAATTTCTATTGTTGACTACATATTGAACGGCCCTAGCAGACACATTGTGAGGTAATTATAAAGTTTAAATGAATGAATGAATGAATGATGATATCTTGCATCAACATTGACACAGTGAAACGATTTAACGATAACATTCAGCGCCGCTATGTACAATGAAGCATTCATTGCTATTGAGGATTTCTGCATTATCATTGCAAACTTTCCACTGAGTCATTTCGTTATGGGTACGCCAAATCGAAGTGCATCTAATAAACACTGAAATGATTAGCGAACTACAGTACTATACTGTAAAAAGAGCAACAATTGTTACTCGTAATGTCCCATGCCTTATGCCTACAGTTTCGGCAGGTCAAGGTGGATTCTTTTTTTCGGACGCACGATATTTCGATACTCTCCCCAAAATACAACCGAATAATGGCATATTATTGACGGCAACTTTATTGGATGAAGGTCGAATAGCTCATTCAGTATTTAAGCTGCCACTAAACATTAAAAATAACCCGGATGCAGGGTGAAATACAAATAAACAATCGTCCATAGCCACAATTCTTAAACAGTGTAAAATTATCATCTGGGATGAATGCACTATGGTACACAAATATTCGCTTGAGGCGTTCAATAGGACATTGAAAGATCTTAAAAACAACGATAAAGTATTTGGCGGCACTGTGGTACCAATTTCAGGAGATTTTAGACAAAGCACTTTCCGTCATTCCCCGTTCAACGTATTCCGATAAAATCAACGCCTCCCTACGCCAACAGATTTTTAACAAAAAATTTTACACACCCCTACGTTAAATGATTGATATTGTGTTTTACAAAAAACATTATTTTAAAAAAATATAATTAACGAAATATATAATTCAATCATCGTTTATAGCGGTCTATGACTCTGCCACTCATATATGGCAAAATAACGTTTACTGGGTAAGATAATATATTTTATTAAATTTAATCTTCAATTAAGGTTTTGAAGTATAAGTTCAAAAACCTTTTTTTAGCATAACGTTATACAACAAAAAGTCAATTGCTTCTAAAAAAAATTAAAAGAAAACTAATGTTATGGAAATGTATCCACTCTAAGATTTTGTAAGCATTTTCTTCTAGCACAATTTGAGCATTTTCTGCTAGCACAATTTTTTAGACTGAAGTAATTTAACTAACAAAGATATTTATTTACTTAAGAAAAAGACCTTAAATTCTAAAACTAAGAAGATTTGATGAATTCTACTACCTATTATAGAAAATGTAAAAATTTGGGTATTGTCTTTGACCGTATTTATGACCAAAATATGTAATAGAATTGTCTCTACAAAGGTTGCGTAATTTTCTTTTCTGGTCTACTAAATTGTGTTGGGACTAATTTTCCTTTCTTTCATTCTACTCTGCGTTTGTTATTTAGATTTAAGTAAGGAGCAACTTATTATGTTTGACCGCCTCTCACGCCTTACTACACATTTCCATATGGTTTTTATTTCTGCAACACTTTATTTATATTTATAAACATATATATATATATGATCATATAACATAATTTTGTCAAGAGCTTAGTCTATGTTTATCTTAGAATAATAGATATTTTTTTTATATTTCGTGGCAAAATTTAGTATGAATTTACAGTAAGACTAATCTATTAAATATTATAAGCAGTACTTTAGGTCTTACGAGTATGTCAAATTAAATTAAATTGTGTTTATACATTATAAATCGCGTGAAATTCAATCAACCCACATATTATACAGGAATGCAAAATTGAGATATTAGTTCATATAATTTAGGAGATTTGAAAAATAGTAAAATATATATATTGTTACTTTATTAATTCAAATTGAACATAAATAGCAGTTGATATATTATTTTAAAATCTTAGTGTTTTCTTTTTCATACTTTAAGTCCCTACCTGTTATTCTAAGCTATTTTTCTCCGTGCAGTTCAAAGTTCAAAATATCGAATGTTTTATTTTTGTAACAAATCTATTAGAAACGTAGATATAAATCTGAAGAAAGGTAAGAATAAGAACCTCTTTGAATAATTTATAATGGGGGTTCTTTGAAGAAATCTTGTGCTCTACTGAAATATTTTTCTAAAATAAATGGTTTCTACGATGTGTTTCATATATAAAATTTTTCAATAAATTGATATAGTTTTTCATTTTTTTTTATAAATTTCAGGTAAGGTATTTCAATTTGACAATTAAATCGTTTCCTTCGACATCGACTTTAATTCATAATCTAACTTTTACCTATTTTTTTTCACATTTCGGTACATGCCGTTTGTCATTAACTTTATTAATTTTAGAATACTAATTTGACAATTGACATATTGATTGGTACACTTAGAAATTGTTCTTTGCAGTGCTGATTACAGATTATGTAAAAAATTTATTTTATTGTAATAATCATTTCCTGGTTTGTTTAATTAATTTCACTACTATTTCCACTAATTCTCAAAAGTTAACTATTTTACAAAAAACTTAAATATTACTTAGAGATGAAACAATCCGGATATTACTTTTAGTACTTATGTAACCAGATTATGCAAACGAACGTTTTATTTATTTAATAAATTTTACCTTAACACTAAACCTACCGACAATTCTTGTATACCTGTTCCTACCGCACGCGGTCAAGTTGACCGGTAATTAAAAGTTATTTTATTATATGACGCAGGTAATATTGAAAGTAACTAAAAGTAAAAAGTGTAGAAAATATTATATGCATATTCTAAGAATTGTCACGTAGTTTGATAACGATATTATAACGTTTAAAAATATGTAAGTTTTACAAAAGTTTAAGAACGGTCAATTTGACCGGTACTTGGTAGGTTTAGTGTTAACAAGTTAATTAACTACCCATTTATTCAAAATAAAGTAAACTCATATCATCAAAATAAAATTAAAAATTGTCTTCCGTTCTGTTATAATAGCGAGCTATGTATTGTCTCGAGATAAACTTGTGTTCTAAACCAATATTTTGAATATTTTTATTTGATTTGATTGTTTTTTTCCTTAATATTATTATGCACTAAAATGCTCTCTACGATTTTACTTTTCTTATATGACTTTTTAAAATTGTAACGCTAAATAATTTTCTTTTTATAACACTTCTTCTTTATTCAGTAACTAACTAGCCGCTGTTACCTACCTGCCATCACTTAAAATGTATATAAAGTTATACATTTCAGTGTTAGTGAGATTTGTAAGATGTAACTTAATTAAATTCAATAACTGAGGATGCGGAGAATTTATCAAAGTAAAAGGCCCTACTTTTTATGTTGAATCTGAAAATAAAATAACATCGTGGTGTTAGTTTACAAATTTAAAAAAAACTATCATAAAACTTCGTCAAGAAATTGTTGCAGTGTATTGATCGTCATACGCTACTATACTTTGTTTTCTGAGAGAATAATAACCTTTTTGCGGAGTAAAGTATTATATTATATGTTTTTTGCTATAACCAAAACAAATCTCTTTAAAATCCAGTTTTGCGTGATCCCTTGCATAAATAAACAAATAAATAGACAAAAATGTATAAATCTTAAAATTTATTATATAGTGCTTTAATATGGATCGCTCAATATATTTTTTTAATAAATTGTGAATAGATGAGTCTTAAAAGAGAACAATTATGCTATATAATTTCATTACAATTTTTATTTAACCCATAGTTCATACGGGGTCATGATCCCCGTAACATTCATTATTTATTACATCGAGGCCAATCATAGTCGATAACGTCAACTTAGTAATTTATTGCTATGCTTAATGTTAAGTGTGTTGTGAAACAGTTATGTTAGGATTAGTGTTTTGCAATGTGTAATGGAAACGAATGAAATGTAAAAAAATATTTTATGAGTCACCCAAGCCTTTTTTATATACATTTATTTAACACAAATAAAACCAATTTAAGAATTTATAATGCGTTAAATAACCATTTCTGACAACCCAAACTATTGAAGTTGAACATATATAAGATGGGAACCTAGAGGGTGCGCACTACATCTTTGAGATCCCTCTTTCCACTAGCACTATTACTTTGATTCTTATTGACGTTGAATTGGAGGCATTTAATTACTAAGATCAGAAACTACAGCCATAAAATAAAATTGGTGTGTGTTAAAATAACTTCAACGTCTCTCACAGACAGTCTCTCTAAATGTCAAGGCCTAGTATCCATCCAGTGGTTCTGAAGGGCGATGATATGACGAACGAATTTATTCAAATGGCTAACACACATACCTTAGAAAATATTAAAATTATTTAGCTATGTAACCATAGTATTTTTTTCAATTCTGCTATAGATTATATTCTATACAAGGGACACAGACCTTTTGGTGTATCTGAAGTATCTTTTTATTTATTAAGGAAATGTATTTTGATTTACCAAACATAATAGCACATTTGTGTCACAGTTTTGTTGAATTTCAAAAACAATTTTACTAAAAAAACCATGTCACGTCCTATACAATAATATGAGAACCGTTCACTTGAATCCCTAGACACAATACCGTCAGCACGTACGCAGCGGCATCAACAAATTTACTAAACAACTTGTAAGAAACAATGTAAAATTATAAAATTATGATGAATAGAATTCTTAGGAGCGTGTTTGTAAATGTCAGCAATTATAATATTGTCACAGGTTTTTGAAATATTATTGCCTAATATTGTAGTCTGATACTTACTGTCCGGTAAATATAAAAACAAAATATTTTTTTATACACTGCGATTATTTACATACATTTTCACAGAAATAAAAAAAATACAGAAAACATAATGCTAGGTTTTATTTGTAAACTTATACTTCATTGTAATTTAAAATAATGTCTTAAATAAACTTTTTGTGATAAAAAATATAATGATTGATAATGATGATGATCATGAAGGTGATGATTATTAAATAGATGGAAGAACTTAAAAGTAATCTATAAAATGAACATATATTTCATTTAAATATCATTAAAGTCATGAGAATAACTCAGTCTCTTACGGTTTAATCGCACAGCTGATAACGTTTCATCGCCAAAATTATTTCTAAGTTGTGAAAATAGAACATAAAAATATAACTAATAATAATTTGAATATTATTAGAAGTATCATGCATAATCGTTATTAAATAGATTTTTTATAAAATAACTTACATCAAGAAGATATTTCGTACTAAAAACATAGGTGCGTATAATCGTATATCCAATGATCATTTCATCAGAACGAGTAGAAAGTTATTAAAGACTTTGTCAATCAAGGCACACAAGTCACATCACACAAGTCACATTACACAAGTCACATCACACAAGTCACATCAAGGCTACCTATATCCTCTAGATATTAGCGATTGAAACAAAGAGCTAGAAATGTTAAAAGAAACGTGAACGCAAATAAAAAGCTATAAAATTATCATTTTCTGTAGCTTAATGTTTTTATATTTATATTTTCACCAAATTTTACAAAGTTATATAATGGAAATAGTTTCTATTATAAAACTTCGTAAAATTTGGAAAATTCAGTGCTATTGGGTAGCGATTTATGGTACTTTATCGAAATATAAGTTTAGATATAATTTTTTTGTACGCAGAAATAACCATCATTTTATAAAATAAATTTATTTAACATATTTCAAACCATACTATCAAACAAATGTCAGTAAAAACTGCCAAAACGCTGTTTTTTTATGTAAGAGAAGGGTAAATGAGCGTCACTCTTTTATTCTAATAAAACATAACAAAGAGGTCGGACTTCATATTATAATTATTAAACCATAAAATTTATGAAGCCACCTTTAAAAATTTAACAACCAAATGACAATAAAGACAAAAAATATCAAATCAAATTGCTTTCTTTTGAAATTCCCCTACTTATTTTTATTTATGTTTATTTCCATTTAAACCTTCGCTTAACTTTCACAATATTGAAATATCAAGGTCACAAATGGTCAAATCGCTCAAGAGATTCTAGAATTTTAGCGAGACAAGCGAACATTTGATTTTACATATATAGATTTGACATTCTACATTACTACAACTCAATCTAGCCTTTACACAAATATCAAAACTCAGTTTATACATCGAAGAAACTCTCAATTTTGATGATTTCCGAAAAAAAAATGAACTGTCAACCCATTCTAGTTTACTCTATATCGAATTTATGACACTAAATACTTGTATTTAAATTTGATAATCGGAAAAATACTTTAATGTCGTATTCAAGTTGGTAATTCATTATTATATCATTTAAATGAAACGTACCCATTATAAATTATCAACATGAAAATTTAAAAAAAAAGAAAATACCGTTACGAGCGAATAGATAAGTAAATATTCAGACAGTCTTCTGTATATTTGCTATATATATTAGATAATATAATATTTTATTATTAGTCTCTAGTGTCTTGTAAAAATGTTTTTGTGTAAACATAAAAGATTAACTTTTTTGTACAAAATTTTCCCTTTACTGGTTTTAGCTTTTTACTTGAATCTTCTAGAATTACCCTTTACTACTATTATATAATATCTATTCCATTTCTGTTCAGCCGTTTTTATTATCCATAATATCAAGGCCACCGTCGAGGCTGATAACATCAGCTTCCTAATTTACTGTTTCGTCATATTACACAGCTCTACAAAAAAAAAAAAATTTTGTGTTGCCTTGGATATTTTTGCAAATTTTTATGTTTTCGAGTACCTAAATTACGAATATATTCATGAAAATACTGAATGTGCTCTTTTTTTATGATTTTTACGTATCTTATATTTTGAACAATTATCAGCTTGTTAGTACTAAAATTTGTTTTCCCAGTCCTGATTAAGCTTCTGCGCAACTTTTTTGCGCATATAAACATCACTTGATCTCCACTCTCAGACTCCTTGCTCCGCAAAACAGCTGATAACTCAGTTATTTGATAATATTGAAGTACTTACACGTGAATCTGGATAAGTTGTCATATGTTAATATTTTGATTCAATTGCTGAGTGTTCATTCTAATATATTTGTCTTGTCTTTTTAAACATGAGTTCGTCACGAAGAAAGTGTAAATATAGTAGTGATTTATTTTGTTATATTTGTGGTATTTATATATTAAAAAAACAAAAACGAAATATCACAGACTTTGTTAAGGAGACTTATGCTGAATATTTCGGTTTTAAAATGGACAAATTAGATAAATCATGGGTTCCGAATAAAGTTTGTAAGTCCTGTGTTGAGTCTTTGCGGTTGTGGAAAAAAGGAGAACGTTCTGGATTAGACTTTGGTATTCCTATGATCTGGATGGAGCCTAAGAATCATGTCGATGATTGTTACTTTTGCGTAGTAGATGCTAAAGGTTTTAATCGAAACCAAACGTGGAGATATCCAGACTTACAGTCTACAAAATGTCCTGTTTTACACAGTGAAACTCTCCCTCGGCCTGTTTACGTTTCAAAAGTGATTCGCATGCCCTCAGAAACAATGATGTTGCCGAATTCACAGAAATCGAAACAGTCTACCAGTGGAAGTGAATGGGAGGGTGAAACATCTACGCCAAAGTTATTTTCTCAAAATGAACTCAGTGATTTGATACGGGATCTAAATTTATCAAAACAGGAATCAGAACTGTTAGCCTCAAGATTGAAAGAAAAAAATTTATTGGCACCAACAGTAACAATTACAACATACAGAACGCGAGAAAGTGAGCTATTACAATTTTTTGATGAAAATGAAGGACTGGTATACTGTACTGATATTGCGAAGCTGCTTTTAGACATGGGCTTGAAAGAATACAAACCTACTGATTGGCGTCTTTTTATTGACAGCTGTAAAAGAAGTTTAAAATGCGTCTTACTGCACAATGGAAATAAATTTGCATCAATTCCAATTGCCCATTCAACAAAACTCAAAGAAGAATATGAAAATGTAAAATTAGTTTTAGAAAAAATTAAATACTCGGAGCATCAATGGCCGATCTGTGTAGATTTGAAAATGGTTAATTTTTTACTTGGTCAACAAAGTGGATACACGAAATACCCTTGCTTCCTTTGTATGTGGGACAGTAGAGCAAAGCAACTTCATTGGGAACAAGATGTTTGGCCTGCAAGAAATTCTCTAACTGTCGGTAAAGCTAATGTAATAAGGGAACCGTTGGTGAACAGAGACAAAATCATACTTCCACCATTACATATTAAGTTAGGAATGATAAAGCAATTCGTTAAAGCTTTGGACAAGGAAGGGGATTGTTTTAAATACATTTGTCGAAAATTTCCGAAGCTTAGTATGGAAAAGTTGAAAGGTGGAATATTTGATGGTCCTCAAATACGGCAATTGATAAAAGACGCAGATTTTATTAAAGTTATGACTGTTCCGGAAAGTGAAGCTTGGGAAAGTTTTGTGTTGGTAGTCGAAAATTTCCTAGGTAACCATAAAGCACCAAATTATGAAGAAATTGTACAAAATATGCTGACAAACTTTCAGACTCTAGGAGCAAATATGAGTATCAAGTTACACTATCTCCGCAATCATTTGGATAAATTTCCAGATAATTTAGGAAATTATAGTGAGGAACAAGGAGAGCGGTTCCACCAGGATCTGAAAGTAATGGAAGAAAGATATCAGGGTCGATGGGACTGTCATATGATGGCAGATTACTGCTGGTCTTTAAAAAGAGATTGTCCCCGGAAAAATTATAAAAGAAAAGCTCTTAAAAGGCGTTTTATGGAAATATAACATGTTTTCCAAATTTTCCTCTCTATTTACTTCGATATATCATATTTTTATCCAAATAAAACTGACATTATAAATATATCTGTTATTTTGTTTCTCGTTTTCCGATTTTTGTAATGTAAAATAAAAATAAGTATTTAAAAAAAAACGAAAGCAAATCTTACAAAATCATTCATAATTTCATGAATTGTGAGTATAAATATATCCAAAATCAATCTTATATCTAGGGCAACAAAACCACTGTAGACCAGTGTTATCAATTATAGTAAGAGATTTATTAATAATTGCTTTTACTCTGCATACTGACCATGACCAGATAGTAATTTAAAACAACTGAATGTATTACACTTTTGCTTACGTTTAAATTTTTCGGTAATTGTTGCTATAAACATTTGTAATGAAGCTCTTAAAATATGGAAGCATAAATAATTTATTTAGTGATTCTATAGTGGCTTTAATTGTTAAGCTACAGTGGTAAATATTTGATTTATATGATATTTATAAAATAAAGACGTCACATAGACATTGTTTAGTTTATACATATTTAGTTGTTTTTGATATTACGTAATTGTCAGTTATTTCGAAAGATTGATGGATGGTTATAAGAGAACAGCGCGATCGAATAAGATGACAATATTTTTTATCAATTGAGGGCATGAATTTAAAAATCAAAAGGGAACATTCATAAATAGAACACATTTGGACAGACAACAAGACTACGTAAAAATCATCCCACGTCCTGAACAATACGTTAATACAGAATTCAATAAAAACAGAATTCAACAGGTGCGTCGACTGCAATTTTTTTAAAGGACTTACCAATAAATGATATGTTTTAAAAAAAATAATGTTATGTTTAATAATCTTGATATCAATGTTATGTTTAATAACGCTTACTTTATATGTAAATTTAAATTACTTCTTAGTAAAATTATACTATCACAGAAGAAAAATGCGAACTACGTTAGATGAGATAATTTTTAATTTCATCATATCCTTTAATCTTCAGGTGTGATCGACTATACCATATTGGTTGTAACGTTAAAATTATAGTGTCTGATACTAAAATTGTATATAAATTTGTTAGCCAGATTTTTTAAATGAAATCATTATTTACTATTCTTCCCCAGATTTATATGTAGCTGTGACGACATTCCAATATCAAAATTATTTATTCTGAATATTTTAGCTGGTTTATTATGAAATTGAATTATATTTAGAAGCTAAGTTACAATTGTTAATATTTTTACCAATAATTACACAGGCACACAAAAAAAAAATATATCATGAACCAGAGGGGAGACCCCATTATTCTTAGGCTTTTGGGATCTCTGAAACCGAATATGACAATAAAAACTAATTTTAAATGCCCGTTTTCCCGCTAGCACCCCCTTACTACCTCTTAAGGGGTGAAAATTGAAATTTTTGTATAAAATCAAGATAGATGTATATTTCTACGTTTTTTGGGATGCTTGAACCAAAAATGATAACTAAAAATAAATTCATGACCACTATCTCCCCCAACCATCCCTTAAAGGAGGTGAAAATTTCAATTTTTCTATAAAATCAAGATAGAAGTGTATTTCTACGTTTTTTGGGATGCTGAAACCGAAAATGATAACTAAAAATTAATTCAAGACCTCCATAACCCATTAACACTTTCTTATCTTCTATAAGGGGTAGCCTTATGGGGGGTGAAGTTTTCCATTTTTGTATAAAATAAAGATGAATGTGTATTTCTATGTTTTTTGGTATGATGAAACCGAAAATGACAACCAAAAGTGAATTTGATACCTATTTTACTCAATACCACCCCCTAACCACCCCTAACGGGGGGAGGGGGTTGGGGGTAGTTTCAATTTTGTATAAAATCAAGATGTATGAAGAAATTTTAACGATTTACAGTAAATGACATGTTTATCAAACTAGTTTGAGGTTACTCTTAGCTCTTATATTAGAAATTCAAATGCTTTATCGATCAGAAGTATCTGATATATATTCATGATTTAATTCTACTCTTAGCGTAACCCAGGAACAACGGCGTGGACGTAGTAGATTTCTGTTCCCTTTTGGGGTGCTGGATTAAAGTGAGTCCCCTTGCCTCTCACTATTCAGCGTCTACTTGTTTCTACGATAACGAACTCTCTTGTTGTCAAAAGTTCTTCTAAGTGGTTTCCTTTTATTGGTTCTTTTCTGTTCTGGCAAATCTCTTTTTAAATTCCAACAGTAGTCTGCTAACATATTGACATCCCATTTACCCTGATAGCGCTGTTCCATTGTCTTAAGATCCTGTCTGATGGAACCTTTCACCTTGCTCCTCACTGTAGTCTCCTAAATTGTCAGGAAAATAGTCCCTTCTATTTCGGAGGCATAGAATTAGGTTCAGCATCTTTTAGTCTTCTAAATTGTCAGGAAAATGGTAACAATTCTATTTCGGAGGCATAGAATTAGGTTCAGCATCTTTTAAGCGTTTTACAAGACTGCCGGATGGATAACAGTATAAGTAGAATTAAATAGAAAACAAAAAAAAAACAAGAAATGAAAAAACTTGTTAAGAATAGGATATAGAATACTTTATAATCATTTTTTCTCTCAGCATCTTGAAAAACATAGAAATTCACATCCATCTTGATTTTATATAAAAATTGAAATTTTCACCCCCCGTAAGGGTTGGTGAGGGATGTTAATGGGTGATAGAGGTCTTAAATGTATTTTTAGTAATCATTTTCGGTTCCAGCATCCTAAAAAACGTAGAAATACACATCTATCTTGATTTTATAGAAAAATTGAAATTTTCACCCCCTTTAAGTGGTGGTAAGGGGGTGATAGTGGTCATGAATTTATTTTTAGTTATCATTTTCGATTCCAGCAACCCAAAAAACGTAGAAATATACATCTATCCTGATTTTATAGAAAAATTGAAGTTTTTACCCCCTGTAAGGGGTGGTAGGGGGTGATAGCGGCCATGAATTTATTTTTAGTTATCATTTTCGGTTTCAACATCCCAAAAAACGTAGAAATACACATCTATCTTGATTTTATACAAAAATTTCAATTTTCACCCCTTAAGAGGTAGTAAGGGGGTGCTAGCGGGAAAACGGGCATTTAAAATTAGTTTTTATTGTTGTATTCGGTTTCAGCGATCCTAAAAACCTAAGAATAGTGGGGTCTCCCCTCTGGTTCATGATGTTTTTTTTTTTTGTGTGCCTGTGTTATTATCAAAATCACAATATTTATTAATAAGTAATTTAATATTTTTGTAAAAGTACCCACAACTGTGTAGCAGTCCCCACATAACATGACATGACATGACATGACCCATATTCAGTATGGAAGCCCAAAATTCGAATCAGACACCGGGCTTTAGAACTCAATATACTGTGGAGTATCCTGCTCTTACATATATATTAAAGATAAATGAGTGACAGTGATAAGGAAAACAGAGAGCTCAAAATAAAAGTAGTAACCAAAATAAATGTTTTAAAACGATCTTAAATGATCAAAGTTGTATTAATTTACATCAGTTTGGTTTTTTTAGATATACAATTAAGAAAAACTTAACTCAAAAAACTGTTCACGAAATCATTGTGTATTTTAAGACAGACTACCGTTATCTGTTTGAGTAAAATATTTATTTTTACTTGTTTCTTTATAAATATATTATTATAGTTAATGTATCAAACTAACATATTAATAAATAATCCTACCTCTAAATTCCGTTACTAGCATTGAGAAAACCCTAGAATACATGTTCTAGGGCTTCCTCGAGGGTGGTAAAAAAATTGTTATTTAAATTTTTTGCATATTATATATCCATGGTTGATCCACTAGTATTAGATAGACAGTCTGCTTATTTTCTTCAAACTCCCAGTAAAATAAATAAACTTTCAAAATTACAAAAAAAATCCCAAATGCGTTAAACATTTAATCAATTTAAGATAAATCGGGTAAACCGTCAGCGAAATCCGGAAGATAGATTAGCCCATTTCGAATGTTCGGTAAACATTCGGTCTGATCCCGTTGTTGTTGTCGATTTATGGTGTCACAGGACTATAGCTCTGAGAACAGGACTAATAAAATACAAACTTGATCTTCTAACATGTTGTAAGCTTTGATAAAATAAGTATCTAACCGAGTCATGCTATCGACAGGAAAAAAGGAATTATTGAATCTTTGAAATATAATATTTTGTTAGCCGGTTTATGGAATCGTTTTAACTGTTAAAATGTGTCCGAAAAGATAATAGGTATTTTCTTTTACTATAAAAATAGGTATTGTTCGTCGAATCAGCTTTTAATTTTCATGCCATATATGCATTTGTAATATAATAAGAATTTAAAATGAAGAATTTCTCGTATTAAAAATATTTTAAATTCTCAGAGATAAGGACATTGAGCCATATTGAAAATAGTAATATGTCTTATTATAATAATATTCAGAAGTTAAGTATACTTATATTTCAGTTCCATATACCGATCTTGTAACTACAATGTAATTATGATCATTATTTTAAATATTTCGTGTCACACGTAAAACTGTCTCATTTAATTATATAATTAAATATTATATTATATAATTTAATTATTAGGTCTACAACTTTGCTCCCGCCGTTTTTCAAAAGATGGCGCTAGTAGCCAGTAATAGTTCAAATAAATAAATCACAGTTGTTTTCCATCAGTTTTGACATCTATAAATATAACCTTACATCGATATCAGTTAATTTTTGTTTGCGTAATATAGTTACACTTAATTAAATATGTTAACTTATAAACCGAATTCACGTCATTTGCGGGAGATTTTACTTTTTCATTTCAACATGAAAAAATCGGCGGCTGAGGCTTATCGGGTTACTTCAAGTACTTATGGTGATGATACTATTAGTGAAAGAACGCTTCGCGAGTGGTTCCAGCGCTCTAAAAGCGGTGATTTTGTTGTTGAAGATCGGCATAGCGGTGGCAGAGAAAAAACTTTTGAAGATGATGAACTGGAAGCTTTACTTAATGAAGACTCGTGCTAAACTCAAGAACAGCTAGCAAAATCATTGGGAGTAACTCAGCAAGCAGTATCAAAACGCCTGGAACAGCTGAAGATGATCCAAAAACAAGGATACTGGGTACCGTATCAGTTGAAACCAAGAGATGTTGAGCGACGTTTATTTGCTTGTTGAAATACAAAAACGAAAAGGATTTCTTCATCGTATTGTTACTGGGGACGAAAAATGGGTGCACTACGACAACCCTAAGCGACGCACATCATGGGGATTGCCCGGCCACACTCCTACGGCGACACCTCGACAGAATATTCACGGATCCAAGGTCATGTTGTGTATTTGGTGGGATCCGCTTGGCGTAATTTATTATGAGCTGCTAATACCTTCTGAAAAAATTACTGGTGCACTTCATCGAACACAATTAATGCGTTTGAGTCAATGCTCGACCTCTCGTGGCGAAAGTAGTCAAGACGTACCTCGAAACATTGAAATGGGAAATTCTACCTCACCCGCCATACTCTTCAGATGTTGCTTCATCTGATTATCATTTATTTAGGTCGATGGCACACGGCCTGGCGGGCCAGTGCTTAGATTCTTTTGAAAAAGTGAAAAAATCGATCGATTCTTGAATCTTATCAAAGGATAAAGAATTTTTCCGATGCGGGATTCGTTTGTTGCTTGAAAGATGGGCCAAAGTAGTGGAAAGTGACGGACAATACTTTGAAACATAAATAAGATACCATTTTTTTTAAAATAATTTTTAAAATTAAAAAAAAAACGGCGGGAGCAGAGTTGTAGACCTATTATATTATATATTAAAAGTTGTTATGAAATATATTTAAAAAGATAAATAGATATTGTATACCTAAATTTTATAACAAAGTCTCAATATCCGTATGTTCAAAGTCACTACCTACCTATCTCTCCTCATCTGCCTCCTCTGTTTTCTTCAAGAAATTCAACACATTTGAAAATGACCGTGTTTTCAGAAATTCACTTTATGTACACAATAAAAACGTTTTTTTATCTTCCTCTAAGAAGTAAAATAATATTAAAAAAATATATCTAGTGATTTTGACATACTTATTACTAGATATCAAAAATTTTTAATAAGTTTATAAAATTTAACCATAAATCCTTTTTATTGTATTATATTACCCCATGCAGAGGTGCTTTACATAGTAGTGATTATTTGTTAGATACAAACATTCATACAATAGTCATGTTATTCATAACGGCTATTAATTATAACTGAAGGCTGTGTTAAATTGTAATAATTTATTAATCTGGATGTCTAGCCATAGTAATAAATCATTTATCGCTGATCCGCATCTAATTCTATGAGCATCCAACAAGTTAAAATACACATTTGTTACAAATACCTATTAAAATCAAACTTCTACTTGTGGTACTATTTATAATTAATATTAAGTTAACTAATAAATTCATATTTAGATTTAAAAATCACAAAATTTACAGCGCTCGCAGATACATCTACTAGCGTGATAACCAACCTACCAACGTTGTTCGCGTCTGGAATCTGATCTCGGTGTCACCTACACGGAGAATTTGTGGGACCATTTGTAAATCTTAATCATTCAAAAACTCACATAAAAATAATGAATAAAATCATTGAAGTTGTTTGAAAGGAGTGGAATACCCAACGCACGAAGAGAACAATTTTATAAGGTTATATGTAATTTCTCTTCGACCTCAACTTCAACTTCATTTATGAATAGTATGCGTGCCATGTATATTGCCCGATATTTTATTATAGATCCTGGTTTTTTATAAGATTATGACATTATGGTTGTTAACTAGGTTTGTTTCACTTAGTAACAAAGTACAGAATTTAATAAATATATTTAATAACACATACATAGTATGACAAAATAATTGCTATTTTTAATACACATAAAATACATTATACGAGTTTGTTGTAAACATCAGAATTGGGATGTATTCCAATTTAAAGTTAACCAAATTATTATCCAAATCAAAAAAAAGGTCGAATAGTAATTTATTAAAAGTTGAATTTGTTTCTTTTTAATAAAACGTTTTTAAAACTACCAAGATTAAGACACAGAAAACTATTAATATACAAATAATGCCAAGTTTTAATATTTAATCTATTAAAAATTACAGCACGAAAAAGAACACCATATAAAAAGAACTACTGTATAAAGAATATTTTTCCATTAGGATCCTTTCTTGAGATTGCACATGAAAGTAACTTAATAAATTATTAAATGTGGTGCTTCATCATCGCAGACAATCGTTGGAAATGCCCTTACTTCCTATTTTTAGAAGCGCGTGTGCTTTATTCTACTATTGTTACACATATTTGATAAATCGTTCCAAGTTTTGACAAGGGGTCGTTAGGAGCCAAACATCAATTACGGGTTTTTGAATTTTTTTATAAGGTGGCATTTATTTACTGAATTGACTTAAGTACAGAATGAACGTGAAAGCAACAACATTTATAGAAATACGTGACTCTTTACGATAATTGTATTTGACTGATCAGTTACTGTTAAATGAATGTCTTTCATGTTATGAGGCCATGTCATTATCAAATTGTTCTTTCTGACAAAATGGTAAAGCGTACAGGAAACCATTACTTACACGTTTACCTTACGTTTACAAGTGTAAACGTAAGGTTCAGAAAAAAACAGACGAAATTCAAGAAATATCTGTTATATAGCGTAATATAGAGAAACGACTAAAATTACAATACGTTCCAAAAAGTTACAATATATATTTTTTTGTGCAAGCAAGGAGACTGAAAAAAAAATATTTTACAAACGTTAAAAGCATCAATAATTAGATCCATTGGACTTAATTTGAAAAAATATTTGTGATATCGTTTTACAGGCTTGTGGGTCCAAAGCAGTATGTATCAAAATGAGTATATTATGATATACCATTACATAAGACCTATTATAACAGCGCTACGATTACTTATTGTAATTAAAATCTAGTCGATTTTAAAGGGTAGATTTTATTTAAAACTTCTTCATGACACAATACCATTTATAGAATTGTAAATATATTTTGATGATATTTCCAATGAAAAAATCACGCTATTGGACAAATCAAAGACAGGGTGAACACTCTAGGTCTGATGACAGGGCCATAGAGCCATAACATTACATATAAAAGCAGAATACCATAGTAGAATATTTAAAAAATCCTTTTATATTATACAACATTGTCATCGCATAGTTGTATTGTTGTTATTTGTTTGGTAAACATTGAAGGTATAAATCTATAGCTGAAGAGACTTTGCCTGCACGTAGCAATTCAATTTCATGGGGAATTTAGCAATTCTTCTGAAGGATTGCAGTTAGTATTCGAATATTCTACCTAAAGTTATATTGCTTTAAAACTTAAAAGACATCTCAAGATAAAATATTTTTTTATGAGCTTATTTTATGTTATTTTCAACATAATTTAACGTATATATTTTAATACAATATCTTTAGACCTATAAACAAATAATTATTGCAAATTGTATATTCCTAAATAGTTTAGGAGAAAATCTATTATATCGTATACTATTAAATTTTATCTTTCAGTTATAATTAAATTTATACAACGCCATTGATATATACAACATATTATAAACTACTACTAGTTACAACTTCTAGTTAGTCGTGCATGGATGGATTGAGTTACTGTCGAAATGGATATTTAATAAATCTTAATAATCTGATTGAATCTAATATTGATTACCAAAAGTTGTTGCAAATAACCTTACCTTACGATTAATTAATTTAAATACCACCATTACGGTGGTGTCAACATTGAATTACCTTGAAGTTAAGAGAGTTAACTTTTTTTTATTAAGTGTTATTGAAACTGATTCCCCCATAACTTCTTGTTTTATATAATTATGAAAATATATTTAATTTCTATTCCTTAATACATCAGCCTGTCTTAGCAATCTTGTTAGGCCATAAACAGAGATCTGAAGATATTTTCTCGAATTCAAAATTGAAACAAACTGATATAAATCTTATCACTCGACATTAAAATATACAATCGCTATCCCCGTTGTGATCTTTAGTAATTGAATTTGGTGGTAAATTAATGGCTGGCCTAAGTGAAGTCAAATGATGTGTGCTTAAGTTGATTTTGTTAATTCCAGAATGACTCAGTTACTTACTATCTTGCAATCTCTGAGAATCATAATAAATCCATAAACATCTCACTGTTTCATACAGAATGAATGTACTTAATCACAATTTTATAATATGTACAAAAATAATATTTAAAAGAGTGTTTTAGAAAAGTAAAAAAATTTAAGATTGGTTTAATTTAGTTTATATAATAGTGTGTGAAAATATTTACAACGTGTAACAAGCTGATTATATATATAGGGCTCCAAAAATAAATAGGCTTTACGAATATAACGAAGGATAAATACACACGAGATTTGTATCTTTCTTTCACAATTAAAAGGATATGTAGATACTGATCCATAAAATAAATTTTAAGCAGTTGTTTTCACAAATGGATGAGAAAATAACAGATAGAAAGGTCGTAAAGTGCGCAGTCATACAATTTTATTCAAACATTATTTCCATTATCTTCTATCCTAGAATAGATCAGACTCAATGATGTTTCAAACATAACTCTAAAAATTACTGATTAAATTTCATATATTTAGTAACTAAATCATTTAAACATCAATACGTTTGCGATACCTTGGCTATAAACACGTAAAAAAAATAAAATATGAAGTCTTCAATACGCATGGACTGTTTAGAGCCTAGCCGTAGTGAATTGAATGCAGCTCGTATTAATTTAGATCGATCGGTGAAGGATCACTCCCTCACGGAAAATCAACATGTAGTAACTTAATTCATTTGCAAAACCAAATGAATTTGGTTTTGTCGGTGACTGAGAAAATCCCGAATCCCAACACCCCATGCCGCCATATATGAAATGTACCCCAGCAAGGTACCAGATTTAATGAAGCCTTAAATCTGCTCCGGAAAGCAAAATCAAAGGAATACTTCTCGGATTTTGCTCGAGCTTCTCGTCGTATCTGGTACTAATCCAGCTACACGTAAAGTACATGTTTTCATCTCTGTTTTGGATCAACCCAATATCAGGGTCTACCTTTTGACCACGTAAAACGGAGAGCAGTTCAGATCAGGGACCCGGTGCTCTGCGGACGGCTAGACTCTCTGGCATTGCGTAGAGACGTTACTTATTTATGCATCTTCTATCGTATTTACATCGAAGAGCTCTTGGATCTGATGTTAGCTACAAAATTTAATCACCACATAGCACATCATCGCCTTCAATGTCATACACACTACCTGGTTGCGTGCGATCCTCTACCGCGCTATTTTTAAGAACCTTTCTTTGACATACCACTATTATGTGGAAAGAACTTTCCTCTACTAATAAACTAAGAAACGGTTCATTCTGCTAATATTTCTTGGTTGATACTAACTATAATCTTAGATTAAGTGTCAACAATCAGTTGTCTAAATTATATATTTGTAATATAACCTAAAATCAATAATATAGATCATTTTTGTTATATCTGTGTCATTTTTGTATTAGTCAATTGTGTTCGGACCATTTTTATTTACAACCTATTTGTCTAGTACTATACTTTTAACAAAGTTGAATTTCGTATAACATAAATAGTAATAAGATAAAATAAGGAGGAGTGAATTTGAAAACTTTTAAAAGAGATGAAATACTTTTGACGGTCATTCTTAAATATAACATTGTCGCTGTAACACAAGAATTGACTGCATTTTTCGTGCAATCCGAGTTGTCATATATCGAATATTATCTATTTAAAGATTTATATATTAACTCCATATCTAGATTTTAGTCCCATTTCATTCTAGAATACTTGTTATGTAAATTTAATTTACTCAATTATATGAGTACACTTAAAATATACTTAAATCAATTTTTAAATATTATTCTACATTTAAGGACAACTGTTGTTAGGGAATTATAACTTACCTCATTTAATATACTAATTAGTTATCTCATATTTTGAGCGCTTAGTACTAAAATGATATGTCTATAAATATATGAGTTTTAAACTGTATTTTAATAAAAAATACGTAAACAAACTGAATATTAGTATTTATGATACTTGTAAGATCATAATTTATAACCCATCAAATGATAAAAGTGTCACAGGAAGGTAAAAATTACATTTGTAACCTGACTGCGAAGGTTTTAGTATATGAAAACTTAGTTAATATAGTTTAATATAATTACGATATATATAGTAAAAGTTAATATACATCTCTCATACTATAATTTTAACTGTCTGGAATAGAAAGAACAAATAATTGTTGAAAACCACGATCGACAATTGCGATCATTTTGATGAGTTTGCCTAATAAAGGATTTATTTACTTGTAATAGGGTTTTGTTATATATTCGAATGACTGTTTTTCCTAACATAACTGTTTATTTTATTAAACTATTTATCTATATAGAAAAAAAACATTATCATTATAATATGTTTATAATTATTTTAATAATATTTACAACAATACATTTGTACTTACAGCACGTCGGTGTATAAAGCAAAAAGCGAAGTGGTATTGTTGTGAATATTAATAAAGGAATATAACAAACAAGTACGGTTTAAATTCAGTCTCACTGAGAATTTTAAGTTTTAATCAAATACGAATTTTAAATGAATATTAATTTAAAAATAATTTATACTATTAACGCAAATTTTTAGGAAATAAAGTGATAAGAGCTTATGTCTGAAAAGAAAAAGTTGTAATGGTTATTTTTTAATATTTATATATAATTTTAAGTACAATATATATAATACTAGGATCTGCCGCCGTACGCTGCGGAAGTTGAGCTAAACCCCCTCGACACAGTCACGGGTGACATTTGTTTGAACACCGTAATTAATTGATTTTTTTTTCCAACATGAAAAATTTATTCAAATCAACTATTTTTCATTCAAATCGATTCAGTAGTTTTTGTGATGTTGCTTTTAAGCGTCTTTATAGGTTGACGATCGGCAAGCGTTTTTTTAAAAACATGCCCATTCCCAAGCTCTGCCAACTTTTATTCAAATCGGTTCAGTTGTTTTTATGTGAGATGTTGCTTCAAAAAAAAGTTTCCCAAACGGTCAAGAGCTTCGCTTACGCTCAGCTTAATTATTTATTTTTTAGATCAGTGAAGGCAGAGTGAAAATTTGGAAGGAGTGTATGAGCGCACCGCTAAAATTGGAAATAAAAAAACAAAAATATCATACTTAAATTGCAAAATAATCTTAACATTTTTATTTTAATTTATATAGAATCTAAAAATCTCAATAAATAAACAAATATGTATTAAGTGGTTCTTTACAAGAAGTTCTACTCGTTTGGTCAATGAGCAAAATGTTATAAGATAAATTACGCGTTTGTAATGTTATATAATAATAACAGTATTTTATTTAGTATATACTTATTATTTCGATGATAAGAGCAAAAAATTAAAACGTCGATGTGTAATTTTTTAAATTATAGTAACCATTATTACAATTGTAATAATATATTAAATTACTTGTTTTAGTAAATTGATTAAAAAAATACCTGTTTTATTTTTATAGCGTGAATTTCACACCCAAAGTGATCATAATGAATAATAATAAAAGTACAGTACAGATTTTGTAATCTTTCTGACGCTAACTGTACAGGATATCATAAATTCGAGTTCACGATCTGCCAAATCTTACTATATGTTTGCTGACCAATTGAAATAGGCTAATTTATCATTCCCATGGAGCCGACTAAGTGTACGATTTAGTATTAAATTAATATTATAATTGGCACATTTATTTATTTTACACAAAATTATTTTCAGCTAAATAATATTTTCACAATAAACTTATGACATTTATTTATTACTCAATATTTAGGCACATGTATACAAAAATAAAGAATTTAAAATATTTAAAAAATAATTATCGGGTGTGAATAATATAAAAAATACCAAAACAAAAGAAGCAGCTTCTAACAATTTATTGTAGGCTATCTGCCTTTACATTTGGAACTCTTATAAGAAAGATGTCAAATAAACCTATTATCTAAAAGACTCAAAAGTTATAAAAAAGTTTTTTAGAATAATGTATAAGAAACATTTACAAGACACACACAAGAAATCGTTGTAATTTTCTAAGGGTAACTAATGTTTAGAAATAAAGTCTAAAATTTTGAAAACAAAATAGAACTTTATATTGTGTGAAGTGAAGTCTTATAAAAGAAAATTTATTGTAGTATAGTTTGTAATGTACGTTTCACATATTGAGAAGGATAATATTTAAACATGAACCTTCTAAATTTATACGAGAATTAATCTTAATATTTTTATTAGAGGCGATAGAAAGTTCTGGTGGTAAAATATTTCCTGTTTTCTAGTTTGTCAGATCAGTCATAGTGACATAAAATTGTGCAACATTGTAGATACGTTGTAAGAGTATATGTTGACTATTATTTTAAGTACATTAAATATGATGGATCGGTTCATAAAATTATAAAACTATTTAAGCTAACTCTTTTTAAATATAGTTTATTTTTTGTTAATCATAAACAACTCTCAGCAACTCTTTGTCTTTGGAATAAAAACTTTATATTGTAAAGAAGATACAAAATACACTCACATAAATAAGAATAATTTGATAAGATTTTATATTACAATATGTGTTGAGATTTATTAAAAAACAACCTTTTGTCATTTTTATAAAAAAACACTTTAAAAACTGTATTTGGTGATAGAAAATCAATGAATTTGAAGGTAAGGAGATGGCTTTGTAATGGATCGGATTACTTGATTTAACTATATTGGAGTTTGGATGGTTAGTAATTATAAATAAATAATTCGATCGTCGTTTTGTAAGTTATTTTACACGAAATGATTATTAAGAAATTTTTGATATGGGTACACATTTTAGTTTTAAACTGTAAAAGCTGGAGCTTTAATAGTTTATCGTTAACATTTACATTTCTTTTATTTAAACAACCTTTAAATATATATTCTTTAAAATATTTTTACTTACATAGGTTCTCTTTTATTTTTTCAAGGTAAATTTTAATTAAGTGAACAATAAAGTTAAATAATCCAAGAGCAAAATTATTATAAATATACATATAACATACGTAATAAAATACTTCTTAGATATTGAAAAGAATCTGTAACATTTGAAATGTGACAGTGATAATCATTGAAAAATAAATTTAAAGATTAACGAATATATTTTTTTTTTATTGAATATATTATTTATACATTTTATTTATATTTTATAAACAGTCATTCAAATACAATTGTTTTTCATTCCTTGTATATCTTGCATATAAAATTAAATAATAAATTAATTATATTTACATGCAGTTAAAAATTAAAAAAATGTATTTATATTTGTTATTAAATTGAAATCTAAATGTTAGGGCATCTGAATCAAAGTTTACATACAAATATTGAGAAATATTTTATAGAAAAATAAAATATGAATAAGAGTTTCTGTAACACGTTTGCCACAACTTGGTCAACTTTTTCAAAAAACCTCAAAAAGAGAAAAGTTTATCTTTTGAACTTCCAATATACAATATTATGACAAAAATATATTCTTAATTAATTTTAATGTTATATTATTATTTATTGCACATAAAAATCGTAAATAAGATAATATTTCTTTCTCATAAAAATTATTGTGCAGAAAGCATTTGTTATTACTGTAATGATATGATTAATAAATTGTGGTTCTGTTGATCACATCATCCTGATATTACAAATGTATAAATTTAAAATTGTAATATTTTAGTCAAATATAATAAATATAAATATATATATATATATATATTTATCTTATATATATATATATATATATATATATATATATATATATATATATATATATATATATATATATATTTGTAATAAATAAATTATAAATGATTATAAATGAATGCTAAGGAAATTAACCCTCAAAACAAAAGTCTAAATAAATATAAAAATTAATATGAAGATCAGTATTTAAAATAAATGCGTTATTTGATGGCTGCCAAAACTTCTTTTAATTTAACAAAGTTGTTGATAAATTCTTAGTTTATTATTACTTAATTTCTTAATTCTTATGAATTATCGCTATTATTATTCTTATTATAATACATATAAAAAAAAATTGGAAACAACGTCAATTTGCAGTATTCATCTTGAGTATACTTTGAAAAACATTGGATTTTTTTTTATCTAGAAAAATTAATAAAAAAGAGAGTTAAGCCGAGGTTTGGGATGAAATGTGCCCCAGAAAGAAAAATTTTTAGGAAGATAATATAACTGAAAGTGACAGGTTTCGTTTATTTTTGAAATTATATTTTTATTAATAGTACTATATGTATAAGTGTTTCGCAGATTAGATAAATCTTCAAAGTTCTTCAAGGACGAATAGGGATTAAATAAAATTACACATTCCAAGTCCATTCTTCCTTAAGAATGGACTGGGATCTATATTCCGAACGGGTTTTAAACTACTCGGACAAAATTCATGAATTAACTTCAATGCAGCCGCTTTAATAATATATATTTTATGTTTTATTTTAGTTTCGTTTATCAAAATTTAAAATCAGTTTGTGTAATATTACCAATTATGAAAGTATTTACCCAACAGCTTCATGAAAACTATTATTCTTTACTAAAATTCCGGAAATGCATATTCAAGGAGTTTTATGACAAGAGAAGAAAAAAATAATTCTGACGTAAGATTCCTTCATGTGTTATGTGATAGCTAACCAATTATCGATAGAATCCAAAGAGCTGATGACCGAGGGTCAGACACTTTAAAATATTAAGCGAAAAGTTAAAACCCTTGTTCAAAGCTCGGGTGGCCTAGGTCCGGCCCAAACAAATAAAACAGTGTATAAAAGCTCTTTGTCAAGTCACCATATCCCGAGCCCTTATTAGTTCAACCCTTTCAAGCCTTTGAATAATGTATACATTTTTATGATATCAAGTTCAGTATTGTTTTTCTGTAAATGTAAACTGTGTTTGACAACACTTAATACAATAAAAATAAATACGAATATATAAAAAGAATATAATATTTATCTATAATATTTTGCGCCTACCTTAATACATATATGATACATCTATTTATTATAATATATTGAATATATTAATTTCAAGATAAATTTATTTTACACATATTTCAAAAACATTTAAAATAAAATTATTTTATATGAATACTATTATGATACGTAAGATTTAATAAAGGTTTTTAGTGTTAAGCTCAATTACTTAAGCACATTCAATCTGAATAAAACAGTGAGATGTTTATTGAATTATTTATATAGCGACCATCACTAAAATTATAGGATAGTAAGGAACTGAGTCATTCTAAAATGAACTAAATCAACATAAGCACCGACCATTTGACTCCACTTAGGCCGGTCATTAATTTACCACCAAATTCAATTACTAAAGATCTCAACGGGGATAACGATTGTATGTTTTAATGTCACGTGATAAGATTTATATCAGTTTGTTTCAATTTAGAATTCTAGAAAATATCTTTAGATCTTTGTTTATGGCATAACAAAGTTGATATGACAGGCTCATGTGTTCAAAGAATAGAAATTAAATACGTTTGGTAAATTAGAAATAAAAAGTATTTATGAAGATATCAGTTTCAATTTTCATTTACGAAACAAAATTAAGTTCTTTTACTTAAAATTTTATATGAAGTCTTAGAAACGTAACATCACGGATGAATTTATAATACGGAAAAAAAGTCAAGGTAATTCAATATTAACAGCAGAAATGAGGTTATTTAATTAAATTAACCATAAACAAAGATATTTGCTCCAACTTTTGGTTTTCAATATCAGTTTAGTTAGATAGCTTAAATATCAATTTCTACTGTAACTGAATCCTTCACTGCACGACTAACCAGTGAGTATAATAAGTTGCATTTATCAATTTACAATGTATCAAATATATACTATATAATTTCTTCGTCACTTTTTGTCTTATCGGAACTTTGCTCTTTATTAAAATTAGGGAAACATATTTCGCAATAATATTTTTTTGAAGTCTTAAAATTCATTGACATTTTATTAAAATATATATTATTTATTATTTTCAGAATCAAATATATAATAAACTCATATCTCAGTAATATTAATCAGTTTATTTTAAAATGTTACAAGATATACAGTTTTAAAGCATCTTTAGGATATTCGAGCGTCAACTGCGATACTTCAGAAGGATTGGTAAATTCCCCACGAAAATCAATTGCTACGTGCAGCTGATGACGTCTGTTCAACTAAAGATTTATATTAACAATGTTTACCAAACAAAAAAACTATATATGTATGCGATGATAAAGATATAAAATATAAAAATAATTATAAAATTTTAGATTGCGGTATTCTCTTTCGCCATGGAATTCTAAAAGGTATAAGCCAAGAGTGTTCGAAAAATCATTTTGCTGGTAAATCGTTCCAAGAAGTAGTAAAACATCGCCCCATCTTTGTATTGGCCAATAGTTTAATATAAAATTAAAGTGAAGCCTCTTTGCTCTCTCAAAAAATAATAAAAAAATAATGTTGTAATTTTTCTAGTATTGTAATTATTTAATCGTTTTTCTTTTATAATTTATATAAAAATTATGTCTATCATTTTGTCTGACTTTTTCTTCCGAACCAAGTGTAAACGTAAGGTAAAGTAATGGTTTCCTGCACTTTACACTATTTGATACTGTCATGGCCTTATAATATGAAAAACATTCATTTAAAAGTAACAATCAAATACAATTATTGTAAAGCGGCACGTTTAAATGCTGTTGCTTTAACGTTTATTCTGTACTAAAATCAATTCAGTAAATAAATGCCACCTTATAAAAAATTTCAAAAACCCGTAATTGATGTTTGGCTCTTAACGACCTCTTGTCAAAACTTGAAACGATTTATCAAATGTATGTAACAATAGTAGAATGAAGCACACGCGTTTCTAAAAATAGGAAGTAAGGGCATTTCCAACGATTGTCTGCGATGATGAAGCACCACATTTAATAATTTATTAAGTTACTATCATATGAAATCCCAAGAAAGGATTTCAATGGAAAAATATTATTTATACAGTAGTTTTCTTACATTGTGTTCTTTTTCATTTTGTAATCTTCAATAGACTAAATATTAAAATATGATATTTATGTATTTCCTACTTTAATGTTTCTTAATCTATATACGTGCGATAGAAGTTTTGTTAAAAAAAAAAAAAAACAATTTTGAATAAATTATGTTCGTTCAATTTAACTGACACGACACATGTATATTTTATTAACACTAACAAAATATTAGAACATCAAATATTTTACTTTATTAGCCTGTTCTAAAAGCTACCGTTCTGTGACATCATAAATTCCAACACGTAGACGGAGTCCGACCGAATGTTGTTGACCGAACATTCGGAATGGGCTAATCTATCTTCCGGATTGCGCTGACGGTTTACCCGATTTATTCTTAAATTGATTGAATGTTTAACGAGTTTGGGATTTTTTTATGCAATATTTATTTATTATTTAAAGGATGAAGTAGAACACGAGCATAGATTTCCCATGGATAAATAATATGCGAAATAATAAGTTTTCACTATTTAGGAGGCCCTAAAAAACATGTAGGGAATCAATTAGTAAGTTAGATTTATGATTACGATAGCTTACAGAAATAATACACATGAAATTACAAAGAATTATTTATTTTTAATAAATAATGAGAAGGTCATTTATTTTTAAATAAGAACAAATCTGAATAAAAATAGTAAACAGTAATTGAAATAAACAGAACGTGGCTAAAATACTTTTATACTCGTACGATTTCAGTGTCAGATACTATAATTTCAATGTTGCAATTCGTATGATAGAGTCGATAAGATAATGTGAAGATTTCACTGCAAAGTGTAAGATTGATTAAAAAATAATCTTTCAGCCATGCTTCTACTTCTACTACTACTTCTGCGGTACTTTGCGGTTTTTAGATTACTAAACATAACATGTAGCTTGTTTAAATCAATGTTGGAAAGTTCTTTAGAAATTTGTTGACGACGTACGTGGTGACATTTTCGTTGCCACGGATTCAGTATGACGTGTATAGTTTAGGACGTGGGATGATTTTTGAAGTATTCTTATTATCTGTTCAATTGTTTTCTATTTGTGTTCGTTATCTTTTGATTTGTCTCAAAAATATATAACAATTTTAAATATTATTAAAAATGCATACAAGGGAGGGATAATATCTGGTTTGGTTAAAGTGGCACGAACTATCATACATTGCCTACAATGGCACCCTAAATCTACAAAATAATTCTACAACGGCAAGTATTTTGAATTCGGAATTGTGAAACATGTGTTCTTTTTTACTTATTAACCTGCTGAAACAGACAACGTGGCGTAGAGAATTGTCAGTTTGTGTTTGTAATAGAATTCCTGTAATACCTGCTTTGCATGCTTTGTTAACCTTTGTTTGCAATGCGGGGTGCTATAAAGAAACTATAGGCTTTTTGCACAAACAATCTATTTAAATGCCCTTCGATAAAATTTTGTGATATATTTTTTTCGATTTTGAAAAAATTAACTTTTGCACATATTTAATTTAAGTTTTTGGTTTAAAACTTTCTGTAATTTATATAAGCCTCACTGAATATTGAAAGACGAAATAGAACAGTAAATCATCTAAGTAAATCATCATAAATGGTAACACTTCAAATTTATAATAGCATAGAATCTACGACCTTGTTAATAAGCATAAAAACAGATGACGCGTTAGCTAAACCAGATGGACTATGCGTATATTGATAATGGTCTTGTCGCGTTATGAAAGTTATTTTGTAAGTGTTATTTGAATTGATTTTGACCTGATGCTTTTGCGTGATCTTTGTGCTAAATCTAGAATCTCGTGAAATGAAATGTTTACCCTCTAAATTTTAAACCAGATCATCGAAGTTTGGCAAAGGATAACTATCTTTATCTACTCGTATAATAGCTTTAAACTAGGTAATTAACACAAAGCATGCTGTATTCTAAAATAAAACAAATATTAATAAAAAACATTGACCCGATATTTACAATTAAGTAATATTTACTAGAGAATAATAAAACTAATCAGCTGGCAGGGTTTTATATATTTCTAACTCCACTTTCAAAGTGAGAGATATGGCTCGCTTTGCTACTGTTAGTTCGCTATGCTAGGATTGAAATGATTGGCTGATTGACTGATTCAAATGTTTGGCTGAAGCTATATGACGTAAAACATATTAAATAATTATTAAGTATAAGGTGCTTAAGTAACATTGTATATATTAAAATCTTTAATCGATCAAATTCTTATTCCACAATCGTTGAAAGAATAATTCTTGACTTTTGGTATAATCATATTAAATTACGATTACTAAGAAATTAACATTTTATTATACATTTTAAAATTATTCTTTAATACTTTTAAAGATGACTAAACTATAAAAATACCTTATAAATTATGAAATGTGGTACATTATCAAAGTATACGCTCTGGTACTACCGCTTTGTTACTACTACTATCTATATATCGTATGAACTTATAATAAGGGTTATTTTTTTTTGGAAAGCAATTAGTCCTTGTTGGATTTATGACAGGTACTATATTCCTCACAATATTAATTAAATTATAAATTTAATACATGTGAGAATAGTAATGTATGCATGATGAGAAGTGTCGGATGTTTGTCGGATGTCTTAAACGACATAATTTTTAATATAAATATTAAGCTTATTTCACTTATAATTATATAAATGTTAATTAATGAAAAAAAATATTAAAATGAAGTGATAATATTATGGTATGTTTGGTCCTGGAACGAAAACGAAAAGGAAAACTCGGACCTATTTTTGTTATTAAAATTATATTGTAAAACCTAAGAATAACAAAAAATAAAATTGTGGAAAATATTCTCTTAAAATGTGATCATGAATAGAAAACAATCTTCAATTTTAAGCAAATCTTAGAGTCAGGATATGGCTTTCTAATGAATTGAACAATCTGATTTAATTACGTCAGAGTTTGTTAGTTCACCAGTTCAATAAACGGAGTTTTGATTGTTTGTTTATCACAAATAATATAACTCGTCAATTAATCTTAAACATTGGTATGGAAAATTATTTTACACGAGATAATCGAATATATGTATATGAAATATATATTTTTATGAATTATTGTGACCTAGCATAAGTAATGGTTGGAAACTACAGCCGAAAGAACGGACAAATGGGTATTTTCCAGTATTTTACATATACACACATACACTTATATAATAGATTTCATATCTTCATAAAAATCTGTTCTGTTATACAAAATAAAACTGATAAAAAGAGAATATTAAAACTAGTTTTCTTTGTGTCAAATTTAACATTTAATGGTATATTTAATTTACAGGTTATAATTAATTTACAGTCGTCTGATCATTTCTCATTTCTTGTAACATTTTGCTAAGTAATATCAAATATACTATAAAGATTATTTTATTTCTATTTTGTGAAAATTATAACAGACCATATTAAAATGTTTTGTTTTGTTGTATTATTATATATAACAAAGACAAAAGTTGATATTCTTACATGAATTCAAATAAATATTTCTTAATATTATATTAAAACATGTATTTTCAACATTTCTGTAGTAACCTTGCAGTTATTCTATTAAGTAGGCTTAAAAAGAAATGTAATTAAAAATTCAATTACAAAATACTATTTGACAAATTAAAATCTATAAGCTTAATTGTCTAATCGATAAGAAATTGTCTATTGTATGAGACTGCTTAATTTGAGGGATTTAGGGCTGTCAAAACTTTTATTAATTTGACTAACTTATGGATAACTTCTTAGTTTGTTAATCTGTGTTTTAATATCCATGTCTTAATCATAGCTATGATTAATTACTATCATCATTCATGTAGAAATAATTATAAACAACGTTATTAATCTAAAATATTTATTCTAAAATCCCAAATGTATTCGTTTTTATTGTATAAATGAAATATGTCTAACAGTAGGTACATTATATTTAGGTTAATGTTATTTTATATTTGTATCGTCTATGTAGGAATTAAGGGGATAGATAACGGTAGAAAAGCAAGTAAAACAAGGCTAGATGTTACTTTTATATAATTGATGAGAAAATGTCGTAGTCTTAACCACATTTATAATCATATTAATTATCCAGAGAGTCAAGGATATCCAGCTGCAGCGTGCAGAGTGGTGTAAGTCACACCAGAGTCAAGGCTGCCTGTTCAATGGTCATACAACCCTTTTTATAGTTGATAACACTCAAGTCGAAAAGTAGAATGGAAGGGAAGTGATGATCTGTTAGAATGTGGCGCTATTGTTGTCCTAACGGGCAACTCACATGATCACGCCGGCATATATAGTATTTTGAATGTTATATATTTACACAAAGACAATACTCACATCAATATCATAAATTATGTAAATTATTAAAAAGCCCCGAGAGAGCTAATAATGGACTCGACGTGTGGCAAAATTGATGGAGAACCTTCATTAATGTTTTTATTTATTTGTTTAGGATCTGGGCTACTATTATAAGTTCGCTCTAACAATTACCTATTTAATCTTAAACCTATATTTAATTTAAAATTTTGTCCTTTTTTCTGCTAAAATTTTAAAATAATTTACTTCACTTTTATTAATTACTGTTTTATCTTTTAACACAATTTAATAATCTAAATTTATTTATCTCGTTTCATATCTATTACTTCAACAATATGTAAAAAATAAGACAAATAAAACACAAACAAAATAATTACAACCAAAAACATCGAAAAAATTAAAATCTTTTTTTTTTAAACGAGAAATTACTTAGTTATAAATTTGTATTATCTTTGTATTTTATTATTAGGAAACTTCGGATTGGGAAAACTATTTTCTATATTAACATTTATAATGTATTACTAAGAAGAATATTTTTATCTTTGAGTACCCTAACATGTCTGTTGTAAATCAGACACTGTTGTGGTGTAGCGAACATTATTTATTCCGTCAGATATTAGGGTGCCCGCGTGCAGTGAATTACTGAGACTTGTCTCGAAGCAACCATTGCGACTGCGAAAACCTTGTCATTAGTAAGACAAGTCATGATTATTAGAGTTAAGATTTGTGAGTTCATTAAGTAAAATTTATTTTGGCTTTTGATAATTGCGAAATATCGAATATATTAATAATTTTCTCAAGTTAGAAAAGGTAATATCTTTAATTAAATTTTGCAAATGAAATCTTAAAATGTATATTAATTACTTCTTAGGTTTGAATGATAATTTCATTTTGATTATATTATCATTCGAAGTATATTTAACAATATATATTTTTTTATTTATAATCAGTTTCAAGGATATTTAAAAACTTTATATTTTCTATTAACAGCTTATTTATTTTTTTCAATCAAATTATTCAATTGAAACATTTTTTTAATTGCTTCCGTAGTTCTAATAATCCATTTTAATTATTTTTAATTAAAAGAAGAACTAAAAAGTCAAAAGCAGATTATTTCTCCTTTCTTAAGATTACTTTTTCTCGGGAAACATTTGATAAATAGCAGGAAAGCGGGAGGAGCGTATTTGACTGTGAAATCACAGGGGGAATGTGCTTACAATGGCTGTTCGTGAGATATCTCACTGCTTTTAAAATATATTTTCGTTTGTAAGATATATTGCATTAGATTTAAATAGTAATAAAATTGTGCCATTGAGGGACAGTCGTCTGGCACGTAGTTCCTTACGTTTTTGCACTCCGAATGCAATTCTAAATGTAATCTGTATAATTAAATTTTTAAAAATTTATTTTAATTATTTTTTCTGATCCAATAATTAAGAAACGAATAACATTAGAATTTTTTTTTATTCATAAAATATTTCATACAAAATGGTAAATTATATAATATGATGGAAAGTAAATTAATAGATTTTTTTTGAATATCGTCATTATGTTCTATCATATAAATTATTGGCTTATAATGGAGATTCACACTGCAATAATAAAATAATCAAGTATGATCTAACACAAAAACACAAATAATAAATGTGTTATCACAAAATTCACCTGGCTACACAACGACACAACGCTGCGTTGAGGTTATATGATAAAAAGAGACAGGTATACAGAGAGAAAGAGAGAGTGGCGCACCCGGACGCATCCTCGCCTGCTCGAATGCTTATTTGTTTGTAGTAGACTCGATACATGTACGAATACACACACATCATACGGCATTTCGTTACATGACGATTTCTACTAAATAACACTACTTTTTAAACGCGTTAAGGAATTTCTTCCAATTAAAGTCTGAACTTCATCGTGGTAGTATATGTGCAATTAGTATTTTGAGGATTACTTATAATTATAGATCTACTATAATATAGAAATCATGAAAAAAATACTATGTAATATTAACTTATATTTAAAATGTAAAAAAAATAAAAGATATTAAGTAACTTATAAATCTGATACATATATAAATGATGAAATGTTATGAAACAAATAGGTTACTTCTTATTGGGGATAACAATAAGGACATTAGATTTTTTAAATAGTCTCAATAACATGATAGGTAGCAAATGAACTATACATATGGTTTAATCTAAGAGTCTCACAAAGTAAACAGAGGTAGACGGTCCGTTGCTTATTTATTGTTTTTAGAGTCAATGTTAGTAGATGTTTTATTATATAACTTTATTTATCCATTTGTGTTTGGACTATTTTTATTATTGTCACGACATGATCTTTACTATAAAGAAATGTATTTTTCAAAAATCATTTATTTTTTGTTGTTGATGTAGGTAAGAACTTAGGTAAGAACCTAAGTAGGTAAAAGAAGTCCTTTTTATTAAATCTTTCTTATATTTAAAGAAATATTTATAGGAGAGGTAAAGGTCAAGACTTTGATTTCGAGGACTAAATCAACATAGTATTGTTTTAAATATGAATCGTTTTTCATCATAAAATATATTATGTTTGTAACTGAACAATTCAATTTCTTTTATAATATTCTAGAAAGATTTTAAATAAATCTACAATGCATGTGACATAAAGTTAGAAAGTTTTAAGAAAATAAAAACTTTTAAACATGGAGATATTGAAGGTTTTATTTTAGTAAATGATAGAATTTTAAGGCGACAAAGCGATATAATCTTCTAAGGCTAATAGAAGTGTAGAGCTGCAGTGTAACTTTAGTATATGAAAACAAAACAAGTCTATGTTACATAGTGAAGCCTTAGAAAGAATAAATATATTTTAATATCTGTCATAGTTATGTATATTGCAGAGTTATTAAAAAACTCAATATTACGTTGACGTTAAAAAAATATTAATAACTTAGTTTTATTTTGTTACAGGAGGTAAATGAGTTCCTGATGGTAAATGAGCTTGGTGGTCACTTATACATGGTCTCTTACAACAGCAAACGTATTACATCATTGTTTTGGTTCTTTTAGATTGACGGATCTTAGTACGTTTTAATATTTATGGTTAGAAGATAAATTAATAACTGCTAAAGAAAACTTGAATGAAATATCCTAAAATATTTATGGCTATTTCTTACAGCAAATTACATTAATCTTTGAAACTAAAATATTAAAATATTTAGAACCTATAATATTTTGTGTTAATCGTAGAGAAGTCATAATAACTTAAATATATAAAATAGCAGCGTGCGATAAAATAATATAATAAGATATTAAAAAATCAAGTTTAAAATTACAGCAACTAGAGTTTTATACGGAATAAAACGAGATTAAGCTCTGTGTTCCATCCCCGCTATTCTGGCACTTGCCACAGCGCCGTATTAACGTCAAATCAAAAAAGGCAAATATAAATTATACAGATAATACAGCAAATATCTCGTAAAATTCTTAATTACAATACATATTTATAGTTATATATAATTAATAGTTTTTGTACTTTTGTAATTATTAAAAAAACAATTATTATTAATTATTTGCCATATTAGTTTCCATAAAAAATATTACTCGGTAATAAAAAACAATTTACGATTTTAGGCGACTTTTAAAGTTAGTGTGATTTTCAACTGAATCGGATAATCTAATTAAAGTACGTCATAGTTTGTTCATAAGTTTAATAAAGAAAATGTTTATGGCTCATAATCGTAAGTAATTTCACTTGTCAATTATGTTTTAGTGATAGTGTTATATTTTTCGAATATGAAATGATTTAATAGAATTGTAAATAATTTTATATATATCTAGTTTTGATTTGTCTTCAAATTAAAATATTTAATAACATAAATGAGTTTCGTTTAAAGTAGACATATAATATTATACATAAATGTTATATTATTTTGTGTGTTACTCTTTATCTTTATTTTATTAATTGTTGTCATACACAGTTTATATCAACGGAAGAACAATACTGACATTGATATCATAAAATATATACATTATTCATAGACCTAAAAAGGGTTGAACTGAAAAAAAGCTCGAGATGTGGTGACTTGACAAAGAGCTTTTATCTACAGTTTTATTTGTTTGGGCAGAATCTAGGCCACCCGAGTTTCGAACAAGTGTTTTAAATTTCGGTTAATAATTAAAATGTTTAATCATTACTTGTAAGTTCCTTTAATTCTATTAATAATTGGTTAACTTTTTAAAATATGGGTTATTCTTTTTTCAGAATTCTCATTTATGGCTTATGAATATGTATTGGCGACTTTGATTGAAAGAGTGGCTTTATGAAGATGTGGTTGATTGTAATAATTTAATTTAAATAATTTCATAATTGCCAATTATACACAAACAGATTTTCGATTTTGATAAACGAAAATTAAATATATATAATGTAATCGAATTTACACACGTTAATTATTCATGGAATTTGTCCAACTTGTTACAAACCCATTCAGGATTTTTAATAATGGACTTGGAGCTTGACGGAAAAGCAGCGTGATTAATTTTATTTAATAATCCATTCCAACCTTGAAGAACTTTGAGGATTTCTCCATGCATCGACATTTGCGAATTAATTATTTTCTCAGATACAGATAGTATTATTAATAAAATTATACTTTCAAAAATAAATGTAAATCTTTTATTCTTGGGTTTATTACCTGCTTAAAAATGTATCTGATCATTACATCGCAAATTTCTGCTCAAGTCTCTTTCTTTTATCTGACTTTTATAGAATTAAAAATAGATTAAACTGTGTTTTTTGATAGTATTATTCGAATTTTGTCCATGCAACTTGTGTGTGAAGTGAACTAAACTCGTTTTGTAATCACGTGTTCGACTGTAAGGTAAATTAAACTCGATTTTAAAATAGATCCAAAATAAAAAAAAATGGGAAAAGTATATATAACATGAACACTTCAAATTGTTATTGTTTCCAATTTACTTTTATATCAATTATAATAGGAATGAATTATAACATTTATTAAGATAATATTGAAACAGACGTAGTTCAGCAAAGTAAGAAGTTATCAAGAACTTAAGTTAAATTAATAGAAGTTTTGACAGCCATGAAGCCATCAAATTAAGCAAAGACAAATCGAAACCAAATTTTGCTTTCGAAAACTGTGAATTACTGATTGCAGTGTAATATAATTATTGTATGAGTTTCAGATAATGTTACAAGTACCACAATGGTTTTATATTCTGATGTGTGTCTCATAATCATATTTATTTGTTTAAATTTAATTAACCTTTTTTGAGAATATCTTTCTTAGCAATTTACAATTTTTTCAATATTGTTAAAAAGAATTAGTTATTATAATATATTTTTTTCTTTTACCAATACTTTTCTTTTATATATTCTGTACATTTATTGGGTTAAAAATTGTGATCAACACAAACACAATAGATTAAGCCTATTGCACTAATATATTAAATTTATTGGACTAATAATAAACAATAACATCATCTAATTATTTCTTTTATGTGCAATAAATTACAATCTTAAATTTCGGATTCACATTTTTAATTATTTAAATTTATTGTTCAAATAAGTTTTTTTTTAATTGTAGAAAGTAGACTATTTATATATTAATGTTAACCTACATGTTGTTAAAGTTCAAGCTTTAGTTTTAGAAGTAACAGTTAAATTTAAAATGTTTAAGAACTATGCCTTTATAATATTTTTTGCGAAATAATTTACAAAAACAGCATAGAATCTTAATTAACGAATTAAGATTCTATTCTGTATTATGTATACTTTACTAGCTTTCCAAACTTACTCTATTCAACATTTGAACTGAAACCTTACAATATAATTAAATCAGGTTGTTCGAAATATTGGAAGTCATTTCCTGACGCTAGGATTCATTTATTTTCTATTTATTATATTTCTACTTTACAATACAACATAGTCCTAAACAAAATTTCTGTTCTTTTTTTGTTTCGTTGGTCTGTGTTTGAAGTATAAACATTGATTATAGTATAAGATATTAAGATTGATATAAGTATTAGATAGTGTTACGTATTAATTAGTTAGTTATGATACTATGAAGCGTGTAAACTCCATAAACTCGACAATCTTTTGAATAAAAATCTTATCTTACATATTAATATGTTAATTAAGTTAGTGTTTAAATGAATGGTCGTAGTTATATTTATATTTATATAAACATTTTTAGCAGGACTTGATTTTAATATCCGTTTTTGTAGATTATAAATTCTTTCTGAGTTTTATAGGGACCAAATTCTTAGAACTTTATAGGGAAGTTTTTGTTTATGTATACATATTTTTACCAAAATAGTTTACTTTTCAAAAAACTTCGTCTATGTGAGGACCCCAGTTAAAATGGTGGTCTATTTCTAGACTCAAATCCATATGACGATTAACCATGTCGAATGACCTTTGTAAACATGGGATATGACGTTCATCCAAGCAACATCGTCTTGGGCAAAAATTAATGCGTTTCTTGTGGTGAGTGAATGTTCATAAACTTAGTTTTTGAATAATTTGTATAAAGGCCAACATGTGCCCATTTACACAGATTATTAAAATCTGTTTGCATTATATTATTAGCCCATTCTAGGTTATGATGTACGTTAAACATGTGTCGTGAACAAATTGATACGCAGAACCGTGTTGCAATATGTTGTATATAACAATAAAATATTAATATATTAATATTACTCCGTAGGTCCTAAAACTGATCCTCGGATAGCTGGAATTAATTCATTATATTTATCTGTTATGCATACCGCATTATGTCCATTTGAATGATAATTTTTAAATAACTCCATTACTACATAACTCTATGGGGAAGTAATTGAATAATTTACATGTGATTGTTTTTAATAATTCTTAATAAACATATTAATTTAAAATCTTATAAAGTTATGTTAACTAACGTAGTAACGTTGAAGAAGATACTGAATAGTACTCTATTCAGTGTCTTCCTCGTAAAGTTTTGATTCGAAAGAAATTACTTTGACTTGTATGATATTACTAATAACTAAACTATATAGTTAATATAGGTAGCTTAAAGTATTTTATAATTTGATTAAATGCATTTTCATGTTTATATCTTTAAAAATTCCTAACCGTTCCATCATGATATTTAACGTACTTAAAATAACAGTCACAACCATTATTCACTCTCTTGTACAATTTTACGTCACCATGACTTAATATAATTATAAAAATAATAATTATTATTATTAATTATTATTATTATATTTTTTTTATCTGACAAACTCTTCTAAAGCTTTCTATCTCTTTCTGAAGCTTTAGTTCAAATAATGTATATTTTGTTTTCAAAACTAATATTAGACTTAATTTTTACACATTAGTTAGCCTTAGAAAATTATTTAACTTTGTATGTGTAAAATTTACTAACGAAAACCTTCACTATCAAAATATCTTGTGTTCTTATACATTATTCCAAAAAACTTTATGACTTTACATCAATTTTATATTCAGGTTTATTACAAATCTTTTATGTTATTGTTTAACTGTTCCCAAACAGAAGGCTTCTATATATTATTGAAAGCTACTTAGATTAATAAAAAAAATGTTATTGTTTATATTTTAGTAGGAACGAAGCACATCATACTCGTACTTTATATATTTAGGGTGAAAATTATGGTTAGGTCACAAATTAATGTTTCTTACTTATACCTTAATATTGAGTATCAAATTAATGTAATATTTTGAAATGAAAATATTTTTCACCTGTAAATATTTTTTTATAAAATAATTGTCCAAATTACATCATCAATTAAAAATTAAATCGCACACGCAGTCAGATCAATCGGGAATATAGATTATCTTTTTCGAATGTACAGTAAACATTCGTGTTCACGGGAAGTCGAAGTGCAAGTGTCTAATACTGTTATATATATATGTTATGTGGATATTCTGTTCATTTTTTTTAATATTTAAAAAATAACGTTACCAGTTGTTTTTAATATATCTATATCTATTTATCATACAGGTACTCTCTTATCACTTTATTTCAAGAAAACATGCCTTCATGCCATTCAGTTGAACATTATAAATTATTTTTAAAATTATTACTAATTGCAAATATATTGTTATTTGTTCGAAAACTAAAATTCTCAGCGAGACTGAATTTATTCATTGTTCATATTCCTTTATTAATATTCACAACAATACAACTTCTGTTTCGACTCCATATACCATCGTGTTGTTAGTACAAGAGTATTGTTTTAAATATTATTGAAACATTTATAAAAAATTATAATGATACTGTGTATTATATATTATATACTGTGTATTGTGTTAATTAATGATATGGTAGCTGGAATTCTCATATGAATATATTATAAAATTCCCACACTTTACCTAAGTGAATAAAATTCTTTATCAGTAAGGACAACTCATCAAAATGAACGATATTGTCGATCGTAGTACCTATTCCAGGCAGTTACATATGATAGTATGAGAAATCTATATTAACTTAATAATGTTAAAATAAATTACAGGTACTAGTAGTACTAGTTTTCATACATTGATGCCTTCACAGTCAGGTTATAAATATAATTATTACCTTCCTGTGACACTGTTATAGTTTGATGTGACATGAAGTTACGGTCTCACCATAAATCTTATAAAAATGGTTGAAGTTTGTTCAAGTATATTTAGTTGAAGTATAATATTTTTTAACAGTTTTAGACTCACATATATTTACTATATTATATTATATTTACACATATATACTAAGCAAAAAGAGAAATATATAATTAATATGTTTATTGAATAAGTTTAAATTAGCTATCAGTAAATGTCCCTAAATGTAGAATAAGTATCTTTGAATTGATTTAAGTATATTTTAAGTGAAATAATATAATTGATTCATTTAAATCTACATATCAAGTGTTCTAGAATGAAATAGACTATCTTTCTTAAATAATATTTGATATATGGCAATTCGGATTGCGACAAAACTGCATTCAAGTATTATGTTACATTTTATGTTGCGTGTGTAAATTTTTTTCAAAAGTATTATTCGACTAAAAAGATTGTTAATAAAAATGGTCTAAACATAATTGACTAAAATAAAAATAACAGATCGAATTAAAAATTCAGAGAATATGGAATTTTCGTTTTATTTTCAAAGTCGTTACTTCCTTTTTTATATATAAACTCTCAACGATATTAAGATGATATCCGTACCTAATAAACTTCCGCAACAACTTATATTTTAGTATCATTACTATCTAATTTCCACGCTGAAGGTACATACACAACCATCTTTCCAAGATGGCTTCTTCTATATGTAATACATGGCCCATATCGCCTTAGAGTTTGTTTTAAACACCGTAAAATACATATATTCACATAGGTGACGTTATTTTCGGCACAAGCTGGCCAATAAACTCTTGGACATTCGCACTCATTTACAAGTGGTAGGTCTTTCGGTCTTGTATTGTTTGGTATTTGATAAGGTGACAGTAGTTGGTACATTTTTAGAATACCCTGATGAGATATAGATGCGATCATGGCTATATCTGTCAATATTTAATAAAAATATATTATTACAAATTATATTTGATATGTAAATCTTAACATTCTATATATTCTAGAAGGATAATTATTAATTGTTTTACTTACGACATAATAGTACAAAAATAAATATCCCTTTTAGATTAAAAATCCAGGTTAAGCATATTTTAAGTCCTACTGCAATATACACTTGCATCAGAAATGTTTTATGACTTAAACTAATATTTTTATCGCTTTTACAAAACCATTTTGAAACAATCATAAAACAGTATAGTTTTTTTTTTATTTTCACACAACTTTTATAGAGAATACTAAAAAAATAATAAGTGAAATATTTAATTGTCAAATCATATAAATAAAAGTGAAGTGTCCGTTTGTTATTCCAAAATAATATCTTTTCACTAAATGCATATGAAAGTATATACGGTACTTAAATAATAAAAACAATTTTTAAAATGTTTTACATTCTAGATAGCTATAAATAGTTAAAAAATTTGAAAACGTAATCATAACATAAATGACGGGCCACACTGGGGTTTAAAAGATTATAAAAGTATATATTAACACCACTACCTTCCTGCCCGTACCCAAAAAATATTTCTTAGCCAATGTTAAAGAACTATTTAATCTTTTATGTACATTATGTTACCGTGAAACAACTATTTAATAACTGCAGTACCTGTTTGTAATTCCAAATTAAGAGCTTTTAACTAAATACATAATACAATATATACGTAAATTAAATTTTAAAAAAATCGCCTGAACTAAGTCACGGGTACTGGTGGTTTTAAATAAATAAATTATTAAAAAATTAAATAAAGTTTAAAGTGACCAGGTAAATATATTTAAGATTCATTACCGCAAATATTTTGATTAATGAATAAGATTAGTAAAATAATAGTAAGTTGAGTTGAGTTCATAACTCAGTTATTTAATAATATACATATAACTATACAGTTATTTGTATATTATTAAATAACTGAGTTAAATAGTTTAATTTCAGTCTGGCTTTCATCCTGGCCACAGCACTTGCACAGCATTACTAAAAGTCACTGAAGATATCAAAGATGCGATGGACCATGGCCGTTTAACTGAGTTAGTGTTAATTGATTTTTCGAACGCTTGTAACGCTGTTGACCATGATATACTCATCGCACTCTTAACTCACTTAAACATTTCGTCCAAGAGCTAAATTGGTTCTCATCATACCTTCGGGACCGCCAGCAGGCTGTTTGCATTGACAATACTTTTTCTGACTGGTGCAACTTGGCAGCTGGGGTCCCGCAAGGTGGTATTCTCTCCCTACTTCTGTTTTGGTTATTCATTAATATCATCACTATTAATTTTTCTTCCTCTTACCATCTGTATGCTGACGATCTGCAAATATATACTCATGCAAAGCTGGAATGCATTGATTCAGCTATCACTGCCATTAACAATGACCTGCAGCACATTCTTGATATGTGTTTAAAATTTGGCATTAAAGTAAATCCTAATAAATGTCAGGCAATTGTTATTAGTAGCAAATATGGGCTCTCTTAAGTTTGATAGTTGTGATACGCCACCAGTTATGTATAACAATATTATAATACCTTTCAAGCCTTCAGTAAAAAACCTGGGTCTGTATATTGACAACACGCTTAGTTGGAACGTCCACATAGTCGAATTATGCCGAAAAGTAACGTATTTACTACGATCTCTTTATCGGCATAAACACGTTTTACCAATTCGGACCAAAACTCTGTTAGTGCAGACCCTAATCCTTCCGCTAAATTGGTTCGTCTTCTTAACAGTTCCATTCGTTTCATAATTAATCTCCGAAAATTTGACCACATCTCTCAGTACCGCTCTAAGCTTAAATGGCTACCTATCCGATCCAGAACTTTATGTCAGCTATTCTCTATCCTGAATGATCCAGCTTCTCCTCGATACTTGAAATGTAAATTTCAGCTACTGAGGTCAACTCACGATTTACATCTTCACTCAGATTCTAATCTTAGCTTATTTGTACCTTCGCACCATACTGGCCTTCTTTTTAACTCTTTCACAGTACAGGCTATTAAACTCTGGTACGGCCTCCCTGATGTGCTCCGACGTGCCCCGAATAAACCTGTGTTTAAAAAACGTATCCGTAGATATCTACAACAGAAAATGAAATAACCATTCTTGTAACTTTTTTATAATTATTATTATTGCGTAGTGATATTTATACCAATATTTATCCCTTGGCATAATATTATCCTTATTTTTATATATACATCATCGTCTTACTATCGCCCTATGCATGTATGTATGTATGTATGTATGTATATGTATGTATATTTTTATATATCTAATATATTTATACGTATTCATATAATTTATTTATATGTAGTACAAGTATATATATATATATATATGTATCCATATATGTATTGATTGTTATCTACATAAGTTGTGTGTATTTGTTTGTTTGTTTGTTTTCTATTCTATCCCTTGTTTGTTTTTCTGTATTTTGTATTTCGGTTGACTGGTAGACAATGCTTTAGCATTAAGTCCGCCATTTGTATAATTTTGTTGTACAATAAAGTTTTTAAATAAATAAAAAAAATATACAATATACTCTGGAAAATACTATTATAAAGACTTGCTATGCTTGTTTCTGTATCATTATAAAACGAGTATTGTTAAAAACTATACATCATGTTGTGTAGTTTTTAACAATACAATAAAAGTATTAATTACTGAAATCTGAGCTTATATGGTGGAAACGGAACCTAGAGATGTTTAGTATTAATTTCGTCGAGTTGCGGCTGACTAGATTGGACATAAAAAAGTCGGTTCATTTCACTTCCTTCCAATTTGATCAAGTTCTTCTCACTTAATGATGGAATTGAAATTGTCTAATGGCATTCTGCATTACCTTATTATAATCTGTCGAATAGCCACTCCTTCAATGATTTTTTACAACACTAGCATATAACAACCGATGTTAAAAAAAATTTCACTACTAATACGACCAGTAAATCCTTAACGGAGATGGAGAGTTTACGTGCACAGAAGTATATTAACTCAAAGGTCTAGAATGAAATATCTAAAAAGCAACTAATTATTAAAAATCCAGAACTCTCTGCTTAGTGTATTACGGTAATTGTCATTTATTTAAATACTAATAATTGCTACTTTTAAAATGGAAATTGCGATTATCAATTATTAAACTGTAATCTAATTTAGAATGCTTAAATACGCAATGCTGTTATTTTCTTCAGCAATTAAAAATAATGTCTTTTCCTATGTTATACTTTATCTGCATACAAGAAGTATGAAATCTTTTGCTTTTTTTTGCCTCATTCACACACAAACAACTTCGAAATATAATTTTACATTCCAAATATTAATTAGTCCTACTTTTTATTATCTTGCAATTTTATAGTTGTTTATCGTCCTAAAGACTCCATAGCGCCTTACATTATTTATACGATAAAGTTATTAAAGCTTTCATATAAACCTTATGTAATATGTCTTGGTAATTCGTATTTAGAAATATATTATTTAAAAGCATTTAAGTTGCTCACAGAACAGCCATTGTAAACGCATTCTCCCTGTGACGTCACACATAAATGCTTCTCATCGCTTCCCTGCTTACATCTATTTATAGAATCAGGACTGAGAAAAGGTAATCTATCTTAAGAATAGCCTTTGTGTTTTTAATATTTCTTTAAGAGTAGATAGATGAGATTTAGTTAGTATTAACTTTTTGTAACAAATAAAAAACTAATAAACGTATAACATATTAAATGTATTAACTTTTCCTTATGTATTAATATATTCGATAAATAATATTGTATTTGTGAAAGTGAAAATATACTAAAGTATATCGAAAAACCTTACGTATACTCAAATAATTCTTTCCTCGAAAATAAGGATACTTCCATTCCATATTTTGTCCTTTTTTGACGTTTTAAGGGGTGGAATTTTCTAGTACAGCCTTTTACTAAGCACTGACATTTTAAAGGAACATCCATAGAAAACTTTAGTCTCAGAAATTAGATATTGAACCAATATTTTCAGACAAACTTTATGGACCAATAATAATTATTAAAAAAATATTTGGGTTTAAGATTGAATTTGCATTCATAACGAGCTGAAATCTGATCTATGAAATACTTACCGTTTATACGGTTACTTTATACGGTTTAGTTTTATTTAAACACCCAACTATATTTTCTATCGTAAACTAATAAAGCAACAACATCATGATTTGTCTCACTAATGACAGGGATTTCGCAGTCACTTCACAACGTTAACTTCAAGACAAATCACAGTAAGGCCGGCACCCTAATGTCTGACGGAATAAATAATATTCTCTACACCACCATGTTTTAAGGAAAGACATGTTAAAGTACTCACAGATAAAAATATTTATTAATTTTAGTGACATATAAATTTTATTTTTTGTAGTTTTACTTTATTTTTATTTGTATACATTGTTTTTTTATTATACTATTCAACTTATTTTCATTGCAATATTATTTACTTTTTTACTGATTTGGGTCAATCGGTTAATGTTAAAAAACTTAATGATAATATCCTTTCCAAATTTTAAAAGATAGTATGATAAGTTTTTGTTACTATATGACATACGATATTATATAACGTTAATAATATTATTATGTTCTAATTAAAGTAGCAGAAATTAGTTTCTTTTATTTTCATCTGTATATTGTAAGGTGAGATAAATATTTTAACCAATACTTTTATCGTTAAGCTTGAAATAATTTTAAGAACAAGAAACTATTCCTCTATAATATAACCAAAAAAAGAAGGATAGTTGGTGGCTAAGCTAAGCTAAGTGGCTAGGAAACAGGTAATCGGATGAAGCCAAGGAGTGAGTGAAAGAGGAGAAATATTAATACGCTGAACATTTAAAGTTCCCGGTCAATTTGTAAAATTCTTATTGTATAATTTTATGTATTTAAAGTTTATTTGTTGTATTAGTTCAGTCAGTTGTAACCAATCTAGATATAAATTTAAAACATCATTTTGTATAACCTATTCGAAGATAGAAAATAATTTAAATAATGTTCGAATAACATTGTCTGCCCGCGCAATTAACGATCCTTTTCTTTGTTTTTTTTTTCCACATCTGTATATAAAAACAACTGCTTGAAATTTGTTTTATGGTGAATAGTAGCCACGTAACTATTACATTTTTTGGAAGAAAGATATAAATCAAGTTTCGTATTTATTTCTTCTTCAGTACTGTATACACTTGTATAATACAGTGTAGAATCAGCGTATTTATGTTGCAAAATCTTTTTTTTTTTTAACTGCCTACTAAATTTAAATAACTATCGTGAAAAATTTAACGTTTTTTTTTAAATTTTCATTTAAATATTGTTTTTAGTTTTATAAGCTTTCTGGTTAAACACGTCGAATCAATATAAAACAGTGAGATGTTTATCGGGTTATTTATGTAGGTAGTATCAATTCAGAGATTGCAAGATAATAAGGAACTAAGTCATTCTAGAATGAACTAAATCAACTTAAGCACAGGCGGTTTGACTTCACTTAGGCCGGCCATTAATTTTCCACCAAATTCAATTACTAAAGATCACAAAGGGGACAACGATTGTATGTTTTAATGTCGCGTGATAAGATTTATATCAGTTTGTTCCAATTTAGAATTTGAGAAAATATCTTGAGATCTTTGTTAATGGGAATAACAAAGTTGATAAGATAGGCTGATGTGTTAGGGAATAGAAATTAAATACATTTGATAAATTAAAAAAAAATAAGAAGTCAGGAAGAAGTTATTTTCAAATATATTACTCCAATATAAGTGGGATCACTAATATGCAATCAGTAACTCGCTTACATAGAAACCTGTAGGATACCTAATTAAATCCAAAAATGTCGCAATGTTTTCGATGAAACCCACGAGATCACTTTTTACACTTTCCGTGACGCTGAAGCGGAAAATGAGGTTGTTTAAGTGAATCTTAAGCTCTGAATGGTTCTTGTGACATATCTCTTTACAAATCTCTGTCAAAAAAAAAACAGAATGTTTAATGTACTGAATTTAAGTTAGTAAGCACTGTTTCTAGATAAAAATCCAGAGGGGAGAGTAAGTTAATGTACTTGATGAAATAAATCAGAAACTGGTTTTAAGTGTTCCTTCCATGGGCGCTGTATAAATAAAGATATATTACATATAGGATTCTGAAATTCAATAATCCTGCGAATACTAGGTTGTTGCAAGGGTCCATGGGCGGTGGCGATCACGTATTTATGATCAGCGCATTCGTTTGCCTAACATAAAAGAAATGAACACGAAATCATACAATAATAGTTTTATTATAAAGTTTTATTATATATATATATTTATATATATATATATATATATATATATATATATATATATATATATATATATATATATATATTTATATTATATATGTATGTATATATTTTAAACCTAATATATATATATATATATTAGGTTTAAAATCTATATATTGTTCTAAATTTATTGCTATACTTTACAATCAAATGAAGCAATCCCGGGCTATTTTTATTATTTATTATATCGATTAGTTTCTGATAACTTCACTGCCGAAACTTACTGCTTACGAAAGTTTCCCAACGTTATTTACTACCATAATAACACGTTTTTATAAAAATTACAAGATTGTAATGAAATATCACGCATGATATATGTCACGCATTATATTTATAAAAAAAGTCGATGTTGAAGTCGAAGAGAAATTAGATATATATATTAATAAAGAAAAATCTTTACGTGTTATTGGCACTCAAATCCTTTACGGCTAAAACGGCTAGACCAGTTTTAATGGTTATTTTTACGGTGTTCCAGTGGCTCGTAGAGGTGAACAACGTTGATAGGTTGATAAGCACGCCAGTAAGTATATAAGCGGGCCCTGTTTGTCATTTATATAAATACTAGCTTTTTCCCTCCCGCTACACTGGGCATACTATTAATTTGTATGTGAATTTAGGTTGTAACCTTTATCATATTATCCTTTGTCATCGTAACCGTTGCTATGGTACCCCCGCGTTAAGTGTATAGCTCCTACAGGTTTAAAACTTTGCGAAATGCAAAAAGTAGAAATCCGTTGGGATAGGAATTCCGTAAAATCCGTTCTTAGTGAACGTCTACGTCACAAAAGAAGTAACTGTGTAAAATTTTAAGTTAATCGGACAGATAATTTCGGAGATTTCATGATTAAGTGAGTGGTAAATCGCTTATATATATATATATATATATATATATATATATATTTAATGATATATCTAGATATGTATTTATTAGACCACTTAATTATTATTATAAATAATATTTATAAGTAGAAGTTACATTTTATTAAGCAAATCTGTAGTTTGACATTTAATAACTAAATCAATTGAGGTAAAATTTACATTAACGTTATTTAGACCCGTACAGTGCGTAAATACGTACGAAATATTATGCAACATAAAACAATGACTAACGCAATATCATATTTTAACGGTTCAATACTTCCTATTTTATTTCATGTCAAGGCTGCATAATTTTTTATCGAAACCAACAAGAAATCAAGTTTGTATTTTATTAGCCCTTTTCTCAAAGCTACCGTTCTGTGACACCATAAATTCTAACACGCTAAACGGAATCCCACCGAATGTTTACCGAACATTCGAAATGGCCTAATTTATCTTCCGGATTGCGCTGACGGTTAAGCTGATTTATTCTTAAATTGATTAAATGTTAAACGCGTTTAGGATTTTTTACGCAATGTTATATTTTTTTACGCAATGTTGTAACAAACATGTAGGAAACGAGCAGAATATTCATCTAATGAGTAATGGTGGATTTACGATATGCATTTCTTTTTTATTTTTGAAGGAGCCATAGTAGGTGAATTAAACGATACAGATAATTTTCTATTATGATGGAGTGACTGACTGACTGATTGACTTATATATAGCGGCGATCAAGAAACAAGTCTAAACTAAATATGTTATTCCAACACGTAATGTAAATCTGTCTTACAACACAAAATGTTTTCGTAAATAACTGTCTTGAATTTATTTATTTTCTAGTATATATATTAATTAATAAATAATTTTGTAATAATTAGACTGAAATGAATAAATCTGTTATTGTCCTTTTTAAATGATTATAATCTTGAGCATTTAAGATTCTTGACATGTCTATTTACAGATTGCACTAAAAATCATTTCTCATTTTTTTCGGTTCATATTCATTTTACAGTCATATTTATTCAAATTATTAAACTTAAAAACTTAAAACTTAAAAAGATGCTTAGGAAAATTTGTAGATGTCGTACGTGGTAATTGCCACGGATACAGTATTAGCGTATTGCTTACGACGTAGGGTGAGTTTTTAAGAAGACCTGTAATCTTTTCAATTATTTTCGATTTGTATTTATTATATTTTGTTTTAAAAATACATAACAATCTTCAAATTTATTAAAAACATTCATCACAATATCTATAAATATGTATCGAATCGAATCTTATAAAAATATAATTATAAGATAAAATTATAAATATAATTATTTATCATGTTGCCCATAAAGAACCTGGAAGTGATTATTTGATTAATATAAATAAGAACATAAAAGTATTTCAATTATTTGGGGTCGACAAAATACGTTAATTTCTTCCACTTTCATCATCTCCGTGGAGATTTGCGTCTTTGTCACATCATTTTTCACGCACTCCATCTATGTATTCTTCTGTCGCTCTCTCTTCTTAAAACCATTCATCACCTAAGTTACCCTCGTTACCTAACTGTCGTAATACTATTGAATTACTAAATAAATCGTATACGCTCAAAATTTTTAATAGCCTCATAACAAATATTTACAGCAAAAATTAGCAATAAACAGAACTGTTAAATATTATGTTGTTTTAAATAATTATCTGGTCATGGTCTGCAATCCTTTTAAAACTGCCCTTTTAATATCTTTTACTTAGTGACCCAATTTAATATTTAAGGAAACAGTAACTTAAGACATAAATGTTATCAGCTCCGATGGCGGTCTTAATTTTATTTGTAATTAAAATGGCTGCTCAGAAGTAAAAAATTTGATTTAAAAAATAAGTGAAATGAGCTAAATCTAGACATTAGATAATATTTTATGATAACGAAAATAAATATTTACATATACATAGCATATAATTTTGTCTGAATATCTGTAATCACAAATAATCATCACAGTAAAAAAAAATATTGATAATGGTAATTTATAATTATTGTCAATACATGGTATAACTTTTAATTTAATGAAAACATAATGAAATACCAACTCGAAAGTATTTTGCCACTTATCAAATTTAAATTCTTGTATACAACTATTTGATGACAAAATCGGATACAGAATAAATTAGAATGGGCTAATACTTTTATTTTTACTCAATCATCGTTATTGAAAGGTTGTTCGGTGTATGCTGAGTATAGATCTTTGTAGGCCAGATTGTACAGTACAGAAATGTACCATATATTCACGAAAATTTAAATATATTTATCTAATAACCGTATAATCTAAGAGTAGTCTGAGACTTAAAAAAAACATGACATTTTGTGAATTAAAATTTGTTGCACTAAAATCTAATATATATACATTTACGACAAAATATGAGTGAATCATATGTGCATTGTTGTAATAAGACCGTATTAAAAATAGTTTTAGGTATTCTAGATTGTTTTTTATGTGTTCTATATTCATTTCATTCATCTATATTAACAATATTTATAAAAATGTTGCAGGTAATATAGATAAAGGTAAGTATTAAACATATAATATTGTATATTTTAAATATGCTAACATTGTTAAAAAAATAATGTGGGTAGTTACTAACTTACCAGTAATTTAACTCTAAAACCACAGATGTATTAAACTTCAATTAAGATTTTGTAGAGAAAAGTATGTGTTAATCTTATATCGAAGTAAAAACCTTTATTTATTAATTTTAAAAGTAATGAATCCCTTTTTTTTATGTACTACATTTATTTACAAATTTTATTTCTAAAATGTACAAGAGTAGGCTTTTATTCAAAACATGAAATTCTCAACAACCATCCCTATTAACGAAGATCCTATTTTAAATTGAATATTACATCGTACAATACCAAAACACAATGTAGAGCAAAAAATCACCCTGAGATTTATTATAATAAAATTAGGTGGCCAACTAATAGCTTAATAGAGAACAGGATCAAATCGGCTGTGTTTAAAATGAATTAGTTCATTGTATAATGTTTCAGTGTTCTACTATCATGTACTTTCTGAAGATTATGATTGTTTCTTAAAAAAATTACCTTAATTAACTATCTATTATTTATGTCTCAAAAAGCGTTTTTGAATTCTACATCGATTTTTTGCTGACATTTGTTTGATACTATTTTGGTCTTGAAATATGTTCAAATTTTTTGTGGAAGTATAATAAGTAGTACGATACGAATAAATTTTACATAACGAATGTTATTTATGCATACTATAAAAATATATCAAAAATTTTATTTATATTAAGTACCATAAATCGCTACCCAATAGCACAGAAAAAGTTTGTATTATAAAACTGTCAAATTAGACGAAATATAAATAAAAGCAACTCAAACTACAGAACATGTTAACGATGTAATTATTTCACAAAAATTATGAATTTTATATATAAAATGCACATTATTTCACAGACGAAGTACAGTCTCAACAGTATGCCATTTTCCGGGCATTTTTTTCCAGCCGTCCCTACCGCCATTGCACATGGAAAATAACACCCGGGCCCACACGGCAAAATAGAAAGCAGATGTCTTTTGCCCAAAACTGGACTTTGTACGACCAATGGAAGACACCGCCTACTATCCCGCGGTATCAGAACAATGGCAAAAACATTTCTCTGGCAAAAAAACTATTCGACTGTCTCTATTTATAATTTTAAGATTAGACTACACTTAAGCTTTTGACGAAATTTAGTCATGTTATATTGAAGAAATATAAAACGTCTGGAAAAGTACAGTGGATTGAGAGGCACTCAAGCTTAATAAGTTGCTCCTTATTTAAATCTAAATAACAAACATTGGCATGGAGCATGGAGGATGAAAGGACAATTTGTCCCACCGTTATTTAGCAAACAAGAAAAGAAAATGACGAAATTGTTCTAGAGATCTTTCGGAGACAAACCAAATTTTATAAAATTTTTGTTCAAAAATAGGTTGAAAATAAAACACAATTTTTAAAAATGTTTGTAACAGGTATTAGAATTCTATCAAATGTCACAGATGAAAAGTTTCTTAATTAAGATTTCAAGACTATCAATTATTATAATGACTTTTTCGAAAGTAGATAGAAATAGGTATATTTCGTTAAGATCATTAGTTAATTTACTTAAAACTTTAGTCTTGTTATGTGTTTCAATGAAATGAAGAAAAGTTGAAAGTCTGTAAAAATGGTAATGAGTAAGTGAGAAATGTTGAAGAAATATATAAACAAACTTAATAAATCGAGCAGAATACAAGTTTCTGCTTCTGGAACCTTTAAGCAAAACAAAACTGTTTAAAATTCACGTAAAAAGGACTTATTTGTTACTACTTTATAAGGAATGACGACATCATTCTCATACTTTTAAAAGAAATCAGAATGACACGTCAAGCCATATTTATCCAAAAAATGAATTCGTTGGGAAAAACTTATGAATTGCAAGAATTTTAAGATTCATGAAGGATGGAGCTAAATTGTGTTCCAAAACTCTATAATGTAAAAGATTGTAGGACAAAAGCGTATTAACAGAAATGGTGCACTGTTGGAAAATCTCAAAGTGGATAAATTTCCATAGGGTTAGTATTTTTTAAAGTTTTTTTGTAGTAAAAATTAACATTATATATTATTTCAGATTATATGATTTAAAATAAATATTATGCAGCATTAAAGAGAACTCCGCGAAGCAATTCTTGTAAATATAACCCGAAACTATGCGTTCCAAAATCATATTAATTAATTAATCTATTTTTCGAACTAGTTTAGAATAGCATTATTACAACAAATACTTCAACTAAAATAGTAGTAATATAAATAAATTTTTATGCAGGATTTACATTTACCAGGTATGTTAACCAAAAAAAATGCGGAACCATTATTTATATTTTTTGTTTTAACACATTTATGTCCTATTTTAAGAACAATTTTGGAATTCTACAAAGGACTTATAAAAAGACATTTATTCGATACTGTTTCTATTTTAGTCTTGAAATCTGTAGCTATTTTCGTTTAAGTGAGAAATAAAAAGTAAAATATACTTTTATACAGTTTTAAGTAGCATTAATATAAAACTTCAAAAGTGTATGTTATCAAATAAATATTAACTTTTACTTACATTTTAAGGTCGTCCAAATTTTTATATATTATATTTTTATACATAGTTATTCTATACGACAATATCAAAATATAGTTTAGGAAACCATTTTGGTACATTATAATTTTATTATTAATTTCGTTAAGGAAGTATAATTACAATAAAAATATCTTTAGAACTTTGTTATGAGATCACGAAAACTTCATACGGGGTTATATTATACATTTTAATTGAAATCAGGTAAAGGTTCTAGGAATTCAGTGATTGAATTTTCGAGAGATATTTTAAGCTTGATACTGCATGAAAATTTTCTAATTGAATGAAGAGTTTTTTTACATTGTATTATATTACATAGTTAATTTAAATTTTCTTCTTTAGAAAGCGATCATACTTTTAATAAATTATCAAGTATCCGTATATTTTATAAATATACCTTACCGTATTAAAAAAACCTATTGCAAAAAATTTATAATTTGGTTAGTTCATGAGATTTGCACATAAAAAAACCCTCCGTCTACTAATGAAGGTAGTTTTGATACTATTTTAAGGTAATTTTGACACTATTTCAACTTTTATGGCTTATTAAAAAATGCTATCATTTATAATTTTTAAATAAAAAAATTGGATTTTTTGATATAACGACATAAAACATTATTTGCTAATAAAACACAAAAAAATCTATTTCGTATCTAAAGGACCCAACTAAATTTAAGAATCAGGGAGCTAACATCAGCACATGACAGTCATAAAAAATTCAAGCCGTTTATGTCTACAAGAATTGGCCACATTTTATATAAAAGTAAATAACTATAGAATATTAATTTTATAGAAAAGTCAATAAATAAGAATATTTTTATAAACGATCAACTAAATAAATAAAGTCTTTCTAAAGACAAAAGTAAATTAATAATTTAATTACTTTTTCACTAAAAATACTCTTTATACTAAAATATTTATCTTGAACTTTTCCACTTACATTTTAATGAGAAGAAAGCTTTCGTTTGTGTTATCTTGCATGAGTGTAAAGTTGAGTTCCCACTTTTGTTGCAAAAACTTGCTAAGACAAAGATAAATTCAAATTGACTGCTAAGATTAATGTGGTAAGTTTACTGGCTCCGATAGCCGTGAAAATGAATCCGACGCTAATTTATATTCAATACATTATTACAAAAGTTTAAAACAAATTTCCATTATTGTCTTGATATTTCACATTGGCATAATCGTCTCTTTATATATCAACGTGCATCAGAATGAATATCGGATGTTATTTATGAAAATTTTATAATTTCTAAAAGGTTATGTTGTCCTATCAGCCAATAGTATACAGAACGAAAGTTTGATCCTGAAATTGATTTATAAAATAGGTTAATAAATATCCTATAATTCCCTTGCATTTTGTAAAAACTGTATCATAATTTAAGATTACGATTAAAAACTTTATTTCAAATATAGATCTATATAGATTCTTGCTAGACTAATTATGTTCATAAATAAAATAAAATATTTAGTTAGGAGTTAGTATAGTACTGCAGTAGAGAATTGTGCGATTTTGTTTATTTATGACAAGTATATCGATCTAAATTTATTATCTATTTACTCTGATAACCTTAAATATACCTAGTGCTTTTAGTTTCTGTTGGTTTGCTTCAACATATTGTAGGCAGTAATATATATATCTTTTAATTTACTTGATATAGACAAATTGATTATATAAAATATTTACTTATTCTTATTATTACTTTTTTTATAATTTACCGTGGCCACTTTGTCTGCAATAAGTATAGGCATGTGATTAAAGACAAATATTTTAAATTACCTTCAGTAATATTATTTACTATACAAACAGCATTTACATTAATTTACTTTCTCAGACTTAAAATAATAATAGACAATAATCTAAAGTGAGATCCCATTATGCTCAACATAGCATGTGCGAATATAAAACTCAATTATAAGGAACATCGACTCACGTCTGAAAAGGCCCTAATGGGAGGGACGTTATCTATTGACCCCTGAAGGTAAAAATTGTCTGCACGTGGGAAAGTTCAAGGGATCTCGAACAATTTGCAAAATATCCAATTACATGTTTCTATCACAGCGTTTTTTGGAATTGAAAATATTTAAATAATATTACCTAGACATAACGGTGATAAAATTTACATTTATTTCGTTGGTATAATAATATAAATAATATTATTCTTAGAAAACATTGTGGCATTAAAAAACAATGAGTTGACACTGAAACGGTTTGCTGTTTCCTCAAAGCTAAGAACGGTATTTAAGACATTTTTTTTTATCGTGAAAATAATAAACAACGTTTTATAAAATTTGCCATTCTTGACAAATGTTGTGAAACAAAGTATATTAAGGTACTAAAAATATTTAACAGGTTCATATGGTATAAAAAGATTTGCACGATCGCCATTGGTACATTATTATTTCGGGATTCATTGTTCTTTACATACTTTGTTTCTTTATATTATATATATATATATATATATATCTCTTAATAAGACAGGAGGACCAACGAGGGTGCGGGTCACCGATGTCAGGTGTTCACGGCCACCCACGAGCTATTGCAATATCCCAGGAATCGCAAGAGCTTTTCCGGCGTTGAAATATGGACGCGTTTTTTTAAGGCAGCCATGTCGTATCGATCCGGAAATAACGCCGAAGAAAGTTCGTTCCACATTTTAGTAGTATGTGGAAGAAGAGTTCCTAAAAACTGCACAGTGAAGGATTATCACGCTTCCGGGAGGTAAGGATGGTATTGTAAGCAATGATGAGTGGTGATGTAATTCAGCAGCAGGCATCAAATAACTCTTCAGAACACTCCCGTTGTAAATGGGATAAAACACGCACAAAGGTTAGGCACAGCTACATCTCTATGCAATGCCAGAGAGTCCAGCCGTTTACAGAGTACTGGGTCGCCAACAATCAACAATAGCTCTTTGTTGACCGCGGTCTAAAGGTAGAAGCTGATATTGGGGTGATCCAGACCAGGGATGAAAACAGTACTCCATATGTGGCTGCAAGTCCGTCGCAAGTCTTTGGCTTGCTTGAAATTCTGTCTCATTCTATTGATCACTCACAATTTCATCGAGGCCAACTTGGCCTTGATCTCCAGATGACCACGAAACTGACAATCGCTCGAAATGTCGAAACCCAGTGTTCTGATACCTGGCCAGGCAATGAGAGAAGTGCTCTCGAAGAGCGGTGATACGACAAATGAGATTGAACTGAACGTGGTTCATTTCACCCCACACAGACACTATCCCTAAGGCGGTCTCTATAGAAGACACAAGCTTCTTTTGGCACTCTTCGACGTTTTCCCGAGAGAGACCTGCACGACCGGAATATACCGCATCGCCAGTGCTGTCATCCACATAACAATATATGTTAGGAATATCCAACATATCATCGATGTGTAGGAGGAACGGAGTTGGGAATAGCACGCAGCCTTAGGGTACACCAGCGTTCACGGGCTTGGGGTGCGAGCAAAAACCGTCGAGAACGACATGCATATTCCGCCCAGTGAGAAAGCTGATCCACTTGCATAAACTCTCGGGAAGCCCATAGGAAGATACCTTCGAAAGAAGCCTCTTGTGCCATATACGATCGAAGGCTTTCGCCATATCCAGACTAACTGCCAGACCTAACCTAACCCACTAAAGCCACCTTTGCAATACGTTCTGGAAACCGAGGATCGTTCTAGAAAGGCCAAAATTTTATTTAGAAATTAGATGTTGCCAGCATGAGGATGCTTTGGATTCCTCGAAATACTAGAATCCGCCAACCATGCGCGGCGGGTGTTGAGCTGAACCCCTCTCCTTTCTTCATTTCTTGATAACTTTTAAATGGCTGAACATTTTTTCAATCTGTTTTCGCTGTAATCCGCGTTCGGCTCAAACATACATGAGAAAATTTTTAGCTAATTATCTCGTCGCATTCTGGAGACAACTAAACATATAAAAAGGTCTCCGAAACGGTTAAGAGCTTCGCTTACGCTCAGTTCAATCATACTATTTTATTATTTAGATTCAGTGTTATTCTTATGTCATAAATTATATAAATTGATAGCATACTGCTGCATATTATTTAAAATTAGCTGATATTCATTTCAGATGTTAAGATATTGTCTACGTTGTGATATTGATATATTTCGATTATATTAAAATGTTGTCAAATAATAATGCTTATTTGTTTCCAATGACATCCAGTTCTTTAATTATAATTTCAAAATTAATTAATTAAATTTATAATAATGAAGAATTTACCCTCATTTAATTTGATGTTCTGCATGGGGTAGTAGGTAGTATTATTGCACGGCTGATAAAATATTAAAGATTAACCATAATTCGTATTGCAGGCATTTCCCGGTCACCTTAAAAGTTCATTTGGGAAATATATGGTAGGTTATTTGAATTTTCACTATGAATTGCTGCTGTAACTGTAGCTGTATGTGAGGTCTTCCTTTAAATGCCTGCTTCTCGATAAATATTAATAAGCTATCTGCTGATGTACTACTTTACATACAATTAATCTACACTAAATTAATATTTGCAGAACAAGTGTTTGATTGCAGTCTGCACTGACAAACAAGGGGGTTGTGTTTATGTCCTTACTTGTCCATTGTCAGTGGCGCTAGGATTTAACTTAAAATATTAATATTAAGGATATTCATATAAGTATTTGAGTTTTTTTTGTTTACCTCAATCGACCTACCGCAGAGTTTAGCTGGCAAATTATCTATCGTATTCAAATAAGTTTAAGTAATCATTTAAATTTAAGTATGAATAAATTGAGTCCTAAATATTAAAATGGATATTTGATTTAAAGCGACCTACATATTAAACACACTAAATTGTTTTATGTTACTAATTGATCAGTTCGTTACATAGTTCGTAATACTTGTTAAGCTTAAATGTATGGTCTTTTGGGTATGTTTGTATCCCAGGGTACAGAAAGTTCCACAAGTATAACGCGCCTTAGTTGTTTTAAGTACAGGAATAAGTCTGACCTGGATGACGAAATACAAACTTGTCCAGGGATTTTGTATTTCTTTTAATACCTGTCCATCATGAGAGTCCAATCAGGAGATCAGTTCTTTTGATTTTTGAACATCTAGATGTATATGTTTATCGATCAGCATCGAATACCTCGAATACATCGAATCGAGTTGAGGTTGTAATTAGGGATACCCAGCAAAAGGACACCGTTGAAGAATTAAGAGTGCAGATTAGTGATTTCGCTTTATCGATAACTGCAGATGAGATTCTTGTGGCAAATTATGAGTCATCGTCTGAATTTAATATCATTATTAACTGAAATCTTGAATATTGTGTTAACTCTTCTTAAAAAGTTAAATCATTTTAGGGAATAGTAATAACTGATAAGGCATTCGACAAACGGTTCATCTAATTTTGATCCTGTTATTTGTTTCTATTTATGATAAACTTTATTGTGGTTTATTAGATTCAGGTTCGAGTATTTATTTTAGTTTCTTCTTTTGGAAACAACTTTATTGTTTAGAAGTTACATTGCATGGTGGCTCTGATATTTTAAATATGTCTTCTGTTAATTTTTCGATATCATTCATGTGTTTTTGGTTATTTATTTCTACCAGTTATGACTAAGGTAATAAAAATTTTACACCTAACGCCTTTGCCGTTAGGTGTAAATGTTTTAAGTGCTTTTAATATAGATAATATAGATAATAATATAGATTTATTTTTTTCATTTTTCTTTAAACCTTCTGAAACCCATTTATGAATCTTAAAGAATGATTTAATTTGTAGTATATTTGTCCGGACAGCTGATTTTTGTAGAATGTAATGTCAGTTCTGACTGTTGATCATCACTGATGACAATGACATCATTGATGACAATCATGCCACACGTCGTTTATTTGAGCCGCAACCAGTACCAGTCATGGTAGCAAATGGTGATATTGCAGAAAGGACAATTAGATCCCAATCAGTATGTAATTCGTAATGTGGTACTTTGTTACAAACGTAGTCAGACGGGTGAAACAACTAGATTTCTATGCCTTATTCCAAAGGCCCATAGATTTAGTCTTAGGCTTTTTCACTATAAACATCAGCTTATAAATGCCGAGAAAATCTTAGATCTTATACCATAACAATTTTGATTTTCTTACGAAAGTATCTAGCTCACAGTATAATATGTGTTTCAAAAAATTATATAAATAACATGAATTTTTAAATAGTCACGGTGTAACAGAATTCTCGTACACTGACGTTATTTTCGATTTAAAGCTTAGGAGGTCAATCTTTAATTTGTATTTAAATTTCAATTCTATATTTTAAGCGTAAGATTTAACTTCTCCTTTCCCCTTTGATATCAACAAATTAAAAAGTGAAAGATGTGATTGTGTGGTTATTATTATTTTAAACATTATTGTCTGAAATTTTCATAAATATATTTTACATTATTATCATAATTCCGCATTTTGAATAATAACATTTTTAGATTAGAATACTTGATACTCGTATTATAATTTCAAGCTCTTTTTACTAGAAGGTAATGATTACTGAATGCATGTTGCAAAAATCTTTATAAATTATTGTATAAAGTATAAACTAATTTTAAATACCTATGGTTAAATTCTTAACTTTTGTACAATTTTATTTAGTGATTGTTTTAAGTTTTATAAGCTCACTACTTAAGCACATTCAATCTATATAACATCTATATATGTATGTATGTAACATCTATCAATGAGATGCTTATTAAGTTATGTATGTTGTAAAGATAGGCGCTTATGTTAAGGAATAGAATACATTTTATAAATTAGATAAATGAAGAAGTTTTGAAGGTATCAGTTCAATGTACACTTGAAAGTAAGCTCTCTTAAAGTAAAATATTAGATGGAGTCTTAGAAATGTTGTAACAACAAGAACTTATCATATGGTCTAGGTAATTTAAACGCCATTAAAAAGAGGATATTTAATTTAATTAATGGTAAGGATATTTGCAACAACTTTTAACGATTAATATCAGATCGATTCAATATCAATTTTAACTGTAACTCAATTCGTCACTACACGGGTGACCAGTGCGTATAATACGTTGAATTTTTCAATTTACGGTGTATAAATTTAACTGTAACTGAAACATACTTGTATATTTCGCAATATTTACTTATTTTAAAGTGCAAAAACATTGATTGATATTGTGTATGAATATATATTCTTTATTATGTACAAAATAAAATACAATAAACTCATGTCACAAAAAAAAACTAAATAAGTATTAAGTTTTAAAGCAATTTAACTTTAGACGAGGTATTCGAGCGCCTACTGCAATACTTCAAAAGGATTGGTAAATTCCCCACGAAATTGAATTGCTACGTGCAGTTAAAGACGTCTGTTTAACTAAAGATTTATACTATCAATGTTTACCAAACAAAAAGACAACTATATGCGATAATAAAATTATATAATATAAAAATAATTATCCATTATGAAATGGAAAACTTTAGAATTATTTCACTTTGCTATGTAAAGGTATGGCTATAAAAGGTATTATCAGACCAAGAGTGTTCGAAAAATCATGATGCTGGTAAAACGTCCCTAGAAATTGCACCTTTCTGTTCTGTCTTTGATTTGGCCAATAGCTTAATATCAAATTATAGATAAGGTTTCATTGGTTATATCATTAAAACAAAATTAGAATTTCTATAAATAGTATTATATCATGTGGAAGTAATAAATGTATACCCTTTGAAAATCTATTACATTTTCATTACAATAAGTCACTGTAGTGCCATTATAATAGATTGTTCGAATCTATTACTTGATGTAATTGGCGACAGTATAATAATTTAGTTTTTAATAAAATCATTTTTTTTAATATAATTTTTTTATGTTGTTTTCAAAAAATCAAAAATAGTATGTAATTACAGTAGTAAATTGTAATTCTTTTATCGTTTTTCTATTATAATTTATATGAAAAACGCGTTCCGTATTCTTCCGTACCAAGTGTAAACGCAAAGTAAATAAGGAAATAATGGTTTCCTGCACTCTATGGCAAGTTAGCCAAAAGAAAAATTTGATAATGACATGGCTTTATAACATGAAAGACATTTATTTTAACAGTAACTGAACAGTCAAATACATGTAACATAAATTGTCAGTTAATTCTAAAAATGTTGTTACTTCCACTTTTGTTCAATACCAAAATTAGTTCAGTAAATATTAGGTCCTTACATATGAAATTGGGGATTTATCGTACTGGCCACTTTAATCACAAATTTCTTTTCCTTGGTTAGGATTTCCAAAACCAAATTTATACATCTATTTACACGTGTTTATGTTTCATTAACCGTTATTCATTTGTTTTTTTCTGATTGCGACACTCAGTTTATAAATTGGAAAACTTGAAATATCGCATTATTTACGAGTACGAGCTCCCACGTAGTACCAGTGCAGCGAAAATGGCTCGAAGGATTAATGATATGTATGGCGATCGGGACGCAAAAGAAAACACAGTGCGTTTTTGGTTCCAACGTTTTGCGTTCCGAAAATTTACATCTTCAAAACAAGCCCCGCGGATGGCCGGAGAAACAAGTTGATAAAAAATAAGAACGGCAGAGTGAAAGATCACTACGCATGTAGATGGAAAAAAGTGTACACAGTTTAACTATAACTCTTTTTATTATAACTTTTTATTACAAGAAAAAACACCATGTAGAGGTCTACATAATAAACATAGAGGTCTAAAGATCCTTCTTTACAGGGTAATTTTATATGTTTTGGATATAAATGTGTTATGACACATTTATATCCAAAACATATACATGATATGTCATGTATTACGACTATTAATTACAACTGAAGGCTATGTTACATTGTAATAAAAGATTCATCAATTTAAATATCTATCCAGATTAATAAATAATTTATCGCTCAGCTGCATCCATATCAAATCACAAAGTAAGATACAGATTTGCTTATTAAAACGTATACTTGAAGTATTATTTATAATTAATATTAAGTATATATATATTTAGATTTATAAATGGCCCGAGGATTTACTTACCAGCGAGATTACCAACCTACCATTGTTGTTTTCCTCTGGAATCTGATCGCAGTATCACCTGTCCAGTGAATTTGTTTGAGCATTTATGAATATTAATCATTCAAGAACACATGCAAACACACAAAAATAATTCTTAAAACCATTACTATTGTTTAGGAGTTGAGTGCGCAATGCACGAACAGGAAAAAAAAAAGTGTGTATGTAATTTCTCGTCGACCCCAAATTCGACTTCTATTGTAGGTATATATTATAGGTAATACATGTAATGCGTGCTATTTCAATATAAAGCGAAGCGTAAAAGTAGCGTTTTTTATAAAATTATGCCATTATGGTCGTAAATAAAATTCGAAAAGTTATGTAAGTTATAAGTTATGGCAGTGATGTTATCAGAAACAAGCGGAAGCCGCTATGTAATAAGCAATAAAAATAACTCAAGATTGCTTCATTTACTAACAAAGATAAGCTATAAATAGAGGACAACATACATATTTAAATCTAATAAATGTATCATATCTAATATATTATTTATATGTAATGATATTTAAAAGGAGAGGGACCAAAATAAAATACAAATAGTAGTACAAAGTTACTGCTATTTTTTAATATACACAAAATACTTTACAAGAAATTGATGTGAACACCAGAAGTAATATATTGTCCGTTTTAAATTACTGCCAAATACTTTAATATTTAACGAAAATAAAAAAAAAGTTATTTGAAAAAAACTAAAAAATAAATAAAACTAACTATTTTTACTGTGGCTGCGCGTGGACAGTGACGACCATGTCAGAGTTTACGCTTTCCTCTACAGGTCCCATAGTGGTAATGCAGAATCAACTCTTGGGCCATATCAAGTCGAAGATTGACGATCTGCCTTCACAAACTCCCTCCGCTGAAGCTGTAGTCCTTAGGGACTTCAATACGCATAATTTCAATTAGCTAGGGACACATGGTAGCTACTACGCGGGGAGATTTGTATTTAACATTGCTCTGGCAAATGATCTGTCGCAGTTGGTCAAGACGCACACTCGTCTACCAGACGTGGACTACCATATGCCCTCTGTTTTTGGATTTACTGCTCAATACAGATCCCGAAAAGTACCAGGTTACTTTCGAAGCTCCCCTAGAGTCCTCTTATTATTGCTGGCTATGGAGTGTAGTGCCCATTTGACGTTCTGCTCGCACAAGACCTGCGACTCGACGCGTTCGGTAATACAAGCAAGCGGATCGGGATGGAATGCGGTTCTCTTTGCGTCTTACCCATGAGGACCGGTTTATTTGTCTTCCAATGATCCCTGTTGTCCCTGTATACTGCTGATGTAGCCAATGTGATACTACAGGGGTTGAAATTAGTCATACCAAACTCTATGGTACCACTTGGTGGCAGTCGACGGCCTTGGTTAGATGCGCCTGTCAGGGCTGCAGCAGCTTTCAAACAGCAGACTTATCAAGCTTGGGCTAATGCGTTAGTTACTAAGGATCTGAACTCTAGAATTTGGAAGAGGAAATATAATCGTGCCTCCAGACTTTTCAAACAGCAAATCGCTTGAGCAAAGTTCAAGCATGTTGTTGAAATTGGGGATCAACTGGCAAGGTACCCGTCTGGCACGTGCAAATTTTGGGCGCTTTCCAATACCACTCTGGGAAACTTTTGCCAGCCATTCCTACCGCCATTGTACACTGGGAACGACTCTCTGGTCCACAAGGCAAAAAAGAAAACCGATCTCTTGGGCAATCTTTTTGCCTCAAACTTGACTTTGGATGACCAGGGGAAGATACCGCTAATAAGCCCGCGGTGTTAGAGCTTAATGCCGGAAATAGTTTTTCTGAATAAAAATATCCAAAAAGCCCTCTTTTCTATGGACGTTATTAAGTTGAGTGGGCCAGGTTGTACGTATTCGATTTTATATCACCTAATACTTGCTCGGAAGTATTTGAATTTGAAAATGGGATTTATATATTTTATTCATATCTATAATAAATACTATATAAAGTTCAAATATTATGAAATAGTATACAGCTATGTGTGTATGGACCATATCTACAAACTATGACCATGAAAATTTCAAAATCTGTTAATATTGTTTACGGTTATGAGGGAATAGATAAACAGATATTCACACAATTATAATATGTATATATGTATGAATATATTTTTTATTTCTTTGTATTGTCTTGTAAATATCTATTTTTGGGAATATAAAATCTAACTTTTATATACAAAATTATCTAGATTATAAATTTACCTTTCACTACTTTTATATCAAATTTATTTCACTTCTGGTTACCCATTTTTATTAATTATCAATCAAGGTCAGAGCTTATAATATCTACTAAGTACTTTTACTGTTTTGTCAAATAATAAATTAGGTCACTTATAAGAGATTTTCAAAACTACTGCTATTTACAGTGCACACAAGCCATGACCAGATAACTATCAAACTATTTGAAACAACTGCATGTTTTAGAGTTTTGCTCACATTTACATTTTTAAACCAATTTTGCTGTAAATAATAAAAATAAAAAATAAACCTATTATTTACAGCAAAATTATTATTTGTTGAGAGAGAAAATTGAAGAAATTAACTTATTGCTCAATCAAAAATATTTGAAATTAAGACAAATGGATCATCCGGTAAAAGTAATATAGGACAATAATCAATAATTCATAGCGCTACCTTTATTTTGATGTTTTTGTCGATCAATTAATCACTTGCAGGTGCTTCATCGCTGTTGTGGTATAAAATTGGCCTAACATTTATATTTTATTTATTTTATATAGCGAGAATTGCATTGATACATAATTACAAATGTACTTCACTATATATAAAAACATAAACAAAATTAAATAAAACTTTACACTAATTTAACCCTTTCTTGATCATACATTTGAAGACGTAAGTAAGTCAAGGAAAAATTTGTGTATTTCAAAGATTTCGGTAAATATAAATAAATCAATTGATATATGTATGTTTTTATAAACCTTTAATATATTTTTCAGACAAATCAAAAGAGAAAAAACACATACAAAAAGCAATTGAACAGATAACAAGACTATTTCAAAATCATCCCACGTCCGAAACAATACGTTAAATCCGTGGCAATATAAACACAACCACGTACGTCGTCAACAAATTTCATCAAGAATTTTTCCAATAAATGCATTGATTTTAAAGAAACTACAAGTTATGTTTAGTAATCTGAAAATCAATATACATAATAGTCAATTCATATATACTTTTAATTTAAGTTTTCAGTTTTCATGGTCATAGTTTGTAGATATGGTCCATACATACATAGCTGTATACTATTTCATAATATTTGAACTTCATATAGTATTTATTATAGATATGAATAATATATATAAATCCCATTTTCAAATTCAAATACTTCCGAGCAAGTATTAGGTGATATAAAATCGGATACAGAATAAAAAAGAATGGGCTAATATTTCATTATATTTCCGGCAACCATCGAAATTGAAAGGTTGTTCGATGTATATATATATATATATATATATAACTAATTGTGAAACTTGTGAAAGTTCAGGTAAAATTTAAACGGGAAGAAACATAAATAATAAAGAGAAAATACAAAAATGACAAATTAATTTTTAATTGTTTTGATTGCTACAAGGTTGTAAAAGATTTATAGGTTTGTAGGTTAGGTTTAAAAAAGAAAGTACAAGTTGCAAAAGCACAAAACGAAAGCACTTATAAGGATGAAGCCTGAAAATTCTGAGAAAGAAAGGGATGAAAGGTTGACAAACAACTTCCGGGAAATCACGAAGCTTTTCTGGCGAGAAGTTAGTGATTCCCGGGATTGTTCGGTAACCTGTAGAATGAAAGGGGTGCTTTCGAAGAACGGTGAAATCTTAACAGAGCAAGCACACGTTTTGCAGCGGTGGGCGGATTTCTACAAGGAGACGTATGAATGTGAGGACGCCTCGGCCTCGAGAATCAGCGAAATGCTGAGTCCCGATGTAGCCGATGGTGAAATCAGTTTAGAAGAAGTGGAGAGCGCGATTCGAAGTCTGAAATGTGGTAAGGCTGCGGGAGCAGATGAAGTTACTGCCGAGATGATCAAATATGGTGGGCCAGGCGTCTTGGACTGGTTCTGGTTTGTGCAATTTATGCTGGAAATCAGGAGAGGTCCCAGACGATTGGCGAGGTGCAGTCATCGTACCTTTGTATAAAGGCAAAGGTTCACAGATAGACTGTGCAAGCTATAGGGCTATCAGTTTGATTAGCTTGGGCGGTAAAGTTTATGCAAAAATATTAGCGAGAAGAATGCAAGAGATATCTGAAAGGCTGTTGTGGGAGGCCCAAGGAGGTTTTAGACCTGGAAGAGGGTGTATTGATCAGATCTTTTCCCGAAAAAGTTTTTGGCCCTAAACCAAAAGGTTTTCTGTGCTTTTGTGGATTTGGAAAAGGCGTTCGACAGGGTTGTGAGAAAGAAGTTATGGGAGGTGCTACCCCGATACAACGTGAACGGACCCTTGCTACAGGCTGTAAAGTCTCTTTACAGAGATCACTCAGCCTGTGTGCGAGTAGGAGCTGACATGTCACCCTGGTTTGACATCCAATCGGGTGTTAAGCAAGGTTGCGCTATGTCAGCTTGGTTGTTCAATTTGTATTTGGATAGTTGTTTTCAAGGCGTGAAAGACAGTGACATGGGAGTGAAAGTAGGTGACCTTAAAGTCAATTGCTTGCTATACGCAGATGATGCAGTGCTCATTGTATCATCAGAATGCGATCTGCAGGCATTGGTCACCACTTTGAAAGATGGGTGTGAAAATAATGGTCTAAAGTTGAATGCAGATATGACGAAGGTTCTGATATTTGAAAGAAATGAAGAAAAAACAGAATGTAAGATCAACGTGAATGGTAAGATAATAGAACAAGTGAATGAAGTGGTATATTTGGGAAGTATTTTTAGCAGAGACGGAAGATACGAAATGGATGTGGAAAGGTGTATTGCTGCCGGTAACAGAGCCAACGATGCCCTGGCTGCATTGTTGAGACGGCGAAACGTCAGCATAGTTGCACGTTTGGCTGTACACAATGCGGTTTTGCTACCGACGCTGTTATACGGCGTCCAAACGTGGGTAACACAGAAGAAGAATGTAAGAAAGATGAATGCTATGGAGATGCGATCTCTTCGCAGAATATTCGGAGTCAGCCTAGCTGACCGAATCCGCAATGAAGAGATCCACAGAATGGCAGGTACTAGTGAGGATGTTACCGTGAGAATGAAGAAGAACGTGCTCAGGTGGTTTGGGCACGTCGAACGAATGAGTGATGAAAGAATGGTAAGATAGATTTATATAGGAAAAGTGGTAAGAGAGAAAGGGCCTCCCCCTTTCTCTCCTCGAGTGACCTTCGAAAACACAGTATCTGTAATACTGGAGGAAGGTCACGTAAAAAGCATGAGGACCCCCCGGAGGGCATGTATGAAGAGGTTGATGTCTGTGGCCGAGGCGAAAGAGGTATGCAGGGACCGTAGCGTTTTGCGCTCCGTCGTCTCTGGCTACCCCGTAAGGGATATGGCGTGAAGCTAAATAAATAATATAAATAATAAATTTATAGGTAAATTTTTTTGGTTTAAATAGATATATTTTATAACAATAAAAAGGTAAGGTTTATGAAACGAATAAAGTGTTAAAGTGTGTTAATATTAGTTGGGTGTAGGTAGTTCATTGGGTCATTTAGTTATAAGAGAGACGAAGCTTGTTAGCATTCCTTGGATTCACTGTGCGGGTGCCGGGCCCATCGCGTTGCAAGAAGAGGAGCGCAAACAATACTTGGGACTTGCGAACCTGATGTAGGTTTAAGGGGCCCCTTTACTATGCGCATACACTCTGACCTTCACTGTTCATGCTCCTCTCTCTACCTAATCAAATATCTTAAGAACCTATTAAAGCCGCCTTTGAAATACATTCCAGAAATGAACTGATGATCGTTCTAGAAAGGCCGAGATCCTTAAATAAGTTGTAGAGAGATTTTGCTGGTATACCTCTCGCTCCTCCTTCTACAGCGTACAAATTAACTATAAATTTATTCCTGATCAGTTTGTTGCATAGTTCGTAATACTTGTTAAGCTTAAATGTATGATCTTTGGGTATGTTTGTTTCACAGGGTACAGTAAGCTCCACAAGTATAACGCGCCTTAGTTGTTTGGAGTACAGGAAAAAGTCCGGCCTGATGTAGTAGATGACGAAACACAAACATCGCCGGGGATTTTGTGTTGCCTTTCATACGTATCCATCATGAGAGTCCAATCAGGAGACGCGTCCAAGACGGAATAAGGTTTTAATTTAGATTTTTTGGACGAACCTGCCTTTACGAACTCTACTGATATTTTGGTGGTTGTTATAATCTTCTGCGCTCTTGTTACAGAAAGACTAACCGCTTCTCTTACGATTTCTAATGCTTTTTTGAGCACCTATCATAAATTGTTTATGGAATTGAAGTCGTGACTCCAGCTCTGCAGCAATTTTATCTTTTGGGAGAGATGTTATAGTATCATCATTCGATTTTGAGTTGGTCACCCTTATGTGTTTATAGAGTTCCGATGGTTTCTTTAATTTTAACCCAAAATTGTGTCGGTCTCTAAATAAGGTAGAAGAGTCCGCTGGATGCGCTAACCCGAGCCATGACTTCAATGTCCTTATGACGCTTGCATCTAACTTCAACAAAAGGGTCTTATTTATATCATAAACGAGGAAAGGCTAATTTAGACGTGATGTTAAATAATTATCATATATCCAAGCCTTTTTGATGTTACTTATTGGTTGATTGTCTACCTTTTTAAGATCATTCAAAAAGATAGCGACTATTATATCTAACGATGGAGTGAGCCCTTGATAATCGATTTTTTTACCTAAGAATTTAAACGGAGCTGCGTTGGTAATCGTAGTAACGCACTTAGCGCCTATTATAAGACCCGGATCGTAAGAGGTATACCTGGTGTTCCGCCTACCCAGACACAGATTGTAGCATTTATTTGGTTTTGTCCTCAATCCGTCCGTCCAAGCACAGAAATCTTCCACAACATTTAAAAGTAGATGACATTGTAGTAGATATCGGAGAAATAATACAAAGATCCACATTGCAAAATTGTTCAATTGAATAATTATATTATTACAGGATTACTCTGCTACTAATGTAATTTTCGCAAAATTTTGTGATGATGGATGACTCTTTCAATCAGAAACAAGTAAACGGATATTAATCAAACTTTACAGTTATAAAGCTCATTCAAATGAATTACACATGGGTTATAATTTATATTATGTATAATAAGGATATTAAATGTTGTCTTTGTGTTTTATATATTCAGATGTATTGAGAAGTGACCGTAAGAATACCAACTTCTTTAAAAACATCCCTCATTGAATCTCAATATCTAGCCAATAATGCAGTCCATTTTATTACTTATCTTTTTCTAATTGTGTTAAATGTGGAAAGATGTTAAATTGACTGATTGATTGATTGAAATCTATAATACAGTAAATAAACTCCTAAATATATCTATAAAAATTCTATAATCTAACGAATAACCTTCAGTTTTGTTTGTGATGTTTATCTTGAGAGCCCGAAGCAGTACGTTGTAAAAGAAAATATTTTCAAATATAGTTTATAGGTACTTAAGTGGTTTTTTGTTTTTATTTGGCAGTCCGTTTTTTTTTAAGAAATTTGTTTGTAAATTGAAATGTCATCACTTAAATTTAGTAAATATATATTATATTATATTATTATACTAGTATATTATATTAATATATATATATATCGCCTTTCTAATTTAAATTATATTTGCATTGCAGTCATATTATTTGGATTATTTTTTTTACATTTTAAATTATATTTATTCAATATCTGTAAAGTTAAAATATTTTTGAAAATTGCACTGGACTTACATTATCATTATCATTAACATTATTTATTTATAGGTCTAATAAAAAGTCACACTTAACAGATAATTCGTACTAAAAGTAAGTACCATTTAAAAAATTATGTTATATAAGTACGTAATTACCATAGTGATTAAGGTTATGAGATTCTTATACTATTATTGTAAAAACTCACAGATTTTTAAACATCGATTAAGTTTTAAATACGGATAATTTTGATATTTTTAAAGATCTTGTATACAAGATACAGAAAAATATGGATTAATCTTACGTCACTATTGTATAACGAAATGAAGACTATTTAAATCCTTTACTATGTATTACATTATTTTGACTAATTATGGTGCAAATAAAATTTATTTTTTGTAATATACAAGACTTAGTTTTTATTTAAAACATAAAACTCTCAATGTGCATCTATATTAACGACGGTTCAGTGAATTTTGAATGTTATATCTCATCGTGAAACATCAAAATACAACCCTTATTATTTAAGTTATTGTTGAGCACAAAATATCCCAAATACTTATTATAATAACAATAGTTTGCTATTCACATTTACTAAAAAAATAAAACTCCCATATTAAGTGTAATGATTTTTTTAGTACTTTTATTAAATTATTTAAATCAGTATTTACAGCAAAATATTTTTTGTTTAATGATGCATTAGTATTTAGTGAATGGGCTTCAGCAGATTTATATCAAAATATAATAAAATATGTACGAGTATGTATGTAAAAATATAAACTGGAACTAGAAGAGTTAATCTCAGAAAAGCGACTTCAAATTAAATGTAAACAATAAATATGTCACTTCTGAGGTTGCAAAAGCTTTTGAAACTATAAACTTTCTTTACAAATATCTTAGTTACCACTATTAAATTTAAATCTTAAAACTCCTCAACAGCTACAGCACTGAAATTACCTTGACAATGTAAATCAATGTGATATTAACTTTATAAAAGTAAATGACCAAAAAAAAAATAAAAGTTGTTAAATTAATTAGTGTTAGGAAGACAAGTGATCTATGGGGAATATCTGTTAACATACTTAAGCCACTAATTTTGTTGCATCACAATTGGCATAAATTTTTTAATGACTGTATTGATTGTGATATATTTCCTGATATAATGAAACATAGTAAATGAAAACCTATATCTGAATTCGGCAGTATATTAGATCCAACAAACTATAGATTTTTTAATATTACCCACCCACATTTAGTAAGATTTTTGAAAAAAAAATAATCACAAATATTGTCACTTAACTAGTTAAATATTTTAACAAAAATAACATTTTGCATAACAATTTGGTTCTGGTCGCTCAAAAACAGATATAGGGGTTGAGTTTTCGCTGAATATTTTTGAAGCCTGGGAGAAATCTAAATGTGCACTGGGCGTTTTCTGTGATTTATTGGAGGCATTTAATTGTGAAGGAAAAACATGGAATAATGTTGTTGGCTGATGATACTTCTCTTATTTTCAAAATTAATAGAGAGCAATTAATATTTGAAGTTGTAAATAACACCAATAATCTATAACTAGACGAAAAAAAAACAAAATTTATTATATTTACCTTACCAAATGTGAAAAAGCTGAAACCAATACAATTAAATATAATGAGGAACTGGATTTCGTGAGTTGTACTGCTTTTTTTGGCATTACCTTAAATGTAAAATTGCAGTGGAGCCCTCATATGTGAGACTTGTTAAACAGACTTAGTTCGGACAAATATGCACTTCAAAAAATACGCCAGTTAAAAATGTTGAAACTGCTAGAATAGTTAACTTTATAATAAATATATTAAAAAAAATTAAATTAGGTACAAACAGTATTTCAAAATTGTATAAAAATTGTGATGTACACAAAATAAATATTAGAAATAAAAATAAACTTGCTATGAAAATCACTAGGCTCCCTAAAATTGGTAATTTCTTTACAGTTAATTGTATACGGTCTTAAAATAAACTCTCGAGTAAAGCCTTATTTATTTGTTTCTAAGTAAATTCAATATATGTATTAAAAGGAATTGTTAAAAAAATGATGTTATAGTATAAAGGATTACATTAACAACGGTGTGGCCTGGGAATTAATTGTATTTTAGTGATTAACTAGTAACCAACGCAATTTTTTACACCGCTCTCTTAGAAGTTATTACTTGCATCAATTGTGGGGGCCGCGTTACTCCCTTCCCTCAAATATGGCGAAAGGAGTGATGGCTGGCCCTTGCGTTATGCTCGTGAACGGAGCATCCGTTGGGGTGACTGATAGACTGGGAGCTTGGGGTGACTGGTAGTATTGCTCTCCATGGGTTGCTTTTTTTTATCATTTACTAATCATTAGGCCCGCTATCAAATTGATTTTGATATTTCCAGTAGTAGAAACAGTGATCAAAATATAAAAAAATCTTCTCAGACCAGGGCACGATTGGGACTCTCGTAGCCTTATTTTAAGTTAGAGAGTATCTTTACAGAAAGGCTTATTTCAATAAATTTGGTATCAAAATAGGCCCTCCTGCGGCTCCCGTTTGACACAAGTAACACTGTTATTGGTTCAAAGTCGATAAGATATAAATAATAAATTATTTAATTAAATAAATTTATAGCCTCAATGGAGTCAAATCGCCAGTTTTACAATTACGAGTCCACAGTCCACTGTCGAATGTTTCACAAGATGTTTTTATTTTTAAAAATTAGTACTTTATTAATATAAAATGATTTAATATTATTGAGGAAATATCTCTCCTTTAAAAACATCTATCATTTTCCTTATAAGGCACAACGAATATGAATAATCCTTTGAACATTTTTTATTTTGTATCTAACAGAGTTTTGGAATTCTTGATAATATTTTTTTTACTGACAGTTATTTGATACTATTTCAGTGTTCTATTTTTGGTAAAAATACAATAAATTGAACGATACGATTTTGGTTTTTTAAAATGATAATAATTTATGCACACTAAAAATGTATGAAATCGTTTATTGTAACTAAATGCCATAAGTCGGTACCCAATAGAAAAAAAAAAATTATCTTTTATTTTATAAAACTTTATTAGAATTTGCGAAAAAAATGTTATTAATCAATCAAAAATCAAATTATAAGTGAAGCTTCTCCTTTTAAAATGGTCATTATTTCATAGACTATATATATGAAGTTAATTCGATATTTTCTGTTCTTAGGTATCAGGGCTTTCTGGCTAAGATTTTAATGATATATATATATATATATATATATATATATATATATATATATATATATATATATATATATATATATATATATATAACTTATAAAATTGGATAACTCCTAACTTTTCTTATTTCCATATTTTATTATTTATTCGTTTTCATTACACACTACTGAAACACTAATGCTAACTGTTTCACTATCGATCTAATTTAGGAACAGTAATAAATTACTGAGTTGACGTTATCGGTTAGGATTGGCAACCTTGATATTAAAAATAATGAATATGACCCCTTATAAACTATGATCGGTGTATAATAAAAACCCCGATTAAATGTAATTGTATGGCATAATTGTTCACTTTTAAAACTTACTTATACATTAGAGATATTTAAAAAATGTTACAAGGGTTCTTTATTAAAGTATATTTACAAATTAAACATTTGTGCAAGGCATCATGTAAAAATAGGAGGATTTTGGTTGTAGCTAGTAAAATATTCTTATTTTGACGCGTGGTGATCGTCTAATGTGCGGTTTTGAAGGAACTTTTTTCCACATACTACTTAAATGTGAAATAATTCTCGATCAATACGACATGGGTGCCTTCAAGAAAGGCGTTGACTCCCACTTGCAAGGCCGGCAACGCTCTTGCGATTCCACGATATTGTAAAAGTTCGTCGGTGGCAGTGAATACCTGTCATTGGTGACCCTTTTGTTTGCCTTCCTTTGAGATAAAAAAAATTACCAGTGCAAAGATAATTTAAATATGGGCGAAACAAATTAAAACACTCCTTACATTTCTCATCTTAATTGACTTTTATAACATCTTCAAAACACAAGGAATATTACTTTTCAAACTTTAAATATTCAACTTAAGTACATACTTTTATAGTATATATCTTATTATACAATATTGAATGCTTGATTGTTAAAATGTCTTAAACCACTTATAGAAAAGGTACTTTACTTTAATATATTTAAATAAAATCTTGTTACTAATAATAATATTTGGTAATATTTTTATAACAACATTATATTAAAATAACATTATAAAAATTACAAATTTATTCATACCTGTATAAGATAAAATATTTTAAACATGTTTATTATAAAGTTGAGAAACTTTAATGGTTAAATTATTAAAAGGGTTACAAAAGATAACTTTGAACTAAACCGTTTCGCCATTCACTGCATAAGCACTCAACTTGATTGAGAATGAAGGCTCTGTGCCAACCCTTAGTGTATTATAAACAATTTGACTGTAAAATAGTGGACGGCGTAGGTACTACATTAGACTTTTCATTACTATAAAATAAATTTTGTATATATTTTTGTAATGGTTTCAAAATTAGACGGTTATTAATATAGTACTTATAAAATGAAATACATTTAATACTTGAAAATATTAGTGTTATCCAACAAAAGAGGCCAATAGATAATTTAGTAAACATTATTTGTATAAATTATCTTCCTAAATCGATTAAATTTTTTCGAATTTTTTTCGATCGATTGAAGTTTATTAAATCAATCTCATATCGATTTAATAAAAAAAAACCTTTAAACCTAAATTAATAAAATCAACTTAACGAAGGTTTTAATATGCAACTCAAAATTATTTATTATTTATTTTCAATTCATCCACAATAAAACTACAAACATGGGTGATATTTCTTTATTCATTAGCTGTTATACATGTTGGCGTGTTATTAAATACAATATGTAGTTTAGATATTAATGCTATATTATGAAAATCGATTAGTGAAAATAAAACAGAACTATATTTGGAATAAAAACGGCTTTATATATTTGGATTAAATATGGTTAAGAAATATTACAAGTATTGAAAAGGTGTTATAATATACATAATATATATTATTATTCCATAATTAGGGCAGCATTTGTGTGTCACGTCGAAGCGTTTAAATGTTATATTCTACATTTTATATAAATCTAACATCATTTATTATCTAATTAAATACATATTGTTAAATATTGTAAATAAAATATAAATAGTCATAGCTAGCTATTATTACATGTAGTAATTAATCATTGGCATTAAAAAATTCATAACTGTAAAGAAAATAATAATTATTATTAAAAGAGTGGTGAAAAGAAACAAAAACTATTAGTTTTTTAGTTATATAATTATAACTGTAAAGTTTTTTATTACAACTGGTAAACGTGTGTCAAGAGGTTATAATAAAATTTATGATTTTTCCTCTTGAAATTAAAGAATTGTGCCTTTTTAAAGAATTAAGTAGAGTGAGGAAACAAACGAAGAAAGATTATCAAAAGACTTAAGAACTTGACTATAAGTGCCTAGAAATTTGAATTTTTATTTTTAAATAAAAGCAATAAGAAGTTGGAAAGTAAAATAAAGTAGTATAATATACAGTACAAAAGTGAAAGGATATTCGGATTTCGACAAAACCAAAAAGTGTAACCATTTAATTTTTTAAATAATTTAACACATACTTACTATATAGCAGTCATGTTAGATAAGAGCTTTTAAGTAGTAAGGTGTCATTTGAAAACGTTTTCATGACGTCCCGTCACTACATTTAAGTTTTAATGTGTGTAAACCTAACCCTCCTTCTTTATATTCCATCATAAAGTATTTCTCGCATCCAAAAATAAACAGAATTAAGAGTTTACAATAATTAAATATAAAGTGAAATATGTATGGGCTTAAATTTTTTGTAAATAAACCAAAAGCAACTAAATTAGGCCTTTGTTTACACAATAAAAAATAAATCATTTTAGAAAAAAAATCATTGGATGTATTATTATTACTCCACTAAACCACAAAAAAATAAATTGCTTCTACTAGAGTACTTCAAAAGTTTATGACGGAGCAAACTTTGTCAAGAAATTGCCCAGTTTTGTGACAGCTTATTTATTATGATTAATTAATAATTTGTGGATAAATTACTCAGTTTGTAAGTTTACTTTGGTTATTTTTTATAATATCAAAATTTTTTATATAATAAAAGATTTATCAGTTAGACCTTCAAAAAACTTTGTTCAGTCAATAAATAATATAGATCTATTTTGATAATGAATATAAATTATTCCACAAACAAAAAAAAATGCTTTATTTATTAAGCGCTCGTTATTGTAACAAATTGACAAAAAGTTGAGCCGAAGTAAAACGCAGTGTCCAAATAGGACTACAATAGTTATCCTCACACAGAAAGAGGAATTTCTAAATGTAACAATAATCAAGCAAACATAAATTAGAGCAATAATGGTTAAAGATTCTTGAGCGTGGTGAGTGAGCTGGCGGTTGCTATTTCTAAAGTGAAGAAAGGTCGCCGCGCTGCCGCCTGTCTGACATTGCGCTCAAAATAAAATGACAAGTCTAATTCTGACGTATGCCGACAGATGGTATTTCGTATGCGCACACATATTTAAATAATTCAACACTCTGAGGTAAAGTTAATATTTGCTCATAATTTGACAAATTCAGTCAAGTTTAGTGCATTCCTTAAGTTAAGAGGGTATTATTTGTTTAGGTAGTTCTTGACGGCATTTGCACAAGTTTAATATAACATGTTACACACAATTTAGGCTAATATATATATAAGTATCTTATGTTTAAAGAGCTGTACTGCCTTGTTTTAATCAATAAATCAGTTGGTGATTAACTTTCTTCATCTTCAATCAAAATGAAGGAATTTAATATATTTACATATATACATAAATCTAATACTTTCTCTCGAGGCTCTGAAGAAGTAAATAAATTGCTTCCTACTGGGAAAAAAAAAATATTTTATGTTATTATGTATATAAAATATAAAATGCCTTGGTTGGCTACTTGTAATATCGACAAATAATTGCTATTTGAAAAAGAAGACGAAGTTTTTAGGCTTTTACTTACAATGGTATTTATATTGCTCCTAACCTTAATTAGCAGAGGTAATAGTCAGCTATTAATCTGTATAAATATGAATTAGATTTAACCATCGGACAATTTTTTACAAGATTATATGGTCATGATAATACTATATCACTTATTGAGTCGTTAATGTAATAATATTATATTCATAATGTCCTAATTCTAACCCCATTTGAGTATTTATTTTTGAAATGCGAAATGGCCGGGTTTTAACAGTCCTTTGGTGACTTGACCCTTTTAAGAATGAAGCTCTTGGGGTTACTCTGTATAATAATATATTTATGTTTCAATTTTCATGACATTTTGAAATTTGTTTCGTGGCATTTGTAAAATTATGTAAAATGTTGTAGGATTTAACATTTCTATAAATTACTAATACACAAAAAACACTGCATTATATTAACAGAGCATTCAATGAAAATGAAATTAATTTTAAAACTGCTAAATGCTCGTTGACTTTATGTTATTATTTGCATATGTTTACTCCAAAACTCACCAGTTCATTATGTACAGTTTTAGGGTACGTTTGAAGTCACAGTGGGAAAACATCACAACATGGTCCTTCTAGTCTATTAAGTAAATTTAAAATCAATATTGCATGCTATTAGATAAACTATTTTTCTTGATCCTTTTTAACCTCGTCCCTTAAGATGATTTTAACAATATTTTTTAGAGTAGTCGTTTTTTTCATCGCAAAAAAGCGGCCCCTTTTTCTTGGTAGCTGGTTATTTTTTTAGAATAGTATATTCCTTCACCGGGGGAATCGCGGTTATAAAATCATAACACTGAACATAATGTTCTAAAATACATTGTAAGTAGCCTACTTTAAACGAGTATATGCTAAAATAATTTCATTTCAACTTTTTAGGATTGCAAATTTTCAGCGGCGGATTTGTGGAAAAGTTTAAACTATGAACGGGCTTAAAAATGTTTCGTTTAAAAATAACTTTTATAACTTACTTTTATAATATTAATATAAAAAAGAAATATGTAAAAAATATAAGTGAGTAAAATTATTACTTTCGTTTTTAATCACTTTCGTTATATATAAAGAAGACTGTGAATATAAATCAGTTATAAGTATCCTTCATACATAATTATATATATTGTCAATAATAAATTTATTATTTGTTTTAATTACCAAAATAATATCTTTTATTACATACAATAATTTAATTTCAATTATCTCAAACAGCTGTAATTATCGAAGTCTGTGTACAATTTTAAGTTGCTAACTACAAAACGTGGACATAAAGAGAAATTATTTAAAATGATTTCTGTTAGAATCTATAAAAATATTGTACATGAAGAATATACATAATATGCACAGATGAATGATGGATAATTGTAGGGATGTTTGTAGATGATATTTAATATAATTTTATTTTTGCTTATTCTGAATTCATATGAAATACATAATTTCTTATAAACAAAACCGATTTAATAATAAACTACAATTTTTGCCACCGTTTTACAAAACACCCGACATTCTGATGTGTCCAATAACACAATATAGGATTCATACTCCAGGAAAGTCTACTTTCTAAGAATACAGGAAAGTTCTATACATTGTGTTTCTCAAATCAAATTATGTACGAGCGGCAAATACTGGCTAGTTTAAAAAGCGTTTTAAATGAAGATCTTAAGAAAAATACTTTTGCAGTCGGTAGCATGGCAACGGTCATTATTGAAAGTCAGCGAATCAGTGAAAATTTAGATATTTTTGGGGTTTCTGATTATTCTGGTTATGTCTTGTGAGACTAATAACCGAGTTTCCATTGTTTTTCTGCTATTATAATCCATGTACATCATTGTAAATAATATTTTGTAAAGTGTTTTTTTCTTTTTACATAGTAGAAATGTTTGTTCTCATAACCAGCATGTATCAAATACTAAACTATAACGGATCGTCCTGATGACGAGGCAGCTTTTGTTCTTCGTCTTCATTTAACTCTAGATAGTTGTTTTTTTTTTGTATTTAATATTAACTAATAAAAACTAAATCTTTTAATTAATTCAATAATACTCATATAATTATTTTGATTATAAAACTTCTATTTACTATCATTTTATTATTTCTCTAATATTATCATATTTCTCTAATAACACAGGCACACAAAAAAAATCATGAACCAGAGGGGAGACCCCATTATTCTTAGGTTTAGGGAAAGTAGGCGAACTTGGGATCGCTGAAACCGAATATGGCAATAAAAACTAATTTTAAATGCCCGTTTTCCCGCTAGCACCCCCTTACTACCTCTTAAGGGGTGAAAACTGAAATTTTTGTATAAAATCAAGATAGATGTGTATTTCTACGTTTTTTTGGATGCTGAAACCGAAAATGACAACCAAAAGTGAATTTGATACCTCTTTTACTCAATACCACCCCCTAACCACCCCTAACGGAGGGGTGGGGGTAGTTTTAATTTTGTATAAAATCAAGATGTATGAAGAAATTTTAACGATTTACAGTAAATGACATGTTTATCAAACTAGTTTGAGGTTACTCTTAGCTCTTATATTAGAAATTCAAATGCTTTATCTATCAGAAGTATATGATATATATTCATGATTTAATTCTACTCTTAGCGTAACCCAGGAACAACGGCGTGGACGTAGTAGATTTCTGTTCCCTTTTAGGGTGCTGGATTAAAGTGAGTCCTCTTGCCTCTCACTATCCGGGGTGCTGAATTAAAGTGAGTCCCCTTGCCTCTCACTATTCAGCGTCTGCCTGTTTCTACGATAACGAACGAGTTCTTATAAGTGGTTTCCTTTTATTGGTTCTTTTCTGTTCTGGCAAATCTCTTTTTAAATTCCAACAGTAGTCTGCTAACATATTGACATCCCATTTACCCTGATAGCGCTGTTCAACTTGCTTCTCACTGTAGTCTCCTAAATTGTCAGGAAAATAGTCCCTTCTATTTCGGAGGCATAAAATTAGCTTCAGCATCTTTTAGTCTCCTAAATTGTCAGGAAAATAGTAACAATTCTATTTCGGAGGCATAGATTTAGGTTCAGCATCTTTTAAGCGTTTTACAAGACTGCCGGATGGATAACAGTTTAAGTAGAACTAAATAGAAAACAAAAGAAAAAATAAAAAATGAAAAAACTTGTTAAGAATAGGACAAAAATCATGATTCAGTCTTAGCATCATAATAACAAATATATGCATACAATAAGGTTACCATATACTTTATAATCATTTTTCTTTCAGCATCTTGAAAAACATAGAAATTCACATCCATCTTGATTTTATATAAAAATTGAAATTTTCATCCCCTGTAAGGGTTGGTGAGGGATGTTAATGGGTAATAGAGGTCTTAAATTTATTTTTAGTAATCATTTTTGGTTCCAGCATCCTAAAAAACGAATCCTAGAAATGCACATCTACGTTCATTAAGAAAATATAATTTTATTCACACATAAAAAACTTTTTTACTCTATTGGAAAGTTTTAAATAAATTCTTTTAGTGGTTAATATTAAATTATTTATATTTTTTTTTCTACACTTTTAACAACGGTCTTTTAGTTTAAATAAAAACATGACACAAAAAGAGCCAACAAAGGTGGTCGCGATGTCCATGTCAGTCGGTTTCCCCAACTCGTGCGCCTTCGATAATATTCGCCATTGCTAGCCCCGCCCTTCGACCCCTTCTTAGAAAAAAACCGACTCTAATATATTTTTTGTGTTAGTAATAAAAATATTCACTTTCAACTAATATCCTCATTCACAAAGCGAATAAATTTTTAGCATCGAGTTCGCCTAATGTTCCTTTTTATAGAATATATAGGTATATATATATATATATACATACAATACTAGACGTAACAATACCAAAATAAGTTTTATAATTTCTTTTAAGTTGCAATTTTGTAAACGTTTCTTTGTTTCCGAAAAGTATTCATTAGCTATACCCCCGAGATACTCTTATCACTCTGCTCTAAATAAAACAAATATTCTGTTCATTGGAGAAATCAAGTATTCTGAAGCAAATAAAACCATTTGATTTCATGAGGAACTTTGATTTGAAATGTTATTAGTCTTTTTATCATAAAATAAACTAAACTCGTCTCTTTCATGACTATCCAAATAAATAAATACTATTCTATCAATTATAAAATATTTAGAGCAACTTGAAAACTTTTTAAAAATTCGGTAATACAAAAGTTATAATAACCCTTACGCTAAAGGATTCAGCCATTTTGTATTTTAACTTATTAGATATAATAAAGTGGTACAACTAGAAAATTATTTGTGACTTATGAATCTATAAACGTAAAAATATATAAACGGTTTATCATGATTAATTATCAAGGAACTAACCAAAATATAGGAACAGGTTTATTTATTATAGCAAAAAAGTTTTAGTTGTAGAAATATTACAAATATAAGACAACATTTAAAAGGGCTTGGAAGTTTATAGAAAACCTTCTTTTTTTATGGAAGAGGAGGGCAAACGAGCTGGCGGGTCACAGATGATTAGTGATCACCGCCGCCTATGAACTCTAGCAACAACCGAGGATTTACAAGACCGTTGCCAGCCTAGGAGATGGGAGTAAACGCCGTTTTTTAAGGTACCCATGTCGAACCGCTCTGGAAATACCGCCGAAGGGAGTTCGTTCCACATTGGAGTGGTACGTAAAAAAAATGTACTTAAGAACCGCGCAGTGGAGGATCGCCACGCATCCAGGTGGTACGGATGGTATTGATTGATATTGATGAAATTCGGCGGTATGCATCAAATCGAATAGCTCTTCGGAACACTACACGAGATAAATGCGGTAGAAGACGCATAGAGTTCCAACGTCTCTACGCAATGCCAAATAGTCCAGCCGTTCACAGAGCACCGGGTTCCCGACAATCCGAACGGCTCTCCGTTGTGCGCGGTCAAATGGTAGAAGGTGATACGGACCAGAGATGAGAACAGTACTCCATGTGTGGCCAGACTTCGGCCTTATAGAGCGCAAGTCTTTGGACAGGCTTGAAATACTGCCTCGCTCTATTGATCACTCCCAATTTCAAATAGGCTATCTTGGCCTTGTTCTGTAGATGACCATGAAACTGACAATCGCTCGAAATGTCGAGACTCAGTATTCTGATATTTGGCGGGGCAATGAGAGGAGTACTCTCGAAGAGTGACGATACGACAAATGGGTTTTTTTAGTGGTAAACGCGCAAACCTGTGTCTTTAGAGGATTGAATGAACTGAATGTGGTTCTATTCACTCCACTCAGAGACCACCTCCAAGGAAGTCTTTATAGATGACACAAGTTTCTTTCGGCACTCGTCGATGTTTCCCTGAAAGAGATCTGCACGGTCTGAATATATCGCATCCCCAGTGCTGTCATCCGCATAACAATACTTGTTGGTAATATCCAACATATATTTATATGTGTAGGAGGAACAAAGTTGGGGATACGAGTAGCACGCAGTCTTGGGGTACACCAGCGTTCACGGGCTTGGGGTCCGATCAAAAACCGCCGAGAATGACCTGTGTGCTCCGCCTAGTGAGAAAGCTGGTGATCCACTTGCATAAACTCTCGGGAAGCCCATAGGATGGTAGTTTCGAAAGAAGCCCCTTGTGCCATACAAAATCGAAGGCTTTCGCCACATCCAGACTAACTGAAAGACCCTCTTCCTTGCTTTCAAGAACAACTGCCCTAAAGGTGCGTAAGATATAACAAAAAATCACCAACCAATCGACCATGGCGAAAGCCATATTGCCGGTTATTGACCAACTGGTAATCCTTGAAGTACATTAGGAGCTGTTTTTTGATTATGCTCTCCATTACTTTGGAGAGAAGAGAGGTAATGGCGATAGGTCTGTAGTTAGCTGGGTCCGAGATATCAACTTTTTTAGGGATCGGATGGACAAGGGCATGCTTCCATGAGACCTCCCGGTCTCATGGAATACGTCTTTAGGATAGGATTACCGAAATAGACGCTTTAGCACTGGTGACAACTCTGGGGCACATGTCCGTAGCACAACTAGAGAGATACCATCTGGCCCACTCGACTGAATTTTCAAGGAAAAGAGAGCTTTTTGGATGATTTTTTGTCGAAAAATTATTTCCGGCATTAAACTGTGACACCGCGGGATGATAAGCAGTGTTTTCCCTTGGTCGTCCAAAGTCGAGTTGGAGGCAACATGAGTGCCCAAGAGATCGGCTTTCTCTTTTGCCGTGTGGGCCAGAGAGTTGTTCCCAGTGTGCAGTGGCGGTAGGGATGGCTGACAAAAGTTACCCAGACTGGCTTTGGAAAGCGCCTAGAACTTGCGCGTGCCAGGCGGGTACTTTGCCAGCTGATCCCCAATTTTGACGACATGCTTGAACTTTGCTGTAGCAATTTTCCGTTTTTAAGAATCTGGAGGCACGATTATATTTCCTGTTCAGAACTCTAGAGTTCGGATCTTTAATGACTAACGCATTAGCCCAAGCTTGATAAGCCTGCCATATGCCAGCTGCTGCAGCCCTGACAGACGCATCAAACCAAGGCCGCAATCTGCCACCAAGTGGTACCACAGAGCTTGGTACAAATAGTTCCATACCCTGCAGTATCACATCAGCTACAACCGCAGCACAGTCACTAGGATCATTGGAAGGGAAACAAATCGGCTCCCATGGGTAGGATGCAAAAAAGGACCGTATTCCATCCCAATCCGCTGACTTCTAGTGCCAAACGCGTCGAGTCGCAGGCCTTGTGTGAGCCGGGCGTTGAATGGGCACTACACTCCGTACCAAGCAATGATCAGAGGATCCTAAGGGAGCCTCGACAGTGACTTTGTATTTTCCAGGATGTGTAGTTAGCAGAAGTTAAAGACAGATCTCCCCGTAGTCGGTGGCACGTGACCCTAGCCAATCGGTATTGTGCGCATTGAAGTCCGTTGATCCATTTCTGCATTACCACTATGGGACCTGTAGAGGCACGCGTAGACTCTGACATAGTTGTCCATGTCCTCGCGCAGCCAGAGTACAGACAAGTCCTGACCTTCAAATACCTGAAGGCGATGGTAACAGATAACAAATGGTAACCCGGGGTATGATAGGTACGCTGTGTCGCTAGGTTGAGATATCTGCGTCTCCGTCAAAAACAATAAGGCGCCGTCTCTAGATGGTAACGGACGGCGTTTAAGTTAGAATGAAGTCCCCGGATATTGCAAAAGTCCACATTTAGAGCGGGTCGGGGTGCTGCTGTGTTGACTCGTCGTTTGCCCTCAAAAAACTCACAAGGCGATACTTTGCCCGCCCCAGATACGACAGGCAGCCCGAGTAAGAATCGCACCCCCCATTTTTCTGAGGGAAGGGTTCCCCGGCTTCGTCAAAGCCGGTACCCTCCTAGGGTATATTTTTTTTAAGCATCGCTTTCATGTTTGGTAGGGGGGGGGGGGGTTGGGCTTCCGTATTCTCTCACTCACCGACGAAACATAACCAAATGAATTTGGTTACTACACGTCGGTCTTCTGTGAGAGTGTGGTCCTTCCCCGGTCGAGCCAGCCCAATACGAGCTTTATTCAAATAATTACAGCTAGGCTCTACCACCTGCAAAATCTTGTTTTAATGTGTTGTTTACGAAAAAAGAATATTTTGAGTTTTAGATCCAAAATCAATACTTATTAAAATGATAATTTCACTAAGACTAAAAAAAAACTTATTTGGAAGAAGACTGATAGTATTCTATAATAATTTTGCTGTATTCACACAAATGATAATTTTTCATTATAGTTTTGTGGCGTTGGTTAAAGATGTCATTCATCAAAATATCTAGAAACATTTTTAATGTGCAACGATCGTGAAATCTTATTTTATATTTTGTTTTATATCTTTACGTAAAAGTGAAACTACTCACGTGAAATGAGAGCAAAACACTTCACTCGTTTTTATTTCAATCTACAAACTTTCAAACTTTATAACAGAACTGTGTTTGACGTAATAATGTTTAAGTAGCGACGCGTAATTTTGACGCATTCTGCTTATACAATTATTTTAAGAAATTTGCTTTTGTTTTTATTGTTTCATAATCGTTACACGTTTTTTTTTTAATAAAAGAAGACAGCTATTAATAACATTCACAGTTAGTAATAACAAATTATGATACCGTGTTTAACACCGTAAATTAAAAGAATTTAAAAGTTTATTTCAAGTCTTCGTTTTATATTCATATAGTATTAAATTATTGCCAAAAGACGAGCATTTTGAGGTTTTAGGTTTGTTTGATGTCAAAGCTAAAACTTGAATTAAGGAGAAGCTGAACTCTTCCATTGACACGAAATGGGATTTGCTCTAAAAGCGCAGTTGGTAAATCACCGACTGGATATAAATATTAAAGGAGAGTATAAAATACGTAAACACTTTTATTTACAATATTTTATGAAAATGCAATAACAAATAGTTCGATAATATCAGTGATTAAAATATTTTTTATTTTAAGTAGATAAAAAAAATATAAGGCAAACAAGATTTCCTATATTGTAACTTACACAATGTAGTTAATTTTATTTTTTAGTTTAAATAACTAGTCATATTCATAATAGTTTTTGATTGCTATCATATTTTCAGAACGGGTAATAATTACATTCTGAATAGTTTTGCAATTCTGCCAAGATAAGCACAATCTGGCTATGTTTTCAAATTGAAAGCATCTTGATCGAATCTATATTTTCTCTTGATTTTATAACCCTTAGACGAAATTATGTTCCAATATATATATTTATAATTTTAAATTAAGTAACAACATTTAAACAGTAGTGTAGTAGCAATAAACTGTTGGGTTAAATACCTATTAGTAGTAGTGTTTAGTACATCACACTAAATGTTTATTAGTTTTAAGCATACATTACTAGTAGAAGCTAATAGACTATATACAGAGACAAATATTTATTATTAATATATTATTTATAAAACTTGTTATATTTATTATATATAAATATTTTCATTATAAGACTGTTAAAACCTTATAATAAAAATATTATTATGAAGATAATCTTATATACGTATTTTGATTAATTTAAATGGATAACAACAAATAGTAAGATTACATACAATATTGTTGTTTTGTAATTTTTTGAAGAGAACGCAATTTAATATTTAAAGACATTAATTTTAAAAGTTACTGAAGCGTTTATGAAGGGATGAAATTAAAGAATTAATCAAAATCAATGAAGCAAAGCAAAGCAACTCTGGTTAAATCACTTGATTGAACACGTCTATCCATTACACATGTACATACATTATAATATATCTATCCAGTAAATTACATTGCGGGAGTATTACCTGAATTACATACATGACAATTGGATTAGCTTTTACAACTTTATGATTTTAAGACAAGAGTTATAATTCTATAAAGATAAATAATTATAATTTAGAATTGATGAAAACCAAAGAGTTATATATCATATTCGTAGATAACATTTAGAAAATCCATTTTGTCAACCGAAGTTAATTCAACCAATGTTCGAATGTAAAAAGTTTAAATCTTTATTATATTTAAACACATACACAATAGATATTATTCATTACACGTTATTATAGTTTATTATAAGTACTGAAGGCAAACCTTAAGATTTTTTTTGAGGTATACATCACACATACATGGTATGGAATATGGTCGATAGTTCTAAAATAAAAATAACATTGAAAATAACAACGCTGAATTTAAGATAACTTTATCATAAGATAAAAAATGCAGTTGAAAGGAATAATGGCCGTCATTTCATGAATGAACTATAATTGGTTTACCATTTGTCTTTTTTTCGCAATAATGGAGATGGAATGGGTGTTGTTGTAAAGTGATGAATGGTTTGTTTCGTAAAAGTCTATCGCTTTGTTTTCAATTCAAACTTTAGCAGTATATTATAGATTGTATACTTTAAGTCTACAATAAAGTTTAAGAAAATAAACATCTCCAAATAATATATATATATATATATATTCTTAATAAACTTTAACTTTACACAGTTATATATATATCATTATTGTATAAACTGCTTACGTTTATAAATAAATTATTTTAAATGAATAATACGATATCGAATGAAACTTATTACAAACTATGAAGTTATGAAGAACATAAGAACATATTATAAATTCTCACCCTAGTAAAGTAATAGCATTATTTAAGTTTATATTTATCAAAAAGAGTAATAAATAGGGGTATGTTTATTATTAAATCATAAGTCGAATTATAAGACTAAGTCTTATATTACAAAAAAAATATTTGCAAAATAAAAAAATCCGTGCCCGCAGGGGGACATGCGTGGGTAGACCTCGTGTGTAACTCGTTTAAAATATAACTCACTACCTAAGAATATCACATGATGCCGTTGTTTACATCAAAAATTTTCAAGCAAAAAGCGGTTTTTATTTTTTTTCTCGGAAAAAGTATCTTTTTTGGAAATACTTCTGGTACTTAAATTTAGAGTAAAAAATAACCTTTCTATTAAAAATATTTTCGAGGAGGGAATGTTTACCAGAAAAAAGTTGCTGTGGTTTTACCTACCTTAAATTTTCAAGCTAAAAGTGGTTTTTATTTTTTTTCTCGGAAACGGGACCTTTTACGGAAAAACTTTTGAGACCTAAATTTAGAGTAAAAAAATAACCTTTCTATTAAAAATACTTGTAATGGAAGAATATTTACCAGAAAAAAGTTATGATTTTTTTTCCAAAAATTTTCTGTTTTTTACCCCCACCCCTAAGTTATTGAAGTTAGGTTTTCAATTTATCTACATTAGTTATAGGTATTCATCAAAGACATCATATGATATGAACGCGATTGATCTTCTTTGAATAGGGAAAAAGTTATGGTCGAAAAACTAAAATCAGAAAAAGTGAGGCCCTAGCGCCCCCTGTGGCCGGATTTCTCTGGTTAACGAACTTGACCTTCATTTTTAGATGTTTGATTTTTGTGCAAAGTTTGAAAGCGATCCAAGCGAAACTGCGGCCGCTATCGTGCTGACAAAAGTCGAATCGACGCACGCACGCATATATATATATATATATATATATATATATATATATATATATATATATATATATATAAACTTTTTGACCAATGGTCATTTCGGACTCAGGGGGTCATAAGAAGACCTCCTGTGAAGAAATTTTTTCAAAATTCGAAAGTCGGGTACAAATAAATGGGCAGACCGAATTCTTCGAGGTCTACCCAATATGCCTTGTCTGGTTTAATACTTGTTTGATGGTTATTGCGATGGTTTTTAAAAAATCAAGAAAGTTTTTTCTTGATTTCGATGTCGTTGAGAAATAATCACCAAAAAATTACAACCCCATACATCTCAATGTAAAAAAATCCGTGCCCGCAGGGGGATACGCGTGGGTAGACCTCGTGTGTAACTCGTTTAAAATATAACTCACTACCTAAGAACATTGTTTACATCAAACATTTTCAAGCAAAAAGCGTTTTTAATTTTTTTTCACGGAAAAGGTATCTTTTTTGGAAATACTTTTGGTACTTAAATTTAGAGTAAAAAATAACCTTTCTATAAAAAATATTTGAGACGAGGGAATGTTACCAGAAAAAAGTTAACGTGGTTTTACCTACCTTAAATTTTCAAGCTAAAAGTGGTTTTTATTTTTTTTTTCGGAAACGGTACCTTTTACGGGCAAAACTTCTAATACTAAAATTTAAAGTAAAAAATAACCTTTCTATTAAAAATACTTGTGATGTAAGAATGTTTACCAGAAAAAAGTTATGAATTTTTTTCCAAAAATTTTCGGTTTTTTTACCCCCACCCCTAAGTTATTGAAGTTAGGTTCTCGGTTCATTTACATTAGTTATAGGTATTCATCAAAGACATCATATAATATGAACGCGATTGATCTACTTTGTATAGGGAAAAAGTTATGGTCGAAAAACTGAAATCAGAAAAAGTGAGGCCCTAACGCTCCCTGTGGCCGGATTTCTCTGGTTAACGAACTTGACCTTCATTTTTAAATGGTTGATTTTTGTGCAAAGTTTGAAAGCGATCCAAGCGAAACTGCGGCCGCTATCGTGCTGACAAAAGTCGAATCTGGACGCACGCACGCATATATATATAAACATTTTGACCAATGGTCATTTCGGACTCAGAGGGTCATAAGAAGACCTCCTGTGAAGAAATTTTTCCAAAATTCGAAAGTAGGGGACAAATGAATGGGCAGACCGAATTCTTCGAGGTCTACCCAACTGAAACACAAAATGAACATTTTACATATAAAACGCTTATTTTGTAATTTCTGTGTACAGAATTTCCTAAAATTTACTAGAATGTTTTTTTACATCTAATTTTTCGGATTTTTATTGATTGATAAAGAATTTTAATAAATCGCTACAACTTCGGATTTTTCCAATTCCATTTCCATTTCAGTAAAAATATTCTTACACAAATTGTAGAAAAATCGGAGTTATTTATTTTGCCATAGAAATCTGAGATTTTGTGTCATTAAAAATGAAAATATGCAATTAAAATGCGCAGTGCTAACTTGATCTGGTCTATTTTTTACGGTGATGCTTAAGTAAACAAACAATTACACATTTCTTTTATTTCTATTTTATATTTTTAATACGTAGTACTTAATATTTTTAAACAAATGTTTACAAGTTTTACATTATTACATCACAAGAAACGCTGGCATTTTCTCGAAACAAAATCGAGAAAATGCCAACATATCTTTTGATCTTTATGACGACCATAATGATTTTTATTTTTAATTAATTTCTAGTCAGCATAATAAAAAAATGTTTTGTTAATTAAAAGTGTTTTCAATTATAAAAGCATCCGACATACAAATAAATGTGATCGATGATGAAACAGAAATAAAGTGATTGATTATGATTATATAACTTGGGTCTATCTTTTATAAATACACAAAAAATAAAAATGGTTGAGATATCTTATATGTTAAATTATTTTCACACCTTAAATTATTACATAACTTAATTATGTTGTAAGTTCTGAAGTAAGAATTGAAAATGTGCATTTATATTAGAGCTTGCATAGTTAAATTACCGTAACAATTTCAAGGAACATTTGCTTGTCTCAGTGTAGAGCCCAGATGTGTTTAGTAATATATATACTCGTATATATATATATATATATATATATATATATATATGTTGTATGATGAATATATATATATTATTCTATCATATATATCATACAAATTATTTAAAATGATTTACATTTTTAACTACATTGTAACTTTTATTCAAGATATTTTGTAATACAAATATGTAAATCAGGAAGAATTAAAACACATTATAAATCATCTGTTAATATTTACTTAACACTGAAGTCACAGGTATGTAATCTAATCTAGTCGAAGTTATTACTTATGATAGAAATAAAAATAAAAAACAAAATCTTTGAATTTTACTTTGCTTGCATTCAAAAGTGTTTATATATTAGATAATTATATTTTAACAAATATTTAAGATATAAGTTTATTTTGCCTAAAAAATGTTACATACTGTAGACCAAAATAGTCTGTTTAGTTCATTCAAAATCAGTTATAAGATATACGGGAAAAAAATGCAAGTTGTTTCTGATTTCTAAGAAAAAAAAAAATTTTCCTGAAGTCAGAATTCAACGCAGATTAATTTATTTTAAAGTTGTGACCGACTTGTACAAGGAAATGGAGGATTTTTAACTCAGTAACTACTTAAAAAACTTATATTTGTATATGACTTAGTAACTTCTATGTATATATCTATTTATGTAATAATATGTATATATCTAATTTCTTCGTTACGGCTCATCGTATGTAGTAAAAAAATATCTTAATAAACTAAGTCAATATGAGACTATTATTGTAAAGTATTATTATTGTAAATTCCAAAATTGTTAAAAACGTTTTTACTTCTTTTTAAGTTTCGATTACATAGTATTTGGGCCCTAAACGCAACTAATAATGACTCCCCAAAAAGAGCAGTGCCATCTGACAACTTGTGGTCACCCTAAATTCATTTTAAAATAGAGCAATGTTGATAAAGATTATTTAGCAGATGCACAAAATATGTACATTTATAAATTCAGTTTTTTTTTTAAATCGACAACAGATTATTACTGTTAGTCATTCTTCTGACTATCGGTTGGTTTAGCAAAGCAGTATTCTATCTTCTTTATTCATTTCTATATTCATAAATGATGTTGCCAAGATTATATCTCAGATATTATATATTCAGCTTTAAATTTCTGTGCTATGAAATGTATAATTATTTTTTTACAGTTTATAATTAATTTCGCTTACCTTTGCTCATTGTGTTGTTGAAAAAGTTAATAAAATTAAGCAAAAATTAAATTTAAATAAGTTTTTTCTTAATATTCCATTTAAAAGAGAAAAGTTAATCGTGAATAATTTGTACATAACGCGTTATTACACAAGAATATTCCTACAACGCGTTTTCCTATAACGCGGAACGAATCTACCATAGTATAGGGGAGACTACTGTACTATGCATTATTTATCTATACGTTGTATTAATAAATAAATAAAATGAATAATAATATTATGTTATACACAAAATAATATCCAGATATATTCTAATTCATATTTCAGGTATAACATATTAAATGAATCTCTAAGTTAAGCTCAGTAAAACTAGAGAGCTTCTTATTTTTCTGTTATAATGAGACGCAATCTACAAAAAGGGAACATATTTTACTTAAATCATAGTCATCTTCCTGCCCTTATCCCATTTTGGGGTCGGCACAGTATGTTTTTTCCTTCCATACTCTCCTGTTACTCGTCATCTCTGAGCACACTCCCTTCTTCTCCATATCGTCTTTCACGCAATCCATCCATCTTTTCTTCGGCCGTCCTCTACCTGTCAATCCCTCCACTACCATACCTAGCACTCTTTTGGTCACGTGCCTTTCATCCCTCCTCATAACATGCCCATACCATGACAGACGGCTACCTCTAATTTTTTCTGTCACTGGCGCTACTCCTAAGCTTCCCCTAATATACTCATTTCTTATTCTATCCCTTCTTGTCACCCCACACATCCATCTTAACATTCGCATCTCCGTTACATGCAAACGCTTTTCATCCATCACCTTCATCGCCCAGCACTCAGATCCATACATAACGACAGGTCTAATGATGTTTTTATAAATTCTCCCCTTTAGTTTAAGGGGAATTCGGGCATCACATGTCGTCCCAATGACTTGTCGCCATTTCATCCATCCCGTGTTGATTCTGTGCTTTACGTCACGGTCAATATTGCCATCGCTTTGAATCAGAGAACCAAGATAGCGAAACTCCGAGCAGACTGGTAACGGTACTCCGTCGAACAAAATAGGAACAAAACCGGAGACACCGCCGAAATCGCAGAACATGTGCTCTGTTTTTGTTCTGCTTACTTTCAGGCCGACACTCTCCAGCTTTTGTTGCCATTTTACCAGTCTACTCTGCATCTCAATTCCATCCTCGCCGACAAGAACAATATCATCAGCAAATAGCATGCACCAGGGTGCCTCTTCCTGTATGTCCAATGTCAGAGCATCCATTATCAACAAGAAGAGGTAGGGACTCAGAGCCGACCCTTGATGCAGACCTACTGCCACATTGAACTTGTCGGTGTTTCCAGCGGCCGACCGGACTTGTGTACTAGATCGACTGTACATTGCACGAACCAACTCCACATACTTCCCAGGTATACCCTTCTCTTTCAAAGCCCACCATATCAGATTACGGGGAACCCGGTCGTATGCCTTCTCGAGATCAACGAACACTATGTGCAGGTTCTTATGGGCTCGTCTGTATTTCTCACTCAAATGACGAAGAGCGAATACAGCATCCGTCGTACCCCGACCAGGCATAAAACCGAACTGGTTCTCCGAAACATCACTCTCGTCTCGCATTCTTTTCTCTATCACTTTCTCCCACACTTTCATAGTATGTGACATGAGCTTTATACCCCGATAACTGTTGCAGTCTTGTATGTCACCTTTATTTTTATAAATGGGCACTAGGTCACTATTGCACCATTCATCAGGGATCATTTCTTCATGCAATAACTTATTGAAAAATAAAACCAGCCACTTATACCCATATTCATTTAAAACCTTCCATACTTCCACTGGTATCGCATCCGGCCCTACAGCTTTTCCATTCTTCATACCTTGCACAGCCGCTTTCACTTCGTCATCGGTCACTTCTTTCACTAATCCTTTATTTACCGGCTGGTTTTTCAAAGCTCCACTCCATTCATTTTCTTCATTCATTAATGTTTCAAAATATACCTTCCATCTTTTTTTTATATCCTCATCTCTCATCAACACCCTTCCAGTATCATCTTTTATGCATTTTACATGTATGACATCTCTAGCATTCTTCTCCCTACGCTTTGTTATGCGGTAGAGTTCCTTTTGACCTGCAGGAAACTCTAGCGATCTATATAACTCCTCTTGCACTTCAGCTCTAGCAATGGCTACAGCTACTTTCGCTCTCTTCTTACATCTTTTATATAACATTTTCATCTCCTCTTTCATACTTTCATTATCATCCGGTACTTCCTGCCATTGCTTAAACGTATCTTTCTTCTCTTTCAGAATCTTTTGCACATCTCCATTCCACCACCACGTTTCCTTATTTATCACACCTTTTCCTTTCGTTTCACCTAATACATCCTTTGCCACAGTTTTTATGCATCCCGCTATTTCGTTCCAACTATCGTTCAAGGATTTTCCTTCTATACTACTCATATTTAAAATTTTATCTGTCACTCTTTTTTTAAATTTACTCGCACATTCTTCCTTCTCTAACAAATACCATTTTATTTTAGGTGGGGGTCGTTTCTTATACATATTTGTACGCACTACATGTTTAATTTCCATGATGAGGAGCCTATGCTGTGAGACTACACTTTCGCCCGGCAGTACCTTGCAATTTTTGACGCAATTGATTTTATTTCTTCTTATTAAGAAATAATCAATCTGCGTCTTATGGCGGCCACTTTTGTATGTAATTAGGTGTTCTTCCCTCTTTTTGAACCAAGTGTTGGATATAGCCAAATCGAAGGCTAGCGCGGCCTCCAGCAAGGCCTCACCCTCGTCATTACGGTGACCGAAACCCCAACCACCATGTACTCTTTCATAACCATCATTCATACATCCCACATGCCCATTAAAATCACCCCCTACATATATCTGCTCATTGTCCGGAACATCCATCATCACAGAATCAAAATCGTCCCAAAACTTCTCTTTCATCCTATCATCACATCCGGTTTGAGGAGCATATACACTTAATACATTAATGATTAAACCTTCAAAAATAATTTTTACAGCAATGATTCTATCACTCACCCTGTTCACCCCCGTCACACACTCTTTTAATTTCTCATCAAGCGTAATTCCAACACCATTCCTTTTTCCATCATTCCCGCAATAATAAAACTTGTATCCCTCACCGATCTCTCTCGCTTTTGATCCCTTCCATTTCGTTACGTTTACTTAAATAATAGTTATAATATTATTTTAAACATTATTTATTTTCTTTACATCATACAGTAAACTTCCTATAATTATTTATTAAGTTTTATATTTCTCCCACCCATAATTCAAAATAATAAATAGAATTCATAATGACTGATATTCCCCGCGATATAGAACTTGAGAAGTCATTCGTTTTCACTTCGAAAATGTTGTATGAGACTATTTATCATATGCTGAAGAAGTCTTATATTTCCTTACTGGAATGAAAAATTGACACAAAATATATATTTTTTTATATAAAATGATTTACCGTAAAAATAAAATTTAAAATAACCTACATTTCTGCATCCTCTACTACATCATAAATAACTTAGAAGAAGAAGACATTATATAACATTCTTTGATTACATAATCTACAGATCAGTATGTAAAATCAACTCAACTTATTAATAGAAAGAGTCAAACTACTGCGTTTTCTGAAGCCTGCACTCACAGAAGTAAATCGATATTAATAATTTCGATTAAAACTTTGCCTCGATGATATACGAATCGCAGTCGCCATTTTGGACGCTAGCGAAACGTCACTGACACCGGAGGCTATCTTGAGTTCGTTAATTAAAGCTTACAACAATTAAGTTTACAACAATTATTTTTATTACCAATATAATACAATAAATTAAAAAAATATTCTAGTATTTGAAAAGAGTTATCTCAAAAGTCACATGTACGTTTTTTCAGGATAGTTATTTATAAAAAAATATATACTTTAAGACAGACTATACAGCGCATCTCACTTTTAGAGATAGATAACTAAATATTTAATATCCATGGCATATGCATTGATATAAAAAAATATCAAGAATTTACATAAATAATATTTACAAATGTATTTTAATAGCAATTAAAAGATATCCAAAAGCAGTGGTGAATACAACAATGAAAGTGCTTTGTCACGAACATAACACACGACTGCATAATGTGGGTTAATTGGATATGTTGAAATTGTAATTCTTTTAACCAACTTTTTAAATTAATATTTTTATATAATTTCATATGTCAGGTAGTAAGGTTTTATTTATGTTTGAGTTTTTTATGTTCCTGTAATTTTTTTATAACGATATTATTTTATTGCTGCGTTCTTTATTATTACTTATTACTTTATACTTACTTACTTTTGACTCCATGATCTGAGAAAAATCTCTCTACATAAATAAATACAGTTATATTTCTGTTAAACAAACAACCAATGTCTTATAACGTCCAAAAAATCTTAATAATAAAAATCCATATATAAAGTCTTTATAATATCGGACTCATTAAATTTAATTAAGACTCGGATTTCATGTTCTTGCAGAGAATGTATCTTTTATACAAAGTGTAATAAATATCGAATGCATGAAATGACGTTGTCTATGTAAATTGACACCCTAAACACAATTCTAGAACTCTTCAGTTAACTAAAAAATGAATACGGTGTTGACGTGTTATTGATTTACCCAGCAACTAGATTAGGAGGTTAACGAGCTAATATTTAATAGACTTTCTGTCATGATGACAAGTGTACAGCAAATAATATAAAAAATAATACAGGGCTTAAATTTAGTTCTTTTAACCATGGTAGTGATAGTTTATTTCTAATAACTAAATAAATAGAATTAATGAAGTTAACAACAATCTACAAATATAAATTACTTTAATATGTTACGGAAAGAATTTGTCTTTGCGATCAAGAATTATAAGAAAATATTTAAAATTAAAATGCGTTTAGTTTATTAATTAACATAAAAAATATACATACATAAAATAAGAGACGTAAAATATTTTACACAGTAGCATGATTAAGTATATTTAAGTACCAGATTATTGTCATAAAAATAAGGAGAAAAGTAATCAATTTCTTTACGTTAAGGGAATGCACAATTTTAATTATCTAAAACATGAGTTGCAGTTGGTGTAAATATAATTATATATATACTTATATTGGACGTCATTAATTTAACTATGAAATGAATTTAACTAATAATAATAATAATAACAAGAAAATCTATTTAACTGAAAAAAAATTATAAACCAATTATTATAAGAAATGGGTAACACTTATAAATGATTACGTAAACATAAGGTAAGTTATTTATATTTTTATACTTATATTTTCAGACTTCTTACTTATTGTCAACCAATACAATATATACCTAACATAACAAATAAAAATAATAATAATTTTACCTACTACTTTTGTAGTGTGAGCAGATGTTTTTTTTTATATTATGTTTTAATGTCTTCTCTGCTTTTAGGAAGAACAATGGAGGGTGAAGATTGTTTCAGCAGCAGGAGGCAGAATATTTTGAACTACCTTGGAATGCATCAGTTTTGTGTAATGGAATACACAGGATGTTATTAGCAAATCTTGTGTTATGGATTGGATTGTAGTCAAGTATACACAAGTATATTGGTTTTTTTTTAAATATTTAACAACTCCAAAAAGTAAGATGCCAAATGTAATTGTCTTTTAAAGTCCTTTTTAAACATATTTGCTGAATTAAGGAAAGAAGTAATATGCTTTCGCGGCAGGATGTTACAGCAAAACTTGGCACAGGCATTTTGTTTATGTTGGATGAGCATCTTACTACTCGAAAGCAACCTCAGCCCCATAACAACGTCGTAACAAAAACGTAATTAAGTTTAGAAAATACTATTAACTCATAAAATCTTGTTTCTATTTTGGTAGTTAGGTACTCGTATTACCGGATGAGATATAGTTATAACATTATATAACTATATCTATCCGGATAGTTCAAACTGAAAAAAACCCTTACCCTAAAGCCCTGTTGATATATTTTTATACACATATTAATAACAACAATTTTAAAAATATTTTTTTAATATATTGTGTTATGTATCTTTATATAAAATAAAGGTGCAGAAAATTACAAGAAACGATCTCGCTCATTAGTATTTCAGTCATTAAACTTTATGAATGGGCTGTGTTTGACGTAATAACGTTTATTTCAAGAAATGTGCCTTTATTTTTTTTGTTTTATATTTTTTATTCTTTTTATAATTACAATAACATTCATAGTTATTAACTGTGATTAACTTGGTAAATTAAAAGAATGTAAACATTTATTTCAAGTCCTCGTTTAAGATTCAAATCTATGTATATAATATTATAATTTCCAAAAGATAAGCATTTGGAGTTTTTAGGTTTGTTTAACGTCAAAGGTGAAACTTGAATTAAGGAAAAGTTAAACTTTGCCAAACTCATTGATACGAAATCAGGACTCATTCAATCGCAACTCGATTTAATCCTTATTGGCTTTTCTTTTAGTAACCATAAGGATTTATTTCTATTACTAGTTTAATAAATTTATTAATATATATATTTTTTTCATTTATTTAAAATATATAATGATTACTTACATACGTCATATAAAGTAAATTGCCACTGGCTAAATAGCTGGCTAATGTTATACCTTTCATAGCAATTATTATTATTATACTAGGCCTAGTATAATACAGTATACCATAGTACAGCATAGCATAGCACAGTACAGTACAGTATAGTTAAATATAGTTTTATAATTTCAAGTTATTGTCCTAAAAATTGCAATACCTGAATGAAATAGTGACAAAAAGCCTAATTCAATAATTGCACTTTGTTAAAAATTACAGCTTCCATACCTAAGGTATTTTTTTGCGGGTAGATGTGAGTACAATAACATCAAAATTTTTAGTTGGCTTTACTTCAAAAAAAAAAAAAATAATAATAATAATAATTATTATTATTATTATAAAATAATAATATTATATTATTTTTATTATCACAGTCCGGAATGGATAAATAACTAATAAAGAACAACCTCTGTATAACACTTTTAGCAATATTTCTGCAGCGGTTCATAATTATATCATCTTTAAAGACCTGACGTGGAAGGCAGTCTTCATGTTATAGAACCAATTACAGTTGGTCTCTGCCGATTTTGATAGGCATGAGGTACTCTTTTGTCGAAAGTTCTTCTATGCCGTGGCATTGCTAAAACGACTTGACCACGTCTCGGAACCATAAGTTATAACTAAAAACACACAATGGTCAAATAAGGTATTTGGTAAGGTATTCTTTAGACATTGCGGTATTTTGGACGTAAAAATGTTTCTGAGCTTCCCGAACGCTGAACATCTGAGTTTAAATCGGCGATTTTTCTTTCACGAAGTTGAACCTAACCTACCTTATGTTATGTAAATAAAGAACCAATATGACTGATACTCAAATTCATAAACTTTCAGTTTGCATCATGGTAACTATGTTGGATAAATTGATTATAGAAATGTATTACATTCTGAATAAGCATAGTGAATCTATACATAAGATAAGAAAATTTTAAAATATTCTCAAATACATTAACCAGAAAAACAATTAAACACAGAGGTTGCACCATACACAATTAAAGTTGTCACCTCTCATAACACAGTTTCTAATTCCAGTCACTCGAAGACATTCAGAGGTCTAGTTCTTGTAGCAACTCAGGTCATTATCACAAAAGAAAGGTGCCTATGATTACAAGAGTCCTGCTGGTGATTTACCATCTGATCTACACATAGGTCGATTGTCGTTTATATATAGTATCTAGGTCTAACTTTGCAAATGTGTTACTTATCTGTCATAAATTATCAAGTACGTGCAAAGTACACACCACTTTTACTTCCTTTTCATAATATAATGAGGTTTCGAACTCATTTTTATTACACCTTTACCATGGTTATTACCAGTTATTCTACATGCACCAAAATTAATAAAATGTAGTGATGAATTTATATAATAACGATATCAATAGAGGCACACAAAATTTATGATCATTATAAGAGAACAAATTAATACTAAATTAAAAATTTAAGCTTAATGAAAAATTTTCTCACATACAAATTTTTGGTAAATTGAATTTAATATTTAACAATAAATTATGAGAACTTGAACAATATTATTGGTCGTAGTATTGAAGAAAATGTAATATTTAATTAAGAGATATTAACTTTTAAAGTTACTAAAGTGTCTATAAAGAAATGAAATCATGAGAAGCGAAACAACTAGCGAATTCATTTCAGAGTGGTTGATTGAATTAAATATGCACTTAACATGTCAATCCATTACAAATGTACATACATTATAGTATATCAACTTGCTCAATAACATTGGGGACCATAAGCTGAGTTACATACTTGACAAGACAAGTATACCTCATAATAAGGTTGCATTAATAACCCGATGTCCATCAAATATTCATAATTTAGTTCCATTTTGTGAATTTCATTGAATTATGATCTCATTGATTTTTATTCTTCCATAAGTAATTTTGATAAATCGCTACAATTTGGGATAAATTTTAATTCAGTGCCAATATTGTAAAACACGTGTTCTATAAAATTCCAGGTAACTTTTTTGCCGTGGAAATATGAGATTTTGTTCTATTAAAAATGATTGTAAGCAATCAAAGTACTAATTTTTATCTAAACCTATCTCTTAATTTATTGAGAAGCTAAAGAAATGTGATAATAATAATTTTATGTGATCGATGATGAAACAGACATAAAGTTATTATTAGCTTTGGTCTAACTTTTGTAAACACAAAAAAAAACAATCGAGAAAACTTAAAATACGTTAAACTATTATCTTACTAACTAACAAAAGTAAGAATTGAAAATGTACATTGATATTTGAGCTTGCTAAGTTAAATTATAGTAGTAATTTAATTTCAAGGAGCATTTGCTAACCTCAGTGTAAAGCCAAGTTGAGGTTAACTCGAATATTTCAACTAAAACTAGTAACATACACATTTTATTCCAATATATATTGCAACTAAAATAAATGAAAAGTAAAGCGACTGGCATAGTTAACTATATAGTAATGTTTATTCAAGATAATTTTTCAAAATAAATATATATGCCAATTAGTAAGAAAGTGTTATTAACTAATTCCACTAGAGTTAAAAGAATTATGGGCTAAATTAAATAAATTAAATTCATTAATTTTTATTTTAAATATATATATTTGCAGGTACTACAAGAAGCATCCATGCTCCGTGATCAAGACTCCGTCCTGACCAAGACGGAACTAGAGGGTTCCATATCACCGGTTGATCCAACGATCGAGATGGGAACGGATCGCACCCATTGTCATCAGTCCGGCAGCAGGGGGTCCCAAGACCCTCTTTCACCTTTTGGTTAGAGGTCAGTGAGATAGAGCATCGACTTTGGGCAGAAACCTCCCCAAGGCAGTTGCGGTGGATACCAAGTTCGGTGCTAGAAGAGAGAAAATGAGCCTCGAAGTTCCATCTTCTGTTCAGCTTATACTTCATCTGGGTCTTCACCACCACCTCCGAATCCTGGACAGAGATAAATGCCTGAAGAGAGAGAAACTAGCAAAGGCCCTGATCTCAAACATTGTTAAATCTCATATACAAAGAGCAACTATTGAGTTTCTGGCCAATTCTTTGTAGTATTCCGAGAAGTGGTAACTTACTCACGGACTTAGTCAGTCTTAGTAAGTCACTGACCTTTTTTAATGTAATAATTGACGATTGTAATAATTGATGCCTGTTTTAATAAAGATATATTTAATTTGAAGTAGTTAGTGATAATTTCGAAAGCTTAAATATATTCAAATATATTTCCTCATCCACTTATGATTCAATTTTAAAAAAAGTAATTAATGTTAATACTCATTTATTTTAATAACATACACATTTCCTGAATTTTTATATCAAATATTACTATAATAATTATTTATTTGATGATTGATATAATCTTCATAACTTTCAAATAATATCTTGCATAATAATAACAATTATCATAATTTAATATAATAAATTTCTAAATTTTCGAGAAAATTTATAAAAACTTATATTATATTTTTACATATTTTTGTCTTTTTTATACAGCAGTAAACAAAATTATAAAAATGTCATTGCCTTGCCACCATATATCAGTAATATAATAAATATTTTTATCTATGACAAATTTATATATTCTGTACCTCTATGCTATATTCATTTATAAATACTGTATGTATTTGTAATATACGAGACGAGACGTGCATTACGTACATTACGAATAGGTTCATTCATAGACCTATGACGCAATCACAGTCATTAGAGCTTTGTTACCCAAAAAAATAATTTACAACACGACTGCCGCTATATCTGGAAAGATTTTGCAATTGACTGGCGAGGATAATTATTGCGAATGAAAAATTTGTCAATTAACATTTAAATACCTCGTTCGACAGGGTCGATCGTGTAAGGTAGATTCCCGTCGGTCGGATCGGCAAAGAAAAACTAGCCAGCAGTATTCTACTGGTCATTACGAGTCTTATGACGGGTCACTCTGCATATATTGGGTGAGCGGGGAACCACCCACCACTCCTATCTCCTAAACGGGGGGTCGCATCAAAAAACTTTTCGGACAAAAAAGTTTCCTCTTTTAATTTGTTAATTTTCTAAGATTTTTCCGACGGCAATATTTTGCCTTCTTCTGTGACTTTTTTCGGTTTTTAACTTTCAACCCCCCCAGCTCCTCAACCCCTAGACCGATTTCCCCCGTTCAAGAACTTAACCTTCATTTTGTCCTTAAGAATGTGTATGCCGAGTTTAAAAATCCTCCGCCAATATTTGCGACCTGTAGCGTGTCCCAAAGGTTTGCACTTTCACCCCCCCTCCCAGCCCCCCCTTTCACTTTTTCCAAAAAAACGAGATGGTACGTTTGTCCTACTAATTTATCCTATCGACCTGTGAAGTCAGATTTCGCCTACGATGAATTTGGACTGATGGATCATATATACATATATATATAGAGGGATATATAAAATTTTTTTTTTCGACGGATTCTCAATCTCCAGGTCATAAACGACGTAGCGCCCCTACTCTGGGGTCTGGGTCCCGTCATCGCATCGATTGCAATAGGTAGATTCATCTATGGAATCTACCTAAAAACAATTAAGTCATGATAATCTAATTAAAATAATTTATTCAATAATATTTTATAGTTTCTCTGTAAAATTTAAACGGTAATTATATTTCAGTCCATCGGTATATGATCGATTAATTATTGTCAAAATTACACGATAATTTTCAGTAAATCTTACTTGCATGGGTTTTTTATTATTAAAATATATACCTAATACAATTATATTGTATTTAAAGTGATAAATATATTTTATCGATATAAACGGTATGATCCGAGTTGTAATGATATTAACAAAGATAAATGAAAAAAGTTGATATTTTTATAATGTAAGATAAATTTTTGATATTCTCTTACTGGCTTGTAACCTAACAGTTGTTCTTAAACACAATATAATATATACTGTGTATAATAATAATTTTTACACTGCAAAGCTTATTAAAGCGTGTTCTTTTTGCGGAATGATAAAATATAAAAAAAAAATATTAATTAAGGTACATAACATAATTCATGTGCATGTGGCACATGAATTATGTTTGTGTCCCAAAGAAAATATTAAGTAATATCATTTATATTTTATACTTAAATATGAACAAGAATGTTCATTATAGTACCTATTATGTACCTATTTATTACATGTTCTCAGAAGATCGTCATTAAGCTACATTTCTTTCTGTTAATGAGGTTAATGAGGTAGACGCTTTTTCTGTTCCCAGCTAATTGGCCTTGAACCATCTCAAGGGTGGCAAAGCATTTATATCTATACTTTCAAATATAGGTGGTGACTATTTATTTGCTACCTATTTTGTTCTTCCCATAAATATCAAAAGTAAACAACCTCTGAGTTCCATACTTATAAGTAGTTCCTGCTTTATATGTCTAGGTCTACCACATAAGTTTAACATCACCTGCAAGGGTGAGAATAAGCTGATTTACTATTAACGAGGACATATGGTTAAGTCACTTCACCCGCTTTACAGTTCATATTAGTTACAGCCATCTTTTATTCTAAATATTAGTATCGTACACTTAGGTTATTATAAATAATTTGTTATCTTTGAATCCTACAAAACACGAGAGTATAAATATAATATGTAGGTGTAGGTTTTCTTTCTGCATGGAACAGTCTCAAACATATAACGGTATTAAAGAAAAGTACAAAAACAAACTATAGTGGCAATGATTTTTCTCAACATTCGATAATAATAGTTTAATGTCAAACATTAGTATAAGCACAGAGCTTGACCAGAAGGTCATCAATAGTGTAATCCTATAGATGATAATGGTAAACCTTATAACAATTAATGATACAGTAAGTAGCACAAGTTAACAGTAACCGTAATATCAAGTCACATGTTTATCCTATAGTGGTTATTAGAGAGTTTATTTGAAGGTTCCATATTGCAGTATTAAAAGTCTCTTTTGTAAATTTTTGAGCTTTTTTAACCCAAACTATAAGATATTGTAGAAGATGGTATAAAAAAATATATAAAAACACAGAATCACAACAGAAAAAGCATAAAATAAGTATCAATAAAAATTCAATCGATCAAACATATCTCATTAATCTTCGAATACGAGATCTTATATTATGAAGACGAATTTGGCATTCCGCCCGAACAATATTCCTGGAAATATTGCCATTCGAATCATATTATTCAAAAAGGAAATAAATTGATTTAAGAAAATATTGCTAACATTCAAAACATATAAATGAACCTCTAAGTTTATTGTCCGTGACCGGCTATTTAACTGTTTAAACCACAACAGCAGGTCAGTGGCGACAAATTCGAGTGACTGTTCGTATTGTTAGGGGATAAAACATTTATAGACCAAAATATTAAAGTGGTGTATTTTTAAGTATTTAAATAAAAGTGAATAATAGAATTAATTATAATTTTTTGTCTATAAAATAATTTCAAATCACAAAAAAATATTAATTCCGTTTATTTAATAATTTATGGATAATGTTTGAGAATTTAGTATATTAGTTTTGGCAACAAAAATATTCGTAAATACAGTATAATAAAATCAATATCCGATTTTACTAATTCCCCAATATATCATTGATGTGTTACTGTAATCGCATGTTGTCGACACATTACTATTCAGATTACTACATGTATGTTTGCCAAATGTATCACGCATAGGACACTAATGCATATAAATAATAGATAAATATTCTTATACTGTCATTTATTCCTATGAAGCATCAATGATTATTATTTGTTGATTAAATATTAATTTTAAAGTAAACTATATTTTACTAGTGACGTAACGTCATAACTTTGTCATTGAAAACCTTAATTATATTGTAATGGATAAATTAATAGATCCTGGATTGTATTGGATGGCAGTAAATTGGTAGTAAGAATGATTTAAATTAATTCTTCGATAATCTGTTTTTTCAAATATACTTTCAATCAGTGACTTCCAATAATTTTATAACTCAGTTACAAAATATAATAGAATTTGTGATTATTTGACTTCGCATCCGTTTAAAATTATAATATCGGGTATGTACAGTAAACAATTATTAGTTTGAATAGTATATTTTATTTCGGTAAAATTTTAAATTAGAAAGAAAAGAATGAATTGAAAGTATTTTATATAATAAATATAGGATTAAAGTTAAACGGCAAGCTATGATATGATATAAAGATAACTCACTTTATGTCGTTGAAAGGAAATTAAAGAACAATATTAGACGATAAAGCTGCATTGTGCAGAAGAGCTTGGAAATAAAACGACCAAAGGCTGACTTCTCGAGAAGAGCATATTGTGTGGATCTTCCATCTAACAATAATTTCGCTTTTATTTTTATTTAAGTGTAATAAGTTTCATATTTACTTAAACTAAAGTAGACGGTTGCAATTTTAATAGTTATTTGTATACCAAAACCAATATGTAAAGCTTATAAACCTTAGCCTCTTATAATATCATGGAATCTGAAAAATCTCAACAAACTAAAGAATGTAGAGTAATGAGGACAAATGCATATAAACTTAATAATTGAAGGTTTATATTTATTTGTCGCCACAGAGAACGAACATTTCTACCAGAAATGTAAAATGGTATTATTTTCGCATGTTTACATGCATTTTGTTAACAGGTAGCCTGACTGCAATCAGTTAAATTAAAATAACATGTACTTTCCTCATGTAAGATTTATGTAAACAAGTATTATTTTACGCGCCTTACAAATGTATATATTTATAATTCTTAGATATTATTTAGAACATCATTATAAACATCTTTGAAATGTTACTTGAAAATACTAAACGATATTTTTTTATTCTTTTATAAGACTACTAAACACTTTTTATTCAAACTTCACTAAATATTCCCAAAGTCTCAATTGGCTAATAAACACTTTTAATTAAACAGATTCTTGATATATATGTATGTAAAAATAATGAATTATTACAAACTAAATGGTTTAATTGTAATTGATAAGTCTAATATATAATATGTAATAATAAAATATTTAATATAATTTAAATGAATCTTCAAGGTAAACACGCTTAATATGTCCTTACGTTCTTTGAATTTTATCTCCGTATTTAATAAAAATTAACAGCCACTATGTATGGAATTACCTCTATGGAATGAATTACCAACCTGGTGGTTATTGAAAGTAAATATATTAGTTCTTCATTTTTAAGCTTTTAATAAAAAAATATATATTAAAAGTATTTAAAAAAGAAATTGATTTATTTCTAACTCCTTATTTCTTATACACTGAATATTCTAATGCACCAGGTTGATACGGTTTTCATTATTATTCTTATTACTCACTTTAAAAGTATATTTTTTCTTTAATAACACAGGCACACAAAAAAAAACATCATGAACCAGAGGGGAGACCCCATCATTCTCAGGTTTTTGGGATCGCTGAAACCGAATATGATAATAAAAACTAATTTTAAATGCCCGTTTTCCCGCTAGCACCCCTTTACTACCTCTTAAGGGGTTAAAATTGAAATTTTTGTATAAAATCAAGATAGATGTGTATTTCTACGTTTTTTGGGATGCTGAAACCGAAAATGATAACTAAAAATAAATTCATGACCACTATCACCCCCTACCACCCCTTACAGGGGGTGTGAATTTCATTTTTTCTATAAAATCAAGATAGATGTGTATTTCTACGTTTTTTGGGATGCTGGAACCGAAAATGACAACTAAAAATAAATTCATGGCCACTATCACCCCCTTACCACCCCTTACAGGGGGTGAAAATTTAAATCTTTGTATAAAATCAAGAAAGATGTGTATTTCTACGTTTTTTGGGATGCTGAAAACGAAAATGATAACTAAAAATTAGTTCAAGACCTCCATAACCCATTAACACTTTCTTACTACCCCTTATGGGGAATGTTTATGGAAGGAATTTCTGTTTTTTGGTATGATGAAACCGAATATGACATCAAAAATGAATTGTTTAACAAATTAATTTGAGGTTACTTAGCTCTTATATTAGAAATTCAAATGCTTTATCGATCAGAAGTATCTGATATATATTCATGATTTAATTCTACTCTTAGCGTAACTCAGGAACAACGGCGTGGACGTAGTAGATTTCTGTTCCCTTTTGGGGTGCTGGATTAAGGTGAGTCCCCTTGCCTCTCACTATTCAGCGTCTACCTGTTTCTACGATAACGAACTCTCTTGTTTTCAAAAGAGCTTCTAAGTGGTTTCCTTTTATTGGCTCTTCTGTTCTGGCAAATCTTTTTTTAAATTCCAACAGTAGTCTGCTAACATATTGACATCCCATTTACCCTGATAGCGCTGTTTCATTGTCTTAAGATCCTGATGGAACCTTTTACCTTGCTCCTCACTGTAGTCTCCAAAATTGTCAGGAAAATAGTCCCTTCTATTTCGGAGGCATAGAATTAGGTTCAGCTTCTTTTAAGCGTTTCACAAGACTGCCGGATGGATAACAGTATAAATAGAATTAAATAGAAAACAAAAAAAAAACAAGATATGAAAAAACTTGTCAAGAATAGGACCAAAATCATGATTCAGTCTTAGCATCATAATAACAAATATATGCATACAATGAGGTTACCATATACTTTATAATCATTTTTTGTCTCTCATTTTTTGTCATCTTGAAAAACATAGAAATTCACATCCACCTTGATTTTATATAAAAATTGAAATTTTCACCCCCCGTAAGGGTTGGTGAGGGGTATTAATGGGTGATAGAGGTCTTAAATTTATTTTTTTAGTAATCATTTTAGGTTCCAGCATCCTAAAAAACGTAGAAATACACATCTATCTTGATTTTATAGAAAAATTGCAATTTTCACCCCCCGTAAGGGGTGGTAAGGGAGTGATAGTGGCCATGAATTTATTTTTAGTTATCATTTTCGGTTCCAGCATCCCAAAAAACGTAGAAATACACATCTATCTTGACTTTATAGAAATAATGAAATTTTCACCCCTGTAAGGGGTGGTAGGGAGTGATAGTGGTCATGAATTTATTTTTAGTTATCATTTTCGGTTTCAGCATCCCAAAAAACGTAGAAATACACATCTATCTTGATTTTATACAAAAATTTCAATTTTCACCCCTTAAGAGGTAGTAAGGGAGTGTTAGCGGGAAAACGGGCATTTAAAATTAGTTTTTATTGTAATATTTGGTTTCAGCGATCCCAAAAACCTAAGAATAATGGGGTCTCCCCTCTGGTTCATGATGTTTTTTTTTTTTGTGTGCCTGTGTAATTATACAAAATTGAAATTTTATTTATTTGTCTAGATGATATCTAGGAAGCAATATTGATTGGAATAATTTCCAAACTTATCTTACATATATCTATATATTGCTCTATTAGTATAGAAGCAGTTTTTTTAGCCAAATTGTTGGCTGCCATTGTAAAAATATATGATAGCGATACAGCTACCTGTCCTCTAATACATGAGGATAGATGACATTTATTACGAGTCAAATAACAATATTTATTAACTTTTCTGTTAGTGTCAACAACACGAATTTTTATTTAATATAAACATATCATTAAAGTAATTTTATGTTTAATTTCATGTTCTTTTTGTGGCAATGTTGTGCTATAAGCTAATGTAAACCACACATTTTTTTTTAATTTAGTAAAATTTCAAATCATTGTTTAAATATCTAAATGGTACACATTACCTTGGTTTCCTACAAAAAAATACTAAATTTGATGAATTATTAAATTATTCACTTGATTTTTCAAATTCAGTAGTAATATTTTTCAAATGACAGTCAGTAAACAGTTGTTACCTTTTGTACATCAAGATAAGAATTGAATACTAAGCCTATTCTCTTTTCAATACAATCACTATACATATTTGTGTCATATACAATATTTGATTTATAGGAACTATTATTATTTGAAATAGTGATATTAAACCTGTCACATAATTTTTCCGCTGAATGTTTTTTTTTAGTAAACTGAGACTATTTTCTTTTTTACATTAACACAAGCTGTGTTTTTTTTTTAAATCCTTCAATTTTTAACTTATGATCACTGAACCTATTTTTTGTAGTATGATTATAATTTCTCGTTACTCTTTAAAACCTCGAATAGTTTTTTTTCAATAACTTCTCGTTCGTTGTTCAGTTCGGTACGCAAATACTTGCTCGACCTTAACTTGTAATGTCAGTTGAAGTTTGCTTTCCTCTTGGCCTGAAAGGCCTCTGCAAGTTGTCCAAGAAAAATAAAATTAGGGACCGGTGTAACAAATCAAATAATAACACTTATTAAGTGTGACTTGAGTCTCTATTGACTCAACAAATATCACTTCAAACTATTTTGGATTATTTTAGACAGTTATTGTTAACAGTAACAGTAATAATACAAGAAATATCTACTTGAAAATTTAAAGTCAAAGTACCTATCACCTATCACGTTTTTTCTTGGTTATTTTTAACCAATATAAACAACTTAAATACTTATTATTAAATCACACATATTATAGACACTATTTATACACCTTAAACATGACTTGATTGAAATCCTGCTTACAATAGACACAATTGATTTTATTAATAAATAATTTGAAAGAGCTGTTAACTTCTGTGTTGCCATAGACCAAAAGAAAATAGGTTATTGCAACGATTACCTAACCTGTTTATCTATCGAAATAGCGATTGCGATATTTACATGAGACTTCTTTATTTATTTTAATGGCGAAATCTTCGATGGCATAAATAATGAAGGTTTGAAACAAAGTGGCGTTGAAATTATAATTATATTTTCCTAATTAAGGTAATAATAAAAACTAATAAGCAGAATAAAAAGAAAGTAAGTGAATGTAGTAATACACCTGTTAATAGGACCACTCAGGTACCAACCAGGCCTGACAATGGAAAATTGGAAACAATTTGCAAGTAACAACAAAACTATTCGTTCACTACCTTTAGCTATTGTTACTGTCCTTAAATTTGTGACGTTTATGACACTTCACTTATAATTCTGGCAATTTACGACCCTTGGTTGTTTGAAATATATTATATTGTTCCAGAAAAAGCCAACGGCCAAGTTTTTAACTTAATTAATTACATTTAACTACGCTAAAATTTAATTCATAACTTTTGTTGATCAGTCAATATCATTTAAATTTAATTTGTATTATATAATAATATATATATTTTTTACAAGTTATTCTATAAATTTGCTAACAGATAACAATAAATAGCATTATAATCATTTTAAGAAAATTTTGCCATCTGCGAAGTATTTGGATGTGTGTTGAAAAATTGGAAGAGTTATGTCTTTCTTATATGTTTCTTACATACTATTTAATTAAAAAAACACTTTTGTTAAGAACTATTTTTACACAATAATTCTTACTTACGTTTTACTAGTAGAGTACCATTGTAAATTATATTATAAATCTAATCCAACAAATTTCTAAAACATAATTTTTTATAAAGTACTTAAATAATTAAATTTAGCTCGTGTAGTTACTTTTATGCAGGTCACTAATATCATGACCTTTAAATATTAATTATACTTTTCAAAGACAAACAGGACATACGACCTCAATATGTTAGTTCTCTTGATAGGGATAGCGCAGGAAAGGAGTATAAGGATCAAGCCGCAGATTCGATTTCACCCTGTATTTTTTAGTCCATATTTATATTATAAAATTTGAATAAACTGAACATAGATATATATGGTATAATCATTTCCAAATATTGATTTTGCTTGTGGGATCTTTTCAATGTTCTTCTAATAAGTTAAGTACTTTGCAGCAGCAAAGTTAGAATCAGTGGTTAGGATCTTGGCAAGAAGTATAATAGATGTCGCTTCCATCGTCAGAAAGAGGAATATATATATAGAATGTTAAATTCATCGAGACGTGTGATACGGTAGGTAATTGTTATAATGACGGAAATAGATCGAAGGTTCGATTCCTGCCTGATATAATTTAATAAACTTAAATTTTATTATTAAATAAAAAATATAATGAAATTTTTTATTTTATTTGTCAACGATAATTGTTTTAATCAACGAAAACAGAAATTTGGTATGAACATATTGTTCTTTTATCTCTAGATAGTTGATTTTTATCGCTGATTTCTTACAAAAGTGTTGATATTATATTTGAATAATAACTAGATAAACTTTATAAGTGGAAAACAATATCAGTAAAAAAGAATTGTCAACAACAATGCTTTCGCTTAGTGGATAAAAGGTATTTTCATATATTAATTTTGTTACATATCGACAAAAATTTGCTCTCATATAATTAAATTTAAATTTAAGCTTGGAGGTATATATGGAAACAATGAATGGGAGAGTTGAATAATGTTTTATAAACAGAAATTATTGCTTCGTATATATTTCATCTCAACAAATTTAGCGATCACTACCTAATGTAAATTTGACATCGAGAAGTGGAAAAACATTTTAACTGCATTACACTGCACAAAGACAATGGCACTGATAGTTTTAACAGATGTATGTACATAGATGTATATTTATAAGAATTTTCTTTGTATGAATTTTCTTATAAGACCTTGGAAAATATATATGCATGTACAAACCACATATTCATTAAATAACTTTATACAAATGATGTTTTACTACTTTAAATCAAATTTAGTTAAAATAGTTGCATCTGGTACGCTATTATTGCAAAAAAGTTATTTTTCAGTTACTTTTATAATACCAACATTTTAGGGCAAGAGTAACATGAAAAACGTTTTTCTACCTTTTACCCTACAATTTTCCTTTTGTATAAGTTTCAGTTATATGGTATCTGGGTCCTTGAAGCAAATAATACTCGCTCCCCAAACACAGCACTTATGGAACAAAAATGACTTCTTTTGTCGTCAACACAAAGCATGATTTATATTCTGACAGCGTGCCGTGACCCCAAATTCATATTAAAATCGGCCAATATTGCCAAAGATTATTTAGTAGATGCGGGAAATATGGTAATTTAATGTATATTTTAAATAAAATATTAAATGTTAGTATAATAAATATTGAATTTTATAATAAATAATTTTTAACGGTTGGTGAAGTATTCACGAATGTTCTATGTTTAGTTTTGTTAAAATTAAAATTATATAAGTATTTAAGAAAAGAGTTTGTTTTTATATCTGCCTACAATATTTACTTAATATCAGATATCATATATACAAATCTCTATTTGTACATACAGTAGAGTGTTGAAGGATAAAAGGCATTTATATATTGCCCAGCTAGCTAAATATTTTAGTGTATATTTCATAGCACCCTTATTAAAGTAATATATCCCTAAAGATAATGTTTTATTTGATATTTAAATAAATATTAAAACCACTTTAATGGAATAAAGACCAATAAATAAAACATCTTATGTGGCATTTAGTGGTTAAAATATTATTTAGTTGTTGTTAAAACTAATATATGTACCCGACATATTGAACTCAAGGCAAGTTCGTTATTACTTCTAAAAGTTATAGGAGACTATTTGTCAAATATTTAGAACTTTTAATACCTGATTAGCTGCAGTTAATTAATAACGTTATGAAAAATATATTAATTTTTATATATTTTTGTACTCTCTGAGACGCAACATATAAATTATCGTTTGAAACGATATCATTCTCATCATTTAATTACTTAAAGGATGATGTAATACACCTACGTGTATATATAAACCTTGCAACGCTTTCTCTTTCTATTGCCAATACAAGTAAATAATCACACATCTTATACAGTTTTTTTATTGTTTATATTGCTAACAAATTATTATTGAAATATTACATACTTCTTAATTTATATTTAATACACGCTTTTTCACAGAGTAAGCAATTTCACTAAAAATACTTATAAATCAAAAAGTGTTAAGTGCCACGATCATTTATTAAAGTTGAAATAAGTTTCTCAAAACTCTTTTAATTCTAGGTACTGAAGATTGATTAATTGGTTTATGGTCTAAAACTAAAGCCGCATAATGAATTATAAAACCTATGAATTATTTATGGTTTTAAAGAAATAAAATAAATATATGACATTATTATACATGAATAATACAAGGCGAACGGAAAGCATTACATATTAAAATTAATTGTAACAATTAACGTGATTAGTTATCATATTATTATGATAGTCATTAAAATTTGATTTATGAATAAGTATTGAAGTCAATTCAAATTTATGTTTTTTCTAAAGTTTATGTTACTTTCAATTAGACTATCCACCCTTCTTCTAGATTAATAACCTTAAAATTTTGTAAGTCCACTTAATCGAAATAATCTCAATCTTTATAAATCTAAATAATAGATGCAAAAACAAATAATATTTTCTTTGAAATATAAAAGATATTTACTGGTAAGGGTATGAAATAATATTTCTACTTAATTTGATTCTTCAATGCTCAAGGTCTTTTTCTATCATTGTATTAGGACACTATCTGATAAATGGGGGTCCACACTCATGCGAAGATGATATTACACCCGCCATATTGAATTCGAGTATTGGCTTTTGTTCTTACTTCAGCAAGTTAGTATAAGACCATTTTTCATACACGTAGTTGAGAAATTTGTCATAGAAAAGGTTTATATTTTGAAAGTCCTACTATATTGTCATTATACTAAGTAAAATTGTAACTGAATGTTTCATATCTGAAAAACAAATTATATTTTCTTCAAAATAGTTATCAAAAAGCAATTATACAAATTTCTTGCACGTATTATATACGTATTATATATATATATATTATTTGTGTTATAAGCTATTTATTAGACCACATCGTTGTAGATATTATTTGTTTGGTACCGCTAGTTATTCAGTAAAATATATGTTTAGTACACTAAGTTCTTCTTTCACACACTCAAAAGTTCGTAATTTGTTTAAATCACTATGTTCTTTTGCTGTGACCTGCCTAAAAACTAATCAAATTTACTCGCAACGAAGGTAATTAAGTGTCTTTCCAATTATATTTATTATTTAGTTACTTTAACAAAAGTGAACAGAAACGTGATGCCAATAATTTAGGAGAGATCAGATGTGATCTATAAACTAACTAAATTAATACGTAATTTGCATTGGTCTTGAACTGTACTTAATTTTGTTTATAATTTAAATATTTGAATATATCAATATATTTAATATCAAGATCTTAATTATTTAAAGAGTAACTTTAACCATTTCTGTCACCATTGAAGCAATTATAAATATTATAAACATTTCAAAAAAGCTAACTAGTAGACAGATGGTCATAATTTACACGGAATTTAGTGGAAAATCAACCACTTTTATTTTCCTTATTTATAGTGGAGCGCCTGGGGGTTTTCACCTCGGATTAGAGTTATAGTGAATGAATTAAAACGATCGATGTGGGATATTGTTTCTTAAACTATAAATTGCAATGTTTACCCAAAATTTTTTTGTGCACTCCATTTTTTCATTGTTTAAACAAATTATTATAAAAAATTAATGTTTGACCATATATTTTCACTTTAAACAGTTTTTTTTTATTTATATGTTAAATTTTACCTGAGTAGACATATAGTAACATTTTTCAAAGATACCTGTGTATAAATATAGCAGTAGGGATCTCGAAAAGGTAGAAAAACGTGGAGGGGAGAGCGGAGCGACAGCTGCTATGTACAATGGAATTTCTCGGCTAGTTCAGTTTCAGTGAAAATTTGGTTTTTTAGTGAAAAATTTTTCTTTGTTTTTGTACTGAAAGGTAATTAAATAATTAATAAATCGAAAATTAAAGATCAGCTTCAATAAAAAAAAAATATATGATAATAATTAGGGCCAGGAAGTTGGCATTTTTTTATTGTACTAATTTGAGGTTAAACATATGAATGCTCATTTGAAAGACTGCGAGTTTCCTGGCCCTAATAATAATGAATCAAATGCAATTAATTAATTACTAATTGTTTTTTATTAGATTTCGAACAATCGATAAACCAACGGCTAACAGCATGGCTGATGAAAATAGCTGCATAATATGTATACATCTGGGTTCACCTTCCAAAACAAATTCAAGTTTAGGTGAAATAATAAAAATTAGTAGAGGAATAACTTCTTTACAAGCTGCTTCAACTGAACGACAAGATGGATTGTTACCTCATCTACAAACTGAATTTGTTTATACTCATTCAAGTTGTCAACAAAAATATATTAATAAAAAGTATATTGGAATGTATAAAAATAAGGTCCGTGAAAATCTCTCATTATCGCCTCCGAAAAAAAAACTTCGAAGTAACATGAATTTCAATAACTTCAATTGGGAAAAACACTGTTTTCTTTGCGGACAAGAAGCTGATAAAACAAAAGAAGCAAAATTAAATAAAGCTCGGCGTAGGCAGATTTCATACATCAACACTCCAACTTTAAATGAATCCATCATGAATTTAATAGCCGTCCAGAAAACTGATTATTATCGAGATATCCATAAAAGGATTTCTGGTATAACCGACTTACAGACACTTGCAGCAAAATATCATTCGGATTGTTATAATTTGCTGAAAAATTCAGTTAAGATATTTTCATCGAAATGTTTAGAAAAATCATTACCAAATTGTAAAGAACATATTCTTTTTTTACATGCCTTTACGGGTTGTGACACAACTTCTGCGTTTTTCAATAAAGGAAAAATTAAGTTTGCTAAAAATTTTGAGAAACCGATTCATTTACACGACTCAGTAAAAGTATTTGAAAATATCAATGAAGACACCAATAATATATTGCAAGCAGGTGTAGCATGTATTTTGAGTTTATATGACGCGCCGTCTAAAACTCATGATTTAAATACATTAAGGTTCAATTCTTTCATAAAAGCAACAGCCAAAAATACGAGTGTTCTTTTGTCATCACTGCCTCCAACAACTGTACCTACAAACCTACCTAAACCTACTGAGTGTACCTACAAATTCAGATATGGCTAGGAAATGACGTAGTTGTTGAAAATTGGGGATGGAAGTATTCCAATAACATGTACATCCCAATAACAATGAATCAATTACCTGCTCCGGATAATTTATTGCAAATGTTATTTTATGATTGCAAAAAGGGATGTGGAGCTGCGTGTGGATGCAAAAAAAATGGTTTATACTGCAGTGTAGCATGTTTACAGTGCAGCTGAAATAGTTGTTTCAATACTTCACCTATTATACAGATAGATGAAGTAGAAGAAAATATTTGATGGAGACAACAATGTAATATATTTAAATAAACAGATTTTGTACTAATATTTTTTTTCTTTTCATTGGTCGTAATTAATTACCTTATTTTTTTTATGTACATAATAGAGTTATTTATAATTAAACTGGCCTAGAAATTCCATTGTACATAGCAGCTGTCGCTCCGCTCTCCCCTCCACGTTTTTCTATCTTTTCGAGATCCCTACTGCTATATTCATACACAGGTATTTTTGAAAAATGTTACTATATGTCTACTCAGGTAACATTTAACATATAAATAAAAAAAAATACTGTTTAAAGTGAAAATATATGGTCAAACATTAATTTTTTATAATAATTTGTTTAAACATTAAAAAAATGAAGTGCACAAAAAATTTTGGGTAAACATTGCAATTTATAGTTTAAAAAACAATATCCCACATCGATCATATTAATTCATTCACTATAACTCTAATCCGAGGTTTTACGGTTTTGAATGCTCCAGGCACTCCACTATAAGTTTCAACGTTGTTTTCTTCATTTGTACATGATGTTTATGTATATAAGTAATATATATTTTTTTATGAACTTAAAACTAATATTAAAATATAATTAGAATTTTTAAATTTTATACGAGTACCAGATATTAAAAACGAAAATATACATGATTTATCATTCCGCATGTTTCAGTTACTGTAGAAAATTCGATAAATTTGTTTATAAATAATAAAAACTCGTACGTTATGCAATACAAGTATGCATTAGAAATATAGAATATACTGACAATTCTCCATTTAATGCTTCCTGTAGTAACCTTAAGTCTATTTAGTTAACTAAACTAAAAAGGAAAAAAACTCTTGTCATTTAAACTGTCGAATAAAGTTGCGTCGTCAATTGTAGATGTCTCACCTTTCGTACTCGTATATCACGAACTATTTCAGATCTTGTAATTGTTTTAAGTAACCAGTATTATAGGACATGACTTTCTTTAGTTAGCAAAGTTAAACGTGACAACTAACATTTGATGGGAACAATTAAAGCTTTGGTATAGAAACGTTTTTTTTATGCCATCAATATATGATATCTCTTATTTCTTGTTGCTTACAAGTATGTGAGTCAGTGATGTTAAGATTAATAGAAAGTCTTCATTGCAATAACACCTATCAATACTATTTATCAGGATCATAGTATGATATTAAATAGCTCACACACTCTACTTAGCAAATTGATTACGAAATATCCATTCACTAAAAAATATTAGTGATTACTAATAAAAAATACCTTACCATATAGATCATTACTTATAAAATACTAAATTCATAAAGAATATGTTTAGTTTATTTATGTTCAACATGATCGTGTTTAAGGGAATTTTCAAACATTATTAATATTTGTTTCTATAACAAGCTAATTTCATGACACTTAAGGTAGTCCTCGGATCACGTTCATTCGTTCCTTTTCATTTACTTGTTCTACAAACTTTCCTTCGCGATCTGTTCTGTTTGGAATATAATCTTCTTTTTATGAAATTATTATAGCAGAAAATACTGGAATAAGATACAAGAATTTTATTACTACTTTTGTATCCTCTTATATATTGTTTAAGTTTTTAATTCTATTTAAATTTCAGATTCCGCCTACTGGCTACCTAAAAAAATTGTTTACTCAGCCTCCCTCAGCCTCCAGCCAGCCTTATACTCCTATAAATACTTTCCAACATTAGGTTGGCGTCAAAGTAGCTTTGTAAGCTAATCATATTTTTATAGAAAAATATTAAGTTATAGAAATTTACTGCGTAGATAAATAGCTATATAGTAAATTATTTTTGCACGCTGGTTGACTGCAGTTTAAAAGTGTGTACTTTAGTTATTATATAAAATGAACGCCAAATAAATTTACCGAACGCACTAAAAGTTCAAATTAATTGTTACAGTTAATTAATGATAACGGTCTATTAACGCTCATATTATAATCAATTACTTATATATTAATTATTATTAGCTATTATCGGAAATAAGGAAATTAATGTTGGCAATTGTTCAATATTAAATTTCAACGATATCAAAATTATTCAAACAGCTATATTTTTAAGTAGTTATTATTTGGATTTTATTCTTACTGATGTATCTTTATATATATTTTGAATTGATCATCTTAGAAAGAAAATGTCTTGGGCCCTGGCTGGACGCTCTGGGATTGCGAAAAGACGTTGCCTTTGTGCGTCTTCTATGTCAATGACAATAGGGAGTATTCCGAAGAGCTATTTGATCTTGCCGCCAAATTTCATGATGGCACAGCACATCATCGCTTGTAATACCAGCCGTAGCACCTAGATACTTGACAATCCTCTACTGTGCGGTTTTCAAGGACCTTGCTTTCACATAATACTAAAATATGAAACGAACTTCCTTTGACGATATTTCTAGATTGATACGACATGGGTGCCTTCAAGAAAGGCGTTTACTTTCACCTTTCACTTCTGATTCTCGGGATGTTGCAAGAGTCCATAGGCAGCGGTGAACACCTATCATCGGTGATCCTCACGCTCATTTGCCCTCCTCTTACAAAAAAAATTATAGTAATACAGTTTTAGTAAGGCGCTTTGGTATTAATTAGTATGTAACATCTTGATTGCGGAATGGTGCTCATTATTTTGCTAACCCCTAAATAATATATTTATAATAAATAACAAATTTGCTATAATAGTGCATTAATGATTATGAATTTACATCACTGCTATTAAAAAATAAATATATTATTGGTTTAATGTAGCTATTTGTTGAAAAATGCTTAATAATTAATTTTCATTGTTTTATTCAACCACCAAACGTAAAACTGAACATTAATCTTTGTGGAATTCTGATTTTAGGAAGTTGAAGGTTGTTTTACGATAATCGGAAACAATTTATAAAATATCTTATAATTTTTCGATTTATTGCTTCACGTGACTTTTCAGAGATTTATACAATTTAATTTTGTATATTTACTTCAATATTGGAACTTAATGATGACACATTAACTTCGATATATTTTTATTTCTTTTACTTTATAACTTATTGAATGCAGTATTTTTAATGAGGTCTTAACTAATAATCATTTTACTCCAAATTCAACTACAGCGATCCCAATTTCGATTTTTAGCTGAAATATAAAATAGATATCGATTTTTTTTATGATATTAATAAATAATCGGTATAAATTTAGCTATCAAATTCTATAAAGAGCCGTAAGCTAAATATTTTTAGATTTTTAATACTTCGTTATTGTAGGAAATATTTAAATGCAGATTAATTTCAACAACGAGATTATATTATCCTGTGACTTCTGTGGTAAGTGTATTAACAAAAAAATTTTTGTTCTAGCACTCGGTGGCTTATATGCTAGATATATATATCTTCATCTAATACTGTTTTGAATAAACGTTAAACTATACCAGTCACTTTAATTAAAATTATTTATTTGGATTTTATAATCGAATAAAATATACGTTGATAAAATTTTAGTTACGTACTTTTTATTGACTTTACACTGAGACTAGCAAATGTTCTTTGAAATCGAAATACTCTTTAACTTCGCAAACTCAAACAATGTACATTTTCATATCTTATTCTAGAATTTACAACAAGCATAATTTTGTTAGTTTTAATGTATTTGAAAGTGGTGTAACGTGTTATTTCACTCCACTTTTTTGTGATAACATAGCATATACCAAAGTTATATAAAATAATCAATCACTTTATCTGTATGGTCATCGGTCACATTTATCTGCATGTCAGATGCTATAATTAATATTTTTAATTGACAGAAGCAATACATTTTTATTTATTTAACATATATATATTTATTTATTTATTTAACAACAGTAAGAGACAGAGTTAACTTTTTTTATAAAGACCTGTATGTAATTTATGCTAGTAATATTATATTAATAGTATCTAAGTAGTAATATTAGTAGTATCTAAGTCAGATTTAACGGGATCAAAATCTAAGATTTGAAGATACTTGATTTTTTTTTTCGAGTGCTTTGAATTTTTTTAACAAGTTTTATAATATTTGACATACGAGTAGATAGAACTGTTAAGGAATTGTAATAATTTATGAAGTCCCAACTAATGGAAGATGTACAAGAAATATAAAAATAAGAATTTAGAAGTGGGAAGGTTTCTAGCAATAGTTTTGCGATAATAAAGTACTTCACTGAATGAGGTATAAAGTTACACTTAAAGAAATGTTCAGAAAATTGTGAAGTGAAAAAATACATGAGCGTTTTATATATTAAGATAGCTTTATTTTGATATAGTTGTTGAAATAGAAATTTAAATCCATTATGATTTATAATAAAAGCAACATACATTTATTCAACTCTCTTATATTTATATTTCGGTATGCGAGTATTTATAATAAATTAATACAATTTTTATTTTATAGTAAGTTAAATAAAATGTCAAGGAATATATATAAGTAAAATTATAATTATTTTTCTATGAATGCTCCTTCTAGAGTTCTTAATTTCATGATACCTTTTAAAGGTTTATATCGTGACTTAAAGTCTACAAACCATATACTGCCAAAGTTTAAATTGAAAATAATGCAGTAGAATTTTGCGAAACGAAAAACATTCAACACTTTACAGTCAACACTCACACGATCTCTATAATTGCAAAAATAACAGGAAATTGAAAATATATTCTAGTTAATTATTATTTTGAACTGTGTTTTGTTCCATATAATTAGTATAGTGACGTCTCGTCTACCTGTGGCATGATTTAGCAAAATTATCTCAGATGTATAAATTTAAATTTTGTCACTTATTCTCTTTATAGATAAAATATGCTATGATATAAAATATTTATAAGGAAATTTAAAAAAAGAATAATTTAAAATAGATTTGAATATTATAGATTTTTTTTAGTTTTCTTGTACATACTGTCAATCTTTTATAACAAAAAGTTTCTTATTGATGCATTCTCTATGACTACTACTTTATATAGTTTGATTTTTTTAGAAAACTCTTTCAATATATATGTTTAATTATAGATGTTTAGGATGAATATTTCTTCATTAACAAATAAAGAAGTATTTCTATTAAATTCGATTGAAATAGAATTTCACGTTATTCCAGAGAGCATTATTATCTTTTATACAACAAATTGTAATAAATATCGAATGCATCAAATGAATTAGTATAATTAAATTGATACTATGAAAAACAGTTCTAGAACATTTTAGGTTATTAGAAAATGAATGTGATGATGACCTGCTATCGATTTACCCAGTAATTAGATTAGGAGGTCAATTGACGAATATTTAATAGACGGACTGTCATGATGATGAGTATGAAACAATATACGAAATAATACCATTTTTAAATTTGGTTCTTTTTACGACGATAATAAACATTAACTTCGAACTACATAAAAGTGTTAAAAGAATTCGTGTTTGTAATTATTTCCTTGTTGCAATGCGTCGTGCGTCTCGTCTGAAACAAATAGAAGTCATCCTTTTGAAAGAATAAACTCTATTTTACAGAGTTTATCATACATCAGGTTTCTATTGTTTCACAAAGGATTTTAGGTTGTCCTTAAACAATATTTTAATCATCGATATTATATATAAATTAATCTTATATTATTAGGTTTAGAAATTATCTTTTAAATTAACCTCACATTATTAGAATTGTTATAATTATTTATTTATTATATTAATTTGTTGACCTGAAGTTAAGTTTAAATACTAGCTTGCAATCAAAAGATAACAATAAAATAAAACAAGTGTACCAAAACTTTGTACAAAGAATTAATCGATAATAGTAGTTTATAAATAACCGTATTTAAATGAACTTATTTGCAGAGGCACTTCCACTTAGATCGACTATGATGTCATTTATACTGCTAGGTTTATTCACCTAAAAGTAATATGATTTCGTAGCCGTTGTAAAAAATATATCGGTTAAAAAAAATAAATAATGAAAAAATCCGATGTAAACAAATACCATACGAACTTTAAGAACAAAATAGTCAATCCATTACAGAACAAAATCGTTTTCAACAATATAAGCTGGAAAGTATCTCGGGAACAATTGTACGAGTTCGCTGGCCATTCCACACGTTAAAAATAGTTTTTTATTTGAGCCTGCCAACTAATAAAGAAATTTAGAAAAGTAAATTATTTAATATAAAATATCTACTTCTCAAGATTTAATAGACAAGACATAAATAAATGTAATATAAAATATATAACATCCTCAAATACTTTCTAATATTTTAAACTACTTACCAACATGGTTCGTTAATACCCTACGATAAATTCAATGAACGTTGGATCACATTGTATACTTAAAATTTCTCCCACTTTTCTAGATAAAGAACTATGTCTTAATAATTACTTTAGACGACATGTACGAGTAACGGATACGACTCTGGTGTGTGCTTGCAAATAAATATGGCCAGGTTCTGCTCCTTCGATCAGCCTAATAGTTATTTGCTTTAAAACTTATTTTATAAGTCTAGTTTTACCCAAACAAGTTCAGCATTGCCATCCTAGATGGGAATAAGCTCATTTACTATTAACTATACTAACGAGAGCATAGTGATAATTTACGTTACCTCTGCCGCCTAACAATTAATTTTACACCATGAATTAATTTAGCAGATAAGCTTTTTAGTATATCTTTCGGTTTAATTTGTAAAGTTTTATATTAAACTAAATTATAGATATACTAGTTTAATGTTGAATCGGTTTGTGTTATTAATAAACCCCTCTGTCCTACCAGTCAGTAGACTGGTTGTTTTTTTTTATGTGATTCTTTTTAAAACATACCTTTCAAAATGTTTTGAATGTCATTATTAAAATAATTATTGAATTTAAAATAATACATAAATTGATAGAAAAGTTTTGGAATGAAAGAATGAATTTGTAAATAGTTTTAAATGTGAAATAAAATCTAAAAGAAAATTGTTTTTTATTGCCCTTTTTGTTGTTGTCCGAAAATCCAGTAGAAATCCCAAATTAAAGGACTTTACTTTTACCTTCGTTATATAGTCTCCAATTAAAGCGTCGTAGGAAACAGGTAGTGCTATTTTTCGTTTGCGTAATTTCAACTTAAATTTATATATTGTATGTTTTTCTGTTATTTTATGAATTCAATCCCTTCATTGAAACATGAGTTCGCACAATCGTGTCAATTGTTAATATATTTTATTCTTATTAGAAAGAAATGATCTTTAATATTATTTAATAGTTATTAAAATAAAAAAATTTAACCTCTTGAAAATACTTATTTCATTCTAAATATCACTATTGTACACTTAGGTTGAGATATATGATATTTTATCTCTTTATTCGTGTAAAATAAGAGATAAAGTATAAGTCTATATCTCATCGACCAGTCTCAAGCAAGTAAGTCAGTTAAAAAAGTATATAAACAATTTGTGGCCAAAAATTGTCTCCAATTCGAAAGTAATGATTTAATGTCAATTTTAATATTAGTGTAAACAGAGACCATGACTAGAAGGCCATCAATAGGGTATTCCTATAGATGGTAATGGTACTCCCAATAGCAGTAAATGGTACAATAAGTATCGCAACTGTAACATCAAGCTACAATTATTCCTGTAGTGAATATTATGGAGTTAATTTAAAAATTCCCTAATGTATTATTTAAAGTCAGTTATTTAAACGTTTTCTGTACTTTTTGGCACAAGCTAGTTATCGCTATTATAGAAGATAATAATAAGAATATATACAAAATTATACAGAATCTTAAAAAAAACAATCATATTATATTATGATTTTTTATCAATAGAAATTATATCTACCAAATATATATCATTAATCTCGACAAGCCTTCGAATTTCAGATTTAATATTATGAAGACGAATGTAGCATTCTGCCTGAGCAATATTCCTGGAAAAATTGCTATACCGAAAATATTATTTAAATAGGAAATAATTTAATTTAATTGTGAACACACAAAAACAAATAAAAGACAACAACAAACTGTAAGTTTAATGTTCGTGATCGACTACCATAGTTTAGAGGAGTAACATGTTTCAAATCACATCAGCAGTTTAGTAAAGACAAATCAAGAGAATATTTATATTGAAATGTAATAAAACATTTATAGACCAAAATATCAGAATGGTGCCTTGGTGGTGGTGGTGGTAATCAATTTGCAAGAGCCATAGAAAATGATTATTATTGTTTCTATAAAGAAATTAAAAAAAAAACAAAAAATATATAATCCATTGATTTAATAATTTACGGATAAAGTTTTAGAATTTATTTTATTGGTTTTAGGAATAAAATATTCGTAAACACAGTATAATAAAATCAATGCCCAGTTTCACTAATTCCTTGATAGATCAATAAAGTCTAATTGTAATCGCATGTTAGTTAACACATTACCATTCAGATTACAAGCGGTATTTGCCATCGGTAAATTGCCAAACGTATCATGCTTAGACCACTAATTGAAATTCAAATTCAAAATATTTTTATTAAAGTAGGCTTTTACACGCACTTTTTTACCATACTCTCGTGTTAACAGTAACATAATTACAGTACATTCGTTTTAAAAATATTTATTATTTATTCGATAAATTTTGATAAATTCGAAATAAATTGTGATAAATACGAATTTAAATAATACTATTAAGTACACGTATTATTTAAATTGATCTTGAAGTTATTTTGAACAGAAAGTTACATTCAATGTTTACTGATTATTAACTGTTAGTACAAAGATAATATAAATATTATTTCTAAAATAATAATTACCTAATAAGAAACATTTTAAAGTGTTAAAACTCTTAATTATCACATTCCTTAAATTTGTATTATTGATACGATAATGATTATATATAAATAATGGAATAAACAATTTAATCGTAGCTAATAACTTTAACATAACCAGTTGAATTTAAACAGAACAGGCTTATTCTGCTGTTCAGTTTGAATACAAAGGAGCTGTACTAATTAACTCGGATCAATGTACTCGTTTGAGCATTTCTTTCTAAGTGTATTTTAATCACATTTTAATTTATAATGTGACATTTTAAACAATGAATTGATATAGTGTATTTATACGTAGATATTAAAAAAGCCGATACTTAGACAACATTTAAATATCATTTTAAATGAATCTTCAGAGCACACTTGCTGACTAGCGTCGTAGGCATATTTTGTAGTAGTGCGTAGTAGTAGGCGTAGTGCATTTGAAAAATTGTTGAGATGTCTTGTGTAGTCCACGTGCTTGAATTTAAAGGATCACATATATTGTTATTGACTTTCAAGACAATCAGATACTTATTCCAATGAAGGCCGAAGTTATTTTTCTTTGAAGCTAATATTTTAATTAATTCGAGATTAATAATTTGATATCACATCCAAAATATTCGACTAGAAATCTATTCGATTTATGAGTTAAATAAAACATATTTTTTATATTAATATACGTTTTCAGATTTGATTAAATATAAATTTATATTACTTTTTATTTTCCAACTGAGTTTATCTACAGTTATATTAATACTCTATAACAGTATAAATACTTTTTTACGTTCAAGTTTTGATATATTTATTAAAATACGATCCTCGTGATCCACAGAGTAAACCTAAACATGTTTTTTTTTTATATATAAAATACAATAGAATTAATAAGCCTGTTAAATTTCTTTGTTACCAGTAGCATTAAATCACTGTAATATTTTTTCAAATTCTGTATTATATAACGTCAAAGCGATCTTAATTAACATTAGCAGATTAAATATGTAATGCTATCCTTTACACAGATTAAGCAAATGAATCCTACGAGTATAAAGTTAAGCTTTAAAGCTTACTACTTTGTCATTTATTTGTACTGGATAACGTTAATAATACTTTATTAAAACTTTCTGCATAATGTTAGTCGGTGACAGTTTGTAAATATATATTTTTATTTCCACGTTAAACATTAATTACGCCTAATTAATTAATATGTTAGTTATGAGTGATTTCACATAAGTTAAACGAATTAAATTCACAGTTATGTAACCTCACATATCTTCATGGTGTATCATTTTTATTCTGGTTTTCCAAAATATTTACAATAAAAACATATTAGCTACTTTTAATTAATAAGAAAATACAACTATGATGGTCGACCGTTTTTAAATATTATTTAAGTATGTGCAAAAGGACCTAAAAAACTTTGGAGAGATGTTATTTATTGTTATTGCAATGATTATAGCATCTTTTTATCTAACTGAAAAGTAATTAGATAAATTAGAAAAAAAAAATTTAAAAACATATTTTAATCCAGAATTCTTTGACGGCAAAATGAAGGATAGAATCGCCTGACTCAATTCTCTTTATATTGTATTAATGATACTTTGGTCACGACAGTATAATTAAAAGATTAGGCCCTTTGAGAACAGATGAATGTAAGTAAGGTGCCTGTTAATTGGACCACTCAGGTGCCAAACGCAAAACTCTCTACATTAACCTCCTTTATATTCTAATTTCGGAGAGTTATAGGTCTTATAACGGAAAATTGAAAACAAGTTGCAAATAATAACAAAACTATTCAGTCGCCTTCTTTGGCCAGTTGCGGCGCACATTTTTTTCACCAAAGATAAAATTAGTCATAATTGTTTTGATCTTTTAATTAAAATTACGTTGTATATAAAAGTGTTATTACCTTAACCATTTTTTATTTAAACGATACGAAATTGTATTTTTAAACTTTAGTTAGCTCTCATAGTTCATTATATATAGACCAACGGTTAGTGGTCACTTAAACATTATTTATATATTTCAAAAAGACAAACACGACTCGAAGATACGACGTTTGTTATTTAAATATTTTCGTAAACATAATGAGGCTAGTTATACAGTTTACAATGTTATTATGTACTGCTAAATTCATCAAAAGTCAAATAACAACATGTTAACTCATTTGAGAGAGTAACGGGAAGGGTCTTTCGTATTGCGCAGAAACCTCCTGACTGTTTCGAAGCCTTAATACATGTCACCTCCATCCGGATAAACATGAGTAAAATGCTAAATTCATTGTGGCAGGTAGCGATACGGTAGATTAATTGGCAGAGTGAGAGAACGGTGTCCTAAAGGTCGTAGGTTCGAATCCTGCCCCTTATTCACATATTTTTCATTCGCTATTTAATATAGTTAAATATTTTAATTAGACAATTAACCTCTAAAAAAAAAGATAATGAATATAGATAATGTAAACATGATCTATATTCATTATCTATTATTTATTATGTATTGCTCATATTATACATATGTTTATTTTAATAATTTAATTTAATGTCGTTGTATCAAGCAATACATAAATTAAGGTCAAGTCGCACTCAGTTCCATTCAATCCAGAGAACTTGTGGCAAAATGAGAATGCCGTAATAAATATATTTGCTAGGAAATTTTATTAATAATATAATAATACAAAAAAATCTGAATAAACATATTGACATTTTTATTACAATTTTCATATATCATTTTTATTAGATATCGCCAAGAAGCGATAGAATAAATAGTTTATTAGAAATGTATAAAAGTTTTTTATAACATCGAAACATTGAATGTAAATGTTGATTTTTTTTTAATTACTTATTTATATATTTTTACATAATACAGAAACGTTTGAAAATAATACTTTACGTAAATCTGACGATCACGAAACTGCAAAGTTAAATACTTTGGAAGTATATAATATGGCATTAATTGTCTTAACCGACGTATATTTACAATATTAACTCCTTATAATATCCATATATATTTACTACAAATTCGTTAAATTTCTTACTGCTTTATTAATATTATTTCCGATATTAGATTAAAAATCTTCAAAATATACCACTTATATCTGCCGCTATCATTATAAAACACTTACTTTACCTTTACCCTTCAATTTTCTTTTTGTATAAGTTTCAGTTACACGGTATTTGGGTCCTCGAAGCAGATAATACTGGCTCCGCAAACGGAGCACTTATATCGCAAAAATGACTTCTTTTGTCGTCAACACAAAGCATGATTTACAATCTGACAGCGTGCCCTGATCTCAAATTCATATTAAAATAAACTTATATGGTCAAAGATTATATAGTAGCTGCGAGAAATATGGAAATTTAGCGTACTAGTATTTTCATATTTTGAAAACGTTAGTATAGTAAATTTTGATTTTTTAAATAAATACTTTTCCATTTTAGGTGAAGTGTTAATAAATGTTATAAATATAGATATGTTGAAATATTTTTTTTTATAATGTAATGTTTTCAGTTCTGTGTACTATATTTATTCTAAATCAGATACCAAATTCTCACTTTTGGTTGACAAGTTTTGTACTAAAACTTATACATATAAAATACAGTATATATATAATATGTATTTTACCTATTATTATAATGTAACTTTGAAAATGTTATAATGTTTAATATATTTAAATTAATATTTAAACAACTTCCATAGATACTAGATATAAATTATTCTTAAAAAATAATTAAGCGATAAAAAAAAATAAACCACTTTTGTATCACCTTAAAATATTATTTAGTTGTTGCTAAGCCTCAAATAGATGATTATTATAATTAAACTATAGGTGAATTTCTTCTTTTTTTATTTTACCGTGCAGTTTCGCTACAAATCTTAAATTTTTCTGTTAGTCTCCGTTTCATAAATTTGACGAATATTTGCGGGTAAGACTGGCTGATATTCGACCCGACATATCGAACTCAAGACGTCATTCATTATCACTTCGGAAAACTTATTATGTTATGTTGATGAATCAGGTGATGATAAACAGAACACCAATAATATTTTTTTTACCAAAATATTCTTTGAGTCTGTGTTGTTGTGTGTGTTCTTCTTCTTTTTTATGAAGGTCATTAAAACTAAAGCCGCATAAGTTTAATTATAAAAATTATGAATTATTTGTTGTTTAGTTGAAAAAAATGAATATTTTTTGGGGTTACTATATGCGTTTATGTAAAAATAAATAATTCAAATGCAACGAAAGGCGTTGCATATAAAAATTATTGTAACAGTATTTTTTTTTTGATTACACATAAATTAACATATTATTATGATAATATATTATGATATGATACAAAAAACACAATATTTTCTAGCAAACATAAAAGTAGATGGTAAAAGGCATTTGCAAGATAAACTTTTTAAATAATAAAATAATATTTCTGCTTAATTTGACTCTTCGACACATGTTTCTATTCTATATCTGTATTAGGACACCATATAATAAATGGAGGTTCACACTCACGCCATTATATTATACCCGCCACTACAGAAATTTAGTGTGAGATCATTTTTCATATACCTAGTTGAGAAGTCTGCGTAGGAAAGGTTTACATATAGACAATTAAGTCCCTATCGAATTATATTCTATATGTTCTCATGAGTATTCAATTGTTATCAAGAAAATAGTTGTTTACTAGGAGAATAATTAAAGTAAAAATAATTAGATGTTGGCTAGCTATCATGACATAACCAATTAAAAATTACACAGGAATTAATGAAAAACTATATTACTTATAATCATTTTCTTTATTCAGACACTGGGTGACAACGTTATTACCTCATCGGATAAAAATTTCAATGTGATTTGATATCAGCACTTTGTCACAAATACTAGAGAATTAAAACGAAAATATATATACATGCTTCAGCTATTGTAGCAGATTCGATAAGATTGCGTATAAAAAAAATCGTACGTTCAAGCAATACAATATACGGATGAAAAATATGCACTATTCTGACGCTTCTACGTTTAATACGTCATTAACTATTTTATATTCTATTTAGTTAATTATCATTGATAAAGTAAATTGTAATAACAATATAATAACGATAAGAATTATTTTAAAAAATACTTGTCATTATAACTTAAAGTCGCGTAAAGTTGCATCATCAATTATAGATGTCTCAAGTTTGTTAAACTTCGTCCATTACGAACTCCTCCGCCCTTGTGATTGTTTGATGTTATGTTTAACCAGTCTTATGTCTTCAGTTAGTGAAGTTAAGTGGCAACTAACATTTTATGAGAACAATTAAATACTTTCATGTAGATAGATATATATTAAAAGTAATCGATAGATAGATACGGTTTTGTTACTCGTTTCGGATTTGGTAACTAAATAGTTTTTTTTTCTATGCCATCAATATCACCATCATCATCAATATCACCTTTCTCAAGTAATAATTATGTGCGTTCGGAGATGTTAAGATTAATGAAAGGTCATATTTATTGTAATAGACACTTGCCAATATTGTTTATCAGGATCATATTATGATGTTAAATAATTTGTGACTGACTATGAAATGTCATCCAATGATAATATCAGTGATTTATGCCTACAAACAATGAAAAACCTTTTCACATAGTTGATTAAGTCGATTAAATTAATTAACCCAAATGTTGTATATTCGAGTCATGTCTATATTGATGAATGTTTTATTGTATATTTATTCTGGCTGACGTATTTACGGAAGTTTTCAAACAAATCAATGTCGCACAAGAACGTGCTGAAATGAAAGCAGAAGGAATTAATAAATTGTAATGAGCAAACAAGCTAATTTCATAATACCGAAGTTCTTCCTTGGTTCACAATTTCTCACAAGATTTTTTATTCGCGTATTATTTTGGAATCGCTTTATTTTTCTGTTGTATCATTACTATAACAAAAAAAAAATCTTTAAAAATATAACAACAACAACAAATATATAACAAAAATAATATTATTATTTTTCTATCAAATCACACGGATTTGTAAATGTACTGACAGGGTATTTTTTTTTGAAACATATGTATGTATGTAATATTTAAATGTTAAATATTGTTTAAATTTCGGACTCCGGTTTCTGGTTAGGTATGGAAATGAATTACTCAGCTTCTTTTTATTTTTTAATTTTCTGTTTCTTCTCTTAGCCTAAAGTTAGTTGGATAAAATACTCCTCATACTGCCAATAAAATTATATATAAAAATAAGTGTCTCATAGAAAAAGATCGTTTTTAATATCGCTATTTATATTATTCATTAAATTTTTTTAAGATAAATCACTAGATATATCACTATATTGTAAATGACTTTTGCACGCTGGTTGACCGGAATTTAAATATGTCGGTGCGACTGAAGAAATTAATGTTAAAATAAAGTATTACAGTTAATTAATGACAATTAACGGACAATTAACGGACATAAATACGGCTCGACTTGTTTATTTTAGTTATTTTCACAGCATTTTATCTTACGGTATTTTATTATGGGGCAGTGCTGTCGAAATTAATTCTATATTCATTTTACAAAAAAGAGCTGTGCGGGTTATTTATAAATAGCCCGCACAGAGAGAATCAGAGAATCTCGATCTCAGAGAATCTCTAGCTTTTAAGTTATAACTTAAAAGCTAGAGATTCTCTGAGAGATGTTTTTAAAGAAATAGGTATTCTTACAGTCGCTTCCCAATACATATTTAATAACATTTTATATATACGTCAAAATTTAAATAGTTATATAAAAAACAGTGACAGACACGCGATAAATACGAGAAATAAAAACAAACTCGTAACGCCAAAGTTTCGGCTTCAAAAAGTTAATAAATCCTTCATGGGTTTGAGTATACGCATATATAATAAAGTTCCACAAGATATCTTAGACCTTCCATTTCTTAGTTTTAAATGTAAAATCAAAAGTTTATTGTTAAATAAAGCTTATTATAACGTTCAAGAGTTTTTAGTGGATCGAAATATGTGGAACTTAAGTTGTTGAATCATTTGCAGGATTTATATTATATTATAATATACATCACCTATTGTTATATTTCTTTTGAAAAGAGCAACTGTTGAGTTTCTGGCCGGCTCTTCTCAACAGAGCAGCATTCCGAGCCGATGGTAGCTTGCTTACGGACGGACTACACTGACCTTTTTTTGTATTGTAATAATTGACGATTCAAAAGTGCGTGTAAATGCCTACTTGAATAAAGATATTTTGAATTTTGAATTTTGAATTTTGAATGGCAACGGTTTATAAACAGCTATAATGATAAAAATAATTATTCGTAGCTATTATTGGAGATAAGCCGGCGAAAGTTAGCAATCGCTTAATAATAACTTTTTAATGTAAAGTAATTGTTCTAATATATATTATTTAAGTATTAGAACTGATTATAATCTTATTTATATTTTGCATCGATCTCCTTAGAAGGAAAAAAATCTTCTAAGGTTAGATCCATTAGATCCATTCAATAAATTATAAAAAAATAAAGATGCACTTAATGTGAATACTTTTATTATTTACTACGTGTATAAACAATACTTTTCATATGCCCACATCAGGTTACACGCATGAAAGATGTGTATGTCTTATATCTGTAGTTAGGTTCATTGGTAACGATCTGTTTTATCTTGATGTTAATAAAAATAGAAAATACCACGAAAATTGTTCTTGATGTACTATCAAACCTTTTCTAACGGGAATACAATTGACAATGTAGATAAAATACGCTTAAATTATTTACTTTAGAAGTCTTTTTTAACTTGTATTTCAAAAACACAATGACAATTACTGTCTTAATTTGTTTTTTAATTAAACATTTCTATTCATTATGTTATGAATGCCCTTGACCCTATCTAAATTAATAACATCTATTACCCAAACATCAATTTTTAACCATCAAGGTGCCTCTTTTGTCGTCAGCACAAATCATGATTTATTGTTTGATCGCTTGCCGGAGCCTCCAATTCATATTAATAATATAAAATAATATTGACAAAATCACACAAAAGCTTTTAAAATTGTACAAATAATCGTCATTATAACAACTTTTATATTTAATGATGTTAAACTTATATTTTTATCTAATGTCTTAATTTGTTGAAACTGCAATTTTTCAATCGACACTTTATTATATGAATATATATTGATATATAATCGACAAATAGATTATCAACATTTCGAAATAAATAATAGCAAATTGCTTTATTTTCTTTTATGCCCATTAGTGAATCAAATCTAAAAATATGTCCATAAATATTAAAGTTCAAAGTAATTGTATTTTAAGGTCAATATGTGTGTTTGATTTTTAATGAACGCATCGGAATATTTTTGTCTAATATATATAAAATATTCTATACCATAACGTTATAAATATCTAATAAATAATAAATGTATATGTACTTAACATATGAAAACTGCTAAATGTTTATAAATTGAAGTTTTTAATTTCTGATAAATACACTTTTTTGAGATTAGTTCTTACATAAGTTTATAATTTTAAGGTTTATTACATTTTGGGTAGTTCCAGTGCCTATTTTAAGAAAGGCACTATTATATTAAGTATTATTAGTATTATATTAAGTGGAATCTGAAAGGCTGTTTTGGGAGGCCCAAGGAGGTTTTAGACCAAAAGGTTTTCTGTGCTTTTGTGGATTTGAAAAAGCCTTTGAAAGGATTGTGAGACAGAAATTATGGGAGATACTGCCCCGATACTATGTGAGTGGAACCTTGGTACAGGCTGTAAAATCTCTTTACAGAGATCACTCAGCCTGATAAAATAATAGAACAAGTGAATGAAGCGGTATATTTGGGAAGTATGTTTAGCAGAGACGGAAGATACAAAATGGATGTGGAAAGGCGTATTGCTGCAGAGTCAACGTTGCTTTGGCTGCATTGTTGAGACAGCGAAACGTCAGCATAGCTGCAAGTTTGGCTGTACACAATGCGGTTTTGCTACCGAAACTGTTATACGGTAGCCAAACGTGGGTAACACAGAAGAAGAATGTAAGAAAGATGAATGCTGTGGAGATGTGATCTCTTTGCAGAATATGCGGAGTCAGTCTAGCTGATCGAATCCGAAAGGAAGAGATCCACAGAATGGCAGGTACTAGCGAAGATGTCACGGTGAGAATAAAGAAGAAAGTGCTCAGGTGGTTTGGGCACGTCGAACGAATGAGTGATGAAAGAATGGTCAAAAAGATTTATATAGGAAAACTGAGCGGTAAGAGAGACAGGGGGAGGCCTCGAGTGACCTTCGAAAACACAGTGTCTATGATACTGGAGGAAAGTCATGTAAAAAGCATGAGGACCCCCCGGAGGGCATGTATGAAGAGGTTGATTTCTGTGGCCGAGGCTAAAGAAATATGCAGGGACCGTAGCGTTTGGCGCTCCGTCGTCTCGGGCTACCCCGCAAGGGATATAGCGTGCAGCGAAATAAATAAATAATAAATATATTAAGTATATACAAAGTAAATTTGCTTTAATTAATGTGCTGTGATACCAATGTGTTGGAAATGAAGTCATTCGAGAACAAAATAGCTCAACATAAGTACAGGCGGCTAGAAACTACATCGGTCAATAATTATTTACTTCTCAATTCAATTAAAAAGATCGCAATATCGATTTTCAGCCAAAATACAAAAACAGATATTGTTTTTGTTCTTGAAAGTTAAGGACATATATTATTAATTGCGCGTTAAAAGTTTTATTTTCTTATTCTGTTAAGCAGCTCTTAGCTAAGTAAAAATATAAGAAAATATTTAGTTTAAGATAGGAAATATTTATATTTCCCTGGTTAATTTAATTAACAAAACTATATAGTATGACAGAGTTTACATATTTGTATGTCAAATTATCTTACATAAACATTACAACATAATTAACTATATTAGTTGCTGTACTTTAAATTTTATAGTTTTTATACTACATCTAGTTTTATATACTACATCTACATTTATAGGTTTATATACTACATCTAGCTAAAATATTAAAGTTAACATCAACTTCTCTCTACACCGAGACTACCAAATGCCCCTTAAATTTGCTCTTTCATTATCATATTCCAGAATTGACTACACGATTAAGTTATATATTATTAAGGTCTTTGAAAATAATATTATTAATGGGATTGTCCATTTTTATATCTTTAATTTTAATTATATTTAATTTTTCCAACTTGTTAGTTAGACTAAATTTATATAATATATTCAATCACTTTTCTTTCAACGATCACATACATGTATTTGTATGTCAGGTGCTGTTGTAATTAAAAAAATATATTTCACTTATCTTTATTTTATATAGAGCGGTATGAACATTAGTTTTACTTTCACAAAATAAATAATAATAATAATAAATAAATTTTCTGTTTGTGTACACGTCACGCTGAAATAACAGTTTGATTTATTAAGAAGTAGATAAAAAGCCGGCTTTGCTTGGGTGACATGTGACTAATAATACACAATGTTTAACAAAATGTAGGTAGATATTTTTGTAGTTATCAGTTTTCAAGGATTATTATTATTATTAATACTAAGTATTATTAGTTGAACTGTGGTTTAACTGATCCATCTTAATAAGCCTTAACGAACTTAAGATGGCATCCGCTGTCAGTGACGTTTTGCTAAAGTTTCTAATATGGCGACTGCGATGTCTCTCAGCTCCATTAGAATTTAACCAATTACTCGACAATCAAAATTTGGCGGACTTCAAATCATAATTTTATTGTTTTATTATTCAGGTGAGATGTATCCATTGGTAAAATTATTTTTAAAGATATGCACTGAAATAGTACTTTTCAGATATTATGTCATTAATCAAAATTCTCATCCAATATAAGAGACACATGTATGTTTAAAAATAAGAATAAGTTAGAGGTTTTCTTGCAGTCGTTTGCAATAATAAAGCATTTCACTGAGTAAAGTATAAAGTTACTCCTAAAGAAAATTTTATTAATTGTAACCATTTTGTGTAAATAATAATGTACTCGTAAGTTTGTCAAATAAATATTTAAATTGTCTCTCTATGAGTGCTTTATTTTATTATACATTTTAAACGTTGTATATCGTGAATTAAAGTGTACTATCCATTTTATACTGCCAAAGTTTAAATTGAAAACAAAGCGGTAAACTTTTGCGAAACTATAAACATTCATCACTTTACATCCAACACCCATTCGATTTCCACAATAGGGAAAAAAATGGCAGATGGTAAACCATTTACATTTCATTTATCAACTGTGATACCATAATTTCTTTCTATAGTAACTTCTAGTCTAGTTATTGTATAATTAAGCAAAATTTTTAGTAACAATAGCTACAGTTTAAACTAATTACCTTAAAATTGCGGCACATAGTGTATTGCTTAGTATAGGCTACTTCTGCTATTTACATGAAAGCTTTCTTTTAAGCAAATTAATAATATACCAAATAATACACTAAAGGTTGTTCGCTAATCATCTGCATTATTCTCAAAATATAACCTAATTAATGCTTGACGGCAATGTTAGTCGGTCTGTCTATTAATACAACTTTACTCTTTGGTATATTTACTAGCCTCCACACACTTTCTAAACAATTAATTTTAGCGCCAAATGCAGTTACCAAAATCTGACAGCGTACAAAGTTGGGTTGGTTTACTTTATACACTAATATGATAATATTATGTCTAACGTCCTTCTACCTTGCGAACTAGAATCTGATATAGATAAAAAAATATATTAAAAAAGGTATCTAAGTCAATATTTTATTTTTTAAGCTTCTCAAATTTATCATTGAAATGTATAATGAAATAGTAAAGAATCTAAAATAGTAACCATTTTAATTGCCTGGCAAAATATAATTACATGTTTTAAAAAAGTTAAGATTAATAACAACATATCATTCCAATCACTTATTATTTATTTTTACATTAGAAACAATGATTTTTTAAACTTTTTTACAAATATGATAATAGAAAATATTTCATTTGTTTTAAGTCTAAAATAATATTTTCTACCATGAATTTGTATTTTTAATCTTACTTTAAACAATTGATTAAATTTTATAGTAACGCTGTCTGTTTTCCCAAAAATGTTATTAATTTAGTTGATATATTATAATATACATGTGTAAAGGATAGACATGTTAAGTGCATGCTTAATTCAATCAACCACTCTGAAGAGAATTCGCTAGAGTTGCTTCAATTCAAATTATTTAATTGCTCTATAGACGCTTCAGTGACTTAATATCTCTTAATTTGAAATTTCTATTTCTTCATTAAGAAAATAATTATGAACAATGATACTTTATGTAGTATAACACAATATTCCATAATAATGATTTCTTTTGTAAATACAGTAGATACATGTAAAATAATTTCATTGAAAATAGACGACAAAGAAAAATAATAAAATAATTATAGTAAATAATATATTTATCATAAAAATATCTTGTAATATATATTTTTAATAAAACGATAATGAGATGACAATAAAATAAATTAAAATTAGTAACAGTTATGTAACTTCGTAGGTTTCGTCTAAACGAAATGGGTTAATTTGTATTCTGAATAGTACCACTTATCTATACGATTTATTCGCAACAAAAGATTCAAGAAATAAAAAAAAGAACTCTTTACAAACGATAAGTTTTAAAATTTTGGTATTATTACCTACGCGTTGTTATTTTACGATAACTTTTAAAATGTTCATTTCATATGTACACCAAAAGCTTATCATAGTGTGCGTGAAATTATTAAGTAATGTATTTAGGGTGATAGGGTTTTAAGCTACCCGCCTAATTAATTTTATAATTACCACGTTGTTCCACCATTTTTTTTAAATTACAATGGGTATGGCAACCTATACTTAAAATAAAGATGTATGACATCTTTAACAAGACCTACAAAATAGAAATATTCCACCATACGTTGTTTTATTATATCCTAAGGAGATAAGGCAGCGTTTTAGCTTAAAGCTCCCAGGCTGCTAGATTTTTTGCCCTACAATTTCATACACTGTCATATTTCTGATAATTTCCAAAAAAAGAAACCAATTATATATTTAAATTTATTAAACTATTACTATTATGAACATTTGTTCAGTATATTTCAGTTTAAAACTAAAAAATATACAGACAGATACGGTTGGAGACTTTGCTCCAAATTAATTAGAGCTGAAATATAGTGGATGGCTAAGTGATTCATAAACTGAGTAAACAGAAACAATATATACAAATCAAAACGAAAAAAGAGTTACAAAAAGAGAAAATAAGATTTCGATAAAATTTTGAAAGTTCTGCTTATTTGTTTATTATTATTTATTCAAAATTCAATTATTACTCTTTCTTAAGGATCTATGACAATAACAATAATCAACCTCAATATGTTAGACACAATAAAAAAAATTAAAATATGTAAAAAAAAATTCTTAAATATTTTCCTACCTTCTACTCTCCTTTTATATTCTTATCAATTCTGTGTCAAGCGCAGTGGTAAAGCTGCGCTTTTAAAGGAAATCCTACTTTATATATTGATATAAACTTATTGAAGTTCGGTAGATTTCAGATTCTGCCTATTTCAAGTTTCACCTTTGACGTCTAACAAATCTAAAACCTCCAAATCGTGTATTAATAATAAAAAACATATAAAAACTCACAGGTCTTTAAATTAACAACATACTAGAAAAAAATATATTTCCAAATCGTATAAATTTATTAAATTTACAAAATAAATCCACTATAATAACACTTACATAAGCAGAACAACAAAAAATGAAATGGGGTATTCGTTATATATTTAAAACTAGGGGCGCCAACAAACCCTCAATTTCGACTCGCTGCGCTCGCGAAATCTCGGGTGCCGTTTGCATATTGAGCGAAGCGAGCCCAGTGTATTCACTCATCGTTTCCCATTGACTTCAATCATATATCAGTTTTTTGACATGATAAAAAAATTTTTTTTTTTTTTTTACATTTTTCAAAATTTTTTTTTAAGAACCATCACCGACTGTGTGTCTTTTTGTTTACAAAGTTTCATAATTTTCCGTCAAGTAGTTTTTGAGCCAATTCGTGACAAAGAATGCAAAAAGTCTCCAGTAAAACGCTCCGCTCACTTCGTTCGCTTCGCTCAATTAAAATGAAATTGATATTTAACTCAAGGTCTTAATTCAAGGAAGTAGAAATTACTAATTAAAATGATACATTATATTAACTAAATCAGATATAATTTGTGTGGAATTTTTATACATTCTAAAGTACGTATTTTTCGATATTATATCGAAACTCGACTCAATATATTGATTTTTAATGGATAGCCATAAAAAATAAGGAAGTTTTCTGTATTACTCTTTATAAAGCTGTTATATATATTAGCTGTTATTTATATATTTCTAAATAACTACAAGTATATTTGTATAACAACGATATATATGAATATCTATCTATGAACTCCACAGTCAAATGATATATTTACTACTTGTGTGTGTGGAGTAATTAAGCCTGTGTCAATAAACCCGTAGACACTTAATGAATAAAGTCATTAAAAAAAGAGATTTGTTTATTTTGTAATAAAAAGTGTAAACTTTTTAGATCAAAGCATTTTCCTTATAATCCAATCGTTTTTATTTGCTTTAGAATACTTGATTGCTCCAATGAACGGAATATTTATTTTATCTACAGCAGAGTGATTATATCAGCGCTGAAATATCGTTAATGAAAACTTTTTCGAAAAGAAAGACACGTTTATAAATTTACTTTATTAAAGTGATTATAAAATTGATTAATAAAATGTTTCACAAAATTAAATATAATATATTAATGGTGGTCGCTTTCACGATATTCGTAATTGTAGTTTTAAACTACGTTATATTAGGTATATGTTATATTATTCTTCATAATTATTAAATTTGTAAATCATTTTGGACCACTAATAACTTATAACATTTAAGTGTTCAAAATATATTCGAGCAATTAAAACTGTTTTTTATATCAGAAAAGTGGACATTAAAACTAAAGAAAAGTTAATACCCTTAGTATTATTGCCCATCAAAACAAAACAAAAACTTGTTTCGAAATTTAGATATACATATTTTGTTACTTAGATTTTGTTTTTTGATTTCAATTTAATAACTTATGACTTCTCGGTCTCACAACGATTGTGTAAATTACTTCTTTAGTGAGTTCTTCAACAAAATGAGAAACATAATGTAGGGAACATTCTTATATTCTTAAAAGTGTTGATGAGGAAGTTTCTCCTGAGTAGAATTCTATATTGTATTGTTGGAAGAATGTCGGGGAAGAAAAACGATACATTTTTGTGGGTTTAAGTTGAAATATTAAAATTTCTATTCTTGGCAGTATAATAATTTTTATACAATATATCACCAGTTAAAATACATGTGTATATGCATGAAATTCTTGATAATAATGCATATTTCATATATAGAAAAAAGAAGGAATATCTCAATTCAAGTTATATCCATAACGTGTGAAACCTATAACTTCTGAAACAGTTTTATTAGTTCTCGGCTTATGTCCACATTTAAATTAAGCATTATAAAATAATAAAAAAAATACTCTAGTACTTAGACTTGTTTCAGATTAATACAAAAAGTCGTGTTTGTAGGAGAAGGTCAAATGTTGGTAATTGGATAAAAAATAAATTAATTGCGAACAAATGGGATAGTTTTATATACCTGTGTTTTTTCTGTTTGTTAATTAACATTAGATCTAAAAATAGTTGTAATATTTGTATCAACTGTTTTGAAAAACAGAAAAAACTGAAATATTGAATCAAACAAACAATACCTTTTGAATATAAAATTTTTAAACCCGGTTTAAACTTTTACACTGCACTGCACTGGTTGCTGCAAGAAGTTTCTGGACTTGACATTGGTTTTAAAAATAAATACTTAATAATATTATACATTCATAGATCCACTACTTAATGATTCAAGTGTTGATCGTAAATTAATTTACCTTGAACTAATTACGATGTATTGCTAAACTGTTTCTATTTTTTAACGTTTATTAACTCCATGAATACCTGACTAAGGAATATACTACTCTTAAAGGTTAGACCGCCACCAAGAAGGTGACATATTGTGATAAAACGGTATCTAAAGAATTCAAATTATCTTTATTCATGTAGGCATTTACACGCACTTTTGAATCGTCAATTATTACAATATAAAAAAAGTTCAGTGTAGTCAGTCCGTAAGTAAGCTACCACCGGCTCGGAATGCTGCTCTGTTGAGAAGAGCCGGCCAGAAACTCAAAATTGATCTTTTCAACAGAAATATAACAATCTTAGGTGATGTACATTATAATATAAATCCTGCAAATGATTCAACAACTTGAGTTCCACATATTTCGATCCACTAAAAACTCTTGAACTTTATAATAAGATTTTTTTAATAATAAAGTTTTGATATTAGATTTAAAACTAAGAAATGGAAAGTCTAAGATGTCTTGTGGAACTTTATTATATATGCGTATACTCGAACCCATGAAGGATTTGTTAACTTTTTAAATGCTAAGAATAGAAACAGGATTATCTTTCCAATAACCTAAGATAATTGTTTAAAAGTCGTCTGTAAAGATCTGGGTTGTGGAGTTTTCACTTAATATTTTTTTTATTTGCTATCTCTAAGCAAGCACAACTGTTGATGACCTTGTAAGGTTTTAACTCAATATGTGAAATTACAAACTTAAACTGAAATAGCTATGACTTTCCAAACTTATTCTATATTTATTTTTTATAGCCTCATGTAATATAATACAGAGTTTAAATTATTGTATGTTTGTTGGATTAACAAGTTTTAAAAACAAAAAATATATATTACTAATGCTACAAAACAATATCATAATGTTAGTAACAAAGAAATATAAATACATGAATATACAGAGGAAACCCAAGGGCTTAACTCCTAAAAGGGTCAAGTCACCTAAGGATTGTTCGACCTTGGTCATTTTGCCTTTCGTCAAATAAACACTAAAATGGAGTTAGAATTAATATATTATGCATATAACATATTATTATTAACAATGCAGTATGAGATATAGTTTAGAAACTAACATGCTTATAATATTGTAAAAAAATTCGTCGATATATCAAATTATATCTTAAGTTAGAGATATCTGATAATTAATTATGATTAGAAGCAAAAAAACTTTATAGTGCAAGGTTTTAATTGCAATATTGTTTTCATACTTTTTAATATTTTTTTATTCAGAATGGCAGGTATTTGCGAAGATGTCACGGTGAGAATGAAGAAGAACGTGCTCAGGTGGTTTGGACACGTGGAACTAACTAGTGATGAAAGAATGTTAAAAAAGATTTATAAAGGAAAAGTGAGCAGTAAAAGAGACAGGGGGAGGCCTCGAGTGACCCTCAAAAACACAGTACCTATGATCACGTAAAAAGCATCCCGGAGAGCATGTATGGTTAATGCCTGTGGCCGAGGCGAAAGAGATATGCAGAGAACGTAGCGTTTGGCGCTCCGGCATCTCTGACTACCCCACGAGGGATATGGCGTAAAGATAAATAATAATAATAATAATATTTTTTTGTACATTTTCTATCGCATGCCGCCGAATTTCATTACCATATATCACGTCATCGCCTGCAATACGATCCGTACCATTTGGATTCGTGGCAATCCTCTACTGTGCGGTTTTGAAGGACCTCTTTTCACACTTACTACTAAGATTTGGAAAGTATTTTCGTTGCAAGTATACAACATACCTTAAAAAAAGGCGTATACTCCCACCTCCAAAGTCACTTCCATTAGTGACCTACACGCTAATTTGCCTTAGTCTTACATAAAAAAAAGAAAAGTTTTACCACCACTATCAGAAATCATTTTTTAAGATATATAACTTGTATATCATATAGAGGAAAAATGAACTAACTGCGGATTTAACAGAAAATAACATAAACTATTATCTTAAACTAGACAATGGGTGTCAATATTTTGTGTATTTAATGAATTAATATAATGTTTCGACAAACTTATAAAAAAATTGCAAGAATAAACAGAATATTAAAATAACATTTTTATTTCAGCTATTTTAACAAATGCTATAATATTACATAAAAATAATAAAAATTTCATACGAATATTTTATTTTGCATAAAGCAATGTAATGTATGAATAAGAAGTATAAAAGATACTGATTCGTGTAATAACCTTTAATCTATTTAGTTAACTATTTTTGCTAAAGATATTTAAGGTTCAAATGATGATAATTTGAGTTATTTTTAAGGCTTTATACAATAATTAAAAAAAAATATTTGATATTGTTCTTAAATAATCTAAAAAAATTTACAAATCTCTTGCTTCATAACTTAAAATCGCTTAAAGTTGCTTCGTCAATTATAAAGGGCTCAACTTTGTCAAACTCCAGAGCTTGTAATTATTTGATGTAACCAGGATTATAGGATGTGACACACTCTTTAGTTAGCAAAGTTAAAAGTGGCAACTAAAATTTTATGTGAACAATTAAAAACTTTCATAGATATATATATTTTTAAAAGCGATTTGAATTGTGTAACTAAATAGAAACTTGTTTTGTTTATTTCATCAATATTGAAAACGACACTTTTCTAATAATTGGCAAATATTTTGGTGACGCTAAGAACAAATGAAAGCTTATTTTTATTTCAATAGACATTTGTCAAAAATATTTATCAGATTCATAGTGTGATTTGCGTATCATTTTCGGAACAATATTATTTTTCTATTAGAAAAGTCTCAAAAAAATACAAGAAGGTACACTTGAATCTAACAAAAAAAAATTCTTTAAAGCTTTAAATATTAACCGAAAAAAGGTTTTATCACTCCCACTAAATCTTTCAAAGACCTGTCCAACAACATATTGTTGTTTATCGTTATATACTATTATTTAAGTTCTTGTTTAAGTAAATACTAAATAGAAATATCAGTTAGATTAAAAAAAAAACAAAATTGGTTTTTCTAATCTAACTGATATTTCTTATTTATTTTTCAAATTAGTCATTCAACAAATAATATTAAAAACGTACGTTTAACATGGATTTCATTATACATATACTATGTATATGTCTACATTGTACCATGTAATATAATAAAATTTTTTTTAAATAACTACCTCAAGGTTAACACTTGCAATTTTCTAAGGTCTTATATCTGTCATAAGGTTTACTCACAATAAACTTTTCGATATTAATAAGAATAGATTAATAATTCGTTAACTTTCCTTTAGTATCAAAACTTATCTAAGATACGTTAATGAAAATGGCAATATAGATTAAAATCACGCTTAAATTATATACTTCTATTTAAATTATTAAACTCGACTGGTAATTATTATTTTTAATGTATTGTATTGTTTTGGGGTTAGAAAGTAGCATAAAAATTATCGTTTTAATTTTGTTTTTAATTTAACATATCCATTCATTATTTTACGAATGACCTTGCACCTATCTACACAAGTAATATCTATTACCCAAACAATCACTTTTAACGTTAAAGGGACATCTTTTATCGTCAGCATAAATCATGATTTATAGTCTGATCGCTTGCCGTGACCTCTTATTCATGTTAGTATAAACGAAAACGCACGAACATTTTTAAATCTTACAAATAAAATGGTCACAACCTTCATCATAATATTTTTTTTATCTTATTTTGTTATTATGTTAAAGTTGTTTTATTTTCGTTAAATTTATTTATAAAAAATTTGAAGTTTTATTTATTTATCGATTTGTCATGATGATTTCCTAATCGTTAAATAAATTACTATACTCATCATACCTTAATAAAACAATTTTGTTTCGGTTTACCATAGAATCTTGATGGAGGAATGTCATTAATATATTTAATAAATCCTAAAGAATATGTTTTTTTTACTAAAAAATCTTTTTATTAACTAAAAATGTTTACTTAATAATAACTAAGAATTTATTTCAGCAATTTAAGATGAATACATTAATGGTTTAATGTAGCCACTCTGTTAACTATTATAAATAAATCACTTTTTCTTTGTTCACTTTCAACCGCCAAACGTAAAACATGAACATTAATCTTTGTGGAACTCCGATTTTAGGAAGTTGAAGGCTTTTTAACGATAATCGGAAACAATTTATAAAGTATTTTTTATTCTTTTAATTTTATGGCTTCCCGTGACTTTTGGGTGATTTACACAATTTACTTTTATATAATAAATTATATATTTGGGACATTTATCATATATTCTGTGAAGATCTGTAAGTTAATTCAGAATATAAACATTTCGTTTAATAGAAAATACTTCTAATCTACTGGTTAACTTAGACAACGAGGGTATACTGTATAACCTGTGATTACAGTAGTATTTATTTTTATACATAACTATTACATTATTACTACAAATTTTTATACACTTGTATAAAAATTTGTTCTAACTCTCTAATGAAAAAAAATATTCTAACTCTCAACGGTTTTTATATTCACTTTTAAAACGTTACAATATAATTAATTTAATTATTAATTGTAGTAGTCGCTGTACTTTAATTTATATAGTTGAAATATATCATGAAATAAAATTATATATTACTAATTTTAGTCGAAATATTCGAGTTAACCTCAACTTCTCTCTACACTGAGACTACCAAATGCTCCTAGTAATTGAATTACTACTATATTTATATTTTTAATTCTTAGTCTAGAACTTGCAACAAGATTAAATGACATAATTTTAACGTTATTGAAAATAATGTAAACGTATTATTTCTCTACGCGTTCTTTACTTTCTTTTGTTGGCAAAAGAGAGACCGAATATAAATAATATAAAAATTTTACCTGAAAATAAAATTTGTATTATGTTTCCTGAGACGTCCGAAGTCCCTTATGAGAGAGAGTACATCGCTTACTTCCGCCGGAAGTTGCTGTAGTTCGTCAACCAACCGCGCCAACACGCTTATCGACAGCGACCTCTAGTGTAACTTCCTGTCAACAAACTCAACCGACACTCTGCACAAGCCGCCGTTTTGTAATCATTGTTCTCATAATGGAAATCATTTTACCAGGAAGGAGTTACAGGGACTTCGGACGTCTCAGGAAACATAATACAAATTTTATTTTCAGGTAAAATTTTTATATTATGTGTTCCGTTTGACGTCCGAAGTCCCTTATGAGAGATCTGTTTGTTATCTCCTGGTGACTTGTGTAGGTATGAATAAAAGATGCAACAATGTGAATTACTCATATTTATTTATGTAATTATATTTACAAACTACAAGAAAAATCATTGGTATGAAAACGCTTAACAAAAATATTGTATAATTATGAATTTACTAATCGTTTAAATGTTAAATCACAATCATTTATGTAAACAAATCAATCATCAGATTTTTATAATGGTACAAACAATTTAGATAAAGACTTTTCACTTAAGTTAGAATTTCTTACATTTTCTATACTTCTTTGATAGAATTTGTGAAAAGTGTTTTCATGTTTCCAATTTGCCTTTTCTAAAATTTCATTAATAGGATAATTTTCAATCCAATTTAAAGAAGCTACAGCCCATCTAAAGCTACCCGGAGAAGCTATAATACCTGCTTCTGTTAAAAGTTTCTTAACCCAAACGCCAATTATTGTTGGAGAAGCGGGCTTTACAGGATTTCTAGCAGTTATAAAAAGGTTTGTTAAATGACCTCTGGATGAAGATGAAATATTTTTTAAAACTTTTAACCAATAGACTGGGTCAATATTTCGATCTTGGCATGATAACAGCTTCCAAGAAGACTGACGAGTGGATGTCGTGTCTGTTTTAGATCCAAAACAAGGGTGTAAAACTATAAAATTGACATTATCAATAAAGTGATCTGAATCTACGTGCAACAACGATAAATCGTGGACTCTACGACCGGAAGCTAACAAAAGAATAGTTGCTACACGTCTAGACACGTCGTACAAGCTATTTGAGTCAGGGCTATTGCTTTTTAAGTATGTTATAAGCAATCTTGCATCCCATATAGGCGCTTTAGGCGGTAGAGGTTTTGCTATGGATACCGCTTTTAAAATATGTCTTACGATATTACTGTTCGATATTTTAACATCAGATAAGGTTTCACATATCGAATCAATTACAGATTTATGTACTAAAATGGTTCGATAGGCTAATTTATCACATAAATGTAACTTAGCTAAATACCTGGCAACGTCTGGAGGTGATGGACGACGTGAATTTATACTATTTTGATCACACCAAGTCATCCATTTCTTCCAGATAGGAATATAGGTCCTTATTGTAGAAGCTCGCCAACAAGAAGATAGTAGCGCTTTCTCTTGGGTTGACCAAGTCTCTGTTAAGGAGTCCCACCCAAAATGATCCAAGCTTCCAGTTGGAGACTGTCGACATTGGTCGGAGGTTGGCCCGTCCTCACGTCGATTAGATTCGTCTTCAGGTTTCGAATTTTCATGGGTCATTTCAAAGATCGGGTTTTCAGATCCGGCCGCCAAAACGGTTTCTTCCACTTGGGTGCTACAATCACGAAGCATCCCGACGCCGAGTTGAGATGATAAAGAACTTTGGGTATTAGGCAAGGAGGTGGAAATACCCAGGCTAGTGCGCAATGCCAGGACTTGCTGAAAGCGTCGTGAAATGAGGCGTTCGAGTCTAATAAGTCGAGACTGACATAATTTGGTACAACATGTGCTGTCCGAGACGCGAACAAGTCTATTTCGGGAGTGCCCCATATGTCGAAAATGAGACTTGTTGCCGCAACTTGTATGTGCCATTCGGAGCCTTGCCGGTTTCGTGAGAGGCGATCGGCCTCCGTGTTGTACACTCCCGGAAGGTAGTGAGGGAGAAGTACAACGTTGAGTCTGTCTATTACGTCCAGAAGGTGCGTCGTCAATTCTAGAAGGAGTTTCGAACGTGTGCCTCCTTCGTTTTTTATATAAGCGACAACTGTCTTGTTGTCGCTTTGCAAGATAACTTTTGAATTTTTTAGTATACGAGCTTTTTTCGTTATACTTGCTATTACTGCGTACATTTCTTTTGCGTTGCAATGCCAAAAATTTTGTTCTCGATTCCATGGACCGGATACTATCTCGTTGTTTACCATGGCTCCCCATTTTATATCTGACGCATCTGTGACAACATAATTTGTTATCATGTTTTCGACATGAATTTGAGTGTTCTGGTCGATATTCTTTAACCACCATATCAGCTCGTTTTTCACTTCGTCGGGATATGGAATAGCTATGTGAGGCTCCCGACGTAATTAATTGCTGGAACGTTGTATAGCTCGGCAATGCAACCCTCCCCGGTGGGTGATGAAGGTTGCAAAATTGGGATACCCTAAGAGGCATTGCGCCTGCTTGAGGGACCAACTGCCTGCAGCTAAGCGACTCAACAGGTACTTGCGGACTTTGTTCACTTTTTCTGTTGGGAGGCTCTTTGAATTGTTCAGTGTATTCCAGGTGACGCCTAAAAACTCGATTAACCTTGTCGGTACTATTATAGACTTTTCTATATTGATGCACCATCCTAGGCTGGTTAGAAAATTTATAGCAATGATTACATGAGAACTGAGAACTTTCTTTGACTGGTGAACTATGAGATAGTCGTCGAGATAAACAACGATTCTCAGTCCCTTCTTGCGAAGTATTTCGGCAGTCCAATTTGTCACCGACGCGAACACCTTTGGCGCCGCTGCTAAGCCAAATGGTAGGCATGTCATTTGATAAAGCCGTTCTTCGTAACTGACTCGTAGATAGCATCTGTGTTGTTCTTTGATCGCTATATGGTAGTAGGCCTGGCTCAAATCTAATTTCACCATCCAATCTTTTTCTTGCAAAAAGCTTGGCATACGGAAATGATTGAAAAGACGAAAACGAGTTGGTGTCATATATCGATTTAATGCCTTGAGATTGAAAATAACTCGACTTTTCCCGTTGGCTTTCGTCAGCATAAAAAGAGGTGAAATAAAACTTGGGGTTAAAGGTGCAGGTTCCAGTATTCGATCTTTGATCATAATTTGAATCTCTGCGGTCATTAATGAGTTTACCGGTGTTTTTAACTGTGACATAACTTTTGTTGTGGGCATAATCAAGGGAGGCTTTTGATTGAACGGGATTTTGGCAGAGGTTATAATTTTTAAAATTGACTTGGAAGGATTTAAAGCAGTCCAACTTTTTACGTAATTTTTCAAACAGCCCCCCGTAAAATTGCAAGAGTCATTTATGTTTATTATACCTTTTGGCATTTTTATGTTTGTACCCCCCTTTTCTTTTAGAAATAGACTCTTCGTTATGCTGTTGTTTTTTGTCTGTCTGTCCTGTTTTAATTGTACTACGTGTCGGATGGAATTTATCTCGAAACGTAGGTTGAGGTGAATTGACGAACGAACGCCCAGGTCGTGAATTAGTAAAGGCTTGTTTTTCTAATTTGTCGGTACCGCCTATTTTTTGCAAATAAATCGATAGCGAATCAGGATCGAACATATATTCAACTGATGGGGGTATTTTCTCTAAATCATCACGTATATATTTACACTTTAATTTCTTTAAAATTAATCGTCTACGAGTTTCTAAAACTTCAGCCCGTTTGCCACAGATAATTTGTAAAATATCGTGTGAAACAGTTTTATATGATGAATCGGAGCCAAATAATGTTCTTAACTTTTCATAAATCATGGTAGGAGTCAGCTGAGTGTCAGGTTTTGAAGTCCAATCGACAAAATTTTGTAAGGCCTGATTTATGGACTCATTTTGTGCCATAACTGCGTTAGACAATGCAGCAAAACTACGTTCTACTTGATGCAGTTTCAATGGTGAAAAAACATCTTCGAATTTTCTTAATTCTTCGTTTGCCTTCAACTCTATAAAACCTGGACTAGCTACATATTTTTTCTGCGCATCAGTGTAACGAACCCCATTCCAGTCTGCCGAGTTGAACCTTTGCATAGCAGAGAGAAGAGAAACTCGTTCTTGCACAGCGTTAGGAATAGACGGTTCTTTTACAGATACACATAAATTCGTTATATCCTCAAACTTATTTAAAACTTGCGGCGGATTTAAGCATTGTTCAAAATTTGAGGGTAGATGAACATTTTGTGCGTTACACGATTGGCTAAAATTTGTGATTAAAACATTATTTATATGACTCACCAATTGGTCCGAGAGAATTTCAAACCTCCGATTCAATTCAGAATCTTTCGACGACGAGCGTCTGCTGCGGGAGAACCGTGCTCGTTTACGCTTCGGAGGCTCCGGGCTGTCCTCCCTCGGTTCGGTGGACGAGTCGCTCGAACTCGACTCGCTCGCTGATTCGTAGCGTCTCTGTGTAGTCTCCGATGGCGCGGTTGACTTCTCGTTATCCATCTTTTTACTTCGTGAACTTTTTACTTTTATCTCAAAATTTCACGTTTTACTTTTTTCACTATATATTTAATGTATTCACTTTACTTAAAAATACGAACTTATAAGTTTATAAGCAACGTCCGTGCAGCGTGAAAATCGATGCAACAATGATTACAAAACGGCGGCTTGTGCAGTGTCGGTTGAGTTTGTTGACAGGAAGTTACACTAGAGGTCGCTGTCGATAAGCGTGTTGGCACGGTTGGTTGACGAACTACAGCAACTTCCGGCGGAAGTAAGCGATGTACTCTCTCTCATAAGGGACTTCGGACGTCAAACGGAACACATAATATAATCAAACACTTTATCTGTATGAGCATCGATCACATATACATGTCAGATGCTTTTTAAATTAAAAATATTTGCTTTAAAAAAATTGTAATTGTTATAAAAAATATGTGTCTTTAAATATATATTTTTTTCTTAACAAAATATAATAACGAGAGTTATCAGTTATGCACCATAAGCTGTGATTCCCGCTTACGCGGAAAGCAAGAATCTCCTGAATCGGTATTTATCTTTGTTTGTTATTAGATATAATTATAATATGTCATTTCAGTCTTGTAGTAGATTTAATCCTTAATAGACTTGTGTTTTTTATAAATAAATATTTTTTTAATGACTTCGTTGTCTGTTAATACATAACTCGAGGATTTTTTATAATTATTGCAAAGTGTAGATGCTACTAACATCATCAATACAAATCCATAAATTTATATAATGATGAGTGTTTCGATAGCTTAGTATATTATATACGAGAAAATCTATAACTAAGTTTACAAAAACCTAAATTGTAACGAGTTATTTAAAGTTTTAACAAATGGAAGAGATCCGCAAATGTACAAAAATGAGAATAATAAATTGGTGATGAGAAAAATTCCAGAAATTGTTTGCGATAACAAATCACTTCATTGAATGAAGTATAAAGTTTCTTTTAAACAAAACCTTAAGAAAATTCTACTGTGTAAAATAAGCAAGACAGCTTTAATATTACTTTTAGTTTTTGTTGATATAATTGTTGAAATCCGAATTTAAAGACATTATGAATTCTTACAAAAACAACATACCCTCCCCTTATTCAAAATTGAATATTTAATATTCTGCTTTTAAATTAATTTTGAATATTTTAAAATATTTTTGTATATCATTTCATAAAACAATATTAATTTAATAAAACTGCATTAAACCAATTTATGGAAACAGTTATATACTCGTAAGTAAGTAAAATGTTGAGGAATATAAATAAATTTGTCATTATTTTTTATGAGTGCTCCTTCCAGAGATCTTTATTTTATGATAACTTTTAAATGTTTTATATCGTGACTTCTACAATCCATTATATACTGCCAAAGTTTAAATTGAAAACAAATCGGTAGACTTTTGCGAAACGATAAACATTCATCACTATACATCCAACACCCATTCGAACTCCATTATTGCGAAAAAAAAACGACAAATGGCAAAGCAATTTTAGGTTATTCATCAAATGTGGTACCATTATTCCTTGATTTGCATTATATTTTATAATAACGTCTTGTCTAGTCATGGCAAAATTACCTTAATATTGTACCATAAAAACATCGTCGTTTTAGTTTCATCATCACATATAGTATGTCGCTCAGTTTACTTAGTTATCTTCTATTAATAGTTTTATTAAATAGATTAAATAATTTAAATAGCAGTTATATTCATAATTATTATTTTTATTGTTTTAAATCGTATATTTCCATAATGTTATATAATATTAATTCTAACATTTACAAGACCGTTTTTCCTTTAATCAAATTAACAATGTACGATCATATGCTGAAATTTACCCGACATTTCATCTGTTTTATTCGTAACAATTTTTAATATAGAACTTGATTAATGTTTCATAGCAAAGTCAATCTGTCTGTTAATGCAAACTTTGTTTTTTGGTGTGTTTAGGAACCGTCAACAAACTAGTCAAACAATTAAATTTATCGCCATATATGGGTGGGTTTCTTTTGCACCCTTCAATAATGTTATATTTTATTTCAAAAAAGAGCAGTTCGAGCAACCTTTAATATGCTTCATTACTTTCTATCAAAGAAAATATATTTTAACGTCAGCTAAATTCATCATTGACTTAACATAAAGGAATTGCAAGGAATATAAAATGGTAAAGATTTGAATTACCTCGAAGAATTTAATTATACTTTATTATAAATTTGGGATCAGTAACAATATACCATTCCAATAATTTTTTTTATTAAAAATATATAGATGAATTTCTAAACGTTTTCTACGAATATGATATATTTTTAAAAATAAATTTGATTTCCTTTAACACTAAATTATGATTTTTTATCTTGAATTTGGCATGTTAAACTATAAATTAATTTTCTAGTAACATTGTCTGTGTCTTCTGCAATATATTTAACGAACTAATGGTAGATATATTATAATGTATGTACATGTATAATGGCCATACCTATTAAGTGCATACTTAATTCAATAACCGTTCTGAAGTGAATTTGCTAGACTTCTCTTCTAATTATTTTATTACTAAGATGCTTTGATCTCAATATATTTGAATTTGAGATTACAAGTAAGAAATAAACATTTTTTTACAAAGTATTAAATACTACAAATATAAACATAAAAAAACATGACAATCACATAAATAAAAAAAACGTACAGGTATTTAGCGCAGCAGGTTTCTTCGAGACGAAATGATTTAATCTGTCTTCTGAATAGCACCATTGTTGTCTACAATTTATTCGTGACAAAAGTTTCAAGAAATAAAGGAAGAAAGGAACACTTAACAGATAATAAGTTTTATATAACATCATATATATTGGAAAAATATTAAATATAATATGTAAATGTTAAATTAATTTATAGTTGGAACTTTAAGAACCAATTAATTTAAGTTTATAAATTTTATAAGTGTTCAGTTATTAAAAAATATATAGAATATCCAACATTGTTTATTTATTTTATATAATTTATTTGATTTACTCTTTTGTTCCTAGGCATAAACTAGGCATAAACTAAGGGCCTTTCAATGCTTAGAACGGCTAGAAAATAATGTTATTTGGAATTGTCTGTATTGTGTCTAGTTGTCGTTTGTTCCGTCTTAAGACCGTTTCTACTTGAATTATCAAACGAAGGCCATTATTAACTTTCCAAAATTTATTAGAAAACAAGAATAAACTTCGACCATACAAAAGTTACAAAGATATTTGTCTGCCCTTCGTAATTAATGAATACATATTATTTATGATTTTATATTTTACGACCATACAAATGCCGAAGCATTGTTTACTTTCATAAGAGAACTTGTAAAGTTGTTATTGTTTGATTATTTGATGTTTAATATATTATAGATATTGATTATGACATTTGACATTTAGAATAAACAGAAAGAAAATCGATTGTGTTTATTCTTTAATACAAGAAATAAATACAGTAAATTTATAATACATAAATATTACGTAGATTTGTCATTTTGAAACTATTCCTTTACTGAATAATTTATTTAAAATCACAAAAATTAATTTCTAAAAATTATAAAAAATACTTTTCTATATATAATCAAAAATAAAGAAATAAAATAAGCGCACTTTTACTCTATCAACCGACTTATGTGGATATTTAGTAAACTAAAATAAAATGATGAGATGGGATGAGAAGAGATGAGATTGTATGAGGTGAGATGAGACGAGAGGAGATAAGATAAGACGAGATGAGTTGAGTTGATAATAATTGGAAAATGAAAATCTACAATCAATTATTTTCAATTTTGCTACCATTTATAAAATAGATTGGTCGTGTAATCGGTTATTACAAGTTTTTTTGTTTCCGCTCTCCGTCGAACTGTTCAGAAATAATAAAAGATTGCATTGATTCTTTTACTAGTAAAGTGAAATATATTTTTTTAATCAGTAATATTTATGAAAAATATTTTCCGATAATAACCGAATCAAAGCTAAGTCTCCTCGTTGTTTGTAATTAGGTATAGAAACAGAAAAAATAATGAAATATGTTTTAGCAATTAAATTAAATTAATAGTTAGGCATTCTTATTTTTGACAAATACGGTATATGTTACATAAAAAGAAATGAAAATATATAATATCCCCAAATACTTTCCAATATTACAAACCTTACGGTAAATTCAACTTACGTTCGGTGACATTGTAAACCTGAAAAATTATCCTATTTTATATATATATATATATATATATATATATATATATATATGTTGTTGTGATCAATTGTGAACAATCGCCCTATCAGGTATTATTAGATTTATGTTAGTTATTTAGAAATTTTAAAATTATTGTACATTCTTTGAAACAGAGTAATTAATATTATTATTTATTTATTTTCATATCAGATATAAAAGTAATTAGAGTGTTGTTTAAGTCAAGTCCTCATTAAGATCCTTCTCATTTACTACTAAACAATATTTCACAATTTCGACTCGAATTTGTAGGATCTAGTTATTTTCATTGTACTAGAGCCCTTGTCTTACTTACAATGTAGTTTACATTATTATTAAGTATAAATAACAATGCAGTAACTCAAATTGTAATGCTATAAACATGTACATATATCATTTTATAAAATATATTGTCTTGCACTGTACATATTTATTCATATGTAGTATAGTTATAAAAAAATTTATTTGAAGACTGACGTCGTATCTGGAATATATAGTATTAATCAATAACAGTTTGTATTTTGTCTACTAAATTTTAACGGTAATTATATTTCTATTATGATGTCTAAATTATTGCAATTATTAACAAAGTCAAAATGTAACTACCTGATGATTTTTAAAAAACCTTACTTGCATTGTTTATTTTTATTTAATAATTGTAATTCTTTAACTTTTTAAATTTATAACGTCTAATTTGTTTATATTTTTATATATGTATATTCAACAATTAATATTTTATTTAAAGTGATAAGTTTATTTTATCTGTACTTTATAAGTTTATGTATATTTACACAAGTTTATCATCACCTGTGTGATAATAAGCTCACTTAGTATTAATGAAGACATAATAGTTATGTCACCTCGCCCGTTTTACACTTTACGTAACACTCCCTAAATTCTCAGATAAAATTGTTAGTAAATGTATTGGTTTAATTTGTAATTTTTGCTTTTTTATCGATAAACTAGTTTAATATTAGCGACACGGTTTGTTTTTTTAACCTGTCTTCGGCACTATACTGACTATCTCACACATTTTCATGTGACTAATTTTAAAACATCTCTTAAATAAATTCTGAATTGATTTTACGTGTTAAATAACTTTATTTAAATATTTTAAATCTAAGTGTTTTTTATAGCACAATATTTCACTTTGAATAAATATGTGTAATAAGTTATTATAAATAATCTTTTATGTGTTTAATATTAAAAAATAATAGAAAAAGTATAAATCTATATCTCTTCCAGTTCTGGTTTTCTCAAATTTATTTAAGCTACTAAAAGTATTAAAGAAAGGTAAATAAACAAATTATCGTGGACAAAATTTCAAGACAACAATTAATTGTCAAACATTAGTTTAAACAGATAAATTTACTATAAGGTCATCAATAGTGCAATCCTATAGATGGTAATGGTAGCCCCAAGAATAATAACTGGCACAACCGTAATAACAAGTCACATGTTATTATATATTACGGATATTTTGTAATTTATGTAAAGCTGCAATAGGTAATTGCAGTACTTAAGTCAATTTTGACAAGTTTTATAGGATTTAAATACGAAGTTTAAGTTATAGCTTTTAAAGAAGATCTTATAAATTAAAATAAATAAAAATATACAGAATCGTAAAAGAAAAAGCATAATATAAATACCAATAGACATTCAATCGATCAACCATATCTCATTAATCTCGAGAAGCCTTGGAATTCCAGATCTAATATTATGAAGATGAATTTGGCATTCCGCCCGAGTAATATTCCTAGAAAAATTGCCATTCCGACTATATTATTCAAATAGAAAATAAATTGATTTAAGAAACATTGTCGACATGCAAAAACAAATTAATAAACAACATTCTCTAAGTTTAGTTTTCGTGACAGAATTCCGTAATTTAGCGGAATAATATGTCTCAAGCTGTATTAGCAGCTTAGTGGAGAAAATGGAGTGACTGTTGGTCATGCAAGGGAATACCATATTAAGATATCAAAATTGATTTTCATTATAAAATGTAAAAGTGAGTAATAAAATTGCAAGAACAATAAATATTTTTAGTTATTAATAATTGCAAGGGCAAAAAATTTGTATTCCACTTATTCAATATTTTACGTCTTAAAATCTAGTCAATTTGTTTTTAGCAAAAATAATATTCGTAATCACAGTATAATAAAGTCAATACTCGGCTTCACTAATTCCCTGATAGACCAATAAAGTCTTATTATAATCGCATGTTAGTCGACACATTACTATTCAGATTACGACCTGTATGTTTGCCAAACGCATTATGTTTAGGATTTGCATGTAAAATGTTGATAAAATTTGTTATTTGTTCGTATAAAGTTTCAATAAAGAATATTATTTTTTATGACTAACATAATATCATTGATAACTCGTCGTTTCAAAACCTTAAATATATTGTAATGTATCGATGAATATATTCTCGAGTTTGTTAGGTGACAGTATATTGTAAAAATAAATTAATTAATTCTTAGATTATTGAAATTATTGAATAAGAACTTCCTTTCAAAGTTTGATGATGGTTAACTGTTATGAATATTTTGCAGCGCTGAATAAAAAGGTGAAAATATTTTTTTTTATTAGTAGGACTCCAGTCTTATGCAATAATTAATATTCTGTTTATATTGGTATCATATTCAATATAATAATCCAGCTGCAATTGTAAAATTAATCGTGGATACCTAAACCCAATAGCGACTTTTCAATAGCACTCGATAAATATATTTTTAATGATAATAACCATACCTGAACCATAAATTAGTTTGGTTAGTGATAACGTATATCAATTTAATTCGTAAATTGTTAATTTAAGAAATAATAACCCATTTGTATTAATTAAATAAGGATTATCGCTATTTTATTCATGTTTATTGATATAATAAGAAGTATAGATAACTCACTTTATCTCTGTTATCAAATGAAAATTAAATATCAAAAATAAATATTTAATATACAACTATACTATACAACTTTGAAATAAAAAGATCAAAGACTAACTTCTCGATAAGAACACATTGCTTGAATCTTTGAACTTAGAAAAATGTCTTTCTACTTTTCATTTAGGTGTAATATAAAATTTTATATCCACATAAATTAAGGTAGCCGATTCTTGTCTTCATAGTTATTATTGTCAGAACCGAAAAGTAAGGCACACATGTAAACCTTAGCTTTTTATAATATAGATGCATTTAATTATTTGCAGTGTATCAAACTTCCATATATTTAATCAATATGAATAATTACATATATTTAAATAATATATTTAAACAAAAGAAGAATGAAAGAGAAAAATGTATGCAAATTGTATAAACTTCCTAATTTAAAGTTTATATTTATTTCTAGTCATATAGCTTAAAAAGTATAAATTTGTTAATAAGATGAGAGAGGCGTGGCTACAATGAGTTGCATAAAAAAAAATCCGTGCCCGCAGGGGGACACGCGTGGGTAGACCTCGTGTGTAACTAACTCGTTTAAATTATAACTCACTACCTAAGAATAACACATGATGCAATTGTTTACATTAAAAATTTTCAAGCAAAAAGGGGTTTTTATTTTTTTTCTCGGAAAAAAATTCTTTTTGGAAATAATTTAGAGTAAAAAACAACCTTACTATTAAAAATATTTGCGAGGAGGAATTGTTTACCAGAAAAAAGTTGCCGTGGTTTTACCTACCTTAAATTTTCAAGCTAAAAGTGTTTTTTTTTCTCAGAAACGGTACCTTTTACAGAAAAACTTTTGGTACCTAAAATTTAGAGTAAAAAATAACCTTTCTTTTTAAAAAATACTTGTGATGTAAGAATGTTTACCAAAAAAAAGTTATGATTTTTTTTCCAAAAATTTTCGGTTTTTTTACTCCCACCCCTAAGTTATTGAAGTTAGGTTTTTGGTTTATTTACATTAGTTATAGGTATTCATCAAAGACATCGTATAATGTGAACGCGATTGATCTTCTTTGTATAGGGAAAAAGTTATGGTCGAAAAACTGAAATCAGAAAAAGTGAGGCCCTAGCGCCCCCTGTGGCCGGATTTCTCTGGTTAACGAACTTGACCTTTATTTTTGGATGGTTGATTTTTGTGCAAAGTCTGAAAGCGATCCGAGCGAAACTGCGACCGCTATCGTGCTGACAAAAGTCGAATCTGGACGCACGCACGCATTTATATATATATATAAAAACTTTTTTACCAATGGTCATTTCGGACTCAGGGACTCATAAGAAGACCTCCTGTGAAGAAATTTTTCCAAAATTCGAAAGACGGGTACAAATGAATGGGCAGACCGAATTCTTCGAGGTCTACCCAATACTTTAGTTTGACGTATTTAGATTTAATTATTTGTGGAGGATATAACTTAGGAGACCATTCATTATAACACTTTTAATCTTATTATCTATTGCAATACCATTTTAAATGGATCTTCACAATATAAATGCTGACTGGCAGTATAGACGTATACTGTATATTTTTAAATCAAGACAACTTTTATGTAGAGTGAATTTGCAAAATATTCCAAATTCCTTCTGTCGTCTACGCGTTCAGAGTTACAAATACGGCTGGAATTATATTAAAATACGCTTTCAAGATAATCTGATATTTATTTAAATAAAAGCAGACTTTATTTATATTTTTTTGTAGCTGAATTCTAAATGATTAGAAATGTAATGATTTATGACCTATCTGATAAATATATATTTTTATAATGTAAAATTAACTTAAACTATCAAATAATATTTCGATGAAATATTTGTACATATTATTTTTCGAATACCAACTGATTAAAACTACAACTATTTAGAGATATAACATTAAATACATAAGTATAAATATTGTATTATATTTTATGTGGAGAATTTTTTTTTTTAAATAGTCATGTGTAAGTGTTTATTGATATTATAATATTTAGATGACCTAACTTACACGTGACATAAAGTGACCCACATACACTAGACAATATATAAAATATAATAAATTTAATCAGTGTTTTTGTTAAAAGTAGTGTTAAATTAGTATATTTTTTCGAAGTTTATATTGTACTAGGTCGAGACAACAATTTTAATTAACTTTTGTATTAGCAGATTAATTATAAAATTCTATCCTTTGCACAGCTTAAGCAAAATGCATCAAATGAATTGCAAGCTTTAAAGCTTAGTACTTTGTCAGTATGTATGTATTTCTCAGTGTGTAATGTCAGTAGGCGTCATTTTGTTATTAATTATTTTTATTTCCAAGCTAAAATCAAAATCAAAATCAAAAATCTTTATTAAAAATAAGTTTCATACAATACATTTTCTCATTGTTGTCAAAGCTACCACCAGCTCCGAATAATAATATCCACAGACCTGAGAAGAGCCGGCGACAGAAACTCAACGGGATTGTCATGATTTAATTTTTTTTTTTTTAATTAGAATTTAAATTTATTTCATAAATTCATTACACAATACTAAGTAAATAATATTGAAAGTTGGCAGCGATCGCTTCAAACCCACGGTGCATTATCCTCTAAGTATTCAGATACATTGTGGTATCCTTTTGCACACAAACGTTTCTTAGTTATTCTGTTAAATTTGTTAAATGGTAATACTTGAACGTTTTGCTGGGACTCTGTTATAAAACTGTATACATTGCCCCATGAAAGATTTACTCACTTTTTTAAGTCGAGTAACAGGTAGCGCGAGCTTGTGTTTGTTCCTGGTATTTATAGTGTGTATATCACTGTGCTTAATAAAATCGACAGTATTTTTATGTACATATTTAAGATTTTAAAAAATATACTGACTGGCGACCGTAACTACATTAATTTGCTTAAACTTATCTCTTAAAGAATCTCTAGGGCCAAGGTTGTAAATTGCACGGACAGCTCTTTTTTGTAAAACGAAAATGGTATTTATATCGGTAGCACCACCCCACAGTAGGATACCATAAGACATTATACAATGAAAATAACTAAAATACACTAACTCAGTAGTAATCTCGTCAGTTACGTCGTCGTACGCGGCAGAGTTAAGTTTACTAGCCAATCAAGCTATATGAGGGCCCCATTGTAGCTTAGCATCAACAGTGATTCCTAGAAAAACTGTGGATTCCACCACTTCCATCGCTTCCTCATTTAAAAGTACATTATTTCATTAGTTTGCACCTGTTTAATATTAGAAGTAGAAGTAGTAAATATTAATTTGCCTAATTATTCGGCATGTGAGTTAGAGATAATTTAAATCATATAAATTTGTTTCTCTATGTAAAAATATAATGACAACATATACGAATTTCAATTTCGTGTCAATGAAATAATTTTAAAATGAAATAAAACCTTGCTATTTTATAAGAGTATCTAGCTTTAATAGAATAAAATATAATACTTTATTACATTTTTACCCCGTCTTTTTACTTTTTTTACTTAGTAAAAAAATAAATCTAAATAAGAATCCAAAAAGACCAATAGTTTTTAAATATTGTTTCCGTCTGGGCATAAAAATAGAGAGAAAAATAACACTATCAGACGGTGTTATTAATATTATTGCAATGACTACTTCACCTATTTATCAATCGGAATAGTAAATCCGATATTTAAAAAATACATTTTAATATCGAATTATTCGACGGCAAACATAAGTAAGAATAAAATCAGCAGGCTCACTTCCATAAGTGTGATATGATAATATGATATGATAATGATAATTTCATTATTAAGATAACAATAAAACAATTATGCAGAAAAAAACAAAACTAATTAATATTGATTAATTTAAGCAATCAAGTTCCAAACACAAAAGTCTATATTAAAACCTTCTAAATTGTGTTTTCAGTAATTGTTAGACCTTACAACGTAACAATTTGCAAATAACAACAAAACTGTTCACTCACCACCGTTAGCTATTGTTTCTGTCAGTAAATTTATGACGTTTATAGAAATTTGTATTTTCCTTCCAAAGATTAACTTATAATTCTCGAAATTTACGATCCTTGGTTGTTTGGAATATATTATATTGCTCCAGAAAAGGTCAACGACAAAGTTTACTTAACTTGATTAAATTTACCACGCTTTAATTTATCTGATAGCTTTTGTAGGTCAATCAGTGTCGTTTAATTTATTTTGTAGATAAATGATCTTCAATTGAGCTGATCCAGTCCTTCCTTGCTCTTTTAACTCAACGGGTGTACAACCCAATAGACCAAACACATTTTTAGGGAAGATTAAGTTTAATTACTAAATAAATTTTATATATACGATATTCAAATTATATTTTTAAAATTGTTATCTATTAAGTAATGTAATAAAATAAGAGTCGTCTAAAAAATATACTATTGAGAGATTATTGGCGTGATAACGCCATCCAGTTAAATTATATATAAGTTTTTAAGCTTTGGAAGTAATCCTAAAATAACAATATTCTTAGTTTTATTATTTACCGAATAAACGTTCTACGAAAGATTAGAGACAATGAACATTTCTTTTTCTTATCTAAATGTAGCATAAATGATAGATAAAAAAAGCAACAAATTATAGATAAGTTTTGTTTTTATTAATTTAATTTAAAATCATTCTGTCAAAGTAAACAAGCAAGCAACATGGTCGAAATTAACGTCAAGCGGCATTCCCTTCCATTCAAACCATGGTATTTATGGTATTACAGAATGAGAATGCCATTGTCATAGCCATTAATTTATATATGTGTTATAAATTAAATTTTTAAATTGATCAATGCTTCTAAATATCTAATGCTAAAACTTAATAATGTAATGTATATAATAAGCAAGTTTACTGCTACCTCTGATAGGGACATTTTTAGAGAGAATAATTTAAGTGATAAGTTCAAAGGGCAGATTTAAGAGATGTCTTTTCATAAGAGATTTCTTTTCTTAGGTAATTAGTAGATGTATTGTTTATTATTATTTTTTTTATGTTAGAGAAGGGCAAACGAGCTTGCGGGTCACTGTTTATATGTGATCACCGCTGCCCATGAAATCTTGCAACATCCGAGGATTCACAAGAGCGTTGCCGGTCTTCGAGAAAGGAATATATACCTTTTTTGAAGGTACCCATGTCGTATCGATCTGCAGATACCGCAAAAGGAAGTTCGTTCCACATTCGAGTGGAAGGTGGGAAAAAAGTCCTTGAAAACCGCACAGTGGAGGATCGCCACGCATCCAGGTGGTATGGATGGTAAAGGAGGCGATGGTGAACTGTGCGGCGGTGAAATTCGGCGGTAGGCATCAGATCAAATAGTTCTTCGGAATAGTCCCCGTTGTAAATGCGGTAGAAGACGCACAGAGAAGCAACGTCTCTACGCAATGCCAAAGAGTCCAGCCGTTAGTAGAGTACTGAGTCCCCGACAATCCGAACTACTCTCCGTTGTACGCGGTCAAATGGTAGAAGCTGATATTGGGGTGATCCGGACCAGAGATGAGAACAGTACTCCATGTGTGGCCCGACCTGCGCCTTATAGAGCGCAAGTCTTTGGCCAGGTTTGAAATACTGTCTCGCTCTATTGATCACTCCCAATTTCAGCGAGGCCAATTTGGCCTTGCTCTCCAGATGACCACGAAACTGACAGTCGCTCAAAATGTCGAGACCCAGTAATCTATACTTGGCGAGGCAATAAGAGGAGTGCTCTCGAAGAGCGGTGATACAACAAATGGGGTTTTCTTAGCGGTAAACGTGCAAACCTGTGTCCGTAGTTGATTGAACTGAACGTGGTTCAGTTTACCCCCCTCAGAGACCATCCCCAGAGAGGTCTCTATTGAAGACACTAGTTTCTTTCGACAGTAATCGACGTTTTCTCAAGAGAGACCTGCACGACCGGAATATACCGCATCCCCAGTGCTGTCATTCGCATAACAATGTATGTTGGGAATATCCAACATATCATTGATGTGCAGGAGGAACAAAGTCGGGGATAGCACGCAGCCTTGGGGTACACCAGCGTTCACGGGCTTGGGGTCCGATCAAAAACCGTCGAGAACGACCTGTATGCTCCGCCCAGTGAGGAAGCTGGTGATCCACTTGCATAAACTCTCGGGAAGCCCATAGGGAATTAGCTTCGAAAGAAGCCCCTTGTGCCATACACGCTCGAAGGTTTTCGCCATATCCAGACTAACTGCCAGACCCTCTCCCTTGCTTTCAATTGCAGCTGCCCAACAGTGCGTAAGATATAACAGAAGATCAGTACTGGTGATCCTTGAGGTACGTTAGGAGCTGTCTATTGATAATGCTCTCCATTACTTTGAAGACAAGAGAGGTAATGGCGAGAGATCTGTAGTTAGCTGGGTCCGAGCTATCATCACCTTTTGTAAGGATCGAATGCATAAGGGCACGCTTCTATGAGACCGGGACTACGCCTTTAAGGTAGGAGTGCCGAAACAGACGCGTTAGCACTGGAGTCAACTCAGGGGCACACGTTCCTAATACCAATGGAGAAATGTCATCCGGTCCACTCGACTTATGAACGTCCAAGGAAAATAGAGACTGCCTTACAGTTTTCTGCCCAAAAACTATTGCCGGCATTAAGCTTGGACACCGCGGGATAATAGGCGGTGCCTTCCCCTGGTTGTCCAAAGTCGAGTTGGAGGCGAAAAGAGTGCCCAGGAGATCGGCTTTCTCTTTTGCCGTGTGGGCCAGAGAGTCATTCCCCATGTGCAATGGCGGTAGGGACGGCTGACTAAAGTTTCCCAGAGTGGCCTTTGAAAACGCCCAGAATTTGCGCTTGCCAGGCGGGTACTTTGCCAGCTGATCCCCAATTTTGACGACATGCTTGAACTTTGCTCTAGCGATTAGCCGTTTGAAGAATCTGAAGGCACGACTATATTTCCTCTTCAGAACTCTAGAGTTCGGATTCTTAGTGACTAACGCATTGGTCCAAGCTTGATAAGCCTGCCGTTTGTCAGCTGCTGCAGCCCTAACAGACGCATAAAACCAAAAAAAGAGGTACTACAGAGCTTGGTACAAATAGTTCCATGCCCTGTAGTATCACATCAGCTACAGCCGCAGCGCAGTCACTAGGATCATCGGAATGGAAACAAATTGGCCCCCATGGGTAGGATGCAAAAAAGGACCGCATTACATCCCAATCCGCTGACTTGTAGTGCCAAACGCGTCCAGTCGCAGGTCTTTTGCGAGCCGAACGTTGAATGGGCACTACACTCCTTACCAGACAATGAGCAGAGGACCCTAACGGAGCCTCGACAGTGACCTGGTACTTTCCGTAATGTGTAGTCAGCAAAAGATCCAGCAAAGAGGGCACATGGCTGTCCACGTCCGGTAGACAAGTGTGCGTATTGACCAATTGGGACAGACTATTTTCCAGAGCAAAGTCAAACACAGATCTCCCCGCGTAGTATGTGACACATCACCCTAGCCAATCGGCATGGTGCGCCGTCTCTAGATGATAGTTGACGGCGTTCAAGTTGGAATGAAGTCCCCGGATGTTGCAAAAGTCCACATTTAGAGTGGGTTGGGGTGCCGCTGCGTTGACTTGACGTTTGCCCTCAAAAAACACAAAAAACTATACTTTGCCCACCCCAGATACGACGGGCAGCCCGAGCAAAATCTGAGAATCAATTCCCCGATTTTGCTCGGGGAGGGGGTACCCGGCTTCAACAAAGCCGATACCCTCCTGGGGTATTTTTCTTTCTATTAACAGGAAATATATGACCATAAACGTATTACACACTTATTATAAATAAAAAATATTTTTTAATATATACTCGTATGTCTAATTTATTATATATTGTAATGTATAATGCAGGTGAACCTAATATTGTAAATTTTTTACCTCGGAAACCGTATTGGCAAAAGTTTCAGCTATATGGTATTTGCGTCCTCGAAGCAAATAATACTGACTCCTCAAACACAGCACTTATGGAACAAAAAACACTTCTTTTGTCGTCAACACAAAGCATGATTTATAATCTGACAGCGTGCCGTGACCCCAAATTCATATTAAAATAGGTATAATAAATATTGATTTTTTTAATAAAAAGTTTTAAATTTTAGGTGAAGTATTTATAAATATTCTAAGATTAGTTTTGATAAAATTAAAATTGTGTGAATAAGGAATATGTTTTCATATCTGCAAACAATATTTACTTTAGATCAGATACAATATTCTTACTTGTGGTCGACGATTTTTTGAGTAAAATATACATAAATAAAGTACAGTAAAGCGTAAAGTAGAATATTAAGGCATCTATGCATTTTCCAGTTATATGTTTCTTTTTTTGTTTTTTAAATAATGTACCTTTAATAACAATGTTACATTTAATAAAATATTTAAATAAATATTGAAACAGCCTTAAGAAAATATAGACATATAATAATATATGCTAGCTATATATAAATATAGCTAATGTAGCATTTATATATTAAAATATAATTTCGTTGTTACTTAACCTAAAATAATTGAAATAATATAAAAACATGAATGTTTAATGAATGTTTATTTAACAGTAAACCTCCCGTCTAAATCTTTTCAATTTTCTATATTTTTCCGAGCCATAAATTCAACGAATAAATGGGTATCACACGGACTGACATTCGACCTTACATATTGAACTCAAGACATCAATTGTTTTCACTTTGGAAAAATTTTATGAATCTATTTATCATGCGTTTAGAACTTTCAATATTTATTTAGTAAATAAATAACGTAGATGTTACTGAAAGTGTAGTGAAGGAAGTGAAACGATTTTATACTATATAACATATATTACACTATAAGTTTGTGTGTTATAAGCTTTAGGACAACATTCTTATAGATATAATTTGTTTAGTACCGTTACTTGTTCAGTAAAATATGATTTCTTTTTATAACATCACTAAGTTATTCTTTTTTTATATACTTAGAAGTCAGTAATGTATTTCTTAATTACTAAGTCAGTGCTCTTTCCCTAAAAATAACTAAATATATTTGCTCCAACGATGGCAATTGGCTCCTATCTAATAATATTTACTTTTTAGTTAATTCAAAAACTCAACAGAAACGTGATCGAAATAATTTAGAAGAGATTAGATATAATCTATAAAGCAACTAAATTAATACATAATTTGAATTGGTTCTTGGTCAGTACAGTAATGTACAAAAATGGGCATAAAAAAATCTTTTGATTATTCGATTATAATTTAGAATGCAAGTGCTTTCTGAAAGGATGATTAAAGTAAAAATAATTTGACATTACTCTCAAGAATTGTCTTTTTTTTATAACCTTATAAAAGAGTAACAAAAAAATATTATATCAAAATAACATTTTGAAATTTTACATTTCATTTCAGCACATTTTCTCACAAATACTAGAGATTTATAACAAAAATATATAGACACGATTTATGATCCCACATGTTTCGGCTACTGTAGCAAATTCGATAAGATTGCGTATAAATAATAAAAAAGCTTATCTTCGTGATACATAATAAAATATGCGGATGAGAAATATACAAAATACTGACGCTTCTTAGTTTAATGCGTCCTGTGTACTAACCTTTATTCATTTTAGTCAACCATCATTCCTAAAGTAGTTTAAGATGCAAGTGATTATTAAGACATTATGAGAAAAAACAATAACAATACTTTAAAAATGTAATAAAAATGGGAAATAACTTGTCATTATAACTTAAAGTCGCGTAAAGTTACGTCGTCAATTATAGATGTCTCAACTTTGTCAAACTTCGTCCATTACCAACTGCTCCAGACCTTGTGATTGTTTGATGTAACTAGAGTTATAGGACATGGCTCTTTTCAGTTAGCAAAGTTAAAAGTGGCAACTAACATTTAATGGGAACAATTAAAAACTTTCACCTATTTAGATAGATATTTATTAAAAAGATATTTTTTATTACCCGTTTTGAATTTTGTAACAAAATAAAAACTTTTTTCTGCCGTCATCATGCAATATTATTCATCTCTAGTAAGTAGGAAGTATGTGAGTTTGGATCACCAAACATCAGTTTAGATTAAATAAAAGCATATCTGTATTCCAATATATACTTATCAACATTGTAAAATAGAAAAATAATATGATATTAAATAGCTCATAATTCTAATAAGTAAATTGACTATGAAATATTCGTCCATTAAAATATTAGTGATTAACACCTACTAACAAAAAAACCTCTGCATATAGACGATTACATATCGATGGGTCCTATGTATATGGGCCAAAATGCAAATAGTCAACTTTACAAGAGAGGCGGTCAAAGTTTAAATTTACTATAATATTAGATTGACAAAACAGAAGTATACGAAATTTTGCTTATTTGCTAAAACAATTATCCTCTACATTTTTACTACAGTATTTAATATATACATTTATCGGTTTTTTTTTTTACGTCACATTGGCCCTTTTTTTTTAGTTTTTATTTAAATTATTTCTATTCAAAAACATCTTAAAAAGGCCAATGTGTCATATTGGCCATTATACGCGTATGTCCTTAATTAGTGTAACGTTAATCTTTACTTTATTTTTGTCTCATAAAATTAGTAAATAGTTGATGCAGTTGGAGTTGCAATTATTCAAACTAAAAGTACGTCGATATTAAGGTAATTATGTCACATTGACACTTATACGTTTTAAAACCTGCTAACCTAATAACTGAGTTACCAGTTAGATCATTATAAACAATAAAAAACACAGATTGATTTCATTCATTTATTGAAACAAAAAATTAATTAGCCTTAAAACTAATGTTATGGACCCGTATTCAGTCTTTTTGGTAATTTAATAGTAATAAAAAAATAATGAAGTACTTAAGAAAAAAACTTGTATTCAAGACCTAAGTTTAATTATCTAAATCAGGTAAGTAATATAAATAATGTAGGTACTTTACATTACTAAATTCTAGATAAATAACAAAAAATAACGTAACAAAAATAAAAGCCTGTCTGGCGTAAACAAAAATAAAAATATCTTTGTATTATAGTCTAGTACCTAATAAAACTCTCATAATCAACAATTCTAGTAAGTGGAAAATCTCTGTACCTATTCATTATCACTTTCATTGATTGACACAATGTCATTAGATGCTACTAAATTTTCATAATAACTATGGTATAAAGGTGGGATAATATTTTTTCGACATAAATCAAGTAAGTCTTTCTTCTTCGAAGGTTGTATTGGTAACAACTGATTGTAGCATGCTTGCAGGGGAATATCTGTTCGCCTATCAGTTATATTATTTTGTCTTCTTGTCCGTACTGGCTGATCGAAGATATTAATATTATTTTCAATAGCATCTTCACTTAAATCATATTTATAATGTAAAACGTATGATTCGTCTCGGCTTACACGAATTTGTTTTAATTTAGACCAAACAATCTTTTGTCCTTCTTTGTTTTTAGTCCAGTTAAAGTATGTATTTGTCTGCATCTTTTTGAAGTCATAAATCATATTTTGAGTTACGTCTATGACGTTATAAGGACTTCCTTTTGTTTTCGCCCATCGAATCAATGAGCTCCATTCAGATGGTGTGTAAATATTTTTATATTTTGAAGCTCTTTCTATTGTCGCGTGTATGGAGTCGCCTTCGTTCTGGGTGTGACCCACTTCCAGAAAAGTATGTTTTATATTCAAATTAAACTGTTTAGCGGCGTAAAGATACATAAAAAACATAATCCTGTTTCGGTTCTGGCCAGTGCAATTGTCTGACCAGAATCTAAGGTCTTCACAACCTTCTTGACTTTTTAATTTGATCATATCGTAAATACAGCTCGCTATTTCGTTCGATCCCTTCATTGCAATTTGCTCATTCCATAAATAACAGGTACCGAATAAATTTCCAATATCAAAAACTGACAAGTTATGTACTTTCAGCCTTTTGCTGTAATAAAATAGACTAATTTCACCACTCGGCGACAACAACACCTTTTGCAAATCGAAAGTAGCGCAGAATATTTTAGTGTCATTTTGTGAATCACGTTTATCTTTTTCTTTTAAAGATCTAGCTCGGTTCTTGTTAATTATATGATTATCATAAGATATTTTATTTTCAGGAGTCACAGGACCGTTTTTGAAGGAATGACAAACATGGCATTGGTCTTTTTTTGGCTGGTGGAATGATAAATTAATATTTTTGTTTACTATGTCCCTGTATTGCCTTAACGACTCACATTTTTTATCATATTTTGAGGGATCATACCATTCTTTATATAACTTGAACATGCGAATGAAACTTAAAGAGCCATCTAAATAAAGTTTGTTACTGTCTTTACGACAATAGTGTGAATCGACCGGCTCAAAGGACTTGACGTGGTCCAGCACACTTCTGATCATTTTCTCATCAATAGATGTTTTATGGTGATCATGTCGACCTCTATTATCAATCAACGTGAGCCTACTTGTATCAGCGAATTTACTCATTGCAGTTCGGATCATTTTAGGCCCACAGCTGATGGTGTTTAGAAACATCGTCTTGCATACCACTAGTTTCGTCTTTTGATTGTTATGAGTAATAGGTAAATGATACACATATGTGTATGACCTTCGTGAGTCACCTTGGGCAACCGTTCTTTTTTTATTTATTCTTACTACATAGTTAACAATAAAGTCATATTGCTTGGAATGGTCTCCAATCCTCCAAAATTGATCAAATATAGCACTCCTTACATCTTCATCAAGTTTTTCGTAACACTTCAGTTTACACGTGCTCTGACACGGTTCACCAATTTGTTTCTCATCTCTTAATTTACCATTCCTACTGTTATAAACTTTCCCAGTATTTTTAAGTCTTTTTCTTTTCGAATCTATCCATTCATTGCAAAATTTTTCTCGCAATCGTCCACTATCTCTTTTTTTAGTAAATTTTCTTTTCCTGGGCCGCGTAGGAGTTGAAACGTCACTTGATGAGTAATGTGAAATTGGGGACAAGGCAGTGGCATCTGATAACAATGACGGCACTGAAGGAATAGGTTCTTCCTCACCGAAAGAAGTGTAATTAGAAGACGGCATTGGGGTCGCATTATCGGCATCGCGTAAATCTTCATTCAATAGATCTACATTTTGAATAAACTCTTCACTGTGATGTTCGATTGAAGATTCGAAAACTGTTTCGCCTGACAGATCTGTTGTTATGATTGATGACCTGGTAGCTATCGGCTCATCATTTGTTTCTTGTACTGAAAGACAGCATGAGTGTAAATCAGAGTGATTTTCCTTTTCATGAGTGTGGGAACACTTTTCATGGGGTTGGCTTAGTTGACTATTAGAAATAAAGATGTCATCAGGTTTGAGCAAAGTAGAATTTTCCAATATTTCATTTTGTCTGTCTTCTTGGGACTGATTATTTTTAAAAATATCTTTAAGCAGACTTAAACTGCAATTTTCTAAGATATCACTAGCTCTAAACGGCAAAGGAGCTGAAAAAAAATGAAGTAAGATTAGAGCGGAGTATTGTATTAAAATAAGTTAAATTGAGTTAATAATGTAGGTAATGATTTTAGTTTAGCAGATTCTGAACAAATACTTTTCCTAATAATACTTCAACCCTTGCTTTCCACATTATCAATATTCAAAACAGGTAAAAAGTAAAAAATACTGTAGGGCGAAAGTGTATTTTTTAGAATAAGCTACGTATAACGGCCAATGTACCACATTGGCCGTTCATTCTAAAAACTCGTGACATTTCATTTAATTTACTAAAAAAACAATAATTAATGGAAGTATAAAGATGTACTAGTATATAAAAACACAATTTTAAATACTTACAAAGATTATCATCGCTGTTTTCAATAAAATCGTCGTTTTCATAACCTAAATCGTTTCTCTGGGCACTGTTATTTTCATTTCCCAATGCTAAATTCACCAATTGCCGACTTCTACTTTTAGTACGATAATTAGATGCCATCTCTAGATTGTCTTATGAAATAAATTCTAACGCAAAACAATAGTTGACATTTTTAGATAACACTGTGCGACCATTGTTCCGATCAACGTACAAGTGTCAAACCGGCTCATTGGTCCAAATTATAAACAAACGCGCGGGTACTCCCCGCGTATAAGTCTCTAATTACTCTTTGAACCTTATACGTTTATAATCATGATACATATGCCATTATACTTCAATACAATAACGTGTTTCTATGCAGAAATATATATTTTTTAATATCCAACATGATTAATTAGATCAATAAGAAGCGTTTACAATAGAAAAGGTAAAATAGCCAAATTGTTAGTTTGGCCCTTATACATAGGACCCATCGATATAAGAATAATAATAAATCTAACAAAACGCGTACCGACATATCTCAGTTCACAGAATACGAAACAGTAACCGAAGGGTCGGAGATTCGAGTCTTGTATAATATATAATTTCAAAGTTTATTAATATTTGTTTGTCACGTGTCGTATCACGTTGTTTGTCCGCGATGGACTCCTAAACTATTGAACCGATTTTAATAAAATTTTCACACCACATGCAGTTTGATCAGACTTAAAAGAAAGGATAGTTTTCATGCAAATTATTTGTTTGTTATTTTAATGGAAGATGTTCTCTTACGGTTACACCTCCATTAGCTTACTACAATGTAATATAACAAAAACCATAGTCACAACAACGCGTGGCCGGGTCTTTTAGTATATATATATATGTTTGATATCAATTTTTTTTTAACAAATCAATGTCGAAGAAGAACGTGCTAAAAACAGAGCAAAAGGAATTATGTTACGTAATTTACAAACTAGCTACTTTTATGTTCCTTAAGTTAGTATTTAGTTTACTATTATTTTAATAACCGATACGGTAATACCGATATACGATATGGAACAATAATCTTTTATGTAGCTTCATAGTTTAATAACAATTATCACTCCAAGTTTAACAAAAATATATAAATAAAATATATTTTTCACAATATTGACTTTTTATAAAATAATTAACAGTCCCGATAAAATAATAATATCTTTAATTAAAAATAGGCTATGACACAAAGTATCAAATAATAATAAGGAAAATAGTATAAATAACATAGTTATAGTAACCATATTTGGCTTTGCAAATTATTTTTTTTACAGAGTATTACTGAAAATATAAACATAAAAAATATGATAATAAAATAAATCAGTATTACTAACAGATATTTAACACAGCAGGTTTCGTCTAGACGAAATGGGTTAATCTGTCTTCGATAAAAACGATAAGAACACTTTACTTTTGTATAGTATACTGTAAGTTTTAAAATTGTGGTATTATAATATATGTAATTAAAAATATTTAATATATTTTAATGTATAATTGATTCCACACTGGAACATTAATAACTTTTTGTATAATAAAAGTTTATGTAAGCAGTCAGTTTTTGACAAGAAGTGATGTTATAAAATACCAAACACTGTGTATTTATTACCAACTCATTTTTCTGTTTCACTTTTTAGCATCCGATAGAGTTTCATCCAATTTGGGAAATTGACCTTATAACAACTGCCTTTATTTGTTAAAGCATAATGGCCAACTACTCCAAGTCAAATTCTTATTTGCTCTTATACTGATTTGTCCGTACACTTAAAAGTAATAAGTTAATATTTTAGTAACAATAAAATTAATTATTCAATAAGTGTTTTCGTACTTTATACTCTCTTTTATATTCCTATCAATTTGGTTATCTACCCACTTCACTTTTAAAGCAAATCCTATTTCATATCTATGAGTTCGGTAGATTTCTGATTCTCCTTATTTCAACTTTCACCTTTTATGTCTAACAAACCTAAAACCAAAAACATTGAATTCACAAAATATTGGGAAATAAAATTTATTAATTTTACAAAGTTAATTTATTATATTATTCTTATTCACTGTAAATAATATTCCTATTGAAAAAAAAAACACAGAGTGTGGGAACCAAAGCAAGTAAAGATTTTTTTAAGTGATACAGAATGCGTTAAATTTACGTTAAAACTACTGTGAATAATTTTAGGCCACTGAAACAAAAAAACAAATCGAGTAAGTTCTTTTCTTTCCGTTTTTTCTATTTCTTTTACATAAATCTACATAAATAAAACAAAAAAAGATACGATACTAAGAAATAACGCTAAAGGTATATTAATATATAATCAATATATTTTGATGAATTGCTTTCTATAAGCATCGACAGAAGTTAAAACTAAAAAGAAAATAACCTATACCAAAGCGTGATTATATTTGTGTCAATTTGTAAAAATTCTGAAAAAAGTATGTATAATTTTGAATCGAAACCTCAAAAGTACAATTTTTATTATAAACAAACATAAAAATTAAGAAGTTTTTTATAATCTTCCATCTTTCATTAAATAATTTCTTTTAAAATACTACATATAGCAAACAAACTATATGACTATATTAAATATAAATATGACTATATTTTATGACTCTTTAATCAAAAACAATTTATTTAATAGTTGAGTGTGTGAAGTGTGCGATCTAAGGGCTATTCTTAGGACTCTTTTGTCAAAAAAAAAAAAAACAAAAGCACTATAAATGACGCTTAAAAAATTTACATATTAACTGAAAATTATTTTTTATATATGGATATAAATGAAAATCATGAAAAAGGAAATTTTAGTTTATTTTGTGACAAAAAGTCTGATAACATTTCACATCAAAGCATTTTCTTCATAAAACCAAACGGTTTTATTGGCTTTAGAATACTTGATTTCTCCAATGAACAAAATATTTGTATTATCTGGAGCAGTTAACACAAATTTAGTGTTCATGAACATACACAAACTGTTTCGAAAAATTTATTATACAAATTTAATTCGATCTTGTTAATTATAAATCAACAAAATAATAATTGTGCACAAATCAGGAATATATAGTTTGTTTTAGTCGTGGCTTCTCTAATTTAAATATCTTTCCAATTTGCAGATGTATGAAACTCATCTACACGTATTCCATATATAGAAAAAAGGAGGAATTTCTCAATTCGTCTGTATATTCATATGTATAACTTCCAAAAGAGTTTTATTAAATCTTTGATTATGGCCATATTTGAATCAAGCATTAAATAATTATAAATTAATTTCGACTCAACTAATTGGACTTGTTTGAGGGGAATGAAATGCAATTCTTGTGTATTCTTAGGAAAAAGTAATATGTTGTTAATTGGATAAGAGAATAAGTTGATGGCGTATTTTCACACTGAAATAAATTTTGATATCATATGAATATATTTTATGATACAAGGACTTAAATTCAGTTAAGGGTATTTATAATAGATTATTGACCTTCTATATAAAATAAAAGCGATTGCTAATGACATTTAAAGTTTTAGTTACTTATGGTTTTCTATATGTATTTAAATTGGACCTAAAAATAATTGTAAATTTTATTAATAATACTCTTAATTATTTCGATTTATTCCGATGTTAATTATTTATAAAATAATTTATCAAAGTGTAGGATACATTTTGAATATAAAGTTTTTACACACGTTGATAGCTTAAACTTCCTATCCGAAAAAATCCACAGAAACTTTGGCCTCGAACGCGGCTTTAAAATGAATTACATAATAATTCTATATAGTAAATAATAATTAGAGTATTGAGCATATATTTGTTCTACATTAGCTAATTATACTGTACTTCTTAAGTATTGTCTAATATTATTTCACTTTATAATGTCCTCTATAAATACGTGACCAAAGAACATACTATTCTTAAAGGATAGACCATCATTAAGTAGGTCAGGCCAGTATTGAGATAAAACAGCACTTAGAATGCCGCTATTTTTAAGGCTAGGCTGCTGTAAAAAACACCTTTAAAACGACTAGAAATAAAGTCATTTGTTTGATAAGATAAGATGTACTATTTATAAGACGATTTTAAAATAAATTTATAAAACTAAAGATTCAAATTGTGTCGTTTTCATAAAATTTTGGATACTAGAAACAATATTTTAAATATGGGTCACCCTAACTCCAAGCGAAAGCTACAACTTTAAGTGATGACATCGTAAGATTAGATGTCAAAAGTGAAAGCAATGCTTTAATCTAACAATGCCATGACTTTCTACATTTAAAATCAATTTTATTGTTATTTATAGCCTTCATTAATATAATGCAGTGTCTAACAAGATTGTTTAAATAATTGCTGGACATTAACAATTACAAATATTTTTAACTATAAACATATTTTACATTTCACTAACACTACAAACAATTTTCGTGGTATCAGCAAAATTTAAATTGAAATATTATTATATAGAGTAACCCCAAGAGCTTAATTCTTAAAAGGGTAAAGTCACCAAAGGACTGTTCGACCTCGGCCATCTTACCTTTCATCTAATAAATACTCAAATGGAGTTTGAATTGAGATTAAATTAATATTTGTTATATTAGAAATAAAGTTTCGAAATTATTTTGTTTACAATGGTGTACAAAAATGGTCGATGTTTTTTCAAATTAATTACTGAACATTACATTTTTGCAATATCTGACAAATCGCAAGAGCGTCTTTGTAGGGGAGTATATGCCTTTTTTTAAGGTACCCACGTGGTATCGATCCGGAAATAATGTCGAAGGAAATTCATTTCGCACAACTTAGTGGTACGTGAAAGAAAAGTCCTTGAAAATTGCACAGTAGAAGATCATCAGTGGTAAACAGGTGGTTCGGATTTTTTTTATGTTAGAGAAGGGCAAACGACCTGGCGGGTCACAGATGATACGTCATTACGACTGTCCATAAACTCTTGCAACATTCGAGGATTTAGAAGAGCGTTACCGGCCTTGAAGGAAGGAGTATGTAGTAGTAGGAGCTTTTTTTGGAAATACCATCGAAAGAAGTTCGTTCCATATTCGTACGGTACGTGGAAAAAATCCTTGAAAACCGCACAGTGGAAGATCGCCACGTATCCAGGAGGTATGGATGGCAAAGGAGACGATGATGTGCTGTGCGGTGATGAAATTCGGCGGCAGGCATTAGATCGAATAGCTTTTTGGTATACTCCCAGTTGTAAATGCGGTGAAAGAGGTACAGAGACACCACGTATCTACGCAATACCAAAGAGTCTAGCCGTTTGCAGAACACCGGGTTCCCGACAATCAGCCTCCGGCTCCGGCCTCGGCTCTCCGTTGTACCCGGTCAAACGGTAGAATCTTATTTTGGCGTAGTCCGGACCAGAGATGTCCTCATCATGACTCTCATGACGCATAGGGCGCAGGTCCGGAAACGCATAGAGTACTGAGGACAGTACTCTATGCGTTTCCGGACCTGCGCCCTATGCGTCAAGTTTGGTACTATCTACATACCCAATATTACAGAAAGCAGGTTGTTTATGTAAGACAAAAAGAAGATTTCTGATAACACAAAACCGATATCCAAGTGGTGAGAAGAGCAACCTTTTGCTTGAACTCTTCTATCGATCTTTGAAGTAATTCAATAATAAAATACATAAACCAGGCGGTAAACAAAATGATGGAAGTAACTCAGACTTGAAATACTCTTCTCCAAAGATAAAACTATAAATACTTAAACAATTGATAAAACAGTTTTCATTATTAATTGAATTGAGATGGAATTCTTCGTTCGAATTCAACAAAAAGATAAATTTCGTGGAAACAATTAACTTTTCAAAACTTCTACGTAAAATTGGAACTTCTCATAAAGAAAGCTGCAAATAATTGGACTAAATCATTCAACAGATATGTCGAAGTTAAGTTAAGTTAAGTTAAGTTAAGTTTTTATCCATTATTCTGAGCTGCTATGGGCATCAGTAGATTTTGAAGTAAACTAAGTTTTATTGACTATATACTATATTGAAAATTCATTGTGTTGTTTATAAACTTTTTGCCTTAATACATATCTTATAATATATAAGTCGATGTTAATAGACTCAAATAAAATGGATTGATAATTTTCATTACATATTAAAGACATGTAACTAAGAATATGTAAAAAATATTAGTAGTTTCATATACTTGATGTTAATATAATAAGTACTACTTGCAGAAGGTTTTTAAATAAATAACAAAAATCCATACTGAGAGAGTATTTGAAAATATACATTTGCTAAGACTATTTGTGCAATACATAAAGCAATTTATATTGTTTGTATGCATTGAAGCATGTTTTCCGCTTCTCGGTGATCCAAGATAATTAAATTTACGTTGTGTCGTGATTGCGAAAATTATGTAAGGTATTGTTTTAATAGATTCTTATGTGAAATGAAATATATATAAAATAATGATTTCACTGTATTAAAAATAGACATTGTTTTGGTTATTACAAAATTTTATTAAGTTATTTAATATATTACAATTTAAAAGTAAGATCTTGCTCTCCTCTTTCACTATATAATAAAATTAAGCTTCAAAATATTATTATACGATTTTATTAATAGTATTATGATTTTCAATACAGTAGTATTGAAAATCATGATACTAGTAGGCAATTAATGCAACCATTAAGCAATTCTTATAGCATTGTGTTAAATATTCCTCTTTATTGACACGGTCTTTTAGCTATAAGGTTTTAATGTATTATATATTTATTAATAAGTATTTAATTTTATTTATAATAATGGTTTAAAAGTTGTGTGAACTAAAACACACATATAATATATAAAATAAATATATTAAATAATCATAAGATATATAAAAGAAATTTATATATATATATATGATTTATTTCTACTTTCCGTTAATAAAAACACATTCTTTCATTACCTAATAAAAGGCACATCTTACGTCTTACCCAAATCCGGGGTTTTAACGCCGTAAATAACATTATGTCTCAAGCCTTCGTTTTCCCTTATGAAATTGTCTGTCAAACAAATTCTCTTTAAAAGTATCTTTATAAGTGATTCCAATATAAATTTCTAATGAACTTAACAATTTGAACAATAATAGGAATTCTATTTTTGTAGTAAAAAAATAGATCACATTTAAATGAATACATACTTAATTGTATTAATATTACTATTAAGGCACTCTCTTTCGTTCACAAGTACCATGGGTTGAATGAATGCCACTTGACTTTAAGTTTCGTCATATTGTTTGTTTATTTTTATACACTGACGTTAAAACACATCATTGATAAAAATTAAAAAAGATTGAAATTCGAAAAAACTATTTCAAAATATATTACCGCCAGCTCGAAATGCTGCTCTACTGAGACGAGCTGGTCAGAACTTTAACGGTTGCTCTTTTTAAATGAAATTTAACAATGTTTGATGTATACATTATAATGTCTAACCTTTTATTTTTTTCCTTCACCTTCTAGGGGAGGGAGGAAGTATTTATGTTGAATTTCATAGAGGATGCTGCCATTTTTAAGATTATCCACTAAACTAGACGGTCAACAGATCGCCGTATAGAGGGAGAACCACGGGAATCGCTTGCATATACGTCTGCGTTACTCCAACGTTAGGTCGCGTGAAAGGCCACCATATCCCCAATGGGATATAGTGGCCCGGTTGACAAATGCTCCTCACTCTGGTAGCAGACGTGCGGACCTCATAATAAAAACCTTGCAAACGAGTCAACAACCACACACACATTTCGATGACCTAAACACGGTTGAATGCTATAATAAAATACTTTTAATTTGAAATTTAGAACTGAAAAGGAAGGACGAAGATATTTTGTAAAACTTTATTATATATATATATATGTCTCTACGTACACTCAGCTCATGAAGGATTTGTTAACTTTTAGATATTATTATTAACAGATGGAAAATAAATTAATTATTTGCAATATTCTTTTATCTATCTAAAGCTGTATGGTTAGGTCTTTCTTTCAAAAATAATAATTATACTTTTATTGTTTTTCGCCGTCCCAAAATAAGAAAAAAATGTTATTCTGTTATTTTAGTGGTTACTGCTAATTCAGAAAAATTTCCTATTTGTTTATTTAACTTTATAAAAACAATAAAATAAAATAACAATAGCCTACATCAAAATAATCTTTTAAATAAATAATATTTTACTACCATATTAATATATTGAATATCCATTTATTAAATAAACATAACAAAGTTGAAGGATCCTTAACTGAAGTATTATATAAATAAACATATATTAAAAAGTATTTAAATTCAAAAAGTTTTCTATTTTTAATAATACTAACAACACCTTAACCTTTTTCAACAATAGTATAAGCTGAGAAACTTTCAGTCCATGTCCAGTTGAATTTTTCGTTTTGTTGAACTTCCATTCGATTTAAATTTATTCTTCATTGAAAGTAATTGGGGAGTATTATTGATTCTATGAAAGATTCTCTTTTATATTTGAATAAAAGCCTTATAATGAACGAAACCTACTAGTTATGTCTTCAAACATATTTTCAAATATATTTTTTTAAATGAGTGATATGGTTTCCTTTCAAATACTTGATATAATATTTTTTTAATCTCATATAGTATCGAAACTCAATGTATGGATTTTACAAATTTTTACAAAACACACCTCGTGTTATATTTTCTAGAATTATTACATACCGAAACTCACATATTCGAGTTCAGCTTGTCTTGACGAAAATATCATTATACATTAATTTAATGCTTAAGCAATCACTGAACGGTGATTCATTAGCAATTTAACTATGACAGCTAAAATTACGACTATCAATAATTGTCTTTAAATCATAAACACAGTTTTGTGAACATACATAAGCTCTCAGGACAGACAGAGGGGCAAATAAACTTCTATATATCCTTACGTTTAGAAATTTATTTGTTTGCAATTGTTTTGGATTTTGTATGTGAAATCAAGTTATTAAATTCGTGTAACTGTTGATTTAGGTTGTGTGGTAAAATTCTAAATTGAATTATCTTTTGTGTAAATCCTGTTTTGTAATTTGTGAAATTATCTTATATTATAATTTAAAATTGTATTGCTTTAGCAACAAGAATATTAAGACTTATGTTTATTTCCCTTAGTTATAATGTAATAAATTTAAAATAAAATAAACTAAGCAACATTCTTGAAATAAACTAAAGTAATATTCTGGAAATTTAACTGTTTTCTACAATTTTTGAAATAAAATATATATTGTTTAAGCTGTAAGCAATTAAGAAAAGCACAACACTTAAAACAAAAACGTAAATACTGCATCTAGTATTATGTACATTTCAACGAGATGTCGCCAGGTGATGTTTTTTGAATATCTATGCAAAGTTGTATTGAATAGAGCCGATACTAAAGAATATATATAAAAACGGTTTACACGGAATCCATGCGGATTGTATATTATACCTTCCGAAGTTCCCTCCAAGAGGAATGAATTCTCAAAATGATTTTATCGATTTGGAATAACACTACCATAAATACATTATTTTTGAAATAAACACACTTGTATTTCACATTAAAATCGAATAAAAATGTTCGTCGTATGCGTTAAAACCCTAGCCGTGAAGAATTATAAACCAAAAATTTTCGATTGAATGTAACGGAAAATAAAGTGTTATAACCAAGTATTAATAAATATTAGGATAATATATTTATGATAAACATTTCTTATCAGAACTTAGTATTTACAATTTTCTGGCGATAAAAAGGGCTCTCCCAAATAATAAGCTCAAAGATTAAAATCTTAAAAACCTTTATGATTATTAATTATTTCTTAACACTAAACCTACCGACAGTTCTTGTATACCTATTGCTACCGCACGCCGTCAAATAGACCGGTAATTAAAAGTTATTTTATTATATAACGCAGGTAATAATGGAAATAACTAAATGTAAAGAGTGTAGAAAATATTATATGCATATTCTAAGAATTGTCATGTAATTTGATAATGATATTATAACGTTTAAAAATGTGTAACTTTTACAAAAGTTTAAAAACGGTCAATTTGACCGGTACTTGGTAGGTTTAGTGTTAAATAAACCAGGGATATTATTGTCGTATATAATAAGCCTAATATTTCCGAGAAAGAAAAAATAGTAGCAATAATAATTGCAGCGACGAATAATGGTGTAGAGACTTCGCTTTTAAAACTTTGGAATCGTTAATACTTTGGAAGTTCGGTGAATAATTACTGAGTTTTTGCTAGCTTATACAAAAGTGCCACCAAAATTAAATAATCAATAATACTTGTGAATGTGGGCTTACCATGTTATATTCTATGATATATAACGTTGCTTTAAATACATTTTTATGTAAGGTTTTACAATATATATATATGTGCACACTGTTATTAGCATCCAAGCACATCAATAATCTAAAGAACGACTTGATCACCTCAAATGAGCTTTGCGTCTGCGAATTCTAGCAAACAAATGTCGGAAAAACGGAGTCGAACTTCTAAAAAGCATAAAAAATCACATGTCGCTAGCTGATGCTAAAAGAATCATAATTGCTATTTGGTCCATACTTAATTTACTACTTCCAAACTGCATGCTTACAGAGAAACAAACTTCTCTGTGAATTTTCACTCGTCTTAATATAATATTAGATTTCAATTCATTTTATTCTTATACAAATTACAAAAGCGTCATTAAATTTGGGAAGTATCTTAAAGAAGCTTTTTAAATTATATGAAATATTTTAATAATATATTTATAAAATAAATTCAACGATACTGATAAACCGACAAATCCCTATAACGTAATATAATTAAGTTAAATAAACTTTACCGTTGACCGTTTCTGGGAGCAATATAATATATTCCAAACAACCAAGGATCGTAAATTGCCTTAATTATAAGTTAATCTTTGAAGATAAATACAAATTTCTATAAATGGCATAAATTCACTGGAAGCAACAATAGCCAAAGGTGGTGAATGAAAAGTTTTATTGTTATTTGCAAATTGTTTCTAATTCTCAGTTTTAAGGTCCACAAATTTCTGAAATCAGAATTGAAAAGAGATTTATGTAGAGTGTTTTGCGATTAGTACCCGTGTGGTCCAATTAACAGGCGCCTTACTTTTCAACTGTTCCTTATATTCCTAATCGTTTAATTATTCTGTTGTGAGGAAAATATTATTTTCACGGGAAGGCTTACGTTACTCAGTCAAATTTCACGTTTACTTTTTGAAGAATCCACTATTAAAATATCCAAAAGCAGTGTTTTAAATGTCGGAATAGTAATAAGATAACATATGCAAAAAAATAATAACATCTTTTTCATCCCTTGGCCCATATGGTCACAATATTGCAAAACGATTGGTCATCGTTACTGTATTTTTTTTAATTAACTAATTGTTTCTCATTTCTTTTATTGTTATAAAAATCTGAGAGAACAACGCAGAAACATAACATCATTCCAGCTATTCTTTTTAGGGCTTAACTTGTTAATATTGTTTAGTATTGTGTTATTCCAATTGCTTAGCAATCGGATCAGAATTTTATTTCTTTGTAAAACGGTTTAAGTAATCCGATATCAAAAAGCACATAATTGGAATGTTTTTATATTTAAACTCCGATACTAATCCGATTAAGTCAAATAGAACTAAACTGTATAGATTATTATTAGTCATTATCTTTACATAGGACTAATAGAAATTTAACGAACCTGTTTATTTAAGAGATTTAATAAGCCAAATAGGAATACTGAATTGAATCTGAGTATTACAGCGCTTATAACATGTGACATTAAAATGATTTTAAAATGAAACTTTTTATTCTTTATGATTATGATAAACATGCACTTTCAATTAGTCAATTTACATGCATTTGTCGATATTTTTATAGATCTTAATTTTGTCGAATTTTAATTCATAATGGTCAGATAAATTAATATATACATTATATTTAATTTGTATTTTAATTTTTAATAATAAAAAGGTAAGATTTTTATGTTTTTAAATGCTAATAACAAATCACACTAGAATTACACTTAAGACTTGAACATGTATTAAAACTACAACGGGGTACTCTAGTTTAAGTAAATATTAATTTCATATTACACTTTAAGAAAAATATTACGATATTATTCTTAGTTGAAAGATCCACATAATGTGCTCTTATCGAGAAATCAGCCTTTGATCGTTATATCTCAAAGCTCTTCAGTACAAAGCAGTATTACGAGTATTATCTAATCTTCTTATTTAATTTTCGTTCGATAACATAGATAGAATGTACTATCAGTACTTCATGTATTATCGCTTTACCTTAATGAAATAATGTTTATCTTTATTTCATGAAATTTCATTATTACTTTCTTAAGTTTTACGAATGAAAATGAGCAAACGTTTATCAAATCAAATTTATCGTTAGGTATATGAAATTATCATTTCATAAAAGTTGCGATCAATATGTCGCTATTGGATTTGGGCATCCAACATTAATAATCATAAATTATATTTAGGTATTGTTATTGTAATTAATGTGAATCTGAAATTAAATTATTTAAAAAAGAAAGAAAGAAAGAAATTATTTAAAATTGTTGTAATTAATTTGTATTAATTTTCTCAGTCTTACTTATTTTCTTTTGTTGGCCGGATAGACCGATTCTATGTAATATAACAAAACACGTTATGACCATCGATCACATATACACGTCAGATGCTTTTAAATTAAAAATATTTGTAATTGCTTTAATAAAATGTAGCATATGTTTAAACATATATTTTTTCTATTACCCTGAAATAAAATATAATAATGAGAGTTATCGGTAATGCAGCGTAAGCTGTGATACCCGCTTACGCGGAAAGCCACGATCTCCTGAGTCAGTATATATCATTGTTTGTTATCAGATTTAATTATAATATGTTATGTCAGTCTTGTAGCGTTTTTAGTCTAGTACAAATGTATTTTTAAAAATAAATATTTTTTAATAACTTCGTTGTCTGCCAATACATAACTCGAGAAAAACTTATTATAATTGGTGCAAAGTGTAGTTACTACTAACATAAAACAAATCCTTAAATTTATATATGAGTATTTTGGTAGCTTAGTATTTTATATACGAGAAAATCTAAAACTAAAAGTTTACTAAAACCAGTGTGAGAATATTGTCACTAAAATAGAACTTATCAGAAATTGTAACGAGTTATCAAAAGTTTTAACCAATAGAAGAGACTTATGGATAAAAATAAGAATAAATTAGAGATGAGAAAAATCTAGATATTGTTTGGGATAATAAATCACTTCATTGATTAAAGAATATAGTTGCTTTTAAAAAAAAATCAGAAAATTCTACTCAGGAAAAATAAGCAAGAGAGTTTTTGTTGATATAATTGTTGAAATCAGAATTTAAAGCCATTATAATTAGTTACAAAAGCAATATACTCAATACATTTAATTCTCTTATTTATAATATGCTACTTTTAAATTAATATTGAAAATTTTAAGATATTTGTATATATATATGTATCATTTCATAAAACAATATTAATTTAATAAGACATTGTTAAACCAATTTGTGTAAATAGCTGTATACTCGTAAGTCAAGTAAAGTGTTAAGGAACATAAGTAAAAATGTTATAATTTTTTTATGAATGCTCCTTCTAGAGATCTTTGTTTTATGATATATTTTAAACGTTTTATATCGTGACTACGACAATCCATTATATACTGCCGAAGTTTAAATTGAAAACAAATCGGTAGACTTTTGCGAAACGATAAACATTCATTACTTTGCAGCCAACACCCATTCGAACTCCATTTTTGCGGAAAAAAACGACAAATGACAAATCAGTTTTAGTTCATTCATCAATTGTGGTACCATTATTCCTTGACCTGCATTATATTCTATAATAACGTTCTGTCCAGTTATGGCAAAATTACCTTAATATTGTACCGTAAAAACATCGTCTTTTTAGTTTAATCACATACAGTATATTGCTCAGTTTACTTAGTTATTTTCTATTAACAGTTTTATTAAATAGGTTAAATAATTGAAATTGAATTAATATTCATAATTATTATTTTTATTGTTTTAAAACATACATTTTCATAATCTTATATAATTGTGATTCTACCATTTACAAGAATGTTTTTCTTTTAAGCAAATTAACAATGTACAATGTAATATGCTTAAATTTGACCGCTATTTCATCTGTTTTATTCGTAACAATTTTAGGTAGATTCCATAGATGAATCTACCTATTTAATATAGAACCTGATTAATGTTTCACAGGAAAGTCAATCTGTGTATTAATGCAAACTTAGTTTTTTGGTATATTTACCCGTCAACCGTCAACCCACTAGCCAAACATTAACTGTTTGGCTAGTGGGTTGACGGTTGACGCCATATATTTATTTATTGGGTGAGTTTCTTTTCTACCCTTCAACAATTTTATGTTCTACGTCCTTCTGCATTGAGGACTACTTTTTATTTCGAAAAAGAGCAGTTCGAGCAACCTTTAATGTGCATCCATTACTTTCTATCGAAGAAAATATATTTTTACTTCAGCTAAATTCATCATTGACTTAACATAAAAAATGGCAAAGAATATAAAATGGTAAAGATTTGAATTACCTCAAAGAATTTAATTATATATTATTATAAATTTTAGATCAATAAAAATATATAACTCCAATTACTTTTTTTTTTAGATTAAAATAAATGGATGATTATCTCAACGTTTTCTACGAATATGAAAATTTCTATTAACTCTGTGTCTCCCGCAATATAATTAACGAACTGATGGGAGATATATTATAATGTATGTACATGTATAATGGGTAGACACATTAAGTGCATATTTAATTGAATAACCGCACTGAATTGAATACGCTAGAGTTGCTGTTCCCAAGATTTTTAAATTTGAAATTCAATTAAGAAATTAATTTAATAGTAATCTTCTATGTAGTTTTATACTCAATCTCAATTATCACCCAAAGTTTAATGAAAATATATTATATAAGTATAAGTAAAATATAGTTTTTTAACAGTAATGATTTTTTTATAAAATAATTAACAGTCCATATAAGATAATAATAGCTTTGTTAGTTTCCTTTAAAAATAGATGACGAAACGAGAAGCCAATAATAATATAATAACAAACTTATACTTCAAAATAAATTATTACAAAATATAATATTAAATACTACAAATGTTAACATAAAAACATGAAAATCATGTAAATAAAAATTACTAGCAGGTATTTAACTCAGCAGGTTTCTTCTAGACGAAATGGTTAAATCTGTCTTCTGAATAGCACCATTGTTGTCTCGGATATATTCGTGACAAAAGTTTCAAGAAATAAAGGAAGAAAGGAACACTTAATAGATAATAAGTTTTATATAACATCATATATATTATAAAAATATTTAATGTATGTAAATGTTTACTTAATTTTTTGTTGGAACTTAAAGAACCAATTAATTTAAGTTTATAAATTTTATAAGTGTTCAGTTATTTAAATATATATATATATTCAATATTGTATATTTATTTTAAATAATTTATTTGATTCACGTTTTTGTTCCCAAGACTAATAAACTGAGTACCCGTCAATGCTTAGCACGGCTAGAAAAGAATGTTATTCAGACTTGTCCGTATTGTGTTTAGTTGTCATAGGACCGTTTCTACTTACCGGGGCAAACACGGGCGCTCTACCCATCAGAAGTAGATAGAAGTGAGGTCTGTTTCCGGTGCGGCTTGTCAGGGCATAACCGTGACAGCTGCACCGGTGTTCTTCGGTGTGCCGTCTGCGCAGATTTAGGTCTCCAGGCGGGACACGAACTGGGGAGCCGAGCGTGCAAAGCTCCCCGGAAGAAAGGCAAGGCAGCTGGTCCCTCCCCAGCTGCCCCAAAAGGTGCGCGTCAGCAGACGCCTGTGGAAGCCATGTCGTCATGAATAGACGACTACATGGCTTCCTCCAGTCGAATCTGAACCACTCCGCCAGGGTCCAGGATTTGTTCATCCAAGCAATGGCGGAGTGGGATATCAGTATAGCGGTGGCCTGTGAGCCCTACTATGTCCCCTCTAATTCCAACTGGGCGGGGGACACTAGCGGTTCCGTGGCTGTGGTTGCGGGTTCTGGTCCCGGTCCCCCTTTCTCCACCTTAGAGACTGGCCCGGGTTTGGTCGTGGCGCGGTGGGGGAAGTACGTAGTCATCGGCGCGTACTTCTCCCCCAATCGTCGACTGGCGGAATTTGAGACTTTCCTCGACTCCGTCAGTGCTTCGATTGGCAGACAGGCATCGGGGGAGGTCATCTTAGTCGGTGACCTGAACGCCAAATCAGCGGCTTGGGGGAACCACGCCACGGACGCTAGGGGTAGGGTCGTCCAGGCCTGGTCGCTTCTCTCCGGTCTGTCCCTCCTCAATAGAGGGACTGATGCGACCTGCGGGCGACAGCAAGGGAGTTCCGTGGTGGACGTTTCGTTCGCCATCCCAGCTGTCGCTCGCACGGTCGTCGACTGGAGAGTCGAGACGGAGGTGGATACTCTATCGGACCATCTTTACGTCCGATTTGAGATCTCCGCCTCTCGGCCAGACCAGGCCGGGCCACCGCGGGAGGGGAGTCGCTTTCCTCGTTGGGCACTTAAGCGTTTGGATCGGGAAATGGCCAGGGAGGCAGCCATCGTTCAGGGCTGTGCCTTTCCCGATCCGCCCAACGAGGAAACCGACGTGGAGGTGCTGGCTGGTCGCATGCGCGAGGCCCTATCACGGTTCTGCGATGCGACCATGCCGAGGGTGGGGTCTCGGCCCCGGCGCAAAGCAGTGTACTGGTGGTCGTCCGAAATAGCCGAACTTCGGACGGCCTGTTGCAGGGCTCGGAGGGCCTTCGTCCGGTGTCGCCGTCGTCACGGCTTCGACCCGGACCTGGAGGCCCAGCTGCGGAGTCGTTATCGCGAAGTGAAGTCAACTCTGCGGCTGGCGATTCGGAAGGCGCAGGACCTGGCTCGGGAGGAGATCCTGGCAGGTCTCGATAGGGACCCATGGGGGCGCCCGTATCGGGTGGCGCGGAACAAACTCCGCGCTGCTTGCGCCCCGGTCATGGAGTCCCTTCAGCCGGATTTCCTCGAGCGGCTGGTGGGGGACCTATTCCCGGAATCCACCGGCCACTCGCCTCCTGTGATGACCCCCCCTTCTTCTAATGGGGGGGTGGGTCCTGTCCCGGACATCACGGAGGCCGAGCTAGAGGTCGCCTTGAGTCGTCTTCGAGCCCGCAGTACCGCGCCGGGGCCGGACGGTATTCCGGGGCGAGTTCTATTCCTCGCCCTGGAATACCTGGGGGACAGGCTTCGGGAACTGTTCAACCTTTGTTTGCGCACTAAGCAGTTCCCGAAGGCCTGAAAAGAGGGCAGATTGTGTCTGTTGCGGAAGGAGGGTCGTTCTGCCGACTCCCCTTCTGCATACAGGCCAATCGTGCTGCTGGACGAGACGGGCAAACTCTTCGAGAGAATTCTCTCTGCCCGTCTCGTCCAACACCTCGAGGAGGTGGGGCCGGGTCTCTCAGATGGTCAGTTCGGCTTCAGGACGGGTCGATCGACGATCAACGCCTTGAGGGCTCTGAGAGACCTGGCCCAAGAGGCAACTTGCGAGGGTCCTGGCAGTGTCGCTGGACGTCGCCAATGCCTTCAACAGTCTTCCGTTTGAGACTTTGGTTGAGGCACTCCGGTTCCATAGAGTGCCTCCCTATCTTCGAAGACTGTTGGAGGCCTACCTGCAGGACAGAGAGGTCCTGTGGGTTGGCGACGACCAGCGGATACACCCGCGTAGCGTATGCCGCGGGGTTCCACAGGGGTTCGTCTTGGGCCCTGTCTTGTGGAACCTCGGGTACGACTGGCTGCTTCACTGTCCTCTCCTGCCGCGGATGAGGGTATTGTGTTTCGCAGATGACACCCTCGTCACATGCAGGGGAGGGACGTATGCGGTGGTTGCCCGTCTGGCAACAGTCGGCGCTACGCTGGGTGCGGACCGCATCGGGCTGCTGGGATTGGAGGTCTCCGTATCCAAAACGGAGGCCATCCTTTTCCACGGCCCTCGCCGGGGTCCCCCTCGCCGGGCGTCCATCTCCTTCCAGGGTGAGGAGGTGGTGGTGAAGGCCCAGCTTGGACGGAAGATGGAACTTCGGGGCTCATTTCTCCCTTCTAGCCCCGAAGTTACTCTCCACCGCGGCTGCCTTGGGAAGGCTTCTGCCCAAAGTCGGTGGGCCGCAGGCTCCGTGCCGGCGACTCTATGCTTGCATCGTGAGAAGTATGGCGCTGTACGGTGCCCCCATATGGTCGGGATCCCTCACCGCCGATTCCAAGACCCTCTTACGAAGGACGAAGAGGGTCTTAGCGGTGAGGATGATCAGTGGATACCGTACAGTGTCGTACACTGCGACCACACTCCTGGCGAGCGATCCGCCTTGGGAGCTGCAGGCGGAGGTGCTCGCCGGGGTGTATTGACACCGGGTGGAAGCAAGGACCAGAGGAGTAAGGTCCGAGGTAGCTCGAATCAGGGCTTCAGCTCACCGAGCCCTGAGTCGACGGTAGACGAGGGGCAGTTCGCCCCCACTTGGATCTTTGGATAACCCGGCGACACGGGACTCTGATGTTCCGTCTTGTGCAGGTGCTCACGGGGCACGGATGCTTCGGGGAGTACCTGCACAAGATTGCAAGAAGGGAGGCGGCCATGTCCTGCCACCACTGTGACGAGTCCGTCGAGACGGCTCGTCACACCGTGGAGGAGTGCGCAGCCTGGGGTCATCAGCGCGCTGAGCTGCTGGCCGTGGTTGGCAGGGACCTCTCGCTGCCGCGCCTTGTTGGCGCGATGGTCGGCAGTGAGAGGTGTTGGATCGCTATGGCCTCCTTCTGCGAGCAAGTCATCGCCGCGAAGGAGGCCGCGGAGCGGGTCAGGGAGTAAGCCTCTCCCTCTGATCCGCTCCGCCGGGGGAGGCTGGGATGAAGGAGGCGGGAGTACGCCCGCCGCTTCTTCTCCCAGCCGTAGGCTTTGGTGAGAGGGGGGGTGACTCCTCTCACCTGCCATAAGCCTACGCCGTGAGGGTGTCCTAAGTTGCTCAGGGCACCCTCGCTCGGGGGATAACCGCCGGGGCGGCACGGTGAGTGCTAACACGATGCCGTGTCGTCCCATTAAGGCGTTGAGGACAAACGTTGGTTTTTTAGTGGGTAGCCTTAAAAATGGCGGCGTCCTCTATGCCGCCGGGTAGTCCCACATAACCCTCCGGCCATCATCTTCCTGGCCGGCGGGTATCCGTGACGGATTTTTCCAACGCAAAAAAAAAAGGACCGTTTCTACTTCAATTATCAAACCATGGCCATTATTAACTTTCCAAGATTTATAACACGACAAAAATAAACGTAGATCACGCAAATGTTACATGCATGTTACATGTCTGTCCTTCCTAATTAATGAATACATATTATTTATGATTTTATATTTCATGACCTTACTAATGCCATAGCATTATTTACTTTCATAAGAGAACTTGTAAATTAGTCATTGTTTGATAATTTTATGTTTAATATATTATAGTTATTGATTGACATTTGACATTTAGAATAAACAGTAAGAAAATCGATTGTGTTTATATGTATACAAAGAATAAATACAATAATTTATTGTATAGGTATGTATAAATATTACTTAGATTTGACATTTTGAAAGCATTCCTTAACTCAATAATTTATTTAAAAGCAGAAAATTTATTTTAAAAAATTATAAAAGTATATATTTATTCTATATGTTATAAGCAAAAATAAAGAAATAAAATAAGCGCACTTATACTTATACTATATGACTTGTGGATATTTAATTATATAAAATATAATGAGATGGGATGGGATGTGACGGGATGAGATTGTATGAGGTGAGATGAGACGAGATGAATTAAGTTGATATTAAGTGGATAAAAATAAAAATCTACAATTAATTATTTTTAATTTTGCTACCATGCATAAAACAGGTTGGTAGTTTAATCGGTTATTATAAGTTTTTTGTCGGTTATCGGATTGTATAAGTAAATAATAAAATTGCAATTGAAGAATCAATGAATTCTGAAGCGATTTTTTTTAATTAGTAATATTTATGAATCAAAGTTTGGTCTCGTCGTTTTTAGTTATTAGGTATAAAAAGAGAAAAAAGAAATGAAAAATGTTTTACCACCTATTTTAAATTAATAGTTAGACATTATCAATCTTACCAATATTACAATGGTTCGATAATACCTTACGGTAAATGCTTAATCTATAAATACTTACTTTGGACAAAATGTACGGTAACGGATACAACTCTGGTTGGTGATGATACACAAATCTGGCGAGGTTCCACTCTTTCGATAATCAGCTTGTGAATCTGACGACCGTTGTGAACAATCTCCCTATCAGGCATTATTAGATTCATGTTAGTTATTTAGAAATTTTAAAATTATTGTCCATACTTTGAAACAGTAATTAATATTGTTATATATTTGTTTTCATATCAGATATAAAAGTAATTAGAGTGTTGTTTTAGTCAAGTCCTCATTAAGATCCTTCTCGTTTGCTACAATATTTCACAATTTCGGCTTTAATTTGTAGGCTCTAGTTATTTTCATTGTACTAGCGCCCTTGTTTCACTTATAATGTAGTTTACATTATTATTAAGTATAAAGTACAAAGCAGTAACTCAAATTATTATGTTATAAACATGTATATCATATTATAAAATATATTGTCTTGCACTTTACATATTTATTCATATTATTATTAGAAAAAATATTTATTTGAATACTGACGTCGTATGTGGAATGATTTTAATCTTCAGTCGCAAAATTAATTAATGCAAATGCAATATTTGTCTATTAACATTTAAAACATTTTATTCTGAATATTAATATAATTATTAATCAATAACAATTTGTATTCGGTCTATTAAACTTTAACGTTAATTATATTTCTATTATGATGTCTAAATTATTGCAATTATTAGCGAAGTCAAAATGTAATTACGTGATGATTTTTAAAAAACTTTACTTGCATTGTTTATTTTTTTTTAGACTGTAATTCTTTAACTTTTTACATTTATAAAGTCTTATTTGTTTATATTTTTATATATTATTTTTATATATTCAAGAATTTATATTTTATTTAAAGTGATAAGTTTATTTTATCTGTACTTTATAAGTTTATGTGTATTTACACAAGTTTATCATCACCTGTGTGTTAATAAGCTCACTTAGTATTAATGAAGACATAATAGTTATGTCACCTCGCCCGTTTTACACTTTACGTAACACTCCCTAAATTCTCAGATAAAATTGTTAGTAAATGTATTGGTTTAATTTGTAATTTTTCTTTAATTATCGATGAACTAGTTTAATATTAGCGACACCGTTTGCATTTTTAACCTGTCTTCGGCACAATAATTCTGAATGAAATAGTATTTTTTAATAATTATTGATTTTAAGATATATTAAATTTTCAATGTATGTAATCTTTTTAAATGTAAGAAATATATCATTTTTTTTGTTGTTGTGAGCCCAGAAATTCTAAATTAAAGGAATGGACTTTCAACGCTGTTCTATAGTCTACGAGTAAAGCGTGAAACTAGTAGTTTTATAAGTTTATATATTGCAGGTTTTTCTGTTATTTTACGTTTTAAATAACTTTATTGAAATATTGTAAATCTAAGTGTTTTTTATTCCACAATATTTCGCTTTGACTAAATATGTGTAATAGATTATTATAAATAATCTTTTATGTGTTTAATATTAAAAAATAATAGAAAATTATAAATCTATATCTCCTCCAGTTCTGGTTTTCTCAAATTATATTTATTTCAGCAACCTGTCTCAAGCAACTAAAAGTATTAAAGATAGGTAAATAAACAAATTATCGTGGACAAAATTTCAAAACAACAATAATTAAGTGTCAAACATTTGTTTAAGCAGATAAATCTACTATAAGGTCATCAATAGTGTAATCCTATAGATGGCAATGGTAGCCCCAAGAATAATATTGATATAACCGTAATAACAAGTCACATGTTATTCTTATAACGGATATTTTGGAATTTATGTAAAGCTTACCTATTGCAATACTTAAGTCAATTTTGACAAGTTTTATAGGATTTAAATACGAAGTTTAAGTTATAGCTTTTCAAGAAGATGTTATAAATTAAATAAAAAAAAATATATACAGAGTCGTAACAGAAAAAGCATAATATAAATACCAATAGACATTCAATCAACCATATCTCATTAATCTCTAGAAGCCTTGAAATTCCAGATCTAATATTATGAAGATGAATTTGGCATTCCGCCCGAGTAATATTCCTAGAAAAATTGCCATTCCGACTATATTATTCAAATAGAAAATAAATTGATTTAAGAAACGTTGTCGACATGTAAAAACAAATTAATAAATAACATTCTCTAAGTTTAGTGTTCGTGACGGAATTCCGTAATTTAGCGGAATAATATGTCTCAAGCTGTATCAGCAGTTTAGTGGAGAAAATGGAATGACTGTTGGTGATGCAAGGGAATACCATATTAAGATATCAAAATTGATTTTCATTATAAAAAGTAAAAAAGAGTAATAAAATTGCAAGAACAATAAATATTTTTAGTTATTAATAATTGCAAGGGCAAAAAATTTTTATTCCACTTATTCAATATTTTACGTCTTAAAATCTAGTCAATTTGTTTTTAGCAAAAATAATATTCGTAATCACAGTATAATAAAGTCAATACTCGGCTTCACTAATTCCCTGATAGACCAATAAAGTCTTATTATAATCGCATGTTAGTCGACACATTACTATTCAGATTACGACCTGTATGTTTGCCAAACGCATTATGTTTAGGATTTGCATGTAAAATGTTGATAAAATTTGTTATTTGTTCGTATAAAGTTTCAATAAAGAATATTATTTTTTATGACTAACATAATATCATTGATAACTCGTCGTTTCAAAACCTTAAATATATTGTAATGTATCGATGAATATATTCTCGAGTTTGTTAGGTGACAGTATATTGTAAAAATAAATTAATTAATTCTTAGATTATTGAAATTATTGAATAAGAACTTCCTTTCAAAGTTTGATGATGGTTAACTGTTATGAATATTTTGCAGCGCTGAATAAAAAGGTGAAAATATTTTTTTTTATTAGTAGGACTCCAGTCTTATGCAATAATTAATATTCTGTTTATATTGGTATCATATTCAATATAATAATCCAGCTGCAATTGTAAAATTAATCGTGGATACCTAAACCCAATAGCGACTTTTCAATAGCACTCGATAAATATATTTTTAATGATAATAACCATACCTGAACCATAAATTAGTTTGGTTAGTGATAACGTATATCAATTTAATTCGTAAATTGTTAATTTAAGAAATAATAACCCATTTGTATTAATTAAATAAGGATTATCGCTATTTTATTCATGTTTATTGATATAATAAGAAGTATAGATAACTCACTTTATCTCTGTTATCAAATGAAAATTAAATATCAAAAATAAATATTTAATATACAACTATACTATACAACTTTGAAATAAAAAGATCAAAGACTAACTTCTCGATAAGAACACATTGCTTGAATCTTTGAACTTAGAAAAATGTCTTTCTACTTTTCATTTAGGTGTAATATAAAATTTTATATCCACATAAATTAAGGTAGCCGATTCTTGTCTTCATAGTTATTATTGTCAGAACCGAAAAGTAAGGCACACATGTAAACCTTAGCTTTTTATAATATAGATGCATTTAATTATTTGCAGTGTATCAAACTTCCATATATTTAATCAATATGAATAATTACATATATTTAAATAATATATTTAAACAAAAGAAGAATGAAAGAGAAAAATGTATGCAAATTGTATAAACTTCCTAATTTAAAGTTTATATTTATTTCTAGTCATATAGCTTAAAAAGTATAAATTTGTTAATAAGATGAGAGAGGCGTGGCTACAATGAGTTGCATAAAAAAAAATCCGTGCCCGCAGGGGGACACGCGTGGGTAGACCTCGTGTGTAACTCTTTTAAATTATAACTCACTATCTAAGAATAACACATGATGCAATTGTTTACATTAAAAATTTTCAAGCAAAAAGGGGTTTTTATTTTTTTTCTCGGAAAAAATATCTTTTTTGAAATACTTTTGGTCCTTAAATTTAGAGTAAAAAACAACCTTACTATTAAAAATATTTGCGAGGAGGAATTGTTTACCAGAAAAAATTGGCGTGGTTTTACCTACCTTAAATTTTCAAGCTAAAAGTGTTTTTTTTTCTCAGAAACGGTACCTTTTACAGAAAAACTTTTGGTACCTAAATTTAGAGTAAAAAATAACCTTTCTTTTTAAAAAATACTTGTGATGCAAGAATGTTTACCAAAAAAAAGTTATGATTTTTTTTCCAAAAATTATTGTTACCCCCACCCCTAAGTTATTGAAGTTAGGTTTTCGGTTTATTTACATTAGTTATAGGTATTCATCAAAGACATCGTATAATGTGAACGCGATTGATCTTCTTTGTATAGGGAAAAAGTTATGGTCAAAATACTGAAATCAAAAAAAGTGAGGCCCTAGCGCCCCCTGTGGCCGGATTTCTCTGGTTAACGAACTTGACCTTTATTTTTGGATGGTTGATTTTTGTGCAAAGTTTGAAAGCGATCCGAGCGAAACTGCGACCGCTATCGTGCTGACAAAAGTCGAATCTGGACGCACGCACGCATTTATATATATATATAAAAACTTTTTTACCAATGGTCATTTCGGACTCAGGGACTCATAAGAAGACCTCCTGTGAAGAAATTTTTCCAAAATTCGAAAGACGGGTACAAATGAATGGGCAGACCGAATTCTTCGAGGTCTACCCAATACTTTAGTTTGACGTATTTAGATTTAATTATTTGTGGAGGATATAACTTAGGAGACCATTCATTATAACACTTTTAATCTTATTATCTATTGCAATACCATTTTAAATGGATCTTCACAATATAAATGCTGACTGGCAGTATAGACGTATACTGTATATTTTTAAATCAAGACAACTTTTATGTAGAGTGAATTTGCAAAATATTCCAAATTCCTTCTGTCGTCTACGCGTTCAGAGTTACAAATACGGCTGGAATTATATTAAAATACGCTTTCAAGATAATCTGATATTTATTTAAATAAAAGCAGACTTTATTTATATTTTTTTGTAGCTGAATTCCAAATGATTAGAAATGTAATGATTTATAACCTATCTGATAAATATATATTTTTATAATGTAAAATTAACTTAAACTATCAAATAATATTTCGATGAAATATTTGTACATATTATTTTTCGAATACCAACTGATTAAAACTACAACTATTTAGAGATATAAGATTAAATACATAAGTATAAATATTGTATTATATTTTATGTGGAGATAATTTTTTTAAATAGTCATGTGTAAGTGTTTATTGATATTATAATATTTAGATGATCTAACTTACACGTGACATTAAGTGACCCACATACACTATACAATACATAAAATATAATAAATTTAATCAGTGTTTTTGTTAAAAGTGGTGTTAAATTATAGTAATTGTGTCAGTAGTCGTTATTAATTATTTTCATTTCCATGTTAAAATAAAAATCAAAATCAAAAATCTTTATTGAAAATAAGTTTCATACAAAACATTTTCTCATTGTCAAAGCTACCAGCTCCAAAAAATAATTCCCACAGACCTGAGAAGAGCTGGCGACAGAAACTCAGCGGGACTGACATGATTTTTAATTTTTTTTTAAATTAAAACTTAAATTCATTATATAAATACATTACACAATACTAAGTGAATAATATTGAAACCTGGCAGCGATCGCTTCATACCCACGGTGCATTATCCTCTAAGTATTCAAATACATTGTAGTATCCTTTTGCACACAAACGTTCCTTAGTTATTCTCTTAAATTTGTTAAATGGTAATACTTGAACGTTTTGCTGGGACTCTGTTGTAAAACTGTATGGTATGTATGTATGGGGCAATCCCCATGAAAGAATACTCAATTTTTTAAATCGAATAACAGGTAGCGCGAGCTTGTGTTTGTTCCTGGTATTTATAGTGTGTATATTATTGTGCTTAATAAAATTGTCAGTATTTTTATGTACATATTTAAGATTTTCAAAAATATACTGACTGGGACCGTAACTACATTAATTTGTAAACTTAACTGTAGTCAGTTAGGGATCAAATTTTTTTAACAGCGTAGGCGGCAGAGCTAAGTTTATTAACCAATTCTGCTATATGAGGGATCCATTGTAGCTTAGCATCAACAGTGATTCCTAGAAAAGCTGTGGATTCCACCACTTCCATCGCTTCCTCATTTAAAAGTACATTAGTTTATTAGTAAATATTAACTGTTCCTAATTATTCGGCATGTGAGTTAGAGATAATTTAAATCATATAAATTTGTTTCTCGATGTAAAAATATAATGACAACATATACGAATTTCAATTTCGTGACATTTAGTTAATATAAAAATATACAGTAATGAAGACCAATAGTTTTTAAATATTGTTTCCGTCTGGGCATAATAATAGAGAGAAAAATAACACTATCAGAAGGTGTTATTAATATTATTGCAAGACTACTTCACCTATTTATCAATCGGAATAGTAAATCCGATATTTAAAAATACATTTTAATATCGAATTATTGGACGGCAAACATAATAAGACTAAAATCAGCAGGCTCATTTCCATAAGTCTTTATATAATAATGATAATTTCATTATTAAGATAACAATAAAACAATTATGATTGCTTAAATTAATATTAATTAATTTAAGCAATCAAGTTCCAAACACAAAAGTCTATATTAAAACCTTCTAAATTGTGTTTTCAGTAGTTGTTAGACCTTACAACGTAACAATTTGCAAATAACAACAAAACTGTTCACTCACCACCGTTAGCTATTGTTTCTGTCCGTAAATTTATGACGTTTATATAAATTTGTATTTTCCTTCCAAAGATTAACTTATAATTCTCGAAATTTACGATCCTTGGTTGTTTGGAATATATTATATTGCTCCAGAAAAGGTCAACGACAAAGTTTACTTAACTTGATTAAATTTACCACGCTTTAATTTATCTGATAGCTTTTGTGGGTCAATCAGTGTCATTTAATTTATTTTGTAGATAAATGAACTTCAATTGAGCTGATCCTTGCTCTTTTAATTCAACGAATGTACAACCAAATAGACCAAACACATTTTTAGGGAAGATTAAGTTTAATTACTAAATAATTTTAACTATACGATATTCAAATTGTATTTTTTAAATTATTATCTATTAGGTAATGTAATAAAATAAGAGTCGTCTAAGTAATATCACGCCATCCAGTTAAATTATATATAAGTTTTCAAGCCTTGAAAGTAAACCTAAAATAACAAAATTCTTAGTTTTATTATTTTCCGAATAAACATTCTACGAAAGATTAAAGACAATGAACATTTCTTTTTTCTTATCTAAATGTAGCATAAATGATAGATAAAAGAAGCAACAAATTATAGGTAGGTTTATTTTTATTAATTTCATTTAAAATCATTCTGTCAAAGTAAAGAAACACGCAACATGGCCGAAATTAACCTCAAGCGGCATTCCCTTCCATTCAAACCATGGTATTTATGACAGAATGAGAATGCCATTGTCATAGCCATTAATTTATTTATGTGTTATAAATTACATTTTTATATTAATAATTGATCAATGCTTCTAAATAACTAATGCTAAAACTTAATAATGTAATGTATGTACTAAGTAAGTTTAAAAATTTATACTGCTACCTCTGAGAGGGACATTTTTAAAGAGAATAATTTAACTGATAAGTTCAAAGGGCAGATTTATTTTTGATTGAGATGTCTTTTCGTAAGAGATTTCTTTTCTTAAGTAAGTAGTAGATGTATTGTTTATAATTATTATTTTTTTATGTTAGAGGAGGGCAAACGTGCTTGCGGGTCACTGTTGATATGTATGTATGTATATATCACCGCTGCCCATGAACTCTTGCAACATCCGAGGATTCACAAGAGCGTTGCCGGCCTTGGAAATAGGAATATATACCTTTTTTGAAGGTACCCATGTCGTATCGATCTGGAAATACCGCCGAAGGAAGTTCGTTCCATATTCGAATGGAACGTAGGAAAAAAGTCCTTGGAAACCGCACAGTGGAGGATCGCCACGCATCCAGGTGGTATAGATGGTAAAGGAGGCGATGGCGAGCTGTGCGGTGGTGAAATTCGGCGGTATGCATCAGATCGCATAGTTCTTCGAAACACTCCCCGTTGTAAATGCGGTAGACGACGCACAGAGAAGCAACGTCTCTACGCAATTCAAAGAGTCCAGCCGTTCGCAGAGCACTGAGTCCGGGATAATCCGAACTGCTCTCCGTTGTACGCGTTCAAATGGTAGAAGCTGATATTGGGGTGATCCGGACCAGAGATGAGAACAGTACTCCATGTGTAGCCGGACCTGCACCTTATAGAGCGCAAATCTTTGGCCAGATTAGAAATACTGTCTCGCTGTATTGATCACTCCCAATTTCAGCGAGGCCAACTTGGCCTTGCTCTCCAGATGTCCACGAAACTGACAGTCGCTCGAAATGTCAAGACCCAGTATTCTGATATTTGGCGAGGCAATAAGCGGAATGCTCTCGAAGAGCGGTGATAAAACAAAAGGGGTTTTCTTAGTGGTAAATCTGTGTCTTTAGGAGATTGAACTGAAAGTGGTTCAGTTCACCCCACTCAGAGACCATCCCCGTCTCTGAGATATGTCTCTCTCATACATATACAGATTTTATCGAATTTAGTTCAAAAACTTTTTTTTTGACAAAAGTAACATTAAAAATATGTTATTCCACTTTTTACCCTTCAAATTTTCTTTTGTATAAGTTTCTGTTATATGGTATTTGCGTCCTCGAAGCAAATAATACTGGCTCCTCAAACACAGCACTTATGGAACAAAAATGACTTCTTTTGTCGTCAACACAAAGCATGATTTATAATCTGACAGCGTGCCGTGACCCCAAATTCATATTAAAATAGGTATAATAAATATTGATTTTTTTAATAAATGGTTTTAAATTTTAGGTGAAGTATTTATAAATATTCTAAGATTAGTTTTTATAAAATTAAAATTGTATGAATAAGGTATATGTTTTCATATATGCAAACAATATTTACTTTAGATCGCATACAATATTCTCACTTGTGGTCGACGATTTTTTGAGTAAAATATATATTAATAAAGTACAGTAAAGCGTAGAGTAGAATATTAAAGCATCTATGCATTTTCCACTCATATATTTCTTTTTTTGTTTTTTAAATAATAACAATGTTACATTTAATAAAATATTTAAATAAATATTGAAAGAGCCTTAAGAGTATATAGACATATATTATATATAGCTAATTTAGCATTTATATATTTAAATATAATTTCGTTGTTACTTAACCGAAAATTATTGAAATAATATGAAAACATGAATGTTTATTTAACAGTAAACGTTCCGTCTAAATCTTTTCAATTTTCTATATTTTTCCGAGACATATATTCAACGAATAAATGGGCATCACACGGACTGATATTCGACCTGACATATTGAACTCAAGACATCAATTGTTTTCACTTTGGAAAAATTTTATGAATCTATTTATCATGCGTTTAGAAATTTCAATATTTATTTAGTAAAGGAATAAAGTAGATGTTACTTATAAATTATGATATAATTTTCATCGATATAATCATTGACAAGAATAACATAAGACATCCATATTTAAATATTCAGGTTGCAATATTTTCTCTTCCTAATGCCAATATAATTAAATAGGCAAATATCCAATACAAAAACTTTCGTGTTTCAATTCTTCTTAATTTATTTTTAATTTGAGAAAGAAAAAGAGAAAGAAGATGTAATGACTGGCTTACATATTTATAACTATAAACTAACCATTATATTAATTATCAATTATTTAAATTTCTTGAAACATCTCATTTCAAAACTATGAACTTTCAATATGTTCATTTTCGTTTGAGACATGAAAATAGAAAGTAATAGAGGAGGCAATCTAAAAGTACCCTCATTCAAAAATAATTTTGGAAGTGAAACGATTTTATACGATATAACATATATTACACAATAAGTTTGTGTGTTATAAGCTTTAGGACAACATTGTCATAGATATAATTTGTTTAGTACCGTTACTCGTTCAGTAAAATATGTTTTCTTTTTATAACATCACTAAGTTATTCTTTTTTATATACTTAGAAGTCAGTAATGTGGTATACATTACTGACTTCTGACTTTTGACTTAATTACTAAGTCAGTGCTCTTTCCCTAAAAAAACTAATTATATTTGCTCTAACGATGGCAATTAGCTCCTATCTAATAATATTTACTTTTTAGTTAATTCAAAAATTCAACAGAAACGTGATCCAAATAATTTAGAAGAGATCAGATATAATCTATAAAGCAACAAAATTAATACATAATTTGAATTGGTTCTTGGTCTGTACTTCATATTCTTGACAATTTCGAAAATTCGAATCTATTAATGTACCTAATACCAACATATTAATTATTTTAAGAAAAACATACCGCCAATTAACTTATACCATTACTTATAATTTATATACTGTATACAAAAACGGTCATAAAAAAATCTTTTCCTTATTCGCTTATAATTTAGAATACAAGTGCTTTCTGAAAGGATGATTAAATTAAAAATAATTTGACAATACTTTCAAGAATTGTCTTTTTTTATAACCTTATAAGAGAGTAACAAAAAAATATTATATCAAAATAACATTTTGAAATTTTACATTTCATTTCAGAACATTTTCTCACAAATACTAGAGATTTATAACAAAAATATATAGACACGATTTATGATCCCACATGTTTCAGCTACTGTAGCAAATTCGATAAGATTGCGTATAAATAATAAAAAAGCTTATCTTCATGATACATCATAAAATATGCGGATGAGAAATATACAATATACTGACGCTTCTTAGTTTAATGCGTCCTGTGTACTAACCTTCATTCTTTTTAGTCAACCGTCATTCCTAAAGTAGTTTAAGATGCAAATGATTATTAAGACATTATGAGAAAAAACAATAACAATAATTTAAAAATGTAATAAAAATGGGTAATAACTTGTCATTATAACTTAAAGTCGTGTAAAGTTACGTCGTCAATTATAGATGTCTCAACTTTGTCAAACTTCGTCCATTACCAACTGCTCCAGACCTTGTGATTGTTTGATGTAACCAGAGTTATAGGACATGGCTCTCTTCAGTTAGCAAAGTTAAAAGTGGCAACTAACATTTAATGGGAACAATTAAAAACTTTCGCATATTTAGATAGATATTTATTAAAAAGTTATTTTTTATTACCCGTTTTGAATTTTGTAACTAAATAAAAACTTTTTTCTGCCATCATCATTATTCATCTCTATTAAATAGCAAGTAGTGAGTTTGGATCACCAAGCATGAATTTAGATTAAACAAAAGCTTATCTGTATTCCAATAGATACTTATCAATATCGTAAATCAGAATCATAATATGATTTTAAATAGTTCATAACTCTACTAAGTAAATTGACTTTGAAATATTCATCCATTAAAATATCAGTGATTAACACCTACTAACAAAAAAATCTGCATATAGATGATTACATATAATAATAATAATAATAACAAATCTAACAAAACGCGTACCGAACATATCTCAGTTCACAGAACACGAAACAGTAACCGAAGGGTCGTAGATTCGAGTCTGGTATAATATATAATTTCTAAGATTATTAATATTTGTTTGTCACGTGTCGTATCACGTTGTTTGTCCGCGATGGACTCCTAAACTATTTAACCGATTTTAATAAAATTTTCACACCACATGCAGTTTGATCAGACTTAAAAGCAAGGATAGTTTTCATGCAAATTATTTGTTTGTTATTTTAATGGAAGATGTTCTCTTACGGTTACACCTCCATTAGTTTACTACAATGTAATATAACAAAAACCATAGTCACAGCAACGCGTAGCCGGGTCTGCTAGTATATATATATATGTTTGATATCAATTTTTTTTGAACAAATCAATGTCGAAGAAGAACGTGTTAAAAACAGAGCAAAAGGAATTATGTTACGTAATTTACAAACAAGCTTATTTTATGTTTCTTAAATTAATCTTTAGTTTACTATTATTTTAAAAATATTATATTGGTATGGAACAATAAACTTTTAGTTTAATAACAATTATCATTTCAGATTTAACAAAAATATATAAATAAAGGATATTTTTTTCAAATATTGATTTTTTATAAAATAACTAACAGTCCAGATAAAATAATAATATCTTTAATTAAAAATAGGCTATGACACAAAGTATCAAATAATAATAAGGAAAATAGTTATAATAACCATATTTCGTATTTCAAATTATTTTTTTTACAGAGTATTACTGAAAATAAAAACAAAAAATGTGGTAATGGGTGTGTCATTCGTTTGAACAAAATACCCACCCTTTCAACTAAAACTATTCTTTACATTAAAGAAATATTATTAATCTAAAAATTAAACATTTTAATTAATTACAAAGTAACTAGTGAGTGTAAATAAAGTTATCTTTCGACAAAATAAACAATCATAATAATAATCTAAATCAAATAGCGTGATGTTGATTTTCAAAGTACGACTACTCGCCAACATATACGTAATTAAACATATTTAATATATTTTAATGTATAATTCATTCCATACTGGAACTTTAAAAACTTTTTGAATAATTAAAGTTTATGTAAGCAGTCAGTTTTTGAAAAGAACTGGTGTAATAAATTCCAAACACTGTGTTTTTATCACCAACTCATCTCTGTCACTTTTTAGCATCCGATAGAGTTTCATCCAATTTGGAAAGGTGGCCTTATAACAACTGTTGTTATTTGTTAAAGCATAATGGCCAACTACTCCAAGTCAAATTCTTATTTGCTCTTATGCTGATTTGCCCGTACACTTAAAAGTAATACCTTAATATTTTAGTAACAATAAAATTAATTATTCAATAAGTGTCTTCGTACTTCATACTCTTTTCATATTCCTATCAATTCGGTGATGAACCCACTTCACTTTTAAAGCAAATCCTATTTCATATCAATAAGTTCGGTAGATTTCTGATTCTCCCTATTTCAACTTTTACCTTTTATGTCTAACAAACCTAAAACCCAAATAACATTGAATTCACTAAATATTGGAAAATAAATTTGTATTAATTTTACAAAGTTAATTTATTATATTCTTCTTATTCACTGTAAATAATATTCATATTAAAAAAAAAAAAACGTAGAGAGTGGGAACCAAAGGAAATAAAGTTTTTTTTTAAGTGATACATAATGCGTTAAATTTACGTTAAAAACTACTGTGATTAATTTTAGGCCACTGAAACAAAAAACAAATCGAGTGAGTTCTTTTCTTTCCGTTTTTTCTATTTCTTTTACATAAATCTGCATAAACAAAACAGTAAAAGATATGATACTAAAAAATAACGCTAAAGGTATATTGTTATATAATCAATATATTTTGATGAATTGCTTTCTATAAGCATCGACAGAAGTTGAAACTAAAAAGAAAAAAACCTATACCAACGCGTGATTATATTTGTGTCAATTTGTAAAAATTCGGAAAAAGTATGTATAATTTTGAATTGAAACCTCAAAAGTAAAATTTTTATTATAAACAAATATAAACAAACATTAAGAAGGACAGGGACAGGTGCATTCTATGGATGACTTTTATCTTAGGATGCACGCGTCCTCAGCGGAAAAGTCGTGTAGATCCTCATAGCAAGGCTGATGGAGTTCTCCTTCCCGTGGTGCTGCCTGTTATTGGTTTGATCCCCTCAGGAACAAACGTAACTAAAACACAAAGCCGAACCTCTACATCCAACAGTCCAACCTATCCACCTCCACTACTCCTTTCAATCTCACAACTCCTGTCGACACCCGCTCGAAAACCCAATCCATGGTGTAATGTACAGTCGCAAACGGTGCCACCCGATACCGGGGCACCTCGGGGTGTATCCAATGCCCTTCTGGCCGGCAAGCGGGGCTCTGCCGGTCAGCGACCTTTATTTCCCTACTGCTACTCGTGGGACTCATATGGAAGAACTTGACATTGAGAATTACTTACTATCTTCCCCCCAGCCAATGGAGGGAACCACATCTGCGATGGCAGTGCAGTTAATTGCCTCCTCGGAGAATGTTCAGGAGGCAGGCGTCGGGACGAGCCAGGAGGAAGCTGGAGGCAGTATTGACTCCAGAAAGACTCCTGGGACCGCCCAGACGGACCCTGCAAGTCAACCACTCCGATTATCAGGAGCCGCCCGGAAACGGTTACAAAGGCTAAAAGCATCGGGTGTAAGCGCTGAAGAGGCCTTAACCCTATGCCGCAAGACCTGGGCCGAAATTCCGGGCAGAAAACCACCACCGAAGGATGTGAGGGCGGTTAAGCGCACTCGATCGGAGGAGGAGTCACCTCGCACGCAGCCGCAGGCCAAAAGGACTGCCACTGCCGAGGCACATACTCCTCCATCATTCTCTCAGGTGGCGGGGTCGTCAAGAATAGGGGTTCAGAACACGACGCCGATGACGGAGGACCAGATGAAATTGGTGCATAGCGCTCTGGTTCGGGCCATCATTGGCATCGAATCGGAGAGCGTTAAACCAAAATTTGGAGGTTTCACCCACAAACCAGGCTGGATTCTGATCACATGCATGGATCAGGTCTCAACGAACTGGGTTATGGAGGTAATCCCTAAACTATTGCCTTGGGACGGGGCAAAACTCTCAATTATACCCGAGAGTGAGCTGCCCAAACCGACCATCGCGGTGACATTTCTGCCCACCAGTGAGGTGGGGAATGTGGAGCAGGCTCTACTAATCCTACCCAAGCAGAACACGGGTCTGAATGTCGACCTGTGGAGGATTCTGCACAGTAGGGCTGTGGAGAATGGTCAGCTTGTGACGTTCTCCATGGACGAGTCCTCTGTGGAGGCACTCCGTGGCCGAAACTTCATGGCTGCTCTTAGCTTTAAAAACATCACTTTTAAGGTTAGGAGTGGTCAGGAATCAGACCCAAAGCCCGGGCCGAGTAGGACCGAGCCACAACCCACTGGGACTTGCCTTGACTTGACTTGACTTGCCTGGCAGTATCAAGACTCCGGATGGCCTGGAAATAGCGGCGACAATGTTAGAGGAAGGCATACGTTCTGCCTACTCTGACAGCTGCCCGCTGAAAACAAAGACATCAAAGAGGAAGTTACCATGGTGGAGCTCTAAGCTGCAAAAGCTTAGAGAGAGAACTCGAAGGTTATTCAATAGGGCTAAACGGACTCGCGAATGGGAGGAGTACCGAAGTGCTCTAACCGAATACAACAAAGAAATTAGGAAAGCCAAGAGAGCTTCGTGGAGGAAGCTCTGCGAGGAAGTGGAGAGTCTGCCTCAGGGAGCACGACTTCACAAAATGCTCTCTAAGTCAGAGGCCAGCCATCTGGGCATACTAAATAGACCAGATGGAACTCACACCTCAAATGAGTATGAAACTCTGACTAAGCTCATCAGAGCTCACTTCCCTTGTGCGGATCACACAACACGCCTGTCGCAAGGGCTGGTCTATCGAAACTGCCCTTCTCAACCTAGTTGACAAAATCGAAAAGGCGCTTGAGGACCGTGAAATTGCCTTGGGAGCTTTCCTAGATGTGGAGGGAGCATTTGACAACACGCCTGTCAGATCCCTGGTCAAGGGCCTTATGTGTAAACAAACAGACTCGACCGCGGTGAAATGGGTTGAATCAATGCTTTCAAACAGGAGGGCAACTATTACCCTCAATGATACTACTGTGGAGTTTACGTCCACCAGAGGATGCCTACAGGGTGGCGTTTTATCGCCGCTTTTGTGGACACTGGTGGTGGATGAGTTGCTACACAGTATGGCTGAACTCCGATATGATGTGCAGGGGTACGCAGACGACCTTGTCAGTGTCGTTCGTGGGTTCAGCCATGTGACCGTCTCTGACATCATGCAGAGAGCTCTGAGCCTGGTAGCAAGCTGGTGTATGGAGAATGAGCTATCCATCAATGCGGATAAAACAGTGATTGTTCCATTTACAAATAAGAGGCGTCTGGACGGTCTAAGATGCCCAGTCCTCAATGGGAAGGTAATTCCATTCTCCCGTGAGGTCAAATATTTAGGCGTAACTTTAGACCAAAGACTGAAATGGAACACCCACATTGATAACACCATATCCAAGACTAAGAGGGCCTTGGGAGTGTGTGGTAGGATGGCGTGCGGCAGGTGGGGCCTTCAGCCCAAGATGATGCTGTGGCTCTATACCGCGATCGTAACGCCGGTGGTGACTTACGCATCCGTGGTATGGTGGAGCAAGTGCCAGCAGGTTACGGTCAGGGACAGGCTGAACAGCCTCCAAGGGACTGCCTGTCGCATGATGACTGGCGCCATGTCCAGTTGGCCAGGAGCGGCTCTGAATCTCAGAGTATCGGCCCAGGGCAGTACAAACTGGATATCGAGCAGGCTGAGGACCTTTAAGGACTCGGTCATGAGCGACAATGTACTGGCGATGAATGGCGATAGCATGGTCCCACACTGCAACTTTGTGCAGAACTATTCTGTGGAAATACCGACAAGGGTCGACCGGCCTCCCCTGGAGGAACGGGTGCCTTGTATGGTACACCGATGGATCCAAAATGGGACCTAATGTAGGAAGCGGGGTATATGGAGAGCGCCCTGGCCACAGGGAAAGCGTAAGCCTGGGTAGATACGCCTCCATTTTTCAGGCAGAGGTGTACGCCATAATTGCTTGTGCGACCCTGAACCTGCAGCGTAACTACACGAATAGGACCATTTACATCAATTCGGATAGTCAGGTGGCACTAAAGGCCCTGAACTCGAACACCATCACGTCGAGACTGGTGCTTGACTGCCTGACGAAACTGAACACTCTGGGCTGCAAAAACAGAGTGGTTCAAAGATGGGTCCCGGGCCACGAGGGCCATGTCGGCAACGAGATTGCCGACGAGCTGGCCCGTGCAGGAGCTAAGAGCAAAACATATGGTCCAGAACCAATATGTGGTGTTCCAAACAGCCTAGCTCGTATGACCCTGAATAACCTCACTAGGTGTGAGGCTATGAGGCGTTGGGAGGAGATCCCGGGCCACAAGCATTTCAAACCCTTTAATGCGAAAGCAGCTAAGGAGCGCATTGGGCTGAGCAGGAATAATCTACGCATCATAACTAGAGCGCTTACAGGGCATTGTTGCCTGAATAAGCACCTAGCGACCCTCAAATTAGTGGACGGAAAAGTGTGCAGGTATTGCCACGAGGGGGATGAAACCCCGCTCCATCTGCTATGCGAGTGCGGTCTGCACTGATGCGTAAACGCAGTGACACCCTGGGGAGACATATCCTGGACCCAGTGGATGTCCGACACCTCACTGCAAAGGAAATTCTGCAATACCTCAGAGTGGCAGACCTATGCAGTGAACTGTAGGCAGTGGCGATCACAATAGATCTTTTAGGTCGCAGTGATATTGGGCTCTCACAGCCCTGCAAAGCCGCGTTTTTTATTAATAATAAAACAAACATTAAGAAGTTTTTTATGATCTTCCATCTTTCATTAAATAATATAGCAAACAGACTATATGACTAGATTAAATATATATATGACTTTATTTTATGACTCTTTAATCAAAAATAATTTATTTAATAGTTGAGTGTGTGAAATGTGCGATCTAAGGGCGTTTCTTAGGACTCTTTTGTAAAAAAAAACAAAAACACTATTAATGACGCTTTAAAAATTTACATATTACCTGAAAATTATTTTTTATATATGGATAAAGGCATGAAAAGGGCAATTTTACTTTACTTTGTGATAAAAAGTCTGATAACATTTCACATCAAAGCATTTTCCTCATAAAACCAAACGGTTTTATTTGCTTTAGAATACTTGATTTCTCCAATGAACAGAATATTTGTTTTATCTGGAGCAGTTAACACAAATTTAGTGTTCATGAACATACATAAACTGTTTCGAAAAATTTATTATACAAATTTAGTTCGATCTTGTTAATTAATTATAAATCAACAAAATAATAATTGTGCACAAATCAGGAATATATAGTTTGTTTTAGTCGTGGCTTCTCTAATTTAAATATCTTTCCAATTTGCTGATGTATGAAACTCATCTACACGTATTCCATTTATAGAAAAAAGGAGGAATTTCTCAATTCGTCTGTATATTCATATGTATAACTTCCAAAAGAGTTTTATTAAATCTTTGATTATGGCCATATTTGAATGAAGCATTATATAATAATAAATGAATTTCGACTCAACTAATTGGACTTGTTTGAGAGGAATGAAATGAAATTCTTGTGTATTCTTAGGAAAAAGTAATATGTTGATAATTGGATAAGAGAATAAGTTGATGGCGTATTTTCACACTGAAATAAATTTTGATATCATATGAATATATTGTATGATACAAGGACTTAAATTCAGTTAAGGGTATTTATAATAGATAATGACCTATGACTATATAAAATGAAAGCGATTGCAAATGACATTTAAAGTTTTAGTTACCTATGGTTTTCTATATCTATTTACATTGGACCTAAAAATAATTGTAAATTTTATTAATAATACTCTTTCCGATGTTAATTATTTCTAAATTAATTTATCAAAGTGTAGGATACATTTTGAATATAAAGTTTTTACACACGTTGATAGCTTAAACTTGCTATCCTAAAAATTCAACAGAAACTTTGGCCTCAATCGCGGCTTTAAAATGAATTACATAATAATTCTATATAGTAAATAATAATTAGAGTATTGAGCATATATTTGTTCTACATTAGCTAATTATACTGTACTTCTTAAGTATTGTCTAATAAAGTTTCACTTTATAATGTCCTCTACAAATATGTGACCAAAGAACATACTATTCTTAAAGGATAGACCATCATTAAGTAGGTCAGGCCAGTATTGAGATAAAACAGTACTTAGAATGCCGCTATTTTTAAGACTAGGCTACGGTAAAAAACACGTATAAAATGACTAGAAATAAAGTCATTTATTTGATAACATAAGACATACTATTTATAAGACGATTTTAAAATAACTTTATAAAACTAAAGATTCAGATTGTGGCGTTTTCATAAAATTTTGGGTGCTAGAAACAATATTTTAAATATGGATCACCCTAACTCCAAGCGAAAGCTTCAACTTTAATTGATGACATCGTAAGATTAGGTATCAAAAGTGAACGCAATGCTTTAATCTAACAATGACTATCTACATTTAAAATCAATTTTATTGTTATTGATAGCCTTCATTAATATAACGCAGTGTCTAACAAGATTGTTTAAATAATTGCTGGACATTAACAATTACAAATATTTTTAACTATAAACATATTTTACATTTCACTAACACTACAAACAAATTTCATGGTATCAGCAAAATTTAAATTGAAATATTATTATATAGAGTAACCCCAAGAGCTTAATTCTTAAAAGGGTAAAGTCACCAAAGGACTGTTCGACCTCGGCCACCTTACCTTTCATCTAATAAATACTCAAATGGAGTTTGAATTGAGATTAAATTAATATTTGTTATATTAGAAATAAAGTTTCGAAATTATTATGTTTACAATAGTGTATAAAAAAGGTCGATGTCTTAAAGTGAGTTACACTTTTTCAAATTAATTACTGAACATTAATTACATTTTCGCAATATTTGACAAGTCGCAAGAGCGTTACTGTCTTTGTAGGGGAGTATATGCTTTTTTTTAAGGTACCCACGTGGTATCGAGCCGGAAATAATGTCGAAGGAAATTCATTTCGCAACTTAGTGGTACGTGAAAGAAAAGTCCTTGAAAATTGCACAGTAGAAGATCATCAGTGGTATACAGGTATTTCGGATTTTTTTTTATGTTAGAGGAGGACAAACAACCTGGCGGGTCACAGATGATACGTCATTACGACCGTCCATAAACTCTTGCAACATTCGAGGATTCAGTAGAGCATTACCGGCCTTGAAGGAAGGAGTATACGCTTTTTTTGAAGGTACCCATGTCATATCGATCTGGAAATACCATCGAAATAAGTTCGTTCCATATTCGAGTGTTACGTGGAAAAAAATCCTTGAAAACCGCAAAGTGGAAGATCGCCACGTACCCAGGAGGTATGGATGGCAAAGGAGACGATGATGTGCTGTGCGGTGATGAAATTCGGTGGCAGGCATTAGATCGAATAGCTTTTTGGAATACTCCCAGTTGTAAATGCGGTGAAAGAGGTACAGAGAAACCACGTCTCTAAGCAATACCAAAGAGTCTAACAGTTTGCAGAGCACCGGGTTCCTGGCAATCAGATCGGATCTCCGTTGTACCCGGTCAAACGGTAGAAGCTGATATTGGGGTGGTCCGGACCAGAGATGAGGACAGTACTCTATGCGCGGCCGGACCTGCGCCCTATGCGTCAAGTTTGCTACCGTCTACATACCCAATATTACAGGAAGCAGGTTGTTAATGTAAGACAAAAAGAAGATTTCTGATAACACAAAACTGATATCCAAGTGGAGAGAAGAGCAACCTTCTGCTTGAACTCTCCTATTGACCGATCTTTGAAGTAATTCAATAATAAAATATATAAACCAGGCGGTAAACAGAATGATGGAAGTAACTCAGACTCGAAATACACTTCGCCAAAGATAAAACTATGATAGACTTAAACAATTGATAAAACAGTATAGAGTTTTCACTATTCATTGAATTGAGATGGAATTCTTCGTTCGAATTCAACAAAAAGACAAATTTCGTGGAAACAATTAACTTTTCAAAACTTCTACGTAAAATTGGAAATTCTCATAAAGTAAGCTGCAAATAATAAGACTAAAAATCATTCAACAGATATGTCAAGTTAACTTTTTATCCATTATTCTGAGCTGCTATGGGCATCAGTAGATATTGAAGTAAACTAAGTTTTATTGACTATATACTATATTAAAATTTTATTATGTTGTTTATAAACTTTTTGCCTTAATACATATCTTATAATACATAAGTCGATGTTAATAGACTCAAATAAAATGGATTGATAATTTTCATTACATATTAAAGACATGTAACTAAGAATATTAGTAGTTTCATATATTTGATGTTAATATAATAAGTACTACTTGCACAAGGTTTTTAAATAAATAACAAAAATCCATACTGAGACAGTATTTGTAAATATACATTTGCTAAGACTATTTGTGCAATACATAAAGCAATTTATATTGTTTGTATGCATTGAAGCATGTTTATATATATAGTTATTACAATTTAAAAGTAAGATCTTGCTCTCTTCTTTCACTATATAATAAAATTAAGCTTCAAAATATTATTATACGATTTTATTAATAGTATTATGTTTTTCAATACAGTAGTATTGAAAATCATGATACTAGTAGGCAATTAATGCACTCATTAAGCAATTCTTATAGCATTGTGTTAAATATTCCTATTTATTGACACGGTCTTTTAGCTATAAGGTTTTAATGTGTTATATATTTATTAATAATTATTTAATTATATTTATAATAATGCTGTAAAAGTTGTGTGAACTAAAACATACATATATGTATAAGTTATATTAAATAATCATAAGATATATAAAAGAAATTTATCAATATATATATATATATATATATATATATATATATTATTTATTTCTACTTTCCGTTAAGAAAAACACATTCTTTCATTACCTAATAAAAGGCACATCTTACGTCTTACCCAAATCCGGGATTTTAACGCCGTAAATAACATTATGTCTCAAGCCTTCGTTTTCCCTTATGAAATTGTCTGTCAAACAAATTATCTTTAAAAGTATCCTTATGAGTGGTTTCAATATAAATTTCTAATAAACTTAACAACTTTAACAATAATATGAATTCTATTTTTATAGTTAAGAAATAGATCACATTTAAATGAATACATACTTAATTGTATTAATATTACTATTAAGGCACTGTCTTTCGATCACAAGTACCACGGGTTGAATGAATGTCACTTGACTTTAAGTTTCGTCATATTGTTTGTTTATTTTTATACACTGACGTTAAATCACATCATTGATAAAAATTAAAAAAGATTGAAATTCGAAAACAATATTTCAAAATATGTTACCACCAGCTCGAAATGCTGCTCTACTGAGAAGAGCTGGTCAGAACTTTGACGGTTGCTCTTTTTAAATGAAATTTAACAATGTTTGATGTATACATTATAATGTCAAACCTTTTATTTTTTTTCTTCACCTTCTAGGGGAGGGAGGAAGTATTTAGGTTGAATTTCATAGAGGATGCTGCCATTTTTAAGATTATCCACTAAACTAGACAGTCAACAGATCGCCCTATAGAGGGGGAACGACGGGAATCGTTTGCACATACGTCTGCGTTACTCCAACGTTAGGCCACGTGAAAGGCCACCATATCCCATTGGGGATATGGTGGCCTTTCACGCGGCCGGTTGACAAATGCTCCTCACTCTGGTAGCAGACGTGCGGACCTCATAATAAAAACCTTGCAAATGAGTCAACAACCTGTGTTTCACACATTTCGATGACCTAAACACGGTTGAATGCTATAATAAAATACTTTTAATTTGAAATTTAGAACTGAAAAGGAAGTACGAAGATATTTTGTAAAACTTTATTATATATATATATCTACGTACACTCAGCTCATGAAGGATTTGTTAACTTTCAGATATTATTGTTAACAGATGGAAAATAAATTAATTATTAGCAATATCCTTTTATCTATCTAATGCTGTATGGTTAGGTCTTTCTTTCAAAAATAATAATTATACTTTTATTGTTTTTCGCCGTCCCAAAATAAGAAAAAATTCCTATTTGTTTATTTAAGTTTATAAAACCAATAAAATAAAATAACAATATCCTACATCAAAACAATCTTTTAAATAAATAATATTTTACTACCCTATTAATATATTGAATATCCATTTATTAAAAAAACATAACAAAGTTGACTGAACTACCTTAACTGAACTATTATATAAATAAACATATATTAAAAAGTATTTAAATTCAAAAACTTTTCTTTTTTTAATAATACTAACAACACCTTAACCTTTTCAACAATAGTATAAGCTGAGAACTTTTCAGTCCATGTCCAGATGATTTTTTCATTTTGTGGAACTTCCATTCCATTCAAATTTATTCTTCACTGAAAGTAATTGGGGTGTATTATTGATTCTATGAGAGATTGTCTTTTATATTTGAATAAAAGCCTTATAATGAACGAAACCTACTAGAAATGTCTTCAAACATATTTTCAAATATATTTTTTTAAATGAGTTATATGGTTTCCTTTAAAATACTTGATATAATATTTACTTAATCTCAAATACTATCGAGTTTCAATGTATGGAAAACATCCATATTAAGCATGTTTGAATGTTTTGATGTTTTGATTGAGTATTTACTATATAAAATTGTCTATACGTGTTTAGCAATGATGAGCTTCATAAAATCTACAAGGAAATGTAGACAAAGACATTCATGTTAAGAACAGAGCTAGAATCTGCTACCTATGAGAGTCCGTTTCCGTTCGTCCAACCATACCTCGCTCGGTCACGCTGAGCTACGATGACATCTTAGCAAGGCAGGTGACAAATTTGCGCTGATAAATTTAGCATTATACGAGTATACATTTATAATTACCGTTATCAACATATATAATATTTACTAGATTTTTTTGAAATTACAATTACTATTACTATATTAATTGGTCTTGCTAAATATATATTTTTACAAAACACATCTAGTGTTATATTTTCTAGAATTATTACATACCGAAACTCACATATTCGAGTTCAGCTTGTCTTGAAAATATCATTATACAATATACATTAATTTAATGCTTAAGCAATTAATGAACGGTGATCCATTAGCAATTTAACTATGACAGCTAAAATTACGACTATCAATAATTGTTGTTAAATCATAAACACAGTTTTGTGAACATGCATAAGGTCTCAGGACAAACAGAGGGGCAAATAAATTTCTATATATCCTTATGTTTAGAAATTTATTTGTTTGCAATTGTTTTGGATTTTGTATGTGAAATCAAGTTATTAAATTCGTGTAACTGTTGATTTAGGTTGTGTGGTAAAATTCTAAATTGAATTATCTTTTGTATAAATCCTGTTTTGTAATTTGTGAAATTAAATTATATTATAATTTAAAAATGTATTGCTTTAGCAACAAGAATATTAAGACTTATGTTTAGTTCCCTTAGTTATAATTTAATAAATTTAAAATAAAATAAACTAAAGCAATATTCTTGGAATAAACTAAAGTAATATTCTGGAAATTTAACTGTTTTCTACAATTTTTGAAATAAAATATATATTGTTTAAGCTGTAAGCAATTAAGATAAGCACAACACTTAAAACAAAAACGTAAATACTGCATCTAGTATTATGTACATTTCAACGAGATGTCGCCAGGTGATGTTTTTTGAATATCTACGCAAAGTTGTATTGAATAGAGCCGATACTAAAGAATATATATAAAAACGGTTTACACGGAATCCATGCGGATTGTATATTATACCTTCCGAAGTTCCCTCCAAGAGGAATGAATTCTCAAAACGATTTTATCGATTTGGAATAACACTACCATACATACATTATTTTTGAAATAAACACACTTGTATTTCACATTAAAATCGAATAAAAATGTTCGTCGTATGCGTTAAAACGTGAAGAATTATAAACCAAAAATTTTCGATTGAATGTAACGGAAAATAAAATGTTATAACCAAGTATTAATAAATATTAGGATAATATATTTATGGTAAACATTTCTTATCAGAACTTAGTATTTACAATTTTCTGGCGATAAAAAAGTCTCTCCCAAATAATAAGCTCAAAGATTAAAATCTTAAAAACCTTTATGATTATTAATTATTTCTTAACACTAAACCTACCGACAATTCTTGTATTATTATTATTATTACAATTATTGCTACCGCACGCCGTCAAATAGACCGGTAATTAAAAGTTATTTTATTATATAACGCAGGTAATAATGGAAATAACTAAAAGTAAAGAGTGTAGAAAATATTATATGCATATTCTAAGAATTGTCATGTAGTTTGATAATGATATTATAACGTTTAAAAATGTGTAACTTTTACAAAAGTTTAAGAACGGTCAATTTGACCGGTACTTGGTAGGTTTAATGTTAAATAAACCAGGTATATTATTGCCGTATATAATAAGCCTAATATTGCCAAGAAAGAAAAAATAGTAGCAATAATAATTGCAGCGACGAATAATGGTGTAGAGACTTCGCTTTTAAAACTTTGGAATCGTTAATACTTTGGAAGTTCGGTGAATAATTACTGAGTCTTTGCTAGCTTATACAAAAGTGCCACCAAAATTAAATAATCGATAATACTTGTGAATGTGGGCTTACCATGTTATATTCTATGATATAACGTTGCTTTAAATACATTTTTATGTAAGATTTTACAAAAAATATATATGTGCACACTGTTATTAGCATCCAAGCACTGCATCAATAATCTAAGGAACGACTTGGTCACCTCACTTGAGCTTTGCGTCTGCGAATTCTAGCAAACAAATGTCGGAAAAACGGAGTCGAGCTACTAAAAAGCATAAAAAATCACATGTCGCTAGCTGATGTTAAAAGAATCATAATTACTATTTGGTCCATACTTAATTTACTACTTCCAAACTGCATGTTTACAGAGAAACAAACTTCTCTGTGAATTTTCACTCGTCTTAATATAATATTAGATTTAAATTCATTTTATTCTAATACAAATTACAAAAACGTCATTAAATTCCCATGTGAAGTAACTTAAAGAAGCCTTTTAAATTATATAGAATATTTTAATAATATATTTATAAAATAAATTAAACGTTACTGATAGACCGACAAATCCCTATAACGTAATATAATTAAGTTAAATAAACTTTCCCGTTGACCGTTTCTGGGAGCAATATAATATATTTCCAAACAACCAAGGATCATAAGTTGCCTTTATTATAAGTTAATCTTTGAAGATAAATACAAATTTCTATAAACGGCATAAATTCACTGGAAGCAACAATAGCCAAAGGTGGTGAATGAAAAGTTTTATTGTTATTTGCAAATTGTTTCTAATTCTCAGTTTTAAGGTCCACAAATTTCTGAAATCAGAATTAAAAAGAGATTTATGTAGAGTGTTTTGCGATTAGAACCCGAGTGGTCTTACTTTTCAACAGTTAGTTATATTCCTAATCGTTTAATTATTCTGTTGTGAGGAAAATATTATTTTCACGGGAAGGCTTACGTTACTCAGTCAAATTTCACGTTTACTCTTTGAAGAATCCTCTAATAAAATATCCAAAAGCAGTGTTTTAAATGTTTGAATAGTAATAAGATAACATATGCAAATTGTATTTTTTTTTGTTAACTAATTGTTTCTGATTTGTTTTATTGTTATAAAAATCTGAGAGAACCACGCAGAAACATAACATCATTCCAGCTATTCTTTTTAGGGCTTAAGTTATAAAAATCGCTTAAATATAATATTGTTTAGTATTGTGTAATTCCAATTGCTTAGGAATCGGATCAAAATTTTATTTCTTTGTAAAATGGTTTATAATAATTCGATATCAAAAAGCACATACTTGGAATGTTTTTATATTTATACTCCGATACTAATCCGATTAAGTCAAATGGAACTAAACTGTAGATTATTATCAGTCATTATCTTTACATAGGAATATAAATATTTAACGAACCTGTTTATTTAAGAGATTTAATAAGCCAAATAGGAATACTGAATTGAATCTGAGTATTACAGCGCTCATAACATGTGACATTAAAATGATTTTACAATGAAACTTTTTATTCTTTATGATTATGATAAACATAAGCTTTCAATTGGTAATTCACATGCATTTGTCGATATTTTTATACGTCCTAATTTTGTCGAATTTTAATTCATAATGATCAGATAAACTAAAATATACATTATATATAATTTGTATTTTAATTTATAATAAGAAAAATGTAAGATTTGTATGTTTTTAAACGCTAATAACAAATCACACTAGAATTACACTTTAAACTTGAACATGTATTAAAACTACAACGGGGTACTCTAGTTTAAGTAAATATTAATTTCATATTCACTTTAAGAAAAATATTACGATATTATTCTTAGTTGAAAGAACCATATAATGTGCTCTTATCGAGAAATCAGCCTTTGATCGTTATATCTCAAAGCTCTTCAGTACAAAGCAGAATTATTATTTAATCTTCTTATTTAATTTTCGTTCGATAACATAGATAGAGTGTACTTACTATCAGTAATTCATATATTATCGCTTTGCCTTAATGAAATAATGTTTAACTTTATTTCATGAAATTTCATTATTACTTTCTTAATTAAAGTTTTACAAATGAAAATGAGCAAACAAATTTATCGTTAGATATATGAAATTATCATTTCATAAAAGTTGCGATCGGTATGTCGCTATTGGATTTGGGCATCCGACATTAATAATCATAAATTATATTTTGTTATTGTTATTGTAATTAATGTGAATCTGGCTAATAACGGAAAATATTTAAAATTGTTGTAATTGAATTGTATTAATTTTCTCAATCCTACTTATTTCATTTTGTTGTCAAAAGATAGACCGATTCTAAGTAATATAACAAAACACGTTGTGACCATCGATCACATATACACGTCAGATGCTTTTAAATTAAAAATATTTCTAATTGCTTTAATAAAATATAACATATCACAACCCTGAAATAAAATATAATAATGAGAGTTATCGGTAATGCAGCATAAGCTGTGATACCCGCTTACGCGGAAAGCCACGATCTCCTGAGTCAGTATATATCATTGTTTGTTATCAGATTTAATTATAATATGTTATTTCAATCTTGTAGCGTATTTAATCCAGTACAAATGTATTTTTTATAAATAAATATTTTTTAATAACTTCGTTGTCTACCAAAACATAACTCGAGAAAAACTTATTATAATTGGTGCAAAGTGTAGTTGCTACTAACATAAAACAAATCCTTAAATTTATATATGAGTATTTGGTAGCTTTTGGTATTTTATATACGAGAAAATCTAAAACTAAAAGTTTACTAAAACCAGTGTGAGAATATTGTCACTAAAATAGAACTTATCAGAAATTGTAACGAGTTATCAAAAGTTTTAACCAATAGAAGAGACCCACTTATGGATAAAAATAAGAATAAATTAGAGATGAGAAAAATCTAGATATTGTTTGGGATAATAAATCACTTCATTGATTAAAGAATATAGTTGCTTTTAAAAAAAATCAGAAAATTCTACTCAGGAAAAATAAGCAAGAGAGTTTTTGTTGATATAATTGTTGAAATCAGAATTTAAAGCCATTATAATTAGTTATAAAAGCAATATACTCAATACATTTAATTCTCTTATTTATAATATGCTACTTTTAAATTAATATTGAAAATTTTAAGATATTTGTATATATATATGTATCATTTCATAAAACAATATTAATTTAATAAGACATTGTTAAACCAATTTGTGTAAATAGCTGTATACTCGTAAGTCAAGTAAAGTGTTAAGGAACATAAGTAAAAATGTTATAATTTTTTTATGAATGCTCCTTCTAGAGATCTTTATTTTATGATATATTTTAAACGTTTTATGTCGTTACTACGACAATCCATTATATACTGCCGAAGTTTAAATTGAAAACAAATCGGTAGACTTTTGCGAAACGATAAACATTCATTACTTTACAGCCAACACCCATTCGAACTCCATTTTTGCGGAAAAAAAACGACAGATGACAAACCAGTTTTAGTTCATTCATAAATTGTGGTACCATTATTCCTTGACCTGCATTATATTCTATAATAACGTCATGTCCAGTTATGGCAAAATAACCTTAATATTGTACCATAAAAACATCGTCTTTTTAGTTTCATCACATACAGTATATTGCTCAGTTTACTTAGTTATCTTCTATTAATAGTTTTATTAAATAGGTTATATAATTGAAATTGCATTTATATTCATAATTATTATTTTTATTGTTTTAAAACATACATTTTCATAATCTTATATAATTGTGATTCTACCATTTACAAGAACGTTTTTCTTTTAAGCAAATTAACAATGTATAAATTATGTATGCTTAAATTTGACCGCTATTTCATCTGTTTTATTCGGAACAATTTTAGGTAGATTCCATAGATGAATCTACCTATTTAATATAGAACCTTATTAATGTTTCACAGGAAAATCAATCTGTGTATTAATGCAAACTTAGTTTTTTAGTATATTTAGGAACCGTCAACACACTAGCCAAACAGTTAAATTTATCGCCATATATTTTTTTATTGGGTGGGTTTCTTTTCCTCCCTTCAACAATATTATGTTCTACGTCCTTCTGCATTGAGGACTACTTTTTATTTCGAAAATGAGCAGTTCGAGCAACCTTTAATGTGCATCCATTACCTTCTAGCGAAGAAAATATATTTTTACTTCAGCTAAATTCATCGTTGACTTAACATAAAAAATAGCAAAGAATATAAAATGGTAAAGATTTGAATTACCTCAAAGAATTTAATTATATATTATTATAAATTTTAGATCAATAACAATATATAATTCCAATCACTTTTTTTACATTAAAATAAATGGATGATTATCTCAACGTTTTCTACGACTATGAAATTTTCTAGTAACTCTGTCTGTGTCTCCCGCAATATAATTACAAACTGATGGAAGATATATTATAATGTATGTACATGTATAATGGGACACATTAAGTGCATATTTAATTCAATTACCGCACTGAATTGAATACGCTAGAGTTGCTGTTGCCAAGATTTTTAAATTTGAAATTCAATTAAGAAATAGGAAATTAATTTAATAGTAATCTTCTATGTAGTCTTATACTATACTCTCAATTATCGCTCAAAGTTTAATGAAAATATATAAGTATAAGTAAAATATAGTTTTTTAACAGTAATGATTTTTTTTATAAAATAATTAGCTGTCTATATAAGATAATATTATCTTTGTTAGTTTCCTTTAAAAATAGATGACGAAACGAGAAGCAAATAATAATATAATAACAAACTTGTAATTCAAAATAAATTGTTACAAAATATTAAATACTACAAATGTAAACATAAAAAACATGAAAATCATATAAATAAAAATTACTAGCTCAGCAGGTTTCTTCTAGACGAAATGGTTAAATCTGTCTTCTGAATAGCACCATTGTTGTCTCGGATTTATTCGTGACTAAAGTTTCAAGAAATAAAGGAAGAAAGGAACACTTAACAGATAATAAGTTTTATATAACATGATATATATTGTAAAAATATTTAATGTATGTAAATGTTTACTTAATTTTTGTTGGAACTTAAAGAATCAATTAATTTAAGTTTATAAATTTTATAAGTGTTCTGTTATTAAAAAATATATATATATTCAATATTGTATATTTATTTTAAATCATTTATTTGATTCACATTTTTGTTCCTAAGACTAATAAACTGCTATAAAAGAATGTTATTCGGACTTGTCTGTATTGTGTTTAGTTATCGTAGGACCGTTTCTACTTGAATTATCAAACCATGGCCATTATTAACTTTCCAAGATTTATAACAAGACAAAAATAAACGTAGATCACGCAAATGTCACATGCATGTTACATGTCTGCCCTTCCTAATTATTGAATACATATTATTTATGACTTTATATTTCACGACCTTACCAATGCCATAGCATTATTTACTTTCATTTCATTCAGAGAACTTGTAAATTAGTTATTGTTTGATTATTTTATGTTTAATATATTATAGTTATTGATTGACATTTGACATTTAGAATACACAGTAAGAAAATTGATTGTGTTTATATTTATACAAGGAATAAATACAATAATTTATTATATATGTATAAATATTACTTAGATTTGACATTTTGAAACCATTCCTTAACTCAATAATTTATTTAAAAGCAAAAAATTTATTTTAAAAAATTATAAAAGTATATATTTATTCTATATGTTATAAGCAAAAATAAAGAAATAAAATAAGCGAACTTATACTTATACTATATGACTTGTGGATATTTAATAATATAAAATATAATGAGATGGGATGGAATGGAATGGGACGAGATGAGATTGTATGAGGTGAGATGAGAGGAGATGAATTGAGTTGATATTAAGTGGATAAAAATAAAAATCTACAATTAATTATTTTTAATTTTGCTACCATGCATATAACAGGTCGGTGGTTTAATCGGTTATTATAAGTTTTTTGTCGGTTATCGGATTGTATAAGTAAATAATAAAATTGCAATTGAAGAATCAATGGATTCTGAAGCGATTTTTTTCAATTAGTAATATTTATGAATCAAAGTTTGGTCTCGTCGTTTTTAGTTATTAGGTATAAAAACAGAAATAAGAAATAAAAAAATGTTTTAGCACGTATTTTAAATTAATAGTTAGACATTATCAATCTTACCAATATTACAATGGTTCGGTAATACCTTGCGGTAAATGCAACGTTTGGTCACATTGTAAACCTAAAAAATTATCCTATTTTTATATATGTATACTTAATCTATAAATACTTACTTTGGACAAAATGTACGGTAACGGATACAACTCTGGTTGGTGATGACACACAAATCTGGCGAGGTTCCACTCTTTCGATAATCAGCTTGTGAATCTGACGACCGTTGTGAACAATCTCCCTATCTAGGTATTATTAGATTCATGTTAGTAATTTAGAAATTTTAAAATTAATGTACATATTTTGAAACACAGTAATTAATATTGTTATATATTTGTTTTCATATCAGATATAAAAGTATTTAAAGTGTTGTTTTAGTCAAGTCCTCATTAAGATCCTTCTCGTTTACTACTGAGCAATATTTCATAATTTCGACTTTAATTTGTAGGCTCTAGTTATTTTCATTGTACTAGAGCCCTTGTTTCGCTTACAATGTAGTTTACATTATTATTAAGTGTAAAGTACAATGCAGTAACTCAAATTGTTATGTTATAAACATGTATATCATATTATAAAATATATTGTCTTGCACTTTATATATTTATTCATATTATTATTATAAAAAATGTCTATTTGAAGACTGACGTCGTATGTGGAATGATTTTAATCTTCAGTCGCAAAATTAATTAATGCAAATGCAATATTTGTCTATTAACATTTAAAACATTTTATTCTGAATAAAATCAATAACAATTTGTATTTTGTCTATTAAACTTTAACGTTAATTATATTTCTATTATGATGTCTAAATTATTGCAATTATTAGCGAAGTCAAAATGTAATTACGTGATGATTTTTAAAAAACCTTACTTGCATTGTTTATTTTTCTTTAATAAATTGTAATTCTTTAACTTTTTAAATTTATAACGTCTAATATGTTTATATTTTTATACATGTATATTCAAAAAATTATATTTTATTTGAAGACATAAGTTTATTTTATCTGTACTTTATAAGTTTATGTCTATTTACACAAGTTTATCATCACCTGTATGATAATAAGCTCACTTAGTATTAATGAAGACATAATAGTTATGTCACCTCACCCGTTTTACACTTTACGTAACACTCCCTAAATTCTCAGATAAAATTTTTAGTAAATGTATTGGTTTAATTTGTAATTTTTGCTAAATTATCGATGAACTAGTTTAATATTAGCGACACGGTTTGCGTTATTTAACCTGTCTTCGGCACTATACTATCTCACACATTTTCATGTGACTAATTTTAAACCATCTCTTAAATAAATTCTGAATGAAACAGTATTTTTTTAATAATTATTGTTTTTAAAATATATAAAATTTTCAATTTGTGTAATCTTTTTAAATGTAAGAAATATATATATTTTTTTATAGCCTAGAGACTCAAAAGAAATTCTAAATTAAGGGAATGGACTGTCAACGCTGTTCTATAGTCTACGAGTAAAGCGTGAAACGAGTAGTTTTATAAGTTTATATATTGTAGGTTTTTCTGTTATTTTACGTGTTAAATAACTTTATTAAAATATTGTAAATCTAAGTGTTTTTTATTCCACAATATTTCATTTTGAATAAATATGTGTAATAGGTTATTATGAATAATCTTTTATGTGTTTAATTTTAAAAAATAATAGAATAATTATAAATCTATACCTCTTCCAGTTCTGGTTTTCTCAAATTATATTTATTTCAGCAACCAGTCTTAAGCAACTAAAAGTATTAAGGAAAGGTAAATAAACAAATTGTCGTGGATAAAATTTCAAGACAACAATTAAGTGTCAAACATTAGTTTAAGCAGGTAAATTTGCTATAAGGTCATCAAATGTGTAATCCTATAGGTGGAAATGGTAGCCCCAAGAATAATAATTGGTACAACCGTAATAACAAGTCACATGTTATTCTTATAACGGATGTTTTGGAATTAATGTTAAGCTTACCTATTGCAGTACTTAAGTCAATTTTGACAAGTTTTATAGCATTTAAATACGAAGTTTAACACTGAACCTACCGACAATTCTTGTATACCTGTTCCTACCACACGCCGTCAAATTGACCGGTAATTAAAAGTTATTTTATAATATAAAGCAGGTAATAATGGAAATAACTAAAAGTAAATAGCGTAGAAAATATTATATGCATATTCTAAGAGTTGTCATGTAGTTTGATAACGATATTATAACGTTTAAAAATGTGTAAGTTATACAAAAGTTTAAGAACGGTTAATTTGACCGGTACTTGTAGGTTTTGTGTTAAGTTATAGCTTTTAAAGAAGATGTTATAAATTAAAATAAATAAAGAATATACAGAGTCATAACAGAAAAAGCACAATATAAATACCAATAGACATTCAATCGATCAACCATATCTCATTAATCTCGAGAAGCCTTGGAATTCCAGATCTAATATTATGAAGATGAATTTGGCATTCCGCCCTAGTAATATTCCTAGAAAAATTGCCATTCCGACTATATTATTCAAATAGAAAATAAATTGATTTAAGAAACATTGTCAACATGTAAAAACAAATTAATAAACAACATTCTCTAAGTTTAGTGTTCGTGACGGAATTCCGTAATTTAGCGGAATAATATGTCTCAAGCTGTATCAGCAGCTTAGTGGAGAAAATGGAGTGACTGTTGGTGATGCAATGGAATACCATATTAAGAGATCAAAATTAATTTTCATTATAAAAAGTAGAAGATAGTACATTAATTATAAAATTGCAAGAACAATAAATATTTTTAGTTATTAATAATTGCAAGGGCAAGAAATTTATATTCCACTTATCCAATATTTTACGTATTAAAATCTAGTCTATTTGTTTTTAGCAAAAATAATATTCGTAATCACAGTATAATAAAGTCAATGCTCGGCTTCACTGATTCCCTGATAGACCAATAAAGTCTTATTATAATCATGTTAGTCGACACATTACTATTCAGGTTACGACCTGTATGTTTGCCAAACGCATTATGTTTAGGATACTAATGCATGTAAAATGTTGATAAAATTTGTTATTTGTTCGTATAAAGGCTCAATCAAGAATATTATTTTTTATAACTAACATAATATCATTGATAACTCGTCGTTTCAAAACCTAAAATATATTGTAATATATCGATGAATATATTCTCGAGTTTGTTAGGTGGTTAGTTAGTTAGGTATATTGTAAAAAAAAATTAATTAATTCTTAGATTATTAAAATTATTGAATAAGAACTTCCTTTCAAAGTTTGATGATGGTTAACTGTTATGAATATTTTGCAGCGCTGAATAAAAAGGTGATTTTTTTTTTATTAGTAGGACTCCAGTCGTATACAACGATTAATATTCGGTTTATATAGGTATCATATTCAATATAATAATCCAGCAGCAATTGTAAAATTAATCATGGGTACCTAAACCCAATAGCGACTTTACAATAGCACTCAATAAATATATTTTTTAATGATAATAACCATACATGGACCATAAATTAGTTTGCTTAGTGATAACGTATATCAATTTAATTCGTAAAATGTTAATTTACGAAATAATAACCCATTTGTATTAAATAAGGATTATCGCTATTTTGTTCATGTTTATTGATATAATAAGAAGTATAGATAACTCACTTTATGTCTGTTATCAAATGAAAATTAAATAACAAATGTTTGTGTATAAATCAATTTAAAGTTATTTTTCGACAAAATAAACAATCATAATAATAATAAAAAACAAATAGCGTGATGTTGATATTCAAAGTACAGCTACCCGCCAACGTAATTAAAAATATTGAATATATTTTAATGTACAATTCATTCCATACTGGAACAATGCCTTTTTCATGACTTTATCCATATATAAAAAATGATTTTCCGGTAATATGTATATTTTTAATGCGTCATTAATAGTGTTTCTGTTTTTTTTTTTAATAAGTGTGCTAAGAAACGTCCTTAGATCGCACACACTTCAAACGCTCAACTATTAAATAAATTGTTTTTGATTAAAGAGTCCAAAAATATAGTCATATAGTTTGTTTGTTATATATAGTATTTTAAAAGAAATTATGTAATGCAATATGGAAGATCATAAAAAACTTCTTAATTTTTATGTTTGTTTTTATAAAAACTGTACTTTTGAGTTTTTGATTTTTACAAATTGACACAAAAATCACATGTTGGTATAGGTTATTTTCTTTTTAGTTTCAACTTCTGTCGATGCCTATAGAAAGTCATTCATCAAAATATATTGATTATATATCAATATACCTTTAGTGTTATTTCTTAGTATCGTATTTTTTATTGTTTTGTTTATGTAGATTTATGTAAAAGAAATAGAAAAAACGGAAAGGAAAGAACTCATTCGATTTGTTTTTTGTTTCAGTGGCCTAAAATTAATCACAGTAGTTTTAGTAGTAGTTTTTTAGTAGTAGTTTAGAAAAAGAATAATATAATAAAATAACTTTATAAAATTAATAAATTTTATTTAACAATATTTTGTGAATTGAATGTTTTTGGTTTTAGGTTTGTTAAACATAGGTGAAAGTTGAAATAGGGAGAATCAGAAATCTACCGAACTTATTGATATGAAATAGTATTTGCTTTAAAAGTGAAGTGGGTAGATCACCGAATTGATAGGAGTATGAAAAGACAGTGTGAAGTACGAAGACACTTATTGAAATATTAAGGTATTACTTTTAAGTGTACGGGCAAATTAGTATAAGGGCAAATAAGAATTTGACTTGGAGTAGTTGACCATTATGCTTTAACAAATAACATCATTTGTTATAAGGCCACCTTTCCAAATTGGATGAAACTCTATCGGATGCTAAAAAGTGAAAGAGGTAAATGACTTGGTGATAAAAACACAGTGTTTGGTATTTTATGACATCAGTTCTTTTCAAAAACTGACTGCTTACATAAACTTTAATTATTCAAAATTTTTTAAAGTTCCAGTATGGAATGAATTATACATTAAAATATATTCAATATTTTTAATTACGTTGGCGGGTAGCTGTACTTTGAATATCAACATCACGCTATTTGTTTTTTATTATTATTATGATTGTTTATTTTGTCGAAAAATAACTTTAAATTGATTTACACTCACTAGTTACTTTGTAATTAATTTAAATGTTTAATTTTTAGATTAAGAATATTTCTTTGATGTAAACAATAGTTTTAGTTGAAAGGGTGGGTGTTTTGTTCAAACGAATGCCACACCCAGTCTTTCTATAAAAACCGAGCGCGCGCCAGCTGATTCATTCTATCACGGACCGGCGTAGCAAACGGAGCTCTTGGAAAATAAAATTGAAGAAGTTATCTACGCTGTTTCTATTCTACACCAAGTATGGGTGATAGCCCTGCTCATGAAGGTCGTGACGTCAGCAAAGCTGACGTTACACTTTTTAAAAATAATCGCGGCGAGGCACCTTTGTCATGTATTATACAATGTATACAGAAGTAAAGTATTCTTATCTTTCTTTATTTCTTGAAGCTATTCAAAATACAGATTAACCCATTTCGTCTAGACGAAACCTGCTGAGTTAAATATCTGTCAGTAATACTGATTTATTTCATTACCACATTTTTTTTGTTTATATTTTCAGTAATACGCAATATGGTTATTATAACTATGTTATTTTTACTATTTTCCTTATTATTATTTGATACTTTGTGTCATAAGCCTATTTTTAATTAAAGATATTAATTATTTTATCTGGTCTGTTAGTTATTTTATAAAAAATCTAAATTGTGAAAAAAATATCCTATATTTATTTATTTTTGTTAAATTTGGAGTGATAATTGTTATTAAACTATGAAGCTACATAAAAGATTATTGTTCCATACGAATATAATATTATTTAAAGTAATAGTAAACTAAAGATTAACTTAAGGAACATAAAATTAGCTTATTTGTAAATTACGTTACATAATTCCTTTTGCTCTGTTTTTAGCACATTCTTCTTCGACATTGATTTGTTGAAAGAAAATTGATATCAAACATATATATATATATATATATACTTGCAGACCCAGCCACGTGTTGCTGTGACTATGGTTTTTAATATAATATTACGACTATGAATTGAGATGAAAACTATCCTTTCTTTTAAGTCTGATCAAACTGCATGTGGTGTGAAAATTTTATAAAAATCGGTTAAAGAGGATAGGAGTCCATCCATCCAGTCCAGTTATTATATGTAATCATCTATATGCAGAGGTTTTTTTGTTAGTAGGTGTTAATCACTGATATTTTAATGGATGAATATTTCAAAGTCAATTTACTTAGTAGAGTTATGAGCTATTTAATATCATATTATGATTCTGATTTACGAAATTGATAAGTATCTATTGGAATACAGATAAGCTTTTGTTTAATCTAAATTGATGTTTGGTGATCCAAACTCACATACTTGCTATTTAATAGAGATGAATAATATTGCATGATGATGGCAGAAAAAAAGTTTTTATTTAGTTACAAAATTCAAAACGGGTAATAAAATTTAACTTTTTAATAAATATCTATCTAAACATGCGAAAGTTTTTAATTGTTCCCATTAAATGTTAGTTGCCACTTTTAACTTTGCTAACTGAAGAGAGCCATGTCCTATAACTCTGGTTACATCAAACAATCACAAGGTCTGGAGCAGTTGGTAATGGACGAAGTTTGACAAAGTTGAGACATCTATAATTGACGACGTAACTTTACGCGACTTTAAGTTATAATGACAAGTTATTTCCCATTTTATTACATTTTTAAAGTATTGTTATTGTTTTTTCTCATAATGTCTTAATAATCACTTGCATCTCAAACTACTTTAGGAATGATGGTTGACTAAAAAGAATAAAGGTTAGTACACAGGACGCATTAAACTAAGAAGCGTCAGTATATTGTATATTACTCATCCGCATATTTTATTATGTATCACGAAGATAAGCTTTTTTATTATTTATACACAATCTTATCGAATTTGCTACAGTAGCTGAAACATGTGGGATCATAAATCGTGTCTATATATTTTTGTTATAAATCTCTAGTATTTGTGAGAAATTGTGCTGAAATGAAATGTAAAATTACAAAATGTATATAATATTTTTTTGTTACCTTCTTATAAGGTTATAATAAAAGACAATTCTTGAAAGTATTGTCAAATTATTTTTACTTTAATCATCCTTTCAGAAAGCACTTGTATTCTAAATTATAATCGAATAATCAAAAAAAAAAAATTATGCCCATTTTTGTACATTATGTATACAGTATACAAATTATAAGTAATGGTAAAAGTTAATTGGCGGTATGTTTTTCTTAAAATAATTAATATGTTGGTATTAAGTACCTGAATAGATTCGAATTTTTGAAATTGTCAAGAAAATTAGGTACAGACCAAGAACCAATTCAAATTATGTATTAATTTTGTTGCTTTATAGATTATATCTGATCTCTTCTAAATTATTTGCATCACGTTTCTGTTGAGTTTTTGAATTAACTAAAAAGTAAATATAATTAGATAGGAGTTAATTGTCATCGTTTGAGCAAATATAATTAGTTTTTTTAGGGAAAGAGCACTCACTTAGTAATTAAGGAATAAATTACTTACTTCTAAGTATATAAAAAAGAATAACTTAGTGATGTTATAAAAAAAAAACATATTTTACTGAACAAGTAACGGTACTAAATAAATTATATCTATGAGAGTATTGTCCTAAAGCTTATAACACACAAACTTATAGTGTAATATATGTCATATCGTATAAAATCGTTTCACTTCCAAAATTATTTTTGAATGAGGGTACTTCTAGATTGCCTCATCTATTACTTTCTATTTTCATGTCTCAAACGAAAATGAATATATTGAAAGTTCATAGTTTTGAAATGAGATGTTTCAAGAAATTTAAATAATTGATAAGTAATATAATGGTTAGTTTATAGTTATACTCGTAGACATGTAAGCCAATCATTACATCTTCTTTCTCTTTTTCTTTCTCAAATTAAAAATAAATTAAGAAGTGTGTAATATTTTGGTAATAGCTTGTTAGGAATTGAAACACATAAGTTTTTGTATTGGATATTTGCCTATTTAATTATATTGACATATTAGGAAGAGAAAATATTGCAACCTAAATATTTAAATATGGATGTCATGTTATTCTTGCCAATGATTAATTCGGTGAAAATGATATCATATTTCATAAGTAACATCTACGTTATTTATTTACCAAATAAATATTGAAAGTTCTAAACGCATGATAAATAAATTCATAAAATTTTTCCAAAGTGAAAACAATTGATTTCTTGAGTTCAATATGTCAGGTCGAATATCAGTCCGTGTGACGCCCATTTATTCGTTGAATTTATGGCTCGGAAAAATATAGAAAAGTGAAAAGATTTAGACGGAAAGTTAACTGTTAAATAAACATTCATTAAACATTCATGTTTTCATATTTGGTAATTAATATTCTACTCCACGCTTTACTGTACTTTATTTATATATTTTTTACTCAAAAAATCGTCGACCACAAGTGAGAATATTGTATCTGATCTAAAGTAAATATTGTTTGCAGATATGAAAACATATTTCTTATTCATACAATTTTAATTTTATCAAAACTAATCTAACTTCACCTAAAATTTAAAACTATTTATTAAAAAAATCAATTTTTATTATACCTATTTTAATATGAGTTTGGGGTCTCGGCACGCTGTCAGATTATAAATCATGCTTTGTGTTGACGACAAAAGAAGTCATTTTGTTCCATAAGTGCTGTGTTTGAGGAGCCAGTATTATTTGCTTCGAGGACGCAAATACCATATAACTTGAAAACTTGAAACTTATACAAAAGAAAATTTGAAGGGTAAAAAGTGGAATAACATATTTTTAATTTTACTTTTGTCCCAAATAAAGTTTTTGAACTAAATTCGATAAAATCTGTATATGTATGTAATATATATGTAGTCATTTAAAGAATTTGTGGTAAAATTGAAATATTTTATTTTTAACACAACGTTAGTGCATATATATATATATCTGTTAAGACTATTTTTGCAATATTTTATATACAAAGAGGTTTCCTTTATCTGTAGTAAAGCTGATTTTTGACTTATCGATCTCCTAAGTAATTAAATTTACATCTTGTCGTGATCGCCAGATTTACGTAGAGCATTATTTTCAAATATTTCTGTATTAGATGAAATATATATAAATAAATAATTTTACTTCGTAAAACTTTATTCAATATATATATTCATTGTTTCGATATTCTAAACTAGACTTTTAAACATGTACATTTAAATTTCATAATATAAAAGGCGCTTTTTGACGATATATAATAACAATTATATATGAAAATTGTATTCAAAATGTGAATAGTTTTTATCCACTAAGCGACAGCATTTTTGCTGATTTGCTGATTGCAATTCTTGTTTTGCCATACGGTTTCCGAGGTAAAAAATTTACAATATTAAGTTCACTTGCATTATATATTATAATATACAATAAATTAGACATACGAGTATATATTAAAAAAATATTTTTTATTTATAATAAGTATGTGTTACGTTTATGGTTAATAGAAAGAAAAATACCCCAGGATGGTACCGGCTTTGATGAAGCCGGGGACCCCCTCCCCGAGCAAAATCGAGGAAATGATTGTCGGATTGTGCTCGGACTGCCCGTCATATCTGGGACGTGCAAAGTATCACCTTTTGTGTTTTTTGAGGGCAAACGTCAAGTCAACGCACTCTAAATGTGGACTTTTGCAACATCCGAGGACTTCATTCCAACTTGAACGCCGTCCACTATCATCTAGAAACGGCGCAGCCGGCCTTGTTGCTTCTGACGGAGACGCAGATATCTCAACCTAGCGACACCGCGTACCCGTCATACCCCGGGTATAAACTAGAACACCATTTTATACCACACGCCGGGGTATTTGTATTCGTAAGGGAGGATATCTGCTACCGTCACCTCAGGTTTTTAAAGTTCGGGACCTGTGTGTACTCTGGCTGCGTGTGGACATGGATGACGATGTCAGAGTCTACGCGTGCCTCTACTGGTCCCATAGTGGTAATGTAGAAACGGATCAACTCTTGGGCCATGTTCAGGAGAAGATTGACGATCTGCTTTCACAGACTCCCTCCGCCGAAGTCGTAGTCCTCGGGGACTTCAATGCGCACCATGCCGATTGCTAGGGTCATGTGTCACCGACTACGCGGGGAGATCTGTGTTTGACTTTGCTCTGTAAAATAGTCTGTCCCAATTGGTCAAGACGCACACTCGTCTACCGGACGTGGACAGCCATATGCCTCTTTGCTGGATCTTTTGCTGACTACACATCCTGGAAAGTACAAGATCACTGTCGAGGCTCCGTTTGGGTCCTCTGATCATTGTCTGGTACGGAGTATCGTGCCCATTCAACGTTCGGCTCGCAAAAGACCTGCGACTCGACGCGTTTGGCGCTACAAGTCAGCGGATTGGGATGAAATGCGGTCCTTTTTTGCATCCTTCCTATGGGGGCCAATTTGTTTCTATTCCGATGGTCCTAGTGACTGTACTGCGGCTGTAGCTAATGTGATACTACTTGGTGGCAGATTGCGGCCTTGGTTTTTGGTCTTGGTTTGGTCTCTTCTCTCCAAAGTAATGGAGAGCATTATCAATAGACAGCTCCTAACGTACCTCGAGGATCACCAGTTGCTCAATGACCGGCAATATGGCTTTCGCCATGGTCGATCGGCTGGTGATCTTCTGTTATATCTTACGCACCGTTGGGCAGCTTCAATTGAAAGCAAGGGAGAGGGTTTGGCAGTTAGTCTGGATATGGCGAAAGCCTTCGATCGTGTGTGGCACAAGGGGCTTCTTTCGAAGCTACCTTCCTATGGGCTTCCCGAGAGTTTATACAAGTGGATCACCAGCTTCCCCACTGGGCGGAGCATACAGGTCGTTCTCGACGGTTTTTGCTAGGACCCCAAGCCCGTGAAAGCTGGTGTACCTCGCCATCGCCTCCTTTACCACCCATACCACCTGGTTGCGTGGCGATCCTCCACTGTGCGTTTTTCAAGGACTTTTTCCCACGTTCCACTCGAATGTGGAACGAACTTCCTTCGGCGGTATCTCCAGATCGATACGACATAGGTACCTTCAAAAAAGGCATATATTCCTATTTCCAAGGCCGGCAACGGCAACCTAAGAAAAGAAATCTCTTACGAAAAGACATCTCTTAAATCTGCCCTTTGAACTTATCAGTTAAATTATTTTCTTTAAAAATGTCCCTATCAGAGGTAGCAGTATAATTTTTTAAACTTACTTACTATGTACATTACATTATTAAGTTTTAGCAATAGTTATTTACAAGCATTGATCAATTTAAAAATGTAATTTATAACACATAAATAAATTAATGGCTATGACAATGTCATTCTCATTCTGTCATAAATACCATGGTTTGAATGGAAGGGAATGCCGCTTGACGTTCATTTCGACCATGTTGCTTGCTTGTTTACTTTGACAGAATGATTTTAAATTAAATTAATAAAAATAAACCTATCTATAATTTGTTGCCATTTTTATTTATCATTTAAGCTACATTTAGATAAGAAAAAAGAAATGTTCATTGTCTTTAATCTTTAGTGGAATGTTTATTAGGAAAAAAATAAAACTAAGAATTTTGTTATTTTAGGTTTACTTCCAAGGATTAAAAACTTGTATATAATTTAACTGGATGGCGTTATCTCTGAATAATATATTTTTAAGACGACTCTTATTTTATTACATTACTTAATAGATAACAATTTTAAAAATACAATTTGAATATCGTATATAGAAAATTTTTTTAGTAATTAAACTTAATCTTCCCTAAAAATGTGTTTGGTCTATTTGGTTGTACATTCGTTGAATTAAAAGAGCAAGGAAGGACTGGATCAGCTCAATTGAAGATCATTTATCTACAAAATAAATTAAACGACACTGATTGACCTACAAAAGCTATCAGATAAATTAAAGCATGGTAAAATTAATCAAGTTAAGTAAACTTTGTCGTTGACCTTTTCTGGAGCAATATAATATATTCCAAAACAACCAAGGATCGTAAATTTCGAGAATTATAAGTTAATCTTTGGAAGGAAAATACAAATTTCTATAAACGTCATAAATTTACGGACAGAAACAATAGCTAACGGTGGTGAGTGAACAGTTTTGTTGTTATTTACAAATTGTTACGTTGTAAGGTCTAACAATTACTGAAAACACAATTTAGAAGGTTTTAATATAGACTTTTGTGTTTGGAACTTGATTGCTTAAATTAATTAATATTAATTAGTTTTGTTTTTTTTTCTGCATAATTGTTTTATTGTTATCTTAATAATGAAATTATCATTATTATATAAAGACTTATGGAAGTGAGCCTGCTGATTTTATTCTTACTTATGTTTGCCGTCGAATAATTCGATATTAAAATGTATTTTTTAAATATCGGATTTACTATTCCGATTGATATATAGGTGAAGTAGTCATTGCAATAATATTAATAACACCTTCTGATAGTGTTATTTTTCTCTCTATTTTTATGCCCAGACGGAAACAATATTTAAAAACTATTGGTCTTTTTGGATTATTATTTGGATTTATTTTTTTACTAAGTAAAAAAGTAAAAAGACGGGGTTAAAATGTAATAAAGTATTATATTTTATTCTATTAAAGCTAGATACTCTTATAAAATATCAAGGTTTTATTTCATTTTAAAATTATTTCAATGACACGAAATTGAAATTTGTATATGTTGTCATTATATTTTTACATCGAGAAACAAATTTATATGATTTAAATTATCTCTAACTCACATGCCGAATAATTAGGAACAGTTAATATTTACTAATAAACTAATGTACTTTTAAATGAGGAAGCGATGGAAGTGGTGGAATCCACAGCTTTTCTAGGAATCACTGTTGCTGCTAAGCTACAATGGGGCCCTCATATAGCTTGATTGGCTAGTAAACTTAACTCTGTCACGTACGCTGTTAAAAAAATTTGATCCCTAACTGACGAGATTACTGCTAAGTTAGTGTACGAGTATTTTAGTTATTTTCATAGCATAATGTCTTATGGTATCCTACTGTGGGGTAGTGTTACCGATATAAATACCATTTTCATTTTACAAAAAAGACCTGTCCGTGCAATTTACAACCTGGGCCCTAGAGATTCTTTAAGAGATAAGTTTAAGCAAATTAATGTCGCCAGTCAGTATATTTTTGAAAATCTTAAATATGTATATAAAAATAGACGACAGAAGGATTTGGAATATTTTGCAAATTCACTCTACATAAAAGTTGTCTTGATTTAAAAATTTACAGTATACGTCTATACTGCCAGTCAGCATTTATACTGTGAAGATCCATTTAAAATGGTATTGCAATAGATAATAAGATTAAAAGTGTTATAATGAATGGTCTCCTAAGTTATATCCTCCACGAATAATTAAATCTAAAAACGTCAAACCAAAGTATTTTTTTTATGTAACTCATTGCAGCCACGCCTTTCTCAACTTAGTAACAAATTTATACTGTTTAAGCTATATGACGAGAATTAAATATAAACATAAAATTAGGAAGTTTATACAATTTGCATACATTTTTTTCTTTCATTCTTCTTTTGTTTAAATATATTAATTAAATATATCTAATTATTCATACTGATTAAATATATGGAAGTTTGATATTGCAAATAATTAAATGCATCGATATTATAAAAACCTAAGGTTTACATGTGTGCCTTACTTTTCGGTTCTGACATAATAATAACTTTGAAGACAAGAATCGGCTACCTTAATTTATGTGGATATAAAATTTTATATTACACCTAAATGAAAAGTAAAAAGACATTTTTCTTAGTTCAAAGATTCAAGCAATGTATTCTTATCGAGAAGTTAGTCTTTGGTCGTTTTATTTCAAAGCTGTTGTACAATGCAGCTTTATCATCTATTTTTGTTATTTAATTTTCATTTGATAACAGACATAAAGTGAGTTATCTATACTTCTTATTATATCAATAAACATGAACAAAATAGCGATAATCCTTATTTAATACAAATGGGTTATTATTTCGTAAATTAACATTTTACGAATTAAATTGATATACGTTATCACTAAGCAAACTAATTTATGGTCCATGTATGGTTATTATCATTAAAAAATATATTTATTGAGTGCTATTGTAAAGTCGCTATTGGGTTTAGGTACCCATGATTAATTTTACAATTGCTGCTGGATTATTATATTGAATATGATACCTATATAAACCGAATATTAATCGTTGTATACGACTGGAGTCCTACTAATAAAAAAAAAATCACCTTTTTATTCAGCGCTGCAAAATATTCATAACAGTTAACCATCATCAAACTTTGAAAGGAAGTTCTTATTCAATAATTTTAATAATCTAAGAATTAATTAATTTTTTTTTACAATATACCTAACTAACTAACCACCTAACAAACTCGAGAATATATTCATCGATATATTACAATATATTTTAGGTTTTGAAACGACGAGTTATCAATGATATTATGTTAGTTATAAAAAATAATATTCTTGATTGAGCCTTTATACGAACAAATAACAAATTTTATCAACGTTTTACATGCATTAGTATCCTAAACATAATGCGTTTGGCAAACATACAGGTCGTAACCTGAATAGTAATGTGTCGACTAACATGATTATAATAAGACTTTATTGGTCTATCAGGGAATCAGTGAAGCCGAGCATTGACTTTATTATACTGTGATTACGAATATTATTTTTGCTAAAAACAAATAGACTAGATTTTAATACGTAAAATATTGGATAAGTGGAATATAAATTTCTTGCCCTTGCAATTATTAATAACTAAAAATATTTATTGTTCTTGCAATTTTATAATTAATGTACTATCTTCTACTTTTTATAATGAAAATTAATTTTGATCTCTTAATATGGTATTCCATTGCATCACCAACAGTCACTCCATTTTCTCCACTAAGCTGCTGATACAGCTTGAGACATATTATTCCGCTAAATTACGGAATTCCGTCACGAACACTAAACTTAGAGAATGTTGTTTATTAATTTGTTTTTACATGTTGACAATGTTTCTTAAATCAATTTATTTTCTATTTGAATAATATAGTCGGAATGGCAATTTTTCTAGGAATATTACTAGGGCGGAATGCCAAATTCATCTTCATAATATTAGATCTGGAATTCCAAGGCTTCTCGAGATTAATGAGATATGGTTGATCGATTGAATGTCTATTGGTATTTATATTGTGCTTTTTCTGTTATGACTCTGTATATTCTTTATTTATTTTAATTTATAACATCTTCTTTAAAAGCTATAACTTAACACAAAACCTACAAGTACCGGTCAAATTAACCGTTCTTAAACTTTTGTATAACTTACACATTTTTAAACGTTATAATATCGTTATCAAACTACATGACAACTCTTAGAATATGCATATAATATTTTCTACGCTATTTACTTTTAGTTATTTCCATTATTACCTGCTTTATATTATAAAATAACTTTTAATTACCGGTCAATTTGACGGCGTGTGGTAGGAACAGGTATACAAGAATTGTCGGTAGGTTCAGTGTTAAACTTCGTATTTAAATGCTATAAAACTTGTCAAAATTGACTTAAGTACTGCAATAGGTAAGCTTAACATTAATTCCAAAACATCCGTTATAAGAATAACATGTGACTTGTTATTACGGTTGTACCAATTATTATTCTTGGGGCTACCATTTCCACCTATAGGATTACACATTTGATGACCTTATAGCAAATTTACCTGCTTAAACTAATGTTTGACACTTAATTGTTGTCTTGAAATTTTATCCACGACAATTTGTTTATTTACCTTTCCTTAATACTTTTAGTTGCTTAAGACTGGTTGCTGAAATAAATATAATTTGAGAAAACCAGAACTGGAAGAGGTATAGATTTATAATTATTCTATTATTTTTTAAAATTAAACACATAAAAGATTATTCATAATAACCTATTACACATATTTATTCAAAATGAAATATTGTGGAATAAAAAACACTTAGATTTACAATATTTTAATAAAGTTATTTAACACGTAAAATAACAGAAAAACCTACAATATATAAACTTATAAAACTACTCGTTTCACGCTTTACTCGTAGACTATAGAACAGCGTTGACAGTCCATTCCCTTAATTTAGAATTTCTTTTAAGTCTCTAGGCTATAAAAAAATATATATATTTCTTACATTTAAAAAGATTACACAAATTGAAAATTTTATATATTTTAAAAACAATAATTATTAAAAAAATACTGTTTCATTCAGAATTTATTTAAGAGATGGTTTAAAATTAGTCACATGAAAATGTGTGAGATAGTATAGTGCCGAAGACAGGTTAAATAACGCAAACCGTGTCGCTAATATTAAACTAGTTCATCGATAATTTAGCAAAAATTACAAATTAAACCAATACATTTACTAAAAATTTTATCTGAGAATTTAGGGAGTGTTACGTAAAGTGTAAAACGGGTGAGGTGACATAACTATTATGTCTTCATTAATACTAAGTGAGCTTATTATCATACAGGTGATGATAAACTTGTGTAAATAGACATAAACTTATAAAGTACAGATAAAATAAACTTATGTCTTCAAATAAAATATAATTTTTTGAATATACATGTATAAAAATATAAACATATTAGACGTTATAAATTTAAAAAGTTAAAGAATTACAATTTATTAAAGAAAAATAAACAATGCAAGTAAGGTTTTTTAAAAATCATCACGTAATTACATTTTGACTTCGCTAATAATTGCAATAATTTAGACATCATAATAGAAATATAATTAACGTTAAAGTTTAATAGACAAAATACAAATTGTTATTGATTTTATTCAGAATAAAATGTTTTAAATGTTAATAGACAAATATTGCATTTGCATTAATTAATTTTGCGACTGAAGATTAAAATCATTCCACATACGACGTCAGTCTTCAAATAGACATTTTTTATAATAATAATATGAATAAATATATAAAGTGCAAGACAATATATTTTATAATATGATATACATGTTTATAACATAACAATTTGAGTTACTGCATTGTACTTTACACTTAATAATAATGTAAACTACATTGTAAGCGAAACAAGGGCTCTAGTACAATGAAAATAACTAGAGCCTACAAATTAAAGTCGAAATTATGAAATATTGCTCAGTAGTAAACGAGAAGGATCTTAATGAGGACTTGACTAAAACAACACTTTAAATACTTTTATATCTGATATGAAAACAAATATATAACAATATTAATTACTGTGTTTCAAAGTATGTACATTAATTTTAAAATTTCTAAATTACTAACATGAATCTAATAATACCTAGATAGGGAGATTGTTCACAACGGTCGTCAGATTCACAAGCTGATTATCGAAAGAGTGGAACCTCGCCAGATTTGTGTGTCATCACCAACCAGAGTTGTATCCGTTACCGTACATTTTGTCCAAAGTAAGTATTTATAGATTAAGTATACATATATAAAAATAGGATAATTTTTTAGGTTTACAATGTGACCAAACGTTGCATTTACCGCAAGGTATTACCGAACCATTGTAATATTGGTAAGATTGATAATGTCTAACTATTAATTTAAAATACGTGCTAAAACATTTTTTTATTTCTTATTTCTGTTTTTATACCTAATAACTAAAAACGACGAGACCAAACTTTGATTCATAAATATTACTAATTGAAAAAAATCGCTTCAGAATCCATTGATTCTTCAATTGCAATTTTATTATTTACTTATACAATCCGATAACCGACAAAAAACTTATAATAACCGATTAAACCACCGACCTGTTATATGCATGGTAGCAAAATTAAAAATAATTAATTGTAGATTTTTATTTTTATCCACTTAATATCAACTCAATTCATCTCCTCTCATCTCACCTCATACAATCTCATCTCGTCCCATTCCATTCCATTCCATCTCATTATATTTTATATTATTAAATATCCACAAGTCATATAGTATAAGTATAAGTTCGCTTATTTTATTTCTTTATTTTTGCTTATAACATATAGAATAAATATATACTTTTATAATTTTTTAAAATAAATTTTTTGCTTTTAAATAAATTATTGAGTTAAGGAATGGTTTCAAAATGTCAAATCTAAGTAATATTTATACATATATAATAAATTATTGTATTTATTCCTTGTATAAATATAAACACAATCAATTTTCTTACTGTGTATTCTAAATGTCAAATGTCAATCAATAACTATAATATATTAAACATAAAATAATCAAACAATAACTAATTTACAAGTTCTCTGAATGAAATGAAAGTAAATAATGCTATGGCATTGGTAAGGTCGTGAAATATAAAGTCATAAATAATATGTATTCAATAATTAGGAAGGGCAGACATGTAACATGCATGTGACATTTGCGTGATCTACGTTTATTTTTGTCTTGTTATAAATCTTGGAAAGTTAATAATGGCCATGGTTTGATAATTCAAGTAGAAACGGTCCTACGATAACTAAACACAATACAGACAAGTCCGAATAACATTCTTTTATAGCAGTTTATTAGTCTTAGGAACAAAAATGTGAATCAAATAAATGATTTAAAATAAATATACAATATTGAATATATATATATTTTTTAATAACAGAACACTTATAAAATTTATAAACTTAAATTAATTGATTCTTTAAGTTCCAACAAAAATTAAGTAAACATTTACATACATTAAATATTTTTACAATATATATCATGTTATATAAAACTTATTATCTGTTAAGTGTTCCTTTCTTCCTTTATTTCTTGAAACTTTAGTCACGAATAAATCCGAGACAACAATGGTGCTATTCAGAAGACAGATTTAACCATTTCGTCTAGAAGAAACCTGCTGAGCTAGTAATTTTTATTTATATGATTTTCATGTTTTTTATGTTTACATTTGTAGTATTTAATATTTTGTAACAATTTATTTTGAATTACAAGTTTGTTATTATATTATTATTTGCTTCTCGTTTCGTCATCTATTTTTAAAGGAAACTAACAAAGATAATATTATCTTATATAGACAGCTAATTATTTTATAAAAAAAATCATTACTGTTAAAAAACTATATTTTACTTATACTTATATATTTTCATTAAACTTTGAGCGATAATTGAGAGTATAGTATAAGACTACATAGAAGATTACTATTAAATTAATTTCCTATTTCTTAATTGAATTTCAAATTTAAAAATCTTGGCAACAGCAACTCTAGCGTATTCAATTCAGTGCGGTAATTGAATTAAATATGCACTTAATGTGTCCCATTATACATGTACATACATTATAATATATCTTCCATCAGTTTGTAATTATATTGCGGGAGACACAGACAGAGTTACTAGAAAATTTCATAGTCGTAGAAAACGTTGAGATAATCATCCATTTATTTTAATGTAAAAAAAGTGATTGGAATTATATATTGTTATTGATCTAAAATTTATAATAATATATAATTAAATTCTTTGAGGTAATTCAAATCTTTACCATTTTATATTCTTTGCTATTTTTTATGTTAAGTCAACGATGATATACGCATTAATTATGTTACGTGACAGAGTTAAGTTTACTAGCCAATCAAGCTATATGAGGGCCCCATTGTAGCTTAGCATCAACAGTGATTCCTAGAAAAGCTGTGGATTCCACCACTTCCATCGCTTCCTCATTTAAAAGTACATTAGTTTATTAGTAAATATTAACTGTTCCTAATTATTCGGCATGTGAGTTAGAGATAATTTAAATCATATAAATTTGTTTCTCGATGTAAAAATATAATGACAACATATACAAATTTCAATTTCGTGTCATTGAAATAATTTTAAAATGAAATAAAACCTTGATATTTTATAAGAGTATCTAGCTTTAATAGAATAAAATATAATACTTTATTACATTTTAACCCCGTCTTTTTACTTTTTTACTTAGTAAAAAAATAAATCCAAATAATAATCCAAAAAGACCAATAGTTTTTAAATATTGTTTCCGTCTGGGCATAAAAATAGAGAGAAAAATAACACTATCAGAAGGTGTTATTAATATTATTGCAATGACTACTTCACCTATATATCAATCGGAATAGTAAATCCGATATTTAAAAAATACATTTTAATATCGAATTATTCGACGGCAAACATAAGTAAGAATAAAATCAGCAGGCTCACTTCCATAAGTCTTTATATAATAATGATAATTTCATTATTAAGATAACAATAAAACAATTATGCAGAAAAAAAAACAAAACTAATTAATATTAATTAATTTAAGCAATCAAGTTCCAAACACAAAAGTCTATATTAAAACCTTCTAAATTGTGTTTTCAGTAATTGTTAGACCTTACAACGTAACAATTTGTAAATAACAACAAAACTGTTCACTCACCACCGTTAGCTATTGTTTCTGTCCGTAAATTTATGACGTTTATAGAAATTTGTATTTTCCTTCCAAAGATTAACTTATAATTCTCGAAATTTACGATCCTTGGTTGTTTTGGAATATATTATATTGCTCCAGAAAAGGTCAACGACAAAGTTTACTTAACTTGATTAATTTTACCATGCTTTAATTTATCTGATAGCTTTTGTAGGTCAATCAGTGTCGTTTAATTTATTTTGTAGATAAATGATCTTCAATTGAGCTGATCCAGTCCTTCCTTGCTCTTTTAATTCAACGAATGTACAACCAAATAGACCAAACACATTTTTAGGGAAGATTAAGTTTAATTACTAAAAAAATTTTCTATATACGATATTCAAATTGTATTTTTAAAATTGTTATCTATTAAGTAATGTAATAAAATAAGAGTCGTCTTAAAAATATATTATTCAGAGATAACGCCATCCAGTTAAATTATATACAAGTTTTTAATCCTTGGAAGTAAACCTAAAATAACAAAATTCTTAGTTTTATTTTTTTCCTAATAAACATTCCACTAAAGATTAAAGACAATGAACATTTCTTTTTTCTTATCTAAATGTAGCTTAAATGATAAATAAAAATGGCAACAAATTATAGATAGGTTTATTTTTATTAATTTAATTTAAAATCATTCTGTCAAAGTAAACAAGCAAGCAACATGGTCGAAATGAACGTCAAGCGGCATTCCCTTCCATTCAAACCATGGTATTTATGACAGAATGAGAATGACATTGTCATAGCCATTAATTTATTTATGTGTTATAAATTACATTTTTAAATTGATCAATGCTTGTAAATAACTATTGCTAAAACTTAATAATGTAATGTACATAGTAAGTAAGTTTAAAAAATTATACTGCTACCTCTGATAGGGACATTTTTAAAGAAAATAATTTAACTGATAAGTTCAAAGGGCAGATTTAAGAGATGTCTTTTCGTAAGAGATTTCTTTTCTTAGGTTGCCGTTGCCGGCCTTGGAAATAGGAATATATGCCTTTTTTGAAGGTACCTATGTCGTATCGATCTGGAGATACCGCCGAAGGAAGTTCGTTCCACATTCGAGTGGAACGTGGGAAAAAGTCCTTGAAAAACGCACAGTGGAGGATCGCCACGCAACCAGGTGGTATGGGTGGTAAAGGAGGCGATGGCGAGGAGCTGGTGATCCACTTGTATAAACTCTCGGGAAGCCCATAGGAAGGTAGCTTCGAAAGAAGCCCCTTGTGCCACACACGATCGAAGGCTTTCGCCATATCCAGACTAACTGCCAAACCCTCTCCCTTGCTTTCAATTGAAGCTGCCCAACGGTGCGTAAGATATAACAGAAGATCACCAGCCGATCGACCATGGCGAAAGCCATATTGCCGGTCATTGAGCAACTGGTGATCCTCGAGGTACGTTAGGAGCTGTCTATTGATAATGCTCTCCATTACTTTGGAGAGAAGAGACCAAACCAAGACCAAAAACCAAGGCCGCAATCTGCCACCAAGTAGTATCACATTAGCTACAGCCGCAGTACAGTCACTAGGACCATCGGAATAGAAACAAATTGGCCCCCATAGGAAGGATGCAAAAAAGGACCGCATTTCATCCCAATCCGCTGACTTGTAGCGCCAAACGCGTCGAGTCGCAGGTCTTTTGCGAGCCGAACGTTGAATGGGCACGATACTCCGTACCAGACAATGATCAGAGGACCCAAACGGAGCCTCGACAGTGATCTTGTACTTTCCAGGATGTGTAGTCAGCAAAAGATCCAGCAAAGAGGCATATGGCTGTCCACGTCCGGTAGACGAGTGTGCGTCTTGACCAATTGGGACAGACTATTTTACAGAGCAAAGTCAAACACAGATCTCCCCGCGTAGTCGGTGACACATGACCCTAGCAATCGGCATGGTGCGCATTGAAGTCCCCGAGGACTACGACTTCGGCGGAGGGAGTCTGTGAAAGCAGATCGTCAATCTTCTCCTGAACATGGCCCAAGAGTTGATCCGTTTCTACATTACCACTATGGGACCAGTAGAGGCACGCGTAGACTCTGACATCGTCATCCATGTCCACACGCAGCCAGAGTACACACAGGTCCCGAACTTTAAAAACCTGAGGTGACGGTAGCAGATATCCTCCCTTACGAATACAAATACCCCGGCGTGTGGTATAAAATGGTGTTCTAGTTTATACCCGGGGTATGACGGGTACGCGGTGTCGCTAGGTTGAGATATCTGCGTCTCCGTCAGAAGCAACAAGGCCGGCTGCGCCGTTTCTAGATGATAGTGGACGGCGTTCAAGTTGGAATGAAGTCCTCGGATGTTGCAAAAGTCCACATTTAGAGTGCGTTGACTTGACGTTTGCCCTCAAAAAACACAAAAGGTGATACTTTGCACGTCCCAGATATGACGGGCAGTCCGAGCACAATCCGACAATCATTTCCTCGATTTTGCTCGGGGAGGGGGTCCCCGGCTTCATCAAAGCCGGTACCATCCTGGGGTATTTTTCTTTCTATTAACCATAAACGTAACACATACTTATTATAAATAAAAAATATTTTTTTAATATATACTCGTATGTCTAATTTATTGTATATTATAATATATAATGCAAGTGAACTTAATATTGTAAATTTTTTACCTCGGAAACCGTATGGCAAAACAAGAATTGCAATCAGCAAATCAGCAAAAATGCTGTCGCTTAGTGGATAAAAACTATTCACATTTTGAATACAATTTTCATATATAATTGTTATTATATATCGTCAAAAAGCGCCTTTTATATTATGAAATTTAAATGTACATGTTTAAAAGTCTAGTTTAGAATATCGAAACAATGAATATATATATTGAATAAAGTTTTACGAAGTAAAATTATTTATTTATATATATTTCATCTAATACAGAAATATTTGAAAATAATGCTCTACGTAAATCTGGCGATCACGACAAGATGTAAATTTAATTACTTAGGAGATCGATAAGTCAAAAATCAGCTTTACTACAGATAAAGGAAACCTCTTTGTATATAAAATATTGCAAAAATAGTCTTAACAGATATATATATATATGCACTAACGTTGTGTTAAAAATAAAATATTTCAATTTTACCACAAATTCTTTAAATGACTACATATATATTACATACATATACAGATTTTATCGAATTTAGTTCAAAAACTTTATTTGGGACAAAAGTAAAATTAAAAATATGTTATTCCACTTTTTACCCTTCAAATTTTCTTTTGTATAAGTTTCAAGTTTTCAAGTTATATGGTATTTGCGTCCTCGAAGCAAATAATACTGGCTCCTCAAACACAGCACTTATGGAACAAAATGACTTCTTTTGTCGTCAACACAAAGCATGATTTATAATCTGACAGCGTGCCGAGACCCCAAACTCATATTAAAATAGGTATAATAAATATTGATTTTTTTAATAAATAGTTTTAAATTTTAGGTGAAGTTAGATTAGTTTTGATAAAATTAAAATTGTATGAATAAGAAATATGTTTTCATATCTGCAAACAATATTTACTTTAGATCAGATACAATATTCTCACTTGTGGTCGACGATTTTTTGAGTAAAAAATATATAAATAAAGTACAGTAAAGCGTGGAGTAGAATATTAATTACCAAATATGAAAACATGAATGTTTAATGAATGTTTATTTAACAGTTAACTTTCCGTCTAAATCTTTTCACTTTTCTATATTTTTCCGAGCCATAAATTCAACGAATAAATGGGCGTCACACGGACTGATATTCGACCTGACATATTGAACTCAAGAAATCAATTGTTTTCACTTTGGAAAAATTTTATGAATTTATTTATCATGTGTTTAGAACTTTCAATATTTATTTGGTAAATAAATAACGTAGATGTTACTTATGAAATATGATATCATTTTCACCGAATTAATCATTGGCAAGAATAACATGACATCCATATTTAAATATTTAGGTTGCAATATTTTCTCTTCCTAATATGTCAATATAATTAAATAGGCAAATATCCAATACAAAAACTTATGTGTTTCAATTCCTAACAAGCTATTACCAAAATATTACACACTTCTTAATTTATTTTTAATTTGAGAAAGAAAAAGAGAAAGAAGATGTAATGATTGGCTTACATGTCTACGAGTATAACTATAAACTAACCATTATATTACTTATCAATTATTTAAATTTCTTGAAACATCTCATTTCAAAACTATGAACTTTCAATATATTCATTTTCGTTTGAGACATGAAAATAGAAAGTAATAGATGAGGCAATCTAGAAGTACCCTCATTCAAAAATAATTTTGGAAGTGAAACGATTTTATACGATATGACATATATTACACTATAAGTTTGTGTGTTATAAGCTTTAGGACAATACTCTCATAGATATAATTTATTTAGTACCGTTACTTGTTCAGTAAAATATGTTTTTTTTTTATAACATCACTAAGTTATTCTTTTTTATATACTTAGAAGTAAGTAATTTATTCCTTAATTACTAAGTGAGTGCTCTTTCCCTAAAAAAACTAATTATATTTGCTCAAACGATGACAATTAACTCCTATCTAATTATATTTACTTTTTAGTTAATTCAAAAACTCAACAGAAACGTGATGCAAATAATTTAGAAGAGATCAGATATAATCTATAAAGCAACAAAATTAATACATAATTTGAATTGGTTCTTGGTCTGTACCTAATTTTCTTGACAATTTCAAAAATTCGAATCTATTCAGGTACTTAATACCAACATATTAATTATTTTAAGAAAAACATACCGCCAATTAACTTTTACCATTACTTATAATTTGTATACTGTATACATAATGTACAAAAATGGGCATAATTTTTTTTTTTTGATTATTCGATTATAATTTAGAATACAAGTGCTTTCTGAAAGGATGATTAAAGTAAAAATAATTTGACAATACTTTCAAGAATTGTCTTTTATTATAACCTTATAAGAAGGTAACAAAAAAATATTATATACATTTTGTAATTTTACATTTCATTTCAGCACAATTTCTCACAAATACTAGAGATTTATAACAAAAATATATAGACACGATTTATGATCCCACATGTTTCAGCTACTGTAGCAAATTCGATAAGATTGTGTATAAATAATAAAAAAGCTTATCTTCGTGATACATAATAAAATATGCGGATGAGTAATATACAATATACTGACGCTTCTTAGTTTAATGCGTCCTGTGTACTAACCTTTATTCTTTTTAGTCAACCATCATTCCTAAAGTAGTTTGAGATGCAAGTGATTATTAAGACATTATGAGAAAAAACAATAACAATACTTTAAAAATGTAATAAAATGGGAAATAACTTGTCATTATAACTTAAAGTCGCGTAAAGTTACGTCGTCAATTATAGATGTCTCAACTTTGTCAAACTTCGTCCATTACCAACTGCTCCAGACCTTGTGATTGTTTGATGTAACCAGAGTTATAGGACATGGCTCTCTTCAGTTAGCAAAGTTAAAAGTGGCAACTAACATTTAATGGGAACAATTAAAAACTTTCGCATGTTTAGATAGATATTTATTAAAAAGTTAAATTTTATTACCCGTTTTGAATTTTGTAACTAAATAAAAACTTTTTTTCTGCCATCATCATGCAATATTATTCATCTCTATTAAATAGCAAGTATGTGAGTTTGGATCACCAAACATCAATTTAGATTAAACAAAAGCTTATCTGTATTCCAATAGATACTTATCAATTTCGTAAATCAGAATCATAATATGATATTAAATAGCTCATAACTCTACTAAGTAAATTGACTTTGAAATATTCATCCATTAAAATATCAGTGATTAACACCTACTAACAAAAAAACCTCTGCATATAGATGATTACATATAATAACTGGACTGGATGGATGGACTCCTATCCTCTTTAACCGATTTTTATAAAATTTTCACACCACATGCAGTTTGATCAGACTTAAAAGAAAGGATAGTTTTCATCTCAATTCATAGTCGTAATATTATATTAAAAACCATAGTCACAGCAACACGTGGCTGGGTCTGCAAGTATATATATATATATATATATATGTTTGATATCAATTTTCTTTCAACAAATCAATGTCGAAGAAGAATGTGCTAAAAACAGAGCAAAAGGAATTATGTAACGTAATTTACAAATAAGCTAATTTTATGTTCCTTAAGTTAATCTTTAGTTTACTATTACTTTAAATAATATTATATTCGTATGGAACAATAATCTTTTATGTAGCTTCATAGTTTAATAACAATTATCACTCCAAATTTAACAAAAATAAATAAATATAGGATATTTTTTTCACAATTTAGATTTTTTATAAAATAACTAACAGACCAGATAAAATAATTAATATCTTTAATTAAAAATAGGCTTATGACACAAAGTATCAAATAATAATAAGGAAAATAGTAAAAATAACATAGTTATAATAACCATATTGCGTATTACTGAAAATATAAACAAAAAAAATGTGGTAATGAAATAAATCAGTATTACTGACAGATATTTAACTCAGCAGGTTTCGTCTAGACGAAATGGGTTAATCTGTATTTTGAATAGCTTCAAGAAATAAAGAAAGATAAGAATACTTTACTTCTGTATACATTGTATAATACATGACAAAGGTGCCTCGCCGCGATTATTTTTAAAAAGTGTAACGTCAGCTTTGCTGACGTCACGACCTTCATGAGCAGGGCTATCACCCATACTTGGTGTAGAATAGAAACAGCGTAGATAACTTCTTCAATTTTATTTTCCAAGAGCTCCGTTTGCTACGCCGGTCCGTGATAGAATGAATCAGCTGGCGCGCGCTCGGTTTTTATAGAAAGACTGGGTGTGGCATTCGTTTGAACAAAACACCCACCCTTTCAACTAAAACTATTGTTTACATCAAAGAAATATTCTTAATCTAAAAATTAAACATTTAAATTAATTACAAAGTAACTAGTGAGTGTATATCAATTTAAAGTTATTTTTCGACAAAATAAACAATCATAATAATAATAAAAAACAAATAGCGTGATGTTGATATTCAAAGTACAGCTACCCGCCAACGTAATTAAAAATATTGAATATATTTTAATGTATAATTCATTCCATACTGGAACTTTAAAAAATTTTGAATAATTAAAGTTTATGTAAGCAGTCAGTTTTTGAAAAGAACTGATGTCATAAAATACCAAACACTGTGTTTTTATCACCAAGTCATTTACCTCTTTCACTTTTTAGCATCCGATAGAGTTTCATCCAATTTGGAAAGGTGGCCTTATAACAAATGATGTTATTTGTTAAAGCATAATGGTCAACTACTCCAAGTCAAATTCTTATTTGCCCTTATACTAATTTGCCCGTACACTTAAAAGTAATACCTTAATATTTCAATAAGTGTCTTCGTACTTCACACTGTCTTTTCATACTCCTATCAATTCGGTGATCTACCCACTTCACTTTTAAAGCAAATACTATTTCATATCAATAAGTTCGGTAGATTTCTGATTCTCCCTATTTCAACTTTCACCTATGTTTAACAAACCTAAAACCAAAAACATTCAATTCACAAAATATTGTTAAATAAAATTTATTAATTTTATAAAGTTATTTTATTATATTATTCTTTTTCTAAACTACTATTAAAAAACTACTACTAAAACTACTGTGATTAATTTTAGGCCACTGAAACAAAAAACAAATCGAATGAGTTCTTTCCTTTCCGTTTTTTCTATTTCTTTTACATAAATCTACATAAACAAAACAATAAAAAATACGATACTAAGAAATAACGCTAAAGGTATATTGATATATAATCAATATATTTTGATGAATGACTTTCTATAAGCATCGACAGAAGTTGAAACTAAAAAGAAAATAACCTATACCAACATGTGATTTTTGTGTCAATTTGTAAAAATCAAAAACTCAAAAGTACAGTTTTTATAAAAACAAACATAAAAATTAAGAAGTTTTTTATGATCTTCCATATTGCATTACATAATTTCTTTTAAAATACTATATATAACAAACAAACTATATGACTATATTTTTGGACTCTTTAATCAAAAACAATTTATTTAATAGTTGAGCGTTTGAAGTGTGTGCGATCTAAGGACGTTTCTTAGCACACTTATTAAAAAAAAAAACAGAAACACTATTAATGACGCATTAAAAATATACATATTACCGGAAAATCATTTTTTATATATGGATAAAGTCATGAAAAAGGCGATTTTAGTTTATTTTGTAATAAAAAGTCTGATAGTATTTCAGATTAAAGCATTTCCCTCATAAAACCAAACGGTTTTATTTGCTTTAGAATACTTATCTCAAATGAACAGAATATTTGTTTTATCTGGAGCAGTTAACACAAATTTTGTGTTCATGAACATACATACACAAATTGGTTCGAAAAATTTATCATACAAATTTAGTTCGATCTTGTTTATTAATTATAAATCAATAAAATAATAATTGTGCACAAATCAGAAATATATAGTTTGTTTTAGTCGTGGCTTCTCTAATTTAAATATCTTTCCAATTTGCAGATGTATCAAACTCATCTACACGTATTACATTTATAGAAAAAAAGGAGGAATTTCTCAATTCGTCTGTATATTCATATGTATAACTTCCAAAAGAGTTTTATTAAATGTTTAATTATGGCCATATTTGACAAAATAAACAATCTAAAGATGGATAATAAATTTAAAGGTGGTAGAGCCTAGCAGTAGTTTTCTGACTGCAGCTCGTATTGGGCTGGCTCGACCGGGGAAGGACCACCCTCTCACAGAAGACCGACGTGTAGTAACCAAATTCATTTGGTTATGTTCCGTCGGTGAGTGAGAGAATCCGGAAGCCCAACCCCCCCTGCCAAACATGATAGCGATGCCTCCAAAAAGTATACCCCAGGAGGGTTTTGATGAAGCCGGGGACCCCCTCCTCGAGCAAAATCGGGGGAATGATCCTCGGATTTTGCTCGAGCTGCCCGTCGTATCTGGGGCGGGCAAAGTATCGCCTGTTGTGTTTTCTGAGGGCAAACGACGGCAAACAGCGGCACCCCGCTCCACTCTAGATGTGGACTTTTGCAACATCCGGGGGTTTCACTCGAACCTAAACGCCGTCCACTACCACCTTGAAACGGCGCAGCCAGCCTTGTTGTTTTTGACGGAGACGCAGATATCTCAACCTAGCGACACAGCGTACCTATCATACCCCGGGTATAAACTAGAACATCATTTTATACCACACGCCGGGGTATCTGTGTTCGTAAGGGCGGATATCTGCTACCGTCGCCTTCAGGTTTTTGAAGGTCGGAACCTGTCTGTACTCTGGCTGCGCGTGGACATGGACCGTGTCAGAGTCTACGCGTGCCTCTACAGGTCCCATAGTGGTAATGCAGAAACGGATCAACTCTTGGGCCATGTTCAGGCGAAGATTGACGACCTGCTTTCACAGACTCCCTCCGCCGAAGTCTTAGTCCTCGGGGACTTCAATGCGCACCATGCCGATTGGCTAGGGTCACGTGCCACCGACTACGCGGGGAGATCTGTGTTTGACTTTGCTCTGGTAAATGGTCTGTCCCAGCTGGTAAAGACGCACACTCGTCTACCGGACGTGGATAGCCACACGCCCTCTTTGTTGGATCTTCTGCTGACTACACATCCAGAAAAGTACCAGATCACTGTCGAGGCTCCCTTAGGTTCCTCTGATCACTGTCTGGTACGGAGTGTAGTGCCCATTCAACGTCCTGCTCGCACAAGACCTGCAACTCGACGCTTTTGGCACTACAAGTCAGCAGATTGGGATGGAATGCGGTCTTTTTTTGCATCCTACCCATGGGGGCCGATTTGTTTCCCTTCCAATGATCCTAGTGACTGCGCTGCGGCTGTAGCTGATGTGATACTTCAGGGCATGGAACTTTTTGTACCAAGCTCTGTGGTACCACTTGGCGGCAGATCGCGGCCTTGGTTTGATGCGTCTGTCAGGGCTGCAGCAGCTGGCAAACGGCAGGCTTATCAAGCTTGGGCTAATGCATTAGTCACTAAGGATCCGAACTCTAGAGTTCTGAAGAGGAAATACAACCGTGCCTCCAGATTCTTCAAACGGCAAATCGCTAGAGCAAAGTTCAAGCATGTCGTCAAAATTGGGGATCAGCTGGCAAAGTACCCGCCTGGCACGCGCAAATTCTAGGCGCTTTCCAAAGCCACTCTGGGCAACTTTAGCCAGCCGTCCCTACCGCCGTTGCACATGGGGAATGACTCTCTGGCCCACACGGCAAAAGAGAAAGCCGATCTCTTGGGCACTCTTTTTGCCTCCAACTCGACTTTGGACGACCAAGGGAAGACACCGCCCATCATCCTGCGGTGTCAGAGTTCAATGCCGGAAATAGTTTTTCGACAAAAAACTATCAGGCAGTCTCTATTTTCCTTGGACGTTCATAAGTCGAGTGGGCCGGATGGCTACCTTACCTTACCTATACCTTACGCACCGTTGGGCAGCGGTTATTGAAAGCAAGGGAGAGGGTCTGGCAGTTGGTCTGGATATGGCAAAAGACTTTGATCGTGTATGGCACAAGGGGCTTCTTTCGAAGCTACCTTCCTATGGGCTTCCCGAGAGTTTATGCAAGTGGATCACCAGTTTTCTCACTGGGTGGAGCATACAGGTCGTTCTCGATGGTTTTTGCTCGGACCCCAAGCCCGTGAACGCTGGTGTACCCCAAGGCTGCGTGCTATCCCCAACTCTGTTCCTCCTGCACATCAATGATATGTTGGATATTTCCAACATACATTGTTATGCGGATGACAGCACTGGGGATGCGGTATATTCCGGTCGTGCAGGTCTCTCTCGGGAAAACGTCGACGAGTGCCGAAAGAAACTTGTGTCTTCAATAGAGACCTCCCTGGGGATGGTCTCTGAGTGGGGTGAACTGAACCACGTTCAGTTCAATCCCCTAAAGACACAAGTTTGCGCTTTTACCACTAAGAAAACCCCATTTGTCGTATCACCGCTCTTCGAGAGCACTCCTCTTATTGCCTCGCCAAGTATCAAAATACTGGGTGTCGACATTTCGAGCGGTTGTCAGTTTCGTGGTCATCTGGAGAGCAAGGCCAAGTTGACCTCGAAGAAATTGGGAGTGATCAATAGAGCGAGGCAGTACTTCAAACCTGGCCAAAGACTTGCGCTCTATAAGGCGCAGGTCCGGCCACACATGGAGTACTGTTCTCATCTCTGGTCCGGATCACCCCAATATCAGCTTCTACCATTTGACCGCGTACAACGGAGAGCCGTTCGGATTGTCGGGGACCCAGTGCTCTGCGAACGGCTGGACTCTTTGGCGTTGCGTAGAGACGTGGCTTCTTTGTGCGTCTTCTACCGCATTTACAACGGGGAGTGTTCCGAAGAACTAATCGATCTTATGCCTACCGCCGAATTTCACTACCGCACAGCTCGCCATCGCCTCCTTTATCATCCATACCACCTGGACGCGTGGCGATCTTCAACTGTGCGGTTTTCAAGAACTTTTTTCCCACGTACCACTCAAATGTGGAACGAACTTCCTTCGGCGGTATTTCCAGATCGATACGACATGGGTACCTTCAAAAAAGGCATATATTCCTTTCTCCAAGGCCGGCAACGCTCTTGTGAATCCTCGGATGTTGCAAGAGTTCATGGGCGGCGGTGATCATATACCAACAGTGACCCGCAAGCTCGTTTGCCCTCCTCTAGCATAAAAAAAAAAAAAAAAATTTGAATCAAGCCTTATATAATTATAAATGAATTTCGACTCAACTAATTGGACTTGTTTGAGAGGAATGAAATGAAATTCTTGTGTATTCTTAGGAAAAAGTAATATGTTGTTAATTGGATAAGAGAATAAGTTGATGGCGTATTTTCACACTGAAATAAATTTTGATATCATATGAATATATTTTATGACACAAGGACTTAAATTCAGTTAAGGGTATTTATAATAGATTATTGACCTTCTATATAAAATGAAAGCGATTGCAAATGACATTTAAAGTTTTAGTTACCTATGGTTTTCTATATCTATTTACATTGGACCTAAAAATAATTGTAAATTTTATTAATAATACTCTTTCCGATGTTAATTATTTCTAAAATAATTTATCAAAGTGTAGGACACATTTTGAATATAAAGTTTTTACATACGTTGAAAGTAAGCTATCAAACTTCCTATCCTAAAAATTCAACAGAAACTTTGGCCTCGATCGCGGATTTAAAATGAATTACATAATAATTCTTTATAGTAAAAAATAAAAATTAGAGTATTGAGCATATATTTGTTCTACATTAGCTAATTATACTGTACCTCTTAAGTATTGTCTAATATTATTTCACTTTATAATGTCCTCTATAAATACGTGACCAAAGAACATACTATTCTTAAAGGATAGACCATCATTAAGTAGGTCAGGCCAGTATTGAGATAAAACAGTACTTAGAATGCCGCTATTTTTAAGGCTAGGCTACTGTAAAAACACCTTTAAAACGACTAGAAATTAAGTAATTTATTTGATAAGATAAGATGTATTATTTATAAGACGATTTTAAAATAACTTTATAAAACTAAAGATTTAGATGGTGGCGTTTTCATAAAATTTTGGATGCTATAAACAATATTTTAAATATGGATCACCCTAACTCCAAGCAAAAGCTACAACTTTAAGTGATGACATCGTAAGATTAGATGTCAAAGGTGAAAGCAATGCTTTAATCTAACAATGTCATGACTTTCTACATTTAAAATCAATTTTATTGTTATTTAAAGCCTTCATTAATATAATGTAGTATCTAAAAAGATTGTTTAAATAATTGCTGGACATTTACAAATATTATTAACTATAAACATATTTTACATTTTACTAACACTACAAACAAATTTCGTGGTATCAGCAAAATTGAAATTGAAATATTATAATATAGAGTAACCCCAAGAGCCTAATTCTTAAAAGGGTAAAGTCACCAAAGGACTGTTCGACCTCGGCCATCTTACCTTTCATCTAATAAATACTCAACTGGAGTTTGAATTGAGATTAAATGAATATTTGTTATATTAGAAATAAAGTTTCGAAATTATTATGTTTACAATAGTGTACAAAAATGGTCGATGTTTTAAAGTGAGTTACACTTTTTCAAATTAATTACTGAACATTACATTTTTGCAATATCTGACAAGTCGCATGAGCGTTACTGTCTTTGTAGGGGAGTATATGCTTTTTTTTAAGGTACCCACGTGGTATCGAGCCGGAAATAATGTCGCAGGAAATTCATTTCGCAACTTAGTGGTACGTGAAAGAAAAGTCCTTCAAAATTGCACAATAGAAGATCATCAGTGGTATACAGGTGGTTCGTGTTTTTTTATGTTACAGGAGGGCAAACGACCTGGCGGGTCACAGATGATACGTCATTACGACCGTCTATAAATTCTTGCAACATTCGAGGATTCAGAAGAGCGTTACCGGCCTTGAAGGAAGGAGTATATGCTTTTTTTGAAGGTACCCATGTCGTATCGATCTGGAAATACCATCGAAAGAAGTTCGTTCCATATTTGTACGGTACGTGGAAAAAAATCCTTGAAAACCGCACAGTGGAAGATCGCTATGTATCCAGGAGGTATGGATGGCAAAGGAGACGATGATGTGCTGTGCGGTGATGAAATTCGGCGGCAGGCATTAGATCGAATAGCTTTTTGGAATACTCCCAGTTGTAAATGCGGTGAAAAAGGTACAGAGAAACCACGTCTCTAAGCAATACCAAAGAGTCTAGCCGTTTGCAGAGCACCGGGTTCCCGACAATCAGAACGGCTCTCCGTTGTACCCGGTCAAACGGTAGAAGCTGATATTGGGGTAGTCCGGACCAGAGATGAGGACAGTACTTTATGCATGGCCGGACCTGCGCCCTATGCGTCAAGTTTGGTACTGTCTACATATCCAATATTACAGGAAGCAGGTTGTTTATGTAAGACAAAAAGAAGATTTCTGATAACACAAAACCGATATCCAAGTGGTGAGAAGAGCAACCTTTTGCTTGAACTCTCCTATTGACCGATCTTTAAAGTAATTCAATAATAAAATACATCAACCAGGCGGTAAACAGAATGATGGACGTAACTCAGACTCGAAATACTCTTCGCCAAAGATAAAACTACAAAGACTTAAACAATTGATAAAACAGTATAGAGTTTTCACTATTAATTGAATTGAGATGGAATTCTTCGTTCGAATTCAACAAAAAGACAAATTTCGTGGAAACAATTAACTTTTCAAAACTTCTACGCAAAATTGGAAATTCTCATAAAGTAAGCTGCAAATAATTGGACTAAAAATCATTCAACAGATATGTCGAAGTTAACTTTTTATCCATTTTTCTGAGCTGCTATGGCCATCAGTAGATTTTGAAGTAAACTAAGTTTTATTGACTATATTAAAATTTAATTGTGTTGTTTATAAACTTTTTGCCTTAATACATTATACTTAATACAATTAAAGACATGTAACTAAGAATATGAAAAAAATATTAGTAGTTTCATATATTTGATGTTAATATAATAAGTACTACTTGCACAAGGTTTTTAAATAAATAACAAAAATCCATACTGAGACAGTATTTGTAAATATACATTTGCTAAGACTATTTGTGCAAGACATAAAGTAATTTATATTGTTTGTATGCATTGAAGCATGTTTTCTGCTTCTCGGTGATCCAAGATAATTAAATTTACGTTGTGTCGTGATTGCAAAAATTATGTAAAGTATTGTTTTAATAGATTCTTATGTTAAATGAAATATATATAAAACTAGCAGACCCGGTCACGCGTTGCTGTGAATATTGTTTTTGATATACTACATTGTAGTAAACTATTTAAGGAGTAACGTTCAGAGTACTTCTGTCATGAAAATCATAATGTTTTCTTACAGTCGATATTAAGCAAAAATAGAAACAAAATTATTTTTTAAATTTAATCCAAATTTATAACACTATTTGTAAATTACAAAGTTTTTAGTAAATAACTTGGAACACTAAACTTACGAATGAGGTAGGTAGGGTAGATACATCATTCGTAATTATTCAATCCAGTCAACAGATACCGCCATCTTTTAGAATTGTTAGGAGCTAACTGCAAAATAATAAACAAAAATAAAATAATATTGTGACTATGAATTGAGTTGAAAATTATTATATATCTTTTAAGTTAGGTCAAACTGTACGTGGTGTGTAAATTTATTAAAATCGGTTAAGTAGTTTAGGAGTCCATCGCGGACAAACAACGTGACACGTGATTTATACATATTAAGATTTCTGGTGGATCTTTTTTATCGTTTAATATTTTAAATAATATGATAAATAAATCGTAAAGTATATTATCCTTTTTTTAATATGTTACTTAATCAATTTAATAAGATGAAATAAAGAATAATGAAATAAAACGTATATAAGTATTATCAGTAATCATATTAATAACAAAAATCTGTTTTATATTTATTGTAGTGCTTTATGATACACAATGTTTTTTGTTTGATTACCTGGTGAATACAAACAAATCTGATGGTTTTCCAACATGGGAACAGGCAACATACAATTGACCCCTGGGACTTATTTATGGTCATAGCAAAAGCAAGCCGCACTGGAAACTGTCAGTCGGAATCATTGCGATGCGTGGTATAAACACGTCTTCTCCTTTATACTTTCCTTTCAGTATAGTTGCTTCTATCACGTTGTTCAATAATTTTTTATCGCTAACCGTGTGCCGTTGCAAAGATGTGATTGGTTGATATTTCTCAACATTATAACTAACGATAATTAAAGATTTAATTGAAGATTGTGAGGTGGCAATCCTGGTAATATCCAGCGAATTTAAAAATTCAGGCGGATAGTTGACGACATCATCTTGGTTAGTAGCCGAATCAACTGATATATCCTCAATTCGCCTGTAATTTGTTCTTGAATTTTTAAATTTAATTCATTTACATTTATGTTTTTTGCAGCCAATATAGCCCTTTCGCTCAACCAATCATGGTTTCTGTAATTTTGAGAAACATCTGGAAACACCTTTTGAATAAGTTCATCTTTTGATCTAGTTAACTGACAAAAACTTTGAGGAAAGTTAATGCAACCAGTCAAGGTATCTATAGAAAATTTGCCATTACCAATGTCAATGAGTTGTTTAGAGACTATGTCTCCAGATTGGTCATTTTGCAACTTGACTCGCATATTCTTTTTTTTTTTTTTTTTTTTTTTTTTTTTTTTTTTTTATGGAAGAGGAGGGCAAACGAGCTGGCGGGTCACAGATGACTTATGATCACCGCCGCCCATGAACTCTTGCAACATCCGAGGATTTACAAGAGTGTTGCCGGCCTTGTAGGTAGAAGTAGACGCCTTTTTTGAAGGTACAAATTCTTGCTTAAATGTAATACCTTCACATGCTTTCACAAATTGGAGGACTTTAAATATGCATTAAGTTCATCAGCTGGTGTTGATCGTAGAATCACTGGCAATATTTGACGAAAATCTCCTGCTAATAAAATCATCGCACCACCATATGGGTTATGATTGCTCCGTAGATCTTGTAAGGTTCTATCTAAAGCCTCAAAAGATTTTTTATTTGCTATCGTGCATTCATCCCAAACAATCAATTCACATTGCTGTAAAACCTTTGCCATTGCAGAGTTCTTCGAAATGTTGCAGGTTGTAGTTTCGTTGCTTTGCATGTGTAATGGCAATTTTAGTGCTGAATGAGCTATTCTACCACTTTCAAGCAAAGTTGATGCGATTCCCCACGAAGCGAGTGCAAGTGCAATTTTATTTTGTGAGCGAATTGTTGCTAATATCAATGAAATCAAAAAAAAATTTCCTGTACCACCAGGTGCATCTAAGAAGCAAGTCCCTCCTCTTTTATCATTTATTACTTTCATAAGTGTATCAAATACATACTTCTGTTGTTCATTCAATAGTGGAAGATTTGTTTTAATTAATTCTTTAGATCATACAGTTTTTCTCGGTGCAACCCTTGGTTAAAAGCATCATGCATTGGACGATTGGGCGCGGCCCGGCCTAATTGAAATAATAGTTTGTTTGACATCATCAAGCACATGTCCTTAATTGAAATCAATACTTCATTGTAAATTTCTTCGCTTATTTGTATATTTTTGGATTTCCCCTTCTAATCCGTATTTGATACAAAATATCATCACACATATTATCTTTGTACTTGATCCACAAATCCTTTGGGTTTGATGGGAAGCATGTAGATATGATTAAAGAAAACAATGTTCGTATTTGAAGAACTTGTGATGATATTACAGCATCATTGAGAGTTTGATCCCAATGAGCATTTTTCTAGCAATCTCAAACGTTGGCAAGCTTTTTTGTATGATCCACACAAATCACCATCAACAGTTCGTACATTTTGGAATGATGTTGGGACACGTACATTGTCTAATAGCAGTCGTGAATAAAAACTTTCATCATTGCTTTGATGTACTGAATAAATTCGACCAATCGCATCCGTAGAATATACATCTGGGTATCCTGCAATTGGTTTTCCTTGATTCCGTGGTATAAATCTCCTTAAGGATTGATTCCAAGTAAAATATTTTGCATTTCAGAATATAACAATGTTTGAGCAAAAGCATCGTTTTGGCATGTCAAAAAAAACTGGTTAATGTAATAGATGGTGGCTGTACAGCTCTTTGTACTGCATTCTGTGATGTAAAATATACTCTTTGGTCATTTTCTAAATGCACAGCTAAATGAACAACAGTAAGGTGTCTCTCATGAATAGGAAAAGAAAATATTCGCCAAACTGCTTCATTACTACTAACATAGCGACCCATTTCGTATTAGATAACTTCATCATTGGAATTCTCTGCATTGATACCAATCACAGCCATATCACTCCCTTTGGTTACATATTTGCAAATGTATTTAATAGATTTTACTGAATGGCAAGATTCAACGTTGATGTGCGCTTTGAAGGTCTTTGATAAAATGGGTGAATATGGAACAATCCAGCGATTATCTATTTCAATATCTTGTTGATTTAATTTGACAATTGTTGATCTTCCATTTTCTGCTGTCGATCGGCGACGATACAAAGGATAACCGTCAATACCAGTGATTGTTTCAGATATTAATGTCCGTGGATATCGTTTTGAACATTTACCATCCACCATACATTTTTACAATTTTGATTTTACAATTTTGATTTTACAATTTTGATTTTACAATTTTGATTAAGAGTTCCACAGGGACCATGTACCATGTTTTTGATAACTACCTCATGCAATCCAGGATCTACTTCTACATTAGGGATTTCAGCTGATATTACTGCATCAACTTCATTTGACTTTATCTTGTCAACTAACCAAATCAAAATATGTGCATGTGGCAATCCCCGTTTCTGCCACTCCACAGAATGCATCCAGCGGCGTGTCTCTCCAAACACATAATGTTTCACAATGAAATCCATTAAAGATTTCAACTTTTGTATAAAGACTCTGGCTGTGTCTATTTCTATTCAGTGTGGATTGCATGTAAATGTGATGAACAAATCTGCTGTACCATAATGACAAACATATGACAAGGCATTTTGAGCATATTCATGCAATTGTCGAGGGCTTACGATGTATGTTGCTGGAAGAATAGTTATTCGAAGATTCTGTGCATTACCATCAGTATTAATCGCATCTCGAAGGTGAATATACTCTTCAGATCTGAGTTTTGTCTGATTCAACCTGATGAATGTTAATCTCTCCGTTTCAATTTTAACATACATGTCTACAACATACTTGTGATATAATCGCCGACGTTTGAGTATGTGATTGTCATCATTAGGCGGTAGGAATAATAGTTCATTGAACTGACTTTTTTGTTGGTTTTAGAACCTGAAAAAAGATTTTTGTTTTCATAACATTGAAAATTAAAAAAAAATAATATAGTGACTGATAATATATCGCCTTGCTAAACTAATATTTTTTATTACCTGTAATGGGATTTATCACTTTGTTCACTAAAAAAATAATGATTAACTGCAATAATACCTACCTTAAAATTTGGCATGAAATTTTCCCGAACTGTTTTCCGACGTCATTTGAAAGCAATTGTTATATTGTTGGATATTTAACAAAAAGTGTATGGAATCTGGTTCTATTCCTGAAACCAATGAGTACAATGGCTCTGGTGGTAATGGTATCAATTTCACTTTCCCATTTGCGCAACACAATCCATTGGCTTCATTTGCCTTACAATGACAGCAAACCAAGTTCATAGATCCAATAGTAACACATTGGTGGTTACTGTAGTCAATTGACAAATCATAATTGAAAGCAGCTCGATTCAAACTTTCGGGATTGTTGGTTGAATCTCGCTCTCGCTTCCCGCGTTCGTGATATACGAATTCTTTCACGTTCTTTTCGGTCGTCACGTTCTTGTGCAGTATGATAAGATCGGTAATTATTTTGGTTTGTAGCCTTTCGGGTTCTTCTACCTAAATTACTTCGACTTATAGGAGGCACATCGAATATACTCACCTAAATTATGTCACATGCAATAATTATTAATCACAGGTATTAAAACACTTTGCACAAAACACGATATAAAACAATCAAAATTAATTATTAAATATTATAAACGCTTTTTAACGGGGTTTGTTTGACAGATGCAATGACGTGAAAACTGATGACAATTTATGTCACATTCCGAAACTAAAACAAAAGAAAGAATATTCCAAGGCCAATCAAATCTATAGCTCTTAAATTTTTTGACTTTTCAATTTGGTCGGGTTCACGATATTATCACTTTTGCGTGAACCTGCACACATATATTTGATTGAATTTGAACTTTGTGCAGAGACAATAAAGTGCGAATTGACTCTTCGACGTTAGCAACACACCTACATTGTTTAGACAAAAATGAGTGCTTGTAATTTAATATGAACTTTATTGTATAGAAATACAGTTCAAATTGACTCTAAATTTAGTTAGAAAATATTTGTATAGGAAAAAGAAAAGGGCTCTTTTAGGGTTTTCCTGGAAATTATTCGATTTTTTCTCGGCGATGGTTCTTAACCATCCTTGGGATTCAAGGAATATTTAAAAAAAAGAATTGTTAAGATTGGTCCATGCGTTGTTGAGTTGTGCGCTTACCAACATATTTTGCGATTCATTTTTATATAATAGATAATTATTTCACTGTATTAAAAATAGACATTGTTTTGGTTATTACAAAAATTTATTAAGTTATTTAATATATTACAATTTAAAAATAAGATACTTTCATCTTGCTCTCCTCTTTCACTATATAATAACATTAAGCTTCAAAACATTATTATACGATTTATTAATAGTATTATGATTTTCAACACAGTAGTATTGAAAATCATGATACCTACTTTCCGTTAATAAAACACATTCTTTCCTACCTAATAAAAGGCACATCTTACGTCTTACCCAAATCCGGGGTTTTAACGCCGTAAATAACATTATGTCTCAAGCCTTCGTTTTCCCTTATGAAATTGTCTGTCAAACAAATTCTCTTTAAAAGTATCTTTATGAGTGGTTCCAATATAAATTTCTAATAAACTTAACAACTTTAACAATAATATGAATTCTATTTCTATAGTTAAAAAATAGATCACATTTAAATGAATACATATTTAATTGTATTAATGTTACTGTTAAGGCACTCTCTTTCGATCACAAGTACCACGGGTGGAATGAATTCCACTTAACTTTAAGTTTCGTCATATTCTTGGTTATTTTTATACACTGACGTTAAATCACATCATTGATTAAAATTAAAAAAGATTGAAATTCGAAAAAACTATTTCAAAATATATTACCACCAGCTCCAAATGCTGCTCTACTGAGAAGAGCTGGTCAGAACTTTAACGGTTGCTCTTTTTAAATGAAATTTAACAATGTTTGATGTAAACATTATAATGTCAATCCTTTTATTTTTTTCCTTCACCTTCTAGGGGAGGGAGGAAGTATTTATGTTGAATTTCATAGAGGATGCTGCCTTTTTTAAGATTATCCACTAAACTAGACGGTCAACAGATTGCCGTATAGAGGGGGAACCACGGGAATCACTTGAACATACGTCTGCGTTACTTCAACGTTAGGCCGCGTGAAAGACCACCATATCCCCAATGGGATGATTTGACAAATTCTCCTCACTCTGGTAGCAGACGTGCGGACCTCATAATAAAAACCTTGCAAATGAGTCAACACCCTGTGTTTCACACATTTCGATGACCTAAACACGGTTGAATGCTATAATAAAATACTTTTAATTTGAAATTTAAAACTGAAAAGGAAGGACGAAGATATTTTGTAAAACTTTATTATATAATATATATAATAATGCTGTATAGTTAGGTCTTTCTTTCAAAAATAATAATTATACTTTTATTGTTTGTTATTTTAGTGGTTATTTCTAAATCAGAAAAAATCCTATTTGTTTATTTAACTTTTTAAAACCAATAAAATAAAATAACAATATCCTACATCAAAACAATATTTTAAATAAATAATATTTTACTACCCTATTAATATATTGAATATCCATTTATTAAATAAACATAACAAAGTTGAAGGATCCTTAACTGAACTATTATATAAATAAACATATATTAAAAAGTATTTAAACTCAAAAAGTTTTCTTTTTTTAATAATACTAACAACACCTTAACCTTTTTCAACAATAGTATAAGCTGAGAACCTTTCAGTCCATGTCCAGTTGAATTTTTCATTTTGTTGAACTTCCATTCCATTCAAATTTATTCTTCACTGAAAGTAATTGGGGTGTATTATTGATTCTATGAGAGATTCTCTTTTATATTTGAATAAAAGCCTTATAATGAACGAAACCTACTAGAAATGTCTTCAAACATATTTTCAAATGTATTTTTTTTAATGAGTTATATGGTTTCCTTTCAAATACTTGATATAATATTTACTTAATCTCATATACTATCGAGATTCAATGTATGGAAAACCTCCATATTAAGCATGTTTGAATCAAATTTTGATCTTTCGATTGAGTATTTACTATATAAAATTGTCTATACGTGTTTAGCAATGATGTGCTTCCTAAAATCTACAACGAAATGTAAACAAAGACATTCATGTTAAGAACAGAGCTAGAATCTGCTACTTATGAGAGTCCGTTTCCGTTCGTCAAACCATTTCTCGCTTGGTCACGCTGAGCTACGATGACATATTAGCAAGGCAGGTGACAAATTTGCCCTGATAAATTTAGCATTATACGAGTATACATTTATAATTACCGTTGTCGACATATATAACATTTACTACATTTCTTTTGAAATTACTAGGTTTTTTTAAATAAATATTTTTATGGGTCTTGCTAAATATATATTTTTACAAAACACACCTACTGTTATATTTTCTAGAATTATTACATACCGAAGCTCACATATTCGAGTTCATCTTGTCTTGACGAAAATATCATACATCATACATTAATTTAATGCTTAAGCGATCACTGAACGGTGATTCATTAGCAAGTTAACTATGACAGCTAAAATTACGACTATCAATAATTGTCTTTAAATCATAAACACAGGTTTGTGAACATACATAAGGTCTCAGGACAGACAGAGGGGCAAATAAATTTCTACATATCCTTATGTTTAGAAATTTATTTGTTTGCAATTGTTTTGAATTTTGTATGTGAAATCAAGTTATTAAATTCGTGTAACTGTTGATTTAGGTTGTGTGGTAAAATTCTAAATTGAATTATCTTTTGTGTAAATCCTGGTTTGTAATTTGTGAAATTAACTTATATTATAATTTAAAATTGTATTGCTTTAGCAACAAGAATATTAAGACTTATGTTTATTTCCCTTAGTTATAATTTAATAAATTTAAAATAAAATAAACTAAAGCAATATTCTTGAAATAAACTAAAGTAATATTCTGTAAATTTAAGTTTTCTACAATTTTTAAACAAAATATATATTGTTTTAAGCTGTATGCAATTAAGTTAATCACAACACTTAAAACAAAAACGTAAATACTGCATCTAGTATTATGTACATTTCAACGAGATATCGCCAGGTGATGTTTTTTGAATATCTATGCAAAGTTGTATTGAATAGAGCCGATACTAAAGAATGTACGAGTATATAGAAACGGTTTACATGGAATCCATGCGGATTGTATATTATACCTTCCGAAGTTCCGTCCAAGTGGAATGAATTCTCAAAACGATTTTATCGATTTGTTGTAACACTACCATAAATACATTATTTTTTAAATAAACACACTTGTATTTCACATTAAAATCGAATGAAAATGTTTGTCGTATGCGTTAAAACCGTAGCCGTGAAGAATTATAAACCAAAAAATATCGATTGAATGTAACGGAAAATAAAATGTTATAACCAAGTATTAATAAATATTAGGATAATATATTTGTGGTAAACATTTCTTATCAGAACTTAGTATTTACAATTTTGTGGCGATAGAAAAGGTCTCTCCCAAATAATAAGCTCAAAGACTTTAATCTTAAAAACCTTTATGATTATTAATCATTTCTTAACACTAAACCTACCGACAATTCTTGTATACCTATTGCTACCGCACGCCGTCAAATAGACCGGTAATTAATAGTTATTTTATTATATAACGCAGATAATAATGGAAATAACTAAAAGTTAGGAGTGTAGAAAATATTATATGCATATTCTAAGAATTGTCATGTAGTTTGATAACGATATTATAACGTTTAAAAATGTTTAATTTTTACAAAAGTTTAAGAACGGTCAATTTGACCGGTACTTGGTAGGTTTAGTGTTAAATAAACTAGGGATATTATTGTCGTATATAATAAGCCTAATATTTCCGAGAAAGAAAAAATAGTAGTAATAATAATTGCAGCGACATATGGTGAAGAGACTTCGCTTTTAAAACTTTGGAATCGTTAATACTTTGGAAGTTCGGTGAATAATTACTGAGTTTTTGCTAGCTTATACAAAAGTGCCACCAAAATTAAATAATCGATAATACTTGTGAATGTGGGGTTACCATGTTATATTCTATAATACGAGTATATAACGTTGCTTTAAATACATTTTTATGTAAGATTTTACAAAAAATATATATGTGCACACTGTTATTAGCATTCAAGCGCTGCATCAATAATCTAAGGAACGACTTGATCACCTCACTTGAGCTTTGCGTCTGCGAATTCTAGCAAACAAATGTCGGAAAAACGGAGTCGAGCTACTAAGAAGCATAAAAAAATCACATGTCAAACTGCATGCTTACAGAGAAACAAATTTCTCTGTGAATTTTCACTCGTCTTAATATAATATTAGATTCTAATACAAATTACAAAAGCGTCATTAAATTTGTGAAGTAACTTAAAGAGGCTTTTTAAATTATATGAAATATTTTAATAATATATTTATAAAATAAATTCAACGATACTGATAGACCGACAAATCCCTATAACGTAATATAATTAAGTTAAATAAACTTTCCCGTTGACCGTTTCTGGGAGCAATATAATATATTCCAAACAACCAAGGATCGTAAATTGCCTTAATTATAAGTTAATCTTTGAAGATAAATACAAATTTCTATAAACGGCATAAATTCACTGGAAGCAAAAATAGCCAAAGGTGAATGAAAAGTTTTATTGTTATTTGCAAATTGTTTCTAATTCTCAGTTTTAAGGCCCACAAATTTCTGAAATCAGAATTGAAAAGAGATTTATGTAGAGTGTTTTGCGATTAGTATCCGAGTGGTCTAATTAACAGGCGCCTTACTTTTCAACTGTTCTTTATATTCCTAATCGTTTAATTATACTGTTGTGAGGAAAATATTATTTTCACGGGAAGGCTTACGTTACTCAGTCAAATTTCACGTATACTTTTTGAAGAATCCACTATTAAAATATCCAAAAGCAGTGTTTTAAATGTCGGAATAGTAATAAGATAACATATGCAAAAAAATAATAACAACTTTTTCATCCCTTGGCCCATATGGTCACAATATTGCAAAACCATTGGTCATCGTTACATCGTTATTAACTAATTGTTTCTGATTTGTTTTATTGTTATAAAAATCTGAGAGAACAACGCAGAAACATAACACCATTCCAGCTATTCTTTTTAGGGCTTCAATTATAAAAATTGCTTAGATATAATATTGTTTAGTATTGTGTAATTCCAATTGCTTAGCAATCGGATCAAAATTTTATTTCTTTGTAAAGCGGTTTATAATAATCCGATTTCAAAAAGCACATACTTGGAATGTTTTTATATTTATACTCCGATACTAATTCGATCAAGTCAAATAGAACTAAACTGTATAGATTATTATCAGTCATTATCTTTACATAGGAATAATAGAAATTTAACGAACCTGTTTATTTAAGAGATTTCATAAGCCAAATAGGAATACTGAATTGAATCTGAGTATTACATTTTGGTATTGTTATTGTAATTAATGTGAATCTGGCTAATAACAGAAATTATTTAAAATTGTTGTAATTCATTTGTATTAATTTTCTCAGTCTTACTTATTTTCTTTTGTTGGCCGAATAGACCGATTCTAAGTAATATAACAAAACACGTTATGACCATCGATCACATATACACGTCAGATGCTTTTAAATTAAAAATATTTGTAATTGGTTTAATAAAATGTAACATATGTTTAAACATATATTTTTTCTATTACCCTGAAATAAAATATAATAATGAGAGTTATCGCTAATGCAGCATAAGCTGTGATACCCGCTTACGCGGAAAGCCACGATGTCCTGAGTCAGTATATATCATTGTTTGTTATCAGATTTAATTATAATATGTTATTTCAGTCTTGTAGCGTATTTAATCCAGTACAAATGTATTTTTAAAAATAAATATTTTTTAATAACTTCGTTGTCTGCCAATACATAACTCGAGAAAAACTTATTATAATTGGTGCAAAGTGTAGTTACTACTAACATAAAACAGCTGGTAGCTTGGTAGCTTAGTATTTTATATACGAGAAAATCTAAAACTAAAAGTTTACTTAAACCAGTGTGAGAATATTGTCACTAAAATAGAACTTATCAGAAATTGTAACGAGTTATCAAAAGTTTTAACCAATAGAAGAGACCCACTTATGGATAAAAATAAGAATAAATTAGAGATGAGAAAAATCTATATATTGTTTGGGATAATAAATCACTTCATTGATTAATTTATTAATTGAATATAGTTGCTTTTTAAAAAAAATCAGAAAATTCTACTCAGGAAAAATAAGCAAGAGAGTTTTTGTTGATATAATTGTTGAAATCTGAATTTAAAGCCGTTATAATTAGTTATAAAAGCAATATACTCAAACCATTGAATTCTCTTATTTATAATGCTACTTTTAAATTAATATTGAGAATTTTAAGATATTTGTATCATTTCATAAAAAAATATTAATTTAATAAGACATTGTAAAACCAATTTGTGTAAATAGTTAGATACTCGTAAGTCAAGTAAAGTGTAAAGAACATAAGTTAAAATGTTATTATTTTTTTATGAATGCTCCTTCTAGCGATCTTTTTTTATGATATATTTTAAACGTTTTGTATCGTGACTACGACAATCCATTATATACTGCCGAAGTTTAAATTGAAAACAAATCGGTAGACTTTTGCGAAACGATAAACATTCATTACTTTATAGCCAACACCCATTCGAACTCCATTATTGCGGAAAAAAACGACAAATGACAAACCAGTTTTAGTTCATTCATCTATTGTGGTAATAATATTCCTTGACCTGCGTTATACTCTATAATAACGTCCTGTCTAGTTACGGCAAAATAACCTTAATATTGTACCATAAAAACATCGTATTTTTAGTTTCATCACATACAGTATATTGCTCAGTTTACTTAGTTATCTTCTATTAGTAAGTTCTAAGTAGATTAATTAATTTAAATTGCATTTATATTCATAATTATTATTTTTATTGTTTTAAATCATACATTTTCATAATCTTATATAATTGTAATTCAACCATTTACAATAACGTTTTTCTTTTAAGCAAATTAACAATGTACAATGTAATATGCTTAAATTTGACCGCTATTTCGTCTGTTTTATTCGTAACAATTTTTAATATAGAACCTGATTAATGTTTCACACGAAAGTCAATTTGTGTATTAATGCAAACTTAGTTTCTTGGTATATTTAGGAACCGTCAACACACTAGCAAAACAGTTAAATTTATCGCCATATATTTATTTATTGGGTGGGTTTCTTTTGCACCCTTCAACAATGTTATGTTCTATGTCCTTCTGCATTGAGGCCTATTTTTTATTTCGAAAATAAGCAGTTCGAGCAACCTTTAATGTACATCCATTACCTTCTAGCGAAGAAAATACATTTTTACTACAGCTAAATTCATCATTGACTTAACATAAATAATAGCAAAGAATATAAAATGGTAAAGATTTAAATTACCTCAAAAAAAATAATTATATATTATTATAAATTTCAGATCAATAACAATATATAATTCCAATAACTTTTTTTTTTACATTAAAATAAATGGATGAATATCTCAACGTTTTCTACGAATATGATAATTTATTAAAAAATTAATTTGATTTCGTTTACCAAAAAATTATAAATTTTTATCATGAATTTGTTATGTTTAAGTATTAATTAAATTTTCTCTGTCTGTGTCTCCTGCAATATAATTAACGAACTGATGGGAGATATATTATAATGTATGTACATGTATAATGGGTAGACACATTAAGTGCATATTCAATTCAATAACCGCACTGAATTGAATACGTTAGAGCTGCTGTTCCCAAGATTTATAAATTTGAAATTCAATTAAGAAATAGAAAATAGGAAATTTATTTAATAGTAATTTTCTATCTACATAGATTATACTCTTCTCTCAATTATCACTCAAAGTTTAATGAAAATATATAAGTATAAGTAAAAAATAGTTTTTTAACAGTACTGTTTTTTTTATAAAATAATTAACAATCTATATAAGATAATAATATCTTTGTTAGTTTCCTTTAAAAATAGATGACGAAACGAGAAGCAAATATTAAATTTTAATTACGAGCAGGTATTTAACTCAGCAGGTTTCTTCTAGACGAAATGGTTAAATCTGTCTTCTGAATAGCACCATTGTTGTCTCGGATTTATTCGTGACAAAAGTTTCAAGAAATAAAGGAAGAAAGGAACACTTAACAGATAATAAGTTTTATATAACATCATAAATATTGTAAAAATATTTAATGTATGTAAATATTTACTTTTTTTTTTTTTTGGAACTTAAAGAATCAATTAATTTAAGTTTATAAATTTTATAAGTGTTCTGTTATTAAAATATATATATATATATATATTCAATATTGTATATTTATTTTAAATTATTTATTTTATTCACTTTTTTGTTCCTAAGACTAATAAACTGAGTACCCGTCAATGCTTAGCACGGCTAGAAAAGAATGTTATTCGAACTTGTCTGTATTGTGTTTAGTTGTCCTAGGATCATTTCTACTTGAATTATCAAACCATGGCCATTATTAACTTTGCAAGATTTATAACACGACAAAAATAAACGTAGATCACGCAAATGTTACATGCATGTTACATGTCTGCCCTTCCTAATTATTGAATACATATTATTTATGATTTTATATTTCACGACCTTACTAATGCCATAGCATTATTTACTTTCATAAGAGAACTTGTAAATTAGTTATTGTTTGATTATTTTATGTTTAATATATTATAGTTATTGATTGATATTTGACATTTAGAATAAACAGTAAGAAAATCGATTGTGTTTATTCCATACAAGGAATAAATACAATAATTTATAATATATGTATAAATATTACTTAGATTTGACATTTTGAAGCCATTCCTTAACTCAATAACTTATTTAAAAGCAGATAATTTATTTTTAAAAATTATAAAAGTATGTATAAGTATAGATTGTACAAGTAAATAATAAAATTGCAATTGAAGAATCAATGGATTCTGAAGCATCAAAGTTTGGTCTCCTCGTTTTGGGTAGACCTCGAAGAATTCGGTCTGCCCATTCATTTGTCCCCTACTTTCGAATTTTGGAAAAATTTCTTCACAGGAGGTCTTCTTATGACCGTCTGAGTCCGAAATGACCATTGGTCAAAAAGTTTATATATATATATATATATATATATATATATATATATATATATGCGTGCGTGCGTCCAGATTCGACTTTTGTCAGCACGATAGCGGCCGCAGTTTCGCTCGGATCGCTTTCAAACTTTGCACAAAAATCAACCATCCAAAAATGAAGGTCAAGTTCGTTAACCAGAGAAATCCGGTCACAGGGGGCGCTAGGGCCTCACTTTTTCTGATTTCAGTTTTTTGACCATAACTTTGTCCCTATACAAAGTAGATCAATCGCGTTCATATTATATGATGTCTTTGATAAAAACCTATAACTAATGTAGATAAACCGAAAACCTAACTTCAATAACTTAGGGGTGGGGGTAAAAAAACCGAAAATTTTTGGAAAAAAAATCATAACTTTTTTCTGGTAAACATTCTTGCATCACAAGTATTTTTAATAGAAAGCTTATTTTTTACTCTAAATTTAAGTATCAAAAGTTTTTCCGTAAAAGGTACCGTTTACGAGAAAAAAAATTAAAACCACTTTTAGCTTGTAAATTTTAGGTAGGTAAAACCACGTCAACTTTTTTCTGGTAATCATTCCCTGCTCGCAAATATTTTGGGTAGACCTCGAAGAATTCGGTCTGCCCATTCATTTGTCCCCTACTTTCGAATTTAAAAAAAAATTCTTCACAGGAGGTCTTCTTATGACCCTCTGAGTCCGAAATGACCATTGGTCAAAAAGTTTATATATATATATATATATATATATATATGCGTGCGTGCGTCCAGATTCGACTTTTGTCAGCACGATAGCGGCCGCAGTTTCGCTCGGATCGCTTTCAAACTTTGCACAAAAATCAACCATCCAAAAATGAAGGTCAAGTTCGTTAACCAGAGAAATCCGGACACAGGGGGCGCTAGGGCCTCACTTTTTCTGATTTCGGTTTTTCGACCATAACTTTTTACCTATACAAAAAAGATCAATCGCGTTCATATTATATGATGTCTTTGATGAATACCTATAACTAATGTAGATAAACCGAAAACCTAACTTCAATAACTTAGGGGTGGGGGTAAAAAAACCGAAAATATTTGGAAAAAAATTCATAACTTTTTTCTGGTAAATATTCCTACATCACAAGTATTTTTAATAGAAAGATTATTTTTTACTCTAAATTTAAGTATTAGAAGTTTTGCTCGTAAAAGGTACCGTTTCCGAGAAAAAAAATAAAAACCACTTTTAGCTTGAAAATTTAAGGTAGGTAAAACCACGTCAACTTTTTTCTGGTAACATTTCCTCAAATATTTTTAATAGAAAGGTTATTTTTTACTCTAAATTTAAGTAAAAAAAGTATTTTCAAAAAAGATACCTTTTCCGAGAAAAAAAATTAAAATCGCTTTTTGCTTGAAAATGTTTGATGTAAATGTATTATTCTTAGGTAGTGAGTTATATTTTAAACGAGTTACACACGAGGTCTACCCACGCGTGTCCCCCTGCGGGCACGGATTTTTAGTTATTAGGTATAAAAACAGAAAAAAGAAAGGAAAAATGTTTTAGCACGTATTTTAAATTAATAGTTAGACATTATCAATCTTACCAATATTACAATGGTTCGGTTATACCTTACGGTAAATACCACGTTCGGACACATTGTAAACCTAAAAAATTATCCTATTTTTATATATGTATACTTATTCTATAAATACTTACTTGGGACAAAATGTACGGTAACGGATACAACTCTGGTTGGTGATGACACACAAATATGGCGAGGTTCTTTCTTCTCTTTCTCTTTCGATAATCAGCTTGTGAATCTGACGACCGTTGTGAACAATCTCCCTATCAGGTATTATTAGCTTCATTTTAGTAATTTAAAAATTTTAAAATTATTGTACTTATTACTGTACTTTATATTTAGAAACAAAGTAATTAATATTGTTATATATTTGTTTTCATATCAGCTATAAAAGTAATTGGAGTGTTGTTTTAGTCAAGTCCTCATTAAGATCCTTCACGTTTACTACTGAGCAATATTTACAATTTCGGCTTTAATTTGTAGGCTCTAGTTATTTTCATTGTACTAGAGCCCTTGTTTCACTTACAATGTAGTTTACATTATTATTAAGTATAAATTACAATGCAGTAACTCAAATTGTTGTGTCATAAACATGTATATCATATTATAAAATATATTGTCTTGCACTTTACATATTTATTCATATTATTATTAGAAAAAATATTTATTTGAAGACTGACGTCGTATGTGGAATGATTTTAATCTTTAGTAACAAAATTAATTAATGCAAATGCAATATTTGTCTATTAACATTTAAAACATTATATTCTGAATATTCATATAATTATTAATCAATAACAATTTGTATTTTGTGTATTAAACTTTAACGTTAATTATATTTCTATTATGATGTCTAAATTATTGCAATTATTAACGAAGTCAAAATGTTATTACGTGATAATTTTTAAAAAACCTTACTTCCATTGTTTATTTTTCTTTAGACTGTAATTCTTTAACTTTTTAAATTTATAACGTCTAATTTGTTTATATTTTTATATATGTATATTCAAAAATTTATATTTCATTCAAAGTGATAAGTTTATTTTATCTGTACTTTATAAGTTTATGTCTATTTACACAAGTTTATCATCACCTGTATGATAATAAGCTCACTTAGTATTAATGAAGACATAATAGTTATGTCACCTCGCCCGTTTTACACTTTACGTAACACTATATTGGTTTAATTTGTAATTTTTACTTAATTATTGATAAACTAGTTTAATATTAGCGACACCGTTTGCGTTTTTTAACCTGTCTTCGGCACAATAATTCTGAATGAAATAGTATTTTTTAATAATTATTGATTTTAAGATATATTAAATTTTCAATGTATGTAATCTTTTTAAATGTAAGAAATATAACATTTTTTTTGTTGTTGTGAGACCAGAAATTCTAAATTAAAGGAATGGACTTTCAACGCTGTTCTATAGTTTACGAGTAAAGCGTGAAACTAGTAGTTTTATAAGTTTATATATTGCAGGTTTTTCTGTTATTTTACGTGTTAAATAACTTTATTGAAATATTGTAAATCTAAGTGTTTTTTATTGCACAATATTTCGCTTTGAATAAATATGTGTAATAGATTATTATAAATAATCTTTTGTGTTTAATATTAAAAAATAATAGAAAAATTATAAATCTATATCTCTTCCAGTTCTGGTTTTCTAATAAATTATATTTATTTCAGCAACCAGTCTTAAGCAACTAAAAGTATTAAAGAAAGGTAAATAAACAAATTATCGTGGACAAAATTTCAAAACAACAATTAAGTGTCAAACATTAGTTTAAGCAGATCAATTTACTATAAGGTCAACAATAGTGTAATCATATAGATGGCAATGGTAGCCCCAAGAATAATATAACCTTAATAACAAGTCACATGTTATTCTTATAACGGATATTTTGGAATTTATGTAAAGCTTACCTATTGCAATACTTAAGTCAATTTTGACAAGTTTTATAGGATTTAAATACGGAGTTTAAGTTATAGCTTTTAAAGAAGATGTTATAAATTAAAATAAATAAAAAATATACAGAGTCGTAACAGAAAAAGCATAATATAAATACCAATAGACATTCAATCGATCAACCATATCTCATTAATCTCGAGAAGCCTTGGAATTCCAGATCTAATATTATGAAGATGATTTTGGCATTCCGCCCGAGTAATATTCCTAGAAAAATTGCCATTCCGACTATATTATTCAAATAGAAAATAAATTGATTTAATAAACATTGTCAACATGTAAAAACAAATTAATAAACAACATTCTCTAAGTTTAGTGTTCGTCACGGAATTCCGTAATTTAGCGGAATAATATGTCTTAAGCTGTATCAGCAGCTTAGTGGAGAAAATGGAGTGACTGTTGGTGATGCAAGGGAATACCATATTAAGATATCAAAATTGATTTTCATTATAAAAAGTAAAAATGAGTAATAAAATTGCAAGAACAATAAATATTATTAGTTATAAATAATTGCAAGGGCAAAAAATTTGTATTTCACTTATCCGAAATTTTACGTATTAAAATGTAGTCTATTTGTTTTTAGCAAAAATAATATTCGTAATCACAGTATAATAAAGGCAATACTCGGCTTTACTAATTCCCTGATAGACCAATAAAATCTTATTATAATCGCATGTTAGTCGACACATTACTATTCAGATTACGACCTGTATGTTTGCCAAACGCATTATGTTTAGGATACTAATGCATGTAAAATGTTGATAAAATTTGTTATTTGTTCGTATAAAGTTTCAATAAAGAATATAATTTTTTATGAGTAACATAATATCATTGATAACTCGTCGTTTGAAAACCATAAATATATTGTAATGTATCAATCAATATATTCTCGAGTTTGTTGGGTGACAGTATATTGTAAAAAAAAAAATCTTAGATTATTAAAATTATTGAATAAGAACTTCCTTTCAAAGTTTGATGATGGTTAACTGTTACGCATATTTTGCAGCGCTGAATAAAAAGGTGAAAATATTTTTTTTTATTAGTAGGACTTCAGTCTTATACAATAATTAATATTTGGTTTATATAGGTATAATATTCAATAACATAATCCAGCTGCAATTGTAAAATTAATCGTGGATACCTAAACCTAATAGCGACTTTTCAATAGCACTCGATAAATATATTTTTAAATGATAATAACCATACATGAACCATAAATTAGTTTGCTTAGTGATAACGTATATCAATTTAATTAGTAAATTGTTAATTTAAGAAACAATAACCCTTTTGTATTAAATAAGGATTATCGCTATTTTATTCATGTTTATTGATATAATAAGAAGTATAGATAACTCACTTTATCTCTGTTATCAAATGAAAATTAAATAACAAAAATTGCATTGTATTGAACAGCTTTGAAATAAATCGATCAAAGACTAATTTCTCGATAAGAACACCTTGCTTTAATCTTTGAACTAAGAAAAATGTCTTTTTACTTTTCATTTAGGTTGTATAAAATTTGATATCCACATAAATTAAGGTAGCCGATTGTTGTCTTCATAGTTATTTTTATGTCAGAACCGAAAAGTAAGGCACACATGTAAACCTTAGCTTTTTATAATATCGATGCATTTAATTATTTGCAGTGTCTCAAACTTCCATATATTTAATCAATATGAATAATTACATATATGAATAATTACATATATTTTTATTAATATATTTAAACAAAAGAAGAATGAAAGAGAAAAATGTATGCAAATTGCATAAACTTCCTTATTTAAAGTTTATATTTATATCTCGTCGTACAGCTTAAAAAGTATAAATTTGTTAATAAGTTGATACAGGCGTGGCTGCAATGAGTTGCATAAAAAATACTTTGGTTTGACGTATTTAGATTTAATTATTCGTGGAGGATATAACTTAGGAGACCATTCATTATAACACTTTTAATCTTATTATCTATTGCAATACCATTTTAAATAGATCTTTACAGTATAAACGCTGACTGGCAGTATAGACGTATACTGTATATTTTTAAATCAAGACAACTTTTGTGTAGAGTGAATTTGCAAAATATTCCAAATTCCTTCTGTCGTCTACGCCTTCGGAGTTACAAATACGGCTAGAATTATATTAAAATACGCTTTCAAGATAATCTGATATTTATTTAAATAAAAGCAGACTTTATTTATATTTTTTTGTAGCTGAATTCTAAATGATTAGAAATGTAATGATTTATGACCTATCTGATAAATATATATTTTTATAATATAAAATTAACTTAAACGATCAAATAATATTTAGATATTATTTTTCGAATACCAACTGATTAAAACTATAACTATTTAGAGATATAAGATTAAATACATAAATATATATATTGTATTATATTTTATGGTTAGATATTTTTTTTAAATAGTCATTTGTAAGTGTTTATTGATATTATAATATTTAGATGATCTAACTTACACGCGATATTTCATACAGTGACCCATATACACTAGACAATATATAAAATATAATAAATTTAATCAGTATTTTTGTTAAAAGTAGTGTTAAATTAGTATTTTTTTTTTCGAAGTTTATATTGTAATAGGTCGAGACAACAATTTTAATTAAATTTTATATTAGCAGATTAATTATATAATTCTATCCTTTCCACAGCTTACGAGGGCCAAACTGAAAGTTTTTAGAACTGGCCACTTAAAAGCATTATATTAAAAAAAAATAGTTTAAATTTTGAAAATAGAACTCTTTACCAATATTATTGAGTGTACATTTCATTCATTGTCATTTGTTTTACGATTTGGCGGCAAATTGAAAATTGTCTGTGCACGTCAGAATGAATTTAAGCCGAGAAAATTTTCGTGCAATGATTTTTTATGAATTTTGATGCCATTTAAGTCAACAAGAAAGTTATGTTAGACTTCGATTGGCTTTTCACGATGAAGCCCCATCTTGTGCCACAGTTTACAACTGGTTTAATGAATTCAAACGTGGTCGAACTAATCTCACCGATGATTTACGTGACGGACGGCCTTCTACAGCGACGACTGAAGATAACATCAGTTTTGTGCGGCGTATGATAGAGACTGACAAAAGAGTGACCTATCAGCAGATTCGGACAAGTCTAGGCATAGGTATGAGTCAAGTGCACAAAATCCTCCATGAACATTTAGCGGTCAGGAAGCTTTGTGCCCGCTGGATACCGCATAATTTGACCGAGGCTCAAAAACTCCGCCGTGTTGATTGGTGCCGAGAAATGATCCAAAAATTTAACGGAGGTGACTCAAATGCTGTGTTCGACATACTAACGGGTGACGAAAGCTGGATTTACTGTTATGATCCGGAAACCAAAAGACAGTCTGCGCACTGGGTGTTTCCTTCCGAAGAGTTGCCAACTAAAGTGAAGAGAGGTCGAAGTGTTGGAAAAAAGATGGTGGCCTCGTTCTTCGGAAAGACAGGTCATTACGCGACAGTAGTCTTAGAGGATCAGAAAACGGTTAATGCAGAGTGGTATACTAACAATTGTTTGCCACTTGTCTTGGAAAAAGTTCGAGAGAAACGACCTCGCAGCAGGATCCTCCTTCATCACGACAATGCCTCGTCGCACACCGCCAGGCAAACGATCGACTATTTGGTGACCTCATACGTGGAATTACTGGGTCACCCGCCGTACATCCCCGACCTCGCACCCTGCGATTTTTATTTATTTCCGAAAATACAAGAAAAACTTCGAGGAAAACGTTTTATAGACGCCGAAGAAGCAGTGGCTGCGTTTCAAAACGCCGTCGAAGAGACCCCTAAGGCCGAGTGGGCAAGGTGCTTTTCTCAATGGTTCCATCGAATGCAGCGATGTATTGATGTAAATGGACGCTATTTTGAAAAGTTACAATAAAACTAATAACTTGCTAGAATGCTTAGTTTTTGATTTTCTAAGAACTTTCAGTTTGACCCTCGTAAGCAAAATGCATCAAATGAATTGCAAGCTTTAAAGCTTAGTACTTTGTCAGTATGTATGTATTGTTTGTATATGAAAATCAAAATCAAAATCAAAAATCTTTATTAAAAATAAGTTTCATACAATACGTTTTCTCATTGTCAAAGCTACCACCAGCTCCGAAAAATAATTCCCACAGACCTGAGAAGAGCCGGCGACAGAAACTCAACGGGATTGTCATGATTTTTTTTTTTTTTTAATTAGAATTTAAATTTTTTACACAAATACATTACACAATACTAAGTAAATAATATTGAAACTTGGCAGCGATCGCTTAATACCCACGGAGCATTATCCTCTAAGTATTCAGATACATTGTAGTATCCTTTTGCACACAAACGTTCCTTAGTTATTCTCTTAAATTTGTTAAATGGTAATACTTGAACGTTTACTGGGACTCTGTTGTAAACCTGTATACATGGCCCCATGAAGGATTTACTCACTTTTTTAAGTCGAGTAACAGGTAGCGCAAGCTTGTGTTTGTTCCTGATATTTATAGTGTGTATATCACTGTGCTTAATAAAATTGATAGTATTTTTATGTACATATTTAAGATTTTCAAAAATATACTGACTGGCGACCGTAACTACATTAATTTGCTTAAACTTATCTCTTAAAAAATCTCTAGGGCCCAGGTTGTAAATTGCACGGCCAGCTCTTTTTTGTAAAACGAAAATGGTATTTATATCGGTAGCACTACCCCACAGTAGGATACCATAAGACATTATACAATGAAAATAACTAAAATACACTAACTCAGTAGTAATCTCGTCAGTTACGTCGTCGTACGCGGCAGAGTTAAGTTTATTAGCCAACCAAGCTATATGAGGGCCCCATTGTAGCTTAGCATCAACAGTGATTCCTAGAAAAACTGTGGATTCCACCACTTCCATCGCTTCCTCATTTAAAAGTACATTAGTTTGCGCCTGTTTAATATTATAAGTAAAAGTAGTAAATATTAACCGTGCCTAATTATTCGGCATGTGAGTTAGAGATAATTTAAATCATATAAATTTGTTTCTCGATGTAAAAATATAATGACAAAATATACAAATTTCAATTTCGTGTCATTGAAATAATTTTAAAATGAAATAAAACCTTGATATTTTATAAGAGTATCTAGCTTTAATAGAATAAAATATAATACTTTATTACATTTTTACCCCGTCTTTTTACTTTTTTCTTAGTAAAAAAATAAATCCAAATAAGAATCCAAAAAGACCTTTTAAATTTTTTTTCCATCTGCGCATAAAAATAGAGAGAAAAATAACACTATCAGAAGGTGTTATTAATATTATTGCAATGACTACTTCACCTTTTTATCAATCGGAATAGTTAATCCGATATTTAAAAAATACTTTTTAATATCGAATTATTCGACGGCATACATAAGTAAGAATAAAATCAGCAGGCTCACTTCCATAAGTCTTTATATAATAATGATAATTTCATTATTAAGATAATAATAAAACAATTATTATTGCTTAAATTAATATTAATTAATTTAAGCAATCAAGTTCCAAACACAAAAGTCTATATTAAAACTTCCAAATTGTGTTTTCAGTAATTGTTAGACCTTACAACGTAACAATTTGCAAATAACAACAAAACTGTTCACTCACCACCGTTAGCTATTGTTTCTATCCGTAAATTTATGACGTTTATAGAAATTTGTATTTTCCTTCCAAAGATTAACTTATAATTCTCGAAATTTACGATCCTTGGTTGTTTGGAATATATTATATTGCTCCAGAAAAGGTCAACGACAAAGTTTACTTAACTTGATTAAATTTACCACACTTTAATTTATCTGATAGCTTTTGTGGGTCAATCAGTGTCATTTAATTTATTTTGTAGATAAATGAACTTCAATTGAGCTGATCCAGTCCTTCCTTGCTCTTTTAATTCAACGAATGTACAACCAAATAGACCAAACACATTTTTAGGGAAGATTAAGTTTAATTACTAAATAAATTTTATCTATACGATATTCAAATTGTATTTTTAAAATTGTTATCTATTAGGTAATGTAATAAAATAAGAGTCGTCTAAATAATATCACGCCATCCAGTTAAATTATATATAAATTTTCAAGCCTTGAAAGTAAACCTAAAATAACAAAATTCTTAGTTTTATTATTTTCCGAATAAACATTCTACGAAAGATTAAAGACAATGTACATTTCTTTTTTCTTATCTAAATGTAGCATAAATGATAGATAAAAGAAGCAACAAATTATAGGTAGGTTTATTTTTATTAATTTTATTTAAAATCATTCTGTCAAAGTAAAGAAGCACACAACATGGCCGAAATTAACCTCAAGCGGCATTCCCTTCCATTCAAACCATGGTATTTATGACAGAATGAGAATGCTATTGTCATAGCCATTAATTTATTTATGTGTTATAAATTACATTTTTATATTAATAATTGATCAATGCTTCTAAATAACTAATGCTAAAACTTAATAATGTAATGTATGTACTAAGTAAGTTTAAAAAATTATACTGCTACCTCTGAGAGGGACATTTTTAAAGAGAATAATTTAACTGATAAGTTCAAAGGGCAGATTTATTTTTGGTTGAGATGTCTTTTCGTAAGAGATTTCTTTTCTTAAGTAAGTAGTAGATGTATTGTTTATTATTATTATTTTTTTATGTTGAGAGGAGGGCAAACGTGCTTGCGGGTCATTGTTGATATGTGATCACCGCTGCCCATGAACTCTTGCAACATCCGAGGATTCACAAGAGCGTTGCCGGCGTTGGAAATAGAATATATGCCTTTTTTGAAGGTACCCATGTCGTATCTATCTGGAAATACCGCCGAAAGAAGTTCGTTCCATATTCGAGTGGAACGTAGGAAAAAAGTCCTTGGAAACCGCACAGTGGAGGATCGCCACGCATCCAGGTGGTATAGATGGTAAAGGAGGCGATGGCGAGCTGTGCGGTGGTGAAATTCGGCGGTATGCATCAGATCGCATAGTTCTTCGAAACACTCCCCGTTGTAAATGCGATAGAAGACGCACAGAGAAGCAACGTCTCGACGCAATGCCAAAGAGTCCAGCCGTTCGCAGAGCACTGAGTCCGGGATAATCCGAACTGCTCTCCGTTGTACGCGTTCAAATGGTAGAAGCTGATATTGGGGTGATCCGGACCAGAGATGAGAACAGTACTCCATGTGTAGCCGGACCTGCACCTTATAGAGCGCAAATCTTTGGCCAGGTTTGAAATACTGTCTCGCTGTATTGATCACTCCCAATTTCAGCGAGGCCATTGGCCTTGCTCTCCAGATGTCCACGAAACTGACAGTCACTCGAAATGTCAAGACCCAGTATTCTGATATTTGGCGAGGCAATAAGCGGAATGCTCTCGAAGAGCGGTGATACAACAAATGGGGTTTTCTTAGTGGTAAATTTGTGTCTTTAGGAGATTGAACTGAACGTGGTTCAGTTCACCCCACTCAGAGACCATCCCCGTCTCTGAGATATGTCTCTCTCATACATATACAGATTTTATCGAATTTAGTTCAAAAACTTTTTTTTTGACAAAAGTAACATTAAAAATATGTTATTCCACTTTTTACCCTTCAAATTTTCTTTTGTATAAGTTTCTGTTATATGGTATTTGCGTCCTCGAAGCAAATAATACTGGCTCCTCAAACACAGCACTTATGGAACAAAAATGACTTCTTTTGTCGTCAACACAAAGCATGATTTATAATCTGACAGCGTGCCGTGACCCCAAATTCATATTAAAATAGGTATAATAAATATTGATTTTTTTAATAAATGGTTTTAAATTTTAGGTGAAGTATTTATAAATATTCTAAGATTAGTTTTTATAAAATTAAAATTGTATGAATAAGGAATATGTTTTCATATCTGCAAACAATATTCTCACTTGTGGTCGACGATTTTTTGAGTAAAATATATATAACTAAAGTACAGTAAAGCGAAGAGTAGAATATTAAGGCATCTATGCATTTTCCACTCATATATTTCTTTTTTGTTTTTTAAATAATAACAATGTTACATTTAATAAAATATTTAAATAAATATTGAAACAGCCTTAAGAGTATATAGACATATATAATATATAGCTAATTTAGCATTTATATATTTAAATATAATTTCGTTGTTACTTAACCGAAAATAATTGAAATAATATGAAAACATTAATGTTTATCTAACAGTAAACGTTCCGTCTAAATCTTTTCAATTTTCTATATTTTTCCGAGACATATATTCAACGAATAAATGGACATCACACGGACTGATATTCGACCTGACATATTGAACTCAAGACATCAATTGTTTTCACTTTGGAAAAATTTTATGAATCTATTTATCATACGTTTAGAAATTTCAATATTTATTTAGTAAAGGAATAACGTAGATGTTATTTATAAATTATGATATAATTTTCATCGATGTAATCATTGGCCATTGGCATTGACCATATTTAAATATTCAGGTTGCAATATTTTCTCTTCCTAATGCCAATATAAATAAATAGGCAAATATCCAATACAAAAAGTTATGTGTTTCAATTCTTCTTAATTTATTTTTAATTTGAGAAAGAAAAAGAGAAAGAAGATGTAATGATTGGCTTACATATTTATAACTATAAACTAATGATTATATTAATTATCAATTATTTAAATTTCTTGAAACATCTCATTTCAAAACTACGAACTTTCAATATGTTCATTTTCGTTTGAGACATGAAAATAGAAAGTAATAGATGAGGCAATCTAAAAGTACCCTCATTCAAAAATAATTTTGGAAGTGAATCGATTGTATACGATATAACATATATTACACAATAAGTTTGTGTGTTATAAGCTTTAGGACAACATTCTCATAGATATAATTTGTTTAGTACCGTTACTCGTTCAGTAAAATATGTTTTCTTTTTATAACATCACTAAGTTATTCTTTTTTATATACTTAGAAGTCAGTAATGTGGTATACATTACTGACTTCTGACTTTTGACTTAATTACTAAGTCAGTGCTCTTTCCCTAAAAAAACTAATTATATTTGCTCTAACGATGGCAATTAGCTCCTATCTAATAATATTTAGTTTTTAGTTAATTCAAAAATTCAACAGAAACGTGATCCAAATAATTTAGAAGAGATCAGATATAAATTATAAAGCAACAAAATTAATACTTAATTTGAATTGGTTCTTGGTCTGTACTTAATATTCTTGACAATTTCAAAAATTCGAATCTATTAATGTACCTAATACCGACATATTAATTATTTTAAGAAAAACATACCGCCAATTAACTTATACCATTATTTATAATTTGTATACTGTATACAAAAATGGGCATAAAAAAATCTTTTCATTATTCGATTATAATTTAGAATACAAGTGCTTTCTGAAAGGATGATTAAATTAAAAATAATTTGACAATACTTTCAAGAATTATCTTTTTTTGATAACCTTATAAGAGAGTAACAAAAAAATATTATATCAAAATAACATTTTGAAATTTTACATTTCATTTCAGCACATTTTCTCACAAATACTAGAGATTTATAACAAAAATATATAGACACGATTTATGATCCCACATGTTTCAGCTACTGTAGCAAATTCGATAAGATTGCGTATAAATAATAAAAAAGCTTATCTTCATGATACATCATAAAATATGCGGATGAGAAATATACAATATACTGACGCTTCTTAGTTTAATGCGTCCTGTGTACTAACCCTTATTCTTTTTAGTCAACCATCATCCCTAAAGCAGTTTGAGATACAAGTGATTATTAAGACATTACGAGAAAAAACAATAACAATACTTTAAAAATGTAATAAAAATGGGAAATAACTAGTCATTATAACTTAAAGTCGTGTAAAGTTACGTCGTCAATTATAGATGTCTCAACTTTGTCAAACTTCGTCCATTACCAACTGCTCCAGACCTTGTGATTGTTTGATGTAACCAGAGTTATAGGACATGGCTCTCTTCAGTTAGCAAAGTTAAAAGTGGCAACTAACATTTAATGGGAACAATTAAAAACTTTCGCATATTTAGATAGATATTTATTAAAAAGTTATTTCTTTATTACCCGTTTTGAATTTTGTAACTAAATAAAAACTTTTTTCTGCCATCATCATTATTCATCTCTATTAAATAGCAAGTATGTGAGTTTGGATCACCAAGCATGAATTTAGATTAAATAAAAGCTTATCTGTATTCCAATAGATACTTATCAATATCGTAAATCAGAATCATAATATGATATTAAATAGCTCATAACTCTACTAAGTAAATTGACTTTGAAATATTCATCCATTAAAATATCAAATATTAACACCTACTAACAAAAAATCTGCATATAGATGATTACATATAATAATAATAATAATAACAAATCTAACAAAACGTGTACCGAACATATCCCAGTTCACAGAACACGAAACAGTAACCGAAGGGTCGTAGATTCGAGTCTTGTATAATATATAATTTCAAAGATTATTAATATTTGTTTGTCACGTGTCGTATCACGTTGTTTGTCCGCGATGGACTCCTATCCTATTTAACCGATTTTTATAAAATTTTCACACCACATGCAGTTTGATCAGACTTAAAAGAAAGGATAGTTTTCATCTCAATTCATAGTCGTAATATTATATTAAAAACCATAGTCACAGCAACACGTGGCTGGGTCTGCTAGTATATATATATATATATATATATATATATATATATATATATATATATATATCTATATATATGTTTGATATCAATTTTCTTTCAACAAATCAATGTCGAAGAAGAACGTGCTAAAAACAGAGCAAAAGGAATTATGTAACGTAATTTACAAATAAGCTAATTTTATGTTCCTTAAGTCAATCTTTAGTTTACTATTACTTTAAATAATATTATATTCGTATGGAACAATAATCTTTTATGTAGCTTCATAGTTTAATAACAATTATCACTCCAAATTTAACAAAAATAAATAAATATAGGATATTTTTTTCAGAATTTAGATTTTTTATAAAATAACTAACAGACCAGATAAAATAATTAATATCTTTAATTAAAAATAGGCTTATGACACAAAGTATCAAATAATAATAAGGAAAATAGTAAAAATAACATAGTTATAATAACCATATTGCGTATTACTGAAAATATAAACAAAAAAAATGTGGTAATGAAATAAATCAGTATCACTGACAGATATTTAACTCAGCAGGTTTCGTCTAGACGAAATGGGTTAATCTGTATTTTGAATAGCTTCAAGAAATAAAGAAAGATAAGAATACTTTACTTCTGTATACATTGTATAATACATGACGAAGGTGCCTCGCCGCGATTATTTTTAAAAAGTGTAACGTCAGCTTTGCTGACGTCACGACCTTCATGAGCAGGGCTATCACCCATACTTGGTGTAGAATAGAAACAGCGTAGATAACTTCTTCAATTTTATTTTCCAAGAGCTCCTTTTGCTACGCCGGTCCGTGATAGAATGAATCAGCTAGCGCGCTCGGTTTTTATAGAAAGACTGGGTGTGGCATTCGTTTGAACAAAACACCCACCCTTTCAACTAAAACTATTCTTTACATCAAAGAAATATTCTTAATCTAAAAATTAAACATTTTAATTAATTACAAAGTAACTAGTGAGTGTAAATCAATTCAAAGTTATTTTTCGACAAAATAAACAATCATAATAATAATAAAAAACAAATAGCGTGATGTTGATATTCAAAGTACAGCTACCCGCCAACGTAATTAAAAATATTGAATATATTTTAATGTATAATTCATTCCATACTGGAACTTTAAAAAATTTTTGAATAATTAAAGTTTATGTAAGCAGTCAGTTTTTGAAAAGAACTGATGTCATAAAATACCAAACACTGTGTTTTTATCACCAAGTCATTTATCTCTTTCACTTTTTAGCATCCGATAGAGTTTCATCCAATTTGGAGAGGTGGCCTTATAACTACTGATGTTATTTGTTAAAGCATAATGGTCAACTACTCCGAGTCAAATTCTTATTTGCCCTTATACTAATTTGCCCGTACACTTAAAAGTAATACCTTAATTATTCAATAAGTGTCTTCGTACTTTATACTCTTTTTTCATATTCCTATCAATTCGGTGATCTACCCACTTCACTTTTAAAGCAAATCCTATTTCATATCAATAATTTCGGCAGATTTCTGATTCTCCCTATTTCAACTTTTACCTTTTATGTCTAACAAACCTAAAACCAAAAACATTGAATTCACAAAATATTGGGAAAAAAAAATATTAATTTTACAAAGTTAAATTATTATATTTTTCTTATTCACTGTAAATAATATTCATATTGTAAAAAAACACACAGAGTGGGAACCAAAGTAAGTAAAGATTTTTTTAAGTGATACAGAATGCGTTAAATTTACGTTAAAAACTACTGTGAATAATTTTAGGCCACTGAAACAAAAAACAAATCGAGTGAGTTCTTTTCTTTCCGTTTTTTCTATTTCTTTTACAAAAATCTACATAAACCAAACAGTAAAAGATACGATACTAAGAAATAACGCTAAAGGTAAATTGATATATAATCAATATATAATATGAGTATATATATTTTGATGAATGACTTTCTATGAACATCGACAAAAGTTGAAACTAAAAAGAAAATAATCTATACCAAAGCGTGATTATATTTGTGTCAATTTGTAAAAATTCTGAAAAAAAGTATGTATAATTTTGAATCGAAACCTCAAAAGTACAATTGTTATAAACAAAAATAAAAATTAAGAAGTTTTTATGATCTTCCATCTTTTATTAAATAATTTCTTTTTTAAATACTACATATAGCAAACAAACTATATGACTATATTAAATATATATATATATGACTATATTTTATGAATCTTTAATCAAAAACAATTTATTTAATACTTGAGTGTGTGAAGTGTGCGATCTAAGGACTTTTCTTAGGACACTTTTGTCACAAAAAAAAAAACAAACAAAAATAAAAACATGAAAAGGACAATTTAAGTTTATTTTGTGATAAAAAGTCTGATAACATTTCATATCAAAGCATTTTCCTCATAAAACCAAACGGTTTTATTTGCTTTACAATACTTGATTTCTCCAATGAACAGAATATTTGTTTTATCTGGAGCAGTTAACACAAATTTAGTGCTCAATCAATGTTCATCATTGTGTGTTTCGAAAATAATGTTTCGAAAAATTTATTATACAAATTTAGTTCGATCTTGTTTATTAATTAGAAATCAATAAAATAATAATTGTGCACAAATCAGAAATATATAGTTTGTATTAGTCGTGGCTTCTCTAATTTAAATATCTTTCCAAATTGCAGATATATGAAACTCATCTACACGTATTCCATATATAGAAAAAAGGAGGAATTTCTCAATTCGTCTGTATATTCATATGTATAACTTCCAAAAGAGTTTTATTAAATCTTTGATTATGGCCATATTTAAATCAAGCATTAAATAATTATAAATGAATTTCGACTCAACTAATTGGACTTGTTTGAGAGGAATGAAATGAAATTCTTGTGTATTCTTAGGAAAAAGTAATATGTTGTTAATTGGATAAGAGAATAAGTTGATGGCGTATTTTCACACTGAAATAAATTTTGATATCATATGAATATATTTTATGATACAAGGACTTAAATTCAGTTAAGGGTATTTATAATAGATTATTAACCTTCTATATAAAATGAAAGCGATTGCAAATGACATTTAAAGTTTTAGTTACCTATGGTTTTCTATATCTATTTACATTGGACCTAAAAATAATTGTAAATTTTATTAATAATACTCTTTCCGATGTTTTTTATTTCTAAAATAATTTATCAAAGTGTAGGACACATTTTGAATATAAAGTTTTTACATACGTTGAAAGTAAGCTATCAAACTTCCTATCCTAAAAATTCAACAGAAACTTTGGCCTCGATCGCGGATTTAAAATGAATTACATAATAATTCTATATAGTAAAAAATAAAAATTAGAGTATTGAGCATATATTTGTTCTACATTAGCTAATTATACTGTACCTCTTAAGTATTGTCTAATATTATTTCATTTTATAATGTCCTCTATAAATACGTGACCAAAGAACATACTATTCTTAAAGGATAGACCATCATTAAGCAGGTCAGGCCAGTATTGAGATAAAACAGTACTTAGAATGCCGCTATTTTTAAGGCTAGGCTACTGTAAAAACACCTTTAAAACGACTAGAAATTAAGTAATTTATTTGATAAGATAAGATGTATTATTTATAAGACGATTTTAAAATAACTTTATAAAACTAAAGATTTAGATGGTGGCGTTTTCATAAAATTTGGAATCTATAAACAATATTTTAAATATGGATCACCCTAACTCCAAGCAAAAGCTACAACTTTAAGTGATGACATCGTAAAATTAGATGTCAAAGGTGAAAGCAATGCTTTAATCTAACAATGTCATGACTATCTACATTTAAAATCAATTTTATTGTTATTTAAAGCCTTCATTAATATAATGTAGTATCTAAAAAGATTGTTTAAATAATTGCTGGACATTAACAATTACAAATATTATTAACTATAAACAAATTTTACATTTTACTAACACTACAAACAAATTTCGTGGTATCAGCAAAATTGAAATTGAAATATTATAATATAGAGTAACCCCAAGAGCTTAATTCTTAAAAGGGTAAAGTCACCAAAGGACTGTTCGACCTCGGCCATCTTACCTTTCATCTAATAAATACTCAACTGGAGTTTGAATTGAGATTAAATGAATATTTGTTATATTAGAAATAAAGTTTCGAAATTATTATGTTTACAATAGTATACAAAAATGGTCGATGTTTTAAAGTGAGTTACACTTTTTCAAATTAATTACGAATTATGAACATTACATTTTTGCAATATCTGACAAATCGCAAGAGCGTCTTTGTAGGGGAGAATATACCTTTTTTTAAGATACCCACGTGGTATCGATCTGGAAATAATGTCGAAGGAAATTCATTTCGCAACTTAGTGGTACGTGAAAGAAAAGTCCTTGAAAATTGCACAATAGAAGATCATCAGTGGTATATAGGTGGTTCGTGTTTTTTTATGTTAGAGGAGGGCAAACGACCTGGCGGGTCACAGATGATACGTCATTACGACCGTCTATAAACTCTTGCAACATTCGAGGATTCAAAAGAGCGTTACCGGCCTTGAAGGAAGGAGTATATGCTTTTTTGAAGGTACCCATGTCGTATCAATCTGGTAATACCATCGAAAGAAGTTCGTTCCATATTTGTACGGTACGTGGAAAAAAATCCTTGAAAACCGCACAGTGGAAGATCGCTATGTATCCAGGAGGTATGGATGGCAAAGGAGAAGATGATGTGCTGTGCGGTGATGAAATTCGGCGGCAGGCATTAGATCGAATAGCTTTTTGGAATACTCCCAGTTGTAAATGCGGTGAAAAAGGTACAGAGAAACCACGTCTCTACGCAATACCAAAGAGTCTAGCCGTTTGCAGAGCACCGGGTTCCCGACAATCAGAACGGCTCTCCGTTGTACCCGGTCAAACGGTAGAAGCTGATATTGGGGTAGTCCGGACCAGAGATGAGGACAGTACTTTATGCATGGCCGGACCTGCGCCCTATGCGTCAAGTTTGGTACTGTCTACATACCCAATATTACAGGAAGCAGGTTGTTTATGTAAGACAAAAAGAAGATTTCTGATAACACAAAATCGATATCCAAGTGGTGAGAAGAGCAACCTTTTGCTTGAACTCTCCTATTGACCGATCTTTGAAGTAATTCAATAATAAAATACATCAACCAGGCGGTAAACAGAATGATGGACGTAACTCAGACTCGAAATACTCTTCGCCAAAGATAAAACTACAAAGACTTAAACAATTGATAAAACAGTATAGAGTTTTCACTATTAATTGAATTGAGATGGAATTCTTCGTTCGAATTCAACAAAAAGACAAATTTCGTGGAAACAATTAACTTTTCAAAACTTCTACGTAAAATTGGAAATTCTCATAAAGTGAGCTGCAAATAATTGGACTAAAATCATTCAACAGATATGTCGAAGTTAACTTTTTATCCATTTTTCTGAGCTGCTATGGCCATCAGTAGATTTTGAAGTAAACTAAGTTTTATTGACTATATTAAAATTTAATTGTGTTGTTTATAAACTTTTTGCCTTAATACATTATACTTAATACAATTAAAGACATCTAACTAAGAATATGTAAAAAATATTAGTAGTTTCATATATTTGATGTTAATATAATAAGTACTACTTGCACAAGGTTTTTAAATAAATAACAAAAATCCATACTGAGACAGTATTTGTAAATATACATTTGCTAAGACTATTTGTGCAATACATAAAGCAATTTATATTGTTTGTATGCATTGAAGCATGTTTTCCGCTTCTCGGTGATCCAAGATAATTAAATTTACGTTGTGTCGTGATCGCAAAAATTATGTAAGGTATTGTTTTAATAGATTCTTATGTTAAATGATATATATATATATAAAATAATGATTTCACTGTATTAAAAATAGACATTGTTTTGGTTATTACAAAATTTTATTAAGGTATTACAATTTAAAAGTAAGATCTTGCTCTCTTCTTTCACTATATAATAAAATTAAGCTTCAAAATATTATTATACGATTTTATTAATAGTATTATGTTTTTCAATACAGTAGTATTGAAAATCATGATACTAGTAGGCAATTAATGCACTCATTAAGCAATTCTTATAGCATTGTGTTAAATATTCCTATTTATTGACACGGTCTTTTAGCTATAAGGTTTTAATGTGTTATATATTTATTAATAATTATTTAATTATATTTATAATAATGCTGTAAAAGTTGTGTGAACTAAAACATACATATATGTATAAGTTATATTAAATAATCATAAGATATATAAAAGAAATTTATCAATATATATATATTATTTATTTCTACTTTCCGTTAATAAAAACACATTCTTTCATTACCTAATAAAAGGCACATCTTACGTCTTACCCAAATCCGGGGTTTTAACGCCGTAAATAACATTATGTCTCAAGCCTTCGTTTTCCCTTATGAAATTGTCTGTCAAACAAATTATCTTTAAAAGTATCCTTATGAGTGGTTCCAATATAAATTTCTAATAAACTTTTGTTAACTTTAACAATAATATGAATTCTATTTTTATCGTTAAGAAATAGATCACATTTAAATGAATACATACTTAATTGTATTAATATTACTATTAAGGCACTGTCTTTCGATCACAAGTACCACGGGTTGAATGAATGTCACTTGACTTTAAGTTTCGTCATATTGTTTGTTTTTTTTTATACACTGACGTTAAATAACATCATTGATAAAAATTAAAAAAGATTGAAATTCGAAAACAATATTTCAAAATATTTTACCACCAGCTCGAAATGATGCTCTACTGAGAAGAGCTGGTCAGAACTTTAACGGTTGCTCTTTTTAAATGAAATTTAACAATGTTTGATGTATACATTATAATGTCAAACCTTTTATTTTTTTTCTTCACCTTCTAGGGGAGGGAGGAAGTATTTAGGTTGAATTTCATAGAGGATGCTGCCATTTTTAAGATTATCCACTAAACTAGACGGTCAACAGATCGCCCTATAGAGGGGGAACGACGGGAATCGCTTGCACATACGTCTGCGTTACTCCAACGTTAGGCCACGTGAAAGGCCACCATATCCCATTGGGGATATGGTGGCCTTTCACGCGGCCGGTTGACAAATGCTCCTCACTCTGGTAGCAGACGTGCGGACCTCATAATAAAAACCTTGCAAATGAGTCAACAACCTGTGTTTCACACATTTCGATGACCTAAACACGGTTGAATGCTATAATAAAATACTTTTAATTTGAAATTTAGAACTGAAAAGGAAGTACGAAGATATTTTGTAAAACTTTATTATATATATATATCTACGTACACTCAGCTCATGAAGGATTTGTTAACTTTCAGATATTATTGTTAACAGATGGAAAATAAATTAATTATTAGCAATATCCTTTTATCTATCTAATGCTGTATGGTTAGGTCTTTCTTTCAAAAATAATAATTATACTTTTATTGTTTTTCGCCGTCCCAAAATAAGAAAAAAATCCTATTTGTTTATTTAAGTTTATAAAACCAATAAAATAAAATAACAATATCCTACATCAAAACAATCTTTTAAATAAATAATATTTTACTACCCTAATAATTAAATATCCATTTATTAAAAAAACATAACAAAGTTGAAGGATCCTTAACTGAACTATTATATAAATAAACATATATTAAAAAAATTCAAAAACTTTTCTTTTTTTAATAATACTAACAACACCTTAACCTTTTTCAACAATACTATAAGCTGAGAACTTTTCAGTCCATGTCCAGATGATTTTTTCATTTTGTGGAACTTCCATTCCATTCAAATTTATTCTTCACTGAAAGTAATTGGGGTGTATTATTGATTCTATGAGAGATTGTCTTTTATATTTGAATAAAAGCCTTATAATGAACGAAACCTACTAGAAATGTCTTCAAACATATTTTCAAATATATTTTTTTAAATGAGTTATATGGTTTCCTTTAAAATACTTGATATAATATTTACTTAATCTCAAATACTATCGAGTTTCAATGTATGGAAAACATCCATATTAAGCATGTTTGAATGTTTTGATGTTTTGATTGAGTATTTACTATATAAAATTGTCTATACATGTTTAGCAATGATGTGCTTCATAAAATCTACAAGGAAATGTAGACAAAGACATTCATGTTAAGAACAGAGCTAGAATCTGCTACCTATGAGAGTCCGTTTCCGTTCGTCCAACCATACCTCGCTCGGTCACGCTGAGCTACGATGACATCTTAGCAAGGCAGGTGACAAATTTGCGCTGATAAATTTAGCATTATACGAGTATACATTTATAATTACCGTTGTCAACATATATAATATTTACTAGATTTTTTTGAAATTACAATTACTATTACTATATTAATTGGTCTTGCTAAATATATATTTTTACAAAACACATCTAGTGTTATATTTTCTAGAATTATTACATACCGAAACTCACATATTCGAGTTCAGCTTGTCTTGAAAATATCATTATACAATATACATTAATTTAATGCTTAAGCAAATAATGAACGGTGATCCATTAGCAATTTAACTATGACAGCTAAAATTACGACTATCAATAATTGTTGTTAAATCATAAACACAGTTTTGTGAACATGCATAAGGTCTCAGGACAAATAGAGGGGCAAATAAATTTCTATATATCCTTATGTTTAGAAATTTATTTGTTTGCAATTGTTTTGGATTTTGTATGTGAAATCAAGTTATTAAATTCGTGTAACTGTTGATTTAGGTTGTGTGGTAAAATTCTAAATTGAATTATCTTTTGTGTAAATCCTATTTTGTAATTTGTGAAATTAACTTATATTATAATTTAAAAATGTATTGCTTTAGCAACAAGAATATTAAGACTTATGTTTATTTCCCTTAGTTATAAATTAATAAAATGAAAATAAAATAAACTAAAGCAATATTCTTGGAATATACTAAAGTAATATTCTGAAAATTTAACTGTTTTCTACAATTTTTGAAATAAAATATATATTGTTTTAAGCTGTACGCAATTAAGTTAAGCACAACAATTAAAACAAAAACGTTAATTCTGCATCTAGTATTATGTACATTTCAACGAGATGTCGCCAGGTGATGTTTTTTGAATATCTATGCAAAGTTGTATTGAATAGAGCCAATACTAAACAATTAATATAGAAACGGTTTACATGGAATCCATGCGGATTGTAATTATACCTTCCGAAATTCCTTCCAAGTGGAATGAATTCTCCAAACGATTTTATCGATTTGGAGTAACACTACCATACATACATTATTTTTGAAATAATCACACTTGTATTTCATATTAAAATTGAAAGAAAATGTTCGTCGTATGCGTTAAAACCGTAGCTGTGAAGAATTGTAAACCAAAAATTATCGATTGAATGTAACGGAAAATAAAATGTTATAATCAAGTATTAATAAATATTAGGATAATATATTTATGGTAATCATTTCTTATCAGAACTTAGTATTTACAATTTTCTGGCGATAGAAAAGGTCTTTCCTAAATAATAAGCACAAAGACTTTAATCTTAAAAACCTTTATGATTATTATTCATTTCTTAAATAAAATAGGGATATTATTGTCGTATATAATAAGCCTAATATTTCCGAGAAAGAAAAAATAGTAGCAATAATAATTGCAGCGACGAATAATGGTGTAGAGACTTCGCTTTTAAAACTTTGGAATCGTTAATACTTTGGAAGTTCGGTAAATAATTATTGAGTTTTTGCTAGCTTATACAAAAGTGCCACCAAAATTAAATAATCAATAATACTTGTGAAAGTGTTTCTAATTCTCAGTTTTAAGGCCCACAAATTTCTGAAATCAGAATTGAAAAGAGATTTATGTAGAGTGTTTTGCGATTAGTACCCGTGTGGTCCAATTAACAGGCGCCTTACTTTTCAACTGTTCTTTATATTCCTAATCGTTTAATTATTCTGTTGTGAGGAAAATATTATTTTCACGGGAAGGCTTACGTTACTCAGTCAAATTTTACGTTTACTTTTTGAAAAATCCACTATTAAAATATCCAAAAGCAGTGTTTTAAATGTCGGAATATTAATAAGATAATATATGCAACAAAATAATAACATCTTTTTCATCCCTTGGCCCATATGGTCACAATATTGCAAAACGATTGGTCATCGTTACTGTATTTTTTTTATTAACTAATTGTTTCTCATTTCTTTTATTGTTATAAAAATCTGAGAGAACAACGCAGAAACATAACATCATTCCAGCTATTCTTTTTAGGGCTTATGTTGTTAATATTGTTTAGTATTGTGTTATTCCAATTGCTTAGCAATCGGATCAAAATTTTATTTCTTTGTAAAACGGTTTAAATAATCCGATATCAAAAAGCACATAATTGGAATGTTTTTATATTTAAACTCCGATACTAATCCGATTAAGTCAAATAGAACTAAACTGTATAGATTATTATTAGTCATTATCTTTACATAGGACTAATAGAAATTTAACGAACCTGTTTATTTAAGAGATTTAATAAGCCAAATAGGAATACTGAATTGAATCTGAGTATTACAGCGCTTATAAAATGTGACATTAAAATGATTTTAAAATGAAACTTTTTATTCTTTATGATTATGATAAACATGCACTTTCAATTAGTCAATTTACATGCATTTGTCGATATTTTTATAGATCTTAATTTTGTCGAATTTAAATTCATAATGGTCAGATAAATTAAAATATACATTAAATATAATTCGTATTTTAATTTATAATAATAAAAAGGTAAGATTTTTATGTTTTTAAAAGCTAATAACAAATCACACTAGAATTACACTTTAGACTTGAACATGTATTAAAACTACAACAGGGTAGTCTAGTTTAAGTAAATATTCATTTCATATTACACTTTAAGAAAAATATAACGACAACAACGAGCAAATTTTTGATTATTATAACGAAGCACATACGAAGTGGCAAAAAATCAAAGGCTGTATGGGGATCCCAACGAACGAAAACCTGAGATTCCTTCCATAGATTTTTATGCCAACCCTCCAACTTTGGAGGAAATCAATAAAATAATTAAAAAGAAACCATCTAAGTCAGCACCAAGTCCGGATGGTATCCCTTATATAGTTTATAAAAAATGTCCGTCGATTCATAAACATCTATTGAATATATTCGGTAAAATCTGGTCAAGAGGACAAACACCGGTAACTTTCGGAAATTCTCTTTTTGTTCTCATTCCCAAACGTGACAATGTCTCGGATCCTAGGGACACTAGACCGATAGCTCTTACAAACACAATATCGAAAATATTTTTTTCCTTTTTACAAACGAAAATGACGCAATTCATGATAAATAAAAAATATTTCGGGCCTAATCACCAGAAAGGGTTTTTGCCTGGCATTTCTGGATTCCTCGAACATAACACGTTACTATCGGAAAGCCTTAAAGATGCCAGAACTGGTGAAAGACAAATAACGGTATGTTGGATAGACTTAGAAAATGCTTTCGGGTCGGTACGACATGAACTGATGATGTTCGCGCTAAGGTGGTATAACTTTCCAACGTTAGTTAGTAACATGATTGCATCATATTATTCAAAATTAAAATTTTCCATAATCACAAATGAAAATCATTCCAAACCCTTAAATTACAACATTGGTTTATTTCAAGGCTGTTGTATTTCTCCAATAATATTTAACATAGTAATCAATATTTTAATAGATAAATTAATTAAAAACGAAAACAATATCAGCTACTTTTAAATGTTGTGGAGGAGTTCTGTGTTTGGACGGACGGATTGAGGACAAAACCAAATAAATGCTACAGTCTATGTCTGGGTAGGCGGAACACCAGATATACCTCTTACGATCCGGGTCTTATAATAGGCGGTAAGTGCGTTACTACAATTACCGACGCAGCTCCGTTCAAATTCTTAGGCAAAAAAATCGATTACCAAGGGCGCACTCCATCGTTAGATATAATAGTCGATAGCTTTTTGAATGATCTAAAAAAGGTAGACAATCAACCAATAAGTAACATCAAAAAGACTTGGATATACGATAATTACTTAACATCACGTCTAAATTGGCCTTTCCTCGTTTACGATATCAATAAGACCCTTTTGTTGAAGTTAGATGCAAGCGTCATAAGGACATTGAAGACATGGCTCGGGTTAGCGCATCCAGCGGACTCTTCTACCTTATTTAGAGACCGACACAATTTTGGGTTAAAATTAAAGAAACCATCGGAACTCTATAAGCACCTAAGAGTGACCAAAAGACATATCATCTCAAAATCGAATGATGATACTATAACGTCTCTCCCAAAATATAAAATTGCCGCAGAACTAGAGTCACGACTTCAATTCTATAAACAGTTTATGATAGGTGCTCAAACAAATAAAGCAGGGTTAGAATCAAGTAGGAAACAACAAGACTTAGAAATAACAAAATCCTCTATTCGGCAAGATGAAAACGATAATTACCGGTTGCACGCGATGAGCCTAGAATTGCAAAATGAATGGGTGACCATAGGAGATTTTTGTATTCCGCTAGCTTTGAGATGGCGCACCCTGCTTCATGATTGGTCCCCAGCATTATTAAAATTTTATCTTAATGCATTCCAAATGACTCTCCCAGATCAAAGTAACTTAGTAAGATGGGGCAAAGCCACCGAAAAATCTTGCAACATCTGCGGGGAGGCAGTAGGCACCGCGAAACACTTGCTAGTAGGGTGTAGGGTACTATTAAATAGAGGTAAATACTTGTGTCGCCACGATAAAGTATTAGTAATCATACGAGAAGCGGTTAGTCTTTCTGTAGCAAGAGCGCGGAGGGGTATAACAACCACCAAAAAATCAGTAGAGTTCGTAAAGGCAGGTTCGTCCAAAAAATCTAAATTAAAACCTTATTCCATCTTGGACGCGTCTCCTGATTGGACTCTCATGATGGACACGTATGAAAGGCAATACAAAATCCCCGGGGATGTTTGTGTTTCGTCATCTAGACTTATTCCTGTATTCAAAACAACTAAGGCGCGTTATACTTGTGGAGCTTAATGTACCCTGGGAAACAAACATACCCAAAGATCATACATTTAAGATTAACAAGTATTACGAACTGTGTAACGAACTGATCAGGAATAAATTTATAGTTAATTTGTACGCTGTAGAAGTAGGAGCGAGAGGTATAACAGCAAAATCTCTCTACAATTTATTTAAGGATCTCGGCCTTTCTAGAACGATCATCAGTTCATTTCTGGAACGTATTTCAAAGGCGGCTTTAGTAGGTTCTTACGATATTTGGTTAGGTAGGGAGAGGAGCGTGAACAGTGAAGGTGAGCGTGTATGCCCATAGTAAAGGGGCCCCTTAAACCTACACCTGGGTCGCAAGTCCCAGGCATTGTTTGCGCTCCTTTTTCTGCAACGCGATGGGCCCGGCACCCGCACGGTGAATCCATGGAATGCTAAGAAACTTCGTCGCTTATTCTTAGTTGAAAGATCCACATAATGTGCTCTTATCGAGAAATCAGCCTTTGATCGTTATATCTCAAAGCTCTTCAGTACAAAGCAGAATTATTATCTAATCTTCTTATTTAATTTTCGTTCGATAACGTAGAGTGTACTATCAGTACTTCATATATTATCACTTTACCTTAATGAAATAAACATTATCTTTATTTCATGAAATTTCATTATTACTTTCTTAATTAAAGTTTTACAAATGAAAATGAGCAAACAAATTTACCGTTAGATATATGAAATTATCATTTCATAAAAGTTGCGATCAGTATGTCGCTATTGGATTTGGGCATCCGACATTAATAATCATAAATTATATTTTGTTATTGTTATTATAATTAATGTGAATCTGGCTAATAACGGAAATTATTTAAAATTGTTGTAATTAATTTGTATTAATTTTCTCAGTCCTACTTATTTTATTTTGTTGGCAAAAGTTAGACCGATTCTAACTAATATAACAAAACACGTTGTGACCATCGATCACATATACACGTCAGATGCTTTTAAATTAAAAATATTTCTAATTGCTTTAATAAAATATAACATATCACAACCCTGAAATAAAATATAATAATGAGAGTTATCGGTAATGCAGCATAAGCTGTGATACCCGCTTACGCGGAAAGCCACGATCTCCTGAGTATATATCATTGTTTGTTATCAGATTTAATTATAATATGTTATTTCAGTCTTGTAGCGTATTTAATCCAGTACAAATGTATTTTTTACAAATAAATATTTTTTAATAACTTCGTTGTCTACCAATACATAACTCGAGAGAAACTTATTATAATTGGTGCAAAGTGTAGTTGCTACTAACATAAAACAAATCCTTAAATTTATATATTAGTGTTTTGGTAGCTTAGTATTTTATATACGAGAAAATCTAAAACTAAAAGTTTACTAAAACCAGTGTGAGAATATTGTCACCAAAATAGAACTTATCAGATATTGTAACGAGTTATCAAAAGTTTTAACCAATAGAAGAGACCCACTTATGGATAAAAATAAGCATAAATTAGAGATGAGAAAAATCTAAATATTGTTTGGGATAATAAATCACTTCATTGAATGAAGAATATAGTTGCTTTTAAAGAAAAATCTGAAAATTCTACTCAGGAAAAATAAGCAAAAGAGTTTTTGTTGATATAATTGTTGAAATCGTAATTTAAAGCCATTATAATTAGTTATAAAAGCAATATACTCAATACATTTACTTCTCTTATTTATAATGCTACTTTTAAATTAATATTGAGAATTTTAAGATATTTGTATCATTTCATAAAACAATGATAATTTTATTAGACATTGTTAAACCAATTTGTGTAAATAGTTATATACTCGTAAGTCAAGTAAAGTGTTAAGGAACATAAGTAAAAATGTTATTATTTATTTATGAATGCTCCTTGTAGAGATCTTTATTTTATGATATATTTTAAACGTTTTATATCGTGACTACGACAATCCATTATATACTGCCGAAGTTTAAATTGAAAACAAATCGGTAGACTTTTGCGAAACGATAAACATTCATTACTTTACAGCCAACACCCATTGGAACTCCATTATTGCGGAAAGAAAACGACAAATGACAAACCAGTTTTAGTTCATTCATCAATTGTGGTACCATTATTCCTTGACCTGCATTATATTCTATAATAACGTCATGTCCAGTTATAGCAAAATTACCTTAATATTGTACCATAAAAACATAGTCTTTTTAATTTCATCACATACAGTAATTTGCTCAGTTTACTTAGTTATCTTCTATTAATAGTTTTATTAAATAGATTAAATAATTTAAATAATGAAATAAATAGATTGATAAATAGATTAAATAATTTTATATTCATAATTATTTTTATTGTTTTAAATCATACATTTTCATAATCTTATATAATTGTAATTCCACCATTTATAAGAACGTTTTTCTTTTAAGCAAATTAACAATGTACAATGTAATATGCTTAAATTTGACCGCTATTTCATCGGTTTTATTCGTAACAATTAGGTAGATTCCATAGATGAATCTACCTATTGCAATCGATGCGATGACGGGACCCAGACCCCGGAGTAGGGGCGCTACGCCGTTTATGAACTGGAGATTGAGGATCCGTCGAAAAAAAAATTGTATATATCCCTCTATATATAATATATGTATATATGATCCATCAGTCCAAATTCATCGTAGGCGAAATCTAACTTCACAGGTCGATAGGATAAATTAGTAGGACAAACGTACCATCTCGTTTTTTTGGAAAAAGTGAAAGGGGGGGCTGGGAGGGGAGGTGAAAGTGCAAACCTTTGGGACACGCTACAGGTCGCCAATATTGGCGGAGGATTTTCAAACTCGGCATACACATTCTTAAGGACAAAATGAAGGTTAAGTTCTTGAACGGGGGAAATCGGTCTAGGGGTTGAGGAGGTGGGGGGGTTGAAAGCAAAAACCGAAAAAAGTCACAGAAGAAGGCAAAATTTTGGAGTCGGAAAAATCTTAGAAAATTAATAAATTAAAAGAGGAAACTTTTTTGTCTGAAAAGTTTTTTGATGCGATCCCCCGTTTAGGAGATAGGAGTGGTGGGTGGGTCAACGCTCACCCAATATATGCAGAGTGACCCGTCATAAGACTCGTAATGACCAGTAGAATACTGCTGGCTAGTTTGTCTTTGTCGATCCGACCGACGGGAATCTACCTTACACGATCGACCCTGTCGAACGAGGTATTTTTAATATAGAACCTGATTAATGTTTCACACGAAAGTCAATTTGTGTATTAATGCAAACTTAGTTTCTTGGTATATTTATGAACCGTCAACACACTAGCAAAACAGTTAAATTTATCGCCATATATTTATTTATTGGGTGGGTTTCTTTTGCACCCTTCAACAATGTTATGTTCTACGTCCTTCTGCATTGAGGCCTATTTTTTATTTCGAAAATAAGCAGTTCGAGCAACCTTTAATGTACATCCATTACCTTCTAGCGAAGAAAATATATTTTTACTACAGCTAAATTCATCATTGACTTAACATAAATAATAGCAAAGAATATAAAATGGTAAAGATTTAAATTACCTCAAAAAAAATAATTATATATAATTATAAATTTCAGATCAATAACAATATATAATTCCAATAACTTTTTTTTTTTACATTAAAATAAATGGATGAATATCTCAACGTTTTCTAGAATATGATAATTTATTAAAAAATTAATTTGATTTCGTTCACCACAAAATTATAATTTTTTATCATGAATTTGTTATGTTTAAGTATTAATTAAATTTTCTCTGTCTGTGTCTCCTGCAATATAATAAACGAACTGATGGGAGATATATTATAATGTATGTACATGTATAATGGGTAGACACATTAAGTGCATTTTTAATTCAATAACCGCTCTGAATTGAATTCACTAGAGTTGCTGTTCCCAAGATTTTTAAATTTGTAATTCAATTAAGAAATAGAAAATAGGAAATTAAATTAATAGTAATCTTCTATCTACATAGATTAAACTCTACTCTCAATTATCACTCAAAGTTTACTGAAAATATATAAGTATAAGTAAAATATAGTTTTTTAACAGTAATGATTTTTTTATAAAATAATTAACAGTCTATATAAGATAATAATATCTTTGTTAGTTTCCTTTAAACATAGATGACGAAACGAGAAGCAAATAATAAATAAAAATTACGAGCAGGTGTTTAACTCAGCAGGTTTCTTCTAGACGAAATGGTTAAATCTGTCTTCTGAATAGCACCATTGTTGTCTCGGATTTATTCGTGACAAAAGTTTCAAGAAATAAAGGAAGAAAGGAACACTTAACAGATAATAAGTTTTATATAACATCATATATATTGGAAAAATATTTAATGTATGTAAATGTTTACTTAATTTTTTTTTGGAACTTAAAGAATCAATTAATTTAAGTTTATAAATTTTATAAGTGTTCTGTCATTAAAAAAAATATATATATATATTCAATATTGTATATTTATTTTAAATAATTTATTTGATTCACTTTTTTGTTCCTAAGACTAATGAACTGAGTACCAATGTGAGTCAATGCTTAGCACGGCTAGAAAAGAATGTTATTCGAACTTGTCTGTATTGTGTTTATTTGTCGTAGGACCGTTTCTACTTGAATTATCAAACCATGGCCATTATTAACTTTCCAAGATTTATAACACGACAAAAATAAACGTAGATGACGCAAATGTTACATGCATGTTACATGTCTGCCCTTCCTAATTATTAAATACATATTATTTATGATTTTATATTTCACGACCTTACCAATGCCATAGCATTATTTACTTTCATTTCATTCAGAGAACTTGTAAATTAGTTATTGTTTGATTATTTTATGTTTAATATATTATAGTTATTGATTGACATTTGACATTTAGAATACACAGTAAGAAAATTGATTGTGTTTATATTTATACAAGGAATAAATACAATAATTTATTATATATGTATAAATATTACTTAGATTTGACATTTTGAAACCAATAATTTATTTGAAAGCAGAAAATTTATTTTAAAAAAATATAAAAGTATATATTTATTCTATATGTTATAAGCAAAAATAAAGAAATAAAATAAGCGCACTTATACTTATACTATATGACTTGTGGATATTTAATAATATAAAATATAATGAGATGGGATGGAATGGAATGGGACGGGATGAGATTGTATGAGGTGAGATGAGAGGAGATGAATTGAGTTGATATTAAGTGGATAAAAATAAAAATCTACAATTAATTATTTTTAATTTTGCTACCATGCATATAACAGGTCGGTGGTTTAATCGGTTATTATAAGTTTTTTGTCGGTTATCGGATTGTATAAGTAAATAATAAAATTGCAATTGAAGAATCAATGGATTCTGAAGCGATTTTTTTTAATTAGTAATATTTATGAATCAAAGTTTGGTCTCGTCGTTTTTAGTTATTAGGTATAAAAACAGAAAAAAGAAATAAAAAAATGTTTTAGTACGTATTTTAAATTAATAGTTAGACATTATCAATCTTACCAATATTACAATGGTTCGGTAATACCTTACGGTAAATGCAACGTTCGGTCACATTGTAAACCTAAAAAATTATCCTATTTTTATATATGTATACTTTATCTATAAATACTTACTTTGGACAAAATGTACGGTAACGGATACAACTCTGGTTGGTGATGACACACAAATCTGGCGAGGTTCCACTCTTTCAATAATCAGCTTGTGAATCTGACGACCGTTGTGAACAATCTCCCTATCATGGTATTATTAGATTCATGTTAGTTATTTAGACATTTTAAAATTATTGTACATACTTAGAAACACAGTAATTAATATTGTTTGTTTTCATATCAGATATAAAAGTAATTAGAGTGTTTGTTTTAGTCAAGTCCTCATTAAGATCCTTCTCGTTTACTACTGAGCAATATTTCACAATTTCGGCTTTAATTTGTAGGCTCTAGTTATTTTCATTATACTAGAGCCCTTGTTTCACTTACAATGTAGTTTACATTATTATTAAGCATAAATAACAATGCAGTAACTCAAATTGTAATGCTATAAACATGTACATATATCATTTTATAAAATATATTGTCTTGCACTTTACATATTTATTCATATGTAGTATAGTTATAAAAAAAAATATTTGAAGACTGACGTCTTATCTGGAATATATAGTATTAATCAATATCAAATCAAATCAAAATCAAATCAAAAAACTTTATTTGGATATCACATAAATCAAGATGAAACATAAAAATACATTGTAATAGAGGAAACAAAAAATAAAATAAAATTAATAAAATATCAACTATAGACTGTGACATCCAAAACGGTTGACCACTCAGCATTTACTGGAGTATATTTATCCAGCGCTGGTTTTCAGTGGCCGCCGTGCCGTGACATAGCCAACACTAGTGACAGTTAAATATAAAATAACCAACAATAAACAAAATAAAATACAATTATTTATATTAGACTTCTTTAATTTCACAGTGTTATGAACCTAATTGATGATAATAATAATAATACACTGCTTAACTGTAATAGAATAATATTAATAACAAAAATAATTATAGCAATAACAGTTTGTATTTTGTCTACTAAATTTTTACGGTAATTATATTTCTATGATGATGTCTAAATTATTGCAATTATTAGCAAAGTCAAAATATAATTACCTGATGATTTTTAAAAAACCTTATTTAATAATTGTAATTCTTTAACTTTTTAAATTTACATCGTCTAATTTGTTTATATTTATTTCGATATATGTATATTCAACAATTAATATTTTATTTAAAGTGATAAGTTTATTTTATCTGTACTTTATAAGTTTATGTCTATTTACACAAGTTTATCATCACCTGTGTGTTAGTAAGCTCACTTAGTATTAATGAAGACATAATAGTTATGTCACCTCGCCCGTTTTACACTTTACGTAACACTCCCTAAATTCTCAGATAAAATTGTTAGTATATGTATTGGTTTAATTTGTAATTTTTATTTAATTATTGATGAACTAGTTTAATACTAGCGACACCGTTTGCGTTATTTAACCTGTCTTCGGCACTATACTATCTCACACATTTTCATGTGACTAATTTTAAACCATCTCTTAAATAAATTCTGAATGAAACAGTATTTTTTTAAAAATTATTGTTTTTAAAATATATTAAAGTTTCAATCTATGTAATCTTTTTAAATGTAAGAAATATAAATTTTTTTTGTTGTTGTGAGCCCAGAGACCCAAAAGAAATTCTAAATTAAAGGAATGGACTGTCAACGCTGTTCTATAGTTTACGAGTAAAGCGTGAAACGAGTAGTTTTATAAGTTTATATATTGTAGGTTTTTCTGTTCTTTTACGTGTGAAATAACTTTATTAAAATATTGTAAATCTAAGTGTTTTTTATTCCACAATATTTCATTTTGAATAAATATGTGTAATAGGTTATTATAAATAATCTTTTATATGTTTAATATTAAAAAATAATAGAAAAATTATAAAACTATATCTCTTCCAGTTCTGGTTTTCTCAAATAATATTTATTTCAGCAACCAGTCTTAAGCAACTAAAAGTATTAAAGAAAAGTAAATAAACAAATTATCGTGGACAAAATTTCAAGACAACAATTAAGTGTCAAACATTAGTTTAAGCAGATAAATTTACTAAAAGGTCTTCAATACTGTAATCCTATAGATGGCAATGGTAGTGGTGGACAACCGTAATAACAAGTCACATGTTATTATATATTACGGATATTTTGGAATTTATATAAAGCTTACCTATTGCAGTACTTAAGTCAATTTTGACAAGTTTTATAGGAATTAAATAAGGAGTTTAAGTTATAGCTTTTAAAGATGTTATAAATTAAAATAAATAAAAAATATACAGAGTCGTAACAGAAAAAGCCTAATATAAATACCAATAGACATTCAATCGATCAACCATATCTCATTAATCTCGAGAAGCCTTGGAATTCCAGATCTAATATTATGAAGATGAATTTGGCATTCCGCCCTAGTAATATTCCTAGAAGAATTGCCATTCCGACTATATTATTCAAATAGAAAATAAATTGATTTAAGAAACATTGTCAACATGTAAAAACAAATGAATAAACAACATTCTCTAAGTTTAGTGTTCGTGACGGAATTCCGTAATTTAGCGGCATAATATGTCTCAAGCTGTATCAGCAGCTTAGTGGAGAAAATGGAGTGACTGTTGGTGATGCAAGGGAATACCATATTAAGATATCAAAATTGATTTTCATTACAAAAAGTAAAAATGAGTTATAAAATTGCAAGAACAATAAATATTTTTAGTTATTAAAAATTGCAAGGGATAAAAATTTGTATTCCACTTATCAAATATTTTACGTATTAAAATCTAGTCTATTTGTTTTTTACAAAAATAATATTCGTAATCACAGTATAATAAAGTCAATACTCGGCTTCACTAATTCCCTGATAGACCAATAAAGTCTTATTATAATCGCATATTAGTCGACACATTACTATTCAGATTACGACCTGTATGTTTGCCAAACGCGTTATGTTTAGGATGCTAATGCATGTAAAATGTTGATAAAATTTGTTATTTGTTCGTTTAAAGTTTCAATAAAGAATATTATTTTTTATGAGTAACATAATATCATTGATAACTCGTCGTTTGAAAACCATAAATATATTGTAATGTATCAATGAATATATTCTCGAGTTTGTTGGGTGACAGTATATTGTAAAAAAAAAATAATCTTAGATTATTAAAATTATTGAATAAGAACTTCCTTTCAAAGTTTGATGATGGTTAACTGTTACGCATATTTTGCAGCGCTGAATAAAAAGGTGAAAATATTTTTTTTCATTAGTAGGACTTCAGTCTTATACAATAATTAATATTTGGTTTATATAGGTATAATATTCAATAAAATATTCCAGCTGCAATTGTAAAATTAATCGTGGATACCTAAACCCAATAGCGACTTTTCAATAGCACTCGATAAATAAATTTTTAATGATAATAACCATACTTGAACCATAAATTAGTTTGCTTAGTGATAACATATATCAATTTAATTCGTAAAATATTAATTTAAGAAATAATAACCCATTTGTATTAAATAAGGATTATCGCTATTTTATTCACGTTTATTGATATAATAAGAAGTATAGATAACTCACTTTATCTCTGTTATCAAATGAAAATTAAATAACAAAAATAGATGATAAAGCTGCACTGTACTGAACAGCTTTGAAAGAAAACGATCAAAGACTAACTTCTCGATAAGAACACATTGCTTGAATCTTTGAACTAAGATAAATGTCTTTTTACTTTTCATTTAGGTGTAATATAAAATTTTATATCCACATAAATTAAGGTAGCCGATTGCTGTCTTCATAGTTATTTTTATGTCAGAACCGAAAAGTAAGGCACACATGTAAACCTTAGCTTTTTATAATATCAATGCATTTAATTATTTGCAGTTGATACACTGCAATATGAATATTTAATCAATATGAATAATTACATATATTTAATATATTTAAGCAAAAGAAGAATGAAAGAGAAAAATGTATGAAAATTGTATAAACTTCCTAATTTAAAGTTTATATTTATTTCTCGTCATATAACTTAAAAAGTATAAATTTGTTACTAAGTTGATAGAGGCGTGGCTGCAATGAGTTGCATAAAAAAATACTTTGGTTTGACGTATTTAGATTTAATTATTCGTGGAGGATATAACTTAGGAGACCATTCATTATAATCTTAACTTCACTTTTAATCTTATTATCTATTGCAATACCATTTTAAATGGATCTTTACAGTATAAACGCTGACTGACGTATACTGTATATTTTTAAATCAAGACAACTTTTGTGTAGAGCTAATTTGCAAAATATTCCAAATTCCTTCTGTCGTCTACACGTTCGGAGTTACAAATACGGCTAGAATTATATTAAAATACGCTTTCAAGATAATCTGATATTTATTTAAATAAAAGTAGACTTGATTTATATTTTTTGTAGCTGAATTCTAAATGATTAGAAATGTAATGATTTATGACCTATCTGATAAATATATATTTTTATAATGTAAAATTAACTTAAACTATCAAATAATATTTCGATGAAATATTTGTACATATTATTTTTCGAATACCAACTGATTAAAACTACAACTATTTAGAGATATAAGATTAAATACATAAATATAAATATTGTATTATATTTTATGTGGAGATAATTTTTTTTAAATAGTCATGTGTAAGTGTTTATATTATAATATTTAGATGATCAAAGCGGGCGTTAGCTAGCTCAGAGTGACGAAAGCACCCATAGTGCTGAAAGTCTAACTCTGTATATATACGCGCAATATCGATTTTTTTTTACAGGAGACCTTCTGGTATGAGTGTGGTATTTTTAGAAAGCCCTTGGCCCATAGACCCAGAAAATGCATTTACACTTAGCAATATACCTACCGCCTCACCTCTACGGCCGTTTGAAAAATGAGACTAAAATTTAGTTTTTGGCTCCGCACCAGTATAAAATCACTTATATCCACCTTGAAAAAGATTTTCCTAAAGGTCCTCGTCGAGACCTTTTCAACAAGCCCAAAAACGCCAAAATCCGACCACCGGTTGATGAGATATGACATTTTGAAAATTTTGACTGGCGCCTCCATCGATGATTACTTTGTCTGTGTGTGGGTATATTCGTAGTTTCAACTGATTTTGTTCAAACTTTCAGAGATTGAAATACATCAAAAACTAAGACTTTTTTGTTCTACGACATTTCGATTTGGCCGCCATATTGGCCGTGGCCATCCCTCGAAAGGCCAAAAATGGCCATTTTTCGTACAGGGACTGTGGCCAAACCAGTTGACGTACATTGACAAATTGGGCATCATTGGAAAGATCTTAAGCTCATCTTTTGAATAATATCTCTTTTGATGGAAAAAACATTTTTTGGCGTGTCATTTTTGGTCAAAAACCAAAAAATGGCCGACTGGCCGGGGACATATCGGCCATTTTCTCGAAAACAGCGCCAACGATTTTTTCCAAAATTTCTTCATTCGTAGCCCCAAATTAGAGCTAAAATTTGGTATATAGCACATATCTGGGAAAACTCGTAATTTTGAGATATGGCCCTGAGAAGTTCAAAAAATCATGAAAAATGACCAAAAATGGCCAAAAAATGACTTTTAAAGCCAGAATCGTACTCACAACACGGTTAAAATTCAATGCTAGTTGCACAGTAATAAACACATGATAACAACAATAAACAATGAATAAACTCACTAACGCATTGCCGTCTGTAACAATAAAACAAAATTTACAGAAAAAAATCCGAATACTGAAGAAATTCTGTTTTGAAGCAATGAATTAAAAAAATAAATGGAAACTGAAAAAATCAAATGAAAAAAAAATCGGGCACCTGTGGGAATCGAACTCGAGGTCTCGTCTTTGCCATTACAACGCTCATCCTCTGAGCCAAAACACTCTCATTTTGTCAGAGGCAACTATTCCAAATAATAATAATAATAATAATAAATCAATTTATTTCAGATAATTCATCCATAAGTGTTAGTAACATTTTAACTTAAGTAACTAATGTTATAATAGTATTCGTAGTTAGTATTCAACATAACAATCTCAAATTATACAGAAAAATAAAATTAATAAAATGCACAAAATTCATAAAATTATTAAAATTAAATATAAATTCAATTCAAATAAATATAAATTCAATTCAAATCAAATTTAATTAAAATCATAAAATACTATTAAAGAAATTAAATAAAATAAAATTCATGGAAATCATCGTTCTAATTATTATTTTTTTTAATTCTACAAATAACTCAACGCTATACTCCAGTCAGTATACGCTACGCTTCGATGCTACGTGTACACTATCCCAGGACCTCCAGAGGGGAGCGTCTAGCTTTAACGCCAATATGCTGAGAAGACTGTTGGAGCTGTTCAGTAATCTTGTCATTGCGGACGCGGTCCACTTTCGTATTATCGCATAGAAATCGTCTACACGAGCCTCCGCAAACATTGCCGATGCACTGCAGTATCGAGGCTTCCTCAACAAAGCCCTCAGCACATTGTTGTACTGAACACGCAGTGCGCTATATGTCCGCCGCGTATAGTTCTCCCATAGGCTGCACGTGTAAAAGGACTGGCAATAGGCTTTAAATAATATTAATTTTACCTGTGTCGAACACCGTGCAAACCTACGGGCCAACATATTACCTCTAACCGACAGAGCCCTGCGCTCCCGCTCGATATCACTATCATCACCCAGGCGTTCATTCACAATATGACCAAGGTATTTAAATTCAGATACTAGTTTCAGAGAAGTTCCACACAGATGTATTTTAGGAATGAAATTTAACTGTTTGTTTATTCCTCGAAAAATTAAAATTTCGCTCTTTTTAGCGTTATACCTCAGTCCATTCTCCTTTGCATATTCCTCACAGATTTTTATCAGTCTTCGAAGACCACTGACCGCCGGGCTCAACAGAACCATATCGTCTGCGTAACTAAAATTGTTCATCATTACGCCATCTATCTAACAACCGACGCCTGCCCCGCTAAGCCTCTCTATGAGCCCGTTTATGTAAAGATTGAACAATCTGGGTGACGTCAGGCCCCCCTGTCTTACTCCACACCCTAATTTATATGGTTCACTAAGTGCCACCCCATCTTACCACATTACTTTGGGCACCATACCAGTACTTTAATAGTGATATCAACTCCGGTCTTAAACTGCTATCCTTTTCAAGCTTCTGCCATAAAATTTTATAGGATACGAGGTCAAATGCCTTTGACAGATCCAAAAAACATGCAAACACATGGGTCTTTCTATCCGTGTAGTACCTTACAGCTTGCTTGAGACACAATACTGCGCTCTCAGTTGACAGCTCTGATCTAAAACCGAACTGCGCATCGTGTATGTTAATTGTTCTGCTAAGTTGAGTATCAAGCAAGCCGTCAAGCACTTTGGCTATGATGGTAGCAAGAGATATCGGTCTGTAGTTGGTTCTGTCCGCCGCATCCCCCGCCCTATTCTAGATTATAGGCACTACTATTGTCCTTGTCATCGAGTCCGGCAGAAAGCCATGGCTTATACAAATATTGTACAACAAAACTAGGACTCTAGAAAGGACCAGCGTGTCGCAGATGCTCAACACTCAGGCCATCATGTCCAGGCGACTTTCCACGCTTCATACCCATTATTGTATCTACTACTTCGCTAGACGTGAAACGTACAAAGCTTTCCCCATTATTTATGATATCCCCCCTGCCAGCCTCGGCGAAATTGATCTCACAGGGATCCACTGTAAATTGTGTTTTAAACATATTTGCTATGTTACGGCAACCGCTCACTCCCCCTACTTCAGCCGGAATATTCGATCTTGTATTCAGTTTGTCTGTTTGTTGCCAGAATTTTCCAAAATGTTTGTTTCTATATGACATAGCCAGTATGACCATTTTAATCTGTTCTGAATTGTCTTGGCACCATTTAAGTTTGTTTTTAAAGGCCCTACGAGAGTCCCTCGTGTCATTATAGATAGTTCCATGTGTTGGTCAAATAAATGAGTATATATTTGCATGAAAAACAATCGCACAGCATTTTGTTTCCAATCCTTTTACAAAACTATTGATATCAAAACAAAAACTTCTCAACGAAGTAAATACCGAGTGACGAAAGCGAATCCACTGACAAAACTCCTGATATGAATTTTGCGACGAAAAAAACCACGAACATTTTTATTCACAAACGTAAACAAACACAAAAAATGTGAATGTGTTCGAAACGTTGCCAAACAAAAAATGTGAATGTGTTCGGAACGTTACCAAATTGCCTTGATCAATCTAATAAAATAAAAACAAAAATGCAATTTGTGCATTTTTGTTTTTAAAGTTAAAAGTTTTTTGTGTTAAAAGTGGTGTTAAATTAGTATTTTTTTTTTAAGTTTTGTATTCTACTAGGTCGAGACAACAATTATAATTAACTTTTATATTAGCAGATTAATTATATAATTCTATCCTTTGCACAGCTTAAGCAAATGCATCAAATGAATTGCAAGCTTTAAAGCTTAGCACTTTGTCAGTATGTATGTACTTTTTCGGTATGTATGTATTTGTCAGTGTGTAATGTCAGTAGTCGTCATTTTGTTATTAATTAAAAATTTTTATTGAAAATAAGTTTCATACAAAATATTTTCTCATTGTAAAAGCTACCACCAGCTCCGAAAAATAATTCCCACAGACCTGAGAAGAGCTGGCGACAGAAACTCAGCGGGACTGTCATTGTCATTTTTTTTTAAATTAGAACTTAAATTCATTATATAAATACATTACACAATACTAAGTAAATAATATTGAAACCTGGCAGCGATCGCTTCATACCCACGGTGCATTATCCTCTAAATATTCAGATACATTGTAGTATCCTATTGCACACAAACGTTCCTTAGTTATTCTTTTAAATATGTTAAATGGTAATACTTGAACGTTTGCTGGGACTCTGTTGTAAAACTGTATTTATGGGGCAATCCCCATGAAAGATTTACTCACTTTTTTAAGTCGAGTAACAGATAGCGCGAGCTTGTGTTTGTTCCTGCTATTTATAGTGTGTATATCACTGTGCTTAAGAAAATGGTCAGTATTTTTATATACATATTTAAGATTTTCAAAAATATACTGACTGGCGACATTAATTTGCTTAAACTTATCTCTTTAAGTATCTCTGGGGCCCAGGTTGTAAATTGCACGGACAGGTCTTTTTTGTAAAATGAAAATGGTATTTATATCGGTAGCACTACCCCACAGTAGGATACCATAAGACATTATGCTATGAAAATAACTAAAATACTCGTACACTAACTTAGCAGTAATCTCGTCAGTTAGGGATCAAATTTTTTTAACAGCGTACGTGACAGAGTTAAGTTTACTAGCCAATCAAGCTATATGAGGCCCTCATTGTAGCTTAGCATCAACAGTGATTCCTAGAAAAGCTGTGGATTCCACCACTTCCATCGCTTCCTCATTTAAAAGTACATTAGTTTATTAGTAAATATTAACTGTTCCTAATTATTCGGCATGTGAGTTAGAGATAATTTAAATCATATAAATTTGTTTCTCGATGTAAAAATATAATGACAGCATATACAAATTTCAATTTCGTGTCATTGAAATAATTTTAAAATGAAATAAAACCTTGATATTTTATAAGAGTATCTAGCTTTAATAGAATAAAATATAATACTTTATTACATTTTAACCCCGTCTTTTTACTTTTTTACTTAGTAAAAAAATAAATCCAAATAATAAACCAAAAAGACCAATAGTTTTTAAATATTGTTTCCGTCTGGGCATAAAAATAGAGAGAAAAATAACACTATCAGAAGGTGTTATTAATATTATTGCAATGACTACTTCACCTATATATCAATCGGAATAGTAAATCCGATATTTAAAAAATACATTTTAATATCGAATTATTCGACGGCAAACATAAGTAAGAATAAAATCAGCAGGCTCACTTCCATAAGTCTTTATATAATAATGATAATTTCATTATTAAGATAACAATAAAACAATTATGCAGAAAAAAAACAAAACTAATTAATATTAATTAATTTAAGCAATCAAGTTCCAAACACAAAAGTCTATATTAAAACCTTCTAAATTGTGTTTTCAGTAATTGTTAGACCTTACAACGTAACAATTTGTAAATAACAACAAAACTGTTCACTCACCACCGTTAGCTATTGTTTCTGTCCGTAAATTTATGACGTTTATAGAAATTTGTATTTTCCTTCCAAAGATTAACTTATAATTCTCGAAATTTACGATCCTTGGTTGTTTTGGAACATATTATATTGCTCCAGAAAAGGTCAAAGACAAAGTTTACTTAAATTGATTAAATTTACCATGCTTTAATTTATCTGATAGCTTTTGTAGGTCAATCAGTGTCGTTTAATTTATTTTGTAGATAAATGATCTTCAATTGAGCTGATCCAGTCCTTCCTTGCTCTTTTAATTCAACGAATGTACAACCAAATAGACCAAACACATTTTTAGGGAAGATTAAGTTTAATTACTAAAAAAATTTTCTATATACGATATTCAAATTGTATTTTTAAAATTGTTATCTATTAAGTAATGTAATAAAATAAGAGTCGTCTTAAAAAGATATTATTCAGAGATTATTGGCGTAATAACGCCTTCCAGTTAAATTATATACAAGTTTTCAATCCTTGGAAGTAAACCTAAAATAACAAAATTCTTAGTTTTATTTTTTTCCTAATAAACATTCTACTAAAGATTAAAGACAATGAACATTTCTTTTTTCTTATCTAAATGTAGCTTAAATGATAAATAAAAATGGCAACAAATTATAGATAGGTTTATTTTTATTAATTTAATTCAAAATCATTCTGTCAAAGTAAACAAGCAAGCAACATGGTCGAAATGAACGTCAAGCGGCATTCCCTTCCATTCAAACCATGGTATTTATGACAGAATGAGAATGCCATTGTCATAGCCATTAATTTATTTATGTGTTATAAATTACATTTTTAAATTGATCAATGCTTGTAAATAACTATTGCTAAAACTTAATAATGTAATGTACATAGTAAGTAAGTTTAAAAAATTATACTGCTACCTCTGATAGGGACATTTTTAAAGAAAATAATTTAACTGATAAGTTCAAAGGGCAGATTTAAGAGATGTCTTTTCGTAAGAGATTTCTTTTCTTAGGTTGCCGTTGCCGGCCTTGGAAATAGGAATATATGCCTTTTTTGAAGGTACCTATGTCGTATCGATCTGGAGATACCGCCGAAGGAAGTTCGTTCCACATTCGAGTGGAACGTGGGAAAAAGTCCTTGAAAACGCACAGTGGAGGATCGCCACGCAACCAGGTGGTATGGGTGGTAAGGGAGGCGATGGTGAACTGTGCGGCGGTGAAATTCGGCGGTAGGCATCAGATCAAATAGTTCTTCGGAATACTCCCCATTGTAAATGCGGTAGAAGACGCACAGAGAAGCAACGTCTCTACGCAATGCCAAAGAGTCCAGCCGTTAGCAGAGCACCGGGTCCCCGACAATCCGAACTGCTCTCCGTTGTACGCGGTCAAATGGTAGAAGCTGATATTGGGGTGATCCGGACCAGAGATGAGAACAGTACTCCATATGTGGCCGGACCTGCGCCTTATAGAGCGCAAGTCTTTGGCCAGGACTGAAGTACTGCCTCGCTCTATTAATCACTCCCAATTTCTTCAAGGCCAACTTGGCCTTGCTCTCCAGATGACCACGAAACTGACAATCGCTGGAAATGTCGAGACCCAGTATTCTGATACTTGGCGAGGCAATGAGGGGAGTGCTCTCGAAGAGCGGTGATACGACAAATGGGGTTTTCTTAGTGGTAAACGCGCAAACTTGTGTCTTTAGGGGATTGAACTGAACGTGGTTCAGTTCACCCTACTCAGAGATCATCCCCAAGGAAGTCTCTATAGAAGACACAAGTTTCTTTCGGCACTCGTCGACGTTTTCCCGAGAGAGACCTGCACGGCCGGAATATACCGCATCCCCAGTGCTGTCATCCGCATAACAATGTATGTTGGAGATATCCAACATATCATTGATGTGCAGGAGGAACAGAGTTGGGGATAGCATGCAGCCTTGGGGTACACCAGCATTCACGGGCTTGGGGTCCGAGTAAAAACCGTCGAGAATGACCTGTATGCTCCGCCCAGTGAGGAAGCTGGTGATCCACTTGCATAAACTCTCGGGAAGCCCATAGGAAGGTAGCTTCGAAAGAAGCCCCTTGTGCCATACACGATCAAAGGCTTTCGCCATATCCAGACTAATTGCCAGACCCTCTCCCTTGCTTTCAATAACAGCTGCCCAACGGTGTGTAAGATACAACAGAAGATCACCAGCCGATAGACCATGGCGAAAGCCATATTGCCGGTCATTGACCAACTGGTGATCCTCGAGGTAAGTTAGGAGCTGTTTATTGATAATGCTCTCCATTACTTTGGAGAGCAGAGAGGTAATGGCGATAGGTCTGTAGTTAGCTGGGTTCGAGCTATCACCTTTTTTAGGGATCGGATGGACAAGGGCACGCTTCCATGAGACCGGGACTACGCCTTTCAAGTAGGAGTACCGAAATAGACGCGTTAGCACTGGTGTCAACTCAGGGGCACATGTTCGTAGCACAACTGGAGAGATACCATCTGGCCCACTCGACTTATGAACTTCCAAGTTTGAGTTTTTGCCGAAAAACTACTTCCGGCATTAAGCTCGGACACCGTGGGATGACAGGCGGTGCCTTCCCTTGGTCGTCCAAAGTCGAGTTGGAGGCAAAAAGAGTGCCCAAGAGATCGGCTCTCTTTTGCCGTGTGGGCCAAAGAGTCCTTCCCAGTGTGCAATGGCGGTAGGGATGGCTGACAGAAGTTTCCCAGACTGGCTTTGGAAAGCGCCCAGAACTTGCGCGTGCCAGGTGGGTACTTTGCCAGCTGATCCCCAATTTTGACGACATGCTTGAACTTTGCTCTAGCAATTATCCGTTTGAAGAATCTGGAGGCACGATTATATTTCCTCTTCAGAACTCTAGAGTTCAGATCCTTAGTGACTAACGCATTAGCCCAAGCTTGATAAGCCTGCCGTTTGCCAGCTGCTGCAGCCCTGACAGACGTATCAAACCAAGGCCGCGATCTGCCACCAAGTGGTACCACAGAGCTTGGTACAAATAGTTCCATGCCCTGAAGTATCACATCAGCTACAGCCGCAGCGCAGTCACTAGGATCATTGGAAGGGAAACAAATCGGCCTCCATGGGTAGGATGCAAAAAAGGACCGCATTCCATCCCAATCCAATCTTTACATCAAAGAAATATTTTTAATCTAAAAATTAAACATTTTAATTAATTACAAAGTAACTAGTGAGTGTAAATTAATTTAAAGTTATTTTTCGACAAAATAAACAATCTAAATCATAATAATAATAATCTAAATCAAATAGCGTGATGTTGATTTTCAAAGTACGGCTACCCGCCAACATATACGTAATTAAACATATTTAATATATTTTAATGTATAATTCATTCCATACTGGAACTTTAATAACTTTTTGAATAATTAAAGTTTATGTAAGCAGTCAGTTATTGAAAAGAACTGATATCATAAAATACCAAACACTGTGTTTTTATCACCAACTCATTTATCTCTTTCACTTTTTAGCATCCGATAGAGTTTTATCCAATTTGAAAAGTTGGCCTTATAACAACTGATGTTATTTATTAGAGCATAATGGCCAACTACTCCAAGTCAAATTCTTATTTGCCCTTATACCGGGCAAATGCCCGTACACTTAAAAGTAATACCTTAATATTTCAATAAGTGTCTTCGTACTTCACACTCTCTTTTCATATTCCTATCAATTCGGTGATCTACCCACTTCACTTTTAAAGTAAATCCTATTTCATATCAATAAGTTCGGTGGATTTCTAATTCTCCCTATTTCAACTTTCACCTTTTATGTCTAACAAACCTAAAACCAAAAACATTGAATTCACAAAATATTGGGAAATAAAATTTATTAATTCTACAAAGTTAATTTATTATATTATTCTTATTCACTGTAAATAATATTCATATTGAAAAAAAGAACACAGAGAGTGGAAGCCAAAGTAAGTAAAGATTTTTTTTAAGTGATAGAGAATGCGTTAAATGTACGTTAAAAACTACTGTGATTATTTTTAGGCCACTGAAACAAAAAACATATCAAGTGAGTTTTTTTTCTTCCGTTTTTTCTATTTCTTTTACAAATCTACATAAACAAAACAGTAAAAGATACGATACTAAGAAATAACGCTAAAGGTAAATTAATATATAATATCAATATATATATTTTGATGAATGACTTTAATAAGCATCGACAGAAGTTGAAACTAGAAAGAAAATAACGTATACCAAAGCGTGATTATATTTATGTCAATTTGTAAAAATTCTGAAAAAAAGTATGTATAATTTTGAATCGAAACCTCAAAAGTACAATTTTTATTATAAACAAAAACAAAAGTTAAGAAGTTTTTATGATCTTCCATCTTTTATTAAATAATTTCTTTTAAAATACTACATATAGCAAACAAACTATATGACTATATTAAATATGTATATGACTATATTTTATGACTCTTTAACCAAAAACAATTTATTTAATAGTTGAGTGTGTGAAGTGTGCGATCTAAGGCCGTTTCTTAGGACTCTTTTGTCAAAAAAAAAACAAAAACACTATTAATGACGCTTTAAAAATTTACATATTACCTGAAAATATTTTTTTATATATGGATAATGTCATGAAAAGGGCAATTTTAGTTTATTTTGTAATAAAAAGTCTGATAACATTTCACATCAAAGCATTTTCCTCATAAAACCAAACGGTTTTATTTGCTTTAGAATACTTGATTTCTCCAATGAACAGAATATTTGTTTTATCTGGAGCAGTCAACACAAATTAAGTGTTCATGAACATACACAAACTGTTTCGAAAAATTTATTATACAAATTTAGTTCGATCTTGTTAATTAATTATAAATCAAGAAAATAATAATTGTGCACAAATCAGGAATATATAGTTTGTTTTAGTCGTGGCTCCTCTAATTTAAATATCTTTCCAATTTGCAGATGTATGAAACACATCTACACGTATTCCATATATAGAGGAATTTCTCAATCCGTCTGTATATTCATATGTATAACTTCCAAAAGAGTTTTATTAAATCTTTGATTATGGCCATATTTAAATCAAGCATTAAATAATTATAAATGAATTTCGACTCAACTAATTGGACTTGTTTGAGAGGAATGAAATGAAATTCTGGTGTATTCTTAGGAAAAAGTAATATGTTGTTAATTGGATAAGAGAATAAGTTGATGGCGTATTTTCACACTGAAATAAATTTTGATATCATATGAATATATTTTATGATACAAGGACTTAAATTCAATTAAGGGTATTTATAATAGATTATTGACCTACTATATAAAATGAAAGCGATTGCAAATGACATTTAAAGTTTTACTTACCTATGGTTTTCTATATCTATTTACATTGGACCTAAAAATAATTGTGAATTTTATTAATAATACTCTTTCCAATGTTAATTATTTCTAAAATAATTTATCAAAGTGTATGATACATTTTGAATATAAAGTTTTTACATACGTTGAAAGTAAGCTATCAAACTTCCTATCCTAAAAATTCATCAGAAACTTTGGCCTCGATCGCGGATTTAAAATGAATTACATAATAATTCTACATAGTAAATAATAATTAGAGTATTGAGCATATATTTGTTCTACATTAGCTAATTATACTGTACTTCTTAAGTATTGTCTAATATTATTTCACTTTATAATGACCAAATAACATACTATTCTTAAAGGATAGACCGTCATTAAGTAGGTCAGGCCAGTATTGAGATAAAACAGTACTTAGAATGCCGCTATTTTTAGGGCTAGGCTACTGTTAAAATACCTTTAAAACGACTAGAAATAAAGTAATTTATTTGATAAGATAAGATGTATTATTTATAAGACGATTTTAAAATAACTTTATAAAACTAAAGATTTAGATGGTGGCGTTTTCATAAAATTTTGGATGTTAGAAACAATATTTTAAATATGGATCACCCTAACTCCAAGCGAAAGCTACAACTTTAAGTGATGACATCGTAAGATTAGATGTCAAAGGTAAAAGCAATGCTTTAATCTAACAATGTCATGACTTTCTACATTTAAAATCAATTTTATTGTTATTTAAAGCCTTCATTAATATAATGTAGTATCTAAAAAGATTGTTTAAATAATTGCTGGACATTAACAATTACAAATATTATTAACTATAAACATATTTTACATTTCACTAACACTACAAACAAATTTCGTGGTATCAGCAAAATTGAAATTGAAATATTATAATATAGAGTAACCCCAAGAGCTTAATTCTTAAAAGCGTAAAGTCACCAAAGGACTGTTCGACCTCGGCCATCTTACCTTTCATCTAATAAATACTCAACTGGAGTTTGAATTGAGATTAAATTAATATTTGTTATATTAGAAATAAAGTTTCGAAATTATTATGTTTACAATAGTGTACAAAAATGGTCGATGTTTTAAAGTGAGTTACACTTTTTCAAATTAATTACTGAACATTACATTTTTGCAATATCTGACAAATCGCAAGAGCGTCTTTGTAGGGGAGAATATACCTTTTTTTAAGATACCCATGTGGTATCGATCTGGAAATAATGTCGAAGGAAATTCATTTCGCAACTTAGTGGTACGTGAAAGAAAAGTCCTTGAAAATTGCACAATAGAAGATCATCAGTGGTATACAGGTGGTTCGTGTTTTTTTATGTTAGAGGAGGGCAAACGACCTGGCGGTTCACAGATGATACGTCATTACGACCGTCTATAAACTCTTGCAACATTCGAGGATTCAGAAGAGCGTTACCGGCCTTGAAGGAAGGAGTATATGCTTTTATTGAAGGTACCCATGTCGTATCGATCTGGAAATACCATCGAAAGAAGTTCGTTCCATATTTGTACGGTACGTGGAAAAAAATCCTTGAAAACCGCACAGTGGAAGATCGCTATGTATCCAGGAGGTATGGATGGCAAAGGAGACGATGATGTGCTGTGCGGTGATGAAATTCGGCGGCAGGCATTAGATCGAATAGCTTTTTGGAATACTCCCAGTTGTAAATGCGGTGAAAAAGGTACAGAGAAACCACGTCTCTACGCAATACCAAAGAGTCTAGCCGTTTGCAGAGCACCGGGTTCCCGACAATCAGAACGGCTCTCCGTTGTACCCGGTTAACACAGGACAGTACTTTATGCATGGCCGGACCTGCGCCCTATGCGTCAAGTTTGGTACTGTCTACATACCCAATATTACAGGAAGCAGGTTGTTTATGTAAGACAAAAAGAAGATTTCTGATAACACAAAACCGATATCCAAGTGGTGAGAAGAGCAACCTTTTGCTTGAACTCTCCTATTGACCGATCTTTGAAGTAATTCAATAATAAAATACGTAAAACAGGCGGTAAACAGAATGATAGAAGTAACTCAGACTCGAAATACTCTTCGTCAAAGATAAAACTACAAAGACTTAAACAATTGATAAAACAGTATAGAGTTTTCACTATTAATTGAATTGAGATGGAATTCTTTGTTCGAATTCAACAAAAAGACAAATTTCGTGGAAACAATTAACTTTTCAAAACGTAAAATTGGAAATTCTCATAAAGTAAGCTGCAAATAATTGGACTAAAAATCATTCAACAAATATGTCGAAGTTAACTTTTTATCCATTTTTCTGAGCTAAAAGCTAAAACACACATATATGTTTAAATTATATTAAATAATCATAAGATATATAAAAGAAATTTATATATATATATTTATTTCTACTTTCCGTTAATAAAACACATTCTTTCATTACCTAATAAAAGGCACATCTTACGTCTTACCCAAATCCGGGGTTTTAACGCCGTAAATAACATTATGTCTCAAGCCTTCGTTTTCCCTTATGAAATTGTCTGTCAAACAAATTATCTTTAAAAGTATCTTTATGAGTGGTTCCAATATAAATTTCTAATAAACTTAACAACTTTAACAATAATATGAATTCTATTTCTATAGTAAAAAAATAGATAACATTTAAATGAATACATACTTAATTGTATTAATATTACTATTAAGGCACTCTCTTTCGATCACAAGTACCACGGGTTGAATGAATGCCACTTGACTTTAAGTTTCGTCATATTGTTTGTTTATTTTTATACACTGACGTTAAAACACATCATTGATAAAAATTAAAAAAGATTGAAATTCGAAAAAACTATTTCAAAATATATTACCGCCAGCTCGAAATGCTGCTCTACTGAGACTAGCTGGTCAGAACTTTAACGGTTGCTCTTTTTAAATGAAATTTAACAATGTTTGACGTATACATTATAATGTCAAATCTTTTATTTTTTTCCTTCACCTTTTACGGGAGGGAGGGATTATTTATGTTGAATTTCATAGAGGATGCTCCCATTTTTAAGATTACCCACTTAACTAGACGGTCAACAGATCGCCGTATACAGTGGGAACCATGGGAATCGCTTGCACATACATCTGCGTTACTCCAACGTTAGGCCGCGTGAAAGGCCACCATATCCCCAATGGGATATGGTGGCCCGGTTGACAAATGCTCCTCACTCTGGTAGCAGATGTGCGGACCTCATAATAAAAACCTTGCTAATGAGTCAACAACCTGTGTTTCACACATTTCGATGACCCAAACACGGTTGAATGCTATAATAAAATACTTTTAATTTGAAATTTAAAACTGAAAAGGAAAGATGAAGTTATTTTGTAAAACTTTATTATATATAGCTTATGAAGGATTTGTTAACTTTTAGATATTATTATTAACAGATGGAAAATAAATTTATTATTTGCAATATCCTTTTATCTATCTAATGCTGTATGGTTAGGTCTTTCTTTCAAAAATAGTAATTATACTTTTATTGTTTTTCGCCCTCCCATAATAAGAAAAAAATGTTATTTTGTTATTTTAGTGGTTATTGCTAATTCTGAAAAATTTCCTATTTGTTTATTTAACTTTATAAAACCAATAAAATAAAATAACAATATCCTACATCAACAATCAAACATCAAACAATCTTTTAAATAAATAATATATTACTACCATATTAATATATTGAATATCCATTTATTAAATAAACATTAAAAAGTTGAAGGATCCTTAACTGAACTATTATATAATTAAACACATATTAAAAAAATATTTAAATTCAAAAAGTTTTCTTTTTTTAATAATACTAACAACACCTTAACCTTTTTTCAACAATAGTATAAGCTGACAACCTTTCAATCCGTGTCCAGTTGAATTTTTCGTTTTGTTGAACTTCCATTCCATTCAAATTTATTCTTCACTGAAAGTAATTGGGGTGTATTATTGATTCTATGAGAGATTCTCTTTTATATTTGAATAAAGTCCTTATAATGAACGAAACCTACTAGAAATTTCTTCAAACCTATTTTCAAATATATTTTTTTATATGACTTATATGGTTTCCTTTCAAAAACTTGATATAATATTTACTTAATCTCATATACTATCGAGATTTAATGTATGGAAAACCTCCATATTAAGCATGTTTGTATGTTTTGATAGTATTTACTATATAAAATTGTCTATACGTGTTTAGCAATGATGTGCTTCCTAAAATCTACAACGAAATGTAGACAAAGACATTCATGTTAAGAACAGAGCTAGAATCTGCTGCCTATGAGAGTCCGTTTCCGTTCGTCCAACCATACCTCGCTCGGTCACGCTGAGCTACGTTGACATCTTAGCAAGGCAGGTGACAAATTTAGCATTATACGAGTATACATTTCTATTTACCGTTGTCGACATATATAACATTTACTAGATTTCTTTTGAAAATACTAGGATTTTTTTAAATATATATTTTTATGGGTCTTGCTAAATATATATTTTTACAAAACACATCTAACGTTATATTTTCTAGAATTATTACATACCGAAGCTCACATATTCGAGTTCAGCTTGTTTGACGAAAATATCATTATACATTAATTTAATGCTTAAGCGACCACTGAACGGTGATTCATTAGCAATTTAACTATGACACCTAAAATTACGATTATCAATAATTGTATTTAAATTTAAATACACAGGTTTGTGAATATACATAAGATCTCAGGACAGACAGAGGGGCAAATAAATTTCTATATATCCTTATGTTTAGAAATTTATTTGTTTGCAATTGTTTTGGATTTTGTATGTGAAATCAAGTTATTAAATTCGTGTAACTGTTGATTCAGGTTGTGTGGTAAAATTCTAAATTGAATTATCTTTTGTATAAATCCTGTTTTGTAATTTGTGAAATTAAATTATATTATAATTTAAAAATGTATTGCTTTAGCAACAAGAATATTAAGACTTGTTTATTTCCCTTAGTTATAATTTAATAAAATGAAAATAAAATAAACTAAAGCAATATTCTTGGAATAAACTAAAGTAATATTCTGAAAATTTAACTGTTTTCTACAATTTTTGAAATAAAATATATATTGTTTTAAGCTGTACGCAATTAAGTTAAGGACAACAATTAAAACAAAAACGTTAATTCTGCATCTAGTATTATGTACATTTCAACGAGATGTCGCCAGGTGATGTTTTTTGAATATCTATGCAAAGTTGTATTGAATAGAGCCAATACTAAACAATTAATATAGAAACGGTTTACATGGAATCCATGCGGATTGTATATTATACCTTCCGAAGTTCCGTCCAAGTGGAATGAATTCTCAAAACGATTTTATCGATTTGGAGTAACACTAACATAAATACATTACTTTTGAAATAAACACACTTATATTTCACATTAAAATCGAATGAAAATGTTCGTCGTAGGCGTTAAAACCGTAGCCGTGAAGAATTATAAACCAAAAATTATCAATTGAATGTAACGGAAAATAAAATGTTATAACTAAGTATTAATAAATATTAGGATAATATATTTATGGTAATCATTTCTTATCAGAACTTAGTGTTTACAATTTTCTGGCGATAGAAAAGGTCTCTCCCAAATAATAAGCCCAAAGACTTTAATCTTAAAAACCTTTATGATTATTAATCATTTCTTAAATAAAGTAGGGATATTATTATCGTATATAATAAGCCTTATATTTCCGAGACAGAAAAAATAGTAGCAATAATAATTGCAGCAACGAATAATGGTGTAGAGACTTCGCTTTTAAAACTTTGGAATCGTTAATACTTTGGAAGTTCGGTAAATAATTTTCTGCTAGCTTATACAAAAGTGCCACCAAAATTAAATAATCAATAATACTTGTGAATGTGGGCTTACCATGTTATATTCTTTAATATATAACGTTGTTTTAAATAGATTTTTATGTAAGATTTTACAAAAAATATATATTTGCACACTGTTATTAGCATCCAAACGCTGCATCAATAATCTAAGGAACGACTTGATCGCCTTATTTGAGCTTTGCGTCTGCGAATTCTAGCAGTCAAATGCGGAGTCGAGCTACTAAAAAGCATAAAAAATCACATATCGCTAGCTGATGCTAAAATAATCATAATTACTATTTGGTCCATACTTAATTTACGCCTTCCAAACTACATGCTTGTAGAGAAACAAACTTCTCTGTGAATTTTCACTCGTCGAAATATATTAATAGATTTTAATTCATTTTATTCTAATACATATTACAAAAGCGTCATTAAATTCCCATGTAAAGTAACTTAAGGAAGCCTTTTAAATTATATGAATTATTTTAATAATATATTTATAAAATAAATTTAACAATACTGATAGACCGACAAATCCCTATAACGTAATATAATTAAGTTAAATAAACTTTCCCGTTGACCGTTTCTGGGAGCAATATAATATATTTCCAAACAACCAAGGATCATAAATTGCCTTAATTATAAGTTAATCTTTGAAGATTAATACAAATTTCTATAAACGGCATAAATTCACTGGAAACAACAATAGCCAAAGGTGGTGAATGAAAAGTTTTATTGTTATTTGCAAATTGTTTCTAATTCTCAGTTTTAAGGCCCACAAATTTCTGAAATCAGAATTGAAAAGAGATTTATGTAGAGTGTTTTGCGATTAGTACCCGTGTGGTCCAATTAACAGGCGCCTTACTTTTCAACTGTTCTTTATATTCCTAATCGTTTAATTATTCTGTTGTAAGGAAAATATTATTTTCACGGGAAGGCTTACGTTACTCAGTCAAATTTCACGTTTACTTTTTGAAGAATCCACTATTAAAATATCCAAAAGCAGTGTTTTAAATGTCGGAATAGTAATAAGATAACATATGCAAAAAAATAATAACATCTTTTTCATCCCTTGGCCCATATGGTCACAATATTGCAAAACGATTGGTAATCGTTAGTGTATTTTTTTTAATTAACTAATTGTTTCTCATTTCTTTTATTGTTATAAAAATCTGAGAGAACAACGCAGAAACATAACATCATTCCAGCTATTCTTTTTAGGGCTTAAGTTGTTAATATAGTTTAGTATTGTGTAATTCCAATTCCTTTGGAATCGGGTCAAAATTTTATTTCTTTATAAAACGGTTTAAATAATCCGATATCAAAAAGCACATAATTGAAATGTTTTTATATTTAAACTCCGATGCTAATCCGATTAAGTCAAATAGAATTAAACTGTATAGATTATTATTAGTCATTATCATTACATAGGACTAATAGAAATTTAACGAACCTGTTTATTTAAGAGATTTAATAAGCCAAATATGAATACTGAATTGAATCTGAGTATTACAGCGCTTATAAGATGTGACATTAAAAGGATTTTAAAATGAAACTTTTTATTCTTTATGATTATGATAAACATGCACTTTCAATTAGTCAATTTACATGCATTTGTCGATATTTTTATAGATCTTAATTTTGTCGAATTATAATAAGAAAATATACATTATATATAATTTATATTTTAATTTATAATAATAAAAAGGTAAGATTTTTATGTTTTTAAAAGCTAATAACAAATCACACTAGAATTACACTTTAGACTTGAACATGTATTAAAACTACAACGGGGTAGTCTAGTTTAAGTAAATATTCATTTCATATTACACTTTACGAAAAATATTACGATATTATTCTTAGTTGAAAGAAGCACATAATGTGCTCTTATCGAGAAATCAGCTTTTGATCGTTATATCTCAAAGCTCTTCAGTACAAAGCAGAATTATTATCTAATCTTCTTATATAATTTTCGTTCGATAACATAGTGTACTATCAGTACTTCATATATTATCGCTTTACCTTAATGAAATAATGTTTATCTTTATTTCATGAAATTTCATTGTTACTTTCTTAATTAAAGTTTTACAAATGAAAATTAGCAAACAAATTTATCGTTAGATATATGAAATGATCATTTCATAAGAGTTGCGATCGGTATGTAGCTATTGGATTTGGGCATCCGACATTAATAATCATAAATTATATTTTGTTATTGTTATTATAATTAATGCGAATCTGGCTAAAAACGGAAATTGTTTAAAATTGTTGTAATTAATTTGTATTAATTTTCTCAGTCTTACTTATTTTCTTTTGTTGGCCGGATAGACCGATTCTATGTAATATAACAAAACACGTTATGACCATCGATCACATATACACATCAGATGCTTTTAAATTAAAAATATTTGTAAATGCTTTAATAAAATGTAGCATATGTTTAAACATATATTTTTTCTATTACCCTGAAATAATATATAATAATGAGAGTTATCGGTAATGCAGCGTAAGCTGTGATACCCGCTTACGCGGAAAGCCACGATCTCCTGAGTCAGTATATATCATTGTTTGTTATCAGATTTAATTATAATATGTTATGTCAGTCTTGTAGCGTATTTAATCTAGTACAAATGTATTTTTTAAAATAAATATTTTTTAATAACTTCGTTGTCTGCCAATATATAACTCGAGAAAAACTTATTATAATTGGTGCAAAGTGTAGTTACTACTAACATAAAACAAATCCTTAAATTTATATATGAGTATTTGGTAGCTTTTGGTATTTTATATACGAGAAAATCTAAAACTAAAAGTTTACTAAAACCAGTGTGAGAATATTGTCACTAAAATAGAACTTATCAGAAATTGTAACGAGTTATCAAAAGTTTTAACCAATAGAAGAGACCCACTTATGGATAAAAATAAGAATAAATTAGAGATGAGAAAAATCTAGATATTGTTTGGGATAATAAATCACTTCATTGATTAAAGAATATAGTTGCTTTTAAAAAAAATCAGAAAATTCTACTCAGGAAAAATAAGCAAGAGAGTTTTTGTTGATATAATTGTTGAAATCAGAATTTAAAGCCATTATAATCTATATATTAATACGTGATGCCAAATCTTTGGACCCCTTTTTACGAAAATTGCGTGGACGCAAGAGCATAAAACTTGGCACACTTATAGTTTATGTACAGGAGAAGTGCAGAACGCTAATATTTTTCAATAATAATGCTTATAAAGTACATTAAATCAATAAATAAAACATTACCCACACTACCATGCATTTCACACACGCATGTTTCTTTTGTTTTTCATTTTGTCTATAGACATAGAAATATTACACACACTACCATGCAAATTCACACTCACATACTTACCACAGACTTAGAGTACTGACATTGACATATCAAAAATATATATATTTGCCTATACATACTCTGTGGTCAAATGGTTTCTTTTGTTTTTCATTTTGTGTATAGACAGAGTACTCAAAAAAAAAGTTTAATTTGTCTCATTTAACTAAATATAAAAAAAGATTTTAATAATAATGCATAAAAAATAAATTAAATCAGTTAATAAAACATTATACTAACCAGCATGCATTTGACACACGCATACATACTCTGTGGTCAAATTGTTTCGTTTCTCTATTATAGACGTAGTTGAAAAGTTTGTTTGTTGTGGTTTTATTGAATGTTTAAAGTTAATTAAAGTTTTATTTGACGAATACTACGTGAAATACTGAGCGTTTATACAAATTTATGTGAGTTGTGTAGCAGTAAGATACATTTAAACGTATCGTCGTCTTTCAAGGACTATCATTATATGCATAAAGAAAGCTCTGTAGCAGCAATCTGCAATAACAACATTCAGGTACAAAAATTTTTGATATTGCTGGTTCAAAGCAATTATTGTAGTTTACGATTTCAGTAATTGCATATACTTTAGGATAAATAAGTGATTTTGTGTAAAAACTTTTTCTCTTCTTGATTTCAGTAATCTGTGAAAGAACTTTAATTATGCCTCAACATAGAACATTAACGAGTCGGAGTGAGAGACAAAGAAGAAGGAATATTTCTCTAAGAGGAAGGAATAATTCCTCATCAGTAGTATTAGATAGTAATATGATTTTGAGAGATGCATTTAAGTGTGCTCTAAATGTCATTCCAAATGTGTTTTAAGTTATCACATTAACATTTTGAACCTGAAGTGACTTTAGGCGACCAAACTGCATTCACTTCATGTTATCACAAGGGTAAAGCAATATTACTACCCTTAAGTCAAAATGAATATTTGATTTAAATTATTATATGATGGACTTACTTCAAATGAACCTTCAATAAAAAGTAAATCAAAAAATTATTTTGAAAATATTAAGAAATATAATTCATGTTTTGCTATGCTATTAGCTCAGAAGCCAAAGTTGCTGAGGCAGTTACAAGTGGAGTGTATCATTTCAAAATACATGATGTTTATTATCACAGATCAGGCCCAATAACTGCCGCATATGGTCGCTTACCATGTTATGCACAATTATATTTTTATGATGTTGACACTGCCATTAATTATAGATTACAAGAACATGTTATTCAAACATGTAACAACAACATAATGCATGAAATTTCACTGGAATTAGAACGCAGTAATTCTTTTGTGCGGTCATTCATTGCAATGAAAGATCATTGTCAGAGAGTTGAAAATCAAAACAAAGAAATTTGTATGCGCATTAAAGTAAATCATCATTTACATCTACGCCGATTTAATGATGCAGTTCAAACTGATGTAGCAGTAATATTTAGTACAGTTGATGGTGAGCCACCTTTTGAACGAAATATGATTTGTTTTTCAAATGTTAATGGTATAATTAAGAATATCTCAGTTTTGGACTCATCATTAGACCCTTTAGCGTACCCACTGCTTTTTCCCAACGATGATACTGGGTGGCATGTCAATATTGCTCATAATACACCAACTACATCTAATTCAAGAGCACCCAGAAATAAATTAACCATGCTTTAGTATACAGCCTATCGACTAGCAATTAGAGATGATTTCAGCATGTTACACCATTCACAAAAACTATTTCTGCAGTGGATTGTTGATATGTATGTGAGAATAGAGGGCTCACGATTACATTTCATTCGACAAAATCAAACAAATCTTAGGTCTGAAGTTTACAACAATTTAACAGACTACTTAGAATTGAACATTTCTTTTAATTTCATATAATTTTTCAAAAAAGAAATTGGCAAATAAGAGTCTTGGTCAAATCTGTGGTTATAGTAGTTTAGTTTTCGACAGTAGAACCTTAATAATATTTGAATATTATATTTTAATAATGTTTATTAAGTCACTTACAATTTAAATTTATTATATGGTCGAATTTCGACCACTGGGCGACCACTAGTTAGTTATAAAAGCAATATACTCAATACATTTAATTCTCTTATTTATAATATGCTACTTTTAAATTAATATTGAAAATTTTAAGATATTTGTATATATATATATGTATCATTTCATAAAACAATATTAATTTAATAAGACACTGTTAAACCAATTTGTGTAAATAGCTGTATACTCGTAAGTCAAGTAAAGTGTTAAGGAACATAAGTAAAAATGTTATAATTTTTTTATGAATGCTCCTTCTAGAGATCTTTATTTTATGATATATTTTAAACGTTTTATGTCGTTACTACGACAATCCATTATATACTGCCAAAGTTTAAATTGAAAACAAATCGGTAGACTTTTGCGAAACGATAAACATTCATTACTTTACAGCCAACACCCATTCGAACTCCATTATTGCGGAAAAAAACGATAAATGACAAACCAGTTTTAGTTCATTCATCAATTGTGGTACCATTATTCCTTGACCTGTTTTATATTCTATAATAACGTCCTGTCTAGTTATGGAAAAATTACCTTAATATTGTACCATAAAAACATCGTCTTTTTAGTTTCATCACATACAGTATATTGCTCAGTTTACTTAGTTTTCTTCTATTAATAGTTTTATGAAATAGATTAAATAATTTAAATTGCATTTATATTCATAATTATTATTTTTATTGTTTTAAATCGTACTTTTTCATAATCTTATATAATTGTAATTCTACCATTTACAAGAACGTTTTTCTTTTAAGCAAATTAACAATGTACAATGTAATATGCTTAAATTTGACCGCTATTTCATCGGTTTTATTCGTAACAATTTTTAATATAGAATCTGATTAATGTTTCACACGAAAGTCAATTTGTGTATTAATGCAAACTTAGTTTCTTGGTATATTTAGGAACCGTCAACAAACTAGCCAAACAGTTAAATTTATCGCCATATATTTATTTATTGGGTGGGTTTCTTTTGCACCCTTCAACAATGTTATGTTCTACGTCCTTCTGCATTGAGGCCTATTTTTTATTTCGAAAATGAGCAGTTCGAGCAACCTTTAATGTACATCCATTACCTTCTAGCGAAGAAAATATATTTTTACTACCGCTAAACTCATCATTGACTTAACATAAATAATAGCAAATAATATCAAATGGTAAAGATTTGAATTACCTCAAAATTTTTTATTATATATTATTATAAATTTCAGATCAATAACAATATATAATTCCAATAACTTTTTTTTACATTAAAATAAATGGATGAATATCTCAACGTTTTCTACGAATATAATAATTTATTAAAAAATAAATTTGATTTCGTTTACCACAAAATTATTAATTTTTATCATGAATTTGTTGTTTAAGTATTAATTAAATTTTCTCTGTCTGTGTCTCCTGCAATATAATTAACGAACTGATATAAGTAAAATATAGTTTTTAACAGTAATGATTTTTTTATTGAATAATTAACAGTCCATATAAGATAATAATAGCTTTGTTAGTTTCCTTTAAAAATAGATGACGAAACGAGAAGCAAATAATAATATAATAACAAACTTATACTTAAAAATATTTTTTTACAAAATATTAAATACTACAAATGTAAACATAAAAAACATGAAAATCATATAAATAAAAAATTACTAGCAGGTATTTAACTCAGCAGGTTTTTTCTAGACGAAATGGTTAAATCTGTCTTCTGAATAGCATCATTGTTGTCTCGGATATATTCGTGACAAAAGTTTCAAGAAATAAAGGAAGAAAGGAACACTTAACAGATAATAAGTTTTATATAACATCATATATATTGGAAAAATATTTAATGTATGTAAATGTTTACTTAATTTTTTTTGGAACTTAAAGAACCAATTAATTTAAGTTTATAAATTTTATAAATGTTCAGTTATCAAAAAATGTATATATATTCAATATTGTATATTTATTTTAAATAATTTATTTGATTCACTTTTTTGTTCCTAAGACTAATAAACTGAGTACCCGTCAATGCTTAGCACAGCTAGAAAAGAATGTTATTGTCTGTATTGTGTTAAGTTGTCGTAGGACCGTTTCTACTTGAATTAATAAACCATGGCCAATATTAACTTTCCAAGATTTATAACACGACAAAAATAAACATATATCACGCAAATGTTACATGCATGTTACATGTCTGCCCTTCCTAATTAATAAATACATATTATTTATGATTTTATGTTTCACGACCTTACTAATGCCATAGCATTATTTACTTTCAAAAGAGAGCTTGTAAATTAGTTATTGCTTGATTATTTTATGTTTAATATATTATAGTTATTGATTGACATTTGAGATTCAGAATAAACAGTAAGAAAATCGATTGTGTTTATTCCATACAAGGAAAAAATACTATAATTTATAATATATGTATAAATATTACTTAGATTTGACATCTTGAAACCATTCCTTAACTCAATAACTTATTTAAAAGCAGAAAATTTATTTTTAAAAATTATAAAAGTATATATAAGTATAGATTGTACAAGTAAATAATAAAATTGCAATTGAAGAATCAATGGATTCTGAAGCAATTTTTTTTAATTAGTAATATTTATGAATCAAAGTTTGGTCTCCTCGTTTTTAGTTATTAGGTATAAAAACAGAAAAAAGAAAGGAAAAATGTTTTAGCACGTATTTTAAATTAATAGTTAGACATTATCAATCTTACCAATATTACAATGGTTTGGTTATACCTTACGGTAAATACCACGTTCGGACACATTGTAAAAATAAAAAATAAAAAATTTTAAAAATGCTTTTAACTTTGTAAAAAAAGAACTAAAAAGTAAAAAATAAATAAATAAAAAGCGTGGCGCGTTTTCATCAAAAAGCTTCATCTTAAAGCTGTAAGCGACAGAAAACCTTTACATTTTTTTTACGTATGGTATGAAAACAAAAATTTTTTGATGAAAACGCGCCACGCTTTTTATTTATTTATTTTTTACTTTTTAGTTCTTTTTTTTTACAAAGTTAAATAAAAGCATTTTTAAAAAAAATTTTTTTTATTATATATTTTTTGTAAATTTTTTTGTAAATTTGATAAAATATATATTTTTTTTAATTTTTAATTTTTTACTTATTAGTCTTTTGTTTTTTTTAATATTTTTTTTGTAATTTTTTTTTACTTTTTAGTCTTCTGTTTTTTGTAATTTTTTTTTTTTGTAATTTTTTTAACTTCTCAAGTCAGATATCACTTCCTTCTCCAACTGGACATAACCTCACCGACACAATGAAAGAAAAAAAACGATTAAAAACACGTAGGGGTGGCAAACAGGGGTCAAAAGGGGATGTTTTCTTCGGGTAACCCCATTTACTTGTATTGTCACCGGAGCCGAACATGTGCTCTAATTTTCATCGAAATTCATTGAGTCTGAGTATTAAAATTTCGCGTTACAAGATTTGATCCGATACATGTCAAGTTAAATAAAAGCATTTAATAAAAATATCCTATTTTTATATATGTATACTTATTCTATAAATACTTACTTTGGACAAAATGTACGGTAACAGATACAACTCTGGTTGGTGATGACACACAAATATGGCGAGGTTCTTTCTTCTCTTTCTCTTTCGATAATCAGCTTGTGAATCTGACGACCGTTGTGAACAATCTCCCTATCAGGTATTATTAGATTCATTTTAGTTATTTAAAAATTTTAAAATTATTGTACTTATTATTGTACTTTATATTTAGAAACAAAGTAATTAATATTGTTATATATTTGTTTTCATATCAGCTATAAAAGTAATTAGAGTGTTGTGTTAGTCAAGTCCTCATTAAGATCCTTCTCGTTTACTACTGAGCAATATTTCACAATTTTGGATTTAATTTGTAGGCTCTAGTTATTTTCATTGTACTAGAGTCCTTGTTTCACTTACAATGTAGTTTACATTATTATTAAGTATAAAGTACAATGCAGTAACTCAAATAGTTATGTTATAAACATGTATATCATATTATAAAATATATTGTCTTGCACTTTACATATTTTTTCATATTATTATTAGAAAAAATATTTATTTGAAGACTGACGTCGTATGTGGAATGATTTTAATCTTCAGTCGCAAAATTAATTACTGCAAATGCAATATTTGTCTATTAACATTTAAAACATTTTATTCTGAATATTAATATAATTATTAATCAATAACAATTTCTATTTTGTCTATTAAACTTTAACGTTAATTATATTTCTATTATGATGTCTAAATTATTGCAATTATTAGCGAAGTCAAAATGTAATTACGTGATGATTTTTAAAAAACCTTACTTGCATTGTTTATTTTTCTTTAATAATTGTTATTCTTTAAGTTTTTAAATTTATAACGTCTAATTTGTTTATATTTTTATGTATGTATATTCAGCAATTTATATTTTGTTTAAAGTGATAAGTTTATTTTATCTGTACTTTATAAGTTTATGTCTATTTACACAAGTTTATCATCACCTGTATGATAATAAGCTCACTTAGTATTAATGAAGACATAATAGTTATGTCACCTCGCCCGTTTTACACTTTACGTAACACTATATTGGTTTAATTTGTAATTTTTACTTAATTATTGATAAACTAGTTTAATATTAGCGACACCGTTTGCGTTTTTTAACCTGTCTTCGGCACAATAATTCTGAATGAAATAGTATTTTTTAATAATTATTGATTTTAAGATATATTAAATTTTCAATGTATGTAATCTTTTTAAATGTAAGAAATATAACATTTTTTTTGTTGTTGTGAGCCCAGAAATTCTAAATTAAAGGAATGGACTTTCAACGCTGTTCTATAGTTTACGAGTAAAGCGTGAAACTAGTAGTTTTATAAGTTTATATATTGCAGGTTTTTCTGTTATTTTACGTGTTAAATAACTTTATTGAAATATTGTAAATCTAAGTGTTTTTTATTGCACAATATTTCGCTTTGAATAAATATGTGTAATAGATTATTATAAATAATCTTTTGTGTTTAATATTAAAAAATAATAGAAAAATTATAAATCTATATCTCTTCCAGTTCTGGTTTTCTAATAAATTATATTTATTTCATCAACCAGTCTTAAGCAACTAAAAGTATTAAAGAAAGGTAAATAAACAAATTATCGTGGACAAAATTTCAAAACAACAATTAAGTGTCAAACATTAGTTTAAGCAGATCAATTTACTATAAGGTCTTTAATAGTGTAATCCTATAGATGGCAATGGTAGCCTCAAGAATAATATTGATATAACCTTAATAACAAGTCACATGTTATTCTTATAACGGATATTTTGGAATTTATGTAAAGCTTACCTATTGCAATACTTAAGTCAATTTTGACAAGTTTTATAGGATTTAAATACGGAGTTTAAGTTATAGCTTTTAAAGAAGATGTTATAAATTAAAATAAATAAAAAATATACAGAGTCGTAACAGAAAAAGCATAATATAAATACCAATAGACATTCAATCGATCAACCATATCTCATTAATCTCGAGAAGCCTTGGAATTCCAGATCTAATATTATGAAGATGAATTTGGCATTCCGCCCGAGTAATATTCCTAGAAAAATTGCCATTCCGACTATATTATTCAAATAGAAAATAAATTGATTTAATAAACATTGTCAACATGTAAAAACAAATTAATAAACAACATTCTCTAAGTTTAGTGTTCGTCACGGAATTCCGTAATTTAGCGGAATAATATGTCTTAAGCTGTATCAGCAGCTTAGTGGAGAAAATGGAGTGACTGTTGGTGATGCAAGGGAATACCATATTAAGATATCAAAATTGATTTTCATTATAAAAAGTAAAAATGAGTAATAAAATTGCAAGAACAATAAATATTATTAGTTATAAATAATTGCAAGGGCAAAAAATTTGTATTTCACTTATCCGAAATTTTACGTATTAAAATGTAGTCTATTTGTTTTTAGCAAAAATAATATTCGTAATCACAGTATAATAAAGGCAATACTCGGCTTTACTAATTCCCTGATAGACCAATAAAATCTTATTATAATCGCATGTTAGTCGACACATTACTATTCAGATTACGACCTGTATGTTTGCCAAACGCATTATGTTTAGGATACTAATGCATGTAAAATGTTGATAAAATTTGTTATTTGTTCGTATAAAGTTTCAATAAAGAATATAATTTTTTATGAGTAACATAATATCATTGATAACTCGTCGTTTGAAAACCATAAATATATTGTAATGTATCAATCAATATATCCTCGAGTTTGTTGGGTGACAGTATATTGGAAGAAAAAATTTAATTATTTCTTCGATTATTAAAATTATCAAATAAGAACTTCCTTTCAAAGTTTGATGATGGTTAACTGTTACGCATATTTTGCAGCGCTGAATAAAAAGGTGAAAATATTTTTTTTTATTAGTAGGACTTCAGTCTTATACAATAATTAACATTTGGTTATAAGGATTATCGCTATTTTATTCATGTTTATTGATATAATAAGAAGTATAGATAACTCACTTTATCTCTGTTATCAAAAGAAAATTAAATAACAAAAATAGATGATAAAGCTGCATTGTACTGAACAGCTTTGAAATAAATCGATCAAAGACTAATTTCTCGATAAGAACTCCTTGCTTTAATCTTTGAACTAAGAAAAATGTCTTTTTACTTTTCATTTAGGTTGTATAAAATTTTTTATCCACATAAATTAAGGTAGCCGATTGTTGTCTTCATAGTTATTTTTATGTCAGAACCGAAAAGTAAGGTACACATGTAAACCTTAGTTTTTTATAATATTGATGCATTTAATTATTTGCAGTGTATCAAACTTGCATATATTTAATCAATGTGAGTAATTACATATATTTAAATAATATATTTAAACAAAAGAAGAATGAAAGAGAAAAATGTATGCAAATTGTATAAACTTCCTAATTTAAAGTTTATATTTATTTCTAGTCATATAGCTTAAAAAGTATAAATTTATTAATAAGTTGAGAGAGGCGTGGCTACAATGAGTTGCATAAAAAATACTTGAGTTTGACGTATTTAGATTTAATTATTTGTGGAGGATATAACTTAGGAAACCATTCATTATAACACTTTTAATCTTATTATCTATTGCAATACCATTTTAAATTGATCTTCACAGTATAAATGCTGACTGGCAGAATAGACGTATACTGTAAATTTTTAAATCAAGACAACTTTTATATAGAGTGAATTTGCAAAATATTCCAAATTCCTTCTGTCGTCTACGCGTTCAGAGTAACAAATACGGCTAGAATTATATTAAAATACGCTTTCAAGATAATCTGATATTTATTTAAATAAAAGCAGACTTTATTTATATTTTTTGTAGCTGAATTGTAAATGATTAGAAATGTAATGATTTATGACCTATCTGATAAATATATATTTTTATAATGTAAAATTAACAAACTATCAAATAATATTTAGATGAAATATTTGTACACATTATTTTTCGAATACCAACTGATTAAAACTACAACTATTTAGAGATATAATATTAAAAACATAAATATAAATATTGTATTATATTTTATGTATATATATATATATTTTTTAAATAATCATGTATAAGTGTTTATTGATATTTAACATTTAGATGATCCAACTTACACGCGATATAAAGTGACCCACATACACTATACAATACATAAAATATAATAAATTTAATCAGTGTTTTTGATAAAAGTAGTGTTCAATTAGTATTTTTTTTCGAAGTTTATATTACTAGGTGGAGACAACAATTTTAATTAACTTTTATATTAGCAGATTAATTATATAATTCTATCCTTTGCACAGCTTAAGATAATGCATCAAATGAATTGCAAGCTTTAAAGCTAAGTACTTTGTCAGTATGTATGTACTCTGTCAGTATGTATGTATTTGTCAGTATGTAATGTGAGTAGGCGTCATTTTGTTATTAATTATTTTTATTTCCATGTTAAAATTAAAATCAAAATCAAAATCTTTATTGAAAATAAGTTTTATACAAAACATTTTCTCATTGTCAAAGCTACCACCAGCTCCAAAAAAAAAATTCCCACAGACCTGTGAAGAGCTGGCGACAGAAACTCAGAGGGATTGTCATGATTTAAAATTATTTTTTTAATTAGAACTTAAATTCATTACATAAATATATTACACAATACTAAGTAAATAATATTGAAACCTAGCAGCGATCGCTTCATACCCACGGTGCATTATCCTCTAAGTATTCAGATACATTGTAGTATCGTTTTGCACACAAACGTTCCTTAGTTATTCTCTTAAATTTGTTAAATGGTAATACTTGAACGATTTGCTTGGACTCTGTTGTAAAACTCTATACATTGCCCCATGACAAATTTACTCACTTTTTAAGTCGCGTAACAGGTAGCGCGAGCTTGTGTGTGTTCCTGGTATTTATAGTGTGTATATCACTGTGCTTAATAACATTGTCAGTATTTTTATGTACATATTTAAGATTTTCCAAAATATACTGATTGGCGACCGTAACTAAATTAATTTGCTTAAACTTATCTCTTAAAGAATCTTTGCGGCCCAGGTTGTAAATAACACGGACAGCTCTTTTTTGTAAAACGAAAATGGTATTTATATCGGTAGCACTACCCCACAGGAGGATACTATAAGACATTATACTATGAAAATAACTAAAATACACTAACTTAGCAGTAATCTCGTCAGTTAGGCAGGGCTATATGATGGCCCCATTGTAGCTTAGCATCAACAGTGATTCCTAGAAAAACTGTGGCTTCCACTACTTCCATCGCTTCCTCATTTAAAAGTACATTAGTTTATTAGTATGCACCTGTTTAATATTAGAAGTAGAAATAGTAAATATTAACTGTGCTTAATTATTCGGCATGTGAGTTAGAGATAATTTAAATCATATAAATTTGTTTCTCGATGTAAAAATATAATGACAATATATACAAATTTCAATTTCGTGTCATTGAAATAATTTTAATATGAAATAAAACCTTGATATTTTATAAGAGATATAATATAATACTTTATTACATTTTTACCCTGTCTTTTCACTTTTTTACTTAGTAAAAAAATAAATTACCGACATTTAGTTACTCGTAATATAAAAATATACAGTAATGAAGAATAGTTTTCAAATATTGTTTCCGTCTGAAAAGTAATATTATAAGAAGGTGTTATTAATATTATTGCAATGACTACTTCACCTATTTATCAATCGGAATAGTAAATCCGATATTTAAAAAATATATTTTAATGTCGAATATTCGACGGCAAACATAAGTAAGAATAAAATCAGCAGACTCACTTCCATAAGTCTTTATATAATAATGATAATTTCATTATTAAGGTAACAATAAAACAATTATGCAGAAAAATAAAATAATTAATATTATTTAATCAATTTAACCAATCAAGTTCCAAACACAAAACTCTATATTAAAACCTTCTAAATTGTGTTTTCAGTAATTGTTAGACCTTTACGTAACAATTTGCAAATAACAACAAAACTGTTCACTCACCACCGTTAGCTATTGTTTCTGTCCGTAAATTTACGACGTTTATAGAAATTTGTATTTTCCTTCCAAAGATTAACTTATAATTCTCGAAATTTATGATCCTTGGTTGTTTGGAATATATTATATTGCTCCAGAAAAGGTCAACGACAAAGTTTACTTAACTTGATTAAATTTACCACGCTTTAATTTATCTGATAGCTTTTGTAGGTCAATTAGTGTCGTTTAATTTATTTTGTAGATAAATGATCGTCAATTGAGCTGATTCAGTCCTTCCTTGCTCTTTTAATTCAACCTATTACTAAATAAATTTTATCTATACGATATTCAAATTGTATTTTTTAAATTGTTATCTATTAAGTAATGTAATAAAATAAGAGTCGTCTCAATAATATCACGTCATCCAGTTAAATTATATATAAGTTTTTAAGCCTTGGAAGTAAACCTAAAATAACAAAATTCTTAGTTTTATTGTTTTCCGAATAAACATACTACGAAAGATTAAAGACAATGAACATTTCTTTTTTCTTATCTAAATATAGCATAAATGATAGACAAAAGAAGCAACAAATTATAGATAGGTTTATTTTTATTAATTTAATTTAAAATCATTCTGTCAAAGTAAACAAGCAAGCAACATGGCCGAAATTAACGTCAAGCGGCATTCCCTTCCATTCAAACCATGGTATTTATGACAGAATGAGAATGCCATTATCATAGCCATTAATTTATTTTTGTGTTATAAATTAATTTTTTATATTAATAAAAACATGCGTGCGTACAAAGTACACATGTCAGAAGTGAAACTTCTTTGGCGAACTAATTTATAAATCTTGTTTATATTTATACAAATCTAAAACTTTAAATTTCCAACATTAAGAGGAAGGGAAAAAGGAAGATAGGTTAGGAATTTAATTGTCATTAAAATAAAATTAACTAGTAAACGAATACACAACCAATAGTAATACGACGTTCGCTCTGTCTCACTTTTTCTCTCAATCTTTCTCATTCGCTTGCTCCCTACTTTCACTCCACGGCTAGTTGCTCATGCTACGTTCGCCCTGTCATACTCTCTCTCAATCGGTCTCGATCACTCTCTCTCTCTTTTCCGACACTTCCGTTGCATACCGGCGTGACGTTTCATCTGTAAAAATTTTACCCTCATGCGCCTAAAGAAGTTTCACTTCAAAAATTGATCAATGCTTCTAAATAACTAATGCTAAAACTTAATAATGTAATATATATAGTAAGTAAGTTTAAAAAAATATACTGCTACCTCTGATAGGGACATTTTAAAGAGAATAATTTAACTGATAAGTTCAAAGGGCAGATTTAAGAGATGTCTTTTCGTAAGAGATTTCTTTTCTTATTTAATTAGTAGATGTTTTCTTTATGATTATTTTTTTTTTAATTTTAGAGGAGGGCAAACGAGCTTGCGGGTCACTTGATATGTGATCACCGCTGCCCATGAACTCTTGCAACATCCGAGGATTCACAAGAGCGTTGCCGGCCTTGGAAATAGCCTATATAGAGTATGCCTTTTTTGAAAGTACCCATGTCGTATCGATCTGGAAATACCACCGAAGGAAGTTCGTTCCACATTCGAGTGGAACGTGGGAAAAAAGTCCTTGAAAACTGCACAGTGGAGGATCGCCACGCATCCAGGTGGTATGGTATGGATGGTAAAGGAGGCGATGGCGAGCTGTGCGGTGGTGAAATTCGGTGGTAGGCATCAGATCAAATAGTTCTTCGGAATACTCCCCGTTGTAAATGCGGTAGAAAACGCACAGAGAAGCAACGTCTCTACGCAATGCCAAAGAGTCCAGCTGTTCGCAGAGCACTGAGTCCCCGACAATCCGAACTGTTCTCCGTTGTTCGTGGTCAAATGGTAGAAGCTGATATTGGGGTGATCCGGACCAGAAATGAGAACAGTACTCTATGTGTGGCCGGACCTGGGCGTTATAGAGCGCAAGTCTTTGGGCAGGTTTGAAATACTGTCTCGCTCTATTGATCACTCCCAATTTCAGCGAGGCCAACTTGGCCTTGCTCTCCAGATGACCACGAAACTAACAGTCGTTCGAAATGTCGAGACCCAGTATTCTGATACTTGACGAGGCAATAAGAGAAGTGCTCTCGAAGAGCGATGATACAACAAATGGGGTTTTCTTAGTGGTAAACGTGCAAACCTGTGTCTTTAAGGGATTGAACTGAACGTGGTTCAGTTCACCCCACTCAGAGACCAACCCAAGGGAGGTCTCTATTGAAGACACAAGTTTCTTTCGACATTCATCGACATTTTCCCGAGAGAGACTTGCACGACCGGAATATACCGCATCCCCAGTGCTATCATTCGCATAACAATGTATTTTGGGAATATCCAACATATCATTGATGTGCAGGAGGAACAGAGTCGGGGATAGCACGCAGCCTTCGGGTACACCAGCGTTTACGGGCTTGGGGTCCGAGCAAAAACCGTCGAGAACGACCTGTATGCTCCGCCCAGTGAGGAAGCTAGTGATCCACTTGCATAAACTCTCGGGAAGCCCATAGGATGGTAGCTTCGAAAGAAGCCCCTTGTGCCATACACGATCGAAGGCTGTCGCCATATCCAGACTAACTGCCAGACCCTCTTCCTTGCTTTCAATAACAGCTGCCCAACGGTGCGTAAGATATAACAGAAGATCACCAGCCGACCGACCTAGGTAAAAGCCATATTGCCGGTCATTAACCAACTGGTGATCCTCGAGGTACGTTAGGAGCTGTCTATTATGCTCTCCATTACTTTGGAGAGAAGAGAGGTAATGGCGATAAGTCTGTAGTTTGCTGGCTCCGAGCTATCACCTTTCTTAGGGATCGAATAGACAAGGGTACGCTTCTATGAGACCGGGATAACGCCTTTAAGGTAGGAGTGCCGAAACAGACGCGTTAGCACCGGAGTCATTTCAAGGGCACACGTTCGTAGCACCAATGGAGAAATGCCATCCGGCCGACTCGACTTATGAACGTCCAAGGAAAATAGAGACTGCCTAATAGTTTTCTGCCGAAAAACTATTTCCGGCATTGACCTCTGACACCGCGGGATGATAGGCGGTGTCTTCCCCTGGTCGTCCAAAGTCGAGTTGGAGGCGAAAAGAGGGCTCAGGAGATCGGCTTTCTCTTTTGCCGTGTGGGCCAGAGAGTCATTCCCCATGTGCAACGGCGGTAGGGACGGCTGGCTTAAGTTGCCCAGAGTGGCCTTTGAAAGCGCCCAGAATTTGAGCGTGCCAGGAGGGTACTTTGCCAGCTGATCCCCAATTTTGACGACATGCTTGAACTTTGCTCTAGCGATTTGCCGTTTGAAGAATCTGAAGGCACGATTATATTTCCTCTTCAGAACTCTAGAGTTCGGATTCTTAGTGACTAACGCATTGGCCCAAGCTTAATAAACCTGCCGTTTGCCAGCTGCTGCAGCCCTGACAGATGCATAAAACCAAGGCCGCGATCTGCCACTAAGTGGTACCACAGAGCTTGGTACTAATAGTTCCATTCCCTGTAGTATCACATCAGCTACAGCCGCAGCGCAGTTACTAGGATCATCGGAATGGAAACAAATAGGCCCCCATGGGTAGATGCAAAAAAGGACCGCATTTCATCCCAATCCGCTGACTTGTAGTGTCAAACGCGTCGAGTCGCAGGTCTTTTGCGGGCCGAACGTTGAATGGGCACTGCACTCCGTACCAGACAATGATCAGAGGACCCTAACGGAGTCTCGACAGTGATCTGGTACTTTCCGGGATTTGTAGTCAGCAAAAGTTCCAGCAAAGAGGGCATATGGCTGTCCATGTCCGGTAGACGAGTGTGCGTCTTGACCAATTGGGACAGACTATTTTCCAGAGCAAAGTCAAACACAGATCTCCCCTCGTTGTCGGTGACACATGACCCTAGCCAATCGGCATGATGCGCATTGAAGTCCCCGAGGACTACGACTTCGGCGGAGGGAGTCTGTGGAAGCAGATCGTCAATCTTCTCCTGAACATAGCCCAAGAGTTGATCCGTTTCTGCATTACCACTATGGGACCTGTAGAGGCATGCGTAGACTCTGACATGGTCGTCCATGTCCACACGAAGCCAGAGTACAGACAGGTCCCGACCTTCAAAAACCTGAAGTTGACGGTAGCAGATATCCTCCCTTACGAATACAGATACCCCGGCGTGTGGTATAAAATGGTGTTCTAGTTTATACCCGGGGTATGACAGGTACGCTGTGTCGCTAGGTTGAGAGAAACAACAAGGCCGGCTGCGCCGTCTCTAGATGATAGTGGACGGCGTTCAAGTTGGAATGAAGTCCCCGGATGTTGCAAAAGTCCACATTTAGAGTGGGTCGGGGTGCCGCTGCGTTGACATGACGTTTGCCCACAAAAAACACAAAAGGCGATACTTTTCCCGCCCCAGATATGACCGACAGTCCGAGCAAAATCCGACAATAATTTCCCCGATTTTGCTCGGGGAGCGGGTACCCGGCTTCATCAAAGCCGGTACCCTCCTAGGGTATTTTTCTTTCTATTAACAGGAGATATATGACCATAAACGTATTACATACTTATTATAAATAAAAAATATTTTTTTAATATATAAATAAAATATTATAATATATAATACAAGTGAACCTAATATTGTAAATGTTTTACCTCGGAAACCGTATTGGCACAACAAGAATTGCAATCAGCAAATCAGCAAAAATGCTTTCGCTTAGTGGATAAGAGGTATTCACATTTGGAATACAATTTTCATACATTATTGTTATTATATATCGTCAAGATGCGCCTTTCATATCATGAAATTTAAATGTACATGTTTAAATGTCTAGTTTAGAATATTGAAACAATGAATATATATGTTGAATAAAGTTTTACGAAGTGAAATTACTTATTTAAATATATTTCATCTAATACAGAAATGTTTGAAAACAATGCTCTACGTAAATCTGACGATCACGACACGATGTAAATTTAATTACTTAGGACATCGAGAAGTCAAAAATCAGCTTCACTACAGATAAAGGAAACCTCTCTGTATATAAAATATTGCAAACATAGTCTTAACAGATATATATGCACTAACTTTGTCTTAAAAATAAAATATTTCAATTTTACCACAAATTCTTTAAAAGACTTTACATATATATTACATACATATATAGATTTTATCGAATTTAGTTCAAAAACTTTTTTTGGGACAAAAGTGACATTAAAAATATGTTATTCCACTTTTTACCCTTCAAATTTTCTTTTGTATAAGTTTCAGTTATATGGTATTTGCGTCCTCGAAGCAAATAATACTGGCTCCTCAAACACAACACTTATGGAACAAAACTGATTTCTTTTGTCGTCAACACAAAGTATGATTTATAACTTGACAGGGTGCCGTGACCCCAAATTCATATTGAAATAGGTACAATAAATATTGATTTTTTTAATAAATAGTTTTAAATTTTAGGTGAAGTATTTATAAATATTCTAAGATTAGTTTTGATAAAATTAAAACTGTGTGAATAAGGAATATGTTTTCATATCTGCAAACAATATTTACTTTAGATCAGATACAATATTTACTTTAGATCAGATACAATATTCTCACTTCTGGTCGGCGATTTTTTGAGTAAAATATATATAAATAAAGTACAGTAAAGCGTAGAGTAGAATATTAAGGCATCTAAGCATTTTCCAGTTATATATTTCTTTTTTTGTTTTTTTAAATAATGTACCTCTAATAACAATGTCACAATTAATAAAATATTTAAATAAATATTGAAACAGCCTTAAGAGAATATAGACATATATTATATATAGGTAATGTAGCATTTATATAATAAAATATAATTTCGTTTTTACTTAACCTAAAATAATTGAAAGAATATGAAAACATGAATGTTTAATGAACGTTTATTTGTCAATAAACCTTCCGTCTAAACCTTTTCAATTTTCTATATTTTTCCGAGCCCTAAGTTCAACGAATAAATGGGCATCACACGGACTGATATTCGACCTGACATATTGAACTCAAGACATCAATTGTTTTCACTTTGGAAAAATTTTATGAATCTATTTATCATGCGTTTAGAACTTTCAATATTTATTTAGTAAATGAATAACGTAGATGTTACTTATAAAATATGATTTAATTTTCATCGATTTATTCATTGGCAAGAATAACATAAGACATCCATATTTACATATTTAGGTTGCAATATTTTCTCTTCCTAATGCCAATATAATTAAATAGGCAAATATAAAATACAAAAACTTATGTGCTTCAATTCCTAACAAGCTATTACCAAAATATTACACACTTCTTAATTTATTGTTAATTTGAGAAAGAAAAAGAGAAAGAAGATGTAATGTTTGGCTTACATATCTATAACTATAAACTAACCATTATATTAATTATTAATTATTTAAATTTCTTGAAACATCTCATTTCAAAACTGTGAACTTTCAATATGTTCATTTTCGTTTGAGACAGGAAAATAGAAAGTAATAGATGAGGCAATCTAAAAGTACCCTCATTCAAAAATAATTTTGGAAGTGAAACGATTTTATACGATATGACATATATTACACTATAAGTTTGTGTGTTGTAAGCTTTAGGACAATACTCTCATAGATATAATTTGTTTAGTACCGTTACTTGTTCAGTAAAATATGTTTTTTTATAACATCACTAAGTTATTCTTTTTTATATACTTAGAAATCAGTAATGTATTCCTTAATTACTAAGTGAGTGCTCTTTCCCTAAAAAAAACTAATTATATTTGCTCTAACGATGATAATTAGCTCCTATCTAATTATATTTACTTTTTAGTTAATTCAAAAACTCAACAGAAACGTGATGCAAATAATTTAGAAGAGATCAGATATAATCTATAAAGCAACTAAATTAATACATAATTTGAATTGGTTCTTGGTCTGTACCTAATTTTCTTGACAATTTCAAAAATTCGAATCTATTAAGGTACTTAATACCAACATATTAATTATTTTAAGAAAAACATAACTGTTACCATTAACCGCCAATTAAATTTTACCATTACTTATAATTTGTATACTGTAAAAATAATGTACAAAAACGGGGATAAAAAATCTTTTGATTATTCGATTATAATTTAGAATAGAAGTGCTTTCTGAAAGGATGATTAAAGTAAAAATAATTTGACATTACTTTCAAGAATTGTCTTTTTTTTATAACCTTATAAGAGAGTAACAAAAAAATATTATATCAAAATAACATTTTGAAATTTTACATTTCATTTCAGCACATTTTCTCACAAATACTAGAGATTTATAACAAAAATATATAGACACGATTTATGATCCCACATGTTTCAGCTACTGTAGCAAATTCGATAAGATTGCGTATAAATAATAAAAAAGCTTATCTTTGTGATACATAATAAAATATGCGGATGAGAAATATACAATATACTGACGCTTCTTAGTTTAATGCGTCCTGTGTACTAACCTTTATTCTTTTTAGTCAACCATTATTCCTAAAGTAGTTTGAGATCCAAGTGATTATTAATACATTATGAGAAAAAACAATAACAATACTTTAAAAATGTAATAAAAATGGGTAATAACTTGTCATTATAACTTAAAGTCGCGTAAAGTTACGTCGTCAATTATAGATGTCTCAACTTTGTCAAACTTCGTCCATTACCAACTGCTCCAGTCCTTGTGATTGTTTGATGTAACCAGAGTTATAGGACATGGCTCTCTTCAGTTAGCAAAGTTAAAAGTGGCAACTAACATTTAATGGGAACAATTAAAAACTTTCGCATATTTAGATAGATATTTATTAAAAAGTTATTTCTTTATTACCCGTTTTGAATTTTGTAACTAAATAAAAACTTTTTTCTGCCATCATCATTATTCATCTCTATTAAATAGCAAGTATGTGAGTTTGGATCACCAAGCATGAATTTAGATTAAATAAAAGCTTATCTGTATTCCAATAGATACTTATCAATATCGTAAATCAGAATCATAATATGATATTAAATAGCTCATAACTCTACTAAGTAAATTGACTTTGAAATATTCATCCATTAAAATATCAATGATTAACACCTACTAACAAAAAATCTGCATATAGATGATTACATATAATAATAATAATAATAACAAATCTAACAAAACGTGTACCGAACATATCTCAGTTCACAGAACACGAAACAGTAACCGAAGGGTCGTAGATTCGAGTCTTGTATAATATATAATTTCAAAGATTATTAATATTTGTTTGTCACGTGTCGTATCACGTTGTTTGTCCGCGATGGACTCCTAAACTATTAAACCGATTTTAATAAAATTTTCACACCACATGCAGTTTGATCAGACTTAAAAGCAAGGATAGTTTTCATGCAAATTATTTGTTTGTTATTTTAATGGAAGATGTTCTCTTACGGTTACACCTCCATTAGTTTACTACAATGAAATATAACAAAAAGCATAGTCACAGCAACGCGTAGCCGGGTCTGCTAGTATATATATATGTTTGATATCAATTTTCTTTGAACAAATCAATGTCGAAGAAGAACGTGCTAAAAACAGAGCAAAAGGAATTATAATACGTAATTTACAAACTAGCTAATTTTATGTTCCTTAAGTTAATCTTTAGTTTACTATTATTTTAATAATATTATATTGGTATGGAACAATAATCTTTTATGTAGCTTCATAGTTTAATAACAATTATCACTCCAAGTTTAACAAAAATATATAAATAAAGGACATTTTTTTCACAATATTGATTTTTTATAAAATAACTAACAGTCCAGATAAAATAATCATATCTTTAATTAAAAATAGGCTATGACACAAAGTATCATATAATAATAAGGAAAATAGTATAAATAACATAGTTAAAATAACCATATTTCTTATTTCAAATTATTTTTTTTAAAGAGTATTACTGAAAATAAAAACAAAAAATGTGGTAATGGGTGTGTAATTCGTTTGAACAAAACACCCACCCTTTCAACTAAAACAATTCTTTACATTAAAGAAATATTATTAATCTAAAAATTAAACATTTTAATTAATTACAAAGTAACTAGTGAGTGTAAATAAAGTTATCTTTCGACAAAATAAACAATCATAATAATAATCTAAATCAAATAGCGTGATGTTGATTTTCAAAGTACGACTACCCGCCAACATATACGTAATTAAACATATTTAATATATTTTAATGTATAATTCATTCCATACTGGAACTTTAAAAACTTTTTGAATAATTAAAGTTTATGTAAGCAGTCTGTTTTTGAAAAGAACTGATGTCATAAAATACCAAACACTGTGTTTTTATCACCAACTCATCTCTGTCACTTTTTAGCATCCGATAGAGTTTCATCCAATTTGGAAAGGTAGCCTTATAACAACTGATGTTATTTGTTAAAGCATAATGGCCAACTACTCCAAGTCAAATTCTTATTTGCTCTTATATTTATTTTGCCCGTACACTTAAAAGTAATACCTTAATAATTTAGTAACGACAAAATTAATTATTCAATAAGTGTCTTCGTATCGATTTTTTTTTATATTAGAGGAAGGCAAACGACCTGGCGGGTCACAGATGATACGTCATTACGACCGTCCATAAACTCTTGCAACATTCGAGGATTCAGAAGAGCGTTACCGGCCTTGAAGGAAAGAGTATACGCTTTTTTGAAGGTACCCATATCGTATCGATCTGGAAATACCATCGAAAGAAATTCGTTCCATATTCGAGTGGTACGGGGAAAAAAATCCTTGAAAACCGCACAGTGGAAGATCGCCACGTATCCAGGAGGCATGGATGGCTAAGGAGACGATGATGTGCTGTGCGGTGATGAAATTCGGTGGCAGGCATTAGATCGAATAGCTTTTTGGAATACTCCCAGTTGTAAATGCGGTGAAAGAGGTACAGAGAAACCACGTCTCTACGCAATACCAAAGAGTCTAGCCGTTTGCAGAGCACCGGGTTCCCGACAATCAGAACGGCTCTCCGTTGTACCGAGTCAAACGGTAGAAGCTGATATTGGGGTAGTCCGGACCAGAGATGAGGACAGTACTCTATGCGTGGCCGGACCTGCGCCCTATGCGTCAAGTTTGGTACGGTCTACATACCCAATATTACAGGAAGCAGGTTGTTTATGTAAGACAAAAAGAAGATTTCTGATAACACAAAACCGATATCCAAGTGGTGAGAAGAGCAACCTTTTGCTTGAACTCTTCTATTGATCGATCTTTGAAGTAATTCAATAATAAAATACATAAACCAGGCGGTAAACAGAATGATGGAAGTAACTCAGACTCGAAATACTCTTCGCCAAAGATAAAACTACAAAGACTTAAACAATTGATAAAACAGTACAGAGTTTTAACTATTAATTGAATTGAGATGGAATTCTTCGTTCGAATTCAACAAAAAGACAAATTTCGTGGAAACAATTAACTTTTCAAAACTTCTACGTAAAATTGGAAATTCTCATAAAGTAAGCTGCAAATAATTGGACTAAAAATCATTCAACAGATATGTCGAAGTTAACTTTTTATCCATTATTCTGAGCTGCTATGGGCATCAGTAGATTTTGAAGTAAACTAAGTTTTATTGACTATATATAATATAAAAATTTTATTGTGTTGTTTATAAACTTTTTGCCTTAATACATATCTTATAATATGTAAGTCGATGTTAATAGACTCAAATAAAATGGATTGATAATTTTCATTACATATTAAAGACATGTAACTAAGAATATGTAAAAAATATTAGTAGTTTCATATATTTGATATTAATATAATAAGTACTACTTGCACAAGGTTTTTAAATAAATAACAAAAATCCATACTGAGAGAGTATTTGTAAATATACATTTGCTAAGACTATTTGTGCAATACATAATGCAATTTATATTGTTTGTATGCATTGAAGCATGTTTTCCGCTTCTCGGTGATCCAAGATAATTAAATTTACGTTGTGTCGTGATCGCAAAAATTATGTAAGGTATTGTTTTAATAGATACTTATGTTAAATGAAATATATATAAAATAATGATTTCACTGTATTAAAAATAGACACTATTTTGGTTATTACAAAATTTTGTTAAGTTACTTAATATATTACAATTTAAAAGTAAGATCTTGCTCTCCTCTTTCACTATATAATAAAATTAAGCTTCAAAATATTATTATACGATTTTATTAATAGTATTATGATTTTCAATACGGTAGTATTGAAAATCATGATACTAGTAGGCAATTAATGCAACCATTAAGCAATTATTATAGCATTGTGTTAAATATTCCTCTTTATTGACACGGTCTTTTAGCTATAAGGTTTTAATGTATTATATATTTATTAATAAGTATTTAATTTTATTTATAATAATGCTTTAAAAGTTGTGTGAACTAAAACACACATATAATATATAAAATAAATATATTAAATAATCATAAGATATATAAAAGAAATTTATATATATATATATATATATATGATTTATTTCTACTTTCCGTTAATAAAAACACATTCTTTCATTACCTAATAAAAGGCACATCTTACATCTTACCAAAATCCGGGGTTTTAACGCCGTAAATAACATTATGTCTCAAGCCTTCGTTTTCCCTTATGAAATTGTCTGTCAAACAAATTCTCTTTAAAAGTATCTTTATAAGTGATTCCAATATAAATTTCTAATGAACTTAACAATTTGAACAATAATAGGAATTCTATTTTTGTAGTAAAAAAATAGATCACATTTAAATGAATACATACTTCATTGTATTAATATTACTATTAAGGCACTCTCTTTCGTTCACAAGTACCATGGGTTGAATGAATGCCACTTGACTTTAAGTTTCGTCATATTGTTTGTTTATTTTAATACACTGACGTTAAAACACATCATTGATAAAAATTAAAAAAGATTGAAATTCGAAAAAACTATTTCAAAATATATTACCGCCAGCTCGAAATGCTGCTCTACTGAGACGAGCTGGTCAGAACTTTAACGGTTGCTCTTTTTAAATGAAATTTAACAATGTTTGACGTATACATAATAATGTCAAATCTTTTATTTTTTTCCTTCACCTTTTACGGGAGGGAGGGATTATTTATGTTGAATTTTATAGAGGATGCACCCATTTTTAAGATTACCCACTTAAATAGACGGTCAACAGATCGCCGTATACAGTGGGAACCATGGGAATCGCTTGCACATACATCTGCGTTACTCCAACGTTAGGCCGCGTGAAAGGCCACCATATCCCCAAGGGATATGGTGGCCCGGTTGACAAATGCTCCTCACTCTGGTAGCAGACGTGCGGACCTCATAATAAAAACCTTGCTAATGAGTCAACAACCTGTGTTTCACACATTTCGATGACCCGGTTGAATGCTATAATAAAATACTTTTAATTTGAAATTTAAAACTGAAAAGGAAAGATGAAGTTATTTTGTAAAACTTTATTATATATAGCTTATGAAGGATTTGTTAACTTTTAGATATTATTATTAACAGATGGAAAAAAAAAATATTATTTGCAATATCCTTTTATCTATCTAATGCTGTATGGTTAGGTCTTTCTTTCAAAAATAGTAATTATACTTTTATTGTTTTTCGCCCTCCCATAATAAGAAAAAAATGTTATTTTGTTATTTTAGTGGTTATTGCTAATTCTGAAAAATTTCCTATTTGTTTATTTAACTTTATAAAACCAATAAAATAAAATAACAATATCCTACATCAAAACAATCTTTTAAATAAATAATATTTTACTACCCTATTAATATATTGAATATCCATTTATTAAAAAAACATAACAAAGTTGAAGGATCCTTAACCGAACTATTATATAATTAAACATATATTAAAAAAATATTTAAATTCAAAAAGTTTTCTTTTTTTAATAATACTAACAACACCTTAACCTTTTTTCAACAATAGTATAAGCTGACAACCTTTCAATCCGTGTCCAGTTGAATTTTTCGTTTTGTTGAACTTCCATTCCATTCAAATTTATTCTTCACTGAAAGTAATTGGGGTGTATTATTGATTCTATGAGAGATTCTCTTTTATATTTGAATAAAGTCCTTATAATGAACGAAACCTACTAGAAATTTCTTCAAACCTATTTTCAAATATATTTTTTATATGACTTATATGGTTTCCTTTCAAATACTTGATATAATATTTACTTAATCTCATATACTATCGAGATTTAATGTATGGAAAACCTCCATATTAAGCATGTTTGTATGTTTTGATAATATTTACTATATAAAATTGTCTATACGTGTTTACCAATGATGTGCTTCCTAAAATCTACAACGAAATGTAGACAAAGACATTCATGTTAAGAACAGAGCTAGAATCTGCTACCTATGAGAGTCCGTTTCCGTTCGTCCAACCATACCTCGCTCGGTCACGCTGAGCTACGATGACATCTTAGCAAGGCAGGTGACAAATTTAGCATTATACGAGTATACATTTCTATTTACCGTTGTCGACATATATAACATTTACTAGATTTCTTTTGAAAATACTAGGATTTTTTTAAATATATATTTTTATGGGTCTTGCTAAATATATATTTTTACAAAACACATCTAACGTTATATTTTCTAGAATTATTACATACCGAAGCTCAAATATTCGAGTTCAGCTTGTCTTGACGAAAATATCATTATACATTAATTTAATGCTTAAGCGACCACTGAACGGTGATTCATTAGCAATTTAACTATGACACCTAAAATTACGATTATCAATAATTGTATTTTAATTTAAATACACAGGTTTGTGAACATACATAAGGTCTCAGGACAGACAGAGGGGCAAATAAATTTCTATATATCCTTATGTTTAGAAAATTTGTTTGCAATTGTTTTGGATTTTGTATGTGAAATCAAGTTATTAAATTCGTGTAACTGTTGATTCAGGTTGTGTGGTAAAATTCTAAATTGAATTATCTTTTGTATAAATCCTGTTTTGTAATTTGTGAAATTAAATTATATTATAATTTAAAAATGTATTGCTTTAGCAACAAGAATATTAAGACTTTTTTATTTCCCTTAGTTTTAATTTAATAAAATGAAAATAAAATAAACTAAAGCAATATTCTTGGAATAAACTACAGTAATATTCTGAAAATTTAACTTTTTTCTACAATTTTTGAAATAAAATATATATTGTTTTAAGCTGTACGCAATTAAGTTAAGGACAACAATTAAAACAAAAACGTTAATTCTGCATCTAGTATTATGTGATCAACGAGATGTCTCCAGGTGATGTTTTTTGAATATCTATGCAAAGTTGTATTGAATAGAGCCAATAAATACTAAAGAATTAATATAGAAACGGTTTACATGGAATCCATGCGGATTGTAATTATACCTTCCGAAATTCCTTCCAAGTGGAATGAATTCTCAAAACGATTTTATCGATTTGGAGTAACACTACCATACATACATTATTTTTGAAATAATCACACTTGTATTTCATATTAAAATTGAAAGAAAATGTTCGTCGTATGCGTTAAAACCGTAGCCGTGAAGAATTATAAACCAAAAATTATCGATTGAATGTAACGGAAAATAAAATCAAGTATTAATAAATATTGGGATAATATATTTATGGTAATCATTTCTTATCAGAACTTAGTATTTACAATTTTATGGCGATAGAAAAGGTCTTTCCTAAATAATAAGCCCAAAGACTTTAATCTTAAAAACCTTTATGATTATTAATCATTTCTTAAATAAAATAGGGATATTATTGTCGTATATAATAAGTCTAATATTTCCGAGAAAAAATAGTAGCAATAATAATTGCAGCGACGAATAATGGTGTAGAGACTTCGTTTTTAAAACTTTGGAATCGTTAATACTTTGGAAGTTCGGTAAATAATTATTGAGTTTTTGCTAGCTTATACAAAAGTGCCACCAAAATTAAATAATCAATAATACTTGTGAATGTGGGCTTGTTATATTCTTTAATATATAACGTTGTTTTAAATACATTTTTATGTAAGATTTTAAAAAAATATATATGTGCACACTGTTACGAGTATTAGCATCTAAGCGCTGCATCAATAATCTAAGGAATGACTTGATCACCTCACTTGAGCTTTGCGTCTGCAAATTCTAGCAATCAAATGCGGAGTCGAGCTACTAAAAAGCTAATAAAAAATCACATGTCGCTAGCTGATGCTAAAAGAATCATGATTGCTATTTGGTCCATACTTAATTTATGCCTTCCAAACTGTATGCTTACAGAGAAACAAACTTCTCTGTGAATTTTCACTCGTCTTAATATAATATTAGATTTAAATTCATTTTATTCTAATACAAATTACAAAAACGTCATTAAATTCCCATGTGAAGTAACTTAAAGAAGCCTTTTAAATTATATAGAATATTTTAATAATATATTTATAAAATAAATTAAACGTTACTGATAGACCGACAAATCCCTATAACGTAATATAATTAAGTTAAATAAACTTTCCCGTTGACCGTTTCTGGGAGCAATATAATATATTTCCAAACAACCAAGGATCATAAGTTGCCTTTATTATAAGTTAATCTTTGAAGATAAATACAAATTTCTATAAACGGCATAAATTCACTGGAAGCAACAATAGCCAAAGGTGGTGAATGAAAAGTTTTATTGTTATTTGCAAATTGTTTCTAATTCTCAGTTTTAAGGTCCACAAATTTCTGAAATCAGAATTGAAAAGAGATTTATGTAGAGTGTTTTGCGATTAGTACCCGTGTGGTCCAATTAACAGGCGCCTTACTTTTCAACTGTTCCTTATATTCCTAATCGTTTAATTATTCTGTTGTGAGGAAAATATTATTTTCACGGGAAGGCTTAAGTTACTCAGTCAAATTTCACGTTTACTTTTTGAAGAATCCACTATTAAAATATCCAAAAGCAGTGTTTTAATTGTCGGAATAGTAATAAGATAACATATGCAAAAAAATAATAACAACTTTTTCATCCCTTGGCCCATATGGTCACAATATTGCAAAACGATTGGTCAACGTTACATCGTTATTAACTAATTGTTTCTGATTTGTTTTATTGTTATAAAAATCTGAGAGAACAACGCAGAAACATAACATCATTCCAGCTATTCTTTTTAGGGCTTAAGTTATAAAAATTGCTTAGATATAATATTGTTTAGTATTGTGTAATTCCAATTGCTTAGCAATCGGAAAAAAAAAAAATTCTTTGTAAAACGGTTTATAATAATCCGATATCAAAAAGCACATACTTGGAAAGTTTTTATATTTATACTCCGATACTAATCCGATTAAGTCAAATAGAACTAAACTGTATAGATTATTATCAGTCATTATCTTTACATAGGAATAATAGAAATTTAACGAACCTGTTTATTTAAGAGTTATAATAATAATAGGAATACTGAATTGAATCTTAGTATTACAGCGCTCATAACATGTGACATTAAAATGATTTTACAATGAAACTTTTTATTCTTTATGATTATGATAAACATACACTTTTAATTAGTAAATTTACATGCATTTGTCGATATTTTTATAAATCCTAATTTTGTCGAATTTTAATTCATAATGATCAGATAAATTAAAATATGCATTAAATATAATTTGTATTTTAATTTATAATAATAAAAAGGTAAGATTTTTATGTTTTTGAAAGCTAATAACAAATCACACTAGAATTACACTTTAGACTTGAACATGTATTAAAACTACAATGGAGTACTCTAGTTTAAGCAAATATTAATTTCATATTACTCTTTAAGAAAAATATTACGAAATTATTCTTAGTTGAAAGATTCACATAATGTGCTCTTATCGAGAAATCAGCCTTTGATCGTTATATCTCAAAGCTCTTCAGTACGAAGCAGCTTTATTATCTAATCTTCTTTAATTTTCGTTCGATAACATAGATAGAGTGTATTATTCGTACTTCATGTAGGTATTCTTGGCTTACCTTAATGTAATAATGTTTATATTTATTTCATGAAATGTCATTATTACTTTCTTATTTTTTTATACCATTAATATAGATGCTTGACTACATTCCTCCTGATGGTAAGTGGAAACGTAGCCATAGATGGTAAGGCGCATTAAATTAGCAACCTATTCACTCTTCTCTTGAAGACATCCACATTGCATTGGGACGGAAATACCGACGCAAGCAAGCTGTTCCAGTCTTTCGCTGTACGAATTAAAAAAGACGAAGCAAAGCGCTTCGTTTGGACAAGGGGAATGTCCACAACTTAAGGATGGATACCTGCCATGTGTCAGAACGTCCTGTGATGGAAGGGGGACGGAGGAATTAGATCGTGTAATTCCAGCGAACACTCGCCAAAATGTGTCCTATAGAATACTGAGAGACTAGCAATTGTACGCTTGTGTTCAAGGCTGTGGAGGTTGCCTTCTACCAATTCGGGATCGCCTATAAGCCTTTTTGCTTGCCTCTCAATTGAGTCCAGAACCGCAAGATGAGACTTTGCGGCACCAGCGAATATGTGACCACAGTACTCCACACACGGCCGGATCTGTGCTTTGTATAATACAAGAAGCTGTCCCGGTGTAAAGTACTGATGGACCTTCGCAAGAACGGTAAGTTTTCCTACAGCTGCTCTTGCTCTGGACTCAATACACCGACCAAAGTATTGTCGAGGAAATCTCTAAGCCCAACAACTGAAGCCGGTCACTGTATTCCAAAGATACACTGGAAAATAGGAGCCAAGGTGAAAGGGCTCCTTTTGGTGGTAAAAAGACACGTCTGCGTTTTGGTGGCGTTGAATTTGACAAGATTGGCGGAGACTGCCTGGAGTTTGTCACTCAAACGGCTTCTCTTTCTGACTGTACTTGATCTCTACTAGCGCGACTACTCTGTAGGTATCTTTCTACAATTGTGCTGTCGTGTGCATACCCATAGATACTGGGCTTCAGTAAATCAACGTTTAACAAATGAATAAATAAATTAATTTACAGGTTATTTTATATATTGGATATTTTATAGCTATTTTAGGTTCATGTCAGATAAATCAATAGTTTTATCTGTATATACAACAATGTGATTTACTACTTACTTACTAAGTAAGTTTTGCATAAAAATATATATTTGTAATAAGACTGATTATCTATAATATAAAATTATCAACGAAATATTTAGCAACATATTGAATAGAGCATAACTGTCCTAATTGTCCTGTTTAGCAAACATACAATGAGACTTTATTGGTCTATAAGGGATTAGTGAAGCCAATTATTGATTTTATGACTACTATTTCTTTATTGTTACTATTTACTAACTTAAATATTATTATGACTAGATTACAAAACAATATTAATAAAATCATAAATGATAATGATAAAGTGTCGAATATTTTTTTGTTTTTTTTTTTCAAATCTTTTATAGAACCATAATAATATTCCATCGCTGTTGTTATTCTATGACTCACTTTTATTTTAGTGTTTTAAAATACACCACACTCAATACACTCTAATATTTTATCCACTTACAACATTAACAATCACCCGATTTTGCATCCACTAAACTGCTGATTTGGCTTAAATCATTATTCTGTTATTTTGTAATGGTATTCACAGACAATAAGTAAACTTGGAGGTTATTGTTCATTCATTTGTTTTTGGATGTTAACAATGTTTTCATAAAACCCATTTATTTTCTAATAATAATTTTGAATAATATATTCGGAATAACAATATTTCGAGAAAAATTGCTCAGGCGGAATGCCACATTCATAATATTAGATTTGTTATTCGAAGGCTTCTCGAGATTAATTAGACATCTTTAACTAATTAAATTTTTATGAATACTATAATAATATTATGCTTTTTATATTACTATTAAGTATTATTTTATATTCATAATTTTATCTCAAGTTCAATAATTACCATAGCATATATGTATAGCTTGTATTAAAAAGTCAGGATACTTTTACTAAATGGACTTTGGACACTTAATTTTACTCCAAATAATTCATGATAAAAAACTATTTGCTGTTATAAGGGTGATCATTACCATACGATCATATAATATTTAACGACCTGGCGAAGCTTTCTGCCTACCCAAATATCTGATATCGAGTTATTGCTTTTGAATTTTGAGACACATTCGGTCCATAACAGTTAGTTTTTATGCTTAATTCTTTAATACCTCTGAGCCTGATAGGTGATATAAGTATCAAGGTACCTCACATCCTAAAGTATAGTAAGTAAATATAGATTTTATACTCTCTCTTCTTTACATCTGTAAATATCTATAATAATACTAGGATCCGCCATCGTGCGTGGCGGAAATTGAGCTGAGCGCAGGAAAATCCATTAGAAAAGATTAAAAGGAAGTAAATATTTAATAACAATAATAAAAAGTTGGACAATGAGCGACACAATCACGAATCTCTTGGTTTTTTCTTCATAACTTTTGATTTAATCAAGTTATTTTCATTCTATTTTTTCTGTAAATGCTTATTTATTAGTTCAACAATCGTGCCACATTTTACTAAAATCGTTCCACTAGTTTTCATTTGATGGAGCGACTCAGCTCAACAAGAGATACAGCAATGTCAATTTTTATGAAGATCGACTGAGTAGTTTATATGTGATGTGGCGACGTAAAATTGATTCCCAAACGGTTAAGAGTATTATACAAAATAACATCCAATTGTACAATAGTGATTGGTTTTTTAAGTAAAAAAGGTTGTAACTATTACGTATGTTTTCTCATATATAATAAAACATTGATTAATACGAAAAACTAACAGACGACACGATTCTAAGGCACTACTAAATTTCGTTAAGATTTGCAATATATTAATAAAGGGTTATTAAATAAAAAAAATAACAGCAACGTGTAAATATTTAAGATAACATTGATTTAAAATAAAATCACTTGCTTTGCTTTACTTGCTTGCTAAATTAATCTCCAAATGCTTTTTTTGTAGAATACACAACGTTGAATGTTCGGTTTTTTAAATACTTTTAATTCAAACTTTTCCCAGTACTTTAATAAATAATATTAGATTTTTTTTAAACAATTTTAAAAAGAAACGACCATTCAAAACTTTAGGATATATTTTTTTCATGGTTAGTCTGTAACGATGTCTTGTCCACATTAGAATTCTTTTTTTAATTTTAGGGACAGTAGTCAATTGAATATAATATACACAAGGAAAAAAATCTACTGATTGTACTTTTATAATATTTATTCCAAATATCACTGGTCATAAATTATATATTAATAATCAAACAATAGCAACTTTACCAAGTTCTCTTGTGAAAATAGGCATGTATAGTTGATAATATCATATAAATTATGTGTTCGGAATTTATATAGGCCAGCCAAATGTTACTTACATTTACTGGATAAGTCTAAATATAGTCTAGGTTTTTCTCGTTACTCGATTTAATAAAATATTGCGAAATTAATAATTTATATTATTACATTTTTATTCCGCTTCGTGTTTTAAACAAATGTTCAAATAAGAAAGTATTTTTAAGTATGAACAGGCAGTACTCGTACAATTGTCACCCCTCTCAGCTGAAAATTTATTTATTTAATATTTAGTATTTCTTGTCTTGTCTTGTCTCCTTCTTTCGTATCTTATCGAACATATCACAAATATAAAGAGTATATAAAATGGTATAGTTTACAAATACAGCAAACATAACTAAAATATGGATTGATTTACACCTGATACGTTATAACTAGTTGTTATATTGGTAACATATGGTGCAAAGGAGATAACTTTTTTATAATTTTGTTAGTCCCCTACAATCGTTTTAAAAATATTATTGACTTTTCGTCAATTCATTCGACAAATTTAAGTTTATGAGCTATAATAAAGCTACCTACTATTGTATTTGGAATTAAAATTTATGAAGATATTGTCAATAACCAAACAAGAATATATTGCACTAATAGTAAATATAAAGAAATATATACAATTCAAGATATCATTACATGATTATAACATTAAAGTTGCTCTATTACTCTCAATATTTAATGACAAAGTTCTTTTTATATGAGAATAATGAATCAATTAAAACAATTGAAAATAAACAAAATTCAGCAAAACAAAATTACTTTCCAAAATAGTGAATTATAGAACGAAGAACTTATGAGGACTTGACTTAAATAATTTTCTCTTGTAACAGATTTAAATATATATATAAATAATATTTATTATTCTGTTTCATAGGATGTATTTTTTTTTAAAGTAAACATTAATAAATAAAATATATTTTCAAATATTTAAAATTTAAAAACTAGTAAGTAACCAGTTATTTTTTTATTAAGTTATATATATACAGTAATAATTGGTAATCAATCTCTTGTCAAGCAAAAAAAAAGGATTGAGAAACAAAATACAATAAATAAAACACACATACACGTCGCGGATACGCAAACCAAACAAGCGTAGGTGATTTAAAGAATTAACAAATAGCTACAAGCAGAACACAATAGAGACAGAATAGAGGACTCATCTAACTAGCGGAATAGCTAGCGGAAAAAACAAACTTCTTCCTGTCAGCCTATAGAGGCTAGTTGAGGATATTCCATAATCGCTACGCTTGGCAGTTACGTACGCAGAATCGTAGTGTGGTGTTATGTGACGCTGCTGCTCATCCTCCGAAAACAGATCCCTCCATCTCCTCGTACGACTTCACAATGTTGAAATTTAATAAATTAAATTCATCTGCAGAAGTACACAGCTCTTATATTTCCTTTTCGTGATATATTTAAGGTGACTCATTTTGATTATATCTTCACCATGATTCTTCTACATGCACCAAAGTTAACGAAATATAGTGATAAATTTATATAATAACGATATGGATTACCGCACACAGAATTGATGATTATAATAAAATAATTTACTTCGACAAAACAAACAACAGAAACGAATTCGCCAGGACTGCTATTTTATGGTGCGTACATAATTACAAGAAACCATTCCTCGTCGTCGCTTCGCCGGTCACAATACAATAGAAAGTGAGAATTAAGTGAGAGTTAAACGGATAAATATTTATTGGAAATTGTACTTTCTTAAAAGCTTTTTATTGTAATCAATGATCTTTTAAAATAAGGTTATTATAAACAGTAAACACATTTTCTGATTGCGTTTACAAATGAAATCAAAACGAGATATGTACATAAATTTATCTTAGTGGCAAATTGAAGTCAAACTCAATAATTATCTTCTATTATTTCTTCTTTAATTTATCACAAAATCAATTCCAACAATTACAAGAAAGCAAGAAGAAAGGTGTTACGTATCTAAAATAAAGCATAATACTAACAACTTTTTATTCCGCCGTATGAGATATATATTTTTTATTATTCCTTTTCTGTTCATGCTATACTTAATTCAATGGCTGGTTTTAAATACACCTAACGTATTCCTTATTTTTGGGCTTTTATAATAAAGTTTATACATTAAAAATAATAAAAAATTAGAATAGTAATTTAAATAAATAATTTTAAAGAAACAGATATCGCTCCTTAAATACAAAAACACCACAAGTCAAAATATGCAAATTATACAGGAGCGGCATTTGAAAAAATAATTTGGATTATTTTATGATTTATGTGTAATCGATGTGTATTACGTAAACTTTTTAGGTATCAAAAGATGCGTAATTAAATAAACTTTTTATGTATAAAGTAATTTTAACCATACCTGAAATAGGCTCTTGAAAAAATGCAAATAAGTTACTTTAGTTTATAGATTTTGACTTCGAGAACATTAAAATTCTAAAAACTAAACCACCATAATTAGGAAATTTTGAGTTTTGTTTTCAGTAATCAACCTCATAAAACGTCAAATTATGAAAAAAAAATGGTATAATATTTTACTACATTAGTAAACTTGCTAAGGGAAAACAAATATTGTAGTCTTATTATGAGATCATCAATGAAGTCTAAAATTAAAATTACCTACTAAAGGTACGAGTAATATATTTTGGTTAAAAACAAACAAATCTTTTCACCTAAAAAAAAACATAGACGCATAAACTTCTTGCACATAATTAACAAAACAAACATAAAGATTGTTGAAAAAATAAATACACATCTGGAAAAAGTTAACAGCTCTCAGTTACAACAATGTAGTACCTACTCGTACTTATAATAATTTAATAACAACTAAAAAATAAGTATACTTTAATAATTAACATTTTAAAGCTACAATCACGATCAAATCAGACTTACGAGTATAGGTGGGATTTTACCACAAACGAAACTAAACTAGACTTATTTCTTCGTTATAGGACTTAAACATATGGTTTGTACATAAATACTCTATTAGGTTACTTACTGAAAATCCGTTTTAGGTTACTTATCAGAAGATGTATCATATGTAGAATGAAGTTCAATAACGAAAAATACCTAATATTAATCTGTTTAGACACTCCTAAATAATTTATCAATTAAACGAAATTAGTGATCTATAAAGAGTCGTATCCAATTAATGTCTCCTAGTTAAATAAAACTTTGTTTTGCCACTGAGCTACGTAAAAAACATTATTCCTTTGCTACTATTGAAATAATATATTAAGGCTTAGTTGTTCAACTTGGTCCATAACATTACGTTTAAGACACAGAGGTAACTTTATCTTTAAATAGCAGTTACAATTTTTATAACATAAGGCACTAAAGGAGTAAGAAACCTCCAAGATTATTTATTTAATGATCTACACTAATCACAACCGTATAAAATATACGAACGTAGTGTAAATAGTGTTGTCACAAAATCATTTTTATAAAACGATTACTTAAAACTATATCGAGCGTAATACTTGCAAAGGTATAAAAAAAATTAAAACTAAAACATTGAAAATCAATTCCCACTAGAAACTTATGCACTTATTTAGAGATTAGGATAAAAAGATACATAAAATCTTTACAGATACACGACGTTTTTTTGGATTAGCTTTAAAATGCCTTGCTTCTTTTCTTCAGGTACTAGCTACTACTACTACTAGCTTTGCAGTATAAAGTTGGTTGAGAGTCAAATTATTATCAAGTTCTGCCTTCAACTTTCTCAACGTAGATACCAACCTAAACTCTTCGTTTTCGTAGGATGTTTTGAAGAAAAATATGCCATTGCTTACTTTATCCACCGTCATAACCTTTATAACAATCCATTTAAATTTATTGCCATCGTCATCTTTATTGTAGTTTCCTGTACACAGAGGTTTAAGGTCAAAAAAATTATCATGTATCAGTTCTTCAACAGTTTCTAGTTTTCTTTGCTGTTTTAATTAAAGTGATGTATTGGTCTGGAATGTAAATTGGAGATGATTTCAATGCTCTCGTAATGTTACGTTGGATGACAGAATGGACGCAGTCTTCTCCGTTTTGGGTGTGCCCTTTTATTAGAAACTTATGAGCTCTTGATGTTTGGCAATTCTTGAGACGCATATTGGCACATTGCTAACATGAATTTGTTCTTTTGTTGGCCTTAGCAATTTTTGCTATAAAAATCATTTTATATTTCAAAATATGTTACTCTAACATAAAGAATAGGGAAATAATTCTAATTATTTTTTTCCAAACTAACTTAGTTTAAAATATGGTAGTATTATTGCATACAAAAATGAGAGAATATAGCAGATAAATAAGTGCAAAACTAACCGATTTCGGAATATGGTACTTTAGCATAAAGAAATAAGAAAATTATTGTAATATTTTTTTTCTAAACTACCTTATTTTAAAATATAGTAGTATTGAACATAAAAATGAAAAAAAAAAATCAATTTATAAATTCAAAACTAACCTATTTTGAAATATTGTACTATTGCACATAAAAATGATAAGATATTAAGCCGTATGTGATCTGCAATACGAATATATTTTTGAATATGGCACTTATGAATAAATAACTTCATCTGTCTTTTAGCAGTATTTTGGAATGTTGTAGTTTTTCACAAAAAAATACGTCTGTTTGTCCTGAATGACTGTTGACAACTGATAATGTGTTACTTTTGCACGGAACTCAGTCCCATAAACGGTACAAAACAAAACTAACGTGTGTGCGTTTGCGAGTATTTTTGATCATAAAACAACGGGTGTTTTAGCAAAATAATAAAGTTTCATTGTTTTGGAAACATTCTATGCAATAAAACAATTTTTGATATTTTTTGAAATGTGTGGCTTTTGTATTTAAGGAGCGATATGTTAGGAAATTCAAATTACAATTTATAATCAGATAACAGTGTTATTTTTTAATGTTTAATTTAAAAAATAATTTTAGTACAAAGAATTATTTCAATCGATTATAATTTTTCATAATGTTAAATGTCATGAATTATTAAAATATATTAACAATGAAATAATAGCAACTCTATCAACATCTCTTGTGAAAGTAAACAATCATATTGGGTAGACCTCGAAGAATTCGGTCTGCCCATTCATTTGTCCCCTACTTTGGAATTTTTGAAAAATTTCTTCACAGGAGGTCTTCTTATGACCCCCTGAGTCCGAAATGACCGTTGGTCAAAAAGTTTATATATATATATATATATATATATATATATATATATATATATATATATGCGTGCGTGCGTCCAGATTCGACTTTTGTCAGCACGATAGCGGCCGCAGTTTTGCTCGGATCGCTTTCAAACTTTGCACAAAAATCAACCATCCAAAAATGACGGTCAAGTTCGTTAACCAGAGAAATCCGGACACAGGGAGCGCTAGGGCCTCACTTTTTCTGATTTCAGTTTTTCGACCATAACTTTTTCCCTATACAAAGAAGATCAATCGGGTTCATATTATATGATGTCTTTGATGAATACCTATAACTAATGTAGATAAACCGAAAACCTACCTTCAATAACATAGGGGTGAGGGTAAAAAAACCAAAAATTTTTGGAAAAAAATTCATAACTTTTTTCTGGTAAACATTCTCACATCACAAGTATTTTTAATAGAAAGGTTATTTTTTACTTTAAATTTAAGTATTAGAAGTTTTTCCCGTAAAAGGTACCGTTTCCGAGAAAAAAAATAAAAACCACTTTTAGCTTGAAAATTTAAGGTAGGTAAAACCACGTCAACTTTTTTCTGGTAACATTCCCTCGTCTCAAATTTTTTTAATAGAAAGGTTATTTTTTACTCTAAATTTAAGTACCAAAAGTATTTCCAAAAAATATACCTTTTCCGAGAAAAAAAATTAAAACCGCTTTTTGCTTGAAAATGTTTGATGTAAACAACGGCATCATGTACTATTCTTAGGTAGTGAGTTATATTTTAAACGAGTTACACACGAGGTCTACCCACGCGTGTCCCCCTGCGGGCACGGATTTTTTTTGTATGGTTGTATTGTATAAAATGATGTATTCATTCAATTATAACGGCCAAATATAAAACTTCCTTTTCAATAGTCTACGTTTTAATATTAATAATTTATATTGAAGTGCATTATACTACTTAGTATCGTTAATATTAGTTGGCGGGGTCAAATAAAAGAGTACTTTTAATGTAAGGAACGGACAGCTTTCAGCCACTTTTGTTCCCTCTACAAACAACAAAGTAAGTCTGAGGCTAAATATAGTAGTTATTGCTTTAACTTTAAAAAATCCGTGCCCGCAGGGGGACACGCGTGGGTAGACCTCGTGTGTAACTCATTTAAAATATAACTCACTATCTAAGAATAATACATGATGCCGTTGTTTACATCAAAAATTTTCAAGCAAAAAGCGGTTTTAATTTTTTTTCTCGGAAAAGGTACCTTTTTTGGAAATACTTTTGGTACTCAAATTTAGAGTAAAAAATAACCTTTCTATTAAAAATATTTGCGAGGAGGGAATGTTTACCAGAAAAAAGTTGCCGTGGTTTTACCTACCTAAAATTTACAAGCTAAAAGTGGTTTTAATTTTTTTTCTCGGAAACGGTACCTTTTACGGAAAAACTTTTGGTACTTAAATTTAGAGTAAAAAATAACCTTTCTATTAAAAATACTTGTGATGCAAGAATGTTTACCAGAAAAAAGTTATGATTTTTTTTCCAAAAATTTTCGGTTTTTTTACCCCCACCCCTAAGTTATTGAAGTTAGGTTTTCGGTTTATCTACATTAGTTATAGGTATTTATCAAAGACATCATATAATATGAACGCGATTGATCTCCTTTGTATAGGGACAAAGTTATGGTCGAAAAACTGAAATCAGAAAAAGTGAGGCCCTAGCGCCCCCTGTGACCGGATTTCTCTGGTTAACGAACTTGACCTTCATTTTTGGATGGTTGATTTTTGTGCAAAGTTTGAAAGCGATCCGAGAGAAACTGCGGCCGCTATCGTGCTGACAAAAGTCGAATCTGAACGCACGCACGCATATATATATATATATATATATATATATATATATATATATATATAAACTTTTTGACCAATGGTCATTTCGGACTCAGGCGGTCATAAGAAGACCTCCTGTGAAGAAATTTTTCCAAAATTCGAAAGTAGGGGACAAATGAATGGGCAGACCGAATTCTTCGAGGTCTACCCAAAAACGACGCCTAATATTTGATTCGGTCGAGGCGACAGCCGCATTGCACGACGGAAATAATTCTTCAACAAAAGCACAAATTTCACAACAAATATTATAATTATAATTATAATTATAGTACATTTGAATAATATTACCATGGATTTGGATAACGTTAATGCTCATCTTTAACGAAATATATTAATTAATATACCTTATATTAATTAATATATTTCGTTAATATTAAAGATAATGTTAATACTTTTCCTTCTATTGTGAAATTTTAATTCTTTTGTATTTAATAGAATAATAAGTATTGTTTAAACGAAATTTATTTTAAAACTTTTCTATTTTCCTCAAAGACAACACGTTTTCTTGATACTGAGTGACTGATATTAGTAGTCAGGTATGAAGTATATTAATGGTATTAATAAAAAATTGACAAAACATTGACATTTATATTACTAATTTATTTAAAGCCTTTGTTATTTCATACAATTTGTTCACAACCGTCAGCTTAAAAGTCTGTCCATTAAATGAATATTTATTAATATTCTAATCTAATCGATTTGTAGATCAATAGCCATTAATTGCTATATCTTTTATTGATCAACTGTAGCAGTCTGGTATTGTTTTATTATGTATGATTTTGAATATGACCGAAAATATTGGAGGAAAAGGTATTAGAGACAACAAGAAATGTTGCAAAAAAATGTAAGCTTGATGTAAGTAAAACGCTGGCAAAATGTAGAAGCACTGAAGCCACATGGTATATTGGTTAACATTTACAAGAGTGTGGAAAGTAAACATGTATGTAAATAGCTGAATTTCATTTTTTATAAATTGTGGTACTGTGGCTTGATATACTACTGATCACTTATATGTTTTTAATTAATTTTGAGTATTTTATACTATACATTTTACCAGAAATAAATATCAAGTGTTGACATCAAAAATCCTTACATTTTTACTATGAATACCTCGATACCGTGAATTTTTTGTTTTATAAAGTAGCCTTTACTATCCTGTAACAATAAAGATGTATATGAAATTTTAACAAATCGATATATTGTAAATCAAACAAACATACAAACAATAAAATTTTCATATTTTTATGTTTGCAAAAATCAAAAATAAAATTATAATAAGATAAATGCAATTCTTGTACACCTATTAAATTATAACTTGGGTGATTTTCGTGAACTAAAATGAAGAATGCCATAATTATATATTGTGACAAACCGTCATCTTAAATAATGAATTTCATTTTGTGTCATTAACAACATTAAATTTGCCCAGTACTATCAGCAAAAATCGAATAATAACAATCGGTTTAAAACTAAAATAGTGAAAGTGAGTTGCTTAAAAGTGAAGAAAAAAAATGAAATGAAAATATTTGCTTTATAACCAATAGAGATAAATAAATGTGATGGCGTCGTAGTCGTAGAGCCTTTGGAAAATTAAGTATTTAATTAATTATTATAAATATGTTTAAGATCTATGTATAATTACTGATTGACCATTGACATTTTCTCATTAATTATATAAAAGTAACTAGCAGACCCGGTCACGCGTTGCTGTGACTACTCGTATTATTTTTGATGTATTACATTATAGTAAACTATTTAAGGGGTAACGTTCAGAGTACATCTGTCATGAAAACCATAATGTTTTCTTACAGTCGATATTAAGCAAAAATCAAAACAAAATAATTATAATTATTTTTTTTATTTTATCCAAGTTTATAACACTATTTGTATATTACAAAGTTTTTAGTAAATAGCTTGGAATACTAAACTTACGAATGAGGTAGGTAGGGGAGATACCTCATTCGTAATTACTCAATCCAGTCAATAGATACCACCGTCTTTTAGAATTATTAGGAGCTAACTGCAAAATAATAAACAAATAATTTGCAATCAAATAATATTGCGACTATAAATTGAGTTGAAAACGTACGTGGTGTGTAAATTTATTAAAATCAGTTAAGTAGTTTAGTAGTATATAGTTGTATATAGTTGCATATAGTTGTATATAGTTGTATATAGTTATAGTAGTTCATAATTAAAAATATTTGGTGGTTTTACTAATGCATATAATAAAAGTTAAACTCAAAACATAAATTTTAAAAGATAAATCATGAAAAATGAAAAAAATAGATTTTTATAATAAATACAACAATTTTTATACAATTCGGCAGACTTCGTTGTGTGAAATAGAATTGATTGGAATGTGGCAGTTTATATTTCGACCTTAAGACGTTTCTACTCTGCTGACTCTCACATATCGCCCTATCATCATGGTGACGGTTCTGTTCAGGAGAATTAAAGAAAAAGGTCAGCTCGGGTGACCTAAGAATATCTTCCACTTACTTAAACGAACTTTGGCCACCCTTTTGAGACCCAATAAAAACCCCGACTGGGATGTCTGCCAGAGGGCTTCAAACTAAGAGGGAAACTTAAGGTTCAAACCTGATTGAAAATAGTGGGAACCTAAAGGTGACAAATATTTATAAAGTGGGTGCTTCAATGACAAAAAATGGAGATAATTAATTATTTATTACTATTATTATTAACATAGGGATGAAATAAAGAATAATGAAATAAAACGTATATAATTATTTTCAGTAATCGCTTTGTTGTAAATCAAGTGAATCACAATTATTAACAAATATCTGTTTGATTTTTATTGTAGTGCTTTATGATACACATGTTTTTTGTTTGATTACCTGGTGAATATACAAACAAATCTGATGGTTATCCAACACGGGAACAGGCAACATACAGTTGACCATGTGAGAAGCATGGGTTTTCTAGATTAATACCACAAACACCTAATGATTGCACCTGGGACTTATTATGACTTATAGCAAAAGCAAGCCGCACTGAAAACTGTAGTCGTTTAAATTCAAATGGTACATCAGTCGGAATCATTGGGATGCGTGGTATCAAAACGTCTTCTCCTTTATACTTTCCTTTCAGTATAGTTGCTTCTATCACGTTGTTCAAAAATTTTTATCGCTAACCGTGTGCCGTTGCAAAGACGCGGTTGGTTGATATTTCTCAACATTATAACTACCGATCCAACCTTTAATTGAAGAGGTGGCAATCCTGGTAAATCCAGCGAGTTTAAAAATTCAGACGGATAGTTGACGACATCATCTTGGTTAGTAGCCGAATCAACTGATTTATATATCCTCAATTCACCTGTAATTTGTTCTTGAATTTTGAAATTTAATTCATTTACATCTGTTTTTTGCAGCCAATATAGCCCGTTCGCTTAACCAATCATGGTTTCTGTAATTTTGAGCAACATCTGGAAACACCTTTTGAATAAGAAGATCTTTTGATCAAGTTAACTGACAAAAACTTTGAGGAAACTTAATGCAACCAGTCAGTGTCTATAAGAAATTTGCCATTACCAATGTCAATGAGTTGTTTAGAGAATATGTCTCCAGATTGGTCATTTTGCAACTTGACACGCATATTCTTGCATAAGTGTAATACCTACACATGCTTCCTCAAATTGGAGGACTTTAAACATGCAGTAAGTTCATCAGCTGGCGTTGATCGTGGAATCACTGGCAATGTTTGACGAAAATCTCCTGCTAATAAAATCATTGCACCACCAAATGGGTTATGATTGCTCCGTAGATCTTGTAATGTATAGAACCTAAAGCCTCCATAGATTTTTTATGTGCCATCGTGCGTTCATCCCAAACAATCAATTCACATTAAACAAAACCTTTGCCATTGCAGAGTTCTTCGAAATGTTGTAGGTTGGAGTTTCGTTGCTTTGCATGTTTAATGGCAATTTCAGTGCTGAATGAGCTGTTCTACCACCTTCAAGCAAAGTTGCTGCGATTCCCGACGAAGCGAGTGCAAGTGTATTTTTGTTTTGTGAGCGAATTCTTGCTAATATCAATGAAATCAAAAAAGTTTTTCCTGTACCACCAGGTGCATCTAAGAAGTAAATCCCTCCTCTTTTAACATTTATTACTTTCATAAGTGTATCAAATACATACTTCTGTTGTTCATTCAATACTGGAAGATTTGTTTGAATTAATTTTTTTAGTGTTGAGATCATACAGTTTTTCTCGGTGCAACTCTTGGCTAAAAGCATCATGCATTGGAGGATTGGGCGCGGCCAGGCCTAATTTAAATAATAGTTTGTTTGACATCATCAAGCACATGTCCTCAATTCAAATCAATACTTCATTGTAAATTTCTTCGCTTATTTGTATATTTGAATTTCCCCTTCTAATCCGTATTTGATCCAAAATATCATCACACATATTATCTTTGTACTTGATTCACAAATCCTTTGGGTTTGATGGGAAGCATGTAGATATGATTATAGAAAACAATGTTCGTATTTGATGAGCTTGTGATGATATTACAGCATCATTGAGAGTTTGATCCCAATGAGCATCATTTTCTAGCAATCGCAAACGTTGGCAAGCTTCTCTGTATGATCCACACAAATCACCACCAACAGTTCGTACATGTTGGAATGATGTTGGGCCACGTACATTGACTAATAGCAGTCGTAAATAAAAACATTCATCGTTGCTTGGATGTACTGTATAAATTCGACCAATCGCATCGGTAGAATATACATCTGGGTATCCTGGAACTGGTTTTCCTTGTTTCCTTCGTATAAATCACCTTGAGGATTGATTCCAAGTATAATATTTTGGTATTTCAGAATATAACAATGTTTGAGCAAAAGCATCGTTTTGGCATGTCTAAAAAAAACTGTTTAATGTAGTAGATGGTGGTTGTACAGCTCTTTCTACTGCGTTCTGTGTTGTAAAATACACTCTTTGTCCATTTTCTAAATGCACAGCTAAATGAACGTCAGTAGGGTGTCTCTCATGAATTGGAAAAGAAAATATTCGCCAAACTGCTTCATTACTACTAACATAGCGACCCATTTGGTATTGGATAACTTCATCATTGGAATTCTCTGCATTAGTACCAATCACAGTCATATCACTCCTTTTGGTTACGTATTTGCAAATGTATTTAATAGATTTTAATGAATTGCAAGATTCAACGTTGATGTGCGCTTTGAAGGTCTTTGATAAAATGGGTGAATATGGAACAATCCAGCAATTACCTATTTCAATATCTTGTTGATTTAATTTGACAATTGTTGATCTTCCATTGTCTGCTGTCGATCAACGACGATACAAAGGATAACCGTCATTACCACTAATTGTTTCAGATATTAATGTCCGTGGATATCGCTTTGAACATTTACCATCCACCATACACGGTGAATTTTGATTAAGAGTTCCACAGGGACCATGAATCATGTTTTTGATAACTACATATCCAGGATCTACTTCTACATTAGGGATTTCAGCTGATATTACTGCATCAACTTCATTTGGCCTTATCTTTTCAACTAACCAAATCAAAATGTGTGCACGTGGCAATCCCCGTTTGTGCCACTTCACAGAATGCATCCAGTAGTGTGTCTCTCCAAACATATAATGTTTCACAATGAAATCTATTAAAGATTTCAACTTTGTCTAAAGACTCTGGCTGTAATATCATGACGATCAATGGGTGATTGCCCAGGGAATAACTCCTGCTTGATTTCTATCCAGTGTAGATTGCATGTAAATGTGATGAACAAATCTGCTGTACCATAATGACGAACATATGACATGGCATCTTGAGCATATTCATGCATATGTAGAGGGCTTCCGATGTATGGTGCTAGAAGAATAGTCAGTAGTAGTAGTTAATCGCATCTCGAAGGTGAATCTACTCTTCAGATCTGAGTTTGGTCTGATTTAACCTGATGACTGTTAATCTCTCCGTTTCAATTTTAACATACATGTCTATAACATACTTGTGATATAATCGCCGACATTTGAGTATGTCTTCATTTTCACGAATCATTAGGCGGTATGAATAATAGTTAATTGAACTGACTTTTTTGTTGGTTTCAGAACCTGAAAATAGATTTTTGTTTTCATAACATTGAAAATAAAAAAAATTATAGGTAATATAGTAACTGATAATATATCTCAATAGCTAAACTAATATTTTTTAATACCTGTAATGGGATTTATCATCTTGTTTGAGAAATCATAGCCATCTTCACCTTGCCAAAATATAATGAGATATTGCAGTGCGTCATATGAGCGGGGTGTTTCCTTTATACGTTGTAATTGATCATAATTTTGTCATTATCAGATGGCATCAGATCCAGTGCAGTTTTAAACAACATAATCAATTGATTGTACTCATGAAATAAAGTTTATAATTGTTCTACAATAAACCTCTTTAGTGAATTGTTATGTAAACAACGCATATAAATTTCTTTTGGTGAATTGCCCATGAAATAAATTTGCAGGAATTTCTATTTGCTATCTGACACTGGTAACAGTGAACCTGCTCTATGATATATTTTTCCTTGTATCTGTAAATAAAAAAATGATTTTTGCCAAATATAACTAATATTTGTTCCTAAAAAATATATCTGTCTCGTAATTTGAATCACCAAATAATAATTGATATGCTTAGGTATGTCAATATGTAATAATTATTTGTAACTAATATCCATCATCAAATATTTATATTGAGTTTCAAAATAATAAAAGTGTTGCTAATACTGAATCACCAAATAATATTATGACTAAGTAATATATGTGTTGGGGTCTAGGGAACTGAAGGTTAATGACACATATTTACTTAGTTAACAGGAAATTTTGTTCATTAAAATAATATTGATAACTGCTATAATACATACCTTAAAAGTTGGCATGAAATTTTCCCGAACTACGTTTGTTGCCCCAAATGACGTCATTTAAAAGCAATTATTATATTGTTGGATATTTGACAAAAAGTGTATGGAATCTGGTTCTATTCCTGAAACCAATGAGTACAATGACTCTGGTGGTAGATCCAATGGTATCAATTTCATTTACCCATTTGCGAAACACAATCCATTGGCATCATTTTTGTATTTAAATGCCTTACAATGAGAGCAAACCAAGTTCATAGATCCAATAGTAATACATTGGTGGTTACTGTAGTCAATTGACAAATCGTAATTGAAAGCAGCTCGATTCAAACTTTCGCGATTATTAGTTGAATCTTTCGCCCTCGCTGCCCGCATTCTCGATATACAAATTCTTTCACATTTATTTCCGCCGTCACGTTCTTGTGCAGTATGATAAGATCGGTAATTAGTTTGGTTTATAGCATTTCGGGTTCTTCTACCTAAATTACTTCGTCTTATAGAAGGCATATCGAATATACTTACCTAAATAATGTCACATGCAATAATTATTAATCACAGGTATTAAAACACTTTGCACAAAACACGATATAAAACAATTAAAATTAATTATTAAATATTATATAGGCTTTTTAACGCGATTTGTTTGACAGATGCAATGACGTGAAAACTGATGACAATTTATGTCGCATTCCGAAACTAAAACAAAAGAAAGAATATTCCAAGGCCAATCAAATCCATAGCTCTTACATTTTTTGACTTTTCAATTTGGTCGGGTCACGATTTTATCACTTTTGCGTGAACGCACATTTGATTGAATTTGAACTTTGTGCAGCGACAATAAAGCTCGAATTGACTCTTCGACGTTAGCAACACACCTATATTGTTTAGACAATAATGAATGCTTGTAATTTAATATGAACTTTATTGAATAGCAATACAGTTTAAATTGACTCTACATTTAGTTAGAAAATATTTGTATAGGAAAAAGAAAAGGGCTCTTTTAGGGTTTTCCTGGAAATTATTCGAATTTTTCTCGCCGTCAGAACCATCCTTGGGCTTTAAGGAACATTTTAAAAAAAGAATTGTTAAGATTGGTCCATGCGTTGTTGAGTTATGCGCTTACAAACACATTTTGCGATTCATTTTTATATAATAGATATCTAATCCCATTATACTTCCTTTTCATCTGATGACTACCCTCATTACAAATGCATTAAATATTTATTTGATTTGATTGGTGATTATTACAACATCCTGAACCACCAACAAAAAAATGATTCGCATAAAACATTATTTAAGTTAAAAGTACATTTTTTTAATATGTACTAAGTAGTTCGAGTACTATGCTTGTAATATAATTAATATATAAAAAAATGGTACAATCATGCTTACTTATAATACAGTCATAACGGTAGTAACTGTCTGTAATACTAACGCAAAATGCAAAACTAATAATCTGAGCACTGTAATGCTGAAATGGGAACATGCAATTACAATTTAAGTTAATAAATAATTTAAAATACCTTAGTTATTGTGTTTACAAAGTATAAAATGTTTCGACTTTCACTTTCCACAGTTCCATTTTCCGGATTACATTTTAATCATCACTGTTATTACAATTGTAGAACAATGTAGATTAACAAAACACTTTTGTGGCTTTATAAAATAATAATAGTATTTAAAGCACATGATGATTGAAAACACATTGTAATTCACATTTTGTTAACATTACTTGACTAATGTATTATGTAAGAACCAAAAGTTTGATATTTACGAGTTACTTATTTAGAATACTTTATATTTGATTGTAAATCCTTATATTTCAAATTATCTATACGCAAGTGGAAAAAATCATTATTAAAATCTTGTTATTGCTATTGAATCATTTTATATATGCTGAGTATGAGCTCGATTCCAATAATAGTAAAAAGACAATTTTACATTAATGTTATTCAGAGAAATGAATAATCGCTTTCCAGAAGCAAAGCGATTTTTATTTCCACTTAATTGTCATATTATCATTATTAATAATTTATACCCGCTATTTTCAGCGATTTTTCCTGTATATCTACTAAAAATACACGATTGTTTGAAAATTCATTTTTTTTTATTAATTGAGTTTTATAAATTTTATCTTACGAGTAGCTTTATGACATTGTTATCTTAATTAAATGGCTTTGTTTTTGTTTTTATGTGCAATTTTGTCAATGTAAAAATATTCTAAATTTCTAAATTCCACATCACGATGTTAGTTTGAGCGAAACTTTAGAAAAACTCATCTTTTTAATATCTTATGTTATATCTTACTTGAAAGGTAGAATATTTTGTATTTCGATGAATCTTAATTTTTTTATTGTGAATTTGCGATTTTTGTATGTTAAGGATTAATTTACTTCTTACAAATTACGGTATTAATGAAAAAAAAATTAAAGAGTTAAATAGTTTTAATGTTAAATAGCTTATGAAGCAGCAGACAAAGTCGCTGCAATAATACTAGCTTTTTCAAAATATAAAACCCATCTACTAGTTGTCTTGGATATTTATACTTATTATTGATTTACAAGTTAGAACTGGACAAGTCAATGATTCAAGAACCTTGGAGAAAATGGAAAAAATATTTATTGGTCTATAATTAGAGATTTCAAGCTTTTTCCACTCCTAAATATAGGAATTACCAGTACTTTGACGAAAGCGATGGCAATGAACTATCCACCACTATATATTTGTCAAGGAGGAAACACATGTATTATCATTAATTATGCATTGTGTACCCGCCGTTGATTTATAATTTTTTATTACTTGAGAAATATTTTGCAAAATCCTTATCATTTGTAAAGTTATATAATTTTAAAGTCATTAAAAGAGGATTTTTTTTTTGCGAAGACATTTTAAATAAGAATAAAATAATAAAGATAATTTATGCTTCTATCTACGTTATCTATGTATTTATAAGAAACAATATTAATAAGATCTTTCCTTCTCTCTCTTAGAATCGTGAACTCGATTCTATCAAAAAGATTACGATATTTATTATGTAATTCTGTATTTAATCTTCTCTTAATATTGGAACATGGATGTCTATTAATATACGCAACTCAAAGTAAAATATTTCTATCATGCTATCAATATTCTTATAATCATGAAATAATATTTTTCAATTTATATTTTAGATATCAGCATTTATTTTGTCATTGTGTACATTTTATAGTTCTAGTTTGTAATATGAGTAGATGTAAATAGTGGCTCGGGCGAACTGTAAAATAAATTTTCAAAAGAGGATGAAATTTATTTGTTTGACAGATATATATGCCGCTAGGATTAACATCATTATTATTAATGTCAGTAAATAAAAAGACCAGAATCTTACCATATGCATTAGTGCTGTTATTACATAGGAAAACGTTTGTCAGTGCCATTAAATTTACTGTGACTATGTGATATTTAAAATTACAATGTGGAAATTAAAAATTGCCTTGAGTAGCCTTAGGCTAATAAAAATTGCCCAGAGCAGCCTTAGAAAGCGCCCAGAATATGCGAGTGCCAGACGGGTGGGTACCTTGACAGCTGATCCCTAATTTTGACAACAGGCCTGAACTTTGTTCTAGCGATTTGCTATTTGAAGAATCTGGAGGCAAGGTTATATTTCGTCTTCAGAACTCCAGAGTTTAGATCCTAAGTGACTAACGTATTAACACAAGCTTGATACGCTTGCTGTTTGCCAGCTGCTGCTACTCTGAAAGACGCCTCAAACCAGGGCCGTGATCTGCCACCATTTGGTAGAACAGATCTTGGTACAAATAGTTCCATGCCCTAAGTATCACATTAACTACAGCCGCAGCGCATTTAGTAGGATCACTGGAAGGAAAACAAAGTGGCCCAAGAAGAAACAGCTTTAAAAGCAAAACATTTATTATTGACTTTAATATTTTTGTTCAATTCGGCGATTGCATCAGATGATGAAGAGTTTAAATTACGCGTGACCGTTTTTGGGATTTCAGCAAAAAAATTTTTCAAAAACAGTCTACAGTCTACAGTCTACCTTTGTATCTTTATTTATTTCAATATTATCAGTTTTTAACTTTAAAGGTCCATTGGCAGCCCTAGATTTTCCAGTAAAAGAGGAATCCTTTGGAAAGAGGAGTGTGCGTCTTAATCAGCTGGTACAGACCATTTGCTAGAGCGAAATTAAACACAGATTTCCCCGATAGACGGTGGCACGTGACCATTGTCAATCGGTATTGTGTGCATTGTAGTTCCCAAGAACTACGACTTCGGCGGAGGGAGTCTGTGAAAGCAGATCATCAATCTTCGTCTGGATATGGCCCAAGAGGTGACTCAGAAATAATATCTTGTACAGCATATAATCTCGGTTATAATATCTAATCTAATCTAATCTAAAATTTTGATAATGACTTTATTTTATGAACAACAACAAAATCAGTTTACGTTTAATAAAAAATATATAATTACACACATAAAATAATCTATGACATTGTCTTATGTGTTTGATTATAGATTAATTAAAGTAAACGTTAAGTATAGTTTAAATACGAATTTAATAAGAGATATATATTTTTATAAATATGCAAATACTAACAAAGTCAAAAGGAAGACATAAATCCTTACAAAGTTTGTAAGGGACATCTCGAAAGTTATTTGCAACAAACAAGACAAATTAGAATAACAAAATAACACAAAAGGCTTTTACAGACTCAAAGTTTTTGTTATATGATAATTTACAAATGCTGTGATCGTACTTACTATGTAGAAAATTTGCAAGAATGGACAGACGCATTTTTATATAAATAAATGAAAAGTAAAATAAAATTAAATAGAAAAAACTTGTCACAAGTAATGAAATTATATAATAATCTTTAAAAGCGCAATATGTATTATTATGTTATAATTGTTATTCTAAAAGATATTTTTCTTAGTGTTATTGTGTTTCTAAGTGTTATTTGAAACGTTATATGTAAAAATTCGATATATCTATTATATAAAAATGAATCGCAAAATGTGTTTGTAAGCGCATAACTCAACAACGCATGGACCAATCTTAACAATTCTTTTTTTAAAATGTTCCTTAAAGCCCAAGGATGGTTCTGACGGCGAGAAAAATTCGAATAATTTCCAGGAAAACCCTAAAAGAGCCCTTTTCTTTTTCCTATACAAATATTTTCTAACTAAATGTAGAGTCAATTTAAACTGTATTGCTATTCAATAAAGTTCATATTAAATTACAAGCATTCATTATTGTCTAAACAATATAGGTGTGTTGCTAACGTCGAAGAGTCAATTCGAGCTTTATTGTCGCTGCACAAAGTTCAAATTCAATCAAATGTGCGTTCACGCAAAAGTGATAAAATCGTGACCCGACCAAATTGAAAAGTCAAAAAATGTAAGAGCTATGGATTTGATTGGCCTTGGAATATTCTTTCTTTTGTTTTAGTTTCGGAATGCGACATAAATTGTCATCAGTTTTCACGTCATTGCATCTGTCAAACAAATCGCGTTAAAAAGCCTATATAATATTTAATAATTAATTTTAATTGTTTTATATCGTGTTTTGTGCAAAGTGTTTTAATACCTGTGATTAATAATTATTGCATGTGACATTATTTAGGTAAGTATATTCGATATGCCTTCTATAAGACGAAGTAATTTAGGTAGAAGAACCCGAAATGCTATAAACCAAACTAATTACCGATCTTATCATACTGCACAAGAACGTGACGGCGGAAATAAATGTGAAAGAATTTGTATATCGAGAATGCGGGCAGCGAGGGCGAAAGATTCAACTAATAATCGCGAAAGTTTGAATCGAGCTGCTTTCAATTACGATTTGTCAATTGACTACAGTAACCACCAATGTATTACTATTGGATCTATGAACTTGGTTTGCTCTCATTGTAAGGCATTTAAATACAAAAATGATGCCAATGGATTGTGTTTCGCAAATGGGTAAATGAAATTGATACCATTGGATCTACCACCAGAGTCATTGTACTCATTGGTTTCAGGAATAGAACCAGATTCCATACACTTTTTGTCAAATATCCAACAATATAATAATTGCTTTTAAATGACGTCATTTGGGGCAACAAACGTAGTTCGGGAAAATTTCATGCCAACTTTTAAGGTATGTATTATAGCAGTTATCAATATTATTTTAATGAACAAAATTTCCTGTTAACTAAGTAAATATGTGTCATTAACCTTCAGTTCCCTAGACCCCAACACATATATTACTTAGTCATAATATTATTTGGTGATTCAGTATTAGCAACACTTTTATTATTTTGAAACTCAATATAAATATTTGATGATGGATATTAGTTACAAATAATTATTACATATTGACATACCTAAGCATATCAATTATTATTTGGTGATTCAAATTACGAGACAGATATATTTTTTAGGAACAAATATTAGTTATATTTGGCAAAAATCATTTTTTTATTTACAGATACAAGGAAAAATATATCATAGAGCAGGTTCACTGTTACCAGTGTCAGATAGCAAATAGAAATTCCTGCAAATTTATTTCATGGGCAATTCACCAAAAGAAATTTATATGCGTTGTTTACATAACAATTCACTAAAGAGGTTTATTGTAGAACAATTATAAACTTTATTTCATGAGTACAATCAATTGATTATGTTGTTTAAAACTGCACTGGATCTGATGCCATCTGATAATGACAAAATTATGATCAATTACAACGTATAAAGGAAACACCCCGCTCATATGACGCACTGCAATATCTCATTATATTTTGGCAAGGTGAAGATGGCTATGATTTCTCAAACAAGATGATAAATCCCATTACAGGTATTAAAAAATATTAGTTTAGCTATTGAGATATATTATCAGTTACTATATTACCTATAATTTTTTTTATTTTCAATGTTATGAAAACAAAAATCTATTTTCAGGTTCTGAAACCAACAAAAAAGTCAGTTCAATTAACTATTATTCATACCGCCTAATGATTCGTGAAAATGAAGACATACTCAAATGTCGGCGATTATATCACAAGTATGTTATAGACATGTATGTTAAAATTGAAACGGAGAGATTAACAGTCATCAGGTTAAATCAGACCAAACTCAGATCTGAAGAGTAGATTCACCTTCGAGATGCGATTAACTACTACTACTGACTATTCTTCTAGCACCATACATCGGAAGCCCTCTACATATGCATGAATATGCTCAAGATGCCATGTCATATGTTCGTCATTATGGTACAGCAGATTTGTTCATCACATTTACATGCAATCTACACTGGATAGAAATCAAGCAGGAGTTATTCCCTGGGCAATCACCCATTGATCGTCATGATATTACAGCCAGAGTCTTTAGACAAAGTTGAAATCTTTAATAGATTTCATTGTGAAACATTATATGTTTGGAGAGACACACTACTGGATGCATTCTGTGAAGTGGCACAAACGGGGATTGCCACGTGCACACATTTTGATTTGGTTAGTTGAAAAGATAAGGCCAAATGAAGTTGATGCAGTAATATCAGCTGAAATCCCTAATGTAGAAGTAGATCCTGGATATGTAGTTATCAAAAACATGATTCATGGTCCCTGTGGAACTCTTAATCAAAATTCACCGTGTATGGTGGATGGTAAATGTTCAAAGCGATATCCACGGACATTAATATCTGAAACAATTAGTGGTAATGACGGTTATCCTTTGTATCGTCGTTGATCGACAGCAGACAATGGAAGATCAACAATTGTCAAATTAAATCAACAAGATATTGAAATAGGTAATTGCTGGATTGTTCCATATTCACCCATTTTATCAAAGACCTTCAAAGCGCACATCAACGTTGAATCTTGCAATTCATTAAAATCTATTAAATACATTTGCAAATACGTAACCAAAAGGAGTGATATGACTGTGATTGGTACTAATGCAGAGAATTCCAATGATGAAGTTATCCAATACCAAATGGGTCGCTATGTTAGTAGTAATGAAGCAGTTTGGCGAATATTTTCTTTTCCAATTCATGAGAGACACCCTACTGACGTTCATTTAGCTGTGCATTTAGAAAATGGACAAAGAGTGTATTTTACAACACAGAACGCAGTAGAAAGAGCTGTACAACCACCATCTACTACATTAAACAGTTTTTTTTAGACATGCCAAAACGATGCTTTTGCTCAAACATTGTTATATTCTGAAATACCAAAATATTATACTTGGAATCAATCCTCAAGGTGATTTATACGAAGGAAACAAGGAAAACCAGTTCCAGGATACCCAGATGTATATTCTACCGATGCGATTGGTCGAATTTATACAGTACATCCAAGCAACGATGAATGTTTTTATTTACGACTGCTATTAGTCAATGTACGTGGCCCAACATCATTCCAACATGTACGAACTGTTGGTGGTGATTTGTGTGGATCATACAGAGAAGCTTGCCAACGTTTGCGATTGCTAGAAAATGATGCTCATTGGGATCAAACTCTCAATGATGCTGTAATATCATCACAAGCTCATCAAATACGAACATTGTTTTCTATAATCATATCTACATGCTTCCCATCAAACCCAAAGGATTTGTGAATCAAGTACAAAGATAATATGTGTGATGATATTTTGGATCAAATACGGATTAGAAGGGGAAATTCAAATATACAAATAAGCGAAGAAATTTACAATGAAGTATTGATTTGAATTGAGGACATGTGCTTGATGATGTCAAACAAACTATTATTTAAATTAGGCCTGGCCGCGCCCAATCCTCCAATGCATGATGCTTTTAGCCAAGAGTTGCACCGAGAAAAACTGTATGATCTCAACACTAAAAAAATTAATTCAAACAAATCTTCCAGTATTGAATGAACAACAGAAGTATGTATTTGATACACTTATGAAAGTAATAAATGTTAAAAGAGGAGGGATTTACTTCTTAGATGCACCTGGTGGTACAGGAAAAACTTTTTTGATTTCATTGATATTAGCAAGAATTCGCTCACAAAACAAAAATACACTTGCACTCGCTTCGTCGGGAATCGCAGCAACTTTGCTTGAAGGTGGTAGAACAGCTCATTCAGCACTGAAATTGCCATTAAACATGCAAAGCAACGAAACTCCAACCTACAACATTTCGAAGAACTCTGCAATGGCAAAGGTTTTGTTTAATGTGAATTGATTGTTTGGGATGAACGCACGATGGCACATAAAAAATCTATGGAGGCTTTAGGTTCTATACATTACAAGATCTACGGAGCAATCATAACCCATTTGGTGGTGCAATGATTTTATTAGCAGGAGATTTTCGTCAAACATTGCCAGTGATTCCACGATCAACGCCAGCTGATGAACTTACTGCATGTTTAAAGTCCTCCAATTTGAGGAAGCATGTGTAGGTATTACACTTATGCAAGAATATGCGTGTCAAGTTGCAAAATGACCAATCTGGAGACATATTCTCTAAACAACTCATTGACATTGGTAATGGCAAATTTCTTATAGACACTGACTGGTTGCATTAAGTTTCCTCAAAGTTTTTGTCAGTTAACTTGATCAAAAGATCTTCTTATTCAAAAGGTGTTTCCAGATGTTGCTCAAAATTACAGAAACCATGATTGGTTAAGCGAACGGGCTATATTGGCTGCAAAAAACAGATGTAAATGAATTAAATTTCAAAATTCAAGAACAAATTACAGGTGAATTGAGGATATATAAATCAGTTGATTCGGCTACTAACCAAGATGATGTCGTCAACTATCCGTCTGAATTTTTAAACTCGCTGGATTTACCAGGATTGCCACCTCTTCAATTAAAGGTTGGATCGGTAGTTATAATGTTGAGAAATATCAACCAACCGCGTCTTTGCAACGGCACACGGTTAGCGATAAAAATTTTTGAACAACGTGATAGAAGCAACTATACTGAAAGGAAAGTATAAAGGAGAAGACGTTTTGATACCACGCATCCCAATGATTCCGACTGATGTACCATTTGAATTTAAACGACTACAGTTTTCAGTGCGGCTTGCTTTTGCTATAAGTCATAATAAGTCCCAGGTGCAATCATTAGGTGTTTGTGGTATTAATCTAGAAAACCCATGCTTCTCACATGGTCAACTGTATGTTGCCTGTTCCCGTGTTGGATAACCATCAGATTTGTTTGTATATTCACCAGGTAATCAAACAAAAAACATGTGTATCATAAAGCACTACAATAAAAATCAAACAGATATTTGTTAATAATTGTGATTCACTTGATTTACAACAAAGCGATTACTGAAAATAATTATATACGTTTTATTTCATTATTCTTTATTTCATCCCTATGTTAATAATAATAGTAATAAATAATTAATTATCTCCATTTTTTGTCATTGAAGCACCCACTTTATAAATATTTGTCACCTTTAGGTTCCCACTATTTTCAATCAGGTTTGAACCTTAAGTTTCCCTCTTAGTTTGAAGCCCTCTGGCAGACATCCCAGTCGGGGTTTTTATTGGGTCTCAAAAGGGTGGCCAAAGTTCGTTTAAGTAAGTGGAAGATATTCTTAGGTCACCCGAGCTGACCTTTTTCTTTAATTCTCCTGAACAGAACCGTCACCATGATGATAGGGCGATATGTGAGAGTCAGCAGAGTAGAAACGTCTTAAGGTCGAAATATAAACTGCCACATTCCAATCAATTCTATTTCACACAACGAAGTCTGCCGAATTGTATAAAAATTGTTGTATTTATTATAAAAATCTATTTTTTTCATTTTTCATGATTTATCTTTTAAAATTTATGTTTTGAGTTTAACTTTTATTATATGCATTAGTAAAACCACCAAATATTTTTAATTATGAACTACTATAACTATATACAACTATATACAACTATATGCAACTATATACAACTATATACTACTAAACTACTTAACTGATTTTAATAAATTTACACACCACGTACGTTTTCAACTCAATTTATAGTCGCAATATTATTTGATTGCAAATTATTTGTTTATTATTTTGCAGTTAGCTCCTAATAATTCTAAAAGACGGTGGTATCTATTGACTGGATTGAGTAATTACGAATGAGGTATCTCCCCTACCTACCTCATTCGTAAGTTTAGTATTCCAAGCTATTTACTAAAAACTTTGTAATATACAAATAGTGTTATAAACTTGGATAAAATAAAAAAAATAATTATAATTATTTTGTTTTGATTTTTGCTTAATATCGACTGTAAGAAAACATTATGGTTTTCATGACAGATGTACTCTGAACGTTACCCCTTAAATAGTTTACTATAATGTAATACATCAAAAATAATACGAGTAGTCACAGCAACGCGTGACCGGGTCTGCTAGTCTATTATATAAAAATGAATCGCAAAATGTGTTTGTAAGCGCATAACTCAACAACGCATGGACCAATCTTAACAATTCTTTTTTTAAAATGTTCCTTAAAGCCCAAGGATGGTTCTGACGGCGAGAAAAAAACAATTCACTAAAGAGGTCTATTGTAGAACAATTACAAACTTTATTTCATGAGTACAATCAATTGGTTATGTTGTTTAAAACTGCACTGGATCGGATGCCATCTGATAATCACAAAATTGTAATCAGAGCTGATAAAACACCTGTTGGCCAACGTGCAAGACGTTTTAATGCACCAACTATTGATGAAGTTGCCATCGTTGTAGTTGGAGAAAACTTGGAATCCCGTGATATTGTTTTACATAGTCGGAATGATCAATTACAACGTATAAAGGAAACACACCGCTCATATGACGCACTGCAATATCCCATTATATTTTGGCAAGGTGGAGATGGCTATGATTTCTCAAACAAGATGATAAATCCCATTACAGGTAATAAAAAATATTAGTTTAGCTATATTATCAGTCACTATATTATTATTTTTTTAATTTTCAATATTATGAAAACAAAAATCTATTTTCAGGTTCCGAAACCAACAAAAAAGTCAGTTCAATGAACTATTATTCCTACCGCCTAATGATTCGTGAAAATGAAGACAATCACATACTCAAATGTCGGCGATTATATCACAAGTATGTTGTAGACATGTATGTTAAAATTGAAACGGAGAGATTAACATTCATCAGGTTGAATCAGACCAAACTCAGATCTGAAGAGTATATTCACCTTCGAGATGCGATTAATACTGATGGAAAGGCACAGAATGTTGGTCGGATGACTATTCTTCCAGCAACATACATCGGAAGCCCTCGACATATGCATGAATATGCTCAAGATGCCATGTCATATGTTCGTCATTATGGTACAGCAGATTTGTTCATCACATTTACATGCAATCCACACTGGATAGAAATCAAGCAGGAGTTATTCCCTGGGCAATCACCTATTGATCGTCATGATATTACAGCCAGAGTCTTTAGACAAAAGTTGAAATCTTTGATGGATTTCATTGTGAAACATTATGTGTTTGGAGAGACACGCTGCTGGATGTATTCTGTGGAGTGGCAGAAACGGGGACTGCCACATGCACACATTTTGATTTGGTTAGTTGAAAAGATAAGGCCAAATGAAGTTGATGCAGTAATATGAGCTGAAATTCCTAATGTAGAAGTAGATCCTGGATTGCATGAGGTAGTTATTAAAAACATGATACATGGTCCCTGTGGAACTCTTAATCAAAATTCACCGTGTATGGTGGATGGTAAATGTTCAAAGCGACATCCACGGACATTAATATCTGAAACAATCACTGGTAATGACGGTTATCCTTTGTATCGTCGCCGATCGACAGCAGACAATGGAAGATCAATAATTGTCAAATTAAATCAACAAGATATTGAAATAGATAAACGCTGGATTGTTCCATATTCACCCATTTTATCAAAGACCTTCAAAGCGCACATCAACGTTGAATCTTGCCATTCAGTAAAATCTATTAAATACATTTGCAAATATGTAACCAAAGGGAGTGATATGGCTATGATTGGTATTAATGCAGAGAATTCCAATGATGAAGTTACCCAATACCAAATGGGTCGCTATGTTAGTAGTAATGAAGCAGTTTGGCGAATATTTTCTTTTCCAATTCATGAGAGACACCCTACTGACGTTCATTTAGCTGTGCATTTAGAAAATGGACAAAGAGTGTATTTTACAACACAGAACGCAGTAGAAAGAGCTGTACAACCACCATCTACTACATTAACCAGATTTTTTGAGATATGTCAAAACGATGATTTTGCTCAAACATTGTTATATTCTGAAATGCCAAAATATTATACTTGGAATCAATCCTCAAGAAGATTTATACGACGGAAACAAGGAAAACCAGTTACAGGATACCCAGATATATTTTCTACCGATGCGATTGGTCGAATTTATTCAGTACATCCAAGCAATGATGAATGTTTTTATTTACGACTGCTATTAGTCAATGTACGTGGCCCAACATCGTTCCAACATGTACGAACTGTTAATGGTGATTTGTGTGGATCATATAGAGAAGCTTGCCAACGTTTGCGATTGCTAGACAATGATGCTCATTGGGATCAAACTCTCAATGATGCTGTAATATCATCACAAGCTCATCAAATACGAACATTGTTTTCTATAATCATATCTACCTGCTTCCCATCAAACCCAAAGGATTTGTGGATCAAGTACAAAGATAATATGTGTGATGATATTTTGTATCAAATACGGATTAGAAGGGGAAATCCAAATATACAAATAAGCGAAGAAATTTACAATGAAGTATTGATTTCAATTGAGGACATGTGCTTGATGATGTCAAACAAACTATTATTTCAATTAGGCCTGGCCGCACCCAATCGTCCAATGCATGATGATTTTAACCAAGAGTTGCACCGAGAAAAACTGTATGATCTCAACACTTTGAGAGAATTAATTCAAACGAATCTTCCACTATTGAATGAACAACAGAAGTATGTATTTGATACACTTTTGAAAGTAATAAATGATAAAAGAGGAGGGATTTACTTCTTAGATGCACCTGGTGGTACAGGAAAAACTTTTTTGATTTCATTGATATTAGCAACAATTCGCTCACAAAATAAAATTGCACTTGCACTCGCTTCGTCGGGAATCGCAGCAACTTTGCTTGAAGGTGGTAGAACAGCTCATTCAGCACTAAAATTACCATTAAACATGCAAAGCAACGAAACTCCAACCTGCAACATTTCGAAGAACTCTGCAATGGCAAAGGTTTTGCAACAATGTGGATTGATTGTTTGGGATGAATGCACGATGGCACATAAAAAATCTTTGGAGGCTTTAGATAGAACCTTACAAGATCTCCGGAGCAATAATAACCCATTTGGTGGTGCAATGATTTTATTAGCAGGAGATTTTCGTCAAACATTGCCAGTGATTCCACGATCAACGCCAGCTGATGAACTTAATGCCTGTTTAAAGTCCTCCAATTTGTGGAAACATGTGAAGGTATTACACTTAAGCAAGAATATGCGTATCAAGTTGCAAAATGACAAATCTGGAGACATATTCTCTAAACAACTCATTGACATAGGTAATGGCAAATTTCCTATAGACACCTTGACTGGTTGCATTAACTTTCCTCAAGGTTTTTGTCAGTTAACTAGATCAAAAGATGAACTTATTCAAAAGGTGTTTCCAGATGTTGCTCAAAATTATAGAAACCATGATTGGTTGAGCGAACGGGCTATATTGGCTGCAAAAAAAATAGATGTAAGTGAATTAAATTTCAAAATTCAAGAACAAATTACAGGCGAATTGAGGATATATAAATCAGTTGATTCGGCTACTAACCAAGATGATGTCGTTAACTATCCGCCTGAATTTTTAAACTCGCTGGATTTACCAGGATTGCCACCTCACAATCTTCAATTAAAGGTTGGTTCGGTAGTAATAATGTTGAGAAATATCAACCAACCGCGTCTTTGCAACGGCACACGGTTAGCGATAAAAAAATTATTGAACAACGTGATAGAAGCAACTATACTGAAAGGAAAGTATAAAGGAGAAGACGTTTTGATACCACGCATCCCAATGATTCCGACTGATGTACCATTTGAATTTAAACGACTACAGTTTTCAGTGCGGCTTGCTTTTGCTATAAGTCATAATAAGTCCCAGGTGCAATCATTAGGTGTTTGTGGTATTAATCTAGAAAACCCATGCTTCTCACATGGTCAACTGTATGTTGCCTGTTCCCGTGTTGGATAACCATCAGATTTGTTTGTATATTCACCAGGTAATCAAACAAAAAACATGTGTATCATAAAGCACTACAATAAAAATCAAACAGATATTTGTTAATAATTGTGATTCACTTGATTTACAACAAAGCGATTACTGAAAATACTTATGTACGTTTTATTTCATTATTTTTTATTTCATCGGTTATGAACCCTATGTTAATAATAATAGTAATAAATAATTAATTATCTCTATACTTTGTAATTGAAGCACCCACTTTATAAATATTTGTCACCTTTAGGTTCCCACTATCCCTTTAGATTATTTTTCAATCAGGTTTGAACCTTAAGTTCCCCTCTTGGTTTGAAGCCCTCTGGCAGACATCCCAATCGGGGTTTTTAGTGGGTCTCAAAAGGGTGACCAAAGTTCGTGGAAGCTAAGATACTTAAGTCACCCGAGCTGACCTTTTTCTTTAATTCTCCTGAACAGAACCGTCACCATGATGATAGGGCGATGTGTGAGGATCAGCAGAGTAAAAACGTCTAAAGGTCGAAATATAAACTGCCACATTCCAAATCTATTTGACAGAACGAATTCTGCCGAGTTGTATAAAAATTGTATTTATTAAAAAAAAAAAAATCTTTTAAAATTTAAATGTTTTGAGTTTAACTTTCATTGTATGTATTAGTAAAAACCACCAAATACTTTTAATTATGAACGTCTTAATAAAATGATAAAGTAACATATTAAAAAAAAGGAAAATTTTACGATTTATTTATTATATTATTTAAAATATTAAATGATAAAAAAAATCCACCAGAATTCTTAATATATATAAATCACGTGTCGCGTTATTTGTCCGCGATGGACTCCTAAACTACTTAACTGATTTAAATAAATTTACACACCACGTACAGTTTGACCTAACTTAAAAGATATAATAATTTTCAACTCAATTCATAGTCGCAGTATTATTTTATTGCAAATTATTAGTTTATCATTTTGCAGTTAGCTCTTAACAATTCTAAAAGATGGCGGTATCTATTGACTGGATTGAGTAATTACGAATGAGATATCTACCCTACCTACCTCATTCGTAAGTTTAGTGTTCCAAGTTATTTACTAAAAACTTTGTAATATACAAATAGTGTTATAAACTTGGATAAAATTAAAAAAATAATTATAATTATTTTGTTTTGATTTTTGCTTAATATCGACTATAAGAAAACATTATGGTTTTCATGACAGATGTACTCTGAACGTTACCCCTTAAATAGTTTAGTACAATGTAATATATCAAAAATAATAGTCACAGCAACGCGTGACCGGGTCTGCTAGTACTTAATAAAATAAGCAAATAAATAATGTTTAGATTTTTTATATCATCTGCGTACATAAATACCATCTATATTTACATTTGTCAAATGTTAAGACACACTGTGGCTTAGTAATGTCATCTCTTATTATTATTCTATGAGATAGTGACTTGATCATAAATGATAATCATGCAGATTACTATAAAAAAAAGGTAATTTTTGCTTGTTTAACTGAACTAACAACACATAGCCGCTATTTGTCTTTGAATAATTTAGGCTTTCACTAAAATTACTTAGAATATGGAATCTTCGTCGTATCTGGAAAATTTATTCACGCAGAAATGTAGAATATTTAAAGTAAGAAATGACATATTTATACGGTTCATCCATGTAGCAAGATCGTTCAATAGTGAAGTTCGTTAATTTGTAGCTGAATATAATCAAAACGGATATTTCAACAAAATATTGCAATATATACTTTTTTCTTATTAAGATCGTCAGTGTGTTTAAAACAACATATTTTGAATCAATACTTATTGCAAAACATTTTTCGAAATTAATATAAATAATTCCTATAGTAAATTATCAAAAGTAGAGCATTAATATGAATCGAGTGGTTGGAGAATATTGAAATGAGCCAATTGAAATACTCGCAATTGTGGAGATTGGATTGGTCTATTTAAATGTTATTCTTCCAATATTTATAGCGTATTTAATGTAATCCATTAGGATTGGTAAATATTAACTGAAAATTAAAAGACTGTTATCCAGCAAACTTTGTTTTTTTTTGCGAAACGTAAAGTAAATTTCAGCTGAACATTACTTTTTTTTACTTTAATTTATTATAAGAATTGCTTATCTGACAATAAATTTTTAATATTAATTAAAACCCGCAATCGCTGTCACTATTCTTTCCATCATTATATCTAACAATCATACAATTGGATTGTGTAGGTTTTATGCATATATTTTATTTCTATTGAGTATAAGTAACTGAAGTATAAATAATCTGTAGTTGTTATCTATATACAACCTATATTGTACCTGAAGCCCTTTGTTTATAGCTTTTTGTTTGATGAATATTCAGAATGCCGTAATTTATCTCTTATAGTTTTGAAATGAATGAAATAATATAAATGAAATTATGTATGTAACAAATCTTTATTCTGCCAAAAAAATTACAAATTACGAACGTAATGCAACAGAGTATTCTCTACTAATTGATCTGATAATAAAACAATACAAAGAAAAGGTGATAAAATCAAATATAAAATTGAAATATGTAATTATACATATAGATATATGGGAATAAATCGTTTTAGATAATGAATAATCTATACACTATTAACTATATTTATTACGAATATATAATGCACTGTCAAAATTAGACAAACAAAATGTTATTTATAGATAAAACCCAATTTAAAAAAATATATCTCAGCGACTTCAATTTTGTTGTTTGATATTAGTTTAGTATTGAAAACAGAAATTGATATTGATTTAAACTAATTTAAGAACCTTATAATATTAAACCAGCAATACTAATTCAAAAGAATCTAAAACCAGCTTTCATAAGATAAGGTTACATTTTATTGACTATTGCAAAGTAGAATTTTAGAACGCTTTATTTTATATATATCTAACATCGGAATATAAAGACTTGCGTTATTGAACGAATTGCTGTTTATCGTTATGGTTATTTTTATCGAACAATTTTATTTTCTCTAATGCTTAGTATAAGATTTCAAATAGTGAATCTAAAGATAATATCTAAAGTACTATCGTAAGCTATCCAATAACAGTGATTGTATTATATATTAAAAAACTTTATAATAATATTGTAATAAAGTTTTGTATATAAGTATAAAATAAAGTGTAAATTTTAAAATTGAATTACATTTAAAATTTACATAATTCATAAAATAAGATAAATTTGTATGATAAAGAAAAAAGTAAAGAGTCCTATGGTTTTGTGTAAAATTGTATTAGGATAAGGTATTATTCCGGAAAGAATAGTAATAAATATAAAAATATATTGAGATGGGCAATTGGTAAAGTTTAGATTAATTATTTATATAACATTCATTTTTATTAAATTATATCGCTTTTTTGTAGTATATAAATATTTTAACAGTCGTTTTAGTTATTATATAACTAAATCAGTTTTGTCTTCAGCAATCTTATATACTGATGGCTAGCTACTGTTTATTTGAAAAATATGAAATACATTGCAAAGTTTTAATTAAATACATGCTACAACATAATAATATATATTTTTTTATCTTTAGTTCTTAATTCTTATATTTCGAAGTTAAATAGTTATTGTAAGTTATCAAATGTTTCGAAAATAAAGTTGTGTAATCAAATATTATTAATGTAAATAATATGTATGAAACTTGTAGTTAACGAGATAAAAAAGCAATATTGAAATGTATTTCCTAATACTTTATATTTAAACTTTATTCGCGTTATAATATGATAAAACTTACTTAGAACTATCAATAAGTATCCAGAGGACCCAAAATAAGCACGATACAACTACTTTACAGTTTTTCATATAGTTTTTGTAATTAAATTTTATTGAAATATCAAAAATAGATCAATAAATTATTAAAAAAGTTAAAAAAATTTCAATACTTTTATATTATGATGTAAATTCTGACGTTGTATGAATTCCGACAAGTTTCATAATTTTATATTCACAATGATTTTCGGAAACAAAGAAATTATTTTAAATTGAAATGTAACATGCAATTTTTATAACCGTTCAGCTTGTTCGTTAAAAATACTTTCCTGAAATATACACGGGAATGTATTTTATGAAAGTATGTTGGATTAATATTTTTATTATAATTACTTTAATTTAGTATTAAAAGTCGTACTACTTGATATGAATGACATGTACCAGCTTTCATCTTTAGACAACAGTTCGTATACCGACTCGTTTAACAAGAGTGGTTCAGAAAATAGTCGTTAAGTAACTATTACAACATATGATGTGTGGAACCGATACCAACTCTATTATCTTATATCAAATATGTCCCATTCGTCCCAATGTCATTTAGTTTTCAACCAACTTATTTGTCAACTGAAAGCATAAGAAGGTAAAATGTAGGCTATATTTTTTAAACACAATATTTAACATTTTATGTTTAAATGTTGTGGCTAAATATGATTTTAACTGTTTTTTTAACCAGTTTTAGTAGAATAATTGCCGATAATATATATATTATTTCACTAATCTCAACAAAAGATAAAGATCAAGATTTTGGATACAGTATAACTGATACCTTTGGTAAATATACCGCTTGTAATCTGAACAGTAATGTGTCGAGTAACATGCCATTATAATGAAACTTTATTGGTCAATCAGAGAATACGAGAACTCAAGTATTTAATACATTGTAGCGTGAATATAAATATTATTATTTTCAAAAGCTACTAAACATTCCTAGTAAGACTAGATTCAAAAACATTAATGGATAGATAAATAGGTTTTCACCTGTGCAATTATTTTATACAAAGAAAATACTATTTAAATTTTTTTTGAAATTTTACTACTTACTTTTATTTTAATTTTTCTAATAAAAATGCAAAAGTAATCATGTTGGTCACTAAATATTTTATCCTTTAGCAACACGTACTGTCAACTTTCATAGCTTGAACTGTTACACATATTATTCTTAGTATTTACTGGCATTCGGCCACAAACAATAAACTTGAAGGTTACTGCTCATTCACTTGTTTGTGGATGCTAATAATGTTTTCATAAAATCTATTTATATACTATTTGAATAATATAAACGGAATAACAATATTTCTAGGAATATTGTTCGAGCGGAATGCCAAATTCGTCTTCATAATATTAGAAGTAGTATTGGAAATAGCTTGTGGAAATTAACAAGACTTGTTTGATGGATTCAATTTTTATTAATACTATAATAATATTACTATTATGTATTTTATTTTATCTCATGTTCTTAAAATCTTTTACTCATACATATCTTGAGGTAAGAAATCAGGAAACTTTTATGAAAGGGACTTTCTCTATCTCTCTATCTTATTTATAAGATTCCTTAAATGCAATATTCAAAGTGAAGTGAAGTGAAGTTTAATTATAGTTAAACTTCATATGATCCACCATAAAAACTAATCTGGAACAATTTTTGGGTTAGATTATTTACTTTTATAGTACCGACTATTACCATCTATAGAATCACACTTGTGTTTACGTCCTGGTGAAGCTTTCTGGTTACACAAATGTTTGACATTAAATTACTGTCTCTGAACGTCGAGACATTACAATATGTCAATATCGTTAACACTTCTTTGCAAGAGTTATTATGTAATATATTATTCCTAATAACATCTGATTGTACAATAATAAAAGTTACGCATATAAATAAAAATAAAACTACTTGTTTCTCTAGACTCTTTCCTCGTAAATTACAGAACAACGTGGAAAGCTCGGTCCTTTGGTTCTGCTTGAACTTTGAGCTCAAAATTCTTAACTTTTTTAAAGTTGTCTGTATGTAACATACAACTTAAACTTTTCCTTGTTAGCTTTAAAAGTATTTATTAGTCATGTATGATGCAAAGGAGATAACTTTCATAATATTGTTGCTTTTGTGCGATACATATGTGTGTCGACAAACGCCAAAAGTATATCCGTTACCGCTCGTTTTGTCCAAACACAGTATTAATACATAGCTCTGTATCTAGGAACTAGGGTCATAATATGACTATTTAAATAGTTTCGATTATTGCCTAGATGTTGAAGTAAATCATTAGTGAGAATTTGATGATAATATATGCCTATTCCACGGAAGTGGTATTGCAAATAGCTAGGGTTTAACACGATTCTAAATAAATGTACTAATACTTATTAGTTGCTGGTAGAAGGATCTGATACAATTGTTTTACTTTATTATTATCTACCGATACCAGTACTCGTTTGTAATAGGAATAAGACATTATCAGACTATAATTTAAAATTGAAAATAGCAACGTGAAAATATATTTCACTTTTTAATAGATAGAATTGTAAAAGTATAGTGTTAATGTATTATTCATTAAATATTAACGTAATAAAAAAGGTAGACTTTACTCGTAATAGGCTTGTTTGCAATAACATTGGAGTGTTTGTTTAGAGCTCTAATGAGATTGCTAGTCAAAGCATTCTCAATAGGATGCTTTTTTAGTACTTCGTGGCTATGTACCGTTACTACAAGGAATACATGTTAGTCATTTTCCAAAAGATATTATTTACGATTCATTGCATTACCATTTATGATATTTGTCCATAAACCGAATCTACTGTTTTGTCCAATTTATGTTATTTTAATTAAAAACACAAAATTGATAATCATCAGAAATATTATACTTTTTTGTAAAGTTATCAAGCTTAAACTATCTTATTTCACACTATTAACGAAATATAAGAAAGTTTCTTTTGTAGTTTCAAATATGTCATTAATTTGGAAGTAATATTTACTGAAATATTTTAAAACAATAACTGACGCTCGTTGTATGTAGAATACTATTGTCAGAGACCAAGTAAATGACAAGATTGTTTAAGTAATAATGGAAGTAAACTATTGTTGAAATACGTCTTAAAACCATTTGTATAACAAAGGAAGTCTGAAGCAAAATAAAGTAGTTATGGTTTTAGCTTCAAAAAATTACGCCTCATATTTGTTTCAGACGAGGCGATAGCCGCATTGCACCACGAAAATAATTCTTCGGCGAAAGCACAAATTCAAAAGCACACAATAATTATAATTATACATTATGTAGTACATTTGAATAAAATTATCATAGATTTGTATAAAATTAACCACTACTCATTTGTAAGGTATTTTAAAAATAGATTTCGTTAATGTTAGGACATAATCTTTTCCCTTTATTGTTCAAATTAATATTTTTAGGTAGATTCCATAGATGAATCTACCTATTGCAATCGATGCGATGACGGGACCCAGACCCTAGAGTAGGGGCGCTACGCCGTTTATGAACTGGAGATTGAGAATCCGTCAAAAAAAAAATATATATATCCCTCTATCCTTATCCTTACTATATAATAATGACCTAATTGACTCTGTATGCACGCGAATCACTTATCACCCACAAATCACACAATAATGTGTAATACATCAAAAAAAAGCTATTGAGTCAGGCTACAAAATAGAGTGGGTGCCAACCTCATAGGTGACCTCTGTCCCTTATTTGACCCAGTACACAATTTTCTTTATTTCCGCCATTGGTGTGTTCAATGATTAAACCATGAACCGGTAGCCAAGGCAACTACGTCAATATAAAAACATTGAAGTTTAAAATGTCTGTGTAAAAATCATTTTTAAATATTGTTTGTGCTATCGGATTGCTTGAAAAATTAAATAATCTAAAAAAACAACTAATTGTTTGTCCTAAGATAAAATGCCGAAAAGACGCAAATCTAATTTAACGGGAAATAGAAACGCAAAACGTTTTAGGAGGCGAAGAGAAAACGAAACCGAAATGGAAAATAATGCGCGTCTTGACGCTAATACACAAAGAAATCGAGTTTCACGTCAAAATGAAAGCGAAGAAGCAACTACAAGCCGGCGCGCTTCAGATGCTGCTAGACATGCAGCATCACTTCGAAACGAAAATCTAGAGAGTGCGACAAATAGACGTGCTTTTCGTAATGCCCGAATGAGAGTGAGCAAACAAAATCCTCCCACTAAAAACTGTGCTCTTTCAATTTTGTTTGATGAGACCACTGTACAAGTGCACGATTGTGGCCTTATGAATAAAATTTGCATAGAATGCGATGCTAAGCATTTTGCTGATGAAGAACCTCAAGATGGAAAATTTTCGCATTGCTGCCAAAAAGGCAAAGTACAACTTGCTCCATTGACTCCATTTCCAGAATATATTCAGAATCTAATGACTGGAAGTGATTATTTATCACAAAATTTTCAAAAAAATATTAGAAAGTACAACAGTTCTTTAGCGTTTGCCTCAATGGGAGGTCACATTGACCCACCCCCTGGCTTTGGAACTTACAGCTTTAGACTGCATGGTCAAATGTACCATCGGACATCTGCCCTGCATCCGCCGGTACCAATGGCTCCAAAATACGCTCAGTTGTATGTCCTTGATACTTCTGAAGCAACAAATGCCAGATTGCAAAATCCTTCCAATCAAGGATGTTTGCTTGAAATTATGGATAAATTGGATGTCCTCTTAAGACAAATTAATCCATATGCACACGCATATAAAATGATGTATGAAGTAGAAGAGGAAGAAGCCCAAGCGGCTGAAAACGAAAACAGAGGTGCAAGGTCAGTTGAAATGACTTTTAAAAGAAGCAAAGATAGGCGATGCGACCTACCAACAGCCAATGAGGTAGCAATTGTCTTTTTTAGCAATGGTGACGGGGAACCACCACAAAATAGAGATTTTCCTGTCCATCCAAAGGCACAAAATAGAAATAGATTGGAAAACATTTCTTACCTAAGTAGAAATTGTGATCCAATGACTTACCCGCTCATATTTCCTCATGGCGATGTTGGGTGGGAAATGAATACACCACATATTGGTCTAAATAAAAGAAGTGCTAATGTGACTCATCTGGAGCATTACCAGTATCGAATTGCTATTCGTGAAGATGAGTTCAACCCAATTTGGAATAGTGGCAATTTAGCTCAACAATTTGTTGTAGATGCCTACTTAAAGTATGAAGCTAACAAGCTAAATTGGATAAAAGAAAATCAAAAACAGTTACGAGTTGACATGTACAGTGGTCTTATGGATCATGTAAATAACCGAGCAACAGTTGAAAGCCTCCAAGCCGGAAATGTTTTTATTTTACCGTCATCTTACATGGGAAGTCCACGATGCATGCAGCAAAATTATCAGGACTCAATGGCTATTGTTAGAAAATATGGCAAGCCTGATTTATTTTTGACTATGACATGTAATCCTAAGTGGCCTGAAATTCAAACTTACTTGGAAAACAACCAGACCCCTGAAAATAGGCCGGACTTGGTTGCCAGAGTATTTGATATCAAACATAAATCCTTGCGTAACGATATTACTGTCAATCAAGTTCTTGGTGGTAAGACTGCTAACATGCATGTAATCGAGTTCCAAAAACGGGGACTACCCCATGGGCACAACTTAATAATTCTAGACAACGAGTCAAAATTTAGGACAAAAGAACAAGTTGATCAAGTAGTCTGTGCTGAACTGCCAGACAAGGAAGAAAATCCTGAACTATATAAAATAGTAACCACAGTCATGATTCATGGCCCCTGTGGTAGAGGATTTAATGAAAAAGCTGCATGCTTGGATAAAGATGGAAACTGTACAAAAGGATTTTCCCATAACAAAAATGGTCAAATAATACCAGGAAAACCCTTTGTAGATGAAACAAATATTGATGTTGAGGATGGGTATATTGAATACCGCAGAAGAAACAACGGTGTAACCACTGAAATGAGCAGAGGTGGTAAAACGTATACTGTTGATAACCGATGGGTTGTGCCTTACAATCCATATCTTTCAATGAGATATAACTGCCACATAAACCTTGAAATATGTGCAAGTGTGCAGTCTGTCAAATATTTATATAAGTATATCTACAAAGGTCACGATTGTGCCAATGTAGAAATAGTTGAAAAAGTGCAGGACACTGAAACTTTGGGCTGGAATGAAATACGATCATTTATCAGCTCAAGGTATGTAAGTGCACCGGAAGCAACTTGGAGACTATTTGAAAAACCGATGTACAAAAAATCTCACACTGTAATTAGACTTGCTGTTCATCTTCCTAATGAACACATGATTTACTTTGCCGACGGACAAGAAGAACAGGCTTTGGCAAGAAATAAATTATCTTCTTTGCTGGCTTGGTTCAAATTGAATAGCGATCCAGATGATGAAGGGTATGCTCATCAATTTACATACCCAGAAATACCCTGCCATTATACTGCAGATCAAAAAACAAATATTTGGCACCGTAGAATGCGAGGCCATGATAAAATTGTAAGTCGCATGTATACGGTCAGTCCATCTGAGGATGAACGATACTTTCTTAGACTTTTACTTTTACATGTTAAGTGTTGTACAAGTTTTGAAGACATCAGAACTGTAACAACTGAAGACGGGGAACAAAGAGTTTGTGCTACATTCCGTGATGCATGTAGAGAAAGAGGACTTTTAGATGATGATACAATATGGGATCAATCTTTGGAAGAATCTGCTCTACAAGACATGCCAAGCAAAATCAGGCACTTATTTGCTATGCTGTTAGTTTTTTGTAATTTAAGTGATCCTCGAGCACTTTGGAATAAATATGAAAACAAATTCATAGAAGATTATTTGCACAGAGATCCCAATGATCGTAATGGTGCTGTAAATAGAGCTTTGTGGGACTTGAAAGAAATTTTACAAGGCCACAATAAAAAGTTGGAGAATTTCGGACTTGATGAACCTTCAGTTCTTTATGAACCAGATGAAGAGCCAATTGATGAAATAGAAGAATGGGCGATAGCAGCAGAAAACATACACTTATTTAATGATTGCCAACGCACAGCAGTTGAGACAATTAAAAATGCCGTTGAAGGCAAAATACCTGAAAAGCAATTTTTCCTTGATGGTCCTGCTGGATCTGGAAAAACTTTTTTATACAATACAATAATCAGTTATTTTCGCTCACAAAATAAAGTAGTTTTGTCCAGCGCTTTTACCGGAATTGCCGGCAATTTATTAAAAGGTGGTACAACATGTACATCTTTATTTGGAATTCCTTTGAACGTTTTTGAAAACTCTGTTTCTAAAATAAAACCAAATTCAAAACAAGGAAGAATATTGGCAAATGCTGACTTATTTATAATTGATGAAGTATCTATGATTTCTGTTCAGCAATTAAGAGTTATTGAACTTTTGTTGCGGCAGGTAACAGGTCATGATCAGCCATTTGGTGGCAAAGTTGTACTTTGTGGTGGCGACTTTCGTCAAACTTTGCCTGTAGTAAAGCGAGGAAATCAAACTCACATCGTGGAGGCTTGCCTCAAAAAAAGTCCTCTCTGGCGCTATTTCCATACTCTGAGATTGGACCAAAATATGAGAGCGGAAGCAAATGCACAAGAGTTTGCTTCATATATTTTACAAATTGGAAACGGCGCTTCTCCTATTTTTCCTGGAACCGAGAATGCCATTGAGATTCCAGAACAATGCTTAACCAACAATTTAATTGATGAAATTTATGGGAAAGAAATAAAACTAGAAGATCTTGAAGACTTGGAGCACAAAGCTATTGTGACTCCATTAAATAAAGATTGTCATATTTTAAATGAAACAGTCTTAAATCGACATGTAGGAGAAATGAAAACCTACTTGAGTTTTGATGATAAAGTATCAAAAGACGTCGAGGACGATTTAGATTTTCCAATTGAATATTTAAATTCTCTTACTCCTAATGGATTTCCGCCGCATAAATTAAACCTAAAAGTTGGTTCGCCAATTATGCTGCTGAGAAATCTAAATAAAAACAAAGGATTATGTAATGGAGCTCGATTGACAGTTTTAAAAATGCACCCAAACGTAATAATAGCTAAAGTTATTACAGGGAAGGCCAAAGGAGAAACTGTTTTTATTCCCCGAATTATTTTTATGCAGACGGATGAAGAGTCGCATTTTAGCCTGAGAAGAAGGCAATTTCCAGTAAGACTGGCCTATGCAATGACTATTAATAAATCGCAGGGCCAGTCCTTCAAAAAAATTGGTATATTTTTACCAAACCCTGTATTTAGCCACGGCCAATTATATGTGGCATTTTCAAGGGGAAAAACTTTTGAAGGAGTTAAAGTCCAAATTTTGGATACAGACCAACAAGGCAAACTACAAAAACGAAAAAAAAATATTTATACACCTAATGTTGTGTATCGTGAAGTTTTAGATTAAATCCAAACTATTATTTTCAAAAAAAAAAAATTAACTCCTCATTAATTCCCGGCCCGAAGGGCCGGGAAGTTCCCTCGTATATATATATGTATATATGATCCATCAGTCCAAATTCATCGTAGGCGAAATCTGACTTCACAGGTCGATAGGATAAATTAGTAGGACAAACGTAGCATCTCGTTTTTTTGGAAAAAGTGAAAAGGGGAGCTAGGAGGGGGGGTGAAAGTGCAAACCTTTGGGACACGCTACAGGTCGCAAATATTGACGGAGGATTTTCAAACTTGGTATACACATTCTTAAGGACAAAATGAAGGTTAAGTTCTTGAACGGGGGAAATCGGTCGGGGGGTTGGAGGGCTGGGGGGGTTGAAAGTTAAAAACCGAAAAAGTCACAGATGGAGGCAAAATTTTGACGTCGGAAAAATCTTAGAAAATTAACAAATTAAAAGAGGAAACTTTTTTGTCCGAAAAGTTTTTTGATACGACCCCGCGTTTAGGAAATAGGGGTGGGGGGTGGTTCCCCGCTCACCCAATATATGCAGAGTGACCCGTCATAAGACTCGTAATGACCAGTAGAATACTGCTGGCTAGTTTTTCTTTGTCGATCCGACCGACGGGAATCTACCTAACACGATCGACCCTGTCGAACGAGGTATTTTTTATTGGAATTAGTATTTTTAAACGAATTTGATAATTGAATCTTTTCCATAATTCTCAAACACAATACGTTTTCTTAATACTGAGTATCTCATTGGTATTAAAACATTGACATTTATATTATTATGATAATATTACTAACTTATTTAAGGCCTTTATTATTTCATTTACTCGTATTTTTTTCACACCCGTCAGCTTAAAAGCCCGTTTATGAAATGAATATTTATTAATCTTTTAATTTAATCGCTGTGTAAATCAATAGCCAGTCGTCGCCATATATTTGATTTATTTATTGATCAAATGATACACTTTGGTACTGTTTTTTTAAGTATGATGATTTTGAATATGACCGAAACTATTGGAGGGGAAGGTATTAGAGACAACATGAAGTGTTGCGAAAAATTGTTGAGAATGATGTAAGAAAAACGATGGAAAAATGGAGAAGCCGTGAAGCTACATAGTATACTGGTAGACATTGATAAGAGTGTGGAAGCTACTTAAAGGTGCATCTAAATAGCTAAATTGCATTTTCAAAGAATTGTGGTACCATGGCATGATATACTACTAATCACTTTTATGTTCTTAATTAGGTATTCTATACTTTAGTGCAACTATTTACGAAAAATAAAACTCATGTCTTGACATTAAAAATATTGGCTACACTGCTACTATGAATAAATTCCATAGATTTTGTAGTAAAAACTACTATCCTGTAGCAACAAAGATGTATATGAAATTTTAACAAATATATATATAAATATATATTGAAAATATATCCAAGTTTTTTCGATTTCTACAAACAAACATACAAACAATAAAACTTTAATATTTTTATTTTAGCAAGAATCAAAAATAAAATTTTAGTAAGATCATAATGTCATCCTTATACACCTATAAAATATATAACTTTCGTGAACTAAAATGTAAAATACCATAATTATATATTGTGAAAATCCGTCACCTTAAATAATGAATTTCATTTTGTGTTATTAACAACATTAAGTTGACCTTGAACCGGTACTATCAGCAAAAATCTAATAATAACCATCGGCTTGATTACTTTACTCAAAAAAATTGTTATTCCTTTTATTAAGTACTATAAAATGTTAAGTCATGCTTAAATAATTTATTGTTTATACGGACAAAATAAACTGAAAATTTTATTTGAAAATAAAAAAAAATAAATAAAAATAAGAATATTTGCCTAATATTGAACATAGGTAAATGAATGTGATGGTGTAATGTGACGGTGTGACTCTTTAAATAATTAAATATATAACGAATTATTATTTTATATATAACTCTAGTTAAGACCTATCTATAATTACTGACTGACCATAGACATTTTATCATCAATTATACAAAATTAATATCTACACTCATTACACTTCCTTTTAATTTGATGACTACCCTCATTTTCTACAAATGCATTGAATATTTATTTGGTGACAATTGGCTGCAGATTATTGTTACATCTCAAACCATTACTTTTGAAGTAGAAATTGATTAAAATTCAAGGAACGAATAATTTTCAAATTTACGAATAAGATTCGTATAATACAATTAATTAAAAGTAAAATATTATTTAATAATATCTAAATACTATTCTTGTAATATTATGAAAATATAAAATAATGCTGACCATCACGCTGACTTATAATACAGACACAACGGTAATAACGGGCTTTCATACTAGCGCAAAATGGAAAACTAATAATCTGAGCACTGTAATGCTGAAATGGGAACATGCAATTACAATTTAAATCAATAAATGATTAATAACCTCAGTTATTGTGTTTACAATGTTTACTTTTGTAATATAAAATGTTTCGATTTTTTTTCCACAGTTCCATTTGCCGGATTACATTTTAATCTTCCCTGTTATTATAATTGTAGAACAATGTAGATTAACAAAACATTTTTGTGGTTTTATAAAATAATAATAGTATTTAAAACACATGACGATTGAAAACACACCGTAGTTCACATTTTATTTCCATTCCTTGACTAATTACATAAGAACCAAAAGGTTTGACATTTACGAGTAATATATTTAGATTACTTTACATTAAATCACATGGTACACATAAGTGAAAAATATTATTTTAAAATGTTATTATTCTTGTTATTGCTATTGAATCCTTTTACGAGTATTTATGCTTAGTATGAGCTTGATTCCAATAAACGTAAAACGACACTTTTATTCACATATTTTATTTTACATACAATTATTATCAATTACATTTTTCGAGTAGTTTTATTCTATTGTCATTATAAACGAAAGACTTTTCTTTTCTTTATTTTTCCATGCAAACAATTTACCAGAGAAATAATTTTGTTTCATCTAGGATTTATAACTTATACATTTAAACCAAATACTAGTTGTGCTGTTTATCTCTATACAGATAATCACGTAAATATAATAATAAATACAAATTTTAAAAAACGTTATGTTTTTTATTTATAGACAGACCCCTTGATATTTTCAAATTTACAATGTTCGTAAATACCATGTTGATATTTTTCATATATTAGGACATACTGCGTTATAGTTATTCTATCTCATATTACTATTGTTAGGGTCTGTCAGTTTTGTTAATAGACTAGCTTATTGCCTCCTGCTGTGCACACTATTAATTTCAATGTGAACTTATGTTGCTATGGTAACCTTTGAAATATTATCCGTTGTCACCGTAACCGTTGCTATGATAACCGTCGCTATAGTCACTCCTACTAGCTATACACTTAATGCGGGAAGCGTTAAGTGTATTAAATTAATATAATATTAAATGTGTTAAATGCAAAAAATTAAATCTTGGGAAAGGAACTTCGTAAAATCCGTTCTTAGTCTACGTCATAAAAGAAATAACTATATAAAATTTTAAGTTAATCTGAAAGAAAGTGTCGGAGATTTCGTGATGAGTCAGTAAGTGGTAAATCGCTAATATATATATATATATATATAGTTAATCTGTAGATTATTACATATGTCTAACTGATCTAACAGCACATAACCGCTATCTTTTCCTTTAAAAATGTAGGCTTTCACTAAAATTAGTTATTTTATTTAAAATTTGATAAAGAATCTGAAAAAGAAAATTATATTACAAAAATTCGTAATATTTTTAGTCGTAACATATAATATTTTATATTATCTACTTTGTTATTACAAAGTCGTTCGATAGTGAATTTTGTTCGTTTGTTAATGAATATAATCAAAACGATTATTTCAACAACACCTTGAAATACATACTTTTTTTTTTAGAGTAAATGTTTTTAAATAACTAATTGCAAGACATTTTGCGAAGTTAATATAAATAGGTCCCATTGAAATTTCTGCAACCTAAATTCAGTATAAATAGGTACAGTATTAATACGAAACGAGTTGTTGGAGAATATTGAAATGAGCCAATTGAAATACTCAGTCGCAATCGGTGAGATTGGATTGGTCTATTTAAATGTAATTCTTCCAATATTTATAGCGTATTTAATGTAATCCATTAGGATTGGGAAATAAACATTAACTGAAAATTAAAAGATTGTTGCCCACCAAACTTTATTCTTTTTTGTCAAAAAAAAAAGTAAAAGTTATATCTTTTAGGATGAATATTTTTGTTTAAACGATTTAATATAAATGTATTATTAGAATTGTCTGATTATAAAATTTTTAATTACATTATTGCTTTATCTAATACAAATTCTTTCATCGTTAATTAAGAGAACACAATAAAATTGGAAGGTAGAATTGGATGAATATATTTTACTTCTTAAGTATAAATGATCTTTTATTTTAATTATAGTTATTATAGTTGCAACTATGAGTAAAGCCTTTGTTTATTGTTTCTTATACACTTTTTTTTTTTATAATTATATATGTACATGATAAATTGAAAAAATATATATATTTCTAATGAATGATTTGCCATCCGTCCCTACCGCCATTACATACTGGCTAAAGAAAAAGCCGATCTCTTTAGAAATCTTTTTGCATCAAACTCAACTTTGGACTACCAAGGAAAGGCACCTCAGCTTAGCTAGTTTTGGCTGCAAAAGGCATGCCTGGACTCTTTGGTATTACTGACGGATTTACAATGTTTAGTGTGTGTGTTATAACAGTGTTTAATGGATTTACAAGGAAGACCTATTTGATCTGATGTTTGCGGTCGAATTCCATCACCGGAAAGCACGTCATCGCCTGCAATATAATTTGTGCCACACCTGAATGCGTAGCGAATTTCTACTATACTATAATATAAGATGTGGGACGAACTTCTTTCAGCAGTATTTAAGGATTGATACGACATGGGTACCTTCAAGAATGAAAGAAATAAATATGTTGTAAGAGATAGTGGGTGACGGTGATCACTCGTCCTTGGTAACCCACATGCTCCTTTTCTTTCCTCGAACATTAAAAAAAGATTACTAGATAAGAATATCTAAAACTTGATTAACCGACAAAATCAGAAAAACTCAAAGTAAGGAATAAATATTAATTTAATAATAAATATGAATCTCATAATTTGTTGTTGTATATTAATTTATTATTAAAAACAGAAATATATAGTGCTTCAAACTTAAAGATCTTATTTATCAATAGTAATAAGAACAACAATAGGTATCTTAATATGAAGAAACCTATTATTATTCTCAAGGAATAGCAAATCAAAAGAATCAAATACGCACAGCAATAAGGTTAAATTTTATTTTACTATAACAGAGTGGATTTTCAAAATCGCTTTATTCTATAATTCTATTATTAAGAATTATTGGAACTTAAAGACTTTTAAGGCAAGTAAAGGCTATTGGACGAATTTCTGTTTATCGATATTGTTATTGTTATTGATCAATTTTATTTTATCTTCTGCTTTTAAGATTTCGAATAGTTAATCTCAAGTTCAATATCTGAATTACTATCATTAGCTACTTAATATTAGTGAATTGTATTTATATATGTAAGAACTAATAAAACTGTAATAAAATGTTATATATCAATTATATTATTAGAAATAAATATACGTACGTCTGGAACTCTTTACACGCTGCATTCTAGGAGAAAGGAAGGTGACGGTTATGTGGGACTCCCACCCAATAAACTAGGCGGTCAACATCTCGCCATATAAAAAAGCGCTACTGGAACGCTTGCGCAGCCATGTGAGCCATTTGATTATTCGTAATAGTATTAGTACCTAAATCTGTTTTGACAGAAACTTTCATACTGTAATAAATCTGTAATGTTTTATTAATAAGGACTGTTTCTTATTTCTAGATACAACAGAAAAAAAGAGTAATTGGAACACATATGTTTCATAATATTTTGTTATTGTATAGCTTATAACAGATATTGCACATACATTTATAGTTATCAATAAAATAATTAAAATACACTAAGTTTTGTATTTAAATTGCATAGACGTATCACACGAACAAAGTAAAATAAAGGGAGAATAAATATTCATTAATATTATCAAATCCTGGTTTAAATTAAACTAAACTATAAATTATGTAACAATACAAAGAAATCAAACAAGTAATTTCTAAAGTATTATCATGGTGCAGGTTTATGGCTATTTAGTGTTATACATTCCAAGTTAAGTGCAAGAGCACCATGTACCAGTCAAAGATAAGTTTCACAGTCATTAGTACTCCCAAGCCAAATTACGATTGCTTGTTTCCAAACACATTAATACAATTTTTTTTATGTTATAATAAATTCTTTAAATACTTATTTGCTGGCCTGTTTTTTTGTTAAGACCACATTTAATACGACTACCGTACGGTTAATTACTCCAAAATCTATTTTTTGCTGACAGTAGAATTTGAAATATTCAATATATTGAGATTAACAAAATATACAACTGAAAAATAATAAATCCAATTGTAGCTTAAATAATGTTATCCAAATCCTCGCAAAATGTGTTTAAATATACTTAATAATGTTGTAATTACTAATGACTGTGAAGCTCTCTAATGTTGTGATAATATATGGCATAATTTTATTCATACTGATATATCAACGATTTATTCCACATTTTCATTATAACATTTACTTATTATATTATATTTAATTACTCTTAGAGGCATTATTCCTTTAGTCCATTACCAGTAAAATAATAAAAGATATTCTATAGTTCCAAATCTTTTTGTGCTGATTCTTTCAGACCATTAGTTTCTGAATCCCGGTGATAAATGTTTGTGTCCGCTCAACGATCGCTGAAACAAAATAACAATGGAACTCCGCCTAGACCTTTTAAGAATGTCTGATAAAATATAATATTTTTTTATACAACTCATCAACGTCCGCTAATAGATTTGCCAGTTTAGATTTCTTCCCCGATAGTAAGCAATAGATTATTTAAAAACGAATTAACGTATCAGGCCATAATAGCCTTGTTACCTCTGGTGACTAAAGATTTTTACTTCATTTATCCACGACATCCTAGCCTGTATCTTTTTGCGGTTTAGACTAAAATGTATTCAAATTTTCAAATAAATTCATCACATGTTTATTACTTTTAAATAATAGTGTTATTAACATCAAAACATTCTTATTTATAATATTAGAGAGATTAAGAAGATAAATTAAATATATGTAAAAAAAGAATACCAACAACAGATCCATTACAATATTCATCATATTAAATAAAAATACATTCAGATTGAAACAATGTGACGGGGTCACCCTCATTTAGACTCAAAATCCCACCAAGGAGCCGTTACTTTGCTTTATAACCTTCCTGAATAGAAACAGTTGCGCTAACTATAAACTGTATACTTAGTTCACTTAACTAGCTCCCAAGTTCGTAATGACGTAACTTATTATACGATGTACGCACGAATGTATTACACTAGATAGCATTAAACATGATAATACTTTAGAAAGCACTTGTTTGATTTCTTTGTATTATTACAGAATCTATAGTTAAGTTTAATTTAAGCCATGATTTATATTATTAATGAATATTTATTCTACCTTTATTTTACTTTGTTTGTGTGATACGTTTATTCAATTTAAATACAAGACAGTGTGTTTTAATTATTTTATTGATAATGAATCTTAAAACTTTCTACTTACTGTTATAAGCTATACAATAACAAAATATTATGAAAAAAAAATGTGTTCCAATAACTCTTTTTTTCTATTGTATTTAGATATCAGAAACAGTCCTTATTAGAAACATTACAGATTTATTATTGTGTGAAAGTTTCCGTCAAAACAGATTGAGGTACTAATACCATTACAAATAATCAAAATAAAAACAACTTCAATCGTCAACATACAATAGTTAGAATGTATTAGCAAGTTTAAATGTATTAAATAATTGACTTCAAGTTTCTTAAATACTTTGGGAAATATCGAGCGATAATGATAATGCGATTTAATTTACATATTATCGGTGTCTACGAAACTACAACAATGCCGCAGTTTGTTTTTGTTGTGGTTTCAGTTATATAAATTACGGCTTTCAGGGTACGATGTCATTTCAATTACTTAACTGCGTCGCAATAGAAATAGATTGTTGTTAATTGGTTAGTAAAATAACATTTGCTTGTTGTTACGATATATTTACTAGAACCTTCTAAATATTATAGTTTCAATATATTTTACATTTGCATAAACCGAATAAGCAACTATTCACTATATAAATATTGTTATAGTTATAAATCAGAAACAAGTATTCAGGATAATTGAAATGATATTAGAATAGCTATTTAAAATTGTTGGTTTTAAAATAACTTGAAGGTTTTAGATTAAAAACCGAAAAGGTCACTGAAATTTCATTTACCTGCAAATTTAAAAATAAATTTGTTCTTTTTTTGCAATAAATTTTTGTTATGGATGAACAAATCATGCCAAAAAGTAAATTAGGAAGGAAAGGATAATTTTTGTATCAATAAAACGGTCAATCGATTAACATGTTCCATTAATCACGACAAGCCTTCAAATACCAGATCGAATATTATGTAGACGAATTTGGCATCCTGGCCGCTTCCTAAATATAGTTATAATATTTTACAGATAATAAAGTGATGTAATAACTGTGAAAATACTTTTAATAACCAAATAAATAAAATTAAAATAACCTTCAAGTTTATTATTTTTATCTATTAGAGCAAATATATTCAAACTAATAACGTATTACTTTTCCGACTAATTACCCCACACATTATGTGAATAATAATTAGGTCAATGAACTCCACAGCCTATTTCAGTTATTTAACTATAGTATAGCATTTACTACACACTACTTACGCACACAATATATTCAAAAGCTATATATACCAGTTCGTTCACGATTTATTTATAACAAGTATTATTTTATTTCCATTAGTGATAATAATTCCATCACTAAACTGATGTTTTATTAAATTTTAGTTTATTAAATTTTAATGAAAAATGTTCTTGCGATAAAGTCTATTCAAACACTACTCATTTAGGTGAAATTCGATAAAACACATTTAATCTATTCTTTGTAGTTATGTTCTAAGCATGACGCAACTTTAAACACGCTAACTTGACGTTACCGTAAATAGTATAAGATTATTTTATCTAAATATTTATTTATTTTTCCGACTTACACTGTTATACTTAATACTAATTGTTCTGAATATTATGGGTGGTTCATTTTTAAATTAATGAAATAACTAACTACTAGCGTTAAATAATAATATATTGCCTTTTAAAATACCTCGTTCGACCGGGTCGATCGTGTAAGGTAGATTCCCGTCGGTCGAATCGACAAAGAAAAACTAGCCAACAGTATTCTACTGGTCATTACGAGTCTTATGACGGGTCACTCTGCATATATTGGGTGAGCGGGGAACCACCCCCCACCACTATTTCCTAAACGGGAGGTCGCATAAAAAAACTTTTCAGACAAAAAAGTTTCCTCTTTTAATTTGTTAATTTTCTAAGATTTTTCGGACACCAAATTTTGCCTCCTTCTCTGACTTTTTTCAGTTCTTAACTTTCAACCGCCCCAGCCCCCCAACCCCCTGACCGATTTCCCCCGTTCAAGAACCTAACCTTCATTTTGTCCTTAAGAATGCGTATGCCGAGTTTGAAAATCCTCCGTCAATATTTGCGATCTGTAGCGTGTCCCAAAGGTTTGCACTTTCACCCCCCCTCCCAGCCCCCCTTTTCACTTTTTCCAATAAAACGAGATACTACGTTTGTCCTACTAATTTATCCTATCGACCTGTGAAGTCAGATTTTGTCTACGACGAATTTGGACTGATGGATCATATAAACATATATATAGAGGGATATATTAATTTTTTTTCGACGGATTCTCAATCTCCAGTTCATAAACGGCGTAGCGCCCCAACCCTGGGGTCTGGGTCCCGTCATCGCATCGATTGCAATAGGAATCATCATTCATCTATGGAATCTACCTAAAACAACGATGAAAGCGTGACAAATGCTTCCTAAAGCCAACTCAATAAAAATGTGTTAATGGTATAAGTTTAATACTATCTAGTATAATACATTTCAAGTTGCGTCATTACGAACTTGGGAACTAATGTAATGCCAACGTAATTGTCTCCGCTCGAAATCCTTTTTATGGTTCCTCAAAGTCATTCGGATCTCAATAAACATAAATATTATTGATAAACGATATATTTGCGGCCTTCTAGTTTTTAAAAAGTTTTCTTAATAAATAAAATAAAATCCTTATTTAATTGCCAGAAAACCCAGTATAGACAAAAAGGATTGTGCAATAAAAATTTAAATCTTCTATATGTAATTGTAAATATAACTTACAGTGGTTTGAGTTCTTAAGAAACAACTACTGTAATTGTAATTGTGTAAATTAAAAACTAAATGTACTCATTAAAGTTAGCTCTGAAGTGTTGGGTGATTATGCATATTGTTAAAAATGTAGATAGTATGACAAATAAACAAAATAATTAATAAGTTGCTGTGCTCAAACATAATTGCCAATTACCAATTGCTCTGACTAATTAGGTCTTGTCAAGGCTTTGAGTCTCTTTTAAATAATGAATTATACAATGTATGTAATATATGCTCGCCTGGATCCAGTTACGAGTACAATTTAGATAAAATTATTAACGTTAATTTGGCTAAACAAAACTACTATTTTATATTTATGTAGAGAAATGGTTTCTCTGTCAAGAAAAAATTAATTATCAAAAATATAGAAAAATTATTAAAGTTACATAACAAAAATATGTGAAAATTAGTAATGTCCCCATTTCCATTCTAATAAACTTACTCGAAAAAATCAAACAAATATATATACATACCATTGAATCTGACATACCGTTACAGTGACGCGTTGTTTTTTATCATTTAAATAAATTTATTTATATTAGTTTTAGGATGACAAAACGTAGAATATATATGCCTCTGAATTTTAAAAAACAAATTGATACTGCATTTAATAAAAAAATCGTTATATGACGAAAAATTAATTTGATTATTGATGATATTGTAACAAATAGTTATTAGTCCCTCTTAAACTAAAAAACAAGCCGAAGCTGCTTAATAGTGTCCATATAAAATATACCAGGCTTAGGTGGCAAGGAATCGGAAGTAGTTCTGTTCGTTAAAAAATGTTATATTTTTTTTAACGAAAAGAATTCGTTTATTGTTTATTACAGAGAACTGGGTGTCAAAAACAACAATATTATAGATATAGACAATTACAGATTATCAAGTTCGTTCTGTGGAGAGAAATCTATTCGTGGTGGCTCATTTATTTTAACTCCTAGTGATGTAGTTTTAAAGTCTCGATGAGACCTTGTGGCGCTCTCTGTCGACAAATTATTGAATTATCTCGCATTGAGAACAATGAATATATTATCTTATGCATGTATACCTTGGTGACTTTAATGAATTTGAAATTAAAATGGAGAAAATTTTTTCATAAAAAATGAGTCGGTGATAGTGTGCGGTGACTTTTATGTAAATGGTACAAGTAACTTCGTCTAGTGTATGTTTATTAAATTTATTTAAATCTTATAACTTGTGGAGCGTTTTATCGGAACCTACTCGCATTACTAGTGTTTCGCGACTTGTATTGATAATGAGTTCTGTCACTGTTACATTTAGGAGGAAGATAATATCGAACTTCCGACAACCATGTTCAAAACTTTCTTTCTTAACTAATTATGAAATTGAAAGGCCCCAATAGCTTAAATGGAGACTGATTACAAAAAAAAATCTTTTAAAAATAATGTTGCGCAAATAGTGCTTAAGGGAAATGTAAGTGATGATAATTCAAATAATTTAAGTTTAAGTTAACCGTGATAGTAAAAATATTTAATAAAATTATCTAAGTATGTAAATGATTATATAATTAATTTCAATGCTAACTATATCAATAATATTTGAATTAAGGGAAGCGTAAGTTTACATTTAATATGTATTTTACGTTTTAAAAATATACGTTATAAGTATAAAAAGAGTTGTAATTTTAAAACAATTTAGCGAGTTTTTATTAAATTTACTCTTCCGCAATGTTATCGTTAATAATGCATTATTTTAAAATTTTATATTATATGAGCCTAATATAGATGGGAAGGAAGAATACTTTATATTTATGTTAGTCTATCCACTTTTGATAAAAAATAATAATTTATTGTTAGTATACCATCGACCTTTAATATCTTCACAATAAGGTACGAAAACCTGGAAAAGATTTCCAAAGACGACAATACATGCTGTCCTCCGCTGCCACTAACCTCGCGGCATGCTTATATTCTAGGCTCATGTATCTTAATAATTTATAAATACACTATCTGGACAGATTCTAATTTACGTGAGTACGGCCGGTTAAATATTATGTGAATTTAATAATCATGGTCCACGAAACTTTTAACACAAAAACAAAAGTATATTATGATATAGTACGAGTAACGGTTGCTTAATTTTTGAAGAAAAATTTAATCAATTAAAATAGACTAGAAGATAAATTAGCTACAAAATCTACTAACCATATATTTAATTATAGAAAGACAAAGGGTGACCTATTTTTGTAAACAGCATTTTTGTTCAACGATTTCTTTCGACCATTAGTTCCGGATCTTAGTGACGAATGTTTCTGCCAAGTCACCGAACCCAAGAACAATTTCTTTTACTTCATAATGCTATATAATGCAGACTGGCAATTGTTTGAATGTCGAAAAAAATATAAATCAAAAGTTATTTATTGTGTAAACTAATAAAGGTAAATAAATGTCAGAAAAACATGTTTAATCATCGAGCCAAGCCAATACAGGTGAAAATTAAGTTTAATACAAAAGAGACAATCCGTGTTATTAAAAGATCTAAATACTTATAGACCAAAATATTTAATTACTAGATTTTGCTTCTAAATTATTAAGTATGCATGCTTATTAATATAGAGCCTATAAAAAGCATAAGGAATAGTAAGAAACATAAAGATAATACATGAAGCATATCAATCACTTAAAATTATTCAAAATCATGCAAAGGCCATAAAATTTCATAAGGGATTTAAAAGTCAAAAGAAAATCTAATGACTCCATTCCTTATTTCTCAAAGTTTTTTTGTAAACGTATTATCTATACTTCGCTTTGGTTATGTAAAGTTGCGATTACTTGTTTCCGAACACTTTACTATGAAATTTGAAATAAAATTGATTTGTGAAATAAAATTCTTTATCAACATCACTAAGTAGTGATGTAGCACATAAGTATGTGCTGGCCTACTTTGTTAAAAAAACAAGACCTGTCTTAATACGAATAACGTCCGCTAAATTACCTCCAGATCTTTGGGTCAGCGCTCCCTGAATTGTAATTATTAGATTTTTGCTGACGGTAGTGCTTTAGGGCAGCGTTAATGACACAAAATGAAATTCATTATATCGGGTGCCCGGGTATTTTCACAATAGTTATGATGTTTTAGGCGAATCTGATTTCCGGGTCACGAAATATGATTAGGCTATTAATGAATGCTAGCTTGTTAAGAGTTTGGAAAAGTAAAGTGTTTTAAGTTACTTCATTGGACTATTTACTTTTAAATCTTTTATTTTAGGTATAAATAATAACATCATAAAATGAAATATGCTGTGATAAACATTGGCATTTTATAATATATATTTACATATTTTGTATAGGAGTCAGAATATAATTATTAAGTCATAGTGTATTGTTTAATAGCCACGCCACAGATAGAACTTTGGTATGACTTTAAAAATAAAGATATTCTTGTCGAAAGCAAACATATTTAATTTAGGATTGCAAAAAAACTAAACTGTACTAGCACTGTAATAATAATTACAGTGACTTTTATGAATATGGCTCAGGAAAAACCCAGTATTGTAATTATTATTATTAAATAATATATTTTCATAATTGCTATTGTCTTTATTATTAATAAATTTCTTCAAAATAAAGTAAACATAATGATTGTTTTATTTATCAAAAACATATATCACTGAATCTGTTTGAATTTTAATAGTTTAAATGACAATAAATATCATTACATATATTAACACTTTCACTGCCAGCTCCGTAGCGTGTACGGAGACGCAAGTTTCACTCCGTGTTTCACCCCAGAACGTAGCATGTACGGAGCAATTAAAAGTCAATTTTTTATAGTATTTAATTGGCTCAACATTTTTTTACTATTTTTCCGTTTATTTAAATGCCTTTATGCAAACGTTTATATGAAAAATTTAAACAGCACACAGGGCTCAATTTCTGAAAATCTGGTGGCAGCGAAAGTGTTAATGGAGACTTTCCATTTTACAACAAACTTTTTAAAGAATCATTGATATGGTCGAATACTATGAGGGTGATATTATTTACAGGTTGATACCTAAAAAATAATATCTACCTCATAAAATAAACAGATAAAATAATTTTTATCATTATTTACTAATATTTCATCCTATGAATATTGATTAATATTGTTATTAACATGTCATCAGAGAATGCTAAGTAATGTATAAATTTTATTTTTGACAACTGATTTGCGATGCCCTTACCGGAAAATTTATATTTTTGGAAATAGTTTTAAAAACCTTGTAAACCAAAAATATTACCAAATAAACATGAATATGTATCTATGTACCACGGATACTAGTATCAGTACCCGTTGTCAACATCAAATATATAAATAATAAATCAATTTAATTGCGTCACAAATTTAAATCTAAATTTTGTATTCCCAATAATGGAACTTTAAGAAATAATGTGAAATTTTTGTTTATTGAAGTAATTGTAGACATAATGTGACATTTATAATTACAGTTAAGACTAAAATTATTCTTTTAAACTCCTGATTAAATATATTTAAAATCACAATCAATAATTAATCGGTGTAATTAAATTTTATTTGCAAGTGTGGACGCCACAACAATACATAAGTAGTAATACTAGATTATTAGGAATATTGTTATGGTGATAACTTTAATAAAACTATTATTTACAAAAAATGTCCCGTGTTTTTAGTTTTTTTTAAGTACATGATATTGTGACGTAGTTGTACGTCCGTTTGGTATGATGAAGCGAAAAGTGGTCACTAGAAATATTGGGTGTCGATATAAAAACTACTCTTCAGTGAGTTTCTTTTCTTACTGCTACCATTGACACTCTAACTCTAACTCAACTCAATAAAACATGCTCATCTTGCGTTTATTAACTTGCCACATTTTATAATAGTTTTAGTTTTCGTTTCAAAAGGGGCCTGTTATCGGGTTCCACATACTGGATATTTGTAAAATACTGTGATCCCTATACAATGTTAGGTTAGGTTAGGTTAGGTTAGTAATACATGCTGCTCCGCTGTCCTCTCCTGCCGCGCATGGGGGTGTTGTGCTACGCGGACGACACCCTCGTCACGTGCAGGGAGAGGACCTTTGCGGAGGCCGCCCGTTTGGCCACGGTCGGTGTCACGCTGGTGGCGGACCGCATAGGGCTGTTGGGATTGGAGGTCTCCGTATCCAAAACGGAGGCCATCCTTTTCCACGGCCCTCGTCGGGGTCCCCCTCGTCGGGCGACCATCTCCGTTCATGGTGAGGAGGTGGAGGTTAAGGCCCAGATGAAGTATCTGGGCCTCACCCTGGACGGAAGATGGAACTTCGAAGCTCATTTCTCTCTTCTGGCTACGAAGTTAATTTCCACCGCGGCTGCCTTGGGAAGGCTTCTGCCCAATGTCGGAAGGCCGCAAGCTCCGTGCCAGCGTCTCTATGCCGGCATCGTGCGGAGTATGGCACTCTACGGTGCCCCCGTGTGGTCGGGAGCTCTCACCGCTGAGTCTAAGACCCTTCTGCGAAAAACGCAGGGGGTCCTCGCGGTGAGGGTGATCCGGGGGTACCGAACGGTGTCTTTTACTGCGGCCACACTTCTGGCGAGCGATCCGCCTTGGGACCTACAGGCGGAGGTGCTCTCCGGGGTGTATTGGCACCGGGCGGAAGCCAGGGAGAGGGGTGTAAGGCCTGAGGCAGCTCGGGTTAGGGCTTTAGCACATCGAGCCCTGATCCAACGGTGGAAGAGGGACCTGGGGTCCCCTGCCGCCGGTCTAGCGACAGTGGGGGCGGTCCACCCCCATCTGGAACGCTGGATCAACCGACGGCACGGAACACTCACGTTCCGTCTCGTGCAGATACTCACGGGGCACGGTTGCTTCGGAGAGTATTTGCACGGAATTGCAAGAAGAGAGGCGGCCCCATCCTGCCACCACTGTGACGAGGCCGTGGATTCGGCTCGTCACACCTTGGCGGAGTGCGCAGCCTGGGACCACCAGCGCTCTTAGCTGGTGGCCGTGGTGGGCACGGATCTCTCGCTGCCGCGCATTGTCGGCGCGATGGTCCGCAACGAGAGGTGCTGGGTCGCAATGGCCTCCTTCTGCGAGCATGTCATCGCCGCAAAGGAGACCGCGGAGCGGATCAGTCAGCAAGCCTCGTCCTCTGATCCGCTCCGTCGAGAGAGACTGGGGAGAAGGAGAGAGAATCACCTTCCTGGCCGGCGGGTATCCGTAACGGATTTTATTTTAAAATTAAATATTTGAATCAATAAAATAAAAGCTAATCTTATCACTAAATTATTTCTACCAGGTATGTTAATATTCTCCAACTTTCTATGTAAAATTTAAGTGCAGTTAAATACGGGTAAACTTGTAAAATTTATTGTATATTTAACCTAACGCTAAAGACACTGTTTGATAACCTAAGCTGTTTTACATCATTAAATAATTTTCTTATTAAGACTACCATAACAGTAATAACTGACAGTATATGTGTCATAAATTTTTTGATGATACAGACTAAACATATTCCATTGACTGCAGACCGTATACTATTACCATCATTATCATCATGGTCGCTTGCCGGGCAGGTGTTTCTCACAGAAAATGCTATTGTACCTTAATTATGAGAGAGTTGGATGCTCAATTTCGATTCCTTCCTCTCAGTATCCCTCGTTTTTGCATTCCTTCCTTTTCCAAGAGGGAAAAGTTGTAGATACATTACAGATTTTTATTTGTCTCTATCCATGGATGACTGCAAGACTTACTCTTAAGTGGATAGTCAACTTGTTTGCCATCCAATATTTTTAAAAATTTAAATACCATGTAAATTTAATGCCTCACTTCTATATAAAAACTTTTTTCTTTACTTAATTTCACTTAAAACTTGTTTTAATACTTCTTTTTAATATGTTACTATTAATACTATTTAAATCACCATTTTTATATTTTTAAGTTAATAATATTAAAATTAAAATTTTTATGAAATGATGACTTGATATTAGAGAGCAGATATTTCTTTTAATACCTAATCGACAAGTTTGTAATTTTAAGTTGAGTTTGGACCCATGAGTATTTAATTTACTATTGGTATGTTAGTGTTACAAGCATCATGCTATATGATAGTGAAGAATTTTGTTTTAAAATGTAATGCATGTTCTATTTTGATAATTTTCAGTTCCTTAATGTTATACATAAATGATTTATTCAATTTGTACATTATTAGTTCTACTGAATATAGTAGATTAAAATTTTAATCTTTTTATCGCAACCTTTATCTGGTCCATTACCAGTAAAATAATAAAAGGTGTTTTATCATTCTAAATCGATTTGTAATGATTCTTTCAATATATTTGTTCCGTTAAATCCCGTTCGTTCGTTAAATCCCGGTGATAAATGTTTGTTTCAGCTCAACGACCGAGAAAACAAAAGTAACAATAACAATAGAACTCCACTTAGTCTTTTTTAGACAGTGTCATAAAATATAAATATTTTTTTATACAATCCACCAGCGTCTGCTAGCATATTTACTCATTTAAGTCCAAAAAAGGCAAAAGAATAAAAAATTATATTTTTATTTAATATTCGACTATAATTATTTAAAAATTTTATGTAATAGTCGGATACTTTTTCATGTAAAACATTTTAATCTTTAACATCCAAATATTTACATTTATAACATTAAGATTATGAGTATAATTAAGTTATATGTAAAAAACATATTTTAACAGTTCCAATGTAATTCACCCTCATTTACATCCAAAAGCCTTCAAGGAGCCGTTACTTTACTTTATAACCTTCCTGAACAGAAACAATTGCCCTAACATTAAACTGTGTACTTAGTTCACTTAACTAGTTCCCATTTCCGTAATGACGTAACTTGGAATGTATTACACTAGATAGCATTAAAGTTGTACCATGATGATACTCTAAAAAGAACATATTTGATTTCCTTATGTCTTCCCTTAATTTATACTTAAATTTTAAAACTTTAATTTTGATAGGAATATTAAGTAACATTTATTCTAACTTTACTTTATTTGAAATAATTATTAACTTTATGAGATTTAATACTTTCATTGAAAATTATAAGTATAGGCAAAAATGTGTATTAATGAGTTCTATCTACTGACATAATAAATTTTTAATTCATAAAAATTTATTATGAAACAAATTTTTACAGGAGATCTTTTTATATTTTATTTATTATAGAAGTGAGTAGCAGTCTTTATGATAAAGTATAACATATATCTCATTCTATGCAAGTTGCAATCAAAATGGATTTAGATTTACTAAAGCTAATAAATACCATTTAGAAAGATCTTAACAATAATAACCACAATTACCGACATATTAAATGATTAGATATACGAAACTACAGTATAACTACAATCTCGTATATTGTAATTTGTTTTTAGTGTGGTTTCAGTTACATGAATTTCTGCTTCGCAGTATGCGATGTGCTTTCAATTACTTATAAGCGCCATAATAGAAATAGTTAGTCGCTAATTGATTAACTTTTATTCGTTGCTTTTTTGTCGTAATCTATTTATAAAACCTTCTAAGTTTTAAAACCTTCATTTAGTTTCAATTGATTCAGTAAAGTTTATATTTTGTGCAAAATTATATATTATTACACAGAAATATTTTGTATATAGTAGCAGTAATCAGAAGCAAGTATGCAGAACAATTTGAAATAAGTATTATATTAAAAGTACTATTATATCAGACAGTCATCAATAGTTATAATAATTAGTTAGTATTAATATTACTTTATAAAATAATATTATTTCTTATATTATTTAAAAGATTTTTGATACAATGATCTAGAATATATATTTTTATTCTTTATGCAATGAATATAGTTATTGTTATACAGTTTTACGTGTAAAAACATGAATCAGTGGTGCTATAAATTAAATAGGAAGGATAGGATAATTGTCAATTTTATTGATAGGCAATATAATGGGCAATCGATTTAAATATTCCCTAAATCTCGACAAGCCTTCGCATACTAGATATAATGTCATGTAGACGAATTTGGCATCCCTCTGGAATATTCCAAAAAGTGTTACTGAATATAGTTACATTCTTTTTCAAAGAGAAAAAAGTGATGTAAGAAAATATCATAATATCCAACTAAATGCACTCGACCGCCGAGTTTATTGCTGGTATCCGAATAAAAGTAATTATGAGAATAATTTGTTTGACTAACCATTTATACTATATCGGCCGTTTAGTGGAAAAAAGAGAGATTATTCGTATACCATTTAATGTATGATAAGAAGAAAAATATTTGAGTGCTGCATTTTATTGATTAAATAGTGAAACAAAACTTAAATGAATAGCTACGAATAAGTTTTCTTTTGGTTATATTTATATTTGGTAATATTAAAGATCACACAATAGACAACATAATAAGTTTAGGAGTCTGTATTATTTTTTTAAAACTAAACATCTTACACATACAAGTTCAATTGATTAAATATATTTATTAATAATTAAATATATTTTTTCTTTTTTAGGAATTTTATTTGTTATATAGTATAAGAAAAACATTGGAAAATTTAAAAAATTACAAGTTATTTCACCATTTAAAAAAAAAGTATTACTTCTTTATCATTAGGGAAAATAACTAACACAATAAATTTGAATATAAACATAATTAATTTTATTAAACTGTTATAATAGATTTAAGTCTGTTAAAGTTAATTCTGTTAATCAAACGATACTTACTAATTTAGACGAGATTCTATTAAACCTACTAAATCTATTGTTTAAAATTATGTTGAAAGCGTGACGCTGTTGATACGCAAACTTTGCGTTAACGTAAGTAGCATGAAATTATATTATCTCAACCTTTATTTACTTCTCTCTTATATACTGATACTCTTAATACTAATTAACTTTAAATATTGTTAGTGGAACATTTGTTCTATTTTGTAATTAATGGAATTACTAAATAATAGAATAAGATATGGCCCTGTAAAAACAACGATGTAAGCAAGCTTACTTTTAAAAAGCACTTGTATTGAACAAGTGCTTCTTAAAATCACTTCAATAAAAATAATTTAATGGCAAAAGTTTGGTCCTATCCAGGGAAATATATTCCAAGTTGCGTCATTACGAACCTGGGAACTAGATAAGTGAATTAAGTATACAGTTTAATGTGATGCAAACGTAACTGTTTCTGCTCGAAATGGTTTTAACAGTTTCTAAAGGATGTTTGAATCTCAATAAACGGAAACATTATTAGCTAGCGATATAACAGGCCTGGTAGACAAAGTGTATAAATGGATATGTTTATTTTTTTCCGAAAATAACAGTCTTAATTAAAAAATCATTTTCTTTTTCAGTGCCTTAGTGGAATTTTGCCTAGTTTCAGAGAAAGTTTCATGGTGACAAAGAACTGCAACAAAATGTTTTAATTGTTATTTCCATATCTAATATAGTTATATGTATCTATCTTCTCCTGTGTTAAGATAATAAAAATTATACTTAAATTTAGAGAAGCGTCAGTTTACATTTAAAATGTAAAATATATTTTAAATGTAAACTGACAAATGTAACTATAATGTAAAATACGTTTTATGAGACGAAGCTTCTTAGCATTCCATGGATTCACCGTGCGGGTGCCGGGCCCATCGCGTTGCAAGAAGAGGAGCGCAAACAATGCCTGGGACTTGCGACCCAGATGTAGGTTTAAGGGGCCCCTTTACTATTCGCATACACGCTCACCTTCACTGTTTACGCTCCTCTCCCTACCTAACCAAATATCGTAAGAACCTAATAAAGCCGCCTTTGAAATACGTTCCAGAAATGAACTGATGATCGTTCTAGAAAGGCCGAGGTCCTTAAATAAGTTGTAGAGAGATTTTGCTGTTATACCTCTCGCTCCTACTTCTACAGCGTACAAATTAACTATAAATTTATTCCTGATCAGTTCGTTACACAGTTCGTAATACTTGTTAAGCTTAAATGTATGATCTTTGGGTATGTTTGTTTCCCAGGGTACAGTAAGCTCCACAAGTATAACGCGCCTTAGTTGTTTTGAATACAGGAATAAGTCCGGCCTAGATGACGAAACACAAACATCCCCGGGGATTTTGTATTGCCTTTTATACGTGTCCATCATGAGAGTCCAATCAGGAGACGCGTCCAAGATGGAATGAGGTTTTAATTTAGATTTTTTGGACGAACCTGCCTTTACGAACTCTACTGATTTTTTGGTGGTTGTTATACCCCTCTGCGCTCTTGCTACAGAAAGACTAACCGCTTCTCGTATGATTTCTAATACTTTATCGTGGCGACGCGAGTATTTACCTCTATTTAATAGTACCCTACACCCTACTAGCAAGTGTTTCGCGGTTCCTACTGCCTCCCCGCAGATGTTGCAAGATTTTTCGGTGGCTTTGCCCCATCTTACTAAGTTACTTTGATCTGGGAGAGTCATTTGGAATGCATTAAGATAAAATTTTAATAATGCTGGGGACCAATCATGAAGCAGGGTGCGCCATCGTAAAGCTAATGGAATACAAAAATCTCCTATGGTCACCCATTCGTTTTGCAATTCTAGGCTCATCGCGTGCAACCGGTAATTATCATTTTCATCGTGCCGAATAAAGGATTTTATTATTTCTATGTCTGGTTCTTTCCTATTTGATCCTAGCCCTGCTTTATTTGTTTGAGCACCTATCATAAATTGTTTATGGAATTGAAGTCGTGACTCCAGCTCTGCGGCAATTTTATCTTTTGGGAGAGATGTTACAGTATCATCATTCGACTTTGAGATGATATGTCTCTTGGTCACTCTTAGGTGTTTATAGAGTTCCGATGGTTTCTTTAATTTTAACCCAAAATTGTGTCGGTCTCTAAATAAGGTAGAAGAGTCCGCTGGATGCGCTAAGCCGAGCCATGACTTCAATGTCCTTATGACGCTTGCATCTAACTTTAACAAAAGGGTCTTATTAATATCGTAAACGAGGAAAGGCCAATTTAAACGTGATGTTAAATAATTATCGTATATCCAAGCCTTTTTGATGTTACTTATTGGCTGATTGTCTACCTTTTTAAGATCATTCAAAAAGCTATCGACTATTATATCTAAAGATGGAGTTATTTAAAAATATATACACTGTAACTACAAAAGTAAAACATTAAGGTTCAACGAGTTCTTTAAATTTACTCTTCTGAAATATAACACTGTTCGTTATTGCATGAATTTATAGTTTAATATAATATTAAACAACAAGTGAGCATCATGTTAGTCTACTTTAATATTGTTGCCGATATTATTTTTCAAATTAGATAACGGGAAGGGAAGCAAGAAAATTGTATATTTATTTTAGCCTTTCTACTTCTAATAAAAAGGTAATAACATATTGTCGGTAACGTTTGAAAAAAAAAAATATTTAAGTAGAAGAAGACTACAAATTTCTACAAAATCTGCAAACAATATATATAACGATAGAAATTTATAAAGTGGCCTATAATTGTAAACAGTGTTTTTCTTCTAAGATTTCTTTCGACCATTCGTTCTGAATCCCAGTGAATAATGTTTGTATCCAGTCACCGAACCCGCGAACAGTTTAATATGCTTTATAATGTATATATTATGCAAGTTAGAAATGTTTTGAATGCCGAAAAAAACATTAACCAATTGTTTTTGTTGCTAACTAATAAAGTTAATTTCTTCACTTCACTTCTCAAAACTTCAAATCCTTACCTACCATCTCTTTTCCGCCCTGTTTCTATACTTTATTTCCTTTTTATTGTTACTAAATCTATTGATTACCAGATCTCTAATTTATTAAATATATTCCAATCAGGGTTTAGTGCTGGTCATAGCAGAACAACTGCCCTACATAAAAACACCTAGGACATCCGTGGTATTAGTTCTCATTGACTTTAGTAACGCTTTTAATGCTATTGACCAAGACCTTCTCCTCGTTCTTCTCTACCGAATTAATATCTCCGATTTTGCCTTACAGTGGTTTTCTTCCTATCTTCGATGGCGCAAGAAATCTGTATGCTTTGGTTTGCATAAGCAATTTGACTAGTGTGAGATCATTACGGGCGTTCCTCAAAGCGAATAATATCTCCCTTATTGATTTTGACACTCATCAATTCCATTACTTCCCCTATTCATTCACACTATCACCTTTACCCCAATGATTTTCCAACACACTATTATCGCTAATTTGGAATAAACTCTTTTCACCATTAATTATGACCTCACGCGTATATTTTCGCGGGCCGATCGAAATGGTACTTCTATAAACCCTTCCAATTGTTAGGCAATTATAATTGGTAGCTGATAGCAACTAGCTAAAATTAATTTATGTTCTTTCAAATTAAAAATTAATAATATTTCTATATCTTCCTGTAACCATGTTAAACCTAACGACTGACCGTTGTCGTGGCTGGAGCTGCTAAATTAAAGAAGTTTTTTCTCTAATGCGCCATAAACATTTTCTCCCTATAAAAACTTAAATACAGATTGCCAATGGTTTACTGTTGCCGATAATTGATGGTGGATTGGTGATGGTGTTTACCTAAATTTAAAAGAAGAGTTGCTCAAGAAACTTGATCGCATGTTAAATTCTAGTATTAGGTTTATTTTCAACCTTCGCAAGTTTGACCGTGTTGGAACTGACCTGAAACCAACTGATCAACTACCTGAAATTATTCATAAAGCACCTTCAAGAAATTATTTTAAGAGACAGGTGAACAGTTCTACCTCAGTAGCTGCGAATAATCTTTCATTTTCCCACATGAGTGCATATAAGTATAAGTATAAAATTTATTTATTTATTTATTTGTAGCTTTGTATGTATCTATGTATGTTAGTATTTGTGTATGTTTATGTATGTATATATTTTATCTATATATCTAGTTTTGGTTTGGCTGGTAGAAAATGCTTTTACATTAAGCCCACCTTTTGTATCTTGTTGTGCAATAAAGAATTTAAATAAATATGGAATTTAATTGAACATACATGCTTTTTGGAATGGAGTCTATGAGAACCATAAGGCTGTCAATCATCAAGTTTATCAAACTCTATAACTTATTTACAGCAGTCAGCAATACATTTTGTAAATTTTCAAATCTAAACTTATAAGGTAGTAGAATTTTAATAGGAGTTTTCAACTTTGTATAGCAATTGTGGTAATGTAATAATAAAAAAATCCGTGCCCGCAGGGGGACACGCGTGGGTAGACCTCATGTGTAACTCGTTTAAAATATAACTCACTACCTAAGAATAACACATGATGCCGTTGTTTACATCAAAATTTTTCAAGCAAAAAGCGGTTTTAATTTTTTTTCTCGGAAAATTTATCTTTTTTGGAAATACTTTTGGTACTTAAATTTAGAATAAAAAATAACCTTTCTATTAAAAATATTTGCGAGGAGGGAATGTTTACCAGAAAAAAGTTGCCGTGGTTTTACCTACCTTAAATTTTCAAGCTCAAAGTGGTTTTTATTTTTTTCTCGGAAACGGTACCTTTTACGGAAAAACTTTTGGTACCTAAATTTAGAGTATAAAATTACCTTTCCATTAAAAATACTTGTGATGTAAGAATGTTTACCAGAAAAAAGTTATGAATTTTTTTACAAAAAAATTCGGTTTTTTTACCCCCACCCCTAAATTATTGCAGTTAGGTTTTCGGTTTATTTACATTAGTTATAGGTATTCATCAAAGACATCATATAACATAAACGCGATTGATCTACTTTGTATAGGGAAAAAGTTAGGGTCGAAAAACTGAAATCAGAAAAAGTGAGGCCCTAGCGCCCCCTGTGACCGGATTTCTCTGGTTAACGAACTTGACCTTCATTTTTGGATGGTTGATTTTTGTGCAAAACCGCTATCGTGCTGACAAAAGTCGAATCTGGACGCACGCACGCATATATATATAACATTTTGACCAATGGTCATTTCGGACTCAGGGGTCATAAGAAGACCTCCTGTGAAAAAATTTTTCCAAAATTCGAAAGTCGGGTACAAATGAATGGGCAGACCGAATTCTTCGAGGTCTACCCAAAATGTAATCCGACAAATAGAACTAAAAACAAAATGAAAATCTAATAATACCAATCCATGTTTTTCAAATGTAGTTGTAAATGTGATAACTAAATTAGATTACTTCGTTTTTTGCAAGCAATGTTATATCTGTTTCTTTACAAATGTATTATTACTATTAAAAAAATACTGATTTCTTTATCAGCATAACTAGTTTTGTTTTGACCTACTTTGTTATAAAAACAAGTAAGGATTTAGTACAAATAACGTAGGCCAATTATCTCAAGATCTTTGGGTCAGCGTTTCCAAAATTGTAATTATTACATTTTTGCTGACGGTAGTGACACAAAATTAGGTTCATTACTTCGGGTAAAATACCCGGAGTATTTTCCCAATAGTTACGATGTTTTAGGCGATTATTATTTTCGGGTCACGAAATAGCCAAGTGATTAGCCAAGTTACTTAATACTAGCTTTTAAAGGTTTTAAGGCAGGATACTGTTTTAAGTTAATGTAATAGACTTTACTATTTTTTTGTCTTTATATGATATATAAAAAAATTACGGAATAATATAATTTTAAATGTACTTTGATTATTTTCTAAATTTTATCTATAATTCTGATTTCACATTTTCGTAGTCATTGTGTTACATCAAAATGTAATTAAAAAGTAAGTGTTACTTAAAGTTAAGTTTAAGATGAACATACCAAATGGACTTTATTTACGAAACTTACACCAATAGTATGCCTTCTGCAATACTTTGTAAATAAAGACAGTGTTATCAAGTGTATAAACAAAAATTATTAACGCGGTGATATAAAAAATATATAGATATCTATTGGTGTTGATCAGGCAAAACTACGTGTTATAAAGAATATTATTAATAGTTAAAATTATGTAGATTAACATTTATTGGTATTATTTATTAATATTTTATACGGTTTCGTTACCTTATATTTAGCAGACACATATTTCAACAAACATTTGTAGTTTGAATTTAATAGTTTTGATGAGAGTGGATGTTATTAAATAAAGCTTTTCCATTATTCGCAAAAACATTATATTGTGAACCTGGTATAGCAAAAATAATATGACAAAAACATTCTTTATTTGCTGATGTTTAAATTTAAAAAAGATCCTTGGTCATGCTGGTTATATTTTAATAATTGAGAACTTAATTAAACATTATACCAATTGTAGTATGAAGAAAGTCTGTACATTTACATTCAAATGATAAGTTTACATTTTACCCTATTATACCAGTCATGTCAGTGACAATTAAATATATCTATTATACATATAGTTACGAAAACTTTATATAGGCCTACAAACTCTAAAAGGAAACGTCATAAAAACTTGCATTGCATATTTTATATATTTTTTTTATTATGGGATTTTCAAATTATGCTTCCAATATTTACATATAATTCCAATTATAAGTCACTATTTATGAGACTTGTTGTTGTAGACTAAATCATGTTGTGAAGTATGGAGAATACATGAAAGAGATTGCTAGGTATATTTAAGACCTCTGTTATATTATTGACCAGTACCTAAAACAAAACAAATAAATAAAGCTAAAACTACAACTAAAACTAAAACTAAAAGTAAACTAAAACTAAATACTAAGTAAAACATAATAAGAAAATTGTACAGTTTTTTATTTTAATAAATTTACAAACACACCATATATAGGACTAAAAAAAAATATTAAAAACATTCTATATTTAAGGGACGAGGAATATTATCAAAGAAAACATCATATTTCCTGGAGAAAAGAAAAGAATATGAGGAGGTGTAGAACAAGTGCACAGGAGTGCTAGCATGACCTAGTCTTAACCCGTAAATATCGACATCGCATCGACCTTTGAAAACATACGCTTATGGGCAGAAGAATATGTTTTATTAGTTAACTCAATTAAATCGCAAGCTATTATAATTTATAACAAGAAATCTCGCAGCAAAATCAATTTCTCGACCTTGCCTTGTATTTTTTACGATGAAACTCCATTACAGTACCTAGATATGATTACTATTTACATATAATTAGTTAAAACTTACCACTATTTATATATACAATAGTTTAACCAACACCACACAAAACAATATATCTGGAATAACCCAGCTAAACAGATTAGAGAAAAGTATTTATAAAACCAAAATTTCACTAACTCTTGTTCACTTCACCATCAACCAATCGTCCGAAATTTTTTATTAAAATTCTTTTGGAAACTTGATGTTTGAACTTGAAAACGTAGATACATTCATTGGATATAGGAAGATGGTAAGTAATACGAGATACCGGTTGAATGGTGTAAATTTTGATAAGAATTAGTATCATGGAATCTAGAAAATATCGTCATGGATGTTCGAAATTGCTTTCTACTCAATTACTAGTATAGGTTAACTAATTTTGAAGACAGTTGAACGTTATGGCAAAGAAAGATATCTAACTAAAGATTATATCTAATTTAATGAGATATATACAAAAATATCAAAAAATATATTATATATTATATATTGCGAATTTGCGAAATATAATTTTCCATATAAACCAACATTTAATTTATCGTTTCGAGTTATTTTCCGGTGATGATTACTCACATCCGAGGCGATTGATTTTTATCTATATAAATTGCATCATATTGGTTGGTTTGAACTATTTGTGTTCTTACTTCATGTAAACGATACTAAATTACTTTAGTTAATTAAAAAATATATGTACTGATGGCGTGGTGCTGATTTTGTCGGCAATTAGAGTAAACGGTCAACTAATTAATATTTAATAGACAAACTTTAGAAATATTGTTTTTATAATAAAATATTATAATAATTATAAATAATAATTTGACTTCAAGATTCTTGATTATTTCAGAAAGTAACAAGCGAAAATGATAATGCGATTTAATTTACATATTAACGGCTTCTACTAAACTACAAAACAACTACATTTTCGTATGTCGCAGTATGTTTTTGTTGTTATTTTATAAATAAAAAATAAGTTAGTTACATAAATTATGGCCTCGCAGTGTATGATGTCCTTTCATTTACTTAAATGCGCAGTGATAGTAATAGTTTGTCACAAATTGGTTAACATTTTTTCGTTAGTTTTTGATAAATTTAGTAATACCTTCTAAATATTATGTTTCTATAAGCTTTTTGTATATTACGTTAATTTGAAGAGTACCATACATTTAAATAAAATAGTATTTGTCATCTATATGTCTATATATTTACCACCCACTGACACATCACGAAATATCCGATACTATATGTCCAACTAACTTAAAATTTTATACAGTTACTTATTTTGTGACGTAGACATCCAATACGAACAGATTTTACGGAATGCCTATCAGAACGGATTTAAATAAATTTCAGATCAAGCGGCCTTATTGCTACAGAGGTTTCATGATGCGTGGTTACATAGATGTAAGAGTTACTATAAAGGTTATAATAGCGACAGTTACCATGACAATGGATATTATGACAGTGGTTACCATGGCAACCAGAGTTTAGATGAGGTTAGGGGAAAGGGGCAAAATTTAAAATTTGAAAATTAAAATTTTCCTTAAATAAAAAATCAAGAACGTCAACAAATAATTGATTATAAAATTTAATTTGATATATTTGAAAAATAAATAATATACATAACGGGAACGCATCCCAAAACACAGTATCTCATAGGTGATGTGGAAATCTGTGTATTCACTGACTTGGATTATATTTCTTTATTTAAAATTTGAAAAAAAAATACAATATAAATAAAATAGAAATGAAACGTTTTATCAATACAAGAAATCAAAGTTCATATCCAAATTAATAATGTGCCCAGCAAAGTGGGCGGGAATCAGCTAGTAGAGTTATATAAAAACATGAATTATGCCAGAAAGTAAATTAAAGTAAAGGGAAAGGATATTTTTTTTATCAATGAAATGGTCAATTGATCAACATGTCTCATTAATTTCGAAAGCCTTCAAATACCAGATTTAATACTACGTAGACAAATTTGGCATTCCGCCCGAATACTATTTTCAGAAATATTGTTGAATATGGTTATATTATTTTATAGAGAATAAAGTGATGTGAGAACTGTGAAAACACTCTCAATATACAAATACAGAAATATACGACAACCTCCAAACTTATTGTTTTCATTCGGATACTATTCATTGACAGATTTTTTTTTAACCACAACGGCAGCTTATTGGAAAAAAAATAGTAAAAAAGAATTTAGAGTAAGGAAATAAATTGTAACTGATAATGTATTAGTAAATTTATGAATGACTCGACGAAATAATTAACTCCACAACTTTTTCAAAGCACAGTTTCAAATCTCTACTTAAATAATATGAAAATTTATATTTTTAGTACTACTTAATAATAAAACATGATTCCATGACCTGTAAACTATTTATATTATACTGTGTTTTGTTTCACTTTTTTGTAATAAAAATACAGCAGGTAATATATTTTTGATCTCAACATACATAGAATGCATAAATAATAATCTTTTTTTTTTGTTTTATCATGGTTTGAACAGTTGGTTAAATTATTATTTTGAAAATTACTGGTATTCGGATATTACCGATACGCTTCGAGATTCTCGTTTATCTATTTATTTAGATATTAATAGTGTTTTCATAGTTCTTATATCATTGTATTCTCTATACAAATAATATAACCATATTCACTAACATTTCTCCGAATATTATTCAGGCGGGATGCCAAATTCATCTACATAATAGTAGATCTGGTATTCGAAGGCTTGTCGGGATTAATGCGACATGTTGATCGATTGACCGTTTTGTTAATACAAAAATTATAATTCCTACGATAGTTACCGATTCATGTCATTACACATATAATTTTATAACAAAACCTAAATTTATTTACTTAAAATTTCGAATAAAACTGATATAAGATTGAATAAGAGTTCAATATAATATTTGGTACTATATAAAAAAGCTTTTAAATAACTTTAAAATAAAAAGGATTTCGGTTTTAAGTAAGTAGCCGGAACCACGGTTTTAAATTAGTTCTGTTATGTATTAAATTAGTTCTGTTAAATATTATTAAATACATGTGTATGTTCTTGAAATATAAAAAGAAATTACTCTTATAAACCTGTGCAAACACACAAACATATGGATTCACCTGAAATACACAATATAGATACATTATTACATTTCATTATTAGCAATATTAATAAACCAACATTTTCATCATATATGGTAAAATATATTCCCAATTTTGTCAGGTTAGTGAAAACTTTTGATTCGTTTCACATTAAGATTATTATCTACTGCGCATTTCTATTTAATGAGCGTCAAATGAAACAGTATCAGTAAACATTACATGTATTGCTGAAACTTAGTGATGAAAAACAGAGGTAATAACATAAATTGTGACGATTGAAAAGGTATTTTAATAAATAAATATATATAAAACCAAAACATTACAAAATAAACATTCTTTATTAATATAAGCAACATTTACCTGGTGGTATACTTCTGCGGAATACAATATATTATCAGCTAATTAAAGTGTTTTGATTAAAAGTATTATTTGAGTTATGAAGGTTTTAATTCTGAATTAATTGTTGTTTGTGATTTTGTTTTAAGAGAGCTTGATGCCCTTTCCGTTTAGGAAGTAAAAGGACCCTCAGTAAACCTGATGTATTCTATTCCTTTCCTTTTTAAAAGAGCAAAGTTGAAGATGCATTACAGACTTTTATTTGACTCTGTCCACGTTTGACGGCACACCCGCACACCCACAAAAGAAAATAATAAAAAATCAATTACAGTATTTAAAAGCTTATTTCAATACCACCAATATTATTTAAATTATCATTTATTTAAATATTAATTGTTAATTTATTATTGAAAATTCAAACAGTTTTAATGAATGAGCAGTCTTTATTTAATTGAGATAATGTTAATTAATTAACATTGGGTCACTCTTATTAAACATTTGAGTTGTAATAACAATAGAATAAAAAACTTTTATGAAGTGATTACTTGTATTGATATTAGATATTGTGCAAATTGCGGAAATTGCGAATAACAGCTATTTATTTAAATATCTAATCGACAACTTCGAAAATTTAAGTTTGGTTGGAACCGATGAAATATTTAAATCTTTTACTTTTGTTAATTATGTTCGTTTTACAAGCATTGTTACATCGCATGTTAACATTTTTGTAAAATACTTTTTAGTCAGTCTGGTAAATATTTTTTTATATAGTTTACAAGCATTCGTTAGTAGATTTGCTCGCTTAGGCTCATTTTCTGATAGGAAGCAAAATAATACTTAAAAACGAATAACTGAAGTGACAGGCAACAACAGTCTCGCGCTCAACCAAACAACGCCAACCAACCTCGCGCTCAACCACATGTTACCAGAGTAACATGTGGTTGTTGTCTGAATTATCCACGAGATTCTAATCTGTATGTTTTTTCAGTTCTTGATTTATGATATATGTTCCAAATTTCAAATAAATGCAGCACTTGTGCCATACTTATTATGAAATAGTCAAATTAAGAACCAAACATTCATATTTATAATATGAGAAAGATAATAAGGACAAATTAAATATATATGAAAAACCTGTTTAAATTTAACAGTTCCTTCGTAATGATTGAAACAGTACCATATGATGGCTTCACCTTCATTTAGATCCGAAACCCTTCAAGAAGCCGTTACTTTGCTTTATAACCTTCCTGAGCGGAAACAGTTGCACTAACATTAAACAGTTTACTTAGTTCAGTTAAGTAGTTCCCAAGTTCGTAATGACGTAACTTGCAATGTATTACACTAGATAGCTTTAAAGATGTACCATTAAAATAATTTAGCAAGAACGTAATTTCTTTGTGTTCTTCTATAACTTTTACATGTTAAATTTTTATAATTTCATTTACTTCTTTTTCATCAACTTCTGATCTTAAGCATTTAAGTTTCAATAGATATTTTTTTAATATACCTATATTTTGTATAGAACCTGTCTTACTCTAGTATTAGCTTATAATACAATACTAGCTTAGCTAATAATACTAGTTTGAAAATGAGAAACACTTATCCAAGTCAATTTAGAGTAATACCTACTCTAAATATATTAAACTAAATACTAGGATACGCCGTCGTCAATATTAATAATAATTTCTGACTGATAATTTTATAGTAACTTTGAATATTATTAGTGATCCCATAGTATATTTCAGTATATTTCGAAATTTGTTGAATTATTTACTACTAGAATTTAAAATATTGACTTAAAAAAATCAAAGATGGAAAGCGTGACAAATATTTTCCAAAGTTACCTCAATACAAATAATTCAACAGCAAAACTTTAATACTAACCAATGTATTACATTCAAAGTTACTTAATTACGAACTTTGGAACTAGTTAAGTGAACTAAGTATACAACTTAATGTAATGTCAACTTATCTGCTTCCGCTTGAAATGGTTTTAATGGTTCTCAATGGTATTCTGATCTTACTAAACGTAAACATTTTTAGCGAACGATATAATAGACCTGGTATTCGCTTCGTTCACAAAACATATAAACACGTTTTTTTATTTCGACTTTATTTTATTTTAAAAGACTTTAGTAAAAATATCATATTTTTTAACTGCCTTGGGGATGTAATTTCTTATTGCCTAGTCTCAGAGAATGATTGGTATTTAAAAAGAACTTCAACAAAAGTTATTATATTTTTTCTCCATTGGTTGGTTATATGTGTGGCCTCGCTGGAAAGCTGCTTCTGTGCCTTTTCGATATCTACATCATTCAAATTCGTTCAGTGTGATGGGAAGCATCATAGTGCTCCCTAGTGAGAGGTTAATATGTTCCTTTAGGTTCTTCTATGACTGATTTGTTGAATTATGTTTGACAGGCTATGAGATATGCAGTGAACTGTCTACAAGAACTAGGTCCATAAGTTTATAAGGCAAGGCATGTTTGGACCGAGGGGAGGGCTGTTAGCATTGGCAGTGTTTGAATTTTTTTTCTACTGAAAATGAATAGTAATAGCGTAATAGTAGTAACGTAATGAAGAGTAATTAGCGTAGCGGTAACAAGCAACAGACGTTGCCTAAATTAGACTTTATCTTAGTGTGACACCAAGATTGTACTGGGTAATAATAGAACTGGGTGTGGTAGATTACCGGCGAGTGCCTCCTTCTTTCTGGACACAGCTCATAACGGATGCTGGAGATTCAGATTTGGACCCGTCAGATGCGTGGTTCGGTCCCCATTGTTAGTAGTTCCCATTCTTGTGCTGTGTAGGCTATGTAAACATGTTATAACCTATCCTGTGTGAAGCTTGCCGTACAATCATAAAATAAAATAATAATATTATTATTAGCTTCACGAACTCCATAGAATCGATATTCGTAGGGATCTATGTTCTAAATACCAAGGAGGATTAATCTCGAAGTACTTTTTAACAATTTACATGTTTATAATAGAATATAAGACAGAAGAAGACACTCAGTAGATAAAAATGTATACAATTATATCATTAAATTAAATAAAATTATTAGAATATATAATTTTTTGCAACATATATGTTAGTTATACTAATAAAAAGATAAAAGATAATTTTAGTACCATTGACCTTTTCTATAATATTCCAACAATTTTTAATTTACGTTAGTACATTCGGTTAAACTTTTAATAATATTTATGGATCACTAAACTTTAAATATTAAAATGAATATGTATTACGATACGGTACAATAAGCTCATTATGTGAAAAAAAGGAATTATTTAAAAAGATTTACAGATGAATAGCTACAGAATCTACTAATATTAAAGAATAGAAAAATATAAATATATTTAAGAATATAAAAATAAAAAGTCTCCTATTTTTGTAAACAAGGTTTTTGTTCGACTATTTCTTCCGACCATTAGTACCAAATCCCAGTGATGAATGTTTGTGCTGAGTCATCGAACCCGAGAACAATTTCACTTGCTTTATAACGTATATATAATGCAAGTTGAAAATTGTTTGAATGTCGAAAAAACATTTATTTTTTATTATGTTTAACCAACGCTCCTAGCTACTGTACAGTTGAAAATAAAATGCAATTTAAAAAAGACTGCATTTTATTAAAGATATAAAGGTATATCAAAATATTTCTATAATTCACCAAAACTTATTTACAATCACATAGAAGTTAACAAATTAATTTTGGGAACTTTCAAAATTATACTTATAGCAATAGTATTCGCAGTAATATTATCATTAAAATGTAAACGACAAATGGAACTGTAAAAACGAAAAGCTAATCTAATAACACCATGTTTTTCAAATTTGTTGTCAACGTAATAACTAAGTTAGATTAGTTCGTCTTTTCTTAAGTAATGTTGCGACTGCCTCCGTTACTACTATTAAAAAAAATCTAAATTCTTAACCAACATAATTATTTTTCTCTTGATCTAATTTGTTATAAACTAAGTTCTTATTCAGTACGAATAACTTACAGCGAATTATTTCCATATCTTCGGTTCCGTTTTCAAAATCGTAATTATTACATTTTTTTGCTGACTCTAGTTATTCAAGGCTATTTTAAGTTATTGTTAATGACACAAAATTAGGTTCATTACTTCGGGTAAAATACCCGGGGTACTTTCACTTCAGTTACGATGTTTTAGGCGATTCCGATTTTCGGATAACGAAGTATGATTAGCCAAGTTACTTAATACTAGCTTTTTAAAGGTTTTTAGATAGGATGGGATATTGTTTAAATATGCAATTGTTTTTTCGCAATTTTTTTTATGTAATGAACTTTAATGTACTTATTTGTGATAAAAAAAATAGAAAGAATAACATGAAAAATATATTGACTTTTTTCTAAATTCTATAGATAATTATTATTTTAAAATTTCTAATACCCTGTATAAAAGTGTCAATACAATTAATAAGTAACATTGTTTTCAATTGTTCCTGTTATATATAAAGATGTATATATTTATGAAACGAATAAACAAAAATGGTTAACATAGTATTGCCAAATAAAATATGTGTTATTTTTTATAAAACTTGATCTGTGTTTTGAGAGAACAAAAAAATAATAATATCTACGTATAACATAATTGTTAAAAATAAATAAAAATAATATTGGCATTTACTATTCTTATTCTTATAGCCTATTGATACTTTTCAGGTTTTCATTATATTATATTTCTCAGAAATATATCTCCCAACATATATATAGTATACATATAGTTTGAAAATTAATGACTTTGATGACAGTAAATGTTATTACATTTATTAAATGAGCTTTCCCATTATACAAAAAATAAACATTCGGTCTGTATCATTGCTTTTGTAAAAATATAACACTCTTTAGTTTCTCATATAACCATTCAAAAACTAATTTTGTAATGACGGTAAAGTATATAATGTTTGAGCATTTAATGATAACAAGGATAAAACTCGATCTGCTTAACAAGTCTATGTTATGCTGTCTCGCTTTACTCTACGCCGTACCTCTACCACATAACCAGCAGGGACCGTATATTCGACCCAGGATTTACAAAGCTAGGAACTTTATATGGAAGGTCCTTCCTCTACAAGTTTCGTAGTAATTCTAATTAAGACCGATCACTCACGCAGCAAGCGGTTAGCAAGACAAATTCACTAGACAGGTGCCGGCGCTGTAAAACACGCACAAACAAAAGTATTATTGCTTGCTCACATCATACATGCCGCAAGGTAGACGGTCCGCATGCTAGCGACAAACCAAAACAAACAGATATATGTTTGTCCGAGCTGCCAGAGCCAGTCTGTGTTTCGGTTGCAGCTAGTCATTCTAAAGATCGCGCAAGATCCATCAGGCAGCCCTTCGTATTATGCTGATGAAATCGCTTGCTATCACAAATGTACCGGGCACACGAACAAACCTTTGCAGCTAACCAAATTAACACTGCGAGTTCAACCTCATTCAACCGGCCAAAAGCTTAGGATATCTGGTCCCCGTGAAACTCTTTTTCAAATGAGCAGATCCGTAGTTCCAGTTACACTTGATTACCCTCGGATAACTATGTAGCCAGAGCCCATAGTCAGGGATTCCTCCACACCCCGATAACAAAGATAGTTTCAAGTAAACCTGTACTTCTTCTGTTTTTATCAATTGCTTTGTAAACGGATTTACCCCCAACTATTATAGTTACGAAACCATTTTTATTTCAGGTTTATAAAATAGGATTTAATAAAGGGAATTGGTGTATAATGAAGACGAGATTTACTTATCGGGTTGTGTAAGTTAAAATAAATATTTAATTCGTAGTAACAAATGCAGATAGGTTCAAGTATTAATCGTTATCATGAAACATTACTTTAAATGCTCAAACTTGGTAATTTATAGTTGGAAACAATGGTAATTACATAAAGTTTGTGATAATTATTATTGTATTTTATTAAGTGGTATTTTAATTAATAATAATAGTTGAAATCCTAACATTAGTATTAAAACAACAAATTTTTATTAACATGAACAACGTTTCAATAGTTGTACTTTTTGGCGACTTTCGGCTTATTGTATTAGATCTACTATTAAGGTATTATTCTAGGTAAGAAAGTTTAAATTTTATTAAAATTAAATTAGACATTTTACGTTGTTTCAATAATTGCGATCAAGCATTTGGAAACAAGAAAGAAATAAATTGACTATAAAATATCGAATTTTTAATAAAAGAATGATTACTTTTTTACCTATTATAAATATTATATACAATTTATAAATAAAAAAATCTTATAAATATGAATATTTATTTACATATTTGACCGCCATCTGCCTCAACTGCATATTTGATCATTTAGGCTCATACTCAGGTAGGAACTAATAGATTACTATAAAACAAATATCTAAAATAACATGGCGATGTGTGAGTTGTTACATGATTTATCCACGGGATCCTAGGCTACATCTTTTTTTAGCTCTTGACTTTTATGCATCTTTCCTTACTATCCAGAGCTTAAACGGTTACGCTAACATTAAACTGTATACTTAGTTCATTTAACTAGGTCTCAAGTTCGTATTGACGTAACTGGGAATTACACTAGATATTAAAATTGTACCATTATAATAATTTTAAAAGGATATATTTGACTTCTTCGTGTTGATATTTAGTTTAATTTAGATTTGATATGAATATTAAGTAACACTTATTATATTTTCTCTATTTCATAATATCATCTCATTTAAATAGAAAATTGTATGGTGTTCAGTCATTACTTTGAAAATCATAACTATAAAATATCTTTAAAATATATAATAATATTTCATATATACATACGAAACATTTTTGTCTATTATATTGAAAAGTATGAAACCGTTCTTAGTGATAAAGCATTACTTATTCCTGAGTCTATGAAAATGCCCATCAAAATGGATTTAAGTTTACTAATACTAAACCACCATTACGAAAGATCATAACAACAACAACCAGAATTACCAACATACAAAAAATAATAGTTAGAGATTTTTGTAGCAAGTTTGAATATATCAAATATTTATTTTATACATTTAAACTTAAAAATAAAATTGACTTCAAGTTTATTGAATACTTTAAACATAACGAGCGATAATGATAATGCGATTTAATTTACATATTAAAGACATCTAGGAAACTACAATACCATTTTATTCTCGGATACTGTAGTTTGTTTTTAGTGTGGTGTGATTTCAATTACTTAAATTGTGCCGCAATAGAAATAGTCGCCAATTGGTTAATTATGTACTTGATGAATTTTGTCGTAATAAATTTACTAAAATCTTCTAGATCATAAGACTTTCACTAAGTTTCAACCAATTCAGCGTATTTTACATATTCCAAATAAACTACAACGATTTGTACAGATATTTTTCGTGGTTAAAAAATTGAAAACAGGTATTCAGGCTAACTGAAATTATATTGACACTGTGTTAACATTGTTACTATCCAAATAAATAAATGAACAACAACCTCTAAGCTTATTGTTGGTATCCGAATACCAGTAATTGCAGAATAATTTCTTAAACTAACTGTTCAAGCCACAGCGGCAGCTTAGTGGAAACAAAATATAGTGACTATTCGTGTTGCAATGTGTGTGAAGACCAAAGATATTTTAGTGCCACTTTTGAAACCTTGATTTGTAAACACGAGTAAATAAAAAAATTCTAACTGGTAATGTATTAGCAGATGCATAACTGCATAAACAGCCACCAGATGATATGAATGATAAATAGGTCAATAAACTCCTAGCTTATTTCAGTTAATTACGGCGCATAATATATTCAAAGTTAAATTAAATTTTTATAAAGAATTATGTGTTATTTTCCTACGTAACTTCTTATATTCTAAACGATCGATATTTATATCTATTTATTAAAATATATTTACCAAATGGCATAACTATGTTATTGTGTTTACCTCTATAATTTTATATTATTATTTAGTAAAAGAAAAACATTTTATAATTGTTAATATACAAGGTACTTCACAATTTATTTATAAAAAGTATTTCTTTATTAACATTACGGAAACAAATAAATCAATAAATTAGAATATAATCTTAGTTTATTTTATTTAAATTTTATAGTAGATTTAATCCTGTTTTAGTTTTATTAAGCGCTATCAGTTCAAGTGATATTACATAAAATATAGTAAATGTTTTGTTTGTAATTATGTTGCCAACATGATGCAACTTTTAACACGCAAACATAGCGTTAAGCCAAATAGCATGGAATTTTATTATCTAAATATTTATTTACTCTTATTATAACATGATATTTCTATAATGATTATCTTTGAATATTTAGCCTTAGGGATATAATTTAATATCTTTTAGTCTCCGAGATTGTCTGTTGCTGATAAGGAAGTTAGAATGTTATTTTAATAAATCTTAATTCCATATCTAGGATGTTAAAAATATAGCCTTACTTGAAATCTTCCTGAGTGCCTTTTTGCTATCTATGTCACTTGAATCTCATCGCACTGAAGAGAGCGGTGGGAAGCAGCATGTACCGGTGCTCCCTAGGTCACTGGTTTTGTTATCTTTTAGGTTCGTCTATAAATGGTTTGTTGAATCATGACTGGCAGGTTGTGAGATAAACTGCCTTCAGGGTGGAGTCTCTGTGGACAGACCTTTTCAATGCAAATCTGTAGTCGAAATATGGGGGCTATCTACAACTGCCGCTTAAGATAAAAGTAGAATGGGGAGTTGTTCCGTGCTTGGGTGGAGATTATGTCATAGTATTTATATTAAGCGCAAAGGGAAGATTGTCTACACTGGTAGTGCATGAATCATTTTTCTTTTGACCATGATTATGAGAGTAATTAGCGTACAGATGGAACAAGCAAAAGACGTTGCTTAAATTTGTGTTCATCGAATGTCATACCACGATTGAGCTGACTGATGATTGGGATGAGCGTGGTTGTTTACCGAGTCGTGCTTTTTCTTTCTTGACTTAGCTTGTCAGGAATGCTAGAGCCTGTCGAATTCTTGGTTCGGCTCCTTCTCTGAGTACACCGTCTTGTGCTATGTTATAATATATTTTGGAGAAACTTTTCTTGATATACCTCAATTATAAAAGAAAATAGTAATAGTAGTTATGCATTATAGTTAGATTTTTTATTATTTTATTTGCATTATAGGTAGAAATTTTGGACTACATATATATATGTAGTCTAAAAATTTAGTTATATGTGTAGTCCAAAAATCGATATACGAAATATGCTATATTTTAAGATTTGAAGAGGATTTATCACTTCAATTATAAAAATATTACCTCAATCTTGAAATAAAATTGTTAATATTAATATATATATTTATACTCCAAAAATAGATACATGAAATATCCTATATTTAAAGATTTAAAGAGAATTTAAATTATTATTTGAATATTCTAGAAGGTAAAAAGTTATAGAATTTATTAAACATATAATAGTGACCCATTTTTATAAACAACGTATTTGTTCGACTATTTATTCCAATCGTTATTTCCGAAACTAGTAATTTATGTTTCTGCCCAGCCGCTGAACCTTAGAACAATTTCACTTAGTTAGAAAAAATTATTAGTCAATTGTTATTGCTTTTAAACTAATAGGGGTAAATGTCAGAATCATATGTTAAGGTGAAAATATAAAATACAAGAAATCAACCAACTTACCATTACCAAATAATGTATATAATATATATAAGCGATTTACCACTCACTGACTCATCACGACATCTCGGAAACTGTCTGTCCGATAAACTCGAAAAACAAAACGATAAAATTTTACATAGTTACTTTTGTGACGTAGACATCCAATAAGAACGGATTTTATGGAATTCCTTTATCAACGGATTTCAACAAATTTCAAGTAAATCGGCCTTATAGCTACAAATGTTTCACGATGAGTGTGTAGATAGATGGAAGTAAGAGTTACTATAGCAACGTTTCCCTTACCAATGTTTACCATAGACACAGTTACCATGTTAAGGGATACTGTAACAACGTTTAAGATGACAACGGATACTATGACAACGGTTACCATGAAGAAATTGTCATAAATAAAAAGCAAGGACGTAAAAATATAATTGATTACGAAATTAAATGTGATATGTTTGAAAAATAAATAAATATTATTAAAAAAACAAAAAACAAAATTTGTGTGTGGTTTTTTCGCGGTGTAGGTCTACTGGGGATCCTACCACATTACATAACGGGTACGCATCCCAATACACAGTGCCTCATAGGTGCTGTGGAAATCTGTGTATTCACTGACTGGCATTATATTTCTCTATTTAAAATTTAAAAAAAATACTCTAAATATAAAGTAGAAATTGAACATTTTGTCAATACTAGAAGTCTAAGTTCACATCCAAACTAATAGTGGGCCCAGCGAAGCGGGCGGGAATCAGCTAGCACGCTAATAAATACTTGCAAAGGCTGTACGAATTCATTTGGGGTTTTAAATTCTGCATATAATTTGTAATAATGCAATCATTGAAATATGAAATTGAAATTGGAACTATGAAAATGAAAAGAAAATCTAATAACTTAATTTAGTATTTTTTCAAAATTTGTTTTAAATGTCAAACTTTACTTTATACCTACTTAAAAGACTTCGTTTTCTTAAGCAAAATTACAATTACTTATTTCCTAGGACATCAATAGTAAACAAAAATCTTTATCATTGTAACTAAGTGCTGGTATAATTTGTTATAAAAACAAGTCCAGTCTTAATACGAATAACGTACGGTCAATTGCTCCTAAATCTTTGGGTCAGCGTAATTATTAGATTTTTGCTGACGGTAGTGGTTCAAGGCTATCATTAATGACACAAAATGAGGTTCATTATTTTGGGTAACCTCTTATTTTCACAATAGTTACGACGTTTTAGGCTATTCTGATTTCCGGGTCACGAAATATGATTAGCGAGGTTGGTTACTTTATAGTGATGTTTTAAGGGTTTTAAGAAAGGATATTATTTCGTCTTCATTTGTGATATAGAAAATAGACAAAATAATATATTTTAAATTCTAAATTCTATAGATAATTGTAATTTTAAATTTTCTAAGACACTGTGTTAGATTAAATTTAATAAGTAACAGTAAATAGATTTAATAAGTAACAGTAAATTTATTCCAAAGAAAATCCTAATTAACCTATACATCTCACACCAATAGTATGTTTTCTGTTTATTTTTGAAAATAAATATTTTTTATCAAAAGTATGAATATCATTATCATAGTATTGCAAAATAAGGTTAATGTCTTTTTTTATAACTTGACAAGCGTTTCAGAAATGTGGATCTGAACAACTTAGTATCTTACAAAATATTAGTACCAGACAAAAATAGTTATATTTTCTTACATTAACGGTAAGTTATATTTATCAGAAACATAGTTTGTTATTTAACGGCTTTGATCACAGTGACTGTAATTACATTTTTTAATGGAGCTTTTCCATTATACAATATAAACATTCCCTTCTGAATAATTCGTGTAGTACAAATAACATAAAAACATTCTTTATTTTCTCATAATATAATCATTCAAAAAATAACTTTATCATTACTTTACAATAATTGAGCAATTAATAAAAAAATATAATAATGATTATATGAAGAAAGCCTTTATTTATATTCAAATAATTATTTGACATTTCACTCTAGTATACCACTCGTGTCAGTAGCAGTACCCGTCGACATCGTCCGTCGGAAGTCCACGGACATACACGTACCATCGCTAATCCATTGCTTTGTAAAAGGATGCATAATTTATATTCCAGGCGTATACTGTACTATAAAAGGATACATCATAAGTCTTTTATTTAATACAGGGAAATAGTAACTAATAAGTAGATTAACGTATCAGTCTAAATAAGTTTAAATCAATGTTTAATTTGTAATAAGAAACGAAAATATGTTAAAAACAAATAAAATAAAAAAAATTATAATATGTTATTAATATGTTATTTGTTTATTATTTTGCAGTTAGCTCCTAATAATTCTAAAAGATGGTGGTATCTATTGACTGGATTGAGTAATTACGAATGAGGTATCTGCCCTACCTACCTCATTCTTAAGTTTAGTGTTCCAAGCTATTTACTAAAAACTTTGTAATATACAAATAGTGTTATAAACTTGGATAAATTTAAAAAAATAATTATAATTATTTTGTTTTGATTTTTGCTTAATATCGACTATAAGAAAACATTATGGTTTTCATGACAGATGTACTCTGAACGTTACCCCTTAAATAGTTTACGATAATGTAATACATCAAAAATAATACGAGTAGTCACAGCAACGCGTGACCGGGTCTGCTTTTTTATTAAAACTATAAATTGCAAGTTGAAATTATGTTTTAAATACTTTCAAACTCAGTTGTTTTTCACCAAAACATACATTCCATGCAATAAGCGATCTCAATTTTAAAGAAATAGGCAATTTTTTATGATCAAAGAAATTTTTTAAAACGCAAATTATTAAACTATGAATAATCGGTTAAAAAGTAATTCCATTATGATATAAAGTAATTGCTTAATAACATTTGAATGAAGATATTTTATGACGTGTCATCTTCTGCTATGAAAGCTTGGATCATTATTCCGAATACTGTTAGCATTTCTTTGAACATCGAGTTTATTCTTTAACACTGGAGTTGATGATAGTTAAAAATCGTTTGAAAGCTATGTTTCTTAGTTACTTTTAATTTTTTTTTAAGTTATCGAAGTTTCATAATACGTATATTTCTTATCTAATAGAAAATTAATATTATACATATTATGGAATATAAAAAAATATCGTAAAAATGTGATTTAGAACTTTTTTATATTCTGTTTAAACAGCAAAATCTCACCCACCATGCAAAAACTGCTTCACAAATTTAAACCAAATGTTTTGTGTCGCGAATACTTTAACAAATGATGTGAGCTATGCTACACTTTAAGTTTAAAGATAGCAGTGAATATATTGCGGTATCATTTTTAATTGTACTTACGTTTATCATTATTAAATATATTTAAAATAATAGTCTTGTTTACTACATCATAAATATTTCAATGTAAAATAAAAAAATATTGAGTTATAAATAACGTTAATTATACAGCTATTGGTTAATTTGTGTAAATTTTGATACAATTTAGTATCATGTAGTCTACACAGGAGCATCATGGATATTCATTAACGTTTCTTACTCAAATATTATATAGGTAAGCTTGAAGACAGTTCAACGTTGATGCCAGGAAAACAATTAAACTAGATATATCCATATATTTTATTGGGATGTTTACAAAACGCCATCCAATTTTTTTACATATATCCAAAGCCTTAGAAGGCTAATCCTTTGGTTTCTGGTGATGATTATTCACAACCGAGACCATTGATTTTTATTTACATAGATTGCATCAAATGTCCGGAATTATGTGTTCTTATTTAATGAAAATTATTCTAAATTACTTTGGTTAATTTAAAAACATATGTACTGATGGCGTGATGTTGATTTGGCTGGCAATTAGAGTAGAAGGTTAATTAACAAATGTTTAATAGACAAGCTTTCATAGTGACGAGTGCAAGCCAAATATTAGTACCGAAGTAATAAAGGATTATTATAAATAATTATTTGTGGTTAATAATAAAATTATATAAACATTTTATTTTATAATAAAAAGAGGTATAAATAAAACAAATCAAAACTTGGCACATTAAGTTCAAAATCTTATTTATTCATAAAATCATGACAGATAATTTTATATATTTTATTTTGCTTAAATGCGAATATATTTCACAATTATTTACATTAAACATTATTGTACTCGTTCTGTATACTTCAATATGTAATTGTAATAACTTTTTTTATATTACACGATGTTTTCCAGAACAGGGAGATGAATTAAGAAAAAATATCTTATACTATTTATAGAAACTGTAAACTTTTATTTACTCAAAATCACATTTTATTTAAACAAAGAAATATAACTGTTTAAAGGAAACAATTTCTTATTTGCAAACTCATTTAGATATACAGATATCTAAGTATAATTTAATACAAATAATTACATTTTTATTATAGGTATACTAGAAATAAGGTTATTTTGTCACGTCATCAAATAACATTTAAAATCTGAGCTCAATACAAATAAAAGTAAATGTAAAATAATGTATAATCTATTTATCTACAATAGTAATCAAAACAAATATTCAATATATTAAAATTAACAAAATAGACAATTTATATTAGCTGGAAAACATCAAATTGAGTTGTGACTAAGAAGGTAACGTTATCCAAATCCGCCCAAAATCTGTTTAAATATACCAAATAATGTTATAATTACTAATGACTGTAAGACTTCGCTTTTCGCTGAAGAATTATTTCCGTGCTGCATTGCGGCTGGCGTCTCGCCTGAAACAAATATAATTCGTATTTTTTTTGGTTTTAAGGAATTTTATTTTTGCTTAAGACCCCTTTTATCCTCACTAGCTATTTTAGTTACCTTGATCAAAATCTTTTTCATATATTTTTTGTTACTTCTACATTTATTTCTTGTTATATCCACAAACAATATTTCTCGAATTATTAGATGTTTCAACAAAAACATTTCTAATTTGAGAAATGTTTTTATTGAAACATCTAATAATTCGAGAAATATTGTTTCAAAACAAAAAACTAAACATATCTGTTCTGCTAATGGTCTCACGGAAGATTTGTTAAACTCAAGATCCTTTATCTTATAACAAAGCACAATACTTAGAACACACAATAGTTCACTGATGATTAATTATATGTTGTTTTATTTTATTTCAATCATAGTATTAGTTTTTACATATATAGCAAAATATCATAAAAAATCATGTGATTTATTTGTTATATTAAACCATTATGTTTAGTATTATTATGTAATAACTAAAACAATTGTAATTTTAATTTAATTAAATAATATTTGCCTATTAGGAAGAAAAATACGTATATATTAAATATAAACCAGAAATGCTCCCGGAAACTAACAACATATAATTTATAGGTTGCAAGAAGAACGGGAAAATTGTGAAAAAGTAAAATCGTTTTAAAAATTCTCTCGGGCACCATTGTACGAATTCACTCCCCGTTCCGTGTGTTAAAAGTATTCTTTTATCTGAGTAACAAAAACTTTAAGACATTAAGCTTAAATAAAAGCGTTTAAATAATTTGTTTAGTTCTAAAGATGTTTCATAGTATACTATTTTTATGTCTGGTGTTGGCAATGTTTCAAGATGTCATAATTATTAGAGTGCCTAAAATATATTTAAAAAATGTTATTCCTTAGTTATTAAAATGACAACGAGACTGTACAATTTGGTTAATGATTGATGACAGTTCACATTTGAAATAACCATTATAAAAATAAGAAAGATACATAATTTTTATAAATGATACTTATTTTATGTGTGACTCACAATTGAAATCCTCAATACAGTATGTTGATTGCTTCCGAATTCATATTTTTTTCATTAAAATAAAAGTTACAGAATATTTAGTAAAGAATTGTTTAAAAAAAAATAATAATTAGTAATAAATATTAGTGAACCACTATTCATTCGTACGGCTAAGTAAAAACCTAGCAGTACGAATAAGCTAAGCGAATGATGTGTCCAACATATGTGGAACTACATTATGTATTTAGAAATTCGTACCTTTAGCTATTACCTAGATAAAGAGCTATGTATCAATACTCACTTTGCACAACATGCACTGTAACGGATGCAGCCCTGGCGTTAGCTGGCACACACGTGTAGTTACCAGCGTGGCGTGGTTCCGCTTTCCCGATAATCAGCTCACTGGTCTGGCGACCGTTGTGGACACTCACCCCATCTAGGAATTATTGGATTCATGCGGTTAGCTAATTAGAAATGGCGAATACGTTCGTTGTTATTTCAAGCTGTTAAACAGATTATAAATTTAATTCAATAAAGATATTACTTTATTAGGTTAACAATTTAAATTAATTTTAAATTGCATATGAGTAACAGACCGCTTTTTTATTTCCTTGTTTTATCTATCTTATTAAAAAACCACGTCATTCTGTATAAAATTTCGGTGATTTGAAATACGGTCACAACTTTTTGAAGATTTTTAATAGAATCCGCTTGTGTAAGAGAAGTGACAAAAAGTTAGAAATGAAAAAAAACAACAATATATAAAAGTTGTTGCACGTTTAGAATGGATAAATAAAAGAAACCTTTGATTCGTATACAATATACACAAACTAGCGATACTACGACGAGATAAGAAGAGAAAAGACGAGACTTGCATACATTCATCACCCCTGACGTAGTCAAAGCCATTAGAGCTAAGTCACTCAAGCTTAAAGAAAATACATTTCCAACTTGACTGTCGCCGAGTGTCTGGAGAGAAATTTGCAGTACAGTCGGGCGATTAATTGCTAAATGTGCGGTATTTCCCAATTACCACTTAAATCAAATAAACCATCATAGCTAGTTATATCAACAGTTGTTCGAGTACCACTATTAAATTTAAACGCTATATAAATTTCAGTGCTTCAATATTTTTATTATAATCCTAAGTTTGTTGACTTAAGTACAAGGTACGAAATAAGGTATGTAAAATTTTCAATAATACTTTATATCATCAAAACATTTATATAAAAATATTTTCTTTCGAATTGATGTAATAAAACTTGTTTGAACAAAAAATTATATTTCGTATTACGATACGTATATCGTTGGTTGGATACTTTTCATACGTTACTTAATCAATTATTTACATTGTTTATAGCGTCTAAGTTATAACGAGCATATTCGATTTGTCCGAAGTTTGTATCTTTTGTTATTTAGAACTTCGTACTGACATGAAACTTTGGCTGATGCTAATTGATGACTTGAATTCTCTTTAGTTTGTGCAGTCTCCATAACCTCACTGTCTTTTAGATTATATTTCTAAAATTTATATGATAATCTGTAAATCCTTAATAAATAAATAAAAGTATTAGAATACTTTTATTATCTAGATGTTGTATTTGTTTCGAAGAGGAAATCAAATTTCCAATTAAACAAACCTATTCTGTACTATATTTATTTTCATTATACAAATAAAATAACAACTTGTGAAACTTATTTTCTATAAATTAGGACGTTGTTTTACTAAGTTCACTGTATCCATTTTTTTATGTAGTATACTTTACAAAACTAGGCCTACCCACACAACTTGAACATTTCCGTCACAGGTGGGAAAAGAGCTCATTTACTATTAATGAGGGCGTAGTGGTTACTTCACCTCGCTCGCTTTACATGTTATGTAACACAAATCCTTTATCAGATGGGCCAAATTATCAGATAAGATTTTAGGTGTTAGTAAGATTGCAGGTAAATTATATAAGCCTTAAAATTAATTAATTACATTATGTTTTTTACGTTTTATTTAATCTGAGACCTTGTAGATATTTTAGGATATAAAACGAATATATTTTTTAAAATAAAATATTAAAGTTACATTATATATAAAAAAAATTGCAGTGTCCCTAAAATTGGATCCCTAATCTTATAATTTCTTCTGGCCTTACTTAAACGTAGAATGCTAGTTAGGTTAAGTATTTATGAAAATATGAAATAAATAATAAACATATTGATCCCGGTTTTGAACGATTGAGTAAAACAAATCTAGTTTTCAATTTTAATATTGAGATCGATGTACATAGCTTAAAGATTCTTATAGTTCAATGCATAATATCAACATAAGTTTACATATTGCAAGTTTTCTCCGAAGTATTGTTTGTTTATGCTTATTGAAATTTTACTGAAATTTACACGTCTTCAAAGAATCATGTTTTTAAACCCTATTGTTACAGAGACCTCACTCAAATAGGTTTGTAATTTATACTTACTTAGGTCATAATTTATCATCCGATTTTCAAAATACCAGAAGACATAAGACGGAGGCTCCGTTGACCTCTTCACAACACAGACCAGCTTTAGCATAGAACCTTCGTGGATTATCTTCTCAGACTCGCCCACAATTTCTGCGTAGGCGGCTGGTAAATTGAAATCAAATTCAATGACATCAAATTTTTCTCTATGATAATTTTTTTATTATTAATAAAAAAAAATATCTATTAATAAAATATTTAAAACTTTTTCTAACTTTTTGAATAAAATATTATAACAGAGATGTGTATATTACATTACATAATTTATTTTAACTAAAATAAACGCTTCTCACCTACTAGTACAAGCTTAAAAAATATGCTGGTAGGCGGATGCGTCGGTACTTGGCACTCGTAGTAGCCAGCATCAGCGGACGTAGCGAATCTTATGTGCAGAGCCCAGTCCTAGTAATAAAAGCAGGTTTTAAAACGTACTGAATGTGCTTATATGAAATAACATAAACTACAATCATGAATCAAATAAGGACATATGCCATTTTATTTATATTGGAAAAATGTTATTGAAATCAGTGCAGCAAACTTCCGTGATCAAATAACGTAAGCTGGCTTTACTATATATTATTATTAATATACTTATAATAATAACAATAATTATAATTATAATAAAACTTAAAAGAAAACTTAGTAAAACAGGAAATATTTTACATATAACAATAAATAAAGCAAAAGTACAATTAATTTCTCATTTATTTTTATTCAATGAGATTTAATACAAGACCAAAAAACTAATTTTAATAATTATATATTAAACAAGAAATGTTTAATTATCAAAATTAAAGTACTAATATTAAAACTCTGGTCTATGTTTTAACATAAATGTGAATTGTGAATTAACACATTGTGAATAATTAAATATTTACCAGGCCATAAAAAACATCAACAATTAATATCAGACAGTTCTGATCTATAAATATTTCAGAAAAAAATCCTATTCGATGTATATTTCATATTTCATCGAATGAGCAATAGTCCATCATTTCCGAGAAAATGGAATATAATGCATATTGTGACCTCTTTTTAATGGATAATAAATTACTTTTTCCGTGAAAAATATTTTATAATCATTATTTTAAAAACCGATTTCAATTATGTATTGTCATTGGAAATCTATTAATCAAATAGTCTTTAATTACACAGGCACACAAAAAAAAAAAACGTCATGAACCAGAGGGGAGACCCCATTATTCCTAGGTTTTTGGGATCGCTAAAACCGAATATGACAATAAAAACTAATTTTAAATGCCCGTTTTGCCGCTAGCACCCCCTTACTACCTCTTAAGGGGTGAAAATTGAAATTTTTGTAAAAAATCAAGATAGATGTGTCTTTCTACGTTTTTTGGGATGCTGAAACCGAAAATGATAACTAAAAATAAATTCATGACCACTATCACCCCCTACCATCCCTTACAGGGGGTGAAAATTTCATTTTTTTCTATAAAATCAAGACAAATGTGTATTTCTACGTTTTTTGGTATAATGAAACCGAAAATGACAACCAAAAGTGAATTTGATACCTCTTTTACTCAATACCACCCCCTAACTACCCCTGACGGGGGGGAGGGGGTGGGGGTAGTTTCAATTTTGTATAAAATCAAGATGTATGAAGAAATTTTGACGATTTACAGTAAATGACATGTTTATCAAACTAGTTTGAAGTTACTATTAGCTCTTATATTAGAAATTCAAATGCTTTATCAATCAGAAGTATCTGATATATATTCATGATTTAATTCTATTCTTAGCGTAACCCAGGAACAACGGCGTGGACGTAGTAGATTTCTTTTCCCTTTTGGAGTGCTGGATTAAAGTGAGTCCCCTTGCCTCTCACTATCCGGGGTGCTGAATTAAAGTGAGTCCCCTTGCCTCTCACTATTCAGCGTCTACCTGTTTCTACGATAACGAACTCTCTTGTTGTCAAAAGTTCTTCTAAGTGGTTGCCTTTTATTGGTTCTTTTCTGTTCTGGCAAATCTCTTTTTAAATTCCAACAGTAGTCTGCTAACATATTGACATCCCATTTACCCTGATAGCGCTGTTCCATTGTCTTAAGATCCTGTCTGATGGAACCTTTCACCTTGCTCCTCACTATAGTCTCCTAAATTGGCCGAAAAATAGTAACCTTTCTATTTCGGAGGCATAGAATTAGGTTCAGTATCTTTTAAGCGTTTTACAAGACTGCCGGATGGATAACAGTATAAACAGAATTAAATAGAAAGCAAAAAAAAAAAACAAAAAATGAAACAACTTGTTAAGAATAGGACAAAAATCATGATTCAGTCTTAGTATCATAATAACAAATATAGGCATACAATAAGGTTACCATATACTTTAGAATCATTTTTTCTCTCAGCATCTTGAAATACATAGAAATTCACATATTTTCGGTATATTTTCGTAGAAAGACACATCTATCTTGTTTTTTTACAAAAATTTCAATTTTCACCCCTTAAGAGGTAGTAAGGGGGTGCTAGCGGGAAAACTGGCATTTAAAATTAGTTTTTATTGTCATATTCGGTTTCAGCGATCCCAAAAACCTAGGAATAATGGGGTCTCCCCTCTGGTTCATGACGTTTTTTTTTTTTTGTGTGCCTGTGTTATATATTATAGTTAGCCGCCAGTACAAATTGAACTCCAAATAATATGTTACTTATTTCAAAATAATTATCATACTTAGCACTATACTTGACAGCATTCTGAGTATGATTGCAGGAAGATTTGACCGACGTTATGTAAATCACAACTAATATTATATAGGCTTTTCATCATTCTTCAAATAAAAAACAATATTAAAATATTTGGAACTTATTTTTTTGAATACACTTAGAAATATATCTTATGTTGCTAGATACATATTATAGATTACTATAAATATATTTGTAAATAAAAAGTACTTTTGTTTTAAGAATATTAAAGACTGTTAAACACTATTTGATATCTTTGTTGAACTTGTCTTTTAAAACACAGTAAATTGATGATAGAAAATCTCAATAAAATGTAAACTACATGTTTAATTGGCTCTTAAGTCTTAATTTAATAAATAATTCATACAATAGAAGCTATGTTACGTGTCTATCAATTCAAAGAATTCATAGACACGCTTTTTATCAATTAAATTGATTTAGATTTCTATTTAACATTTGTATATTAAGAAAAAAACATTTCACTAATAGTCGTGAATTTTTTTGAAATATAATATTAATAATCTTGTAATATTTACATTATTGCACAATTTCGATCTAATTTTATCTTTATCTATTTCATACACAAACAGAAATTCTATCGAAAAAGTAACTAATAATAAATAGTAGAAAATAATACTCCCTTATAAATTGAAGATACAAAATAAACATACTCAAAGAAAAAAGAAACAATCGTTATAAATAAACCTTAACATGAAACAGACAGAAAACAGAGCCCAATAAATTACAAAGACTTTACCTTGACGTGTCTCCCATGGGCGGAAAAGAACCTGCTATCCGCACTGTAAGTGACGAGGCCGACTGAAAGTAAAGAATAATCCTTCCGTCTTATCCATGTCACCTGAAACAACAGATAAATTTAATAAGGTTATTTGAATCGCCTATACTCTCATAACTCTAATTTATTTGAGAAAGTCACGTTTAGAATATTGGTCGTAAGAGTGTAAAAATAAATGTTTTGGTAAAAAACGTTATTCTTTAAAATAAAGAAAATTTAGTGTTATTGCCTTTAAGAATAGTTTAATTTGCTCCAAGAATAGTATAACACTCAAGTGTCAACAGATCAAGAATTTACGTGTTCCTGTCTCATTATTGAAACAAAGGTTTCTCTTATGTTTCGATTTTTGTAATGATAGCAAGGATTTAGATTTATCTGAGTATCACGCAGCTTAAGCTTGTTTCTGTAAAGTATTTACATTGTTTGTTACACTCTCATAGTAATAAATCATTATGTTGAGAAATTATATCATAAAAATATATTCTCACCATTAAAAATATATTTATCTTCTGATAATTTCTACTAGTATAATAAATATAACTGCATTACGTAGCGGACGTATAATTAAATGGATGTTCTTATGTTCTCAGTTTGATGAAATCTAACATGGCTTTCTCATTTCACAAGTTACAACAAGTTAATGAGTTCTTAATTAAGACATTATTAAAGTTTTCGTTAATACAAGCCCCAAAAAGTAATTTAAGTTTAGATTTCGTAAATAAATCGTACCCTTTCCGTTGATAAACTGGTAACTTAATTTTCTATAATGTTGATGATATTATTTGCAAAATAGTAAAGTTAGTGTTTTGAATACATTATGAAAGGTTTTGTTGTGCTATTGAAGTTACAGATAATACTTACTGTGTTTTCAGTTATATCACTCACTTCGCAGTGTAATATTGCTGTTGTTCCTATTTGAGCTATAACTGTAGTACAATTTTCAGTCAAAAATATACCGTTCTTATTTTTACCACTTAACTTATTAACCGCTGATGCAGTAGAATCTCTATACATTTTCTTAACTTTATTTAAAGATTTAGATAATGCTTCTTCCTCTAATTCAGAAATTATTTCTTTTTGCGTTCTATCACGATGTTTGCTATAATGTCTTTCTCGGACAGTATCAATATTTTCTCTAGTTTCTATTATATCTATATTATTTACATTATCTTTATCTAAATGGGAGGATAAATATAGGGGTTTGGGTAAATTAGGATATACAGCTGTGCTAGTATTGTAGGCACTGGTGTAAGATTCGGTTGAATCTTCGTCGTTTTCAATTGTTGTGTAAATAATTGTTGTTTGAGTTGACGATGTTGTAGTTGTTGTTTTTCTTCTATGGCCTGTAAAATATGTTTTTAAAAATTACACATAATATAACTAGGTTGCCGTCTCATACTTTATCTCATATTTTTACCATATTATAATATTACTATTTTTATAAAATAGTTGCAAGCATTGTAGACACCATTCAAATATTTATAAACCATAAAGTATTAGTAAAAAATACATACATTAACATACTATTCAATTCAAATAAAATGTTCGTGCTAGATTAAAAATTAATTAAAAACTCTGTGTCGAAATATATTTGTGAAGCATTAATGTGGTTTGAGGTCTTGTTTCAATTTATTTATTTAATTGTTTCTGTGGTATTTAATTTTTAATTATCAGACTTATTTTTAAATCGCCTTTTAACCATATTACGAATATTGCTAGATTTAAATTCCAGTTATCTGGCAAATATATTATAACATACATTATTTTCATTATGAATAAAAACAAGTCAAATGACAACACTAAATCATCTACTGTAATGTTAAAGCTGTGTTTTCGTTTTTTTTTTTTCTAAGCTAAAATTCGAATATTAAAACAGTATACATTACCTTTCTTGTGATGTCTTGTGAAATTACCAAAGACGCTGCCCAATCTCTGTTGGTTTCTTGTTGTACATAATTCTAATGATTTCAAATCATCTGCATTTTGCGTCACTAATATAGGAGATCTTTTTGACTCCATTGCATCCGTGTTCACTAATAATTCAGCTTCAAGTAAAAGAATAACAGTGGCGTAGAGTAGTTTAAGTTCTTTACAGCAAAACATTGTTTGGCACTCCGTATAGTGAACGTCACATTTGGTAAATTTTATCACATTTCCTTACACTTAAATTGATAGTCATTATTACTTGCTATATTGATTGCTTAAACATTGATATAATGATGGGTCGTGATTGATTCATTCTGTAACAAAAATATTATGTGTAAGTATTACTGAAAACAAAACTGTTTACTTAAGAAGAAAAAAATCATCGCAGAAATAAATCATATAATCCAATGCCGTTCTTATCAATATATTTTTATTCCATTAAATTGTTGTATATAGTTTTTATTATATCTATCCCCAAATTACCTATATAAGAGGTATTTTATATAGGAAACGTGTCGAAAGCGCTAACTGGTCAATACGAAGGAAAATGATGATGGTAAACATCATCCAATGGTGTAAGGTCATTAAATAGCATTACATTGTTATTCCTTGCTTTAGAATTCTGTGCTTTATTCATATAAAGATAGAGCTGAAATTATGTTCAACAGCATATATTTCTAATTAGTTACTAAGTTATTATTGAACCACCAACAATTACAAGTGCAAATAATTTAAGTTGCATATTTGTCATAATATTTTAAGAACTTAAGAACTTATAATAATGTATGTACTTAAAATATATAGTAATAAACAAATAGTATATATATAGTATAGTATATAGTATATTGCCGTTATTTTAGTGGAGCTGGATTTAGTTAAAATATAATAAATAAGATTTTAATTGAATATAATATTTCAAAAGGTGAAGATAAAAATTATGAACTCTTAATAAATATATAACGATGATTCAGAGATTTAACATAGTTTAAGTAAATAAGGAGCATAAAGATATGTATTATAAATATGTGATAAACTTTATGTGAAATGTATAAGTCTTATATGAAAGTTGCAAAGAACAGAGGTCGTCACCTTAAGTAATATGTTTAAAGAATGAAAAGAGATATGTGAGTATACAAAATGAGTTCTAATTATACTTGTAATTTAAAAAAATCATTAGTTTTTAATTGATTGAACGATTTTTAGATTCTTATGCTTAAAAATTGAGATTAACAAAAACATTTTTTTATTAACTTACAATAAAAGTGAGATAGGTGCAAAAAAAGAAATGAGAGTAATGCATTTAAAATTTTAATTTAAGATCTATCTCGGTTGTTGATCAATTTATAATATCAGATATACTTTAAACACTTGTTATTTTTTATAATTAATGCTTAATAATAAAAACAATAATCACAATTTCTTCGTCAAATTCAAATAGTTTTTATGTCATGTGCCGCGGCCAAGGTTAGGTTATTAGTCCAATGTAGATCGTATTTAGGTCACAATTAAGCCTCGGTTTAAAAATTATTTTTTGTCTAAAATCTAGAAAATACTATTTTTATCATTTAGAAACGCTTTATATGTCAGAGATAAAGTTAATTGCTTACCTATAAAATAATGTTCTTTATTATTATAATAATAAATCAAAGGTATCTGCATGCACATTTGTGATATATACGATTTAAAAAGCAAAATTCTTCTATGGAGCTTATAAATATGTATAATTTTTTTATGTACATATTAGCGAAAATTTAAAAAGGTTAACTGGTTTGAAAAAGAAAGTATATCTTCATCTCTGCAAAGTGATAATATTTGAAGAGACAAACGTTCGTAGCCCTCGTAGACCACAAACTACGATGTCTACGAATACTTAGCGAGTTGTAGTCAACAAAAAATAAGTTTTAATATTGTATAGCGTCTCCGCTTTTGTCAGAAGTTGTTAAGGAAAATTTATCCAGAAATGTTATTAATCACTGTTGAAACGGATTTGCAGTTTGCAAACAATAATTAGACTGTTGTTAGTGTTTACTAAGCTCATGCTAATTAGTGCATGAACACAATTAGTTAGTACAAATTGTGTTGCAGTTATAATGTATGATATATGATATTCAAATCATTCACGTATTGCAGTGGAAAATGTTTAAAACATTGGATTCTTATTTAAAATAATTTTTAAAAATATTTTAAAAAGAATTCTTAATTTCACAATCGTTATATACAAAATATAATCGTTTTCAAAATAATAATATGAAACAATTGTTTTCATGAATTTGTATTAGAATCATCAAAGGAGATAGATTATATAAGATTCTACTCTCACGAGAGAAGACCTTTTCCATTTCAATTGTCGGATATATATTCAATTCCATTTTATCTATGAAGTTTAATATTTTTTGATATTGCTTAAGTTTACCTTTATTTGGAACATCTATCCAAATTTCTTTTATATTTAAAAGTGCCTAATGTATAAGAATTATTTATTTATTGACTGCGATTACCAACAGTAGAAACAGTCTAGTACCTCTCTAAATATTAAATTATGTTAATACAGAAAATCAAGTTTTAAAAATATAGAAAAGGAAAAGAGTACTTCAATAATTCTCTTTTTCTTTAAAACTAAACAAAAGTAAACAAGTGGAAAGGAATAAAAAACAAAAGCCATTTAATTGGCCGTAAAAAGCCCGGACTTGAAAGAGAAGGCAATCTTAGTTTCCGATTCACGGTCACAAAAACATCTACCAACGTATTGTTGGAATATCCTAATCTTTTATTCATATGCGAAAAATGGCTAAAGACGAATGGAGAATATTCGTGATCTTTCGTGCATGGTACTAATATTTTTACGTCCGATATGATACGTATTTGCACAATAAATAAAGTCTAAAATCAAGTCGCATTACAAAAATGAAAAATGCAATAAATATATTTTCTTTGAGTATATAACAAGGTCAAATATTGTAATAACTTACTTTTTTTAGGAATATTTTAATTTCTTATCATATCTAATTTTTGTTAATATAATATACGAGTAATTCATAATTATAGTTTGCCTGACCCTTAGAGCTACGTTAGTCGTTACTTCATTCCTAGGTTCTATAAAAAGACGTACAGGCTTTTACTATTTCTACCTTATAATTGTTCAAAATATTTTTCTTACTTATTATTCGAAATTGTAAAGAAACAGCATTATCTGCCCTTGCCATAGTTTGATATAACTTCCAATATTTTGCTATATATTGTTTAACAGGTATTTTGTAAAATTTGTAGTATCGATCAGAGTACAAGTTATTGTATGTTAAAATCTTCCCAATTAATACATTTATTTTATGAAAATCCTATAGGTACAAAGAAATCAACTAACTCCTCACTTTCGTTATATTGGTTTTTGTAGATAAATATATTCATTAAAAAATAATGAAACAAAATAATTGTAGGTTAAAACGAATATGATGACCTATAATTTAGATTCAAATATTGTATTTTTGTAATTATTTATGGAAAAAAATATTGGTTAGTCTGTCAATGGATATTTTCTTAAATTACTACTACCTAAACGGTATTAAGCCTGTGAAAAGCTATAGATTCTTGAAAAAGTATTACACAAAATCTGAAGCTCTATACAGTAATACACAAATAGGTTATTTCAAATATTTATAACCTAAAATAAGATCAAAAGACCACACACGCCGCCAAAATTCTCTCAGAATTTTTATCTATTTTATTCTGTTAAACATCCCTCTAAACGTAGAGAGTCGTGTGAAGGTTAGTATGCAATAAAATTTTATTATAACTGTACTTTCTATCGACGAGATAAGCGCTTCCCTCACGAGATTGTTAGCTTTCTTTTCGGCTAAAACCCGAAGGATACGTTAGGATGATACAGCTAATCCGCATAGTATCACATCGTACATAATTTATTTGGGGTATTATATTGCTGATAAATATGTTGAGGATAATGGGAAAGTTTAGGCTTGAGTTGAAGATATGTTTTGCGTTTGGGTACAGTACTGAAATGGTGTCAATTTACTGTATGTGATAAATGTCCAGTTATTAGGAGGTTGCTTTTTTCGTTACTTTATATTTTATATTTCACTAATATCCTAGTATCATGAATTGACTTCTCTAATTGATAATCATAATAATGGTTTTAATTTTATTAATTTGATTTTTTTTTACTTTGATTGACTTCTTTATTTAACAATAATTTAAGTATTGCTTGTGAAGTAAGAATGGATCTTTATATAACAAACAATACTAAAACAACAGATGTTCACTAAGAGATTTACTTAGAGTAATATTTTCCAAACAACCCTTAGCCTTTGCTAACTTATATTTACTCTGGAGAACAAAGTATGTTTATTATAAAGAGAAACCACACATATAGGCTATAATAATAGTCTTAAAAAAACTAATTGCGTATAAATTACAAATAAAAAAATGGAAATGAATAAATACATTTTGTAATAAAACTTAAAGAATTGATTTATTATGTGCTTATTTTCAAACTAGTATACCAAGATATGTTTATAATATGTCCTTATATTGAAAATAATTTTATATTTTCAGTCGGACTTAATTGGATTGTTTCTCAAGCCGTGAGTCGAGACGGCCTGAGGCGTCCAGTGTGATGTCTCAAAGGCCGGGAAAGTTTGAAAGTGCTAGAATATGCCAGCAGCCAGCATGTCACACTTATATGATGAATATATTAAATATACCAAAAACAAATTTATATAATTTTTTACTAAACTTATTTTTTTTATTTATATTAATTACATTGTATTCTAGTTATGAACAAGACTTACCTCAGCTATCGGCCAGTCAAAGTCCTGTTAAAGTCAGTCCAGTCGTTTAGCCGGAATAAACAGACAAACAAACAAAAATTCATAAATATGTTTTTTTATACAAATACTGCATACTTTCCTATCTATTAAGTAAAAAACTGTTAATTTGGAATTACATAAACACACTTGAAATATTAATGTTTAACATTCCTTTTTTTTGCCAGAGTGCGCATGTAATATTGACAAACATAAACAATTATTAGTTTTCAATTGATAGCATATGACATTTTTTATAAAAAATGTAAATTTACTGCTTTTCAAGCTTGCGGTTACTCTGACTAAATTGAAAATCAAGATATTTGATATATTATTACTCCATACCAAAGTAGACTTTTAAACGTTTATTGAATATTACAATATGTACTTCCAGTTGTAATAAATCAATAAACGAATTAATATATACTTCTTTATAATTTTGGATAATTTATGTGATAGATATAAGTTATATAGTATTTATAAAACAGTAACTTCACTTTTATTATTTTATTCACTGCTATTATTTTATTTACTGAGAGTTCAAACAAATCACATTTAAATTTCAAATAAACATGTAATGAAAGATTCGTCCACTCCCTCGACTTTTGCAACCATGTATTATCGTTCTACAAATTGAGTTACCATATCACTTAATAAATCTTATATATTTTATAAAATAGTCTTTATCGCGACGAGTTTATATCTATTAGGCTTCTTTAAGAAATCCTAAAAATATTTCTAAAGTTGTACTTTTGCTTGAAAAGCTTAATGCAGTATATAATTAAGTAATTTATATAAAAAAACATTCGGAGAAACAAATATCAAAAAAAAATTAAAGACTTTTCCTTAGTTAATTCGTAATAGATTCATTAACCTGTAAGAAAAAACACAGTGATATAAGATATTGGTAGTACAAGTAAATGAGAAAGTTCTCTTTTCACATAAAAAAAATAAAATGCTTAGTGTAAAAGGTGTCCTGTCCGTATTTTAAAAAGTCGCATGTTTAAAAGTGAATAAGCTTCGCTGATCTGTAAGGATTAAAAATCTTATATAATATTAATATTTCAAATAAGTCTCTAGGATTTGTTGTAATATTTTTTTAATATAAAAATGTGCCGCAAAACTGCTTTTAAGAACAAGTAACGCTAATCAAATAAATGAAGGCAGAGAAATGTCGTGGACATTTCAACGTTCATGTTTTGGAGAAAAAAAAATCTGTCTTTGGCTTTGACGTTTGTATTTTCCTTAATTTAGCAAAACCAAAGCAATCATCGTTTTAGGTCTTTGTTCTGTATTATATACTCGTATTATTTAAATTATTATTATCAATTTCAAGTGAACTATAAAATGTACATATCAAAGAGTAATTATATGTACTTATTTATTTCTATTTAAACCGGTAATTCATTCATCAAGGTAACTGTATCGATTTTAAACTACAATTTTAAATTTAAACGCAAATCTAGGGTACTTAACTCTCTTTAATTCTTTATTAGAATCGACCAAGCGGTTTCCAGTTCATGGTCGGGAGCTCTTTGATGTCTAAGGCAATTTAAAACGGAGAGTCAAATAAAAGAATACATTTTATGGTACTTAGTTAAGATCTTGAAAATGTCTTTCATAGTATTGTAAAAACTCAAATAAATTGAGAATTCTTTGGATCTTATCACTTCATTACTGTGACAGTAATTCTGAAGTTTTGGATTCATGTTATTGCTTATGTAATAAAGCAGTAATTTGTATTAAAAAATGTTTTGATTGTTCTTCGTGCGTTTTAATTTTTAATTAACAAATAGTTTTAATTGTTCTCCTTTGTAATAAATAAATATTTAATATTTCTTCCCTTATTTTCTTTTAATCATTGCCTTTTATCTGAACCTGTTTAAAAATATATTGAATGTTTATGTTTCTGCATAATATAGTTATAATAGTTTATAATATATTCCAAGATTTACATTGTTACTAATATGATAGTAAAAAGCCACTAGCACTTGATATAAATTTAAAGCATACATATGTATTAGGAAAAATATTTTGAGCCTAAAACTTTTTGAAAATCTCTCTCTAGAACGTGCGGAATAAAAACAAACAGAAATATACAAGTAAAAACTGTTTAATTTATTACAGTTTCAAAGCGAAGTTAGGTTTCGCTTTATAAATCGAAAAGGGGAAAAAGCCACGTTCGGAGTTCAGATGACCTTTTTATTAGCTTCAGTTGGAGTTTGGGAGAGGGAGCTAGTGTAAATTTGTAGATATTATATATAATCAAATGATTTTATGCTGAAATTTTGTAGACGGATAAGCGAGATGAGTCAATATTCAATAAAATTTAACGTGACTATTTTAATATGCATTTATCGTAAAACGATAGGAATACTTGCAGAGAATGAATTTTATATATTATTTATATCATATTTAAAATATATGTTTAATGTACGTACTTTTAACCTATTGTAACTTTTTTTATTACAAAACTAATTATTACTCAGTTTCGGTTGACATGAAATCATCGTGGAGCATCCTCATCAAATCAGAAGACCGCTCACGTTTCTACAAAGTCCATAGGTGAAAATGTATCCCAAATTGTATGACCGGTAATGAGATTTCGATCCCCGAACCCAGGTATTTAACCTTTAATTTGAAGGATTTCAGCATCATTGTATCGTTTATTCTAATTTCTTCGAAAAGTTTTGTATAATGTTTTATTTGAAAAAAATATAGATAACAATAATAGTGCAATTAAATTATATCTCATAATATTCAGATATGAAGATAACTAGAAGTTTTGAAAGAATCCCTTTACCTGAAATTATATATTTCAAGCTATAAATTTCTTTGATATCGCAAAAGGAATTTGTCGAGTTTTGAGACGACAACAACGCGACACCTTTTTAGGTAGAGTAAACGAGAAGCAGTTATTATTTTTAATATTTTCTACTCTGCTAGAAATAACTAAATACAATACAAATATACTAAACTACATAACACTAAGAATAATAAGAATTTATATTTTAATAAAACTTAAAAGATACATGATTTTATAGTAAGACTAAAATAACTCGTTACAAGATTGATATTCGTTGATCCGTATCATCAAGATAATAAACTGTACAAACCTTGACATAAACAACTAATAACTTACACACACATACGCTGAACACGCATACCAGCATCATATTCACACAATAAGGAAGCCAGCAAATAGTGCCATTCAGATATCAAATTAACCCTTCGCATGCTTCATGACATTTATTCACTTGGGTTTAGCTTTGGTTGATATTAGACGTCAACCTTTCGCTGCCTCGTTGGGTCGAAAATACACAAAGAGAATAATTTGTATTTTCTATTTATAAAAAGGATATTAAGATATGCTTAGGGATATATAATACGTCATACATTTTTATCAGATCCTAATTATATTACAAAAATGGAAGAAATCTATTGTTTTGTTTAGTCTTATATAAATGTATATAAAAGTATGTTCGATGATCGCAAATTAATTCATTAAGTACATAAAATTCTTCGTTGAAATCTAATATAATTTATTAATGCAGTTTGCTGTTAATAGTCCAACATATGTAAGCCGATCATTTCTAAGAACTGTCAAGAAATATTTATGATGTAGGAAAGACATATTACTTTGATAGTAGCACGTCTCGACGACGTCGCATGATTAGTAGGTACTTTTCCAGAAAGTATAGTTTCAATTGTACATTTTACGTTTGGCTTAGTATGACGCTATGATTTAGGAAAAGTAAACCATTGTTAAGAATTAGGAAATAAGTTGAATACAACCAGATATAAAAAATATGATATCTATAGAAAACAAGTATATTTAAATAAGAATTTACGCAAATTTCTAAATAAAATCACTTACAGCGGACAGGAGAGGTAGTACTTAACTAAAAATGTGCCTACTAAGTCTCTTTACAAAAGTATATTTCAATAATACGAAGATTTTTTTATTTTATATATTATACAAAATCAAATTTACGGTAAATATGAGAAACTACAAACTATGTGTGAAATGTTAAAATACAATTCCAAAACATTACAAAAATAACGTCCTAAATTCACTGCATTTTGTTACCATTACAAAACATATTAATAACAATGAGAGAATGTCATTCATATGGAGGTCTATAACTTTAAACTTTTATTATAACACTTGATTCTTATTATATTCTGATTAGAATTTACTACAAATCGAATTAGTTTATTGTAAAGTGAAGCCAGATAGTGGTGTTTTATTTATTTGTTCACTCATTCATTTATTTACTTACTTTTTCATTTACTTTACAATAAAACTTAAATCAAAACAATACTTTTACTTTTTAAATTACGATATCATGAAATAACACCATTGAAATATCTCGATATGATATTTTTATTTTATTGTGTGTTTGTTATCTCGATATTATATTTATTTTATTGTTTGAATATTTTTTAATGAATCAATCAAAATGTTTATAAAAATAAATATTCGTATGTAAAATAACAATAGTTTTTCCACTTGTAATTGCTATCCTATAGAGTGAAAAATTTTGATTCCATATTCCGTTCTAAATTTTGCTCCACAAACCGCATCAATATATCCAACAGATCGCAGTGGCGTTGGTTTATAGTACTGAAATACATTTATTAAAAGGCACTTTAAATATAAATTCAATCTATATTCACAAGTCAAACTCATCAAAATTGTGTCATACTATTTTTATATTAGTGGATGACTTTTTGCTTACAAAAAGTATAATTTTTAAAACTTGGGCTAATTAATTGCAGCAGACCTGAGACTTTCCGGCGGATGAAACTCATCAAGCATGTCCCTTCTTGTTTATTCTAAATATACTTTTGGTCATTTCAAGTAAATGAAAAAAAAATGTGTTGTATAAATCCACAAATACACTGAATTATTCAACTACAAACAAACACTTGACAATGTATGTTAAGAAGAAGAAATTTAATTAAAGATCTTTTAAAAATAGCTAATTGATTCGAATTTATATGTTTTAAAAGATGTATCTTAAATTTGTTAATTTTTGCTTTAAAATCATGACATAAACATTGAATGTAGTTCATGTAAATATTTAAATTAATGACTATGTACTTATTTAACCTGAATGTTTGTATAAGTACATGAAGTATAATGACTGTAAGCCCTTTAAAATTAAATGTAAACAGCAGTTTTAATGAGTTGTAATTGACTCTCCATGTTTTATATTTGAGATCTGTTAATTAACGGATAACCTGCTTTAACTGTTCCACATGTGGAATCGAATTTATATAAATATTTAAAGTTAAATTAAAACTCTATAAATTGAAAATACATTTTTATTACATACCTATAGATTTCTTAAAAGATTTTGCATAAAAAAGTCTTAGTTAATAAATGCGTTACAAGATTTTGTGTAATAAAAATCCTTTCATTTTCGCAGGGAAAATAAGAAACTGATTTGGATATACTCGTAATTACAGTACTTGAAAGCTACTGAGTGAATATAAGGATGCTTTTAATTTCAGAGGCTTTTCTCATTGTAACGGGTTAATACATAAAATGGATAAAGATAATTACAACAGATATTTATATATTGTATGTTATAAATTACTATTTGAATTAAGAAGGGGCATAGCAGATGATGTCGCTGGCAAAAACAAGAATAATATAAACATAGTTGTTATTTTAGATTCCTAAAAATGTATATAATTCGATCCATTGTTTACATTTAATCGGATAAAATATCCCTTTGTTAGAAGTTTTTTTACACAAATTGAAGTCTAGAAGTTGACAGAAACCCGGTAAATATAATTATTGTTATTACTGGATTATAAAGCCTAATCTTGAAGGTTTTCTTTCTTTAATCTTTTGAAGTAACCGTGCACGATATATATATTTATTTATTTTAAACTGAATGTAATTTCATAAACCAGTATTTAGGTGGAATAACTTCACTATAACAATAAAACTAAAAGTAGTTTGTTTAAAAATGTAAAACGTACCTCAAAATACAGCCTATTTCCATGTCAAGTGCTGGCTGCGAGGGTTAAATGTAAGACGGGCTGAGTGTTTCTCTAACAGTATGTCATCTCCCAAATTTGGAATGAGGCCAGCGTGATTTGACTACAGCGTGGTACAATATGATATTCATTTAAATAGTTAAATTTATCTTTTCTTTATAATATCTTATATAAAATAGACATATATATGATAAGTATTCCGTAATAAACTAAGTACATCTTTTGTAACATAAAACTGTTTCACTTTTCGGTAACTAATTTTTTTTACATGGTAATATTTTCACTTAGTTAATATTAAACATACTTTCATGATTTCAGTATGAATATATATCAAAACATATTACTCCCATGTTGGCTATTCACTATTTAATTTGAACTCATGAAACTGTAATACTAAAAGTCCGTTATACCGAAAATGAATGCTTCAATTTAAAGCTAAAATGCCTTCGTGTATCATCCAGTTATGGTGCTGGCATGAAGTTACGAAAATCCCACCCACGTAGTTTTTATATTCCGTAAATCTCTTTACAGGATACAATTAAAAAAATGGATTATTCAGACATGCCCAAATTTTTTTAAATATTTAGTTTATATATATTAATAAATTAATACCTAACTGAAGACCTATACCTATATATACTGTAAATTCAATACATATACAAGCAAAAAGTTCACAAATTTTCACTATTGTCGCATATAAAACACTAAAGGATAACTTCGTTTCCGTCCTGAACCCTTTATGTATGTAGGCTTTGTAAGGCTTTTGTATGCAAAACATCGTATTCACCGAGCTTGGGGTGTAATCGTGTTAAATCTGCAAAAAAATTCATAGGTCTTAAAAAGATGACAATTATGGTAACACTGAAGTTACGAACCATTTGCCTGTTCTTTATTTAATTCCTTATATTATGAACATGAACAAATGTTAAAGAGCGAATGATAGTATGTATATTTTTCTGAGAAATAATATGTTTTTCAAATATCATATTGCTATTCGCCTGGATTAAATTACATAAAGAACTACAGACAAGTTGGATTGAAATGTATGGATATTATAAAGTATGTCGTTTAAAACGTGACGTTAATACTAAAACGTAACTAATATACGCGAGCTAAATCCATTAACTACTTTAATTTAAGTGTGTAATACTCGCAAATATTTTAATAAATATTATCCTTATGTCAAACACATTTCTAATTCTAATCGACAAGTTTTAATTTCACTGTATAATCCTTTAGAATGGAGTATAATGCGACGTGGGTCTGCAGCGCTGACTCCAAGTCTTCTTCAAGATTCATTATAAAGGTAATTTAAAATTTTAGTTTGAATTTCAGCATGGATTAAAAAATAAGGTTTATATTTTGACAGCCCGCTGAGTTTCTGTCTCTCTTCTTAGGTCTATGACAAACTCTTTCCATGCTGGTGGTGGTAGTTTTAACAAAAAAAAATGTGTAGTAACTCACTCTTACTAAAGATTTATTTTTTGACTGCGAAATAAGAATAACGATAATAGTGTACAAAATGGTGATCATACTCATATCATATCGTTATTTTACTTATTATTTTATTATACTTATTATTTTATATCACATTTACTTTTTATGTAAAAAAATACCGTGTTAATTAAACGAACATAATTTAAAACTATAACTGTACTTTAAATGTAGATATTATAGTTAAACTAAACTGAACATTACCCAAGCGAATAACATAGGAAAAGCTGTTAATAGTTCAATCAAAGTTGCTCTTACCCTTTCAACGCTTAAAACTTCACTATATACTGGCACTGTAAAACTGTGCAAATTTTATTTTAAAATCACACTATATACAACTGCTCTGCTTTTAAAGCCAAAACTCTTTTAATTTCAAGCGAGACAACTGGTTGAATAATTGGTGTCAAAAAGATTCTGCAACATGTTCCATGGAGGCTTTTCAAAGGTGATTGTCTGTTGATGTATTTATTGACTTTCAATAAAAAATAAACAAGTATATAAATTATAATAGCAAATATTGTTCAAGAATTTAATGTTAAGTATCCTTATAAGGTGTATTTTAATACACTTACTATAAAAGTAGTTAATGTAACGAGGGACTTAAATTATCTTTCGGAAAAGTGTTCCTTTTATAAGTCAAATAACTGCGATAAAAATAATTAAAATTTTATTATTAAAATCGTAACCGCAAACAAAATAAAGAGGTCAGACGACAATGTATTAAAAGTCAGATGTAATTTACATTGAAATCAAATCAAGCAATTCTAGGTTAGAAATGAGTTAAAAGAAAAGATAAAGGATGTCTACATACTAATTAAATCCTATATTTATGGTTACGTAATACATAAAGACAAGTATATTATGGTCATCTATTAAGGGTAGTTGTAATAAAGCGGCAGTTTTATAACAACAGTTTGATAAAATTAGCAATTTTAATTTTTATCTTCAAAGAAAGCTATATAAAAAGAATCTCAGAAACAAAAATGAGACAATATTTAACAAGATACCACAATTCATTATGACAAAAAACATAAAACATGTTTTTATAAAACTTTTCGTAATTAATTATTTCACTTAAAAGTGTCAACTACCCGAGAAAAAGCTGGTATCTTCAGCCAGGCGTTTCAAATGCTAATAAGAATCGCGCTAAAGACGTAGTAATTTAAAATATATTTAGAAAGTACATTTTATCCAAAGAAAAACTTAGAAATGTAGATAAATTTTACAACAATATCCGGGTGAATAAAATTTATGAAAATATGAATGTACTAAACATATAATTGAATTGAAAACATATCATATATCAGTAGCAGAGGTACTATTATAAATGTAAGCAATACAAAAAAGAACTTATATCTTCTTTCCCACACAAAACGCTGTCATATTTTTCCTTTATACAACATTTAAATGTCACGAATATTTTTCACGAAACCAGAGACAAACAATCTGATAACTTTTATATAAAAGTGAAAAAGGTTATATTCGGGAAACATATATTATAACTTACATAAAATCACTTGGAATGATGTGAACAGTCCTCTGATCAGAATTCGAGTCAAGTATCAGTATCATGTCAACGACAATTAATTATATGTTGTATGTGAAATAAATTTGTACTCTGATTCTGTCTGTTATTTATTTGGATATTTATTTATATTTTTATGTCACCTAGTTTATTAAGTGAATGTATTTCTTTATTCAATTGCATATATTATGTTTTTATATTTGAATTCAATTTCCAGATGCCGGTTAACTTAGTTTTTTGACAAATCTAGGAATTTCAAAAACACGTATAAAATGTTAAATAAAACATTTTATTTTTTGTCCAAGGCTTGTATAATTAAGTTGTAAAATATTTGGTTTTATAATCAAATTATGTTAAATTTTTCAAAATATTAATATTTAATTATATTAATATTTTGAAAAATTTAAGTTATTTATTGCAATTATTGAGATCAAAATATTGACTTGATTAATAATAAGTCCACCAATTTGATTAGAATTTTTTCTTTGTGTTTGTTGTACAGAGTTTATATATATATTTTTTATATAGAGATGAAGGGAGTAGTTTGGGCTTATTTTATAAAAATCCTAGTAAGTTGGAGCAGTTCTGACAGCAGGTCGATGTACCGATTCATAGCTTTAAAAAAAAAACATCCTAAAATTATTAATGTACTAACTTTACGAAAGTTCTATTTGGCTAGTTAGATGGGCATGGCGTTTATAAAATTCCTTGTAAGTGTGTGCATTGTGATTATTAATACAATTTTTATTTTATGTTATAAAAGTTTAAGTTTAAGTTTCACATATATTTCGGAAAATCAGTTACAATTGGACCGACCATCTGTTATAAGTATTTGTATATATAGTATAATTTATGTATACTGTAAATTATAGAAAAATAGATTTTACATTTACCAAATACAACAAGTGTAATAAAAATTCAGAACGTGATCTTTGTTTTTGAAGGAACTTTGAAATCCCATTTCATTTAATAAAATTGTCCACAGGGTATGGAAATTGTTTCTTTTTTATTTAGTAAATAATAAAATGATAAATGTATTATTATTTAAGGTTAACTGTTCACAAAATTACAATTGGAATAAAAAAGGAAAGAGATATTGAATATAATCTATTGGTTAAATAATATACAGAGTCAAAACGAATTATATTCATATTAACAGTAATATTCAGAGATAAATGGATCAGGATAATCAGCTCCTTCATTGTATTTAATTATACTTTCTGATCTGGAAAGTGTAGGCTTTGTTATGAGGTAGGAAATATATATTTTTTTTATTAAATATATTTTATTACATAGAATTACATTACAAATAATTTATTTAAATATTGAAAATAATATAAAACTAAATTATATACACATTACATTACATTATATATATTTTTATTGAGAGAAAACATACTTGAAAGAAAAGTCAATAATAGTACATTTCTTTGGATTGAGAGGTTTCATAACCTCACACTTCCTAAATCAAGAAACATTATTATGAGCCCAAAATATAATAAAAAGCAATTTACAAAAAGTAATGGCAATCAACGTCGTAACACCCGAGATACTTTTGTAATGTCCACGAAAGTAAGTACCTTATATTTTCACTTAAGTCAGCTCTTCAATAATTTCTTAATTGGCTATTCGAAAAAGTATATACAAATATTTTTCAATTAACTTAATTGAACTAATAAAATATTTCTTTAGAATCCTCTGTCGCTATCTGATAGGTAAAAAATAAGATTTAGTAAGTTTATAACGTTCTTCTTATTATAACGTTCAAGAGTTTTTAGTGGATCGAAAAATGTGGAACTTAAGTTGTTGAATTATTTGCAGAATTTATATTATAATGTACATCGTCTAAGATTGTTATATTTCTGATAAGAGCAACTGTTGAGTTTCTGGCCGGCTCTTCTCAACAGAGCAGCATTCCGAGCCGGTGGTAGCTTACTTACGGACTGACTACACTGACCTTTTTTTATATTGTAATAATTGAGGATTCAAAAGTGCGTGTAAATGCCTACTTGAATAAAGATATTTTGAATTTAAATTATATGATATTAAAGAAAATATAGGATAAATATTTATACTTATAAAGAATAACTTTATTTTTTAATTAATAGATTTTTTAAATAATTTAAATTAATGATGTAATCGAGAGATCTTTATTTTCTATCCGTAATTATTAATCGTTTAAAAGATACGGTTTTCAGTTTATTTTAGGCCTAATTGGTTGGGTCTAGACAATACAGTGAATAATCAGATTGAGTTATCTTTAATTGAGTTATAAATTAATTTATTTTAGTTATTTCTTTGCAGACAGTAAGTGAAAATTTCTTTTTAAAAACAGATAAAAATATTTATAATGAGTTACTTTAATTTTGAAATTACTCTTTTTTTTACTTTTAAGTATAATTTGTCTGAGTCAAATATAAACTTTTATCTAGTAAAGTAAGGGTACACTAAATAGATAAAATCACGGGCGCTCCTACACATAGCTTGACGCACCTTAACCCGAGCAGACAGAATAAATGAACATTTTATATCTTATTCTATATAATTTTGAATGATTTATTTCATTTCTAGACGTAATAATAAAAGTATAATTATTATAACTTTGTCTATTGTACTATATGTAGTTTTTTTTTCATTACATAATTACATTGTGAAATCTGAGTTATCAATTTCTGTTTCTGCATAGTGGACCGAAATAAATGATTCCCTTTGATTTTAGAGTTTCATCTTACGTACAGACTTGAGAAATCTGTAACTACTAAATATATAAACGATATAAAATAAAATAGCTATTAAAATACAATTCATGGCTGAAGTCAAATCTTTATTTAAATTTTACATACTAATAAAACATTCAATTTTGGTTGCACAATTTAAAAAATTAGATCCACAGTAAAGAATCACAAAAAAAAACACCGTAGATAGACTTTTTTCTTATTTTTAGTTTACATTGATTTTATAACTTCATAAGACATTAATATTTTGATATTTTTTGTATTTATTTATTATTTAGTTTTAGTCAGCGCTTTTAGGCTTTATATGCAGGTAGGAAATATTTTAATTTTTTTTATTAAATATATTTTATTACATATAATTACAATACAAATAATTTATTTAAATATTGAAAATAATATAAAACTAAATTATTTATGGATATTGATTAATTATTACTACCTTGAACTTAACTTTTATTTACTCTAAATAATATTATAAAGAAACATTATTATGAAAAAAAGACAAATTCATCTCAAAAGGCAAACTTGGATAATTCATAAATTATAATTATACTTAGAAGAAAAATATAAATCAAAATTTTTTAAAAAATAATTTATAATATTAATGAATGGGTATGAACATATTAATATATATCCATACCCATTATTATTTCATTTTATAGAATTATTATAGATTGACTTTTATTTGAGACAAATTTTCTATTTAAATACATTCCATGAGATAAACACGAATATTATTTCAGCAAATATGAAAAAAAAAACTTAAAATATATTTATAATTTACCTTATTAAAAAATCACATTTTTAAATTCACATAAAATCACTTAAATCAATTTACGAAATCCACAGACACGTCACAAATTTTTAAACAAAAAAACACAAAATAGTCGTCGTAATATTGCGTATTACGAGAAGATATACGTCCGTACCGCACGAGAGCTTATAACGCACTGAGTAGGGTGGGCATATTCAAGTGTGGGAGTGAGACGGATAATTCCTATGCAAGGGAGAGATGTATATACGGTATACGGCTTATAAACTGCCCAAGTAGTACGGAAGCTCTAGGCGTATGCTTCCGATAGAGATATAACTTTCGCTTATTAGATATTGATATTAGTCAAGTAATATGTATGAAATTGGTATCATTAGAAATTATCTTTACTACTTTCCGTTTTAAAGCGAATAAAAAGTTGATAAAATGACAACTTTTAATGCTGATTTAATGAAAAGTATTTTCTTATTCAAGAAATCGTAATCGTCCTGAACTATTTCTAAATAATATTAATTATATATTGTAACGAATGCTATAACAGTTTACTATGATTTTAAAGTGTTTTTTTTTTATTTAATACAAAAATTAGCTTTATTTTGAGTTTTGTACAAAACAACAATTATATACTGAAAATTTTACGATAATAAAATTGGGTAGAGCTTAAGAGAAAAATATAACACGTATCATACATTTTGATTATCTGAGTTGGGTTAACCTAAATTGTGTGTATCGTGAAATTTTGAAATATACGTGTATTTAGGACGAAATTAAAACTGTACACAATTTTATTAAATATTCCAAAGCATTCTCCACCTTCTTTATAAAGGCTGGAACAAATCTCTATTCATCTAGATTATATTATATATCCAAGGTGAATAGAATTTATCATCCGATCTTTCTTATCTATAAAACTTACCAAGTTGGGGTGATTGAAATCTTTCGTTTTATTTTATTTTTATATCTCTCCTTGGTGTTGGAAACTTTGCTAGATCGTGATAGTTTAAACGTTTAGTTTATTTTCATCAAAAACGTCATTGGTTATCGAAACAAGATATCTTAGATCTTCTTTATCTTAGTTTTAAATCTAAGATTAGAAGTACATTATCAAATAATTCTTGTTATAATGTTCAAAAATTTTTATTTGACAGAGATATGTAGAACGAAATTTATTAATTCATTTGCAGGGATGATATAATAAAGTGTACATTAAATGTTGTTAAAATTCATTTAAAAAGAGGAACTGTTGAGTTGCTGGTCAGCTTTCTCAGCAAAGCAGCATTCCGAGCCGGCGGTAGCTTACCCACGGACTGAATATACTGACCTTTTTTATATAAATATTGACGGTTCAAAAGTGCGTGTAAATGTCTACTTGAATAATTATATTTTGAAATGTAAAGTACACAAAAGAAATGTGTACTTTAATAAAATAAAATTCGTTACACTTTGAAAATGTATGTTTAGTATTCCATGTATTATTTCATTATCTACATAACTGAAAAGTCATAATTTAGCTTATAATTTACATAGTAATAAAAGATATTTGCATAAAATATTAAAACACTGTTTGTTCATGTTTGAATAAAATTTAATTGTTTTTATAACAATAGTGCTTAACATTTTGGGAACAGTCCAGTGGCAGTGGCACAGCGTCTTTGTATAGTGTTTGTTGGGTGATTTCATTAAGTTTTCGGTGAAAACAACTTAGTATAGTTGTTTCGGTTAAAACATCGAATATTAAACAATGGAGTGTAAATATAGAAAAGTTTAAACTTATACATATATAAAAATGAAGTATTTGTTAGGAAACCCAAAGTTAATAATAGCTTTTCAATAAAGGCTCATTAAAGTATATACGTTAATTACGTAAAAATACATTTTTTTAATCTTATCTCTGTCTGTTTATTTGTTTGGTACACTCAGAAACGGATTGACCGTTTTTTATAGGATTTATTGGAGGATAACTGATGTTATAAAGAGTAATTTAGTTATCTTTTAATAAAAAAAAAAACATTCCGCGTGATCGCTGTCGTGGGCATGGATAAAATCTTTGACTTTATTTGACGTATAACATAATCAATACAACTAGTATCTATACAGTATTTATATTGTATCCATAGCGTGCAAAGTACCCGGAAATTCCAATTACATTCTATCTTATCACATCAGTCAAGTTTGTTCTCGGTACTTCATTTCTACATTCAACGTTTAGTATAACAAGTTTTATTTCTTGTCATCAAAGAATCATGTTCTTTTATTTATGAACATTTTTAAGTCTTACTTTTTTACTTATTAGGTGATAACTCTTACTTACCCTAGTTTTTCTATAGTATTATCGCTTACATTATAATATTATAATAAATATATTTTGCACGATGCTTTTTTGTAATCTTTTAAATTTTTTCTTGATAAATTTTAATTTACACTTAGTAATATATAAATATATATACATGCAAGGATTTAATAAGTTTCTTTAAAGCTAATAATTTAATTTTTATTCAAAAGTAACAGAGTTTCGTGGCTGATAGTACTAGATTAATTAATTGAAACTTAATAGCCATTGTATATGCAACATTTTAGTTCAAAATATTGATACTTGAAATTGTTATTAATAATATTACGATAGCTAATAACTGCTAAAATGAGATTTTAATGCAGAATAGATTATTAATTTTGCTGTTTATACATATATAGAAGTTATTTTGTGTTCTGATTAATGTTTTCGTTATTATCAATAATATTATGTTTATCAAAGCCAAGGTTGTTTAAATCACGTAACGATGAGCCAAATATTATCAGTTGAAATTAATTATATATTTAAATTGTTAATAGAATTTAATAACTTACTTTATAGAGATATAGTTGTATAATCCTATAATAGCTTGGCATTACACAACTTCCAACTATATTCAAATACATTCCACATTAACGAATACTCTTCAAATATCAGAGTAAGAGCGCTAAACCTATTTTACGATGTCTCTTTAGCGGTCGAGGAAATAAAAAGGCGCTCCTCTTTTTATTTCAAACGTCATTATTTTGAATATTCTTTAACGCTTCTATATTTATTCTTAAGTTTAAATTTTTTTTATTTAACTTTGTATATAATTTATTAATTTTGAAATATTTTGATGATACTGGAGATATTATAAGTTGTTGTACGATTATTTTTTGCTTAGTGTTTTTCACGAATATATAAATAATCCTGCTATAGGTATCTAACAATTGGATTGGAAGCTACGAGAAGACTTAGCTATATACATACATATTTAAATTATTTATATCTTGATAAAATAAGGTTAGTTAGTTTCTTTAGTTAGTTTTTTTAGTTTAATGCCATGCCATCGTACAGCAGAGATACCATGCCAAGCCATGTAAGCCATAATTTGATAAAACAGACTATCCAAAAAGAGCGTCTTATGCAATCTTATAGTAAACACAAAAACAATGCCACCCTCCTTGATATAAATAACTTGGTAATCTGGCTTGGAATATCGTTGAGGGGGACATTTGCGGCCATCGGATTACAGATAATGACGAGATTAAAGCAATGACTATGTTTAATGGTTAAAAGCTATTTTAAGTCTTTTAAGGCTTTATTTGAATTAAGTGATTATAAAAAAAAATATAAAGACACAAAATATGAAACAGATTCAAAGTATATCTTACAACGTACTTTGATTCTAGTATCAAAATGGTACTTCTGTCTTTAATGATTTGTGAAGATATATAAAAATAAAATAACATATGAAATATATATTATATACAAACTTAATTAACACTTAATGTTCAAACTAATACACTAAATATAATCAAAATAATAATACTCAAAGTTTAAATAATTCCTATGTTATAAAATAAAATGTATCTATAAAATGCTTGCAAAGTCTATCTTAGTAAGCAAACAGAACACCACGCATCTAACTAGCTTACGTAAGATTTCTCCAAGTCATGTGGAGTACGACGTTGATATGGGTTCCCTCATCCTGTACTTTATCTTTAACTTTTATCTGACTGTTTCAGGGCATAACAAGGGCACTAAAAGAATGTAAATTACGCAAAAGTTTGAATTTTTTGCGTCATAGCAGTTTTTGGAAAATATACATAAAGGATAGATATCTATAAATCTATATATAAATAAAATTGAAGTGTTTGTTTGTAATATCAAATTAATAGCTATTTACAAAATTCTTGTGAAATTATATACGGCACTTATATAATCTCTATTTAAAAAAAATTGTCTGTCTGTCTTTTTGTTTCGTCCCCCTAATCTTTGAAACAGTGGTTCCAATTTTTAACAGGACTTTCACTAGATAACTTAAACTACTTTTATTTTAATAATCATATACCGGCCAAAGGAAGTCGTAGGCGCAGCTAGCCAAGAATAAATTTTATATATACAATCTATTTTTAAATAAATGTATTAATTCATTTTAACAAACATAAATTATAATGACAATTCTTTTAATACTAATAACCTAGATTCCCGTACTGGACTGTCGATACGAATATTTCTTACCGCGATCCGATAAAGCGAGGGATTCAACTGTGAAATCGATTGAGTACACGGTTCACGCAGAAATGGATAGAAATTTAATATCTACATTGTATACGTTTGTATATGTACAATATTATATGATACTGTAGAATATATATTTATTTATGTTTATCAAAATATATTTTTTTATTACATAAACAAAATACCGCTTAATTGTTTGTGTATGACGACCACAGAAATTCAGCTTGTCTTATGTTCTTTTTCTTTTTCAAAACTATACTTAAGTTCTAAATTACATGTATCATATATTTTGTTTAGCCTGGCAGCGAGCGCTTCATACCTAGGGTGCTTTAGATATTTGTAAATACTGTATCCGTTAGCACACAAACGTTCCTTAATTGATTATTGAATACAAGCTGATTACTTTTATTATGTTATATAAAATATAATGTTATAAATGATATTAAATGAATTATGCGGACCTGTCATTGATGGACTATTATAAAGAATAACGACGCCGCCAACTCCATCTGTTGCCACGAAATGGTTCGTTTATTATCCACAGACAATAAAACAATAAAGTGAAATATAACTAAAAATGAAATTTTGGTATTTAATGGCATTTTATATAATACAAATAAAAACAATTATATCATTATTTTGAACAAAAAAATATCTAAAGAAAAGATAAATGAAAAAAAAAGAAAAGAGAAATGGTGAAGAAAAATATATATGTGAAAAATACATCCAATTTGCATTTTATGACATTTCTTTTCTTTATAACCGTTGCGGTTAATTTAACCACCCTTTTTGAGTAATAAAAATATTTCATTTGCAGCATTTTATTCGCAGTCACGTCATTTTATTATTTGGAAGCCATTAATGTTGAATGCAAAAACGTTATAAATTGACAATATTAACGTTATGTCGTAGTTTGATGATAAAATATGTTTTTTTTTATTATTCCACTATGATTTTTAAGTTTACATTTGTGTGATTATTTTAATATTATTAATGAAAATCTTGACTTAATTGGTATAGTTTCACAGATTTGGTTACTTTGGATTTATATTTATAATTAAGTATCAAGTACATACCTATGAGACGAATTAAAGTTTTCCTTTTGTAATTATCATCGCTCTTGCAGATGAAATGCTCCATTTTAATTAATGTTTAAAATTTAAAGTTTCTCCTATAAATGCGATTATACTACGACAAAACTTTGAGTGCTGACGTGATTTATTCAGTTTGGACACTGTTAAAATCAACATTTTAAACGAAGTAATTTGTTAAATATAAAATATTAACAGAATTTAATATAATATTCTAGATAATTTATTGTCATGTTTTTATTATAAAATATAAAAACCCATGAATGTTTTTTGTTTATGGTAACACCTGTTATAACGCTAAGTATCTTTACCCAACAAAATAAATAAAATCCTTCAGGCCATTAGGATTAAAATGACAAGGTCGACACGGTGTCTAAATAATCCTTGCTGGCAACACTGACACAGGTTTTCGTTCTAAGCTTATAAGAGGAAACCGCATTTAGAGTGACATTCACGGGAAGGGCTTAAAACTGATGGGTACCTACAGGTGAATGTTGTTTTTCGCTTACGGATGAATGATATTATTTGGTAATTTTGTTTTGTTTCTTTTTAGCAAATTATTAAATCTTAACTAACAAGGAAACTATGTTTTCTAAGTTTCATCTTTTAATAATATATTTATTTCGGTTTTATTTCTAATTTGTTTCATAAAGATAAGAGTTAGATATTTAATTATTGAAACTGAACGACGCATTGAAGTATTTTAATTATATTTAAAAATTATTGATGGTCCATGGAGTAGGAAATTCTATTATTTTTGGAACATCTTAATTTCGCCAGTTACAATGGACCGAGTGAACAAAGGCTTGTCCCTCAATGTAAAATATCGGGTCGGTATTCCAGGGCTGGGAATGAAAATAATATTCTTTTTACTTTTTCATTTCTTTGTGGAATTTATTTCTCCCTTTGAAATATTTCTTTGGTCGTGAAATATATGAGCTATATTTGCATTCTTTGATTGGACGTGTTACAACTTAAAAAAATATTTTTTTAATTTTATAATACTTTATATTATAATTTATGTTTGTATTAAATTTATACTTTATTATAAAAATAATAATTCAGAATATAAATATTGTGTAGATTTATTTATTATAAAAATGTATTACATTTTTTTTATAATTATTACACTAATGACAACCCTACTTAGGCCTATTGTCCTGCGTTGCTTGATATATTGACTCCGATATACTATAGGATATCAGTTTTCCATAGAATGACTTATGATACCGGCGCTGCCAATTTCCAAGTTTTTAAATGTTCTTTTAATGGAGTGTTCTGTGCTTTCTTTCGGCTTCGTGGTAATGACGTTATAAAATACCCATGAAATTGATGTGCAATAATTTATACGGCCTGTTTTTATTCCCACCGTGAAATTGCTTTTTATATTTTTTCCACATTACTTTTAATTTATTGTAATTCATTTGAATAATTTTTCCATTATAAATTAGAAAACGGTTTACGTTCTTGGCAAAAATGAAAGTAAAGTAGATATTATATAAGTACATTTAAGACTAGGAAATTTAGATTTAGAAATATTATTATAACATATGTTTAAAATATGTTTTGATATCAAAAGTTTTCACGCGTATATTCTAGAATAAATCTTAAAAATATTTATTTTTAAATTATGTTTACTTTCAATAAATCAAATCAATTTATTGCTGCGAAAAATTCTATAATTTGATAAACAGTTTGATCCGTGGAATATATCGCTTGGGAGGAGATGATATCGAAGTCGTTTCTGTGACTATTTGTATTATTTATTTGAACTGAATTTCATTTTTTTAATACATTTAAACTGAAAAGTTTCTTCGTGAATTAAAAAATTAATTGTAAATTAATTATCATATAAATGATCTATTATACTCGTACATACAAATAAAATTGAAGTGTCTGTTTGTAGTTCCAAATTAACTTTTTATAAGCTTTTCCATAAATTCATATAAAAGTATACATACACAGAAAAATCTTGTCTATTTAAGTAGTTAGATTAGCCGGAACAAACAAGTAGTTGTTCGTTCCGGCTAATCTTTGAAATGTCATAATCGATTTTAACAGGACTTTCACGGATGGACAGCTGTTGTTGGAAGGAGTAATTTTACTTTGTTAAAAAAAAAGATATTCCGTGCAAACGAAGTCATGGACGCAGCTAGTATAAAATATAATTGTAAATTAGGTACTGCACTTCATTCTTCCATCATACTTATATAACATAGAGAACGAGTCTTCACTCCGCAGCTAATTTCACGTTGAACAAAGCCTTCAGTATTATTAATGAGTGGTTTCTGTTGAATTTGCAATAGTGACCTACTGTTCTGATTTGACGCTCTTTTTACCTCTCGAAAATTTAACAAAAAATGTGTTATAGATGATAATAGTAACATTTATAATATATGATACTACATTAATGGCTATTTATAATTACTAGCAACTTATCATATTTATTAGAAAAAAAACGTTGTCATCGTTATGTCTCATGTGATAAAATTACAATATTGATGTAAGTAAAATAAATTATTTACTTGAAAAAATTGGAATTTTATTTAAGTTTGTAGTAAAACAAAAATTTGGTAAAAAGTAATCATTTTAAATGTTTTTTTTATGTATTTTTAGAGCGTAATTAGAAGTTCTGGATGTCGGTATTTATTTAAAAATTTTGGGAGTTAGGTTTTTTTTTATAATGTTTTAATAAGTAATCAAAACGTAACTTATGCTATAAGTGTGGAACTTTTTTTATTTTTCTATTTCCAGGGTCTGAAGTACCTGACATTAAATGATTAGTGAGAGCTATGTATATTGACAACACAGTTCAGTGGGGCTGCACTTAAAGAACGCAAGATACAAATAGGGGGTAAAGAGGTTAAGGCTTCCGGGTATCTTGTTTGTCATACAAAAATCTTTGCTAACCGTTTGAAGATTATTTAGAGATGATACAATTTCAGCTATCATATATAAATTAATTCAAGATTCATAGGTAAACACAAGCTAAAAGAAGAAGAAGAAGAAAAGAGAAGAACATAACTTATTATGTTTTATATATCATTTATCTTTGAAGGAACTCTTTTAGTCTGTCTATGTTATAAAGTTTGTTATAATACCGCAAAGTTACGAGTATCCTTAAGTTTAAGAACTGGGTTTAAGCAATAACAAGAATGTTGAATTCTTACTAATATTTTTGGCAGCACCGCAATAAAGCGGAACGTAATGTTTCGCTCAGAACGCTCTCAAACTTTTTGTCTCCAAAAACATTTCATATCCTCAGTAATATATGATGAATGACAGACCGACTCGCCCGACGTTTCTTTTATTGTGTACATTGGCAAATGTGCGACCCTTACTACTTACAATATAAAGGCTACATTGCATTGAATAAACTATATAAATGGCATGGTACACTAGGAGCACTTTTCTTTTGATAAATATTTTGTATTATAGTGAATAGGAGTTTCATTTCAACGGTATGTGATACATTAAACAAAAAGTAACCAACGTTTTGGGATTTATTAAGCAATATTTTTAGAGTAACATAAAAATGACTTATATGTAGTATTTTATGTCCCTTTATAGGATATCTCTGACTATTTATGTTATTTCGGCCACGGTCATCCCCTAGGGATTCCACAGAAAGATCTTTTTTAAGAAATGTATGTTTTAAAAATAACTTTATATCTCAATAATGAGTGACTTAAATAATGTTTTTATACATTAAGTACTTTGCTTAGAATTTAAAAATGAAACTGATATCTCAAATGCTAACTCGACAATAATAGAACCTTTCCGAAGAATATTAATTCTGAAGAAAGATTCTTCGCAGGATACCTCAAACCTGTATTCTATTATATATTTTTTCTCTTTATAAAGGGTATAATGTATTTGCATAAAAAAAGCAAACAAAACAATATTAAGGTTAATTTAACTGCTTAATAAATTATTTTTATGTGAATAAAAAATTAAATATTTTTTGAGAAGGCGGTGAAATGACCAATTGTTAAAAACCGCCTCCGTAAATAACAATTCTTGTAGAGTTACGAGTTGAAATGTGAAAATTGATATTTATTGGATGTAGTAATACTGAAATCTTTTTAGTAATTTTAACGTATATAATCCCAATTTTTTTCCTTTTTTTACTTTTCTAATAGTAAGGTTTTTAAAAATGTATAAATTTTATTTATATTAAATCTAGCTAGATAGACAGATCTAATTTCGAAAAAGAGACCAAATGTGTTATAAAATTATGCAATCTTATGATAAAAAAAACTAGAATAAACACAAGAAGCAAAATCTCTAAGACGTAAGCTTCATCGACATGAACGGCATAGCGACTCAAATAAGAGGCTTTCATATTTTTTAAGAAAAGAAAAATACTTACCTAAACTTAAACTTTTAGTACAATATCGTTAAAGTAAACGATAAACTCAATTGTTGCGATCCTCTGAAAAGTAAAAAAAAACTTAATGCCGACATTGTGATTGTAAAGATAATGTTAAACCTGAAGCCCCGAGGAACGATTAATACATATCGCAGATTTGATTCCTACTTTCGTTGAAAATTTTTTCAACCTATATTTATTTTTAATTTAATTAAGCTTATTTAATCAATTATGGCTAACCTGTCTAATTATATTCTTATTACTCCAAGTAAAGATTCAATAATACATATATATTTCATCTCTTTCCTTCTGTCACCTAAAAATGGAAGGAATATATTAAGAAAGGTATTAAATATATTGTTAGTTATCCCACAAACTTACAAGTACTATATATCAAACCGATAACATTTAAGGAACTATTAATTCACGATATTCTAAATGTAGGTTACAATGTTATCTCGTGTGAGTTACATTCACATAATAATCTGTACATTGTTCTAAATGAGACACGTGTTGCTCTGAATAGAACCTCGTCGTATTATGTTGTGGGTATTAATAAGGTCATGGGCGTATTAAATGGAAGGTTAATAGTATTTCATAGCTAAGGAATAGATAGATTATTAATCATTTTCTTGTATGGTTACGTAATCTCGAGGGATAAATAATTTGATAGAACAATCGTAAAGAGTTTTATGGATGTATCTGGATTGCTGCAAGATAAAAGCGCTACCGAGAAAGATGTGGATAGAATATGTGAAGAAAGCAAGTCTCCACTAAAATAACATCTGATAAATTGAAATGAGGATTTGGATTTGAAAAAAAATTAATAATTGAAATGAAAATAGATGGATGATGGTTTTTTGTAATTCCTATATATTCTCAGTTATTAACACCACATGTTAAGTTAATTTATAACAGGTAATCGTCAAACCAGATCTAGGTTATTCTATTTTAAGAGGAAATCTATGCAGTTCCTGAATTGTAAATTGTAGTTGTTGTCGTCATTTTGACCTTTTTAGCATGTAAGTCTTTTGATTGAACCTTGTGTATATGAGTTCTGTTAATGTTGGGCTAGTACTAACCTCTCACAAAAAGGCTGTATGAATTAGCTATCTTATTCCTAAATTCCCTTCCTGAGTTTCTTGCATCATTTCCTATTCTATAAAGGTGGCAAAGCATCTACAACTTGTCACAACTGTATGCATGTCATGCACAATCGTGGACGACGACCGACGATTAATTGGCAGTCTTTTCCTATAACATGCTATTCCATATAAAAGTACTTAAAATAGATAAATATTTTAAAAAACTTATATAAGGTACTTATATACCGTCAAAAAAAGGAAATTCAAAAACAAAATATGTACAATTTATTTACTTAAAAATTAACTGTCTGCAAATAATGGAAGTTCAAATTGTATAGCTTTACAAATTAAAACGTTTGAAATTTAAACTTAATATAAACGCTTAATAATCAATTCATAGTATAAATTACAGTTTTGTTATTAAAGGCAAAAATAAAGGTTAATTAGAAATACATAAAAAGCTCATTAATTATGTGGTTCGTGTAACTTAATTAATATACTGTTGAGTGACGGCAGCGAGATTAGTCATTATAGAAAATGTTTATACAAATCTGTTTTATGATAATTTTATGCCTGAACCAGATTTTGTGGATGAAATATTTATGAAGTAAATATTTACATTCTTAGATTTCGCTGTTGATCGACTTATATATAAATTACGTGGTTAAGATACTTTTATTAAACGGAGTAAGTTTTTAAAAATACTATTAGTAAATAGTTGTTTATAAACTTATTAACTATATGTTAATGATACAGGGGCTCAGTTAGCAGAGCGACGCGGTTGGTATTGTAAGAGTCGCAGGTTCGAGTACTCACTGTTTATTAATCTGTTTAAGATAACAATTCGATAATTTATATAGATTCATATTATTTAAGTTTGTCAACTAGTCTTAAAGTAATAATTTATTTCTTTTATATCACTAATATAACATTAAATTTCTAACAATTATACCAAGAACAAACCAAACGCAATGGTTTGATGTATTTTAATAATATGTCATTTTTTTTTTCACAAGTAACACTGAATTTCCTTAATAAAAAAGGATGGTGGGTTTTTGATTTATTAATATTATGTTTTTATTCAAATTTATATTACCACGTTTAAATCTAAACTAAATCTACTCAAAATATTGTCAATATATCGAGCATGTTTGCAAGTTGTAAATTCATCTTCAACTCGAGTATATCCTGGAGTAAATAAAATGCATTTCACGACAATATTTTATTCACGTTCGCTGAATAACTCTCGGCTGACTATTATATAAATGTAGTAATGTTTTTGATTTATAATATTAAAATATAATATAATACTTTTATAAGGTTTCTTTTGTAATCATATTTTGTAATGGAAATGAAATGTAATTTGTCCAATACTATATCAAAGTCTCGTTGATATTCCTTTGTTTAATACATAGTAATTATTTCATTTTAAATAAATATTATTTTTTGGGTCAGAATAATTTTCACAGAATCATATTTTAATGTATAATATTATATATTTTAGCGAACCTACGAGTACATTGTGAATTGTAAAAGTCAAAAAGTCAAACACAAGCACTTAAGAATTTACTTTGATTTATTTCAATCAATTTTTTTAACTGGATATATAGAAAAAATCGGACAGCATACATTTTTGATTTATATATACTTAAGTTATTAGAGTTTTTCTTAAAACATAAAGCTACATTTCGAAGCACGTACCCCTAATAGCTCAAACATGGTGGCACTAATTTATGTAATGTGTATTTTTGTATATTTCATAAAGTAACCTTACTATTATTTACCATCAGATCGATTTTAATGAAATTCAGCTTTGAAATATTTCATCAAGATGCAAATACCATGAGGAATTGCAATTCATTGTATTTTAAAAAAACATAATAAATCGATGTAGAAACTGTATTGTTCTTGTATATTCCATAAACAATTTGCTAATTAAAAGAAAGTAATTGAGATATATCAATTAATATCAAGCAATTATAGATCGAAAAGTTTGTTGCGTCTGTTAGTTGTTATTGCACTTACAAACTCAATAACATATTTGAAACATTGTATATGATTCTATAAATTTATTGTACGAGTTTAATTTGTAAATATAATTATAATTTTGAAAATACTTTCAATTCCACAAAATACTAAATATAAAAATACTATTTATGCCAAACAAACGAAAACACATTAACTGAACGGGACAAAATATTTTATATCTCATTTATATACATAGTTTAAAAATATATTGTTATCTTTCTAGTTTGAATGAAATAGAAGAAAACTAGTGGGCTGTACCATTCTCTGTCTACGAAACCAAATATAAATATGATTTTATACCACAGTAAAGCAGCTGTACTATAAAGACACTTGCATGATTTTATTGTCGATCTGAATTTTTAAATCTTCAATTCTATCTTTGGTTTATGACTCTCATTCTAACTCTGAATTTAAGATACAAGAAAGATTGCTTGTTCCTGTATAAAATTCCATACATAATTAAAGCTCATAAATAAATTTTATTATTATAAAGAATATTACATTTTATTTGGTTGAATATTCAAATTTGTTTCTATACATAGAAATGATTATATTTTATTACTAAAATAAAAGGTTTCTGTCCTAAACAACCAATCACGTCAAAAAAGGACTCTATCTGTCTGTTACTTAGGCCCATAACAAATATATATATAAAGAGTGTATGCTCTATGTTCCTTTTTAAGCGAGGAAAGCCAAAATATATTTATTTACTGACTTAAAAGGAAATTATTAATATTAATTTTAATTTATATAAAAGTTTTACAAATTTAATATATTAATAATGTTTATAGATTGTACAGGATATTAATATTTACTATAAAATGTACTATATTTGAACTATAAAATATTTATATGATAAAATGTAACAATCTCTAATACTTCATAATAAACAATAAAATGTGATAAGGGGATGACAGAAAAATAATAATATTAATAAAATAAAAGTAATTCAGAAATATTTTACGAAACTTATTAAAGTTTTCTACAACAATTGTACAATTGTACGATTTTAATGGTAAATCCATACGATAGTTTCTGAGGCTGCGTCAAAAATTTCCCATGAGACTTGAACACTGAAAGGCCCTTTGTAATATTATCTTTAGAATTGTTTTGTTCTGTCAGATACAGAATGACATACGTATGTTTTAACAACCGTTATATACTATATGAAAACTTTTTATAACTATTGTATTTAATTATATAGTTTTCCTTTTTCTATTTCATGTGTAACTTACATGACAACTATTATTACCTGTTTATTAAATTTCCTACGTTCCAAAACTCAAACCCTTTTCGTATTAAGTCTGCTTTCTAAAGATATTAACCACTATAACTACAATATATTGGTACGAGGTTGGTTTTTGTACTCAGGTAAAAAACATGATAGATTGTCGTAATACGCCATGTCGGGTAAACCTAATGCTGTTGTAAATAACAACTCTGACAGTATTACGAGTTGGAAGGTGCAAATTGATATTTATGGCCTGCTAAAGAAAAAATTTTTGGCAATTTGTAGCAACTTTCAGTCATTACTTTTTTAATGGTTAATGTATGCAATCGAGCTAGCAATTTATTATTTAATTCATTCTTTAATTTAAAACAAAATAAGTACAAAGGAAAATTTTATATTAAAAATAATTTATTGTCAATGAAGCAATCACGCTTATTGGCTACACAATGTGTTTGAAAAACGTATGTAAGGAGTTTATACATACCATAATAGTTGTCGATTAGGAAGTGATAATTGGATTTATTGTAAAAATTAGTTAACTTATAAAGTTACATAAATATAACCGAATATCTGACCCACATCTTTAAAAAATATATATAAACTTTTCTTGCAATATCTAGATTGCAAGTTCCTTGAAATTGGATTGGTATTTGTAGAGATATTCGAGAAGAAACATACAAGTATATTTAGTACATAGTCTTACATACACTGCAGTTTTGCGCTGTTGTATAGAAGAAATAGTATATTAATACAACATAATGGTACCAAAAAGGTTACACACATTAATCGTTTTGAAAGTATTTCTTATAGACATTTAAAAAACGTATTAAACTATAAATATATTAGAATTTGTAATTTTTTTAAACGCACATCAGTTTCGTGTGTAATACGTTGTTTAAAATTAATTTCACTTGAATAATTGACGATTAATTATCATATTTTACTAATAAAATTCTATGCAATGTTATTTTTATTTATGAATTTAATTTATCTATGTTTATCTCAGAAAACATTTATTGCAAAAAGGTAGTTTACACTGCAAAGTTCATTTTAATATCTAGACAGAATTTGTATTGAAGTTGTATTCTGAATTAATTAATTTAAATTAAATAAATTGTTCGAGTGGTTCTTTTTATGCTTCGGAAGAAGAAACTTTGTGATTTGTAAATTTGAATATTTTATAGAGATGTACTATAGAAATAAATAGAGAAGTATTTTTACAATATCTAGGATAATTTGTGAACATGAACATTAATTAATCAGTAAAGAATTACTAGAGTAAGAAACTTTAGTTATAAAAAAAATCGTAAATGTATGTTTTCTAATATTTTTAACATCAATTTCATAATATTTACACCACTTACATTATGAAAGATGAAAATGTATATACATTCCTTGTATTAAAAACAGTAATTTATTTTTATATTAGTATAAAGAGCATATATATATAAACAATATAAATCGAAAAAGAATATACATCCCCGAATTGTTAATAATATGGTCAAATGAACTCTATTCGACTAAAAACCCAACGTTGTTAGTCTAAGCGTTACTTATTTGAACACGCTTCAACTCTTCCACAGAACATTTGAAACACTATTGATATTTATGACGATATTCCAATTTAAACCACACCAGACTGTATTGATCTATTATGACACTGTTAAATCCAATACGGTGAATCCACGAAGGAGTAATGGGACCATTCATTTGGCGTTCCCAATGCCAATGACTAATTTATACGTGATAACATAAACTCTTTCTAACTATAAGGAGATAATTCCGATTTAATTCATATAAATTAATTTAGAGGTTGTGGATTTAACGTTATATAGTGCAGTCAAATCATGCCAAGAAACTCTATTTGGGTAAAGTTGGTTGCCTAATAAATTGTTTGTAAGACAACCCTAATGCTTAGCAATTTATTTAAATCAAGAGTAATTGTGTTGTTTACCGATTTCGTTCTAATACACTTTGGTTAATTTTGTTTTCACTTCAAGCTTTAGAAGCCTTTAAACGGTTAAGACATAAAAGAAACTGTTACTATTTTTCTGAAGTCTTTTTACTAAATTTATGATTTGTAAATCAATCAAAAAGTCAATGTTATAGATTATTTAAAATATTTTTTAATACCTTCTAGATGCCTACTACTACGTCATGAACATGATCAACTATACTGATCGAGAAATGTTTTTTTTTTAAGTAAATGATTTCTTTTAGCCTGTTTAATAAATGTTGTCTTTCAATGTTCTTAAAATATAAGAAGCACTTAATATTATGTCATTTCGATAATATACGCTGAGGTGTGTTATAGAAATTATCATATAAATATTACATTTCACACTGTAATAACATGTTAGTAACATGGAGAATGATTATCACAAACAAAACCGCTTATTATACAACAAAATCCGTACATGTGTTGCCGACGACCTTTTACACTTTGCGATTTATTTGATCACGGTCTTATTATATCGTATGATTTTATTGTATTATATTGCGGGCATTGTTAGAGTATATCAAATTTCAACAAAATGTTATAGGCCAAAAACTAATGTACATCCAGAAACGTTAATTTTCAATTCAATTAAAAATATTAAAGTTTAATTTTTTTATATAATTTACTAGCCTTAATTAATCGCAGCTCTATTATATACTTCATATTTCAAATAATAGTTCAGACAATGTAATATATAATTTCTCAATTTCTTATTATTTTTTACTATTGTGGTTTTAAAAACGTAAATGAAGAATACAATGTACATCTAGACCCGAAACAATAATATGTAAATCACATAAAAAAAAAACCATGTGGGAATTGAACAAGCAATTTCATTAGTCAATTAAAGACCACTTCACAAAAAAGCCCACATATTTTGTATTTTAGCATATTAAAGAGTAATCAAAAAAATTAAATCGTTTGATATAAACGTACCCCGCAATCGTAAAAGCCGCCATATTTGCTAAAACACCTAGTCACGCTGTATCACAGTTATTTAATTTGCACATGTCGCGTTGACAATCGATAAATTTAATTTGTTACGCCCTCTTACATTATTTATGCTGTTTCCATAGTATGGGTGTCGAGGTAATGATATTTCACGTTATTAAATTCTATATTTGACTCTGTATGAATATTATAATATAATTCATATCGTATTTTTATTCTATAAGTAAATAAAGATTAGAAAGTGATTTTGTAATTTTTCTGTTTTATGAACTCTTTTGCCAAAAACTACTGAGCTATTAGGTGTAGAAGGCAAATAAATATGATTCACTGACAGATCTACGCTTCGATTAATTCAAAATACTTCGAGATTTACACTATAAATGTTTTTCCATATATGCGTCTCTTAAAATATACTATTTTAAATCCGGTACAAAAAACGTTACTTGAAAAATTTCGTGAATATATATTATTTTACATATATACTTCCGACATTTGCGTATTCTTTTTCAACATCATTTATATTATCTTTAATTGACTGATGTAGGTGACGCTCCTTATCTTTCATCAATAATTAGTATAGCATATAATTAAGATACAAATATTAAAATCAGAATGATACAAAAATGTTCATACGTATATTTGTCTATTAGTTATGCCTCGCTAAAAATAGAATGAACTGATTTTAACGACAGTTTCACACACCTATACGGTCCTCATAAGAAAAAAGACAAATCTTCGTTTTTAACTTTATGTAGAATCAACCTTTGTTCTTATGACGACAGAGTAGAGAATTCTAGAAAGTGATTTAAGCCATTTCACTGACCATTAAACTTTAATATAATTTGATAATGAACTAAAAATTAAGACGTTATCCATAATGCGACGTCTCTATCACACGTAAGCGTAATTAGCCGCAGACCTAAACCAACAACACGCCTGCTTGGTACATATTTGTGTAGACTTCGTTGACTTATTAGTTCACTAGCTTTGTTTTATAAAATACATTAAGCTATGAATTTAGCTACTTATATAATATCTAATCTAGTTTATGATTTAGATTAGAAGTATTATAATTTGATCTAATATTCAAATCTATTAATTCAATAAGTGTGTAATGTGGATAATATTATTTTCGTCGTGTTAAATTCAACATGACTGATTTTATTTCCAACTAGCTAAGCTTCATTTATGCAAAAATATGTTTTTTTTTAAATAAAAGTAGCCTAAGTTACTCCTTGTAACATCATCTATCTGCCAGTGAAATTCGTGATAAAATAAGCCCAACTGTTTCAGAGATAAGCAGGTACAAACAGATAGACAGTCAGAAAATTTATATTTTTATTATTTTTATTTAGTGCCTTATATGAGAGTGTAAAGCTGTAAAATTGGAATTACGAACAGACACTTTAATTTTATTTATATGTATAGATAAATATCCTAACACAGCTCATTAAAATGTTAAAAGGATTTTTAAGTGTCACAGAGTTAACGAACCTCTAACAAATTCATTAATTTATATAAATGACAGCACTCTGTAAAACATCAACTCAGATGGCGGATTTTAGGCTAAAAATGCAAAAAATATTAAAAATATTACATGAATATAACAGTGTTATAAGTTTTAATGATTTTAATAAAAATAAATAAATGCTTAATTATAACAATATTTTAAATTTCATAATAGTCTTTTATTGTAAAAATTGTAGGATACTAAAACGTTAATTATAATGATATTCCTTGAATCGGCCTAATTTAACAGGATCAAAGTCCATAAAGTACATAATGAGATTACTCCCTAAGAGACCCTTCGAGATTACACTACGAGAATTAATATTTTAATATCAAGATATTTCGTCGAACAACATATTGGCAATAAATTTCATATTCTTGATAAAATTTTATTAAAAATTACAAAGTAACTTTATTTATAAGGATATATGATTAATTATTGCATAGCCTCAATTATACGATGAGGATTTTTTTATTAATTTTTTAAGCAAAAAATCATTCTTTACATCCCCTATTCATTTCGACGAAAGTGCTTTTAAAAAATTTAATCGAAATAATACGAATGTCAATCCCGTTCAGTTGAGTGCAATGACCTGTACCGCCATTAATCATAACTCTGTCTTCCAAAGGGACGGTATTCACAAAATTAACTAAGCAAAAACATACAAAATGGAACCTTATTACGTAGTAGTAAAGCTTAGTTTTAGATAATCGTTACTAATTTCAAAAATTGAAAGTCAAAACTCACTTGATTTGGAATTTTGCCAACATGCTCAGGTAGTATGTGTAAAGCGAAGCGATGACATGTTTAAACAACATTTGTAAAGTTTATAAATGTCATGTAATGTACGTAGTTTTTAATATTGCAATTAATTGTATTAATTTATTATAATTATTATTAAAGAAAGATAAAAATGAAACCAAGGTAAAATAAAGTACATTTTTCGTATATATACTTATAAAACCGCTTGTTCTGTCTCTCTGTCGACATATAGTCAAAATAACTAAATCTAAAATGCTTTAATTTTGAACAATACCCTTTGTTTACACAAATGGAGTGGCAGGAAAAGAAGTAGTAATAAATATAATATTATAAATACAAACCGTTTTGTTACTCGTATAACTGTTAGTTAATACGAAGCTATCATATATTTAGTGTTTCATTTATGTTACATCAAACCTGTAAATAGCCAAAGGTCTAAATTAAGTTTTATTTAAAAATATGTACCGTACCATAGACAATAAAAATAAAGCCACTCATAGAGCTATAGAATATTTAATTTTGATGCTTCTCGTGTACAAAGGGCTTTAAGTCGCTTTTACATTTATATCACGAAATTGTAAGTATCATGTTTTATAAGCTAATCCGCACGGTACCAATCCGGCAGAAATGTTTAGAATTTATAAATAATTCAGTTGAAAATGAAGTAAAATTATGAACAACAACGGAAAAATATATACATTTTCATATAAAAATAAATGGTAACGGGCATTTTACATAGCCTTATACATTGACGAGAAGAGCTCTTGACCAATGCTAACGTCACATTACACTAAGCAATTAGAAGACTTTCTCAAATAAATGAAAAATATATCCTCGACTCTCATCACTACGCCACCTGCCAAGTTCAATTATGAATCTGAAATATCCAGGGACCCAGATAAACATATAAAAACATCCATCTATTTAGGTGGAGGTCATTGACAACACACGTGCAGACGAAAAATATTTATGAAGAAATAAATTGACTTTGACAAGTTAATTAATAAATATATTTAATGTCAATATTATAAATATTCAATAGTAGTAATATATTTCTATATTGATCTGCAACTTAACCGCAATGTAGAATTCAAAATGCAAAATAAGTCTTATCTTTTATAACATCTTGGTATTTTCCTTAATAATTTAATTAAACAATTATAAATATAAAATATATTCACTTTTAAAATGTTATAAATAGCATTAATTTTAAGCTACGCTTTAATATAATTAAAATAAAGTACTATCGAAAATCTGTTCATGCGCTGAAATTACTGCATTAAAGCTTTAAATGCTTTTAGTACAAACGGATTTAACTTTATAACGAACATGTAATAAGTTATTTAAAAAGATGCAATTAATAAATTATTGAATGTAATGGATTCGAGCCACGCAATTTTGGAATGCTTTACGTAATATCTGATCGTACAAAAACTTATAAATAACAACTGTACTCTTATCTTTTGCAGGTTCTATTCTCTTGCATATTTAATAAATAACAAAATACCGTATGTTTTTGTATTTGTTTATATATTATAAATAATTAAAAAAAACAAGATTACAATCGCATACAACTGTGATTAGAAAAACACATAAAACAAGGTGTAAATCCTATTTATAACAAACCATATTATTAATTATTCTTACAAAACGCTACATGGGGAAGCCATTCCGGACAAGTTGAAATACAAAGGGAACAACCCCTAACACTGTGTTAGAGTGGGGTGAAACGGCTTATTTTAATTTTAAATCACCATAAGCTATGCTAATGGCTAAACGCTTGTTAATAATGTATGCGACAAAAAGATGTAAGTTACAAAATAAGAAAAATATTATATTTGTTTTTGGTTTTATTAATATTTAGGTGTTATTGTATTTCTTTCTGTTAAAATGACTAAAAGTAATCACTACACATTTAGATAATATTTAGTATTTTTTTAGATACATAATCCATAGCAATGCGAGAACATTAAATTTTTATAAAATTAACGTCAAAATAGTCTTAAATATTGATAAATTTTCCATTACTTAAATAAAATGTAAATGAGTAGGTAAAGAATAAAATGGGTCATAAAATATTAAATTTTGGCTTTAATCGCTTTTGTAATGCCGCTGTATGGTAACAGATGTTAAATATAAATATTAAGAGGCATGTCGTAGCAACACTGTTCTTTAACAAAACCTAATTAGACAATTTGTTACTTTAATTAGAACATTTATGTGGTATTTTGGTTATTTTTTTATAACATTCCCCCTTAAGGTCGCAGTTGGCGACATTTCGAGGTTACAACATGATTTTATACATTCAGTATTTCAATTCAGTTATTTATGAATAAAATATAGTAATAGTTAATCATTGCAAGAATGGACTAAATTAACATACTTTTTATCCCAATATAAAAAATTATAATTTAGTAATTTACTATCTGTTCCCATCACTTCGTTCACGCGGAATTGTTTTTAAATATAAATAGTCTAATTTACTCCTTATAACAGCAACCATCCACCAGAGAAAGTGTTTAAATTAATCCAGATCCATCAATCCGTTTCAGAGATTAGCCTAATGAAACAGACAGACAGACAGAGAAAAAAAAATAACATTGTTCTCATAATGTAAGTAACATATAGACTTTCACATGCATTTAGTGAAATACTGTTAATTTAGAATTAAAAGCAGATACTTACATTTTATAGATATGAGGAATTTTAAAGAAAGAAATAACATCATATTATTATTATATTGTAAACTAAACTATAATCCGTATAAGATAACATTTACAAATTAATGTATCTAATAAAGTGGTATTACTTTAAAATATACAGATGTTCTAATTATCCGCAGCAAAGCAAGGCTTATCGTATTTCTAATACCTAATACGTATGCATGAAACCAAATCCAATGATATTTGCTATGTAGCAGGGTGCATGATAACAGTGTTAGGGGCTTAACAAATGGTTTGAACTAAGTTTAATAATGCATGCGTAAACTTCTTTATATTAAGCTATGCTAAGGGAGAAAATGTATGCATTCCAACAGCTGTTCCAATCCTTATTTTTATGTCATGTTAGTTTAAATGTTTTTGTTTGCAAGTAATAAAAATATAATAATTTAAGTTTTTGTTTAAAGCAATGTATTGTAGCTTAACTTCATTTTTATTAACTAACTGTGTGAATATGATTTTGAAAGCAAAAATAGTTATCCGCCAGTAAAACTGCTGTTAAAATAAGTCTGGTCATTTTAGAGACTAGTCGGAATGAATAGACAGACAGGCAGAAAATATATTGTTATACAAATATCGTATATACTTTCATATGCATTTAGTGAACAGCCGTTAATTTGGAAATAGAAACAGACACTTCTATTTTATTTATATGTTTATATTTATTTCATTGCTAAAAGCATATAGGGGTGTATTAAGGAATATATTTGAACAATGCAGAACTTTAAACTCATGATTCTAAGACAAAGATTAGTTAATCACAGACAGCTCGTAACTATACGAACAATATGCATTAGAATAACACAGCAGAGCACTTCAAACGTAACAATCTGCATCTTTCCGAGAATAGGTTTGTATTGTTTTAAAAGCTATAATATATTATTAAAATATAGCTTAATTTTAAACTATATACATATATATAATTTTCGTTGTAAAGTTAAGTTTATTTATATAAAAAATCCATCACGGTAATCCTAAAAATCTTTATTATTTTTTTGTAATTGTATTGTGTCTCAATCTACATTTTCTATTAGTAAAAAGAGCGCTAATATTAGTATTATATAACTGGAAAATAAGTTAAATAAATACGTCTTATATAAATATCTTTATTATACCTTGAATAACGGTTGTCTTGACAAGATAACATAATATATAATGCTATAAGCATAGCATGAAATTGATTTAGCATATCCATATCACTGGACTGATAACCTTAATCTGGATTTAGTTTGAGATTCGCAAACTACGCTCGCTACAAATACGATGAAATTCAAGGAATTGAATTGCACAAGGCGTTCAAATCATTATAGAATATGACGTGCTTATTCATAGTTTTGAATAATAATTTAGCAACTACATATATGGTAAATGGTATGAAAAAAATCAATACATATAAATAAAATTGAAGTCTCTGTTTGTAATTTAAGATTAACAGCTTTTCACCACATGCATATGAAATACATTATATGGTACTTACAAAAAAAAAACTTTTAATATTTTTCTCTGTCTGTCTCTTTGTTCTGGATAATCTCAGAATCGGTGTGTCCGATTTCAACAGTACTTTTACTGGTGGTTATTTGATGTTATAAGGAATGTAACTAAGGTACTTATATTTTACAAAACATAATCGGCGCAAACGAAGTCGTGGGCAAAGCAAGTATAAATAATCGCCAAAAGCTGAAATAATAACAATTTTTCAACCTCTGCACTAGATAAAGTATAAAAAATATTGATCTCTTACAATTCAATTGAAATCAATTTATACATAAATTCAATAATAAAACAATAAAACTAATTTTTAAATATAAAAGTCTAATAACAATCGCCCAAAATAGAAGCCAGATGTCAAACCGCGCCGCCAATAAATCAAATTTCGCCGTTTCCCTTGTCATTACGTTTGCGATGTGTGATGTTGGTCTTGTTCCCGCTCACCTTTAAATTACATAAATAAATTGTGTTAAAAAAACACAAATAACTTTGTAATTAAATTTTGTTAAATGTTAATTAACCATTACAAAATTAAAAAAAAACAAGCTCTATATGAAAATATTTTTTCTTAATTATATTCAAATTTTGAAATAATATTGAGACAATTATATTAAATGAAACGACAAAATATATAAACATGACCATATCAATTGTATATTTATTTTAAGTAGACATAATTGGACCTAATATTTTAATAGTATTTACGTTTAAGTCGCATATATTAATGATATGAGAATATAAATATTAAACTGAAACTAGAATGACAAATAATTGAACACAACTAGTTCTATGTGATTCTGTCATTTATAAGGTATTAAAGAATTCTTATAAATAATAAATATCTTTATGTCCATAATTTTAAGGGTCAAATAGAAATTTAATAGTATCTTTTAAAAATAAGACGAGCAGGTACAATTCCATGTATCTGTCCTGGTAACTTCCAATTATTGGTAGGTGACAAACATATTACGCTGTGAAAGCGATAATTGCTTGTCGTTGTAACTTCGTAATTCTTTGTTGATGACATACATTGTCCGATTTTGCGCTAAAACTTTGCTAAGCTTTATATAAAAATATAGAACATTTTTTATAACATTAAACACACAAAAAACACACCCATTACAATATATTGTAACATATAATCCATAGTTTTGCGCTTTTGTATCCAGCACGTCGCCTCCCATTGTTTGCAGGCTTGTAAAAATGTCGCTCTGAGTGCGTATCTAAATTACATAGGCACGTGTTCATTGTAAAAATAATGCGGCTTGCGTATTTCTCGTATCTAATCTCTGTGTGAATTGCGGCGTTTTATCTCTTTTTTTTTGGTATATTTTATTCTACATTTTATCAAACAATACTGGCGTTACAATTGTATGTTTTCATTAACACTTTATGAAGATAATAAAAATGATCTTTTTTCTTGAAAAGTTATTTGTAGTTTTACAGTAAATTTTCTCTTCTTTATTTCACATTTTATTCCTATTTATTGTTATTTATTTCTTTTTAAACAGAGACAAAACTTAAAAAAATAAAGACAATTATTTTTCATTACATTTGTAGCAAAATGATACTCAATGTTATTCAAAACCATCCCTTTATAATCTGATTTATTAAATCAATTCAGTTCTAGGCCGGAAATTGTCAGTAGAGTGTGTTCTTAACTGCAAAGGCACGCGGGCGGAAATAATGCGTTTCAAAATTCCGTATCTAATCGTTAGACATATTAATTGTTTCGCGTTATAAGAACTAGATATACTTATTGGATAATACTTGCTGTTTCCAGCGACTTCACCCTTTACAGTACGCCTTAAATATTAAGCAAAGCTAATCGAACTTGGACAAAAATATAATATCTTGCATATTTCATGTTTTTTTTAAAGCAGTACTGATTGTAAGGATCAGATTATAATGTTATGTGTACTTATATATTGATAGGCTCTTAAACATTTTTATACATTCTGGAAGTTCCTGTGGTCGTGCGAATATTACTGCTTTCAAAAAAACAAACACTTCAAGTTTAATGTATGAATATCGATTGTGTATTTTTTTTTTAAAGAAAGTAATACATAGTTTTATGATAGTGTTATAAATCAAATTTCACGGTATCTTATTTAAAACATTGCTAAGCCAATACACAATTTCAAATATTACTTTTATTTTCTATATAATATCTTTTCCTTATCTCGTAACAACGTGTCAATCTGTCCGTACTGATATTTGCAAAATCGATTTGAATGATATAGCACCATACTATGTCTATAAGGCGGAAAAATAAAATTCTTAAACTAGAAGGGACAGTTGCTTAAATATATTATATTATTATAATAAGTAAATTAAGTACTAATTTCCTTCGAAGTCAGTTCACTTCACTTTACATTCTATTATCAAGACGATAAATAGTTTTACTAAGTCACCAATTTCATTGTTCTATAAAATATAATCATATATTAAAAAAAACATTACACAAACATTTATTTATTATATGTTATCGTACATTTATTTATTACGATTTATATTTTTTTCTCAGCCATTAACGTTAGTTAAAATGTATTATTAATTAATTTCATATTCTAAATAATATCATAATATCAAATAGTAGTAATTAATTAAATACTAAGGTATAAATTAGAAAATTAAAAAAAACAGTTACTAGTTTATAGAGTGCTCAATACTCGCACGCAAACACACATAACCGTTTTTCTTGATACAACGCAACCCTCGCAGCGGTGTTAAAGACCTTCATTACAAAATCACCTCCAGTAACTGTATGTCAATATTGCCCAATACCCACAGGTATTGCCGGTTCATAAATTATGAATCGGCGCGATACAATCAAAGCAATGGGAATATTATACAGATTCTATCTATGCGTGTATGTTTTTGAAATTCCCCCAAACGTTGTCAGATAAGGTGTTAAATATTAAGGCGAATATTTCTTGGAATAATAAAATGAAAGTAACTTTAATTTAATATTCTTCTTTTTGCATAATTTTGTTATTATTGTATTTCTTCATCTTAAATAGTCATTATTATTTTATTAATAATAATAAATGAATTATTAACTGTTCTCTTAAATTAAATTTGAAAAAAATTGCGTCAACACTGATCATCAGCCGTGTTAGCTCAAATGTGTAGATAACTTTTTAGTATTTTTTAAAACCCAGATTGTGTTCGACTGAAGGTTTTTAAACTAATAGTTAGTTTTATCATTTCTAAAAATATGAATCGGATTATAATAAAATTCTTTTAATCTTTATTTTTGGTAAGTTGTCGCTAAAAACTAGTATATATAAATAAAATTGAAGTGTCTGTTTGTAATTTTGAATTAACAGCTTTTCCTTTAATGAATATCAAAGTATATACGTAGTTACTTAGAAAATAGTTTTAAAGTAAGCATCGTTTAAATTATTGTCTATCGGTTTGTTCTCGTTAATTTCTGAAACGGCTGGACTGGTTTTAAGAAGACTTTTATTTAAAAAAATGCATATTCCGCTCGAACGAAGTCGTCGGCACAGCTAGTCTAAATATAATATCGTTGTGTTTCAAATGTTTCAATAAATATACTCCATGTTACACTTATTGACATAAAGGAAAGCAAAGAAGTAATGATTCAAATTTAAGCATAATTTTGTGTCAATATACTTTTTCGTGAATTAATGATTTCTTATGTACAATTAGGTATACAAAATCAATAATATTGAAATGACATTGGGTATACATTTTCCTGTAACATGATATATTGTATTAAATATGCTATGGCGTTATGCAAGCGTAATATTAGTGTAAAGTATATAAGCAACAAAATACTCTTGACTTCTGTGCAGTCCATCTTCAGGGTTCTAAATAATAATAAATTACTTGTTTCAACAAAAAGTGTTCAAGGAAATGTAACTTAATTTAATACAAATCGTAATTAATAATATTAGTACGAGTATTTATTGAATAATATGAATATCACTTTTATACATAACTAGTATTTACCCTAAATAGTACCCTAATAGTACTTCTATTTACTTAAACCTTCCTCAAAAATTGCACTTTATTACATTTTAGTAAAACAGTACAATAATCCGTTCAGTAGTTTTGGAGAAACTCAAGTTTATACAGATAGATAATTTTGAGGACTTTATTTTATAATATGTATAGATTTTACATATAAAATGTTTGTCTTACATTATTTCATTTCATAAAAGATATCTAACTTGATTTTTGTTCAAAGCCAACAATGATGTCATCATAACAGTATTTATTTAAACTAACCTTGATATGGTCTTAGATAATTTGGGCCCCTAATAATTTAAACATCTTTTAGGAAAGAAAAAATAACACAAATATTTAATTAAGCAAGTTTATAATGTTCTCATTAAAAATAAATCTTAGATTCCATATCATCTAAAACAAGTGAGGCTTAATATAATGTGATTCAATCATTCAGATTAATTTAATTAAATATGTTGTTTAGTGGATCTTCGAGTTCTTCGTCTTTGTTCATAAATGGGGAATCTAATGTTTTATTTTTCAAGAATAATCCAATGTAATCGCTCAGATATAGTGATATCACTGGAAATAGCTGTCTGTAGGCGTCTCGATGCTGTGTGAAGGGCTCCTTTATAATTGTGTACAACAAGCTTAACCCTCCCACGCTTCTTCGTTGAAGATTGGCATAGTATATTAAAAGCTAATTCTAAAAAAACATTTTGAATATCTCTTAATTATTTCATACAAACATGATACGTGTATTAGTCATTTATTACGCCAGTAGAGATATGTGTGAAATAATAATTTAATTACCTTATTAATTATTTCTCTCCGAAATTTTTGCTTAATGTAACTGGCAGCCTGAAAGATGTTTTACACACAATTAATTTAGATATTAATTATTACGTAACGTAACGTACGTGTAACGTATTTACATAATAATATAGGGACCTACTGACACAATTTCAATTTTCTAAGGGGCTTGACTGTATTGTTGGGATAGCTAGAGACAATTCTCTATACATGCAAGATTGAGCATACATGATTGCATTATGGCATTATACATTACAATTGCCATTTATGGTGCCCTGATTAATAAACAAAAAGTTATATAAAGGACAAGTTACAATAATTGAAAATAGGAAAATAGGAAAAAATAAAATAGGAAAATAGGAAAATAGGAAAATTACGAAAAAGATTAACACTCAATAAAATACTAAAATCAACAAAGTAGAAAAAAGTGATGAAACTAGTTTTAAATAAAATAATTCTCTACATGTATGAAATCAAATAGAAAAAAAATAACAAAAGTTAAAATTTTACTATCTATCTTCATCCAAAACAAACCAGCTATTTTTCCAAATTATGAAAAGTTGCAAAAATATAATAATTTGTATCTAAGAAAAAATATTGTTTTTAAATATTATTTATAGATTTTTCATGATAGTTATTGCTCTAACAAATAGAAAAAAAATTGAAAATAATAGGTTTTTATTTCCATAGAATTTAAACTAACATTACCAAGCATAATTTAATTAACATATTTTATATACATGTTCTCAGAATAATACGTATATAATATTAATGGCGCTCTAAAAGTACATTGTAATATATTATTAATCTCTCTAAAATAACCTGAAACTAAGCTCCAGCAAATGTTCCGAATGTAAGTTCTAATCCCTGCTTAAAATATGTTAATATTCAGAAAGTTCACACTGTACAGAATAGAGGGAAAAACTTTAATACAAATACTGTACGTAAAATAAATTATGAAACTAACGGAACTATAAAGCTAACCAACGTTCTAATTTCTTCGCATTTATTGTATAATATAATTAGCAATAAAGACTTACTATCCATAACTTTATATATATATATATATATATATATATATATATATATATATATATATATATATATATATATATATATATATATATATATATATATATATATATATTCGAATTTGTTCTTATATAGGTATGATATATTTGTTATGATATATATATATATATATATACATAATTAAATATTTCACTCCCTATATCTATATCAGAACAAATTCGAGCGCAACAGATTCATAGAATGTCTATTTAAGTGATCAAATAAAAATACCACAGACAGATCAAAGCGACACTAAAACGTGTATAAAAATATTTTAAAACATTCCCCGTTTATCTTCCTAATGCATTTAAATGTTTTAATAAATAGCTTTATTTTAAGACTCACCGTATTTCTTGTTAACACGTTTGCATGCTACTTGTAGTTGCTCTTTTATTGTACATTATATACATTAAAAAATAATACCATATCAATAATAATATATTTACGTACATACATACACACACACGTTTATACATATTGTATACGATTATACAAAAACATGTCCAAGAGTCATTAGCCCCGTCATAACCAATTTTAAATATAGCAATGTAAGCTGCTTTTAAAATAGTTGCAGACTAAAGCATCATGAAATATTTAAATTCATGACTAAGTAATTATTATATTTAATATTTACTGGCTTTAAGAGTGTGATAAATTGTACATCTCGAACTAATTTATATTCGACTTGTTGCTTTTGACAATATTACTCAAAAAGTCTTTAGTATGTCTGTAATATTCAAAATTGATAGGCTTAATAAAATGTATTTTAGTACATATATGTTTTTTATAGTTAAAATAAATTTAAGATTTAAGCTCTGATATTTACAAAAAAAAAATATTAAAAAATTAAAGTGCAAATACAATTTGTATTGAAATGTTTTACATCTACATGGTATGTTTGTCTGTAACACTATATTTATTATTAAAACCTTCAGAGTCACGAGTAATAGCTAGTTATATTTAATAAATTTCCTTTCGTGTTAACATTGAGTTAGTGCTTAGACAGACAAATTTGAATCCAAGCTAAAATATGGTCAGTGTAATAAAATAGAGTAAAAAATAAAATGTTCGCTCACAAGTGGAACAGAGCAAACTGTAGAATTGCATATAATTTATTTGGCTAAAGTTAAATAAAACAATGTGTACATGAAGAAAATAAACATTGACTATAGTTGTAAACACGTTAAATTCAATAATATTTTTACTTTAGTATTAATTTCTGTATTTATCAAGTATTTTATTAGAAACTTTTATCTCAATTAAGATGGCTTTATGGAACTTCGTTCAACTTATCAAACTAATAGCGAGTTTTAGTTTGTTGTATAAATTAAAATATATTATAAACTAACTTATTTACTAAAACTGTAATTTAATTAAGTAACAAAGTTCTGGAATCTAAATGATGTGAGCGATTTGTGTAAATTATGCTGTGTTAATACCAACTTATTATGTAATAAAATTAATTATTATTGTTAAGAGATATTATAAATATTGATATTTTTTCTTTTGTGAAGCGTAAAAGAAGTAGAGGACTACTTAAAAATTAACTAATAGCTATACTGACAATAACAATGATAATGAAACAGCTCTATCTACTGACAAATGATGATTGTATCTTATTTGTAGACGAATTTTCTGTTTTGCCGGTAAAAAAACTTTTTATATCCATTGTGTATCTTTTGCCCTGTAGACCAACAAACATTCACATATACAAACATTCACATTGATAGTATTAATAAAAATATTATTAGGATAATTATTATTCTTATATAATAAATTACTTATTATTAATATATTTATGAGCTAAACTACTCCATAGATTCTTTGTCATGTCAAGCTTTTATTAATGTGCACAGATGTCCATATCATTTCGTAGAAGTTCGCAGAATCAAACCAGTGCACAGAGTAAAAAAAACTACTTCCTGGGTTTCCAGAAACTTGCATTTTAACTCCAACTATAAAACGTGATTTATTTTTATTAAAAGTTTTATAATGGCGTGATTTTCTATAATTTATATGCATTTTGTAGTAATTTAAATTCTTTTACAATTGAGATTACTCTATTTTATTTATATGTTCGTTTTCATATGTATTATTTTTTTTAAAGAAATGAATGAGTTTTACGTTATTAATTAAAGCTTTATGAAAATACAAACTTTTGCCCTCGGCTCCGTCTATTATTCTATATATTTTCGAAATCCACGTTATCATGTCATACTAGTTTTTATCACGATTGATAAAGTAGTTTCTGAACCATAAAATTACATACAGTTTAAGTCGGAACCTTCGTAGTCTTAATTTTAAGTTGGAGAGAGTATATTAAGTAAAATTTTGGTTTGCTTTCCTAAAACTTATAGAATCTAAGGCAAAATTTTCGTAATCTATCACATTCTAAATATTTACTAATTATTCATATGAATGTAACATATTTAAGTATGCAACGATACGTAACACTCAAATAAATTACTACCCAGGGCCATACCATGGGTTCAAATCTAATCAAACTCCCCCGAGTCCCATACATCACTCGACTTCGTTCGTGTTGGTTCGATATTGTAATAAAAAGTAACATGATTTTCACTGTTTGATTTTTTTATTAAAATCATAATAACTTTGTTGGCTATTAAAGTTTCATGGAATAAATATTAATTCATATAATTAAAATAATACAATTTTATATTTTAAGCTTTATCATTTATTAAAATTAAGCAGTATAACAATTATTGAGTCGATCAGTTGAAAAGGCATTTTTAAAAATGCAACTTAATATTATGTCACTTCAGATTAACTACAATATTAGAAGTACTTAAGAATACTGAGTAGTATGTACAAGAAACGTCAGGCTTTAATAAATTTATGCAATTTTAACATTAATATCATTTGTATTTTTTTTTTAATCTGAAAGAGTGGTAATTATTATTTTTAAAATAAAACAAATCTGCTAAAATAAAATAATCAATCAAAAATATAGTCCATAAGTTATCAGCACTCTAACAAATTATATGTATATTTATTACGAATATGAATCAAGTTACGCATTTGAAACCAAAATCAAATCCGCATACTTCAGAATTCTGAAAGCCATAGTACAATTCAATTATATGGAATAGGTAGTACAAAAATGTAGACTGTCGACAATTTTATTCAAACTGCGACTAATTTGTCTGACCATTTAATTTATCTTCCTTAAGTATTGCCATAATTTAAGTCGTACGCTCCGTCAACCAATTTTTATATAAAATTAATGATGTAATATCAAATTTAATATCTCCAGTTTTAACAATTTATTTTTTCCATGATTCGTATTTTATCCTTTCTACTTAATGATTGATAACCAAAATTCCTAATTATCTATGACAAGGGATAAAAAGTCTGTTTATTTAGATTGAAATTAAATTTAAATAGTCTGGAATTATGTATTAGAAATTAGATAAAAATGTAATTTAAAAAAACTTACAATTTATATTCTACTGCATTACATATAAAACGTTTCATATAGAATACTAGTACAAAATTGATGTTAACACTCAGTATTTTTTTTTAGTAGAAGATTGTGACATAATTTTCTTTTATTATTTCCTTCCCTTAGGTTAATAAAAAATGTGGTATTTTTGTTAAACTGAATATGTACTGAAAAAAATATATATATTGAACATATTTAAACTCTGTCGATAGTCTGCTTACTGAATTCTTTGCACGTGTGTCAGTGATTGATTATGTGATACCTTATATTGAATAACAAATAACTTTCCCCAACGACACCGGCTGAATATGGATTGCGTTAGGTTACATTTTACCTTTGTGATTTGTTATTCAATTGGTTATCTTCCTTATTTAAATTATCGTTATTAACATTGAATTATGCATAAAAATGGAAAGTACGATTTTTTATCATCCATATGACATTAACATCTAATTTTTTTTTTTGTTCTAGCAACTTTCTTCTGTTCCTTATTCAAAAATATGTATTATATCAAAAAATACACGCGTAGCATAAATAATAAAACGCGTAAGCGGGTAGATCATATTTTAACCGGTTTGGGGCCAATTTCTCTTTACCTGCCCTTGTATTAAATTCCGTTATTTCCTAAGGGATTCCCTATATGTGGTAAATTTTGCCAAGATTTTACGAATATGAATACAAAATGTTAAAGAGTTTGAGAATAATAAATTGCGTTTTGATACCAACACGAAAGGCACATACCGACTAATATTTTGACTCTTTGTCATAATTATATCGTTTTATTTAATATTTAAGACAAAAATGAAGCATATTTTTAATATTTCTATTCTTATGAAGGTTAAAAATATTTAATGTTTGAAACGTAATATTTTCTAAATTAGAGACACGCTCAAAATAAGATGTAAGGATGTCGCTTTAAATTGGAGTCAATGTTTGTTGTAATTTGCGTCTTTCTAACAAAAGTGACTTGTTCTTCCGAAATAACATGATTTACGGAGGAACCTTGGAGCAAATTGCTTTGCATAGTAATTATTTTCATAGCCAAAGATAACAAGATAAAATTTTGGATGAACAACCCAAACGTAACGATTAAATAATTCGGATTTTCATGGGAACAAATATGGCATTTTCGTTACATTTATTAAGTGGTAATTAATAATACCGTATTGCAATGGAAGTATGTTAAGTATTTTACAAAATATAATAGTTGTATTAAAAATTAAAGCACTTAAAGAATCTTTATTAGGGTTATATTTGTTAGATAACTATTAAATAGATTATTATGAAGATACCATTTTCTTAAATAATACATCTAATATACAATATTTAAACTTATTATAATTAACTTTTACTAAATTTACAAGTAGCGATGATTAATTAAATCGTCGCAATAAGTATAATATTTTTGCATTCATCAAAAAATAAATATATTTATATTTAACAATATATTTGTCTCTATTTTATGAAAATAAAAGAAAAATCGACATAGATTATTTGGTATTAAAATTCTTAGAAATAATAATATAAATTCTAATAATTTTCCAACAAAATTGTTACTAGCCGATAAATACTGATCTGCTGCTGATAATCAATGAAAAATTGATTTAAACTCGTTTGTTGTAAACAGACCGGACCAAAAGAGACTTACAATTGACATTACTTACAGTAACGATAAGCAGAAATTCTTATCTGTATCCCTTAGTTTATTTCTAAAATAAATTAAAAGAATCCCTTTTCATGTCAGAACGACATGTTATTTATTAAACGACAATTGAATTTACTTATTTGTGTTTACCTAATATTGTTTCATCTTGTTTCCATTTCCTCAGTTAGTTAACATTAAAGTTTTTCCTTTTAACCAAACTCAATTTTATCGGTAACTCAATAAACCGTCGCGAGCTCAAAGCAAATACAATATAGGTACTAGTTAGAAACGTCAACAAAAAAATATTTTCGCACAATAATCTTGGAACTTTTTTTGTATGTTACAAAACCAAAAGATTTACAAAAAGAATGACTTACATATTGTGTACAAATTGAAATGTATAATATACAAGTTAAATCTATTTTACCTTTAGAACAAGATTCCTTATCTCACATACTTTATTTGTAAATTAATTGAATAACACAGACACGTTGTAGTGATAGTCTTAGTCACTTTTTTAATGTTGAAGTATTTTTTTTTGCTACAGTACACGTTAGAAGGTTGGAGTCACTAATTAGGCGTGCCCGCAAGAAACGAGTTAATTTCTAAAGTCACATCTGCGTCTGAAAAGGTTAATAGTAATATCTCAAGTTATATACGATACGAAGTTTTAAACTTATATTACAGCCTGAAGAAGTCATATGCAATTGCGGTGTTTCACAGAAATTAGTTTGAAACTTGACCTCTTTTAGAAAAGTGCTATTAAATTTATCATGAAGTTAATACTTCTCAAACGAAAATCATATTTACTAAAATAGTTTTATACCTTTTTAAGCAAAAAAACTATGGACGTCTGAAAGAAAAGTAAATCTCAGTGTATATTATCAATATAAATAGTATAATAAATTTAAAACATACTTGAGTTGATCTGTTCTTCTTAAAAAGTATTAAATAACTATTCTTGTTTTTATATAAAACATAGATACACATTTATTTTTTTTTTTCTTTCTACAACGAAAGAAATACCTGTGTATTTCTTTCGTTGTAGAATGAGCTTATCTCTTTAAAGAGCTCTGTCTCTCTCCTCTAGCTGCCCTTAGAGAGTTCGAGAGAGCAGAGAAATGTACATAATAATAATAACATATACAAAATAAAAACATAACAAACATAATTTATGCCTGAGACAAATAGCAATGCTTAAGTCTACGTGTAAATACCATAACGAAAGGGTGCATTTCATGGGTTGGTAGACAATTCTATAACCATTTCACTTGTATAGTAAAAGATTTCGAATAAACGTTAGATATATAGAGGCAATGTTATAAATACTTGTCAATTAAATCTAATTCGTTATTTGATAAAAGTAAAAATAACAAAAATATTTACTTCAATTACGTATTCATTGCACTTATAAAGATACAAATAGGTTTAACATCTGCCTCTGATCTCCACAGAAACTTGCTTTAATATTGAAAGTATGCAAAGTGAACAAACGTAGCTGATGCAATATCAGTTAATTGTCAAAGTTTTCTAACCATATGTACCGCTTATCTTTTATTAAGGTTTATATAATATCCTAAATAATAATAGAAAAGTTTAGTATTACATTAAATAAAATAACAAAAAAAATTACTTACATGACTATTACTATTTCAAAAGAAACTTGAAAAGGTCTGTTTTATTTATTACAAATACAGTATAACCTATTTCATCTCAATTTCAATATTCTACTACAGTGTCAAATAATTTAGTTTGTCAATTATTAATTGCAATTTTATAACAGATCTACACTAATATTAACACAAAACTGAACTGTAACATTTTTATCAAACAATATTTTGCCCAATTTTGCCAAATTTTTTGCCCAATTTTGAAATTAAATTCTTACAAATTCTTACATTTCTATAGAGAAATGTAAAATTTTGTTTCGCTACAACAGATTATCATCCAAAATAGATCGTCCACAAATTACGTAATTTATTATAATAAATGCTACTTAGCTATGAAAATCTTAATAATAATATAATAATGTTCATTTAACTAATTACTGCATGGGCCAAAAATAAAACACGTGTTATAACTTTATGAACTTCAACTTCAATTAATAAAAGAATGAACATCTTATTTATTCAAGAACAAATATTTTGTTTCTAAAAGACGTAGGAAGTAAAAGACTTAGCTCCCACTAAAATTTTATGTACGAGTATATATATTCCAATACGAAATCAAATATTGGAAATAAAATGTACACATTATCTGCAAATATTTACGACATTGTTATTACAGATGTTCTAATAATAAAGTAATATTTATGTTACAAATCCTCTGATAATCAATTCGCTACAGAGAACCTGAAGTTTATGAACTTTACCGCTACTAAACGATGTAGTAGATCTAGACGAAATCTGGACGATTTACACGATCTAGATTTAGATTTTTAATTCTGTGTGTGGTCTGAGTTATCACTATTAGTGTTAAATGCTGTGACATGGTCATCTTTTAAGTTAATGTAACTTTTCTAACGTAAACCTTTCCTTACTTTAATATACTAAGTTAATGTATTTATAATTTAGTTATTTTTGTAGAACTAACATATTGTTTTTGTCATTTTTCGATAAAAATTGTATGTTATGGATGCAAAAAACCTTTATTTTAAAACTTGAATGGAGGTTAATAATTCAAGTTCAACTGAAGCATTTAAGATTATATGAATGTAATTGATCAGAAACAGGCATAAATTTTAGTTCAAAAGTATCTTAGTTTTTTACATATTAACTATTTTACTTATAGTCCCTCTAAACTGTAAAAAATTTCTTACAGTTCGAACTTGTGATAACTAATATTTACATATTTACATATAATAGTTAAAACATTTAGAAAGAAATAATACTTGATTAGTTTGTTACGGAGTTTTTACTAGGGACATACAATTTCAAATTAACTTCTCATTAAACTATTTTCTTTGAAAATTCTTCACATTACACTTTTTTAAATAAATTAGTATTTATTATACGAGTATTTATGTTTCTGTAAAACAAAGAATTAGGAGACGATTTATCATGAATAAACGGGAAATTTCTAATCTTTCCTAAAACTAAAATAATACTTTTCGATGTTATTGGATTTTTGGTCAACTTAAAAAGGGTCTAACTTCAAGTTAATTGGTAGAGGCTTGGTCAAAGATTTTTCTTTCAAGAATACAAAAATTTAACCCAAGTTAAGGAATGAAGCGGACCATACGTTATATATGTTAATGTAATTAAGAGTGAACCTTAAAAGACTGGATTTGTTAACTTTTATATATAACTATAAAAAAAGATATATAGTTATATATAAATAAATATATTAAGCGTGTATAACTTATACCATAAACCACTAGACTCTGAGTGGCAGTCTATTGTATCTTTAAATGTAATTGAATTTTCTCAAGTACCATCAAGTATTTTTTTATAAGAAAACATTTGAGCCTTATGGAATGAACTATTTTGATTCTTAAAATTACTTAAAAATATTCTTAACCGAGAGCGGTAATAAAATTTTAAAATTAAATAATGTTTTATACATAAGTTTATATAAGTGATTTTTCTTCATCAATACAGAGTAATTTAATTTTAAAATAGAATTTATTTCAACATTTATTAAACTATATCAAACTTTATTATACTTAGTTGTTTGTTATAAATAAAGAATTTAGCATATTAAAAATGAATAACTAGCTTTTGGAAGCAACTTTTTAATTCTCAGTAAAAACATAAAAAAATAAATGAATATTTTTTATCGAAAAATACCTCTAAAATCGATTTATTTTACAAGTACAATAACAATAGTTTCCAACACTTTAAAGTAGCATTTTATATTTAAAAATAACGAGTTTCTGTAGAAATGTTCATCCGACTTTTTAAATCCTCGGGGGATTTAAAAACTCTAAAAAACATATTAAACTTTTGCAATTGTAAAGTTATATACCGACATAGCTTATTATTATATATAAAATGTGACGAATTTCGTCAGAATCTTTCATCTCCCATTTAATGAAAGAAGATTAATACAACATTAAGTTAGAACCACGAAATAATTACGGTTCCTAAATACATTATAATTTCAATATTACTAAATTTAATATCTACACAACCCTCATCTTCTGGTAGTAAGTCAAAAATAATTAATTATTTCGACTAAAATCTGACAGCAACGTTAAAATTATCCTTCCAAAATACGACCCGTAGATTTAACTAACAAAAACATTATAAACCTTATTTCGGACTTATTAAGGTTCAAATTTCTAATTCACCTTAACTATTGAGTAAAGTGTTTGAAAGTAGTGAAATTTTTAAAGTAAATAACATATTAAAAAATAATTTAATACAAGAGTATTAATTTAATTTAAAAAGGATTAAAATTAGTAAATAAGAATTTACCAATTTTAATCCTTTTTAAACTATTATACATATTTTATTACTTTAATCATGAAATTTAAGAAATAATTCAATTTTATTTAGTTCGTGGAAAATAACAGGACAAAACTGTATTCATTTTCTATAGTGAATAGAAGCACAAGTCAACTTAAAGACCTACTTATTATAAAACGTTTTGCAAAAATACAAATAGATTTAGATTTTGTGACAAAAATACACTTTTAAAGTGTAGTAAAGATGACAGAGGCCAAACCGACAGGTGAAAAGTAAGCCTCTTATTCCACTGAGGTGACAGTAAAGCGGGAAAAGTAAAAATGTTTTCCTAAATGCGAAGTCACTTTAACAACCGCAATTTATTTATTCTATATATTTCTTTTCCTAAGCAATTTATAATTTCTATCATATGGTAAACTGTAAAATTTTATTATTTTTTAACGGAATTATAGTTATTTTAATCATTTCTCACCATGTATCTTTATTTATATTTATAACAACACCAACAATACTTATATTGTTTATATTATTGAATAATAATTGTCACACTTAAGGTTTCATAATACAACATAATACAAAATTATGACCAACAACTAATCACTTTAATAATTTTTACAATTATTTGCATATCCATACTTATGAATTTCCTAACTCATAAATAGTACTCCTCCACACACGTATACGCCTCAATATTAATGTAGGTTAAACTAAAACCATGGAACCATTTAATTGACAGGTCTTGTATCGTGAGGGTACTTTCGAATACCTTTTGCGCTGTTCAATTAAAGTGGTCTCATGGCGAACGAGGCGTTAGAGGCTTTTAATTACGAGTTTGACCTTACCAACAATACATACCGTCTTTAAAATTGACAAACTGATGTAATGCAAAATAATTTTAAAATATATTATATGTGTGTATAACATGTGTGTGTCAATTAAATATATAATTTTTTTATTGAACATATATGTTAAATACCTATAAAATGTTTTTTTTTTATTTTCATATATAATATATATATATATATATATATATATATATATATATATGTATATATATATATATATATATATTATATTATATTTATATTATATTATATGATGTTAATTGATTTTATTATAATTTAAACCTATTAGACCGTATTTCTAAATATATTCTGATAAAGTAAAATATAATTAATATTTAAACCAACAAATACTAATAATTAAAATGTTGGTTAACCTCCAACGTTATGTGTATGCTATTACTAACACTATCTAAATTTACGTGGAAATTTAATTATTGAGGCCGTAGTAACTACATGGTCATAATATGATACCGCTATAAGTGAATCTTAGAACGGCATACTCGTATATCAATATCATACACCATAACAAAAATAACTAAAATTAAATAACTTTTAATAAACTTGATAAAACAATTGTTACTTTATAACAGAAAAGAAATACAATTTTATTTTCCAGTTCATTATAAATATAGACAGTACAATCCTGTATTTATTTTTACTTCACTTATTATATATTATATCATTATTTACTTAACATCATTGTTAGTATTAAGTAATAGACTGCAAATGTATCCAAAATTACAGATCCTCCCGTTATACCAGAATCACATAATAAATTCAAAAGGTAACTTCACAAGCTCAAACTGGGAAGGATGAAGGGTTAACTTTACAGCCGTCTCAAGTGGCCACTTTTATTAAACTTATTGTACACAATAATTTTAGTATTTAATATCATTAATGGGATATTTTGAGATAAAAGGCTAAATCTAATCTAATCTAAATGAGGTGTTAATTAAAGTTTTTCGTATTGTTATACTTTTTTATTGAAATATATATATAATTTATTTATCTGTACTTTCAATTTTTTTAACTACAGGTATAAGAAATATATATAAATTTATGATTTACAACGAAATTTTAATTAAAATTTTAAAATAATTGAATCTTGTTACCGAACCCTCATCAAAATTCAGGAAATAAATGAAACCCTTGAGATTAGTTATGATGAAAATATCTATTATGCAAAACAAATCCTAAATATCACAAAATATTATGACTCTTATATTTTGCCTATAATAATACGTGAAAATAATAATAAAATACAATTTTGATTATCAATATTTATTGTAATTTCAAATACAGTTATTATAGCAATTTTCATATATGTAAAAATTATTAGACTTTGTGTAATAGAAGTTGGAATTTAAATCAAAACGTGCAGAGCGCGGACGCGAATTGTATGGAATTTTAAAACGCCGATTTAAAATTCAATAACAGCGACCTCAGTTCAATAAAACCAAGGAAAATTATTCATTTCAAATATAGATTGTAAAATTGGATATCGATTTTAAAATAGCGAATAATAGCGAATAATTATAATCGATTTAAAATGATAATAATAATTTTAAAAAGCTTTCATGAAGATATTGTTCTTCAGGGACCTATCTTTTTCAACAGTGCAATAGAAAAAATAACATGTATAGAAACAAAGCACCACATAGAGTCCTTATATATTCAAATCGTAAAATTTGAATAAAGTTGACATTATTAATATTAAAATATTCTCCAACATCATCTAACGATAAATCATTCATGAGCTGACGAAGATAGAAACCGTTGTCATATTTTGTTGATATTGGATAAAAGTTACATAATTATCATATTTATAACAAAGTTATGCATACTCTTTAATATTCATATTTCATTTCATTCGTTTTGTGAAATGAAAGAAAAGATTCGGGAGATTTCTTATGACATTAATGTCTTAAGAAATCATCCGGAACTTTTAGAAATGGATAAATAGCAATAAATTTATTTTTGAAGTAATGATATTATGTTTATATTAGGAAAATAACACGGAACCTTCTCTAACTTTTAATAAATAAGATGTTTTTTTTTTTAAATAAGAAAAGTGTTTAACTTATGTTCATTTTCAAATGTTAACCAACAATTTTTTTATATTATCTAACAACTTTGAAGTTTTTAAGGAATCGTTAATATAAGGGTTGGAATAGGGTAATATCAACCTCTTACAATAAGTGAGGATTTGTGTTTATAGTTGCGACGCGTACGATAAGAAAAAATTAATGTCCATATAATCTCTTTCCTCTTACTATGTTCATTCTGTACCTCCCTATATTTCTTAAGCAGAGAAACGCTGTTGGCCAGGAAGACTTTAAACGTCTACTATTTATCCCGTGCTAGTATAAAAATACCAATAATAGCTCATATAATTACTTATTCTTATGTTCTTTATGAAATATTACTAAAATATATTAAACATTAATTTAATGTACTAAGTTAAGTACATACATAGGTGTAGTAAAATTTTGATTAAATATTTAACCCAACATAAAGGCGGTACCGTGAATAGCGCATGCTATCTTTCTCATCCTTTCCCGTTCTTATCGGTATCATGGTGACTGACGTGGGTTTTACGCGGGCTTGAAAGGACTTTTTGAAGATAATTGATGTAACATTACAGAATTAACATATATTTATCACAAAAGAGTTTCAAGATTCAAACCGTGTGAGTTCTACAGATTTATATATAATACATGTAAAGAACAGTTAAGTACAACCCTGTCATAGAAAATCACAATAAAGTTCAAGTTTCACCCTCCCATTACAAAACTCAATCATTTTTCCCCTCCGCTTCTTTTATGCAAGTACTTTTATATTGCAAATTTCCATCAATTTCGAAGGCAAAAATTATCGAATAAAAAATATACAAGATTGTTATTAAATTATGTAACATATATGTACGCTAAATATTTTCTGTCTTTAATTTCTTTTTACATTAAAATACTTCAATACATATTAAGAAAAAATAAATAATTATAAAATAATGAAGAAAATATTTTAACTATATCAAATATTTTCAAATTTGTAAGCAGAAAAAGCTTAAAGATTTATTGACAATTTTAAAGACAAAGACAACCTTCTTTTCAGTGATTTATAAAGACATCCCGGATTTTAAAGCTTTTCTCCACATTTCACTAGTGACTGACGGGAACTGGAGAGTGTGTGAACAAAAAATCGGGCGCTTCGCCAAATCGACATGCGGTTTAACTACTAAGATGCAAATTGGACAGATGAGTTGAGAAAAGCTTCACTTCTTACATCAGCTTAGTAGCATTCACTTAAGAACCTATAAATATTATATAGCCTTTAGGTTAAGTAATACCATTAAACGATTACATAATATTTATATGTATATATGTTCATTATAAGCTTGGTTTTTGTTTTAGTTGATACACAAATTTGTCTATGAAACAGGTAATTTAATTATTTATGAAATGGTGGTAGCTAGTGGCTAATTCATTGTCAATTATTATTTCTTATTTGTCCCTATACATTTTCTATTTAGAGATATAGAGAAAATAGAGACATATTTTAATTTTTCCTATGTATACAAGTTAATATCTTTTAAAAGTTAACTCAGAATAAGTAATTTAAAACATTACAAAGGAAAAATTCAAGTTCCAGAATTAAATTAGCAAAAATTACTTTGAGGAGAAGTTTTTATTCTTGCAAAAATTGTATTTTTAGTCATTGATGCGGACACAAAATAGCAATGATACGAAATTAAACTTTTAGCAGTAACACTTAGTTCAAACGTAAATATTATGTAAAATCTTATATTAAAATGTTATTTTCCTTAACGTATCATTTTAAAAAATTAAGAATAAAATTGTTTTCGAAATAAACATAAACGTATCTGTTAACAGTCAGAATGAAGATTCAAATAATCTCAAAAAAAAGCCTCATTGTAAGACCCAGTAAGTTAAATTAAGAGATAGGTTATTATTTTATTATTATTATTATTATTTTAATTATTATATTTTTGACATGTCTATATTATATAATTTTATGTGAATAATTTAATAATGATTGTAATATTAATAATAAATTTAAATAATTATTGTAATTTTGACATATTATATTGTATTGTTTTGTATTTTATTTATGTTATAACATGAACGAATGCGGCGTTGGGGACCGCAAACCCACACGCCACGTTCCGAATGGCAGGAGGTGGAGGACGGAGCTACAAATAGCTACGTGGAATGTAAGAGGAGGAATGGAATAGAAGATGAATGAATTATTAGATGTGATGGATGACAAAGATCTGGATGTTATTTGTGTGTCTGAGACCAAGCAAAAAGACAATGATACGACCGATTTGTCTGGCAACCGGATCACTTTTTGGGCTGGGTTTCCAGAGGGTGAGCGAGGTGGAGTACTCCTGCGTGGAGTACTGTTCTCATCTTTGGGATGGCTCAGCTCAGTACTTGCTTGACACTCTCGACCGGTTGCAGCGGCGAGCAGTTCGCATTATTGGAAGCCCAGAGGCCGTAAAGATCCTGGAGCCTCTCCAATTACGTAGAGACGTTGCTACTATGGCAGTCTTTTATCGCTTACACCACGGCGAGTGCTCCGACGAACTTTTCCAACTTATCCCATCCTCTCCTTTCCGATCCAGAACAACACGTGCGGGACAGAAGTGCCATCCCTTCACGGTGGATTCGGTATCTTCACGAACCAAAAGGTTCAGCAGATCTTATTTATGTCGGTCCATCAAAATGTGGAATTCATTACCACTGCACGTGTTTCCTTCCCACTACGATCCTGGGTCTTTTAAGCGGGGCGTGAAAAAGCATCTCGTAAGGCCGCCATAGTGGAGGCCACCATTCGTCATTCTGTTATGTTTGAATGAGATTGGTGGCATCCATTTTTGGACCTCACTGACTGCTTAACATCAGGCAGGGTGGAGTCATTTTGGTAGGCAGATATATAAAAAAAAAAAAAAAAAAAAAAAAGAGGTTGCCAAGGTATAGGCGTGTTGTTGTCCTCTCGAATGGTTAATGCAATGGTAGAATACAGGGCGATGAACCCGAGGCTTCTTTGGGTTTGCTTTAAGCTGGGGATAATAAGAGTATTCTTGTTAGCCTTGTATGCACCAGTATCCTCATCTCAAATGAGCGAGCTCGAGGAGTTTTGGGAGAGTGTCAGTGATGTTCTAAGTAGCGTCAGAGATAATGAAAAGTTGATAGTATGTGGAGATATTAACGGATGGGTTGGAACCGCGCGAAGTGGTTACGAAAGCGTGCTAGGCAAGTACGATGATAAGAGAGTAAATGAGGCTGGAAAGCTTATTTTGGAAATTTGTAAGGAGAAAAATTTGTTTGTGGCAAATACGATGTTTGATCACAAACAAATTCACATGTACACATGGGAGCGAGCGGAAGAAAGAAGTTTGATCGATTTATTCCTGGTGGATCAGCGAATTCGACGCCAGGTTATGGAAATGCGAGTGCTTAGAGGTGCTGATCTGGGAATGGTCTATTATCTAATCGTTGCTAGAATAAGAGGTTTGTTTGCAGGTTGCAGCAAAATGCTGAGTCCCGATGTAGCCGATTATGAAATCAGTTTGGAAGAAGTGTAGAGCGCGATTCAAAGCCTGAATGTGTTAAGGCTGCGGGAGCAGCCGAACTTACTACCGAGAGGATCAAATATGGTGGGCCACGCGTCTTGGACTTGTTCTGGTTTTTGTGCAATTTATGCTGGAAATCAGGGGAGGTTCCGGACGATTGGCGAGGTGCAGTTTTCGTACCTTTGTATAAAGGCAAAGGTTCACAGATAGATTGTGCAAGCTATAGGGCTATCAGTTTGGTTAGCTTGGGCGGTAAAGTTTATGCTAAAATATTGGCGAGAAGAATGCAAGAGATCTAAAAAGCTGTTGTGGGAGGTCGAAGGAGGTTTTAGACCTGGAAAAGGGTGTGTAGATCAGATCTTTTTCCTCCGCATGATCACGGAAAAGTTTTTGGCCCTAAACCAAAAGGTTTTCTGTGCCTTTGTGGATTTGGAAAAGGCGTTTGACAGGATTGTGAGAAAGGGAAATTATGGGAGATACTGCCCCGATACAATGTGAGCGGACCCTTGCTACAGGTTGTAAAGTCTCCTTACAGAGATCACTCAGCCTGTGTGCGAGTAGAAGCTGGCATGTCGCCCGGGTTTGACATCCAATCGGGTGTTAAGTAAGGTTGCGCTACGTCAGCTTGGTTGTTCAATTTGTATTTGGATAGTTATCTCCAAGGCGTGAAAAAAAGTGACATGGGAGTGAGAGTAGGTGACCTTAAGGTCAATTGCTTGCTATATGCAGATGCTGCAGTGCTCATTGCATCATCAGAATGCGATTTGCGTGCAGTGGTCACCACTCTGAAAACCAGCCGATCGACAGAGATCATCAAAAGAGATGTGCTAACACTGGAGTCAACTCATTTGCACATGTTCGTAACACAATTGGAGAAATACCATCTGGCCCAATTGATTTATGAATGTCCAAGGAAAACGTCCACCGCGGGATGATAGGCGATGTCTTCCCCAGGGCATCCAAAGTCGAGCTTAATGCAAAAAGAGTGCCCAAGAGATCGGCTTTTTCTTTTGCCGTGTGGCATTCCCAGTGTTCAATTGTGGTAGGGAGGGCTGGCAAAGAATTCCCAGAGTGATATTAGAAAGAGCTCAGAACACAGGCGGGTACCTTGTCAGCTGATCCCCAATAGCAATTTGCTGTTTGAAAAACCTTGAGACACGATTATATTCCCACTTCAGCACTCTAGATTGGAAGGGATCATTAGGAGTTAAACAGACCGGTCCTCCTTGGTAATACGAAAAAAATATCTGAATGGAAATACTTTCTTACTGATAAAAACAAATTATATTATAATTTTAGAACTAGTATAGGATAGTAAAAAAAAATCTCAAAAGATATAATCTATTTTTTTCATATAATGTGTTAGTGTTTGTTTGTTTCTCTGTTTATTAATAGAGCACGGAAAATGTGTTGGGCAGATTTATATGACATTATCATTATACATGTATAATTATTGTAATCAACTGTTGTATGATTGGAACTAAAACAAATCGCGTTACGATAACTTCGACTCGTTATCAGGAATGTTTACTATCACAAAACACGCGATGGTGGTAGCTCACCATTAGTAAGCAATTAGTTGGAAATATAAATAACTAAAACATTTATTTTTTAACCATAGAAATAGACAAAAAATACTTTTTATAATCTTAATGGTTAAAAATATCCAGTATTAATATAATTATTCTAAAATTACTAAAGATAAAAAAATACACTCAAAATTTTGCATTTTTGGCAGCGAGTTTAGAAACACAACACTTTTGCTCAAATTTCACTTCAATCTGCACTCTAATTAACTGGTTCCTTTGTACTATTTTCAGCTCATGTTGAACTTACAAAGTTGCATGAAATTTGCAAACGAGCGGTGGATGAAGGATGTGCATTTCATATCTTATGCGCATAAATTATGTTTCCGGGCGACAAAATTGCATTGTGAAAGTTCCGTGACTTTCCGGAAAAATTATTTGACTATCAAATATGCAAACTCGGGTGTTCGAAAAACTAAAGTCGTGTGAATTTTGATTTTTCTCTTAAAAGTTATGAACATAGCTTTATCTTTATCTAGCTTATGCCGGAATAATTTTAACATTAAATAATTGTTAAATAAAATCAGAATATCAATTTTTCGGTTGTGTTAAAATGTTAATAAATTTTACTAAAAATGTAAGGTTAGGTTTTATATAACTTATACGTTGTAAACTGATCTCAAATTCAATTATAGAATGGGTCTACCCGATATTTCATTGTGTTTAACGCAATATCCTCTAATACATATAAAATCGTAATAAAACCCGTACAATCAGGGTGAGAGCGTTAAACAAAGTGTTCTCTGAAGGGGTGACGTGTCATTATTGTAATGGATTCAAGTGGAGATGTCGTACTTACAGTGTGTTGTTTTTATTATGCGGAAATAAATTTGTTACGAAATAAATTTTCTTTTGTTATGATTTTTTTGTTTCTTGATAAATATCTAGTCGAACTTTCTTATATAATCCAATAATTTGAGAATAGTAAATAAAAAATATAGTTTATATAATTTTTGTTTTAGTATGCGTTGTTCCTTATTTGTTTATTGAAAGGGCGGTTTTTGTCATACGTGACAATGGACTGTAGTAATGGAACTAAAGACTCGTTGTGTATAAAAGATATGAATGAATAATTTGTCAAGCTGTCTGTTAAGGCTGACATTGTTCGATATATATTACATATTTAGTCGGTTGAATATTTACACTCTCTATACATATAAATAAAGTTGAATTGTCTGTTTGTAATTCCAAATTAACAGCTTTCCATTAATGAAAATATATACTGACATAAAAAGGTATATTTTTTTAATTTTTTGTCTGTTTGTCTTTTATTTTGTTCGGGCTAATCTCCGAAACTGAACGATTTTAAAAGGACTTTCACTGTCGGATAAATGCAGTTATAACGAGTAATATAAGCTAACTTTTACTTTAAAAAATATTTTCCTTGAAACGACATGGTGAACACAACTAGTTTTATAAAAGAATATAAAGCTGAAATCACTTCACAGCAAACGATGGAAAATATTTTTAGGGTTTGTGATTATGTTTTTCCCCTTTTTTATACATGTGTGTGCTTAGTGTTTTATTAAATGTATTTTCACAAAATTTTTAAGAAATATTTTTTACAATATGATGAAAAAACTTTTTTCTTCAAAAATATCTATTACATAAAATTTTGCAATTGAAAATAATAAAAATATTAAAAAAAAATTACAATAAAAGGTTTTAATTAATTTCCGTTGAGGGTTCAAACTCCAGTGCTTATTATGTAAGCCGGCAGACATCACTAAATACCCCATCATCTTCATGACAGCGAAGCAATCCAAACAGTAATTAAATCTATAATACCTTCCTCAAAACTTACTGACAGTCATATACATATTTATTCTGTTTTAGGAAGGGTAACCAAAAATCAACCTTAATACTATACACCTAAGGTTCTTCAATACTATTGCAAACGTAAACACCAATTGGTGGAATCAAAGAGAGAAAATTACGTTTTCAAAATACAGGCGATATTCGACTTAAAGATTTCAACAATAAGGTTGTTTTAATACCGTTTATTCGTCATAATTTTAGGCAATGTTTTCGATACTTCGTTAGTATTCTAGTCACGAAACCGAGGGCAAAAGTAGTTAAAGTAAACTAGTTATATGAAATGTTTGTGTGAATAGTGCAATAGTGAAATTGATACTACGTGGTATTAATCTCATCCATAATTTAGTGGTTAGTTTGTTATAATAAGTACAGACATAATAAACATTACTAGTATGTTTTCACTCAGAGGAAATATGATAGAATAACTGACATGTTGCAACGACCCCAAATGATTGGAATAAGGGTAGCTGGACGATGATTTAGCCCTTCAGTTTATGCAGAGTCTTTAATTAAAGAAATAATAAAATAAACATAAATATTTGAATATAAAATATGTTTTGATTCGAATTATCTTCTTAAGATCGTATGGCTTTTAAAATTCCTTTTTAGACAAGGCTTTATCTTATTTTTGAATATTAATCACCCGCTACAAATAAAAATATATTTAATACTAAATTATTCTTGATGTTGCTATAGACATTTCAACTTTTTCTAAGCTATTGTCTAGAAGGTGTTTGTTAATGACTTGTTGTTGTTAAGCAAAATGTCTGTCTAATCTTTTAATAAAATAACAATTTTTTAATTGAGTTCAGTGATCTTTCTTATTGTAAAAAATAACTATATCAAGCAACACTTAAAAAATCAATGTCTGAGATCATATTTCTAATCTCACTTATTAACTTTATGTGTTTTATACTAAATAATGCTGCGCGCCTAACAAATAATGAAAACATTTAATAATTAAGTCTGCTGAGGAGGAGGATCAAATGTAAATCAATGTTAAATAAATCTACCCTTAAAAATAGAGGCTGGTATGTACTTTTAATCGATTTAGGGAACAGATATTTCATGAATGTAAATAAATTGATTTGAATAAGATCATTCCATTTCAATGAAATTTCAGTTTATTCCGTAATAATATTCTATACCATTATATTCTTATGATATTTTATCTAAGGTTTGTGTACGTGTAATGGTGATTGATACTTTTTAGATATTATAAAATATTTTAAAAGTAATTATGATATTGAATAATAAGAGAGAGAAAAGCGTTACTTGAAAAAAAAAACAATTTTCAATCTTTTTAAACAAAATACAATTTTTAAATAATGATCAATGAAATGGTGTCGATACGATAGGCCACAGGTGTAATAAGTGACAAACCGTAAATTGTCCGTCGAGCCGCATCCGGACGCAACCGGACGTATCCGGACGCGGACGATCGGTGACGGATGTCTTCCGGTCGATATTTAATTATTGGTGAGAATTTAGGTCAATTCTGGAAATAAACAGCGTTAAATATCGAAAAATTTACGTTTCTGGCTTTAATTTTCTTCCCCATATATATTTTGTTCTTTAAAAACATTAACACCTCGACAAAACTCGTAGTTGATATTAAAAAAATTAGGCTCAAAAGAAATTACCATAAAAATCATGTACTTTTATATATAATTTAAATTTAATTTTAATAAACGATATAGAAAACTGCATCAAACAAACAAACACGCGGATAGAGATTGTTTAGCAGTTATTGATTATTTTACCATATTCAACTTGTTTAAAGCTTTAGTTTATAAATTTTATAATATTTTTGTGGAAAAATGAGTCACAGTATTTGAAGTCAAATTTAATAGAATTTTCAGTATTTTTTAATAAATAAATCGCAACCAGTCTCGAACACTACAATCCAAGCTAAAACCTAAATATTGATTCAATAGGCCCGATAACGCAAATATTACACAAGTCCGATTTATGCAATTATTATACGGCCGTCTATTTTTGTGATGGTTCTCATCTCTGTTCTGTTATTTTCACATTTTATAATTGATCTGGTTTGGTTAATAACAACATCGACACATATGGCTAAGTATAACAGCAGCTCTAAAAATAACCGAAAAATATTATATGTTCTTTCAAATTTCATTTTATAATTTATAAATCCTTAAAAATTCTTTAATTTTCTTAGCATTATAATATGACAACTTTAAACAATCGCCTCCTACCCTAATTTCTAGACTCATAAACAAATAATTAATGCTTTTTATCATGACTTTCTTCCAGCCTTTTACTCTGACGTTTATTATTCATTGTATTTAATAAGATTATGGGAGACAAGCTCGGGACAACGAAGAAAGAAAATATGAGTAATTACTTGAGTAGCTCGATCTCTCAAATTACACAACCTTCACTTTACTAAAAATAACATTGTACTAATTCGAATACTTACCGGTCTAAAACCATTTTTTAATAGAAACACACACACACACACACACACACACACACACACACACAAACACACACATACATATTTAGGAAATTAGACAGTTTTATATATATTATATCAATCAATCTAATGCATATTAATTATTACCAAAGATTGCAAGTGGTAAATATAACAACGTTGCACTTTAAAATAAAAATTAAACAGAATAATATCTTTACTCTTCTTACATATCACCACACACTAATACATAGTTCACACAACATTGGTTATAATAATAAACACCAACTTAACGTAACAACTTCCAACATCTAAAGTAGCTGTGTAATGTTCTAGAATAAAATTTCTCTTACAGACAAATTTACAATTTGCCTAGGCGCCGGAGAACACGAAGTGCTTTATAACGTTGTTTCTCTTTGCAGTCGTTTTAATTCTGTTTTATTATACACTTTATAAATTTTGTTTATTTTATTATTATTACAATAAACATATTTAAGCTTTTGTGTGTTTTATTACTTCATATGAACCTACGTTTTGATGTATACGTCGTTTTCTTTTGAGCGTCGTAAATACGATTATGCCTTAAATTTAATTGCTAAGGTAGACAGACACAAAGCTCCCGGTTTTGTGAAATTGTAGGGTGATAATAATAGCGGAAAACAATTTTGTTTAATATATTTGGACCGATTTTATATTATGTTAATGTTATAAGCGAATACAAAATTAATATAATTCCAATTATAAATATGTCGCAATGTATCGATGTAAATATTTAAAAATATATAAAATTCTTTTTTAGCATCTTCCTCTTTCACTGCTGCCTCAAACCAATGTCGAGGTGTCTAACATAAGTAAGCCTCAGTCAATGTCAAGAAAACGCACCTGTTTCAAACATTTATCAACCTGAATTTGGAAAATCTGTGCCATTTAAATCTTTCTATATTTAGTCTTCAGCAGTAGGTATTGTATTCGGGGCGCTGTTTGTAGGCTCATAAAGACGAGGAGAAGACATAAATTAGATCTATTAAGAAAGTTAAAGTTTGTTAAGAATCTCTTGAAACTTATTTTATAACAACTAAGTTGTACTATAAAACAAAGACCTTATAAAGGCACAAAAGTTTTAATGACTTATACATAACAATTTTCAAAAAGTTTATTTTAATAGAGGAAACATGTATAATATTATACTTCGCGATTAACATTATTTTAAGATTTATTGTTTTAGAAACAAACTTAACAAATCCAAGTCATTTAAAATAACCAAAAGCTTTTAATACTTGAATAAAATTCCTTATCAAAGTTAATGCTCAGATTTGCTGATACATTTTATTCACAAATATATCTTAGCCTTAGTCTTAGTATATAAATATTATAAATGTTACCTTAATTAAGACTATCATATCTTAACATGATATAAATAATATTTAATCATTTATATCTTAAAAATATGGTCATTTAAATAAAATGAGATTTTAAAGAAGACTATTAGTAGTTTTAAATCAATTGCTTTATAAATTGCTATTTAATAATGTATTATTTTTTTTCAATAAAGTCAACATTGCAATAAACGAACGATGCGTTAAATATCATGCGGCGAAAACCAAATATTGACGCTTTCGCCGCAACGCATTTGTGTTACAGCTCGTATTGTGATATCAGGCGTTCGATTTGCCCAATTAATATCCACAGTTTTCGGCAATTTGTGGTAACTTTCGTTTCCGTTGTGAATTCGAATGTGTATTACGTATTCACGAATTCGGATATGAATTTGGTTTCTTAATGATATAATGTGTATGCTTTACCTGTTATTAAAAATAAATGTATTTGAGTTTAATGTTTGAAAATCAGTTTTCTAATATAATAAGATAATATTTGGTTAATTATTATTAATCATGGTTAATATTATTTTATTAAAATTATATATAGTATTTATAAAATGAATATATTGACTGAATGAAAAAACAATGTTAAAGTTTTTTATTTCATTACGTTTTTAAAATAAATAATTAATAAATTATTTATTTATGGGTTTCGTTAAAAAATTCAAGGAATGCATCCGTTAGCCATGTAGTTGGTTAGCCAATGTTTTTGAGCTCTTTGATATATTCCTACAATAAAGTATCACTTATCATACATGCATTAATATGTACTTTTTTTAATGAAAAGTCAAGCTTATGCGACGACGACATTTTAATTCTTTTAAAAGATAAAATAAGTAATTAAAATAAAATTCCTTTATATAACATCAATTTTACATCAGATATGAGAATAATTTTCATCCTAATTAATGCTCTTTCTACCTAACCTCCCCCTACGAGAACTATTAGCGAATGAAACTAATTTGCCGACCACCACCGCAGCATCGTTCGCCGCAATGACTTGCTCGCAGTTTGCTATAACTGTAGCGAAGGCTGTTCATATACCAAGACCATAACAATTTTTATTAAAACCTTCTCCATACAATCTGCGTCGCAAGTAAAGCAGCGTGTTACATTTGTATGTTTAAATGAAATTTTATACTTTGTTAGTTGCTTCACATCACCTGTTCTGCCCGCATTGTATAATTAATAATGAATTCAAAAGGTCCTCAACAACTTCGCAGCGGGAAGGATAAAGTGCGAATTTCACAGCCGTCTCAAGTGGCCACTGTGCCCTAACTTTTAGTGAAATGCAAGCCATTTTATATAACATTAAATAAAGAGACATTACCTTATTACTTACACTTATTAAAGTGTAGAGTTAAATTTTTTTTTTCTCTCTAAAATCTCCTATTTACTATTTTTTAATTAATTTTATACTTATATATATATAAGCTATTATTGAGCTTGATCAAAAAGAAAGCGACAAAAACTTAATAAGACATGTTAATAACTTTTTCGCTTCACATTTCAATTGTTCCCGTCGCTAGCAATCTATATTTCCGACACTATGTTTTTAGTCCATGTATTTGAACTATGAAAGGGCTTTTGAAACACGTTTCAAAATATTGCTTCACAGCTACAAATCCAGCCCACCAAATAAAATGTTCTCCACATATTTTGCTACATTAAAAAAAATCATTACTAGTCGTAAGAGATACAGTGTAATATTATATAACATTTGTAATAATGAAATCTAAACAATATTTGGTTTTTAGTTTGTAATAATGCTTTTTTCTACTTTTTATGAAAATGATTACCATTTTATTAAAAACATTTAATAAAATATATTTTTAAACTTGTTATTGTTTACAATATACAAGTAACATGTTTTCTAGACGACTTAATAACTTATTTATTAAGATGTTTAAAAACTTGCGGTCGCAAGTACGAGTATGTAAATTTCATATTAATATTTCTGCAAAATATATAAATCTATTCTATCATAAAAATTATTCACTGACACGTATACCATACGTGTATATAATTGTTATTGATATAATAGAAATGTAGTAGTACATTACAATTTGAATACTAAAAAGTGAGACACAGGGTGTGTCATCAGTAAAGTAAATAATATTTTAAAACTCAATAAAGTCAATTTTAAACCGATTCATAAAAATAATAAAAAGGGAGTGTTACAAAACTATTTCACGAATCTATTTTGGAGTACATCTGTTTGATTTTTGAAACAATATATGTCATAAAAAATTCATATCTCAAATTTTACTAATTCAATATTGTAGATGTAGACTATAAAAATAAAATATATTTACTCATTAAAAATAAGTAAGTGTTGTATTAATAATATTGTTATAAACGTGTGCCAAAAGCACAAACTCGTTTGTATATATGAATATTATACAAATGATAAAAGGACAAATACACGGTATTTAATGTTTGTTATTTGTCAGTCACACTACCTTAACATACTACAAAAAAGAAGCCAATTATACTAGAATTCAGACGATAAATTAGTTACCGGTATTTTCTTTATAACGCATAAAATAAGCATTCGTTACCTTTATATATTATCATCAATATTTATGGATAGTTACGTCATTTCGTACGTGATTTGGGAGTTTTGAGAGGAATCTATCTTTTACTTCGAGGAAAGGTTAGAAAGAAAGGACGACACCTGAAATGTCTTACAGTAATCGTATTCAAGGAAAGAGAAATTAGTACTTGTAAGTTAGTTCATGTCTAAGCAAATATACGTCTATAAAATTAGTTTTACAAAATATGAACATGACAAACCTTGCGTAATATAATATAAAAATATTTTCGAAAATTTCACCAATGAAACAAGAAGATCTAAATATCTATAACGAAAAAATAACATAAATATTATACGTCTTTATATACAAAATTAAATGTACAGAAAAGGATGATATGGTTCTTTTATTTAATGTTTTTATACCTCGATGAGTAATACATTATATTATGTAACAGCTCTTATTAAAACTGTAAACTTTAACAGTAAAACAAAACACAAAACTATGCTTAGAATATACAAGTAATTAAAAAAGATGCTGAGGTAAGAGTATGTGTGGGATTATTTTAGCTTTACAATTTGGATTTCAACAAATATTTATTCGAGTTTTTATTCAAAGGAATAGTAATATGATGACATTAGATAATAACTTTGAATATAAATAACGGTATTCATAGTTTAATTTCATTATATTCTTATATAAATAAAAAGAGATCAATATTAAAATATTCAAATAACCACATATATATTAAAAAGAAATACGCTTTAAAAATCAAAATTAAAGTTATATATGAAGTAGAAAGTTATATATTTTTATCACTTTTTTCTTTCTTTATCACTGAAAAAGATAATAAAACTCCCTATTGTCCCACAATTATTGGACGTGTTTGTCGTTTCTATTGTTTGCAATAACTACGCTGATAACATTAAGCCAGCGTATTTATAAATATACGAATATATATGGAATTTTCTCCCAAAAGACGTATTAATGTCCAAAGTCTGCAATTAAATATCTAAAAATATGACAAGTATACTCTCAGATTAGTAAAATTTCAAAGTATTTTTTATCTTATTTAAATAGAAAATTTACATAAATTTGATATGAACTTTATTCTAAACATAACAGTTTATCAATATAATATAAATGTCAAATTTAAAGTTTCGGAAAAAGATTCTTTTAAATAATAACGCCAAAATGACTTTAATTGAATATAATATTAGTAACATAGTCTTTATAAAAAATAGATTTATTTAATCTGATTTAATAAATTTACTGAGATTAATTAACAGAGCAGAAATCAAACTGGGGATCTTTGGAAGGACGCATATGCCAACTGAGTTATCCTAACACTCCTAACATGAACGTCCCAAAAGTGAACTTTGCATATAAGCACTCTTAGATGAGACTCTCATAGGGACTAGTGAACAACCAACAGAACAACCAGAATTCTAGAAAATTTTCTATAATATTTTACTTATCAGTGAATATTTCTGTAATATATTTATCGTACACTGCAATGAAAATTACATCAATTTATTGCAAATTGCATGAAAATATTAGAGTCCAAAAGTCCAATAAACAGTCGAAGTAATTAACCCTGGATAACTAATCATTCGTCGAGGCGACGACGTGCCACTTGACGAAATTCGAAATCACCTTCTTCGCTCTATCACCTGACCTTGACTCTTTTATTACCTTACTAATTTGAGTAAAGAATACAGCCCATGACGCTATTGGGTCCACGAGCATCATAGGATGTGCTCTGTTACCTTTTTGTCGTCCGCTGGACGAAAGTTTAGTTATAACAACAACTTTATTGTTACGGTACGTACATTAATAAATTCTTATATTTATTGTTTTACATATTGTAGATCTGCTTTTTATCGATAACTACAGAATAGTATTTATTAAAATACTAATTTAATCTATTGCATTGATTTAAATAAAAAGTTTAATGCTAAATTTAGTAGTAAGTAGATTTTTGATTCGGTTTATGTTATTCGGTAGATGTTTTCACTTTAATATATTTATTTTAGATAGATTTGAGTAATCAAGAGGATCAGATTTGTCGTTGGCTAGAGTAAGCATCGGAAAGCGAACTGGAAGAGAGATCTGACAGCTCAACATCGGAAGCGGAAGACATTTTAAAGAAAGATATTAGTCAAATCCAACAAAGTTTTATTTTTATTGTCAACTATTCATGATCAACCTATTATTAATGAAACGACATGAAAATCAGAAATAATATATTTTTATAATAGCACGAAAGGTGCAGTGGATACTGTTGATCAAATGTGTGCAGATATAAGCTCTAACCGGACAACCAAGAGATGGCCGATGTGTATCTTTTATAACATTCTCAATATATGTTCTATTAATTCTTACGCTATTCATATCTGTAACAACATGAGAAATAAGAAAAAGCCAGTGAGTCAGCGCAATTTTGTTATGAAGTTAGGAGATCAGCTAATGGAACCCTGGCTTCGGCAACGATTACAGACCATGTTTGAGGAGTAATATAAGGGTCATAATTGAGAATATTCTTGGAGAATCTTCAACAATACAAACTCCTGTTCTTTTTACGTCAAAGACGCGTAAAATTTGCTACCAGTGTCCATCAAAGACCCGGAGAATGACCAAGTACCGTTGCACCAGATGTAGAAAGCCTGTTTGTGGTCCACATAATGTTGATATGTGTGGTCACTATTACAATATCAACAACACATTGTGTGTACAACACATTGATATTGTAATATTAATTAGTACTTAATTTGTTCATTATAATCCTTACTTTTATACCATGAAACAAGTTTCTGTCTTAGTTAAATATTTTTTATTATATTTAATTGTTTTATTCCGTAGTCCGACGAAAGTGTAGTAATAATGTAACATTGAAAACAGTTTAGTTATCTAGCGTTAAGATCAGTAATGCCACGTTACATAACTAAATATATATCCTCTTTTGCGAACAAATATAATATTTTTTTACGTTAACAACAAATGCTTATCAGGTTCCTACCTATCTTGTACTAATGACAGTATCCATTAAGGTCTAGAAATTTAATTCCGTTTATTAGAATCTTATTGTAATCATAACTTATCATTTGTTGACGGTCGCGCTACAAAGTCTTGTCGCCAATAATTTTAGGAGGGTATTTTTGAAAATTCTCAATATTTTGTGTGTGTAAGTTGCCTCCAATAATTTTATTATTAATAAAGATGGCAGCACCGATGTTATGAAACTTGCATTAAAACTATTTACAAGCCACTTGTTAGTTAGATAGATAGAATGTCTTCCTATCATTGTTACTGTTCACATCAAGAAGTAAAGAATAAGTGATTATTAAGATTAAAGTGCCTTTGAATATGAGTTAATTTTTAAAGTGGTTATAGTTTTTATTGAATTAACTGTCGTAAGCCTTTTTTAATTGAAACGGTTTTGCGTGAACAAATGCATTGTATAACGATAAATTAATTTTTTGGCTTTGCGTATATAATTCACTGACTTTTATATTTGACTTCTTTCTCGTCAAAGGCTCCGAACAACTTTGAATTTAAAAATAAAGAACTAAAATCCTATAGAAATACACAACACGGAAAATATTCAATAAGAGAATTATTAATTTAAACCTAAAACAGTCTGACTTTTTAGCTTTTTAAATTTAGAAATCACTTGAAATGTTTGATCTATGTATATTGCTTTATATATGGAGTAAATAAATTGATAAATTTTTTCATTACAATTATTAAAATAATATTTTTCCTTTAATTTTTATATTCTTTGATTTTTGACTATTTATAAAATATACATTTATATTTTAATGTAACACGCAAAACATATGGATACAATCCTGTCAACAGAAAGACAAGATGAGAATGTGAATTTGTCTTCTATCTCCTTCAGTTTCTCAAGTTTACATGTATATAAAATGTAAGCTAAGGATCCTTTAGTACAACTTCTTAAACATACAGGAAATACTGTTTACTTTGTGATTCTCGTTCACCTATCATAATTTAACATGACATTTTTGATTGCTTGGTGACAGTCTGGTTTGACGTATCCTGATAAAGTTTAATGCCGATTTTTTGATATTTAATAATTGAATATAACAAAGTACTCAATTTCAAATTACAAAATAGTTTCAGACTCCAAACAATTATGTGTGGATCACGCAAAGCAATGCCGTAGGGAAACCGAAGTAAGCCTCTAGGCTAGCTCTAATAACTACAGGTATTATTATTACCGAAGCATTTATTTTCGAAATGGTGTATACAAGATTTTATAAAAAAATTAAATATTAATAAAAACTTCTTAAAACTTAAACCATTGAAATGATTTTCACCGTAAAATGCATTGTGACTGTAAGCGATGCCAACTTCAGTATTTTCCCTTTAGAATTGCAGTCGTTCAAAAACTTGAACACCCTTGACAAAACTTGTCCACCTAGACTTCAAAACTGGTTTATAGTCGTTAAAAATTCTAAAATCTTTTTCTGAATTCAAAATATTGGACCGCTTTTAGTTTAAAGTACTCTTTTATCCAATCCGAATTGTGCGACGACAAATAAAAAAATTGCTCTCGTGGTCTATACGAACTGTTGAAATAGACAATTTAGAAATCTTCAAAAGAACTTCTTTCAGATAAAATATAACTTCTCGATTCCAGACAACAATTTAAAGATACACTATTTTATAGCGTATTGTTATGAATAAATTACAAAATACGAATTCAATACTTTTATATTTAATTGATTCGCACTCACATTTCTAAATAACGACTTAAAAGTTTTTAACTTGTTTTACAAATTAAAATTGTGTTAAAATAAATGCTCTATTACCTAATATATTAAATTAATTATTTAAAATACTGCTAATTAAACTACTACTAATTTGTCCGTCTCTAAGCTGAATTATATTTACGAAAGCCTAAAAGTCTTAAAAATATAAAGACCAAGATACGAAAAAGATTGTAGCAACAAGATAGAACTTAATAAATTTAAAGTTGGTTAGAAGTTTCTCTAATACTCTAGAAAATAGGACGCCACAATAAAAACGCGATCCACTTTACATATTAACGCCATCTGGTGAGGTTCCATGTAACTACATTCGATTAGGCTGTATTTTGTTTTCAGTTTAATAAGTTCAGTCAGTATTACCTACAGCAATTACACGAATATGGCTCAATAATAATAATGTAATATATTTAATAAAAGTATAATACAATTATATCTTTTTCTTGATATTTAAATATGTTTAATATTTTCTTTTTTCGTTTTTCCTTTCCGTGGTCGTTTATAAGTTGTTACTTGGTCTTTTATTTTTCTGTCTTTTTAACACACTCTTTACCTCCCAGGCCAGGGCTGTTATCTTTTTTATCTAGTTCTTAAATATCATTCTCTGTCTGGCATTCAACATGTAAAAAACTTCACATTATAAAAATATTCATAAGCTTTTAGAAAATCTATGCGACATATATTGTTGCTAAAAGTAATTTCCTTTTGAAAGGAAACATAAATGTCGTTTAGGTGATTTCAGCAATTCAGAGCTTGTAATTATAGTTGATTGCATTGTAACAGCTGACTCTGCCGTTAACAGTATGCATTTTTTGCACGTTTTAAATCTTTTTCGATAAAATTTTGTAAAAAAAAAAATCTTAAACTTCCAATACTTTTAAATGAAGAATAAATCTATTTTCGATAATTATAATAATATATGATGAGGTAAAATCATACAGTATTATATTTTCTTTTCTTACGTAACATTTAAATATTATTAACCTGTCTTTACTTGGTTAAATATTTTATTGACCCGCTATTAGTTAGAGTTAGAAACAAATATTGGAAATTAATAATAATATCATTTTCTTTCACATTTAGCGGTCTACAAACAAATTTACCAAATTATTCATAAAAAAATTATAACATCTTATCAGGAATTATTAAGTGACCAAATGATAATAATCTATAAATATTATATTAAAATTATTTATAAACACTTTTATAGTACAGCAGAATAGTCAATTTTGTTTTTTCGGGCAGAAAAATCAAATCATGGGAATCATAATAAATCAGAAATTTTAAAATTCTTTACACCATTACGCTACCCAACATGGGTAAAACTTGTGTCTTGCAAAACTAAAAGAATCATACAGCATCATAAAATGTATTTGTTTTAAGCACTTTTTAATTTCACTTCACACATGCACAATAAAATGTTTAAAAGGAATGCTTAAAAATAAATTCTTTACCTTTAGGGTATTAAAATTTAAATTTAATGTAGTTTATTTAAATTTGAAGACATTTAAATTTGACACAAACTGTTTTTTATATAAGTATCGAAAAAGTGAAATGCACCACCTTTTGTTATATTTATGGAAAACCTGATGCTGCTAAATATACGATAATTAAAGTCAAATATTTTCTGAACCTCTACTGCCATATATTTTTCAGTATACTCTTTGCATGATAAATACGTTAGTATGTTTGTTCGTTTATTAAAAGTAAACAGTGTTTGTTAATTTTTTTGCAAATTAATTAGGCTACGCGCTAACTTGTTTTTATAATTACGTTTTATTTCAATCTGACCAGAAAATATTGAGTTTGATTTTTGTTCTTTTAAATAAAGTTGTGCTCTTAAATAAAGCTTGTTAAAGCATTTGTTGCAAAAATAACAGCGTTGAGGTTTCTTTAAAAAATGTATTCTTATTTGAGTTCAAAACATCGAACTTCATCGGACAGACAAGATAAATGTAATCTAATCTAATCTGTGTCCTAAGGTTCCTACCAGATTAATTAAAACAAATAAATAAACTCAAATTTTACTCTGTTATAAATCAATAACATTATATTTTTAATTTTGAAAAATAAGTTCAGGCAACGTCCAGGAAATCAACTTGCTGTTGTATGAATAATTTTAAATTGATATTAATTCTATATATAGTATAAATAAAGTACATAAAAATATGGAAATCAAAGAAATTTAAAGCAATATAGTATTTGAATCTGAAAATATAAAAACTGATTATTCATTTTATAACCATAAAAAAATTACCATTAAAGTAGCGTTCGTGAGAAACGCATTTGCTCCACCATTTTTCGTCGAACTACGTTGAAAACATTGGTTTCTAAGAATACTAATTTTATTTTAATGGTATATTATACAGTCCAACTCTATCATCTAAGCAAAATAATTTACCAGATTAGCTCCTATCTCCAAACATACATAATATATCACCTCTTTAAAATGTCTTTCTGTAAGAATCATAATGACAATCGACATAATTGTGACAGATTGTCAAATAATATTTCTAAATTGTTTTTGTTTGTTATCAAATTTACTAATATATTTGAATAATATTTTTATTAACACGTAACATTCATGGAAATTGTACCAGTAATAATAATAATAGTCCTAGGGCTGACACTATTATTTTATTTCATGCGACGAATAAATGGTCAAAAAGGACCATATTGAAACTAATCAATTGTATAAAAATTTAAATATTTATCTAAACATCCTTATTATAAAGTTTGCTGAACCATGTATGGAAATCCACTACTTAATCTATTACAGAATCTACAAAATTACCGCTTAATTCAAATTAAACATTGATAAGAAATAAAATAAAACTTTTGAAATATAATTACTAGCTTAACGTTAGCACATTACGATTGCAATGCAATATTTTAAACTGCAAAATATTACAAATTAAGTAATAAATATTTGATATGAACATTTAAAGTGAAATCAATAGTATAAATTTAGAAGAGGTACAAAATAAATTTATTTAGTTAAAGATATTTTAATATTCAAAGACATTTTTTTTTTTTATTATAAATTTACCATAGACTTGTAGTCCATGCCATTTCTAATTTGTTTTATAATTATTATTTTGATTTCTTTTTTTTTTGAGATTTTTGCCTGTGTATTCAGGCACAAGAATTACTTTATTAAATACATAAATAAATATTCTATTCAATTGGTTAATTTTGTTATGACCTTCTGGTCTTGGTTGTGTATTGCTAATTTCAAGTTGTAATCATTTATTGTCTTGTCCGTATTAACAATGCTGTCTTTGATGAACCTCGCCAGCGCATCTTCTTGATGGTCCGTGTAGTAGACAAACGTCCTGGTGTGTCGGGAAATGGCTACTAGCGCATGAGGTACGCTATCATGGAGTGGGAGGCTCTTTCCGGTTCTTTTTACTACTATTGTACTTTCATAACACAAACCTTGTGCCTCATGAACGGTGAGTGTTTTGGATCCCTTCCCTTTTCCGTACCCTTTTTCTTCCAATGATTCAAAGACATTACGTGCCTTTAAAATCAATTAGACCATAATATTGAATAATCGGTAGATTTTCGTCGGTTTAAAATTCACGATTGAACGGACATTTTTCACTCTTATGTTAATTCAGTAAAATTCATACAATAATAATATATAGCACACTATTATGTGTAATATTAGGATACTATTTAGCGAATTTGAATACAAAGACAAAAAAATAAGCTTTATAAGCGGTGCACTTGATTTGTATTATTTAAAAAATAAAACACCCGGTAATAATAGATGACTTTAAGGGTTTTGCTTTAAAGTAAGACTATTTTAATTTAATGTATTCTCTTACAAGTATTAAAAATTCAATTAATGTTTTTAAACTAACAAATATTATCATGCTTAAAAATAAATCATTACGTCTTTCATAAAAATTCTTCGACAAACAAACCGTTTCTTCACTCCGACTTCAAAATGCTTATCACGTTTCTAATCACCTACCCTACACTAATGACAGTATCCATTAGGGCTCAGACATTTTATCTCGTTATTTTAACGGTCAGGCCTGCTGTTACTGTAATCACAGCCTAATCATTTACTGACTATAAAGCAGTCTGCGTGAACTATTAATTTGTACCTAAGTAGGTTTCTGTGTTTAGCTTTTAATCAGGACTCGTAACTAGCATAAATAAGTCGATACATTGTTGTAGAGTCAAATATATTGTGCTTGCATTTTTCCTTTACTTATTAATATTTACTTCAATATGAAACCAGTTAATTGCTGTTAACATTTATTTAATAAATTAAATATTAATTTATTTTTAAACCGTTTTTGTTGTTGTTTAAATTATTGACTCTTGTTTTTGTTATTATACATAATTATTAATTTAATCAGATATGTCGCAAATGACTCGGAAATGAAAACTGTGCAATATATTTTTTCTTGTAGAAATTTAACAAAAGCCATAACGATGTTAATATAATGTAACAATTAGATTTACTACAACTATTACTTAGAATATATAGAAATATCTTAGTTTGATTCTGAGTGACGTAATAATATGAATTACACCTCGTAAATGTAATATTCTAAGACAAGGGCAGTGTTTTAACGTTACAAGTATTTTCGCTTAACTGACACATGGAACCATTTGTTTCATAATAATAGTAATCATAAGTATGGATTTGGTGTTAAATTGATATAACATGTTATGAAATGTACAGTTAAACGGTTTTGTTTCTATATAATAATGAAGCATCAAAAGGATGCGTGTCACCGGTGATTTGTGAACACCAAGGAACACCTAGATTAGGTTTCTTGCCCTTAAAACCCTTGATGTTCAAGGGTTTTATAACAGAATTGCCATCTTTTGCATTGCGCTTTGTTTACTAAATAATAAATTATAAATAGATATTTATTAATAATATAAGAGAAATATCGTCATATCGTAATAATTTTGTCACATATTTGATAAATTTTCATTAAGAATATATTTATCCATTTCCAGAAATTACATAATATGATCTTACAGTAAGCAGCTCCGGATTAATTTATGTTAGAATATATGTACGAGTATCACACCCAATAACATCTAGCTAAAATTACTAAATATCATCCACCAGTTCATTCAAGTCATATTATTAGGGAAAATACGAGTATGAGATGATATATGAAACTCCTCATTAGGGTAGAATGAATGTACTGGAGACAAAAAAAAGATATATTTTTGTACTCTTGTTCAAATAATTTTATACACATTGTGGGCTACAGATTATTGCTTGCTTTCTATTTAATAGAATTTTATTTGCATTTAATTTAGTTTCCTCATATAATATACAAAAAAAATACTTTGTATAGTTTTATATATATTTTTTTTTAATTATTACTCAATAACTTGAAAGTGAATATTAAAAAGTAAATATTCATTATACAAATTCATTTTGGTTTTGGTTGTCTGTACATATAGATAAGATTATGTTTCTGTATTTCTCACTGTGACACATGGTTATAAAGTATATTTTGTTTATGGTACGTGAATCAGTACAATGTACGAGTATTTGAAAATTTACGTATTATTTTCATAATTCAGTATGATAATATAAATTTTAATAATGCATAAAAATTTAAAATAATAATAAATTTAATAATCATGTATTTCATAGTTGAGGACTCTGACTTCGCAATAGAAAATCATAGCATAATAAAATAGGCTTTTTAATTTTAATACAATTGTAAAGATGTCTTTTTCACAACAATTATATATATTTATATGTATATTTTTGAGCTGCTCTCAAAAATAACCTAAAACATATACTAACAAACAAATTAGCTTCACATTCATTATAAACGTTAAAACGAGTCATAAATTTTCACGAATATTAATCAGTAGAAATTATACCTGAAACAAAATATGCAATGATAATTATTTTACTAGTAATTGAATCTTTACAGTTTCTTTAGTTTTCTTATATATTCATTATTTTTTTAACATAAGACCAAACAATCCACGCAAGATTCTAATACCCAAAAATAAAGTTCGATTAGCTATTTTGTATGTTTTATTCATGATTGTGTGCACGTATTTATATGCGTATAAAATTCAATAGAAAGAAAGTAAAAATTTGAAATACAAACGTTACCAGCATAACAATTTTATATATAAAAAAAATGTATTTTTGTAATATTAAAAATCGATTGTGAGGTCGTCGATTCAGTGTGTCAGTCGAATGTAAAGATATTCGAGTTATGAATAAATCATGAAGTTCTCAAAGGGCAATCATGAGATGCATTAATTTATTGAGTCTATGTATATCTATCACAATACCATACAGGGTAATAAAGTGTTGAGTAGCATTTTGTACGTAAATATATAAAAATCCTTTTCATTATGCCGCTGAGAAAAAACTATTAAAAAATTGCACCTCATCTCAAGTACAAGTTGTGTGATTCATATTTTGATTTATTTTTTACTTCTTGGTTTCCAATCGGCCTACACTGTGAATATATTTTCCAGTCTTTAGTTAAACAATAGTAATAGTTAAAGTGACCATATCGTGATGTTTCACGCTTAGTAGGATGTAAAAGATTTAAGTTGGAGAGGGATAATCTTTTGCCTAAGTACAATATAAGTAAATTTGAATTAGATGTTCCGACTCATCTTTCCGACTCTTCCTCCAACAGATGATTTTAAATCAATTTTTACTTACTTTCTAACTGTAATTCAGAATCCTTGGTTTTTTATATATCATGTACATGTATATATATATTATATAAGCTAAAAACATAATGAACGTATGTATATGCAATATTGTCTGTGGCCGAGGCGACAGAGGTATGCAGAGACCGTAGCGTTTGGCGCTCCGTCGTCTCTGGTTACCCCGCAAGGGATATGGCGTGAAGGTAAATAAATAAATAAATAAATAATAATATAACAACTCAATCTAGCCTTAATTATGACTTGGTATTATCTTATAATTTTTTAATTGTAAGCCAAATAAATCATACAACTAAAATTATTTTTATTTATATACTGTTAATAAGTATATTGGTACCCAAAGATAAGTTCCAAGACTCAAGAGTAAATAACTCCTAGCAAAAGTCTACGTATCATTTCAGTGAGTTTCAAGTGTCCCATTTTTTTACGTTTCCTTTCTCGTGACAAGTCAGGACAAAACTAGATCGCTGAGTGGCTCTTTATTTATTTACAACCACGCAATGCGACTAAATTTTTTCGAAAAGACTAGGCCCTTGTAAATAGTTTAGTCTGTACACAGTAATTTGTTTCTAAGACATTGATCTGTTTGAACGGAATACCTTTTAATTTTGCTAGAAAACTGGCTATCAATTCAAAAATAATCATTACTTATTGGTTTAATTACAAGTAACTGGCAAAATTATAAACATGTTTTCAAACGAAATTATAACTATTATTCCGTAAGTTCTTAAGCCCAATCATGTATGGAAGTATAAACTTCTAGATTTTTGTACGTAACATCTGTCAGCGAAAAATAGATTGTATCTTACCCGAATAAATATAAAAGGCTATTTCTTTCAAAATTATAGGCTTGTTTTGCTCTTTTATTACGCACCTTAAAGAAATGATAAAACTTAAATATAAATATAAAAACATAAAATGTGTACACTATTCAACTTTCTTTTAAAGACTGTCCTAAATTGACTCTTTTATAAATTTCTGTCTACAAATTCGGATCGGATGATTATTTAATAAACCTTTCAGATTCTAACCACGGATCTGCTACAAGAATGAGTTAAATATAAACGCTAAGTCTAGACGCTTCATAAATATCATGATTTATATGACACAATACTATTTTGATACAACAAGAAACTAAGTCTATAAGCACAATTGCTGCATAAACATATTTATTGATCGTGTATCTTTCGCTTAAACATATGGTTAAAGTAGTAATTTCTGAATCCGCCGTGAAGGTGCTTGAATTATGTACGCCTATAACGTTCTGGTACCTTATAATATTTATGGCTTGTTACTATTTTATTTGTCTTTTTCTGGAGCAGCGGAATATAAAATCAATGTAATATTGTGCATTAAATTGTTAATTATAAACGACTTGAATAAAAATATAACAGGCAATAGTACACTTGCTATTAATTAAAGCTTTCATGAAGGCGTTTGCTTAATTTCTTACTCCGAAAACTGTCAGTAACATCCTGACCTAAAACAAAATTACGCCGAATCATAATTAGAACATAATTAAGCGCTCCCCAAATGACTATCAGTTCGGCTAGTCATTTATGGCTACGGGATGTTAAAGAGAGAAAAATTTTACTTAATTTTATATGACGCAAATCCAGTATTATTATTAGGATGCTATCTGGCGTTTCATAACCAACTGCTGGTGAATTTGATATACATAAAAAAGGTTTTACTTTCTTTAATACACACATGAATACATCTCAAGTACATCCAAGAAAGTAAAAATACATTTTAATCTGAGGCATACCATTATTATTTTTTATATAAATAAAAAAATATATTTGTCATACACAGGGAGAAACAAAGGATGCAAGATAAGATTGTGATATTGTACTGTCGTGCACATAGCGCGACCTACATTATTAAATGTATTGTTTTATTTTCCTACCTATACGAATGCTGTATATAAAATAAATGTTCTTATGAGAAAATTGTAAGAGAAAATCTTAATTAAAACATATTTTTTAATTATTAATATAAATCTTAAACTCCGTAAACATGCCTTGTTTAGAAAAAAATATTTTAATATTAAAATAGGGCGGAGTGGACTGAAATATCTTATATATATATACATACATCTATTAAGATTTACTGTTACAAAATAAAATATTTACATTAGTTGGAATGATTTAGGCCATTGTTAGTCAAACATGTTTGGTGATTTAATCAATAAATGATTACTTCAACGTCGCATATATTAATAGTTGGCAGTATCTATTATATATATCAGATTTTTGTTAAACCAAAACATATTTAGTATTATTAAAGGATATATTAATTACAAAATTCGTTTTACCTACAGTCCATTCTCATTTCTTCTGTGTGTAAGGTAGATAATATTTATCATATATTTTTATAAATGTCTCTTAGATTGGTATTTACCACAGAACTTCTCAAGCTCAAGATTATATCTTTTTATGAAACAAACCATGAACTTGACTACTTAACGATGTTAAGGTGTCGTGAATAGGGATTATGAGGACCAATTATCAAGTAGACGTTAGTATTTCAGGGTTTAATGATGTAATAAAAAAAAATTCTAATATATTTTGTAATTTAAGTCAAAAAAATCAAATTTTAATGTTTTATATAGTTTTTTTTTCATCTTTCTTGTATACGTTACATTCAATGATTATAAAAACCAAAGGACCCTAATTACTTTATAGAAGAATTCTTGTCATGGAAACCATAAGGGAGAAGCAGGAATTTTATTTTCTAACTAGATAAGGATGTTTTAAAATTAAATTAATGGTCATTAACACCGATGTGACGTAGATATTATAGCCTAGATACGTAAGGAGAGGGAACCGTAGGTTAAATTATGGCTTCCTTCGAATTTGCGTTCACATTATATCATTATAGGAGAACAGTATAAAATGTAACATCACACTAGAGTAGACAATGCAATCAATAAAACCATCCCTGGAGAGCTTATATTGCTTGAACGCTACACCAATAGTGATGGTTAGGTTTCTAAAAGGAATTTGGCATAGATTCTGAGTCTTTTAAGTTTTATTTCTAAGTTCTTGATGTTTTGTTTTACACGACTATCAACTAAAAAACGAAAAGGAATTTTTAATTCAATGGAACATGATACGAGTATAAGACTTATTAAAGTTTATTACATAATCATATATATATAAAAGTATTTATTATTAAACGGTCTAACTGAAAAACAAATCCCGTCCCTATTAATAAAATAAAAAAAAATCTATAAAAAATATTTTAAAAAAATGTCAGCAGCCTGAAATGTTTTCAATACGGATGTTTACTATTTGAGAAAGTGCATAATGACATCCAAATGTAATATTTATATTTAATTTTTGTAGCGGAACTAGATAAAAACCATGTTTCAAAACCAGGGAACAATTCGGGTAATCAAATTACGTGTTTCATCTCGTTCTTCGCCTTAGTATCCTTACAATGTTTCAAGTTGCGAATGCAACCGTAAAAAGTGCCTTTTGACTGAATTTTACTAACTTATTTCTGTAATATTCCTCCTTATTTTGATAATTGTTCCTTCACTAATAATCTTTGAATAAACATAAGAATAATATTTCATAACGCGTTGTAAAAGGCTGTTAATAAAATATTGACTCAAGGACCATTTTTATTCGGTATCTTTCGCTCTCAAATAGTGCACTTATAATTGGATAAAGAAATGGGTAACGTATTTTATCTTTGCCTTTATATTTTTAATTTGAGTTACATTTTCAAAATTGTCGAGTAAGATATGTTTGTTTGACGACTTCTCAGTAAATGAAAACCAAATATTAAAATCAACTTTTCATACTCCATATTGTCTCAGTAAAAGATATTTTTAATTTATTGTCTTTCTGTCTATTTTGCTAACGTAGTAACTTATTTTATATTTTGTTACATACATAATATATTTTTTTCAACAGCTTTCCTCGTGGACTTCTAATATAAGATTTACCAAAAATATATTGTTATGTAGAAATTTTATATCTCTAATAATTTAAGTATTACTTTGTAATTAAATTAAATTGACCACACATTCCTATTTATCCAGAGTTCGTCAGTGTCTAATTAATTCGTCAATAGACATTGACACCTAATTAAAAAGACATTTATAACGTGACATAATCTTTTAAGAATTTATTGCTGTCAACGTGATATATAAAAGATAATACTAATTTATCATTTATATTTAATATTTGACCTTAATATGTAATAAGAAGCCAACGTGATATACAATGATTATATATATATATATATATATATATAATATCATTAGTTTTATAAAACGTTCGGTCGATAAGTTATAAAGTATATCCCAATAAAAAGCTAATTTAACATGCACTTTTAAGATGGTTAATTACTAAATCTTTAAAAATGTGTGTTTAAGCCAGTAAGTAAACGCTATATATTTAAGTTGTATAAGTTATCAAAACGTAAATATGATCAATAAAAAAAGAATACAAAGATACCACAAAAAAGAAAACAACAATAAAAACAATATTAAAATAATAATAAAAAAAATAAAAGTTATTGGTAACAAAAAATAAAACCAAAGTATTCTAGGACAGTCAATTTCCTCTGATATTATTCTGTGCAAAAAGCACAGGTCGGCAATATCTCTTCGATTTAAGAGTGAGAGTATTTTATAATGTTTTAATAGTGAGTCGTAATTAGTTAAATGTTGAAGTTTTTATCATTTCAAGATAATTTATTTAATTGAATTGATTAATTGATTATTTCAATTAAATAAGGTATCACTAATTTGAGTTTAATTCTTATCAGAAAATTAGATATTATTAATTTAGTATCCGATTCTTTTGCTTTTTTCTTAGATCTTATAATAAAGCCTAGGGTTTTTAGAGACGACGATATTACAGCATCGACATATGGAATAAAAGTTATAGTTGAATCAGCAGCAATTCCTAAATCGCCTATAATATTTACATTTTGAAGCAAATGATTATTAATGCAGCAACTGAACTTTACTTCGAACACTTTCCTACTGAGTATTACAAAATAAAACTTAAGATGTGTCAATTTCATATGATTTTTGGCACACCAAATTTCAAACTATTAAAATCTTGTTGTATATGAAACGAATCCTCCACGGTATTTATAATTTTATAGATTTTTAAGTCATCATTGCAATGTTGAATACATTTCATAAATATAACGAACAATATGGGGCATAGCTTGGAACTTTATGGTACATAGACGTAGAACAAAATTATACTGATTCATACCCACTTTCATTTCTCTATTATTATCCGTTATTATTGATTTACAAGTTAGAACTGGACAAGTCAATGATTCAAGAACCTTGGAGAAAATGGAAAAAAAATATTTATTGGTCTATAATTAAAGATTTCAAGCTTTTTCCACTCCTAAATATAGGAATTACCAGTACTTTGACGAAAGCGATGAAAACTATCCACCACTATATATTTGTCAAGGAGGAAAGACATGTATTATCATTAATTATGCATTGTGTACCCGCCGTTGATTTATAATTTTTTATTACTTGAGAAATATTTTGCAAAATCCTTATCATCTGTAAAGTTATATAATTTTAAAGTCATTAAAAGAGGATTTTTTTTTTTTTGCGAAGACATTTTAAATAAGAATAAAAAATTAAAGATAATTTATGCTTCTATCTACCTCATCTATGTATTTATAAGAAACAATAATAATAAGATCTTTCCTTCTCTCTCTTAGAATCGTGAACTCGATTCTATCAAGAAGATTACGATATTTATTATGTAATTCTGTATTTAATCTTCTCTTAATATTGGAACATGGATGTCTATTAATATACGCAACTCAAAGTAAAATATTTCTATCATGCTATCAATATTTTTATATTCATGAAATAATATTTTTCAATTTATATTTTAGATATCAGTATTTATTTTGTCATTGTGTACGTTTTATAGTTCTAATTTGTAATATGAGTAGATATAAATAGTGGCTCGGGCGAACTGTAAAATATATTTTCAAAGGAGGATGAAATTTATTTGTTTGACAAATATATATGCCGCTAGGATTACCATCATTATTATTAATGTCAGTAAATAAAAAGAACAGAATCTTACCATATGCATTAGTGCTGTTATTACATAGGAAAACGTTTGTCAGTGCCATTAAATTTACTGTGACTATGTGGTATTTAAAATTTTAATGTGGAAATTAAAAATTGCCTAGAGTAGCCTTAGGCTAAAAAAAATTGCCCAGAGCAGCCTTAGAAAGCGCCCAGAATATGCGAGTGCCAGACGGGTGGGTACCTTGACAGCTGATCCCTAATTTTGACGACAGTCCTGAACTTTGTTCTAGCGATTTGCCATTTGAAGAATCTGGAGGCAAGGTTATATTTCGTCTTCAGAACTCCAGAGTTTAGATCCTAAGTGACTATTAACACAAGCTTGATACGCTTGGTATTTGCGCGCATTTAGTGAGATCATTGGAAGGAAAATAAAGTGGCCCAGGAAGAAACAGCTTTAAAAGCAAAACATTTATTATTGACTTTAATATTTTTGTTCAATTCGGCGATTGCATCAGATGATGAAGAGTTTAAATTACGCGTGACCGTTATTGGGATTTCAGCAAAAAAGTTTTCAAAAACAGTCGCTACCTTTGTATCTTTATTTATTTCAGTATTATCAGTTTTTAACTTTATAGGTCCATTGGCAGCCCTAGATTTTCCAGTAAAAGAGGATACATGGCTGTCCACGTCTGGAAGAGGAGTGTGCGTCTTAATCAGCTGGTACAGACCATTTGCTAGAGCGAAATTAAACACAGATCTCCCTGATAGACGGTGGCACGTGACCATTGTCAATCGGTATTGTGTGTATTGTAGTTCCCAAGAACTACGGCTTCGGCGGAGGGAGTCTGTGAAAACACATCATCAATCTTCGTCTGGATATGGCCTAAGAGGTGACTCAGAAATAATATCTTGTACAGCATATAATCTCGATTATAATATCTAATCTAATCTTATCTAATTTTTTTTATTATATAAACAACAACAAAATCAGTTTACTTTTAATAAAAAATATATAATTACACACATAAAATAATCTCTGACATTGTCTTATGTGTTTGATTATAGATTAATTAAAGTAAACGTTAAGTATAGTTTAAATAAGAATTTAATAAGAAATATATATTTTTATAAATATGCAAATACTAACAAAGTCAAAAGGAAGACATAAATCCTTACAAAGTTTATAAGGGACATTTCGAAAGTTACTTGCAACAAACAAGACAAATTAGAATAACAAAATAACACAAAAGGCTTTTACAGGCTCAAAGTTTTTGTTATATGATAATTTACAAATGCTGTGATCGTACTTACTATGTAGAAAATTTGCAAGAATGGACAGACGCATTTTTATATAAATATATGAAAAGAAAAATAAAATTAAATAGAAAAAACTTTTTGACACAAGAAATGAAATTATATAATAATCTTTAAGAGCGCAATATGTATTATTATATTATAATTGTTATTCTAAAAGATATTCTTTTTAGTGTAATAAGTGTTATTTGAAACGTTATATGTAAAAATTCGATATATCATTTCATATAAATCATTACACAAATAAAATTATTTTAGTGTATTCTAATTTGAATACTAAAAAGTACAGAGTTTAAAAAATTACCAAATATAGTGTATATTTCTGTGATATTATATTATATTATTGTAGACTGCAATGAAAATATTAGTAATTGCCGCATCTCCATTAATGTTACCAAATTTTTCTAGCAAAACGCCTACAATTATGAAAATCAATAATGGCATCTCACGATATATACCATCATTTTCTTATAAATATAACATTTCTTTACGTCTACTTTAAATGCTTATCACGTTTCTAATAACCTACCTTGTACTAATGGCAGTATCCATTAAGGTTTAGAATTTTTTTTTTCGCTCATTAGAGCGTCTGTTCTGTTACTATAATTATTGCTTATCATTTGTCGACGGCCACACTACTAAGTCTTATCGCCAATAATTTTACGAAAGTAATTTTGAATATTTTATGTGTAAAGCAAACTTTGGAGAATTGAATCGAGGCGAACTCGACTAGTTTTATTATTAATAAAGATGCCAGCACCGATGTTATGAAACTTGTCTTAGATGTATTTATAAGCTGCTCGTTAGTCAGATAGATTGAACCTCCTCCCATTGTAATTATTAATCTTATGGTAAAGTGCACCTCGTAGAATGTGATAGTGTTTAAAATGGTTATAGTTATCAATTAATTATACAGTCTTGAAAGAAGAGGTTTTTTGTGAAGTGATGCATTGCGTAATGAAAAGTTTATTATTTAGCTTTGACGTACACAAATGATCACTGGCATTGACTCAAAGCGAAAAACATAAAAGTAAATAAATAATAATATATAATACACTAGCTTTTTTATTTGACTCCTAGCAACTTTAAACCTAAATATAACTTTAATAACATGTCTTTGCTTACTTATATGTCCTATTCCCCAGCTATCTTTGATCTAATTAGATCTGGAAACAAAATTAGAGAATCAATACTTTTTTCTTAAACATTAATTATTTTTCTAAAATTAAATTTAAAAAATTAATTATTAAAACAATAACTTCTAGTCAAGTAACATTAAGAGGCCAAATGGTAACAATCTTTAAACATTATGTTAAGATTATCAAAACAAAAACACTCCGTGTTTAAGGTAAACCCAAGTTCCCGGGCCATCCATGCATCCGGTCAATTAAAGTCGTGATATCGGGATGGCCCAAGTTCAAAGTTTTATTTTTCAACAGAACTTGGTGCTGTTGCTTAGTGGTGTTGGTTGAACAACGACTGAATGAGCGACGTTATCTAGTAGGTTTGAGCAGGTCTTTATCCGGAGGTCAATGATGACCACTACCTTCGCCACCAAGTTCTTTCGACTCAATTAAGAACACATACAACATAAAATTAATGTTACATATGTTTTTTTAAAATTGGAAATTATAGGACTCAAGTCAAAAAACTAAAGTCCATATAACTCAAAAAACTAAGGTCTACGTATAAAAATTTAAGATTGTTTTCAGTGTCCCAATTTCGGTAGCTTCAAGACAAGATCACTGAGTGGCTCTTTATTTATTTAGAACCACGCAGTGCGTCTAATTCTTACCGAGAAGTCTAGGACGTTGTAAATAGTTTAGTCTGTACACAGTAATTTTAATCTATAACATTGACCTATTTCAACAGAATAGCATTTAATTTTGCTAGAAAACTCACTATCTATTAAAAAATAATTATTATTTATCAGTTGGACTATAACTTATAGTTCATTAGTTTAGTGGTTTGTATGTGATGATAAACATGTGATATATAAACACAAATCGGTTTGCATTTAGGTTGGAAAATATTTTATATAGTTTTCAATAACTAGCATGTTGCGCAGAATAAGAGAATAAGTGTATGTCCTGCAAAGAGACATCGAAAAACAGGGGTTGACTGTCTTTAATTATTACTGTTGTGATGTTTGTTTAAACTAAAAAGACTCAAATTTAGAAACTATATGTACTTATGTATGTATTAAACTTCGTCATATTTTTTTTAGAGAAATTTCTAAAACCAATTATTATCTATGGAAATAAAAGCTTTCAAATTATTATCCGCAACATTTGTCAACCAAAAACATACCCATTACTTTAGGGAGTCTAGTCTAGAGTCCTTCTAAATTATAGTCTTGTTTTGCTCTTTTATTCGCACCTTAAAGAGACTGATACAACTTCAATTTAAAAATAAAAATGTTGAATGTTTACACTATTTTAATTTCTTTTAAAGACTCACTTAAATTGACTTCTTTATGTATTTCTATCTACAAAAAAGAATAAGATGATTAATTGATAAACCTTTGAGATTCAGACCACGAATCTGCTGAAAGAGACTAAAGATATTTGCATAATTTCTGAATCAAGATATTTATGGTTCCTTCACCATTCACTTAAATATATGCTTAACGTAATAATATGTGAATCAGTCGTAAAGTTGCTTGAATTCTATGCACATATGAGATCCCGTGACCTTATAAAATTTATAGGTTGTTACGGTTTTATGCGTCTTTTTCTGGGGTTGTGGAGTATAAAATGCAAAATATTTTTTTGCATATAATTGTTGAGTATAAACTTGTTAAAAGTTTTATACTATTGTTACAAGCAATAAAAACACCTAGTATTAATCAAAGCTATCGTGAACGCGTTCGCTTAATTTTTTACTCCCAAAACTGTCAGTAACATCCTGACCTAAAACAAAATTACACCGAATCATAATTAAAACATAATTAAGGGGTTCCCCAAATGACTATCTGTTCGACTAATTGTTCGTAGGTATGGAAAGTTAAAGAGTATTTTACTTTATTTTTATCTCATTTAAATCAGGTATTATAGGGATTTTTCGTAATCAACTGTCAGTGAATTTGTCTAAGATACCTAAGAAATTAAAACCTTTCATATTAATAAATGCATACATCTTAGGTATATCCAAGAACGTAAAAAAATATTTTAATCTAGGCCTTACGTTATTTTTTTTTTTTATAAATTAAAAAAATATATATGTTTTTAAACGGATAGGGTGAAACAAAGGATGTGGGATAAGATTGTGATATTGTGCTGTCGTGCACTTACATTATTAAATGTATTGTTTTATTTTCCTACCTATATGCATGTTATGTTGTATAGAAAGTAAATGTTCTAATGAGAAAACTGTACTAGAAAATCTTAATTTTTTTTTTAATTATTCCAGTAAACTCCGTATACATGTCTGGTTTAAAAAATGTTATTTAAATATTAAAGTAGGGAGGAGTGAACAGAAATATTTTATAGCAAATAGTAGTATATATTAATATTATATTAAGGTTTACTACTAGAAAATAAAATTTTACATTAGTAAGATTGATTTAAGTCATTGTTCAGCGAATACATTTGGTGATTTATCCACTAAATTATTACCTGAACTCCGGCATATATTTTTACAATAATTGATAGTATCTATCAGATTATTTAAAACCATAAGACAATTTAAACCTTATTTCTAAATCGTATGTCAAATTGTCAGCAAAAATCATTTTACATATACTCTATTCTCATTTTTTCGGTTTGTGAGGTAGATAATCTTTATCACATATTTTTTAATGTCTTTTAGCTTTGTTTTTACCACAAAACTTGTGATACGCATTTTTACCTTTTGATGAAACAAACCCTAAACTCTATAACTCCTTAACGATGTTTAGGTGTCGTGACTGGGGGCTGTGAGGACCAAGTCTCAAGTAGCAGTTAGTATTTTAGGGTTTAATGATGTACATAAGCTTTTATATTATAATATGTTTTGTGATTTAAGCCAGAGGATTCAAATTTAAATGTTTTATCATAAATTTTGTTTTTTTAATATTATTTGTCATTATTTCGTCTCTTTTGTACATATAGAACTCATATCATTAAAAAAATTGGATACCCATAGAATAAATTATAAAAAACAAATTATCCCTATTACTTCTTTTTTAGGAAATCATAAAAAAGAAACAGTTCCTACAAAAAGATCCTCCTCAAATTTAACAACGATACTTTAAATTTAAATCAAGACTGATGTGAAGAGGATATTATATGTTCTCACTCACTAAAGAAAGACTTTTATTGAATGAGAGAATCCTTTGTTTCTTTTCAAACAAGTAATAAAAAAATAAAAAAATTATTGCCCTCTTCGAAATAATTTTCACATTATATCACTGTAAGAAAACGTTATGGAATGAAACATTACACTAGAGTAGACAAATGCAATCAATTCAACCATCCCTGGAGAGCTGAGCTGTGTGTAATTGATATTGCTTGAACGCTACACCAATAGTGATGGTTAGGTTTATGAAAGGAATTTGGCACTGAGTCTGAGTGTCGTAAGTTTTATTTTTAACTGCTTTGTATTTTGCTGTGCACGACTATTGACTACGAAAGTAAATAGACATTTTTTAATTTAATTGAACATAATACATATAAAATTTATGACAATTTATTACATAATTTATTTTTCACTGCTTCAACTTACAAAGAATCCAAAACCTAACAATAAAAGCTTAAAGAAGTACAAAAATAATAAGAAAATTTTATCAACAGTCTGAAATAGTTTTTTTTTTTTTTTTGTATATTTACTTTTTGAAAAAGCACATAATGAAATTGAAATATATTATTTTTATTTAAATTTGCCGACCCCAAAATTGGGAAAAGTGCAAAAAGATGAGATTTATCTAGACATACGAGTACATATTCTGTCAAACTGTTTGTCAACTATAGACTTAGAATTTGTTTGAATTTTGTAAAATGATGCATATTATTGTTTATTGTATATTGTTTTGATATGGTCCAACTAAAACCATAAGATTTATAGACTTTATTATTTTTTCTTATTAATTTATGATAGCTGTGTCAGCTAGCTTATATGTAATATTGATTTAATTTTAATATTCAACTTTAACTTGACTTGCCCTTTCTTTGCCATATCTGATTCTTGAAGTATATTACCTTTTATGGTATTTATAGTTTATATTCCAAGTCACAATTCGTTTCTAAGAAAGTGGAAAAAAATTTACAAAATTTAATAAAAAAAACATAATGCGCAAAAAAATGTAGTAGCAATTTATAAAACACAATTACAATAAAATTAAAGAAAGGACGATAATATCCATTTATTAAACGATTTTTCAAGTATTTTCTGAGTTCTTTCCAAATATATCAGTAATGGCTAGTTTCGATAATATTGGGGACTTTATCTCAAATGGATCTTTATTATCTTCATTACGTTTTAGGGAAGCTCGTTTTTCAAACGTATTTGGTGGTTTGATCACGTTATCGAGAAAACGACAGTTATTATCTACGCTAACTTAAAATTTTAGTTAAAATGGTGTTTATTTAACAAAATTATATTAAACTCCAACATTTTATTTGAATTATCTAAGTAAGGTTAATAATAGTTTATGTTATCATAAGTATTTTTTCTATTTTATAATATTAAAATCATGAATTATTGCCAATGATTTTCTGAAAGGAGTTGTAAAATGTTAAACATTATCATTATTAGTACATATATTATTAATAGATACGGGGTAAAGTAATTAATGTTTTCAAATAAATATGGAGTATCCAAATTCAACATTATAAAAAAAAAACAAACCTGCGCTTTGCCAAATCAAACATGACGCCACCAGCCTTAATGGCTTCAAAAATTATGTGTAATAATATAAGACAATTATATTATATATAATAATATAAATTTGTATCTATGATCCGTATAAAGTTACATTTGAAGTCCAAGATATTTATGAAAGAAAAATTTTAAAAAATCTTTAAAAAAAGACCAAAATTATATAACTAACTATTTTAGTTAATTAAATGAGAGATACCGATCAAAACTAATAATAACATTCCTAAAATTTTTTTACTTAATTAAAATTTTATTAAAATTGGTCCAGTATTTTCATTGTAATTATAATATTATATAATCTAAGTCTAATTGGTGTTTATTTTAATCTAAAAGTAGAACTTTTTACGTAAACAAATAAACAGGTTAACAGAGCAACAAATAAAGTAGAAATAAATATTTTGTAGGTTTGTGTATCATTAATTCAATTATGACGTTTAGTAATATTCAATAACAATATTTAATTAGTTTCTGTTGTAGAAACAAAAATAGAATGTTATTCTCCATGAGTTCCTGACTTTTGCTTCAGAGAATAAGAAAATTGAACTGTCATTTACAAAGCTTGTCACTTCTACAATTGACCAATCATTCGACCCTTTCATAGTATTTTCCATATATTTCATATCTTTATATAAGTTGCTTTGTTAATTAATTATATTTAATTCTAAATATGATATTAGACGAAAGTCTAATAAAACTAAATTAATATCCATATTTCTTATTATAAATATAATTCAAATATATTATATGTCTCAATGTAGTAAACTTAAATATTTCATACAGTGTAAAACAAAGGATATAAGATACGATCTTTATATTGTATACATGTACTATTTGTGTAAAAATCTATTTTAATAATTGCCCGTCTATTTTTTACTGCAAGTATACCAAAGAAGTTTACTTAAAATTACTAAACCATACCCAGTAAAGGTGAAAGGTCCGTTTTAATTTAAAATTTAAATGAATAACAGTAATTTATCCGTTTTGTATTCTAATAAGCGTCTAATTTTAAATTTTGTTTAAAATAAATAAGATATATTTAAATAATTATGCTGTATTCAATTTCCACCATTAGGCCACTATATTACATTTTTAGTTGTAATAATAGTTAGCAAAGAATACTTTAAAAATCTCTAAAACTCAGCTTGTGATACAAAATTAATTATTATTATTAAGTTCCCTTCCCTTGTGCTGTCAAACTACTTTAAAATTGTAAAATAGAAATACTTTAGAGACCTCTTACCAGGAACTACGACTAAGGTTGTATGAAATATATAATAAATTTGAATTTAATTCGTGTGAATACTTGATAACCGTGATAGATCACGGATTATAATGGCTAGTTACTTCCTAGAGGAAGTAGGTAACTGCATTGTCATGACTAAAACGTTTTGTAGATATAATGTTTTTAAATATTTATTGTTTAAATATACTAAATAATCAATGTTTATTTTATAGGATTCTTTAAACATATATACGTTTATTTTTTTTTATTTCGATATGAGATTTATTATTAGAGTTTAGAGTTTGTTGTGACAATTAGTTACATTTACAATGTTTTGTGTTTAAAAATAAAGTTATTAAGAGTTAAATAAATACTAAATATATATCTTTAACTGTTGTATGTATAATGTTACATCCAATATGTATGTAATACTATAACAATAATAAAATGTTTGATAACTATAACTAGTAAAAGTCTTACTATTCTTTAATAAACTTAAATATAATATGACGATTCTACCTAACTGTCTAAAAGTAACACAAATAAAAATGCACATCAAGTTCTCGTATATTTTTTTTAAAATCGCCTAATTAAAACTATAGTTTATAACTACAGGGCACTGGTGTTTATTCATAACGTATAATTATAAAAAGGGATTAATTTAAAAATGCTACCTATACATTTTCTAATCGATCCCATAAATAGAAACCACCACTTATTTCCCGGGACATAATGAGAAACCCTATATGTCCGTATAGTAATTTTTCATCTAACCCAACGGTCTTGTTAATAGGATAAATAATTAAGGTAAGTAATTTAATCCCAATATTGACCTTCTCCATTAAGAAAAAAACCCTTAGTCAAGAAAATAACAAAGCAGAATGGATAACTCTTATCCTAAAAATATGCCGAAGGTATATTTTTAGATTTATGTTTAGATGCAAGTTCCTAAAATATGATTGTTTTTCATTTATTAATTTAACATTTATCAACTAGACCACTTGGTTATAAATATTTATCACCTTATTTGTTACTTAAAATCACAAATTTAACTACTTAAACTTACTTACTACTATTAACTACTACTAACTTAATCAATAAAATAACTATAAAAAGTATTAAAAAAACAGGTATTTATTTATAATTAGTTTCTCCAATACTAAATATTTCTGTGTCATCTCTACGCTTCTCAAAAGTAGAGTTTTACTGCTGAAAATTTCCATCAGCTTTCCACACAAGATCCTTACGACTTCTCTAATACCTCCCGGCACTGATAAGTATATCTAAAACTAACTCACATACTGAAAAGTGAATAGATAAAAACTTCGATATAGCACATATTTTAAATAAATGATTCATTTTTTATTAAAACTAAAACAAAAATATGTAATAATTATTGAAAAGGCATAGCCATAAATTGATTTGCTTTTAACTCATTTGAACTTTAAAAGACAAAAGAAAAAAAATTCAGATTACAGGAATATGTTAACGTGTTAAAGGTTAGTTACCTTAAACTATCTTTTTATATGTTACCAGAAGTAATATTTACTACTTGACCTTTCTCATAGTTTCCGCCATTCAAAACTCTCATTCCGTTTGTCTGTGTGTTACAGGAAATAAGTCAAGAACTTTTGACCCAATTTCTTACGTATCATTCTTTCTTTGTGTTGAAAGATTTTCCAGGTTTCAATACATATTCAATAACGAAAAGTAACAGGGACGAAGTGCGTGTCAATACATTTCCTTTAACCTTCGACCGATTACCGATAAACATTGAACAATAACACATAGTGTTGATTCTTGATCAATATAGTTTATAATACGTTAATATTTACAAATATTAATAAAAATATAATTTATAAATTACTTTACCAATACAGTTCATGTTGAAAAGTAATATTCATAAAATGATTTGTGCTTATTCCTCGTGTAATTTATAAATAGGCGATAATCAGTTAACTGAGAATAGTTATAATGATATTTATCGAATAGAAGTTATTTATATAAAGTGAGACGAAAAAAAATGAAAAATTACTTACACACTTTACCCAAACTATAATAAGGTTATGTTGAATTACTCAATAAAATTAACAACAAATTATATATCAAATATATATCAAAATATATGTCAAAATGCTCATCTTTAAATAAAAAGTTAAGATTATATTAAAGAAACATAACACTAACCTCCTCTCTGTTTTAAAGTTGAGTAAAAAATATTAAATAGCAAATAAACTTAAAGTTGTCTATATTCTATGAATATTAAACTTGATCCTTTAGTAAATAATAATATTAAGGTCTCTATTTATTTCGTTTGAAGAATTCGGTATTCTGGATGTTCTGACCATTAGTATTTACAAATTATTCCCATATACTCGTATGATAATTAATCTGGTATTATAGTACTTATATGATTATGAAACCAAAACAGTTTATTTGTTTAAATCGATTTTGTAGTCCAGCGAATGCAAGGTTAAAACCCTATTGCAGTTAACCACCTTTTTTGGGTTAACAGTATAATACTGCACGTATAGCTAATGAATTAAAGCAGAAGGTAAAAAAAAAATATTTTTTTACTACCAAATATTACCTTATTATATTTACTAATATTTGACTGGACTCCAAATGAATACAATGTTAATTATTTTGAATCTTATTCTACCTTTTCAAGATTTATTAGCAATGAGAGTGATAAGCAAAACGTTAAATAATATTCTTGTCAACTTAATAAAAAAATGTAAGATTACCTGTATTATAATATGTCACAAAGATTGTGTAGAACTAAATTAAATTTCAAAAACCCATAAATTGTAAAATAAATAAAAGTTAAGGGTCTGTACAAATAATTAACCATTAGATGCGGGTTTAACAAACCCTTTAAAAATACCAGACTCATTACGTTTTAGAAAAGTTTAAATTTTGTCTGATACACGTTACCTTATACCTTTATTATTACTATCTGACGGTAGATATCAGTCAGTTACAAAAAAATGCAATGTATTTTATTAAATGTTTGTTCTCTTTATGTATGAAATATGTATGAAAATCCTTATATTTTGTATTTTATACATACATTATCATATAGTTATTGTGTTTATTATCGTAAAGGATTTCATAAAAATGAGGTTTAAAGCTGCTTTTTCGTTTAAAATTGAAATTAATTGCAGCAATTTATTTATTACGTAATTCCATTAAGCGTGTGAATTTAATTTAGGACGGAAATATAGTAAGGACAAAAAAAACATTCTGTGAAATCACTATATTCATACAGTGTGCTTAAAATATTTTATTAAAATATACTTTATTGCTTATTAATTTCATCAAAATATATTTTAATATTCTTTGATTCAATTCCTTGATTGAAGATCAATAAATTATATTATCTGAAGAGAAATATGCAAAGGAAATAATGCTACGCATAATTTAAAACCATTATAATTAAATATGAAAACCCAAACTTTGTGACAAATCTCTATCATAAAATACATCTATCACAAGTCACATATCGTCCAGTCAATTACAATTACACTCGACGCAGTTCTCTAGAGATGTTTTTATAGATAACATTTATTGTCAATGTACAGGACTTCATTTTATATTGTCCTGCAATGTGTGGAGATAGTAATTGAACGACTATTCAACGAGAATCAAAGCTACGTATAGACTAGATAATATTGATATTGATAGTGTTCGTGACTTATTATTATATATAACATATGTTGATTTCTTTAACAAGTTTTGACAAATCTTATGTTACACGAGTGTTCCGTGGGTTTTTAAAAATAAACTTTATTCAATGCTGAATATAAATAAATCAATATTAAATTAAACACAAAATATACTTTTGAAATAATAAAATGAAAAAGAAAAATGTATTAGTTTTAGTTAGTCAGTCTAGCTGGCCGAATCCGCAATGAAGAGATCCAGAGGATGGCAGTTATTAGCGAAGATGTCACGGTGAGAATGAAGAAGAACGTGCTCAGATGGGAAAAGTGAGCGGTAAGAGAGACAGGAGGAGGCCTCGAGTAACCTTCGAAAACACATCTAGGATACACAAAACACTACAATGATACTGGAGGAAGGTCACGTAAAAAGCATGAGGACCCTCCGGAGGGCATGTTTGATGAGGTTAATGTCTGTGGTCGACGCGAAAGAGGTATGCAGAGACCGTAGCGTTTAGCGCTCCGTCGTCTCTGGCTACCCCACAAGGAATATGCCGGGAAACTAAATAAATACAAATAAAAAATGTTTTACAAATTATATAGAAAAGATTTTGAATTAGGACCGACTCCTACCGAGGTTTGAAACTGACTGACTGCTAATTGAGCTAGAATGATCAACCTCTTTGCATTCATAGTGCTGATACAGCATTTGTGTCAGCTATAAGAATTGCATAACATTTAATGGTGTTATAAATATAATATGTAGAAAAGACTATTTTGATTATTTTTTTAGTTTCACTCAATTTTTATTTTTATTTTGCTTTACAAGTAAAGAAAAGCACAAAGAACTTTTTAAATACTATTAAATAAATAAAATAAAATGTTATATTAATTATCTCTCATTAATCTGTATTTATAACAAAATATAGATTTTTAAGAATATGTTTTAATTAGTAGTATATTAGTGAAAAAGATTTTGAGTACTGTGATTTAGTTTTTATTTATTTTTGTTCCTCCATTTCCAGACGGTTTGCCGAAAGGATACTAATAAAGAGAGGTCTTTTTTATTTTTTAATTACTAGTCAATGTAATATTGCTTTAGATTAGAATGTTACTGACAGTTTACTTTACAAATTGGAGTTTATACAACTTCAATTTGCAAAGTTAGTTTTATTCTTTTAAATTTTCGTAACTTTAGACAGTGTGATTTTAAGGTACACAAAATTAAAATTAAATGATAAAAACATTTTTTTCATATACGTCGTGTTATCGATGAAATATATAAATATTTTTATATATAAAAAATATTTAGTTAAAAATCTCTGACTACCCCGCAAGGGATATGGCGTGAAGGTAAATAAATAATTAAATAAATATCAGTTTCCATTCTCAAATTGTTATCTGATTTAGGCTTACTAAAAAATCTGGGTACCTATAAAAAGAAAAATAAATATGAATAGGTATCAAAGAGTAGCGAAACTGCATTGGATACTAATATTAACTAACTTTACCCAACTCGTTAGAAAGTACTTTTTAATCCCCATAAATCTCGAACTATCAGTCGACTTGCAATTGTGACTTTTATTATAATTAAGTTAGTTATTATTATGCAATAATAACACTGATATTTTTAACTTGATAAAATAAAATAATGTACCTCTACCAAATCCCATAACTGGTAATTTAAAATGACTAGCCAGGGAGTAAGCAATCACTATATGACGGGAATTTATTTATTAAATAAATTTAGTAAATTACTATATTACTGTCTGTATAATTTTGTTATTTTTGTAAAAGTTGTTTCTAAACTAATTAAAAATACTATGAAGACATGTTTCTGTAGTCTGAAATCTTTTCTTTTTGTATATTTACTATTTAAGACTCTACATAATTAAAGCAAAATGTAATATTTCTATTTTATCTTGGTACAAAGGTTTCAAAACGAGAGTTCAATTCTAGTAATCAAATTGTCTGTTCCGTCTCGTTTATATTATTGTAACAATATTTCAAGTTACAACCATATAAAGTGTCTTTAATTTATTGCTACTTTCGACTAACTCATTTCTGTAATATTGTTCCTTCTTTTGACTGATCATGTTTCTTTGACTTATAATTTAATTTCAAATTTATAAGAATAACATTTTATACATGCATTTTATTATTCTATTAATCGACGTCGGTCAACTAGCATACTAATATCGCATCGTAAAAGGTTGTTAGTGCAACTAACTAGAGATTAGTGCACATTTCTTGCTCATTATTTTTAAGGTCACATAGTGAACTTACAATTGGATAATGAAAGTTTCCATTAGCATATTTGTAGCTTTTCTTCGATATTTCTTATTTGGTTGAGTTAAATTTCTCTTTGTATTACAGAATACGAGGAAATTGTCCAGTGTAAATAAAGATAGTCGTGCAATTCGTTTCTGTAATGATTTCCCAGTAAATTAAAACCAAATATTGAAATCATATTTTCGTAGTAAATATTATGTTAGTGTATATTTTTAAATCAATATTTCCCTTCGTTTAGTACGTTAACAAAGTTACATGTTTTTCAATTGATTATTAACAGCAATTATGTTTTTCGAACGACTTTCACCGCGTACTTCTATATAAGATTTACCAACAATATGTTTCATATTTGTAATAATCTTATAATTTATTTATAATAGAGCGAAGCGAGTGGAGCGCTATACTGGAGGCTTTTTCACATTCTTTGTCACGAATAGGCTCGAAAACTACTTGACAGAAAATTATGAAATTTTGCAATCAAAAAGACACACATTATGTGATGGTTTTTTAAAAAAAATTTTGAAAAATGTCATTTCGTTGAGGAATACGCTTCGCTCAACATGCTAACGGCACCCAAAAGTTCAAGAGCGCCGCGAGTCGAAATTGAAGGTCTGTTGGCGCCCCTAGTTCATTTAATGTCGTTACATATTCTCATTTTTCCACTGTTTGATTGTTTCTACATAATTTGGCAACAGACGTTGGCTTCTAACTAAGGAGACGTAATGTGAATAATACATAATTTTTTAAAAAATTAATGGTTCCCAACTACGAAAAAGGCATTATTTTTCCACGGGGTTCCATATCAGGTTTACTTACTTTGTTGTCTGTGTTGCTCCATTTTATCCAATGAAATAGTCAAAACAAAACCAAAAATAATGTAAAAATATTAAATAAAAAAATACCACAACCCCCAATTCTTCAAAGTAATGTTGAATGTTTCAGCTCAATTTGCTAGCTATTCGTGGGGAAAGTTCGATTTTTGCAAATTTTGTTCGAATTTTCTTTGGAGTTTCTTTAAAATTTGTGTTATATGTCCTGACACAAAATTTCTAAAATGTAATGTTTCTGATAGCATATTACGAAAACACATAATATAAAAAATTATATTATACTTTTGATTAAACCATTTGTCAAAAGATAATATATGTAAAATATATGTAGATATAAATATCCAATCAAAGTGTATGATTACGATAGACTTCTCAGTCTCAGTCAGTGAGGACAGGTTCTCAACCTGTCCTCACAAAATAGTGTAAGATTTGTAGTGTTATTAATTTATTTTTTTATATTTAATATATGATGTTTTCGTCTGCTAATGTTATAATATTAATAAAATCTAAAGTAATATTGATGTAATTTAAGTATACAAGTTTAATTTGACTTATTAATCCAGTTATGAGAATATCATCATCTAGTATTTAAATAAATCATAGATCAATCTTCAAAATCTGGTTAACCTAATGTATTTATTGATATTACTTTGACATTATAAAATAAAAACAATATTGCAATATATTTTGACTCACCAAATATATAACCTTTTAGGGTATTTATTTTTAAAATTACAAGACACAAATTATCGTTTCTAAGAACGTGAAAAGGTTTTAAGAACCTTTAATCAAAAATTCATAATGGATATATAAAATAAGTATCAATTCGTGTAATCTTTTAAGACCATAAAAACGGAAAATTATATACATTTACTAATATATATTTATTTTGTTCTATGAATTCTTATTAAAAGTTAAATCTTTACTAACTACAGTTGTAGTTAGTAGTAGAAAAGGTAGTTACGACAATATTAAGTGATTCGAATAGGTCTCCATTATCTTTATTAGGTTTTAGGAAAGTCCATTTTTCGAATGTATTTGGTGGTTTGATCACGTCACCGATATAATGACGGTTATTCGTCTAGGCTAGCGTAAAATTTTAGCTGAAAAGGTTTATGTAACATTATTGTATAATAATCTAATATTTTATTTGAAATATTTTGAGTTAACAATTTAATAATAATAATATTTTATGTTATCGTGTACTTATGATGACATAAACTATAATTATTAACTTAAGTACATTTTCAAAAAATGTTTTTTTAAATATTGTCTTTACTATAAAGTACTGATTGACTTACGTATTATAGTTGGAGTGGAAATAATTACTATAGTAAGTAGAATAGTTACGTAGTATGGTACTATTTTCAATTCAACGTAGACAGGACACGAACCTGCTATTTTTGGAAGTATATTTCCGTCGCGCTTCCAAATGAATCATCGCGCTCCCAACCTTAATGACTATTTCCTTCTGCATAATATAAGAATCAAATGAAATGACCATTCAAATAACATTATAATCTTCCTAAATCTCGCATTACCCAAATGAATCTGAGGGATTTCACCGGGTTCGTTAAGTTCCATAATTTGTTGTCACTGTTCGTACACTCGGTGACAAAACGTTGATTCCTAAAATATAAAATGTTTAGAAGATTTTAAAGTTAAAATTACTTTAAAACTGCAATAAAACTATAGTTCAGATAATGATGTCGAACATGATAGCTTGCCATCGAAAAAAGTCGAGTCGCTAGTAACTACGCGATGATTATAGACAGCGCTAGAGCTGCCTTGAGATTATTTATTTTCTTTCTTAATAACTTTAAGCTTATGTACCTACGTATATACCAGTTTGTTTAATTATTTAATAATAATCATTGGAGCGCCGAAAATGCTAAGGAAAATCTTATCATGCGTACTCGAATAACAAACGAGCTCCGGCTGGAAACTTGAGTATAAAACATATTTGAAAATATTGGAATAAATATTTTATTTGGCATAAGAATTAAATTAAGTAAACAATTAAATTTGATTTAATTAACAATATATTTTGATTTAATGCTTAATTATAAAAATATTTATTTTATGTTGACATGCTGTTATAAAGTAATTTGGAAACCGATTATTTATTTTATTTTCGAAGCTATGTACCATATTCTTGCAAAGTAACAAATTATTTTTGTAATAAAATGTATGTAATATACAATTCATATTTTTAAGCGAAGAATAGATACATAATATATAAATGAAAAAATTGATATCTGCTGATATTTTAGGACATCGAATTGAAAAAGAAAATTTTCTTTTTTTTTCATTCTTACTCTACATAATATGTACTCTACGTTTTGACATTACATTCCAAGACATTTGTTAAAGTGAATATTTGGATATAATAGACAAATAAGAACAATATGGAATTGTTTAAGTTAACTAAATTAATGTTGGTTCAGCTAATAAAGTAATTCAGATTAGTTTTTTTCAAGTTTCAAATTTTATAAGAAAATATTTATTTTATTAAGTTCTTTCTTATTCAGATTTAAGATACAGATATAAAATTGTGTTAAATATCAGGATATCATAACTACCCAGAAG